>CM044557.2:20331941-21660691 GCA_024416835.2 Perccottus glenii
GCGATTTTATTTCAGTTTTTTGCTTTTTCAAACATGCTACATTCTAAATGTATTCAGTGCGTAACAGAACATTTCATAAAGTTTATATGCATTGAAACTACACCACGATTGTTTCGCAACAGCCCTATGTTTCAACCACATCCAGTATAGTTTTTTTCAGTTAAGACAGAAACACAGAACGTTTAGTGGACACAGTCACTTCATGTGGCTTTTAAAAATGACAGGTGCTCAGAGTTTATGCAGAATATATGACCTTATTGGGATATAATACCAACTGCTTGAGTGTAAACTGTGGTCTGAATGAACTATACAGATTTACAGTCAACAAAACTAGTCTAACAAGACACCACAGACTTTCTTTGTCAGCTGAGTAAACACTTAACTGGACTGTTTTATTGTTGTTCAACTTGTTCTTAAAGCTGTGCAACAAACTACAACCAGGCCATAACTGTCTTACAATGTCTTGTTCATAATGTCCAGGAAATCTAGGTAGAGGTCTGAGCAGTGGCAGAATGTTGGTCTTGTACAATAAATGAATTATATTTGGTAGACTTTATTGTACCCCAAAAATTTACATATTTTAAAACATGGTTTTGTGGCATGTGGGGAAAAAAATTGAAGGGGGAGGAGAGTGTAGGGATATAAAGTTGGCTTTTTGTATTGAAGCAAAAAGAAAGACCTCCCCCACTAATAAAACCAACACACATCAGGATGTTTCTTGAAGATGGCTGAGAATTAGAGCCAGAGTAAAGGGGTTTCATACAGGGCGGCTGCAACAGAGGTGCCAGCAGGTGACTAACTCATCTGATCAGCTGTCTTCTGATTGGTTGGTTAGATGTCTGAAGGGCTGCTGTTGAAGCTAGTAGTGATAATTTGACGAGTAGTTTGCCTAAAGATCTCTGGGTTGCAGCTGAATGATACTGGCTGGATGGCAGCTGCTGCTGTTCAAACAAAGTTGCATCTGCTGGGCCCTTTGTTCTAACACATACACACCCTCACTCAATGACTCGGAGTGTGTGTTGGAAAAGAAAGAACTTTTGTTTGGTAGAAAAATGGAGTGGGGGAGGGGGCTTATATGAAATGTGCATTTTTTTTGGGGGGGGGTTCAAGTCAATAGCTGAATGTTCTTTCACGAGTAACCAACTGGCTTAACTGTGGCTGTGCTAAACAACCCAGAGGGACTAGTTCTAGAGACTCCATTTTACCAGAACTTGGCTGTTGGGGTCTGTTTGTTTTGTATCTATCTGTTATGTTTTTAAAGTTTTTCTAAAGGTGCACTAGTTCTAGCAGTACTTAGTTGATAGACCTATTGTTGTGAAGTTAAAGGTGTTACAGAGGATGTTTTCGACGACTAAGATACCAACAACTTTTGAGTTTTTTTAAAAGGGCGCATGCGTAAGAACAGCCCCTCTCCTTCACAGCTCATTTCGAGGGAACGCCTCCCAAATCACATGCACGAGCATTGGGCATTTGCTGTGTTGTTAGTGGATTGACTGTCGGACTCACCGCTCGACAGTACTCCCACTATTACTCGTAGCATTATCAAACTGCCTGTTGCTTTACACTGAAAAAATTAACAAATATAAATAAATATAATATTGAAATATCTAACATTGGGACGTGATCACAGAACCATCCAACGTTTTGTAGAAAATAGTCAACAGGGTTGCATGAAATGTATCGAGAAGAAAAGATGCAAATTAACCACCAAAGATTTTCAAAGAATTGCAAAGAATTCAATGTGAAGCTTCCAGGAACCCATTATTCTCCAGTGCTGCCATATTCTACAACTGCAACCTACCTGGAGTGTCAAGAAGTACGAGGTGTTCAGTTCTCAGAGACATGGCCATGGTAGGAAAGGCTGAAACCCCACCACCTCTGAACAAGACGCATAAGTCGAAACGTCAAGAATGGGCCAAGAAATATCTGAAGACGGATTTTTCAAAGGTTCTCTGACTGATGAGAGTGACTCTTGACGGACCAGATGGATGGGCCTGTGGTTGGATCAGTAACAGACGCAGAGCTCTACTTGCACTCAGACACCAGCAAAGTGGAGGTTGGGTACTGGTATGAGCAAGTATTATTATTATTATTCATTACTATTATTAATAATAAAGATGAGCTAGTTGGACCTTTTTGGGTTGAAAATGGACTCAAAATCAACTCTCAGACCTACTGCCAATTTTAGGAAGACACTTTCTTCAAGCAGTGGTACAGGAAAAAGTCTGCATCTTTCAAAAAGACTTTGATTTTTATGCAAGACAACGCTCCATCACATGCATCAAAGTTCTCCACTGCATGGCTGGTCAGTAAACATCTTTTTAAAGATAAAAAAAACTAATGACATAAACCCTATTGAGAACTTTGGGCCCTTCTTAAGCAGGACATTTACAGTGAAGGTAAACGGTACACCTCTCTGAAACAGTGTCTGGGAGGCTGTGGTTGCGGCTGCACAAAAAGTTGATTCTGATCAGATCAAGAAACTGACTGACTCTGTGAATGGAAGACTTGTGACTGTTATCAAAAAGTAGGGTGGCTATATTGGTCTAAGTTTTTTCTTATTTTTTGGAAATTTCAGAAATGTTTATTTGTAAATTTTGTTTTAGTTTATTAGTGAGATAGGAAAATCTTTGTTTTTCATTTAGTTGCATAATAATTCTGCACACTAATAATGGTGTACATGTAGATATTCTCTTAAAGCAGCCAAAATTTCACTTTTACTACTTGAATGTTCAGGTTTGAGGGTTTGTTAACATTTTGGATTAACCAAGAGCACTGTAGTTGTACAATAACAAAATGTATCCTCAAAAATACAGCTTGCCTAATAATTGTGCACACAGTGTACTTGCTTCAGGTTGTTTCTCAGCAACTTTGCGTTCAGGCCGGCGGAGCATCAATGAATGAAAGCTGGGGATAGCACCGGAGTTACATAAACACACTGTCTATGCACGCACAGCAAATGGAACACGTGTGCATAATGTAAAGCACGTAGTAACGATGATTGACGAGCCAGAATGTCAATTGACAACACTCCAAGCGTCTATGATTGGTTAATGTTTTATTTTTGGTCCCACGAAGTACAATGTTTATGAAAGTTTATCTATTTTTTTTTTTCTTTCAGTACACCTGTTTAACAGTTGGTTATGTCTGTTAAGGCAGTTTTAGATTATATTATAGATTATATATTATATAAAATTAACATGGAAAAACAACCTCTGTAATACCTTTTAACCATAACTCTAGCAGACTACTTACTCCTTTTTATGAAAGCATTTACAAACCATAACCTCCCGTTCAAGGCCACACAAATGAGCACTGGTTGATGGCACGCATGTCATTTTAAAGGCAGCTTCTTGTCCTACGTCACTTAAGATCATAACTGGCTTTGGTGGCTAGAAAAGCTGTGTAATGCATCAGATCTATTGTGAAAAAGCTAAAATGGATTAAATGTTGTTGTATTCATCTGTATAATTAATTAAAAACCCAATTAATAGTTTGTATTTAGTTTTTTGTTCATTTTGGAAAATTGATTTGGATAAGTTTTTGTTCTAAGTTGCCCTTTTTCTAATTTCTTTCCAGCAACCTAAACGAGGACCATGGAATAACATCAGCAGCTGACTGACTCATCTGTGCACAAGACACCTCCATCCAGGCCCCACCCGTGGGCCCCCACCATGGCGGACCCAGGGATGTTGAGCTTATTTGGGGATGATGCGGGGCTGTTCTCGGATGGATTAGATGGTTTGGGAGACTGCTTTCCTCAGCAGGCCGCCTCGGGCCAGTCCAACCCAATAGCCCAATCCAACCCCACTATGAACCACGAGCACCAAGGGAACAGACCGTATCACCAGGGGATGCTAGGACCTGGCCCTGGACAGCCCAAAATGGGTCAAATGTATGACCACGGCTCCTACGGAGGCTATGATCAAACTGGTGCTGCCCCGGGGCGAATGATGGCCCAGAACGGTCCGAGTCAGGGGCCGACAAATGTTAACCCAGCCATGAATGGCATGGCTTCCCACTACCACAACAACCCTGCAAACTCTACCAACCCCCACCACGGAGGCTACCCGGGCGATGCTGGGGCAGGAGGGGGGGGTGGGGTCTGGACCCAACAGCAGAACAGGTCGGCCTACGCACAGCCCCCCTCACAGGGTGCTCCCAACCAGATGGGGGGCTACCAGATGCCTCAAGGCAACTACAGTGGGATGCAAGGCCCTCCAGCACGCATGAACCAACACTACTCCTCTCAGAGCATTGCACCTTCCACTGCTCAGGACCCCTCGCACTACCTGGGACATGTCGGGATAAGTGGGCCCCAAATGAGACATCCACAGCAGCAGGCACAGGGTTATTCCAACATAGGCCACGCACCAAGATATCCTCACTCTCCCTCCCGACAGCCCCCCCATCAGCACCCCCAGCCGGGCATGGGGGGCTTCAGTAGCAACCAGTACCCCGGATACCAAGGCCAGTATGGGGCCGTGGGGCCTGGGATGAATCCGGGGGCTAACCCAGGCACCAACAACCAGGCCATTGGACCTCAGCAGCTCGGCCAGAGGTTCACCCAGGGCTCAGGCACCGCAGCTGGGCAGCAGGGTCAAAGATACCCCCCTGGACCTCCCCATCCTGCCCCCATACAGCAGGCAGGGCAGCAGGGCCAGCCTATGCACCCTCTAAACCACACTCAGAATATTCCCCAGAACCAGACCCCATCACATCTTGCACCCCCAGCTCAGGGATCATACCCCTCTCCCTCGTCCATGTCCCCAATGCGGGTTTTGGGAACCCCAACCCCTCCTCCCCAGGTCAGACCCCCTAGTGCAGGACTAGTTGGACCCACAGAAGTATCAGGGTACGGCTCCATGCAGTCTCCACCCAACGCCATGTCCCACTCACAGAGACCCCCCCAGGTGTCTGCTACACACCAGCAATCCCACAACATACCCCCCAATTCGGGGCAGCTCTACCCTTGCATTGGGCCACAGATGGGCCCAAACCGACTCCCCATTCCACCGCAGCAAGGTGAGCCCCAGTGTTTTCATCACTGTTTCTGTCCCATCACCAGTGTCACTAGGGGCAACTTTAGGAACATTATTAACCAGTTCAGAGCTTTTAAGTCACTAGAGAACAGTGTTTGTCATATAGCTTTGACTTTATATAAATTTTGCAACTATAGCAAGTTACACTGGCTGTGGTCATTCCTTTTATATGACTCTAATATCAGTCTTACAGGGGACTATTGTTTGTTTCTTGAACAGTGGCCGCTTGTTTTAATGTCTAATCTAAACTATATTGCTAGTTGGCACAAATTTTACCCGCAATCTCATTATTGAAATAAAGGATGCCCCAGTCGATTGCTAATCATGATCGGCTGATAATGGCTATAAATAGTGTGATTGGCTAACACAGCTGATCAGCAGAGCCGATCAAATGACGTGACACGGTCACTCTTTGTGTCCATATAAACAGGCTCCACAATTCAACAAACCTGATGATTTGAGGGGTTAAATAACTAGCACTCAACTCAAACGTCTGTGTCGCACATTAAGAAACAAAAAGGGATGCACAAGTACTCAAAGCAGGCGACTTGTTAGTGCTGCCAACTAGGGATGCTCATTTTAAAAAAATTTCCCGACCGACAACCGCCGCTCCTTAATCGATTATTAACCGTTAACTGATAAGATTATAATATTGAATTGGCATTAACGGCTTAGTGTACAACGTAAACACGCTACAAAAGAGCCTGCGTTGTGCTTGCACCTCGTCATGCAAACCCCAACAATATATATACCAAATTAAAGCTTAAACACATAAGCTTGGTGTCTTTCTGTCCGTAAAGGTCCAGGGAATAATATCCAGTAAAATAATTAGGTCCACAAGACATGTTATATCCTCCAAGGCTCAAAAACTGCAGAGAAGTATTTCCTACTTGAAATCTGCTGCGACATTTTTTGTCATTTCTATTGATAATAAAAGCCATAAGTCCTTTCGAGACCGCGAAAAAAGCTACTAAAATGCTAACAGGAAGTGTTAGCCTTCGATTGACACCTTTTTCAGCCAATTCTGACGGATTTTGACCGGGCGGGACCTGGATATGCACCAATGCACCATTGGTGCTCGCTTCATTTTGCTTACCTTGCTTGAAAAAAAAAATTCTTCAGGCATGTGTCACGTGTGTGGTTGCGCGTGCCGACGCACTGTGAGTTAATAAATATAAACTATATAGTAGGCTATTTTATTTTTAAACCATGCAGCAAACAAAAAAACGTTTAAAACCGTTTAACTGATAGTATTAATTGGTCAAAACGGTCAATATGAGCTTCCCTACTGCCAACTGTGGTGCTCACAGACTCTGATACATTGCAAACTACACTTTAGCTCACTGCTATCAACAAGCTACTTTCTGAACAACATTAAAACAAGGAAAACAGCTGAACCTCAAGTGTGCACAGCTCCGCAGGGTCTCTGTATGTGTCTGAGTGCGAACAGCTCCGTGCTGCTTTGTGGCCAAGTGAATTTTTAAAGGGGACTTTTGCTGTGGCTGCCACACTCTAAAGCAGCAGAAACCCTAATTTAATACATTAAACTTTGTGATTGGTGGGTGATCGGCCAATAATTTTACTGAATTCTGATTGGCACACCCTCAATTTAAATGTATCAAACACTCATCAGAACATAATTTAAGCTCCTTGTTAAACAATATCTTAAAGAAATGCACACAAATAAATAAATTACATTTTTCATATTGTACTTTTCAATCAGCTGCAGGGGTTTGCACTTGGTTTTAAGTCTCATGATTCTTTATAATGTAGTTTCATAGAGGCAGGCCTGCTGCTTTATAGAATAAAACAGACCAGTTATGATATTAGCTAATGTAAAGCCTGATGCATGCACTGTTTATAAATACAATGGTTAATGGTTTGCTAGGAATATAACGATTAACCGTGAGCCCGTTGAATATCAATTCATACATGTGACGTTTCCATTCGGTTGAGACGTTAATTCAATCGCTATTCATGTTTTGAACAACAGGGGCTGCTCTGTTTACTGCAAACTTGCTTTCAACAAGTTGTTGAAAACAGTGTCTCGCATGGCGACAAGAGTGTGGATGTTGATATTGAAGAAGTCTCGTCCTCGTTCAAATCAGATGTGTGGCAGCATAAATAAATCCATTTTAGCGGTTAACAATTATTATTGTTAATACTTATTAAATATTAATAGATAATAGGCATAAAAGATAACAGTTAAACGAGTTGTTTTGGTAAAGTTCTAATGTTTTACGGAAACACATGAGACCAGTGTTGATTATTGGGTTTGATCTAAGGGAGTTTCAAGTCTTGGTTAAGCTAGTTCTTATTAAGTTAATAAGAACTAATTAATGAACACAAAATAATTAATCAGATCTAAATCCATCGGAGGCAGGTTTATTAGAGATTTTAAGTAACTTTTTAAGATTTTATTTCGATTTTTTTTTATTAACTTTAAAATCTACATAGCTGTAAACGTATATAGAATTAATTTTATTTATTTACTTATAAATGGACAAACATTAGCCTGTATTTTAAATAAATCTGGTCACAGTTGGAACTGACTTTTGGGACAGTGATGGAAAAAAGTTATTCTGGAGCCCTGATTTATGAAATGATATGACTTATTTGTCTTAACTCATTTCATAAAAGAAAATCGCAACAAAATCAAATCGTGAGATCAGAATCGTAAATCGTTACATCTTTATGGTTTAATGTGTGGAAAGTATTGGTTTTACAACAGAATCTACATGTTGAAACTACTTGTAAAATTATTAATCTTATTCAGTCAGACAAGTGCAATACAAGCAAACTGTTATATGGATACTCCAGCCCCTTTTATGCCACTATTACACTGATCTGATGGAACATTTCCCACCAATATCCCATCTCAGGCAGCTCTGTGCCCCATTTATGTTCAGCTATCGGCACTGCAAAGAGGCGAGCCACTGTTCCCTCTTTGTGCTGGGTCCTGGAGTATCCTAAAAAGACGGTCTTGAGTGTGATGTAATATTTTCACGTCGTGTGTGTGTGTAAAGTGAGAAATGTAACACATTATTTTATGCATTTATTGGTATGTTAACACCTAATCATTATGCTTGCTATCTGTTACCTCCCGTTGTGGAATAAAGATAAACGTTCAGAATAAGGTAAGACGTAAGTGTGGAATTTGAGAAATGAGTATAAAGAATGAGACCCGTTTGTTTTTACTATTATTTTTCCTCTGAATAAACGACTTGACACCTTACTCTAAACTATACAAGAGTTGAGCTGACTGTTGTCCTTTTCCTCCCCCAGGTCCTCATGAAGCCCCTGTGGGCCAGGGGGGCGACCAGCGTCTGCTCCAGGCCCAGCAGCAGACTGCTCGAAACGGACAGCCCCTGCCTCCTGCCTCCATTGGTTTCCAGGGCCCTGCTGTGGGTCAGCACGGAGCTCAGGCCACAAACCAGAGTGTTCATCCCCAGCACCAACACCTGCCTCCCCACCCACACCACCTGCAGAGCACGCCCCCCAACCAGGCCACCCACCCCTGGGCACCTCCACCTGCCGCCCCCCACCCGCTCTCCACACCCCCTCTTACTCCACAGAAAGTGCCTCACATTCAGGTGAGTCTGTCGGAGCCAGTGTTTGAAGTGGTTGCAGCTCTGTTTGTGAGATCAGGACTGTACACGTTTGTTTTCATGTGTGGGTGTTTTTGCGAATGTTTATTTTTCATGGGGGTGGGGAAATGAGTGTGTGTTTGGAGCGTAGAGGAAGTGGGCTCTTTGTGTATACATGACATTTGAGAACACAGCAGTGCATCGGACTCAGGGGTTTGTTTCACAAAAGACTGGTCTATAGTGTAGCGATCAGTAAAACCTGCTAACTATTTGCCTTTTTTATTTTGCATCTTTGCAATCTTGTAATGAATAACCTTTCACCAGTTGAGTACTGCTTTTTGGCATGTTAGCTGGCCATAATTGATTGTTTATTCTCCTTAAAATGTAATCAAGAACCAACCATCTTTGTGCAACAGATGACTGAGTGTAAGTGAGCCTGTTTTGTGAAAGTAGCTCCTTCAGACAGCTTTTCATGCCTATTATTTACATCAGTGTTTTGTGTCTTTTGACTTTTGTGGAGGGGGAAATGGATTTTTGCAGCTGTTTGCTTCCTGTGAGCTACATATTCTGACACACACACATGAACCCACACAAACTGTGGCGCCACCAGCATAATCTCCCCACCCTCTTGCTCCCGCATGTCCCCCCCTCTGTAGAGGAAACCTCCCTTCCTGTCTCTTCCCCCGTCCCGTCTCCGCTCTTTCCGCTGCCTGTCTTTCTGTCTGTGTCAAATAAATCTGTCGGTGGCTCTTTGGCTATAAACTCTCAAACTGCAGCCGACATTTACACGGATTTTAAAAAGTGTTTGATCAGATAATGGGCTCCATGTGTTTTTATTTTTTTATTGTTTCTACCTTTATAAACAGAAAGAGCTAGTTGGATATTTTTGGCCCATCACTATGCCTTTTTAGTTGGAGTTTAACAGGATGCAAGACATTAAAAAAAAAAAAACATTCAGGAAGGAGTGGGGAAAAAAAGATCTTGTGGGGGATTGGCAGAGGGGGCAGCCACTAAGAGGACAAAAGTGTGAAAATAAGCAAAGATCTCGAGAGGGAGTCCACAGTATAGGGGGGCAGTCAGGGAAGACGTTAATAGTTCTCAATGGCATCTCCCTCACCGCTGCTCGTGTCACGTGCCCTCAGCTTCCATTAGCTTGTTTTGTTGCTCAAAGCTTCCTTTATCCACTGACCCATTCACACACAATAGCAGCCCGGTGGCCATATCCACAAACTCACACATCTAGTTTCACTTTTCGCCTCTTTTCTCTGCTCCTCACTTACTCCGGCTCTCCCACCAGCATCACCCAACCCCACCTCCAACCCTGTGCCGCTGCGTTTTGTGGTTGACATTTTAGCCGTCACACTTAATTTATCCAGCACTCCTGACCTAGATGCCAGGTTGACTGGTGAGCCGCGCTCCTCGCCTGGGTGCGCTGCATGCAGTGGCCCGGCAGCCCCTGTCATTATACACACACTCACTCGCGCTGACAGTGTGGCTTGGGATAGTGTGGTCTGGAGTGGGATGACAAACGTGCCTGAGGAAATGGGATAGCATGGCTGGAGGAGAAGACTGTGTGTGGGCAAAAAAGGGAGTTCCCTCAGGCAGTGTCCACACTAATACACTATTTAAAACACAAAACCCCATCCACACTGTCATATACTTTTTTTTTGTTGTATTGATCCTGATGAGCTGGGCTAGTTTGGCTATTGGAAGGCAAGGTTAGGTGTGTACAGGTGTTTGGCCCAAGCCTCGTGATGCACTTGTTAGAAAGAGACAAACACATCGCTGGTCAGTCACTGATGATGACTGTATGTCTGGTACTCTAAGCTCCATCTGTTCACTAAGCATGGTTATTACACATGCACGCACACACGTGCACACCCTCAGCAGCAGCTCAAGGTCGCTGCTCCAGCTGAGTGCTGTGCCGTGACCTTTATTCCACATCTCTCTTACACACACACGCTGTTTTGCGTGCAGCACTGTAGCTGACATATAGCATGGCTGTCTCACCCCTCCCCCACTCGTGCAGGCTGTCAGCGAGCTACTATACCATTGAGACTTCCCAGTCTCTAGAAAATACTTCTATTTGTATACTTTAGTCAACTGTTTGTACACCTTGGCTGGATACATTTTACTATCTATGGTTCTACAAGAATCATGTTTGTGTGTTATTCTTGTAGTAGTGGATAATGGTGTTGGTGCAAAAATACGCCACTAGATTCAGAAACAGGTTTTCTGCTTGTGCCCATGTTCTGAAATATGGTGCACTTCATAATCCTCTGAGGACCATTATTAGAGCACTAATAAGGGCAACTTGCCAGAATAGTCGGAATAACTGATTTTCTTTTTTCTGTTTGGTATGTGGCGATTGTTTTTCTTATTTTATTAGAAAACATCTTCACTCAAAGAGCTGCCACACAAGAAGTGGTTTCATTATTGAAAAAATTGCTGATCCAAGATTTCTGTAGCTAGAAATGGTTGACGTTTTGATATTTGATTAGATTTTTTTTTCTCAGCACGTGATGGTGTGCTTTTAGAGTAAAAACAAACAATGTATACTTTTGGGCATTTTATCATACACACAGAAAAGTGAGAGAAAGAGGGTTGATGTGAGCAATTAACTGACTTGAATAACTTTTTATTTAACACAAGCTGCTCTGTTAAGTAGTGACTAGATGTAAGAATCACACTTTATTCTTATACCATGCATCCTGCAATCACTCTATAAATGCGCAGAAGTCAAACTGAAATTAAAATCTGCAAGTGCAAAAAGGATGGCATGCTCTAGAGCAGGGGTCTCAAACTCAAATTACTTGGGGGGGGGGGCCGCAGGAGGCAGAGTCTGGGTGAGGCTGGGCTGGATCAGGTATTCTACAAAAAAAGCTTTGTTAAATCCTCTCAAACGTCATTCTTTAACTTCAATGAGTTCTTCTGAACTTGAGCTATCCTGAACTTAAATGGAATATTGAAGAACATGAATGAGCTAAGTGGCCCCATTGGAAGTCCACTCCCCTTGGTTTCATTGTCAACAGAACATCGGCGTTAATTTGCAGATTTGTCATGATAACAAATTCGCATGGATAGTGGCGATCAAATTGACATCAACTTTCAAACAAATCAGCCCATTTTCAAATGATGGGAAAACCAAATACAATCCGCATGTCTTTCATTAAAGACGATGAAAATTATTAACTTTCATTAAACTATCGTCCGGAGGGCCACAAAATATCATCTTGCGGGCCGCAATTGGCCCCCGGGCCGCGTGTATGAGACCCCTGCTCTAGAGGAAAGGTGGACCTAATAGATGTACTTTCAAACTCGGCTTGGCAAAATAAAGAATACTGATGATCACATTGGTATCAAAACTGTATCGTGCAGAGTGAGGGGTGTCAGAGTAGATGCCTGGTGAGAAATGGAGAAGGACGGAGGGATGAATGGACAGTGCACAGGGAGGAACAACAGGATTTCCTTTCAGGCAATCCTCGGGGAGTTTTAAGTGTTTGAGCCTGCTGCATCATACTCATCTTTTCTTCCTATTTTTCTTTTCACTGTCACTGTTTATGGAATTATTTTATTTTTTTGTTCATGTTGCCAGTGAATCAGTATGAATTGCCATATAGTTTGTAGCAGTAGTAGATGTCAGTCCATCAGCATTTCCCAGTCAGTCCAAAATGCATCACCTTTTATATAGGACATGCCAGAAAGATGAATGGATGACATGGTTAGTGTTTGGTTGGAGTATAAAAAAAGAAAATAAAAGAATCGGAAAGGGATTTTTTTGAAAGTGGAAGGTCTATGGCCATGTAAATACACCTGATTTTTCATGGTTTGGTGACAAACTGGATCACAACCAGCATGTTTGAACACTCAGTGAGCCCACTCCTTTCTGCAGAAGAGCCGGCCTGGCGCTGTGTGTGTGTGTGTGTGTGTGTGTGTGTGTGTGTGTGTGCGTGCGTGCGTGTGTGTCATTGTTTGTGTATACATTGTGTGTGTCTCCATTGTCATTCGTGTGATTGATTATATAGGAAGCT
This sequence comes from Perccottus glenii, assembly GCA_024416835.2. NCBI lineage: Eukaryota > Metazoa > Chordata > Actinopteri > Gobiiformes > Odontobutidae > Perccottus > Perccottus glenii. Next base: position 20,344,602 of record CM044557.2, read on the forward strand.
TGGCAGGAGGACAGATTTATCTCTTGGCACCCCATCACCTCCATCTTTCTATCTGCGATTGTCTCTCTACCCTAGCGATCTCCCTCTCCCTATTTGTGTCTAAATGGCTCAGTTTACGTGTGTGTCAGCAGGAGTTGTGTGCATGTGTGACCTTGCGGTAGTTTGCTATAACGGTGTGTGTATTTGCATTAGCTTGTTGGGAACAGACTTGAGTGAGACAGTAGAAGAAAAGTTCACCAATATACCATTAACTCGTAAGGCCTGTGTGGTTGTGAAGCAAGACTGCCCGAGTTAGCTTTAGCTGTTGAGCTGTTGTGAGTAGCACAGAGCATCGCTGAATGTGTATGCGCTCATACAAATTTGGTAGCTGCTGCAGTGGCGTTTTGCTGTAAACTTGCTGATGTGCATACACACCCCTCGTTAATACACACTAGTGCATGTACGCACACTCTCAAAGGCATACTATATTCCCGCTCTCACATGACACACACACATCCTCCCTGGCTGTGCCTTTTTGAAGTATGGAGATAATTTATTCGTGTCATGATGCCTGATTTCCCATCTGCTACTGGGACCCTGAGCAGCTGGAGAGAAGGAAAGAGGCATAGAAGGAGGGCTGGGAGAGAGGCTGAGGGTAGAGCGGCAGCTGGAGAGGCTCCCAACAGCTGGTAACCAGTTTCCTGTCACAGAAAGCTTACTTGAGAGCAATGAGGAGGAGGAGGACGGCAAGGTTTAGTGTGCAGGAGAGCAAAAGGCGTAGGAAAAATGAGGTGTCAGCCAGTTTGTTTACCAAGGTTAGCCTGCTGGAGGGGCAAGGAAACTGTATCAACGGGGAGTCGAGGAGGCGAGGCGCGGCCATGTGCATGGATGGATGGCTCGATGGATCCCCCCCGTCTCCTCTCCCCTTCACTCTGTAGTCTGGCATTACACCTCCACCCCACCCCCCCACGTCTGCAGCAAATATAGCATTATTGACTGACAGGTTGGCAGCTGAGCCTGTGGCACATTACATGCAGACATGTTTCACAGCACATGTGCTCCATATTGGTGTCCGTACTTCATTTTCTTAGACATTTTTCATTAGAGGTCATTATTTTATGACCTTTTTAATGAAAAAAGATGGATCACATAATTGCAAAGATTTTGGAAGTCCGGTTGGAGATTGTAAATAGTCAATGAATCTAAACTATGCATCATACCTGTCTTCATACTGTGCTTGTTTCTTGAATGCATTATTATTTTATGGTCAAATCTTGTCCATTTGCTGATGTTACTCTCAAAATAAAAATCTGTGCCAGGATTAAAAGTTGCGGAAGAACCCTAACTATTTTCCTCTGTGCTTCTTCCGCCACAGCATTCCCCCACAGACCCGTCAGGCGAAGCCTTGGTGATGCTCCCTGACAGGTCGACAGCCTGCACCGGTGCCTCTGGCCAGCCTATCAGCACAGAGCAGCCCAACGACCAGGATACCAAGCCAAAAAAGAAGAAGAAGAAAAAAGCTAAAGTACTAGTTGGAGAGGAAGAAGAGGATGGCAAGAACACATCAGTAGAAGGAGATGAAGACATCAAGTCTAAATTTCCAGTGACAGGAAGTGACACAGGTGAACAGGGAACTGTAGAGGGGAGTTCGCCGCCCCAGGAGGATAAGAAAAAGCGGAAAAGGAAACCAAAGGACAAGGCAGAGGGCAAAGAGCCCAAGACCCCCAAGACGCCCAAAGCGCCCAAGACCCCCAAGACACCCAAAGAACCCAAGGAGAAGAAAGTGAAGAACTCCGCACCCAAGACCAAGACCCCCAAGAAAACCAGGTACGAGCAAAACACCTTGGAATAGGAGTAACACCATATCAGGCCTGTAATGTATAAAAGATATGAAATATGGTGCTTTATACCAGCGGGGTTAGAGTATTATGTATTTTTTTAAAGTCAGCTGTCCTTAACAAAACACATGTGTGATACAGACCATTGAACATCTGTCTCTTGGTTTCATCTACTCAGTGGTGCACCAATCACACATTGACAGAACAGGAAGCCTGCTGAATATTTTTCAACCCTGACCACTGCAATCCTTCTTGGATAACTCCCTCATCCATTTGAGGCCTTACCTTGGGCACCTTGTATTTCTTCCTCGGTATAAAACTGTAGTGGCTCTTTCTTATCATATAACAGATGACAATCTCTTGAATCAGTTTTGGCCTTATGAACCTTATGGTCTCACAAAGGTTAAATCTAACCATGAATAAAAAATATAAGTTTTGTTACAGCAGCTGTTGACACTGCTCCAAACTCTAGTGGCTCCAAAGCAGACTGTACATGTTGACACACACATCAGTCACATGACAAACCAAGGGGAACTAAAGGGTCACGTCCCCTGAGCAGTGACTTACCCACCTGCCACTGTGTGTGTGTTTTCTCGGGGCCCACTGCAGCATAGGGTTTCATCGACAAAATCTGAGGACAGATGATATTTATCAATATGGTTTAAGCAAAAGTCATTCATGTGTATTACTGTTAATTAACTAAGTTTCACTTTGTGGCATGTCCTTTTATAAAGTTTAGGACTTCTTTAAGGAAGGTTTGCTACAGTCAACTGGCTCTCTAGGAAATTTTATTTTTTCCTATTCATAGTCTGCTATCATTGTTGTGGCTCATTAGGTGCATGCTAATTGTAATCATCTGTTTCTGATTAAGCCTACTAAAAAAAACTAGACAGCTGCACATTAGCTTTAGCACATCAGCCCATATAATTACTTGTAATTTTATCAAGCAGGAGCAATGGAGTGGTTGTTGTGGACTATTTTCTGCTATAGATAAGCACACATTTTTATTTTTGCAATGAGGCAACTGTTAATGCGAGTTCTGAACTCAATACATGCTAGATTGTATTCAGAACAATTAAATTGTGTTTGTTTGGTCACTTAACAATCTGAGTGGGTCACATTAATTGTGGATTGTGTAAATGTGTGCATTTGCCGTAGCTTTCCACATGCTCTAAAACGGTGTAATTGTATTTTTTTCATTACACCCGTCTTTTTAAAGGCCAATAACTGTGATGCAGCGCTTTTATGGAGGTGTCAAAAACATTGGCTTTGTTACACTATGGGGCCGTTTACACAACAACGGGTTTTGCCAAATGGTTCTGTTGCGAATAAGCCTCATTTACACAACTGCAGCATTTTCACACCTCGAAACCTCAAACTTCTGAATTCGGGCGAAGTGTTTTCATTTTGTTGCGGCTCATGCTCCGCTCTCATTTAAACTCTGAAGATGGCTGCCTCTCTGAATACGATAATGTCATAGGCACAACACGCTCGCGCAATAAATGTCTCTAAAGAAGAGGGGCGTAGCAAAAAAAATAGTTTTGGACGTTTGGGGTGGCTCTGTGTGAACGTTGATTGTTGACCGTATTGTAATGTTGTCGTATCAACTTGAATTGTTGCGTTTTTCTGACCAGCATGTTGTGGAAACGGCCCCAATATCTGTGCATCTTTCCATTAGTCTGACGTTCAGGGAATGTTGAAAGTTATTGATGGTTCATGTAGTAAAGTGAGTTCTGTTGACTGGTGACACATTATAGTATTTGTTTAATGTGAACTTGAGCATAAATGATCTAGCTTTTTTTTTTTTTGTGGCGTATGAACAGTGTTTTTTTGTGGTGTCTGAACAGTGTGTTGCTGAGAAAGTCAGAGGTGCTTTTATTGTGAAGGTAGAAACTTGATCAGGCTGTGGAATGTGTCGGGACGCCCTGTCTCGCTGCCTCTCTTTCCCCTTGCTTCCTTTTATCCCGAGAAAGGGGGCGGGCCTGAGCAGCAGGCAGGGGTCAGCGCTGGGGGAGGTGTGTGCGTCGCCATGCTGCACCGGCCACTCGAAAAAGGGACTGGGGGGCGGGGGAAAGGGGAGTCTGCCCCGGAGCAGGGGTGAAGGGGCAGGCGTTTTGAGCATGTATATCAGGGGGAGGGGCTGTTGGTAATCTTGTGGCAGAAAATGGCGTCTAATGATAATGAAGGCCATGCTGCTGACCACTCCACAGCCACGACTCTGTTTGAGCGAATGTGGGGGTGGGGGCGGGGGCGTCCCTCCCGCTTGTGTTTGTGTGTGTTGGTAAACTAGCTCTTATCTGTTCTCAGGCTTTCCTCCATCTTGAGTGGTGGCCTGGAGCTCCCAAGTTAATTTAGCATAATAATGGCTGCTGGTCATTCAGTGCTATTCTAAAATGGTGGACTGCTGCAATCACACAACTATCTTCTCTTTATTCTTCCTTCTCGTTGCCCTCCCTCTAATTCCATGTCTTCCTGCTGAAGTGAAGTGTATCCTTTCATCTTCTCCTCCCCTCACCCCTCTTCCTTTCTCAGTCTCTCTGATTTAAGGCTTCAGGCTTCAGCTGCATTTGACTTTTTTGCATAGCCTTTAGTGTAGCATGTAGTAAGAATTTTTACTAATCTTTGTGAGAAGACTAGTTTAAATCCAGACTCTGCCACCAGCTGAAGTTCTTTGCATTTTGGGGGGATTTTTGCAGGATTTCCTCCAATGGGAGGAGAAAACAGGCCTCCAAGCTCAAGAACTTTGCATATGGCCCTTTTTCTTTAGCCTTGTTTGTTTCTGTATGAACAAATAAACCACCGCAGTGCTGAAGTTTTTGCTTAACTGGTCTTATCAGGAAGTTGCTCTGAGCTTTAAACCCTTCAGACTTGTTGTCGGCTTTACTTCTATTTTTTACAGGTTTATTGCCTCACACTGCATGGCATTTATGTTGTAGCTGAATTGTATTTAATGAAGGAAAGTTAGTCATTCTGACCTTGTATGCCTACAATCTTTACAAAATTTACAGAGCATAAACAGCTCTGTTTGGAGCAAATGTGGAATATACTTTTGTATGATGAAAATGTCCATGTATTTTAAATGTCTCCAGGGAGAAAATCAACTCTGTATTTCTACTTGAGTCAATTTGACAAATCCAGGTTTATTATGTCATAATGTGAATAACTCAAGTACAGTATAGTATATATACTGCATGCTGTATGTTTTAGCAACAGCAAACTCCTCCAGTGGCTTGAAATGCTGCAGGTGTGGGTTGGAGCAATAGAGAGGGAGGCGTGTAGATGTCCAGTCAGCTCACTGCGCTCCTTTGACCTTCCTCATCCTCCCTCTCTTTCCGTCCACCTTTTGTGTGAGGAAGTAAATCTATAAATAGCCTCACTCCCTGCTGCCACACCCTTCCTTCATGGTGTGTGCGAAGGGGTAATTTGTTTGCTGTACACAAAGAAGTCAAACACGCACACTTTGTGTGTGGAGCAAAACAGTGCTTTTGGAAGACGGGTAGCATGTACCGCCATGGCCTATGATTTTTTTTGTGAATGGGGGTTCAGTAGGATGACTCATCATGGCTGCAGGTGTCCCGTACACCCCACCCTTCCCTTCTTTTTGTCTTTCTGTTCACTTCATTGCTTCTCCCCATTTCAACTCGGGCCTCTGCTTCCTGTATCCTCTTCATCACAGAAAAAGAGCATCTCCGCTCGACTCCCGAGACCCTGCTCCACAGCTGGCCAGTATGAGTGACTGCCAGTGAGAAGTGTGCAGTGAATAACAGACTCTGAAAAGGGTGGAGCTTGTGCTACACCTGGTCATAAAAAGACGTCAGGGTGCTACTGTCTTGTTTGTGTAGCATTGTTGTGATTTTAACTACTCTTAAGCTGATGTTTGCTCATAAGAATAAACTGAACAGGTGAACAGATTAGAGTGAGGTGTTATTTAGGGCCTCGTGCAACTTGTACAGTTCCTTTCAGACCATCACAAAACATTGCTTTTCTTAAAAATTATAATTGTAGCTTACCAAGTATGTTTGCTTATGGATGTGAGGTTTTTCATTTCTCAGTGACAGCAGGTAGTGATGACTTTGATAAAATAAACTTGAGCGATAATCCCTGCCCAAGAAGTGAAGTGTTTTGTCAAGCAGCAAACTAAATCTTTACTAATTAATTCTATAGTGTGTTCTATAGTTTTACTATAATAAAGCCAGAGTGATGATGGAGCGATGGCAAAAAGAAGTGAGGCCTTGAAGAAGCCAGGAGGAAGAGAGGAGAAGGCAGCCAAGTGTGTGTGTGTGTGTGTGTGTGTGTGTGTGTGTGTGTGTGTGGCCAGATGGCTCCAGCGTGTGGCGACCAGCCAGAGGAACAGGTGCAGGTCACATGACCAGCCGTTACCACGGAGATGGTGATTGCTCTTGGCGTGAGGATGAAAGGAGAAGGGCCCCAGGGACAGAGAGGGGGCGAGAGACTTTGAGATGGAAGGAGGGAGAGCCACTGAGTGAGAGCGATGGAGACGCAACAGTGGAGCACAGGCCACGAGGAGAGAAACACAAGGACAGAGCACCAAACCTAGATCTATACGTTTACTGTCTGCACCAAAGCAACTTTAGCAAGTACAGTGCGCTTTGAATACAGTTTGTGGTTGGTGAAATCATCATCAAGGAAAGTCACTGAGTTATATAAATGTTCAAAGCATTGTCTCCACACATTACCAGTAAAATAAGTTGATTGACCACATTCTTCTCCTTGGCTGACATTTTGAGCCAGAAATGCATTAAATGGATATCCCTATGTCAACTGTAACAGACTTAATGTAAAGAATCTGGGTGAATACATGCAATTAGCATCCTACAGACAGCCTTTAACAGTTAAATGCCAAATGCTGCCTTTTTATATAGTGTATCATTTAGAAACTACATTTAAATGGTGCCATGTCCCTGCTGTTCACATAATTGTATACATTTTTGTAAGTAAAATACCATTCCCCATTATAAATCTAATTTATGTATTTATTGGGGCGGCAGTGGCTCAGTGGTAGAGCGGTCATCCTTCAACCGAAGGTAGGCAGTTCGATTCCCGCTCTCCCCACAGTTCATACTGTTGTTTCCTTGGGCAAGACACTTAACCCACCTTGCCTCCAGTGGTGTTCCAGCTGTGACACTGGTGAATGGAACCTTAATGCAAGTTGCTTTAAATGAAAGCGTCATCTGTAAATGTAACACTGGTGAATGTAAATCGCTTTGGATAAAAGCGCCTGCTAAATGACTAAAAGTGTAAATGTAAATTTATAATCCAAGACAGTTGAGAGATCTTAAAATTTAGTTTTGTTGGACAATGCATTGTAATACTGTTCAAGTACGACAATATTTGGGACAGTCAACCCTGGTCTGACTCAGCAGTGCATCCTGGCTGTCATGTGTGTAGAGTGACATACAGATGGTTCAGAAGTTGTGTTGTTTTGTTTACATAATATAAAACTGAGTCCAGATGCTTTTGCTTTAACCTTTTCTTCAAGATGACCTGGATGCATTATATAATCTTTGGAGCCGTGTGAGACTGAAGGTTTAGTCATATAGTTAACAAAGAAGTTTTTGTTCTTGTTGTTTAGGCTTTATAAATTTAAACAGAAAAATTGAAAGCGTGGAATGATATGTAAGTCAGTTTTTATTTCAATATTAGCAGCAGATTTAGTAGTCATTAGATGTCAACTCCATCTAAAATCGGAAACAGCTGTTGCTGGGAGAGGCTTGCTTGGAGAGAATTAGAAAGGGGTACTGTGTTTTGCCTTCTTGATATGTGACTAGTTAATAAAAAAACACGAACCCTGTTGAGAAATTTTAAGTTTCTCAGCTACTGTGTTTTAATAACCAGTTTTTTAAGTTAACTGTTAACCTAGTGGGGAAGGCAGGGTAAGGTACCGTTTTAACATTAAAAAACATCTACATTTATTTACATTTACATTTATTCATTTAGCTGACGCTTTTATCCAAAGCGACTTGCATTGTTCTAATGTAATTACCAGTGTTACAGCCACTGGAGGCAAGGTGGGTTAAGTGTCTTGCTCAATGACACAACGACAGTATGAACTGTGAGGAGAGTGGGAATCGAACCGCCTACCTTCCGGTTGAAGGAAGACTGCTCTACCACTGAGCTACTGCCGCCCCGGCAGTCTAAACGCATAACCTGAACCGTTTTCGATTTGCAAAACTCAGTAACCTCTAAAAGTCCATTTGCCTATCTAAAGATCTACTACTGGCAATAACATAACCCAGGTGACTGAGAAGTGTCACAAAATTATAACCTTTACAGTTAGTGTTGTTGTAGTGAGCCTATAACTGTTTAATTATTTGACATTTCCTGGCTCAGAACTCCTGCAGTGTGCCTGGTATCTGAGGTAGCATTGTTCTAAGCAGCAGCAAATGTTGGAGAGAGGACGGCGAGCGGACACTCAGCAGACAGCGCCAGCTCCTCTTTCTCTCCATGCCAGAGATTAGAGGAAACCTAGGGGCCTCTCACGCCCTCCCCCCTCCTTTGGGGCCTCTACTCTTTTTCAGTGTCTGTCTCTCTCCGGGCCCCTTCACTCTATCTCTCTCTGCCTCTATCACTCCATCTCTGTGCCCCCCCCTTCCGCAGCCTTTCATCATATTAACCCCCTGTGCGCCAGAGCCTCAGGCACACTAATGACTTCTAAATGGGTAAATCAAACATGGCGACCGCCCTGGGACAGGCAGGCGTGTGCACACACACAGACCCTGAAACTGAGAGAGGAATGACTTTTCGAACATTTTTCATCATAGATTAACATCTTGTTTTTCTTTCAGCAGCAAGAAAGTAGAGACTGAAGGCGGGGCCAGCGCTGCTAAGAAAGACTCAAAGAGGAAGAGAGAGTCGTCTACCTGCGAAAATGTGGAAGTGAAGTCCCCACCCCCCTCACCTGTTGAAGAGGAGGACGATGATGGTGTACAGGTATGGCTGAAATAAAACTGAGACAATTAATGAGAAGAAAAGAAAAGGGCCCATATATTCTGCTGTGTTTTTTTAAGGTTGTTTTAAGGTTTTAAGGTTTGTCCATCTTGTTGCTTTTTGGTATAAATAAATACTATTTGGCCATGTCTGTATAGTTGAAGACACCTGCTGTTTCTGTGCACAGACTTTTCTGCCACAAAACCTTTTGCATCTTTTTGGTGCTACATTTTGTTTTTTTATTGAAAGTACTTTTTTAGTTTGATTAAACCACTCACTAGATGGGACTTAACCGTTTCAGATTTCAGTCTTGCAGCTAGGGATGATCATGGTTAAGCGATTGTTAAGAACTCTGAAACATGGCAGACCTGCTTTTGGAGCAGGAGTAGACTTATAAAGGAATAGCGCTACCATTTGCTGAGTAAAGGCAGAATTAATCTATTTAAAATTAACATTGAATTACATTTGAGCTTATTAACAATAGAACATGGCTTTAGTTTGTTTCCTATTTAAATTAAGAGTTTCGTTATTATCTAGATTAATTTGGAAGCTATACACTGACACTGATGCAGGGATGGGTTAAAACAGAACAGGAGCCTGTTTGTGTTGATTTGGTTGGTTGGGATCGTCATGTTATCATTTCCTACGAATTTCTTTTTGACTTGAGCTCCATTACTGCAGGTTAGCTGATAAAGTAAATTAAACTAAACAAGGCAAGCTACAAAATGCCAAGTCATTCTAAACTGTGGTAGCCTTTGTAGTGTGATGCGTAAAAAGAAGGCTGTTACATCTTTGTGAACAGGCTTAATAACAAATAAAAAAGCCAAATTTGAAACCCAATTAACCGATCGTGTGCATACATTTTTAATGAAATGTTTACATCAGGTGATGTCATGCAGGTGATTGATAAGGAGTTCAAATATAGGCTAAAATGTCCAAAATGGGCACCCCTACTTGCTGCATTACTTTTCTTCTCTGCATTTGTCTTATTTTGCAACAACCTAAACTCAGCAAATTAGGTGGTTTTCTTCAAAGTGAAGCATATGGAACTGTATAATGAAGATGAAGTTGGTTTCTGAGTCAAGAGCCTGCACTTCTTCCTTGTCTGTGCATTCTAATGTTTTAAAATACAGCACATAAAAACATCTTATCCAGAGCTTAAAGGTGCATTACAAAAGTTTCAATGGTTCAGAAAAAAATTATAACCCATACATGGGTATGCCTGATGTCCAGAATGACCCGCGGTGGCCTCTGTCAGCCTCTTCCCTCAATAAAATGAGAAGGTTTCAGGATCAAAGCTCCTGCGCTGTTTCAGTGGATGAGACGTAATGTATATGTACGTTTACCTGGTTCTCACTTCCTGATTTGTCACCATAAGTAAACTAAGCAACGCTAGCGGCAAAGTTGAAAATGAATCCTGCAAACACAGGGAAGAGACAGGCCTCCAGCGCACTCAAAACCGACAGATTCTTCTTTGGGTGTTCTTTTGTGCGTGTACAAGCGTGTGCGCACAGTAAACTCACACAACACTGAATGCATTACCGCTCTGGCGGTTATGAGGTCTTATGTCATTTTGAGCAGGGTTTTACTTGGAGTTTCTTCGTTCCTTTTATTAGAAACGTCGCTCCAGTCGCCAGGTAAAGAGGAAGAGATACACAGAAGATCTGGAGTTCAAGATTTCGGAGGACGACGACAGTGGAGATGAGTCATCTGCACCAAAGTCTCCTTCATCGTCCCAACAGCAGGTGTGTTATGGACACACTATGGAGTCCAGCAATTTGATTCCAATTTTTGGGGTCATAATTAAATTTTTTTTTTTTAATTGATTTGGGGTCTTTGATTAAATTCTAATAAACTGGTTGAAGATTGTAACAAGATGAAAAGACAATGTCAACCAAACATTTCATTTAGTTTCTGCCTGTACCAAATCTTTATTTCCATCTAAAAATATAAATGCATGTTTTGAACAGGTTTAAATCAGCTCTCCAAGTACATGTTACAAAAATAAATTCTGTACTTAAAAAATAAATAAATAATGTAGGATTCTCAATCAATTTAAAATCTTTCAGGATTTATTCTGACAACCCTAGTGTTAAGTCTTGTGTACTGTAACGATAGTTCTAAGGGGCCATAGAGTTTTCAAGTGGGTCATATGAGATGGCGGATACCACTTTACCACAGAGATAATTTGGGGCCAGGTTGGCGTTTGTGCCCATTTTGTTCTGCCTATTCTGCTTCATTGTGATCTCAAGACTTCATTTGAAATCTATTTTTGTGTCAGTTAGCCATTGAATAGTTAAACATAATGGGTTAGTGTCTCACTCAATGTAAATTGTGTTTATAGCTTTTCTGTTTGTAAGACTTGATTGAAGTAGAACACTGTTTGGTTTCCAGGACACGGCCGAGGCAGAGGGGCCTGTTGTGGAGAAGATCATGGGCATGCGCACCACAAAGAAACAGGTGAGAGACAAACACAATACAAACTCAGTGGCTGGAGTCATAGTTTACGTCATCTGATTAGCCGCCCCACAGCTGGCCTAAGCAGATTATACGCAGTGTGCAGACAGTGTGTATTCACTTGGTAAGTGGAGACAAGAGTTCTTGTATTTCAGAGTGTGCGCCTCAAGCTGTGTCTGCTGGTGATTGACTGCTTGTGTGTCCGTCTCGGCTTTGTTTTCAACGGCCTGTTCTAAAGAAAGCTCATCCCTGAGCCAACACGCGTGCACACTCATACAGTCACCAGCCAACTTTCCTTTACTAGCCAGCTGCCAATGGCTTACTCCCCCACCTACACTCACAGCCTCTCTCACAGCTCCATTCAGAGTTGACCTCGGGCTTGGCATTTGGCCAAAACCACAACGTTAGCTACGCCAGACGCCAAGCTAGTGTTTCCTCAGGCTCTGTGTGTGATTGATGATTCATGGCATTACAGTAGTAGTAGCAGCAGCATGGTATGCAAGCATTGCAGTGGAACTAGTAAATGGAAAGGAATAAATACTTAAGATATTTATATTTTTAACATCTGTTGTATAAACTGATATTACATGCATTATATTTTAATTTTAAATTGGTTAATGTTAATGTCTTATCTGAAAACTTGGCCTAAAGTTTAGGAGACTGTCTGGTGTAGATGAACTACTTTCATATACCTGGCATTAAATGCATTATAGGTGACGTGCTCATATCGTCCTTTAGAGTTGCTCGAAGCACTTTGGATTCTTGCGTACTGTGAATGGGATGCAACTAGGCTTGTGTTTTTTTTCAGAAGAAATAATAATGACTTCATGTTAAATGAATAATATAATTATGACTCTGAAACTCATTGATCTCATTGCATCTCTCCGGTAAGAGGCAATAATGACAAAGTAAAGAAATTACAAGTGAAGGAATGTGTGTAGAACATTATAGCCAGTCTGATGCATATGTTTACTTACACAAAATAAATTGACATGGCACATTTAATTTATTTATATTGCCCAATGACACAACAGTGGCCTCAAAGGGCTTAGACAACCTCCCCGTCCTTGGACATGAAGGGTGCACAATGAACTAAATGAATAATGCTGGTCTTTTTTTTTTTTTTTTTTTTTTTGGTTGAATCATAAGAAAAGCATCTTAGTTCAAGGTCTGATCAAGGCCTAAGAGATTGACATGTGAATACAAAATAGAACAAGTGCTCTGTTGCACATCGCAGCTGAATTGCAGGCTCCTTGTTTAGTGTAAATCCCCTACATCTTCTGTATTATAACAATAGACCACACTGCTCGTTCACCACAGAGCTGCTATATTTGCGCTGATTATTTATTTTTATTTTTTTCCCTTCTCAGCTTGATTCTGGGGAGGAAGTGGAGGTGGAGGAGTTCTACGTCAAGTTCAAGGGCTTGTGAGTAACACTTTTTTTCTCTACCTTTTTGTCTTTCTCAGCTTGCACTAGTGTAGCTGTGAATCCATAAGTGTGAAAAGCCTCAGACATTCAGACTGAAAGCCTTTCTACTGTGTAACCACTAAACGTGTATATTAACACGTACATGTATATAAATAACACAATATGGACAGAATACTATAGCTTATTTATTTTCTCTGGTACACTTTTCAGTTTAACTTAGTCAAAGCAGCAATCTGATTAAAAATAAATAAATAAATAAATAAAACTTTTGCAAAGATGCATAGTGAACAAATCTTACTTCAGAACCTAGAAACGTGTCCCCAACTGTAATTTTCAAAAGTAGCTCAAGAGGCAGGTTGGTCAGCCTAAAGCCTCATAATGATGTCTTTTCATAGCCATAAGTCTTTACTGTAAACAAAGGGGGGTTGAATTGATACAAACTGTATTTTTGGCGTCTTAGTTCGTACCTCCACTGTCGCTGGGCTGACCTAGAGGAGCTGGAGAAGGACAAGAGGATACAGCAGAAAGTCAAGAGGTTTAGGGCCAAGCAGCAACTTAACAGCTTCATAACAGAGGTAAGACCTGAGCACTAGCTTGCAATTACCCTCACTTGGGATTTGAACCTACGCACTGCAGATGGCAAATGTAAACTGAAGATGCACAAGGAAAGCATTTCTCTTTTTTTTTTTTTTAAATACATTTTAGAGCTAAAAACATGAAATTCTGAAAGCCTTCTCTTTTCTTCTTCAGATGGACGATGAGCCTTTTAACCCAGACTATGTGGAGGTGGACCGTGTCCTTGACGTTTCAGAGAGCACAGACGAAAACGGAGAGGTGCTTTGATCTTTCGCAGTCATCTTTCATGGGTTTAAACCTCTCTTATTCTCCAGACGCTAACCTAAACTGCCTTGGGTTTGTATGTATGCAGTTGGTGACCTTGTATTTGGTGAAATGGTGCAGCTTGCCTTATGAAGACTCCACTTGGGAGCTGAAGGCTGACATCGACCAATCCAAGATAGAAGAATATGAACTTATTGCTGCACGCACACCCAACACTAAGAGAGTGGTGAGTCCCGTGTGTGTGTGTCTTGGGGTGCTATCTGTCTCCTGGACACTTTAAGGAGGGCAGGAGGTGTGTGTTTGTGTGTCTTGGCCTGCTGCCTGCCTTTTCCTCCTCCCAGATTTACTGCTCCTTTAACTGCTCTCCACAGGGCTACGTTCTTGTGGTTGTACAGACTCTCTCTCACACACACACACACACACACACACACACACACACACACACACACACACACACACACACACACACACGCCTTGCTCTTGTGGCCAGGCCAAACCACTAACAGTGTGTTTAATGCTGAACAGAAGCAACTGACTGGCTGTGGTCTTTGACTGAATCCCTCTTTTCTCCCTCTGTGTCCATCTATTTAAGTACTGCCTACTGTTTCTCCTTAAGACTTGTGTTAGAAGTGCTCCTTCAAAGGCACAACTTAAAGGCCCTTTTAAATTTAGCAATGTCACCAGCATGGCCCCCCCAAGATAGCCTTCTTAGCCACCATATTAAAAAAAAAAGTCTCTTTGTGATATAAATATATTAGAGAACAATTATTTAACTTTATTGAACCAAAAATTTAAATCAGGCAAGAGTTCCCTTGACATTGCAGAAGTAAATCATTCATTGTCTGTACAATCTGTAAACTTCTTGGGTACAGCATTTACAACCTTATTCAAAGTCCTGTATAGATCAGCCCCTTTACTAATTTTTGTAGCTGGTTCCAGTCAAATTGAGGCTTACTCGATTTCTAAAAAACATTCTAATTTTGCCGTTAAACTTTCCAAAGCGTAACCACTGAGCTTATTCATCTAAAAGTGTTTTCTTTATCAGGAAACGAAACAAAATATGGTTTAATGTTGTTTCCGCTGCTCTAGATAATCTTTGTTCCAGTGTTGACTTGTCCTTAAGCGAATGACAGGTCTTTCTACTTTGTTTTGCTCGATTTATGCAGTTCTTCCTTTTTAAGACTGAAAGGAAGGAGTGAAAAGGGTTGATAAAACAAGCCACCGCTTTTCCGTGATCTGACCAAATTGTTTTTTTTTGTCTCAAGGATCGGCCCCATGCAGCTGACTGGAAAAAGCTTGAAGGCTCCAGGGATTACAGGAACGTCAACGCACTCAGGGAATACCAGCTTGAAGGTCTCAACTGGCTAACCTTCAACTGGTACAACTCGTAAGTCACTCTCTGTTTTATTAAGTCTGAACAAGTCTCTAACCACCACTGTCAGACAGCAGTCCTGATGGCATCCTTTTTAATAGACCTAAGTGGACATTAAAGTGGACATTAACTGGCTGAGCTGGATATTGCGCTTTAAGTTTGCCCAGTGGTGCCATCCATGCTACGAATGAACTAGACACACAAGGACAGTCTTCAGAAATGTCCTTCATTCTTTTTGTAGTCCATGCCTGGAAAATTTGGAATGAATGAAAGATGACAGGAAATGAACAAGCAGGCTATTTTCCAGCTGTAAAATAGATGCCTCACAGATTTTAAGCATTAGATCACTAAAATGGAAAACGGACTCCACCTCATTGGAAAATCAGGATTAATGCACCAGGAGGAAAAATCTGTTAAAGCTAAGTTGACTGGATCATGTGAAAGCAAATTTTATTGAAGACTATGGGGAAAACAGTTTTGTTTTTTTTGTCATCTGTTTTCTTACTTTATCCTGTGCTCTTCTATAGACGTAACTGTATCTTGGCTGATGAGATGGGTCTAGGAAAAACCATCCAGTCCATTACATTCCTCTATGAGATTTACATGAAGGGCATTGAGGGGCCGTTCTTGGTCATTGCCCCCCTCTCCACCATCCCCAACTGGGAGCGAGAGTTTAGGACCTGGACCGAACTGAACGCCATAGTTTACCATGGCAGCCAGGCCAGTCGAAAGACCATCCAGGCTTACGAGATGTACTACAGAGACGCACAGGTAACCAGCTTCCTTTGAACACATAGACATTACTAAATTGACTTGGTAAAGAAAAGTGTTGTTGTGTTGTGACTTGTGATTTCTGAGGATCATGTGCAATAACTTATCTGTCTTTTTGTCCAGGGTAAAGTTATAAAGGGAGCATATCGGTTCCATGCTGTAATAACAACCTTTGAAATGATTCTGACCGACTGCCCTGAGCTTCGCAGCATCCCTTGGCGTTGTGTGGTCATAGATGAAGCCCACCGCCTTAAAAACCGAAATTGCAAACTACTGGAAGGACTCAAAATGATGGACATGGTAAGTGGCTTTTGTTTTTGCTCTCCAACAGATGCAGAATGATAAGGCCTTGCACATCTATCCACAGGATAAGAGTTGCTTTTGGCACATACACTTGTTGTTTCCTCTTGTTTAGAAGGTGAAGTCCTGTTAGACATCCTGCTTTCCATTTTAGAAACTCCAAATATCTCTATTCTTGTCTCTTCCTTTCTCTGCAGGAGCACAAAGTCTTGTTGACAGGAACTCCTCTCCAGAACACTGTGGAGGAGCTGTTCAGCTTACTCAACTTCTTGGAGCCAGAGAGATTCCCCTCTGAACAGACATTCATGACTGAATTTGGAGACCTGAAGACTGAAGAACAGGTAACAGAGAGCATCCAGTTGTCATTTATATTATTTTTCTTCCTGATTTAAAAATAAATCAATAAAAATAAAAGAATTTTTGAGTAGAGCATGAAAACAAATTCTTTGCTACAGGTGCAGAAACTTCAGGCCATCTTGAAGCCCATGATGTTGAGAAGACTAAAGGAGGATGTAGAGAAGAATTTGGCTCCAAAGGAAGAGACCATCATTGAGGTGTGATTGAACTTAGAGATGCCCAGACATTGTTTCCTAAACCTCTTTTAGATATAAATACTTTAAACAGCACTGGGTTTATTGATTTGACCATTTTTTATAATTGCAGGTTGAGCTCACCAACATCCAAAAGAAATACTATCGAGCCATTCTGGAGAAAAACTTCTCCTTCCTGTCGAAAGGAGGTGCAGGAGGGGGAGGAGGAGGTGGTGGTGGTGGTGGAGGAGGAGGTGGAAGCGGCAATGTCCCCAACCTGCTCAACACAATGATGGAGCTGAGGAAATGCTGCAACCACCCCTACCTCATCAATGGTACAGACACACTCTTATCCTCATTGATTACTTGAATGAACATTGAATTGTGAAACGCACGGTTTACTTTTGCTTTTTAAGGAGCTGAAGAGAAGATTGCGGAGGAGTTCAGGGAGACACACTGTGTGGATATGCCAGAGATGGCTCTTCAAGCTATGATCCAAGCTGCTGGTAAACTTGTTCTCATCGACAAGCTGCTGCCCAAACTGAAAGCTGGAGGCCACAGAGTCCTGATCTTCAGTCAAATGGTCCGCTGCCTTGACATTTTGGAGGACTACCTCATTCAGAGACGGTAAGTAACCACTTAAAGACAGGAGCAATTCTCTTAACTGTTGCATTTTCAGGATTGATTTTCATACTGTTCACTCTTGTACCAGATATCCATATGAAAGAATAGATGGCAGAGTCCGTGGAAATCTACGACAGGCAGCCATCGACCGCTTTTCCAGACCAGACTCTGATCGATTTGTCTTCCTGCTGTGTACGAGAGCTGGAGGACTAGGCATCAACCTGACGGCAGCAGATACCTGCATTATCTTTGACTCAGACTGGAACCCCCAGAACGACCTGCAGGTAAACACCATTCACTCACATTCATCACATTTACAACTGGTTACATCTGTAAATGCTCCAGATATCTAAGCCATGGTACTAAATGCATCTGTAAAAACGTTATATACCATGTCTCACATTTGTTAAGTCAAAATAATTAGTAAGCTATGACAGACTAATAGTTTCAATTATGAGAATCTACTGCATTCAAAGGTCCTTATAATTGCTGCTCAATGGGACAGCTGTAGTGAACAAAAAATCCATGTTCTAACCTGTCCTGTTTTATAATGCTTTCTATGTGTCTTGCCTCAGGCACAGGCCAGATGTCATCGTATCGGACAGTCAAAGGCAGTGAAGATCTACCGTCTGATCACCAGGAACAGCTACGAAAGGGAGATGTTTGACAAGGCCAGTCTCAAGCTTGGTCTCGACAAGGCTGTACTACAAAGTATGAGTGGCCGAGAGAACGCCAACAGTGGGGTGAGATTCGCACACAGAGCTAACAAAAAGCACTCCAACAATGATTATCCTACCGCCTAGACACGTTATTGTCTACCACAGTTTTTATTACTGTTTGCCGCCACATGCCAAAAAGCGCATCTAAAAGCACTCTTGCTTTAAGGCTTGTAATAAAATGTTGGCTTTTTTTTACTGCAGGTCCAGCAGATGTCAAAGAAGGAGATTGAGGACCTGCTGAGAAAGGGAGCGTATGGAGCACTAATGGACGAGGAAGACGAAGGCTCAAAGTTCTGTGAGGAAGACATTGACCAGATCCTCCAGAGACGAACTCACACCATCACCATTGAGTCTGAGGGCAAGGGATCCACATTCGCTAAGGTCCATCACTTAGACTGAAGGCTACAGAGAAGTTAATATGGGCAGTTCTCTTATGACTCTTGTTTCTTTTGTCAACAGGCCAGTTTTGTTGCAACAGGAAACAGAACAGACATTTCCCTGGAGGATCCTGATTTCTGGCAGAAATGGGCGAAGAAGGCTGAATTAGATCTTGATGCCATTAATGGAAGGGTAAGAACTGTAGGGGTTTTATACACATAATTATAGATTTATACATTGTCCAAATACAAAGAAACACAGGACTTTATTAAATCTGAAAAGAAATGAGGCTTGTTTGGTACCTTAGTGGCTCCCCGATCCCATGTTTGGATCCCAGCTTGTACCTTTGCAGTCCCAGTTTTTTCCTCAGTATCTGTCCAAGAAAGGCTAAGGCTAATGGCCTAATGGGATATAGTACACACTCTTATACAACCTTATTCTCTGACGATTCATAAACTTTTATCTAACTTTAAAATCAAGTTTTTCATAAATGTACCTGAATTGGATTATTTACCTCAAAATATTTCTCATCTGAACATAGAGTTAATGAAAAGATTTATATTTACAGACCACACTATACATATGCTGCAAATGTACATGCTTATATTACACACAGCTGGTGGTGGTCCCCTCCTGGAGCAACTATTACCAGAGATATTTAGTCATCAGCACTGACGGAGGAGGAGGACGGTGCGACCGATCATGAGAGAGAAACCGGGAAGGCAAGCAGAGGAGGGAGAGATTAATATTGACAGTTGGGAATCTCCTCTCTTCCTTAATTACCCATGTTTCCTTGCTCTCGTGTGTGTGTTTGAGCGAGAGAGTAAGCTGCTTAGCTCCACTTAACAGAGCGCAGATGCCTGGAGGGTACAGAGATATCACTTAGGCTAGCACTCGCACAGACACACAGAAACATGAGCTAAGGCATTGCACTGTATATACACACACTCGCACACAGCGCTCTGCTAACAGGCATCTTTATTTTCGAGCTTTTCCCATGTCGTACGTTCACTGTTTGACTTTTTTCCCCCTCCTTTTATTTGTCCCTCGATTTTTCTTTCTACTCTGTGGCTGCTGCTCTTTGGAGAGCCCTCCACTGGAACACTTAATCCAGCTACGAGCTTGAATACACACCACTCAAGCTGCTCCCCTGGGATTTCTTATTGTGTGATGTTGTGAAGTTAAAATGAAAATGACTGCAGCTCTCTGTGATAATTGTGGAACTAACTACTGCCATGTTTGTGCATATTAATGGTATTATGAGCAGGAAAAAAAATCTAATTAAAGCAATAAAAATGTATTTCATTAGACAACATAATAAATGACAATTTATATTTGAGCTGGGCAGCAATTTTCTCAGCATCACCGATGAAACATGGGGCCAAATACCCAATTACTGAGATTTGTACCAAAGATGTCATGTTTTCACAGGGTCTCAAGTCATGAGAAACTAAGTGAGCAGGAAATGTACAAATGGGCATCTTTGTAGGAATGAAGCAGAAGGTGTTTTGCATATTGTTTCACACAGACGTTGCTTTAGCTATTGGATTTGAAGCCATCTGTAGTTTAGTAGCAGGTGGCTTGAACAGAAAACCAAAAAATGTATTTTTGAAATCCCACAACTTGACATATTCATTATGTTTTTGTTTTTTTTCCAGAACACGCTGGTGATTGACACGCCCCGAGTGAGGAAGCAAACGCGGCACTTCAGCAGCGTCAAAGAGGATGAGATGCTGGAGTTTTCCGAATTGGAGAGCGATGAAGACGAACCAAGCAAACCCACATCCAAACCTCGCAGACCCCAGGATAAAGCCCATGGATATCCACGCTCCGAGTGCTTTAGAGTTGAGAAGAACCTCCTGGTCTACGGGTCAGTACCAATTGGCAAAAAGAAATGGGCTTAGACTTTAGATGGTTTATTAGCAGCACCAAATAATTTGATAACTGCTCAACAAACACCCATAGTTGATGTAATTAACACTGTTTATTGATACACAAGATATTTAATTGGGTCCAAAATTAACAGCTGTACTCTTTATATTGTATTGCACACACAAACTGTCACACTTACCGAGGATGTTGATTACAGAGCGAGCCGTCCATTTTCATGGCTGACTTGCTGTGTGCGAGGCAGAACAGTGGTGCTAGTGAGATGTCAGCGTTGTTATTGTTCCAGTCTAGTCTTGTGGCCTGAGGCTGTAGGACACAAAAACACACTGTCTGACTGGGCTTGTCCTCTCTGTTCACTGCCCTGTCATTTCCCATCGTCCATATTCTCTTTTCCACTATTTTAAAACCAAATCAGAGATCCTTACCTCGTTTAAAGCTGCAGTGAAGAAATTTGAGTTAAGAATAAAACTGCCCACTGCATCATCATCCTTGAGGGCAGTTTACGTTCTTGGTGTGATGGTTGAGGGGGTGGCTGTGATCCACAAACGCGCAGAGCAGAGACTGGGTGGCACTCGTTAGGCTGCCACTAATGCTTAAATCATCAGACTGGAAGAATGTATGAGACAAACACTTGTGATGGTTCTTGGTTCAGGGTCATGATCACACACCTAGCACCTAATCACACAATTGGTAATAGTTATCATTACATTTTTAATTTACCTATCCACTCTTAATATTTTTTATACAAGCCATTTAAGTCCCTCTGAATGGGTTAGCTATTATTGCAATTAAAAACTATGCTCAATAACAGAGGTTGGATGTGTTCTTACACTGTCTGTTTATAGATGGGGAAGGTGGGTTGATATCCTGTCTCATGGACGCTTCAAGCGCCCTCTGAAAGAGTCGGATGTGGAAACCATCTGTCGAGCCCTCCTGGCTTATTGCCTGCTGCATTACCGCGGAGATGAGAACATCAAAAGTTTCATCTGGGATCTGATCACCCCGAGTGAGGATGGGACGACAAAGACGCTGACCAACCATTCAGGTAAACTCACTAGATTCTGAAGTGGTTTAAACACGCTCGACCAAGGCCCGGAGCACAAGTGAGTTTAGACGCTCCTCTTGCTGCACTCAATAAGTTCCCTCAATCTTTTTTCTAGGTCTTTCTACCCCTGTCCCTCGTGGCAGGAAGGGCAAAAAGGGGAAGCTCCAAGCCCCAGCTCCACAGACGCCTCGTGCCGATTGGCTGGCTAGCTGTAATCCTGACCACTTACTGCAGGAGGATAGCTACAAGAGACATCTGAAACATCACTGCAACAAGTAGGACTCTAGGCTTTTCTCAATTAAACATGCTGGTCTTTACTTCATAGTCATACATTTACTCATTTTACAAAGTAATATCCTTCCAAGTCTAATTATTGGGATGTGGATAAAATACAACATTTCAGAATTAAAAGAAAACTGCTTGTATGGAAAGCTTTGCTCCACAAAAGATTCCAGATATTGTGCTCTATATTAATAATTAATATAATCCAACTATTGGATTTACTACTTCAGAAATGTACTGAGCTCTTTCTGACGCTAGCAGGTGACTGAGGTGTTAATCACACCTGTCAGTTCTCCATGTGGGGCACTGGGACAATCGATTGGCCTTCTGTGTGTCCCATAAACGGAGCAAGAAAAAATATGAGAGCTATATTGGGGAAAAACTGTACACAATGTTTACATATTTGAGAGTCTTGCTTATCCTGCTACCCAAAATTTCTGCTATTATAAGAAATGTGTTGTTAAACTTCATAAGACAATACTCTTTTGTCTTGAGGGTTTACTAACCACAGCAGTGTAGACGGAGGAGACATTTAAGTCGCTGTAACTCTCTGCAGATTTGAGCAGAGAGGGGGAGGTGGTGGTCAGTGCTGTCCTGTTGTCAGGGAGATATGCCCTCCAGATTCAATTCCCAGATTGTTTTTTTCCTTCTTGAGGAGGGAGTTTGTTTGTTTGTGTATGTTGTGTGGCGGCGTGCCAGGCCAGGTGCTAGGCTGGCAGACCTGTTGGAAGTGGGTGAAAGACGCTCACTAACACACATACACACACTTGGGGGTGATTATGTGGTGCCATCTGCTAGGCTGGAGCACAGTGTTGTGTGGCTAATCAGGCCTGGCACATTGATGGATGAGCACACGCAGCCTGCCAGCAAACACACACACACCAAGCAACTTGTGATGCCATTCAAGCACAAACACACATTGCAGAATGAGTTGCAAATGACGGTCTATCTCCCCTTCCCCCTCGCCTTTTTCGCTGCCTCTCTAAACTTTTTGTCCCTTTTTCAACATAGCTCTCTGTCCTTTTATTTCCCGCTCCTCCCACTCATCTCCTCTTCTGGCCAACCCCCTCCCCTCGTCCGTCTTCTGCTCCGAGTAGAATTATTGGCATTTAATCCTGGTGACTAATGTGGTGACAAATGTTTACAGTTAAAGCAGACCTCTATGTTAGCAATATTTCCAATGTACAAGCTCAAACCTGACTTGTATGTCTGACGGCCAAGTGCCAAACTGGTGACCAACACTCATTTTACTTTTCCTCTTTTAGGGTGCTGCTACGTGTAAGGATGCTGTACTATCTAAGACAGGAAGTGATTGGAGACCTGGCTGAACGCATCTTGGAAGGAGCCGACTCCAGGTTTGTGGTCAATTTAGGATGGACGACTGTGCCTTATTGTTTTGTGCGTAACTTTGTGTTTAATCTTTTGAAAGCTTAATATGATTGATCACTGTTTTGAAAATGTTTTATACTCTGCTTATCCAGAGTTTTTGATATTTTTAAGCTGCTTCAGGTTTTTATTTATCCCAGTGATTTGACTCTTGTCTAGGATATTTCTCATCTATGAGCTCCTTTGGTTGGATGAGACTTGAATGATGGCTGATGGCCTTTTATGAACCGGATGTATCATGAACGTGTGCAAAAAGATGGATACTATGAAGGCTATAAATTATTACTGGGCTGTATTTTTGTCTGTTCTACTGGCCTCTTTAGCAGTTTTTTTTCTTATTCTGACAGATATAATACACATCGCCATTTGAAATTATCGGGGGAATGAACTTTTTATTGCAGTTCTGACCCATTTAGTCTGTTTTTTTACATATGGACAAGCTTTGCTTATTAACATTTTGCACACAGCCCTACAGAGTAGTTTGAACTTTTGTTGTAGCACTCTCCTGGATGTTCCCTTGATCTCCTTGTGACTGCTCCTTCGCTGCACCTTTCCCTCAGTTGCACTCCACTTTCTTGCCATCTGTCCATCGCTTCCCTCTTTTCCGCAGTGCACTTCAGCCTCATATTCATGTCCCATCCCCCGCTCACAACCCTTTCACCCAGATGTGAATGCATTTATAATGTGCAGCACGTGCACTTCATGCTGATCTCTCCCAGTCCGTCCTCCCCCTTTCAGTGGCTACTGTGACAGACCCCTGAGTGTGTATGTGTGTGTCAGTGCGTGCCAGACGTGAGCATACGGGTTGCTGTCGTGCCAACATATGCCAGGGGGATTTAGCATGCCAGTCTTGGCGCACACGCGGGTGTGTTTGTCATGCCAAGGCCGGGCATGCTGCTGTTTGCAGAGATAAGGGACCATTTCCCTGGTTTCTTCTCTTCTTCTGTCACCCGCTGTCTATCTGCTTCTATTGTGCGTTTTCTCCCCATAACTAGCTGCAAACACCTTTTCATACTATAATAGAGGATTTCCTATTTCCCAACATCACCCAAAATCACTCAGTATTTTTCATTATGGCACATTAACATGCACCACAATATTGTTTTTAACCAAATACTTGAGTCCGTGAGATAATAGTTTTGTCTGCTTTTGAGCTTCTAGTTTTGACAACTACTTTTTGTGTGAGTGTCAGCTTGATGAGGTTGTCCATTAGGTAAAATTAGCCACTTTATATTCAGGCCTTACCTGTTGAAAGTTGTTTTTACATGCCACTAATCAAGTAAAACGGTGTTTTCTTTACACAGTGAGTTAGACATCTGGATTCCACAGCCGTTTCACGCTGAGGTCCCAGCTGATTGGTGGGACAGCGAGGCCGACAAGTCCCTGCTCATCGGCGTTTTCAAACACGGTAAGAAATGGCCCAGATCATCTTAATAAGTTCCATACACACAAGTCGTCTATTTTATGTTTGATTAATAAGGTCAAGTATGTTTTATGAGCTCCTGTCACACACCAAAGCATTTAGAACCATGGCTAATTTGCATTTCCTATCCTTGATGGTCTCTACAACCCCAGACACAAAGTAGCCATGCCTCAACTTTCAACAGTGTAAAACATGATCACATAAAAAAACTATTGCATGAACATCTTTAAAAAAACGGTTTGTATTTAAAATGATTGCTGTATAAATTAGCCAAGCCTCTTTTTGGTGGTGCTGGTGATCTGATCTGTTAATTTGCCCATAGTTTTAATGTTTCTATTGTTACCCACATCACATGGTCATAACTTGTCAGCACCTCCAGCAGCTTCTGTCACACACACTTTTAAAACTGGGCTGCACACATCCCACCCTCCTCTGCTGCCACCAGTTGATTGGTGTTGCCTTGGTAACGGTGGAACGCAGCTGGGGAGCTCAGCGTGCGGAGAGAGTGTGATTGACGGCTGGTGACGTTTTGTGTGCGAGCGCTCTTTTGGGGTGTGTTACAGGTGTTAATTTTTGGATTGAAGTCAGATTAACAACAGAAGCCTAACATGTCACTGATTTATAAAAATATATATATATATAAAATAAAAAAACAAGTTTACTTTATTCTTCCAGTGGCCCACCTTTGGGTGCTAACTGTATGTGACTCTCGGTGACAGGCCGATGGGCTGGGTGTCATGTGGGCTGTAGATGAAGACCCTCATTCATATTAATTTGGCCTAATTGTCATAATTTTTCCATCAATGCCACCCTCTATGATTCAATTAGGACACACACACATTCGCCGAGGAATACAAAAGGGCTCACCCATAGTTAATCATAATCCGCATTCACTTGGGAGGCCCTTGAGGTGGGGACGCACACACACACACGAGGGCCTTGTATGCAGACACACAAAACACAGACAGGCAGAAGAGTTATAGCCTATAAAGGGCTCGATGATTAACGTTTGGCTGCGGGCTCAGAGCGCTGTGAGCCTGTGACAGAGGAGGTTAGGAACAATGCGTCCTATCTTTTCTAATTGAAATGTGATGGAGAGGAAAAAGGTTAAAGAGAGGATGATGTGGTCATGTTGTGGCGACCCTCTTCTTCCTCTCTACTGCTCTTCATCTCATTCCTACCATCTTTCTTTCTTTATGATGAACCTCCTACTTGCCCACTTCAGGCTAACTTCAGATTTTCCTTTTCTCACTTTTGTCATAATTTTCTTTTATATTTTAAGCTTTTCCCTAAAATCCTTATAGCTTTTTATTTTTGTTCTCTATTCTTTTCCGTTATCTGCCTCTTCTCTGTGGCTTGAGTTTTTCCACATTTGATTTTATCTTTTTTAAAAAGGTTAATGTCATACATTATATAAATACATGACCACTAAAAGAGTTGTCTTGTAGGTTATTTTTTTTACTCTTTCTTTCTCTTCTCTTTCTCTCCTGTATATTCCTTCCCTCTTTCCGCCCTCTTTTTTTCCAATGTCTCAGTAGGACCTGCACAGTCTAATCTGTTCTGCCTGAATGCCTCTAACGGACAAACACCCACTAGCTCACTCTCTCAGACGCCATGACACTCACTTCTCCCTGTTCATTCTCCCTCTCTCTCTCTGACACAAATGAGCACCTGCAGGCTCTCTTGGATTGACGTGCACTCTCCTACATGCACGTGCATCATGCTGGCAAGTGTGTGTATACACACAGACACACACAAGCTCAGAGGCTGTCAGCAGCTGGCTCCTGGGGTCTGCCCTTCTGCCACTGTTTTTGTCTATCCCTTCATTTTAATATGGATGCCCTGAGTGTGTGCAGATCGTAGCAGCACTTCTGTCGAGGACTGAGCTGCAAGGCACAACTTTTCACTCTTCTTTCTAGGAATTTGCTTTCAGCTGGACCTCACAACTGTTGAAGTGTTGCTTAGTGTTTGTCCAAGGTTTAAAATTCAATTACAATGTTTAATGTGACAGACATTCACACTTTAAATGGCATAATAAATGTACTATTTGAGCCTTAAACATCCACAAATGTAGAAGTTGATGACAACAGTAAAACCAGTAGAAGTGAATCTAGAGTCTATTTGTATGGTAGAATTCCCCAGAGGGTGCTTTCATATATTGATGGTTCTCTCGTTATCTCTATTCATTGCATGTTTTCCTGATATCATGCAGACATACTCTTTTGTTGGAAGATGAACTGATAAAGCAATTAGCTTACCAGCAAATTGTCAGAGTGCCTGTGGTCACAGCTTAGAACTCCTTATACTGAACATGGACAGTACCAGTCCTCGACTCCACTTCATGTTGCATCGTTTTTCTCTCCAGGCTATGAGAAGTACAACTCGATGAGAGCAGACCCTGCCTTGCGTTTCTTGGAGCGGGTGGGCATGCCAGACGCCAAGGCTATTGCTGCTGAGCAGAGGGGCACTGACATGATGGCAGATGGCGTCGAGGGGTAAGAGGGCACTCATCACTGTCCACTTCTGTCACTGCTTCCTTTGGCTTTGCTAGGATTTTGAGTTGCCAAGCAGTAAATAAGATTTGAACTAAATGCAAATGAACTGTACAAATCCATTTTTTACAAGTGGACTGATAATAAACATAAATGAGTTGGAAGAATGCTATACTTCTAAAAATCAGACCTAATTTGTGTGGCTGTCTATGCAGTGAGGACGAGGATCCAGAGTACAAGCCACTGCGCATGCCATTTAAGGATGAGATGGATGACTTCACAAACTCCCCTCTGGATGACACTGCAGATGGTGAGGCTGAAGGTAAACTATTACACAGAGCAGGAGCCCAAAATAGCACTGGAAAACATTTAAACATGCACACCCACTCATTTAAATAAACCTTTGTAAATGCAACATAGAGAAATGCGACCACAAGCCAATGCAGACAGTGATTTAGAAAATAAAGTGACAACTTGGCTCTCCTGTCTGCAGCTAAATCTGGGGAAAATGGTCAAGCCGTTGCTTCAGGGGAAAAGCTCTATTGGCCTGCAGCTTCTGCTCTGACCGCACGTCTGCGTCGTCTCATCACGGCCTACCAGCGCTCCAACCGGAGGGAACAGTTGCGTCAGGAGGCCCTCAACCGACCTGACGGGCGGCGGAGGCGACGCAGGGACTTCATGCCCCCCATTACCATGGTTACTGATGTGGGAGGAGGAGCTGCTTACCTTCAAGATGGAGCAGCAGTCTTCATGGCTGATGGAAACTCATACCTGGCCAAAGGAGGTGCTTATTTTGCCAAAGGTCCACAGTTTGTGGCTGAGGCGTCGCCAGTGTTGGCTGCCAATTCTCTGATGGCTGATGGAGCAATGTACTACAAGGAGAGGAGACAAAGGTAAACTTGTGCTTCTGGGGAAAAAAAAGAATTGTTTAAGAGCTGACTTAAAATAATTACTACATTTTCAATTGTTTTGTCTCATTGGTAGATGGACTCGACGTGAGGAGGCAGACTTCTATCGCGTGGTGTCCACCTTTGGCATCGTCTTTGACACAGAGCGGCAGCGGTTTGACTGGACACAGTTCAGGGCTATCGCCAGACTGGACAAGAAAACGGATGAAAGCCTTGAAAAATATTATTACTCATTTATTGCTATGTGTAAACGCGTTTGCAGAATGCAAATCAAAAATGATTCTGGTAGGTGGCTAAAATTTTAACCTACAGTGTCATTACCTGTGACTTTATTCTTTATTTTGAAAGTCTGAATGGTGTTAATGTGTCTTCTACATCAGAATTGCCGGACCCAACCCTGATTGTTGATCCTATCACAGAGGAGCGTGCTTCTCGCACCCTGTACCGGATCGAGCTGCTGCGCCGCATCAGAGAGCAAGTCCTCCCTCATCCACAGCTTTCAGAGCGCCTGAAGCTCTGCCAGCCCTCGCCCGATCTGCCCGAGTGGTGGGAGTGTGGCCGCCATGATCATGACCTCCTCCTGGGGGCCTCGAAGCATGGCGTGAGTCGAACGGATTATCACATCCTGAATGATCCCAGCTTGTCCTTTTTGGAAGGCCAACAGCGCGGTACCAGCCAGCGAGGATCCAGCTTTACCGTGGGAGCCCAGGGCGATGTCACTAAATCAGTGATGGAGGGCACCGCCACACCCCTCCTCTCTCCTGCTGAGCTGGCAAGTGCCACTGCTGCTGCAAACATTGCTCTTCAGGCAGAAAAAGAGGAAGATGGTAAAGAGGTGACAATTGAGGAAGGTAAAGCAGAGACTGAAGTGAAAATGGAAACTGAACTCAACAGTGACATTCCTTGCACCAAAACTGAAACCACTGAACAGACAGAAACCAAGAACGAGGTCAAGGAAGAGAAAGACAAAACCACTACTTCAGAAGTAAAAGCTGAGCAGGAAGTCGAAGAAATGGAGACGTCAGAGGTGAAGGACGAACAGACTGAAAGAAACAAACCATCTTTAACAGACGACAAAGAGCTTTTTGATGAAAAGATTCCTGTTGAAGCTCTCGGGGACCAAAAAGAGGCAAGCACTGAGCTCAAGGAACAGTCTGCCTCCTCTCCCAAAGCATTGTCAGACCTCAAGATTGCAGATGAGGATACAGAGACGCAGGGCCACCCCAAGTCTCCAAAATCTCCAAAGTCAGCTGACACAGAGAAAAGCCCATTGGATGATGATGAGGAGAGGATGGATGAGGATGACAAATCTGAAAAATCATCTCAGGCTGAAGGTAAGACGGACAAAAACTTTTGTTGACTTAAATGTCTTTATTTGGCCAACCTGATTATAAGGCCTTTTCATTTTTGACCATTTCCAGTCATGGGCCTATTTCTAGTGATCCCCTCATGACTTGTGCAGTGTTTTAATGAGTCCAAGTTCCACAGGCGACAGAATAAAATGAGCTTTATCCCTTGATGACAATTTGAAACCCTTCTTAATCAAGTTTCAACGTGACTTTCTCGATCCGTGTACAGCGAGTGCCGCATCAGAGCAGAAGAACTTTGATGAGGAGAGTATCGCGTCTTTGAGCACATCGGTCCGAGATGAAACCAGAGATGGATTTTGCCCTGATGACCTTCCCGAATCCTCAGCTCTGCAGGCCTTACAGGACCGCACTTTTGCCTTCTCCTTCTGGCCTAAGGTGAGGTTTATGGTATAACCTCTTACATTTAAAGTCCAGGCTCAGCTAAATTGATACAAAAAAAGATACAATATATTTTTTATGTAACTACACCACACAGGTTCAAATTGCAGTTTCTCATTTATTGAAACTGAGGCTTAATTTGTCCAGAGACTGTTCTGCACTGCCCGGTCAAGCAGAATTTTTAAACCTTAAATTACCTAAAGTGATTGAGAAGCACGTTTTATCAGCCTTTTACTGTTTGTTGCACTTAGCGGTACAGCTTGATGTGAGGACAGAATATTGGCTACATTCAATTTTACTTTTGAAATATTTAGAAATTTAATTATTTTGAAATGAAGCCAACAGACTGAATTTTCTTCTTCAGGACCGAGTGATGATCAACAGGATGGACAACATCTGTGAGGCCGTCCTGAAGGGCAAGTGGCCTGTCAACAGACGCCACTTCTTTGACTTCCCTGGCAACCTGTTGCCTGGACACGGCACCTCAGTCTCTACGCCATCTGTAACCACGGCGACCGAGAGCCCCCTGCAGAGGCGGAGCTTGGCCGAGCTGGCGATGGCCGGCCTCCATACGGGTTACAGTGGGAGTGAGGATACGACACTATCGCCACAAGTCCATGTGAGTGTTAGTCTGAGTTAACAAACGTAATGTGACGGGCGAGAGTGACGTGATCTGTTGAATACACAATATAACATATAACAATCACATTTTGGAGAAATAGGATTAGATACAAGTGACATTCTGACCACTCTGTTGGCATTCACACCAACATTTTTTATAAGTCTGTCTGAATGTCTTCTATGACGTCTTTACATGTTGCCAAATTGAAGTGGTTTTGCTTTGCACCAATGTTAGGTAATTTTAGTTTGGCAGATTGCCTTGGAAACTTCTCCGTCCTTCGACCAGCGGGTGGGCAGTTATATTCCCGCTCGAAACATCCCGCTCTCCCCCACAGTTCATACTGTTGTTGTGTCCTTGGGCAAGACACTTAACCCACCTTGCCTCCAGTGGTGTGACTTTTCACTGTAAAGCTGTAACACTGGTAAAGCGCTTTGAGGTAAAGCGCTAGGTGGAAAAGCGCTATATAAATAAATAAAAAAAAAAGATTATTAGTAGTTGGTCAACATTAAATTGAGCAAGAAACATAATGTTTTTATTGACGCATAATATATACCCATTCAGCTTTTGATATTGCTCTGGTATTGCTCTGGCGGCAGTAGCCCAGTGGGTAGAGTGGCCGTCTTTCAACCGGAAGGTAGGCGATTCGATTCCCACTCTCCCACAGTTCATACTGTCGTTGTGTCCTTGGTCAAGACACTTAACCCACCTTGCCTCCAGTGACTGTAAAACTGGTAATTACATTAGAACAATGTAAGTCGCTTTGGATAAAAGCATCAGCTAAATGAATAAATGTAAATGGTACAGTACCGTCTCATATGCTTGTCATACTTCCTTTTTTCAGACACACATGTAACTCTCAACTTGTTTATTGTAGGAGGATGCTCTTGGTTTGACCATTCCCAGACAAAGACGAAGGAGAAGGAGAAAAATTGAGATTGAGGCAGAACGAGCTGCCAAGAGACGCAACCTGATGGAGATGGTGGCTCAGCTCAGAGAGAGCCACACTGCTGCTGAGCCACAGAACCAGGCTATAGACCTGACAAAGGTGTGGACTTTTATTCAGTGTAGTATTATTTTAAAAAAAAATCCAGAACTACACAAAAGAAAAAATGAACCAAAACCCAGTATGGCTCAAATTTATCCAAGTAAGCTAACTTACTTAAGGTCAATAGTTCAGATCATGGCACTCACAAAATTAACTGGTGTGGCTAATGGATAGCACACTACCAGTGAATTATCAGTGGAACACATTGTTCTGGCTAAGTGTAGTCCCTAGTCTTTTAGAATTCCCTTTTTAAAAAGTAAGCTTAGCCAAGCTTTTTTTTTTTTGTCATTTTGAGCTGTAAATCACATTGGTCAAGCCTCCCTAATTAAGATGAACTGTGACTTGTCATCGGATTATCCCTGTTTAACAAAATCAAAAAGAGAAGTCTACAGTTTACAATGAATACACTGGTTAATTAACTGGCTTTTTCCAGGGTATGCACCACCACCACAAAGCCTCTCCCTCATTGGCTGGCTTCCCTAGTGGCCTTGTACAAATGGACCTGCTGCAAGCTCAAACCTCCGGACACAGAGCCAATGGATCACTAGATGCTGACCGGCAAATGAAGAGAAGGCGTGGCCGCAGGAAAAATGTTGAAGGCCTAGAGTTGCTATTCATGGCAAATAAGAGACCATCAGGGGTTAGTTTACAAACATAAACTGTAAAACTGTACAAACATATGTGTAAGAATCTCTGTTTAACTCCTGTGTCTCCCTCAGGACGAGGCTGATGGAGTAAAGGTGTCCAGTGTGGAGGATGCCAATAGACCCATCCCTGTCCCGGACCAGAGCCCGAGCGCCAGGTCTCTTGCCTCTGGCAGTCTAGACGATGAAGAGGCTGCAGTTTCAAACAAAGAGCTGGGAGAATGGTTGAGGCAGCATCCGTCATACACTATGGACATGTCTGGATTCACACCAGTATGACGTCCTTCTCACTTTAATGACCTTCTGTGTACTGCTGCTTATTCTGTGCTAATAAAATGTTCTTTGTTTTGTGACAGAAGAACGATGAGCTGCGGTTGTCCCAGTTCTCAAAACCCAAGCAGAAGCGCCATCGCTGTCGTAACCCAAACAAGATCGACATCAACACCCTAACTGGAGAGGAGAGAGTGCCTGTGGTCAACAGACGTAATGGACGCAAGGTAGCTCATTATTTTTTAGTAGTCGGACTAGACATGTGAACCGATTACTTAACATCTTTTTGTTGTGTAGATGGGTGGGGCCATGGCTCCACCAATGAAGGAGCTCTCCAGATGGCTCCTGGAGAACCCAGAGTTTTCTATTGCCCCTGACTGGACAGACATTGTCAAACAGTCGGTTAGTACTTCTTGGTTCTCGAGTTAATTTGTCTCTCTCTAGTCTTGTATAATTAGTAATCCTAACCTGAACCTCTCAAATACATAGGGATTCCTCCCAGAAGCCATGTTTGACCGCCTTCTGACCGGCCCAGTCATCAGAGAGGAGGGTATTCGTCGAAGAGGGAGGCGACCAAAATCTGAAATCGCCAAAGCAGCGGCACAAGTGGCGGCGGCTCAAGCTGCCCAGGCTTCACTGGCCTCAGCTGCTTCCACTGCAGGTGAGACATGTCATACATGTCGATCTAAAGGCCTTCTGCAGTTCCTATACGGCCTACTGACAAATTGAAATATTCTGCCTCCTTTTGATAATGGGTGAAAAAAAAAAAAAAGGCTCTTAAAACCACAATTTATTTGTCGCCACAAGGAAGTGAGTTTCAGAGTTGGATCTGATTCTTTTTTTACGCAAGTGGCTCCTCATCAAATTTTATCAGACCGTATATTGTATACTTTAGGATATTAAAATATTATTTTTTTCAGTTGGAGATGTATTTTTCTTTTCTGTATTATAACCCTCTTTTCAAATGTAATTTCTGGCGTAAATAAATGAACTAACGCTCTTTGTGCTTCAGGAGGCATCAACCCTCTGCTGCTCAACAGTCTGTTTGGTGGGATGGATCTGTCGTCTCTGCAGAGTCTTCAGTCGCTTCAGTTGGCTGGACTGATGGCCTTCCCTGCCGCTGACCCCAAACAGGCAGCAGCCATGCTTCCTCTCATGCTGCCCGGTGTGGGAGGTCTGCCCAACATGGCCGCTACCTTGCCCAACATGTTCAGCCTTGGCAGTCTGTTTGGAGGCAACCTAGCTGCGGCTGCTACATCCAGCCCTGTGGCAGCCACTGCTGCGTCTGCAAACACCAATGGGGCCTCTGAGGAAGGAGAGAGCGATGAGAAATCAAAGGATGAGGAGAAGGAAGGTGAAGTAGATGAGGTGGATGAGGAAGAGGGAAATGATGCAAGAGCTCCAAAAGCAAAGAAGAAAATGGAGAGTGATGCTAGATCTGCAGCAGACAAAGCAGCGGACGGGACGACTCCACAGGCCTCAGTGGAGACTCCTCGGCTAACGCTGCCATTAATGGAGACACCGCCGCTCTGCTGGCTGCCGCCGGAATGTCTGCTAACTCTCTGGCCTTTAACCCTTTCCTGCTCTCAACTGTGGCCCCTGGACTGCTTTACCCCTCTATGTTCCTGCCTCCAAGCCTCGGGGGGCTAATGCCGGGCTTTGCATCAGCCTCTACACTGGCCGAGCTGCAGAGCGCCATGGCCGGCGCGCTGGGAGGCAACGCGGGCCCCTCAGGTCCCCAAAGTGACATGAAAGACAAATCAGACCAGGGGAAGGATGGAGGAGAGGAGGAAGATGAGATGGAGACGACGAGGGGCGAACAGGACGACTCAGCGCTGGAGGATGGAGGGATGGCTGCAGAGGAGGATGAAGATGAGGAGGATGAAGAGGCGGAGTCTCCACAGAAGGACAAAAGTGACTGAACACAAACTGCAGACTGACTGGCCTGGGACATTTCCTCACCTCTGACCTCTTCACGTTTACACGCCTCCAGCAGAAAATATCCAAACTATTAACGACTGACTTTGTTTTTTTTCTTTAAAATGTTTTCTTTTAAGTTGATTTTTCAGTTTTTTTGTTTTGTTTTGGGCCAGGTGTATTTACTATACGTCAGAGAGGAAGGGGTGTTTAAGTTAATTCTCTCTGAGCGATAGTTTAGTCAGGGAAAATCCTCACAGCCGTTGCTCGGCTCCTTCAAAGACTGTTTCTTTCTGGTTGTGGCGTTTGTGCCCACACCTTTCTCACCATCTCTCAGTAGGACTCACCAGGTTCCACTAGTACTATGTTATTAATGTTATTATTAATATTATTATTGCTGCTTTCAGCTCTCAAACCATGGTTCTCTTTAGTTTTGATTCCTTCTTTATCTGGATTGTTAGTTGCTGGCAGCATCTCATAAAACAGTGCTTTTCGAATGGCATTATACAGCTAACCTGTCTGACAAAGCTGCTGCAAAAGGAAATTGTTAGTAATGGTTGATTTAGCTGTTCTACTTCAGAGCAGGTCTTTGTTTTTAGTTCTCACATATCCGATAAGGTAGACTTCAGTCTCACACTGCCTGTCGTTCATTAATTCACCCCATACACACTAACTGTTTCTCTGACTGTATGAGTGAACCAGTACTGTTGAACCCAGTCCCACACTGTTAAACCCAGTCTTTCCACTGCCTGGTCCTGTCTCTCGACGAAGCGCTGTGCGGCTGTGATTGGCAGATGGCAGGTCTTCCAGGCCCGAGCGGCAGTCTCGTCCTGAGGTTTCTGTGAATGGACTCAGAGCAGTGGCGCTTCAGGTAGATGGTTCTTTTCTAACGAGACACGAGCTGATTATTTTTCCCAGTCTCTGCCACATTAAAAAATGTTTTTGTTTAGTTAAACATTTTCTTTTTTCTTGCTACACACACCGTTTCAGACCAAGTGCTGCTCCCTCGTGACGTTCTCTTAAAGACTGTTGCTCTAGTCAAACACACTGACACCAGGCCTGGCCAGAACAGCACAGACACATTTCAGAGTTTCAGATTCACAAGGCTCTTCATGAAAAACTCTGGAGTCCATTTTAAATACTTGAAAAGCACAGGGGCTGCTTGATTTGTTTCCTGCCCATTCCAAGTGTCTGAGATGAATTGGCACCTCAAGTAGTTCAAATATTTGAAAGTACATTCACTGTGGCCAGGTCCTTTACATTTGCTCTCCCAGGCAGGCAGACATACTACAGCTTCACTGCAGAGTGAAATGTATGGGCTCTGGAAGTCACCTTCACTGTCAGAGAGCCCCTTCTCTGTTGATGCTGAGACAGCAATAACCAAGGCAGCTTTTGAATGTTCAACATCACTCACCCCACACACACACACACACACACACACTATGAATAACAAGTGTCGTATGAATAGAGAAAACAAACTAAAACTGTAAATGACAAATAAGTACTGCAATCAATTTTGTCTCACTCTGTTCCTGTTGATGCACTGGTGTTAAGAGTAAAATAATCAGGTACCTTTATTACTTAGCTACTTTTCTTGAAAAAATGGACTTTTTGTTACTTTTAGCCAGCAAGCTGAAGAGCATTACCTCAAAATTCTTATCTAGCCTTGAAGTTTACAGACATACCATGTAAATGTTTTTTCCTCTTTTTTTTTTTTTTTTTTGGTGTGTGTCTTTGTTTTGTTTTTGGAGACATCATGTATGATGAATTGTAGCTATGATGCTTTTAATAAAAGTGAATCATGATATTCGCCTAGGAAACCAAACCTCGGGCTGCGTTTCATTATTTTACTTAAATTGTAAAATGTGGTTCTTTAATACAAAAAGCATCCACCAATGTGTGGTATTCTACAAAGAGTATTACAAAGTGTAAATTTAATAAAATAGAATTTGAGGCCCCAAATGTGAAATTTTATTCGATCAACTTGGTGATTTGCCATGGATTCTCGACTTGGTCTTTCTTTGGCTGGTTTATTGGCTGTAAAACCAATAGAATGACTTTTATGCCTCATATTTATCAGTATTGCCTTTTGTATGAAAGACGGTCTACTCTGTGTGGCTTGATCAATCACAAGCACTGGTACACTTCTTTTTACCATCTTAAAAGTAGAAAAGGTGAAATTATCTTGAGCTTTTAAATCTCAAGGATGATATTCAAAGTTATCTTTTCACACTAGTCCAATATAAAGAAATGCTGAAAGTTCATTAAAAATTCTGTACACAGGTTTTCTTACACAAGAGATGTCTTTAACACTAGCTCTCCAGAACAATGTGGAGGTGACTCTTTAGTTTATTTTTTCAGGACAGTGTACAATCTACATTAAGCCAGAGCAGAGATGATTGTACCAGATTATATCTTAATAGCTAATTTTCACCTGTAGTCCTATATTGTACATGTTTATGGTGGTAGGGGAAACCAGAGCACCTGGAGAAAACCTACACGGCCACATGGAGAACATGAAAAATCCACACAGAAAGACCCTGCCCTGGATGGGAATCAAAACCTGGACCTTTTTGCTGAGAGGCCACTGTGCCACCTTTCATTACTGTCTTTCACTATTTTACCAAATGTGGTTGTTTTAGAGTGTGTCAAAGCCATTCACAGCTCACAGAAGAAAAATTCAAAACTATTAGGATAGTTTTTTAAAAAGGCTGCGCTGTAGTTCAGGCGACTCGTGCAAATAACACATGGCAGAAAAGAGCTGAAGTAAATGCATCATACTGACTAAACCTACTGTGGCAAGGGCCTTTTTTTTTTTTTTTATAAAGCCCTGTTGCACGTTACACTTAACTACACTGAGGGAAAAAAACGAGAAGGCTGTCCTGATTATTACACACTACGTAACTGTGTCAACGGCAACGGCAAAACCTGTGATTTTAACTAAAGATTCAGGTCAAATGGAGGTTGAGTGAGAAACCAGAAAGTGTCTGGCTCTGTGGGTGTTTGTGCACGACTCCAGCCAGCCGACAGAAATGGCTGCTCTCCCACTGGAGCTGCTGACAAAACTCAAACTGACAGGCAGACTCCGCTGTGTGTTGTAGACAGAGTGACCGGCGCTGTGTGTGTGTGTGAGCTTTTGGCTGTGCTTTTCTCCTCCAGAGCTGCCATCTTATCTCCAGATCTTATGTTGTATGTGTGAGTTTGAATTACAAAGTACATTTCCTTGAAAAAGAATGGAGATCTACGTACATTGTAGTTACACAAATCCTTAATACTTCATTCTTACGCTGTGAAACGCAGTATACACAGGCATCTGGCCTATATTTTTATTTTATTTTAGTCTAACAAATGGCACTATAAATTATTACTTTTGCATCATAGTTGTGTTAAAATTTGCTCTAAGCACAAATATCTTCAAACACATTTTTAAATTAGAAAAGGGCTTTTTCAATTCAATATTTGACCCCTGATGATTCTGTACAAGCAATGTGACCCCATTAGTTATGGCATCATCATTATAAACATTTTTTACATAACTGCAGAGGTGGTTCAGTCAGACGTT
The DNA here is from genome assembly GCA_024416835.2 of Perccottus glenii. Classification (NCBI taxonomy): domain Eukaryota; kingdom Metazoa; phylum Chordata; class Actinopteri; order Gobiiformes; family Odontobutidae; genus Perccottus; species Perccottus glenii. Next base: position 20,382,021 of record CM044557.2, read on the forward strand.
CGGGGCATTAATGCTTTCGTTTTTAGTTACAAAACCAAACGTGTATAATATCATACATGCAGCTATTCCAGTCAAGTATCGGAAGTAAATCTAAGGTCCATTGCTATCCGCCGGAGGAGTGAGAGTGTGTGTGCTGCTCCCGACAGTGCAGACAGGCGCAGTGCGTGACAGACGTCTGGCCTAATCGCCCGGTTAGAGGAAGTGGGACGTGAAATCCACCAGCCGCCCCACCACAGAACCCAGCATGCATCCTCTACACTCCCCATCTCTTTCCAGGAAAAAAACATGGCCGACATTTGACATTTGATTGACTTGAAATTATCTCAAAAATTCATATTAACCTCATAAACTTACTGTCCCATAAGGCCTTATTCTACACTAATGGACAAAAGAGCATTGGCCACCAAATTGTTAAAGAACTACTCATACAGGATGATTCTGGCAAATGACAGCAGATCGACTACATGTGTGCTGTTACTGAGAGGGTGGGAAACATTAGTGAAGTGCACTATATATACAAGCATTTAGGCTGCACTGGTCAGCTAAAGGCCACAAGCTACAACTCTGTGGATGTTTAGGACTATGTTATGCCAGATAACAAGAGAAGATGTTCTGGGACCTGAACTTCTTTATCAAACCCTTTTAAATTGCCTGTTGATGTTTATCTTCCTGAAAAGATTAGCATAAAATTGCTAAAATAGCCAAGCCACTGAATGTTAAGAGTGACATCACTGCTGTGGACACAGACATCATTTAAATGCATGTTAAGAAGCACAGGAGGCCTGAGGATTAGCCTACATTTTTTGCAGCCACTAATGTGTGTGAATTCACATTTTTAACTTTTGATTAAGTGGCCTGTTAAACAGAAACAGCACGTGCCATTCATCACAAGCCATGTAAGTCATTATAGATTTGATTTGTTTTTGTGTTCTGAGTGAAAATGTCCTACTTGTGCTAAAATAATCATTTACATGTTGACAGTTCTCCCCAAAGCTCCGTTAATAGCTGCATTGACATCGTTGCTGTGTGTTGCTGTAGTACATCCATCTCAGTGTGTGATGCCAGGCCTATGAGCCAGCTCTCTTGTTACGACTTTACTCAGATTAGTCTACGTATATCCAGCGTATGTCCCAGATCAAACTGACTCACAAACTGCACAGTATATGCAGATGATCATCCTGATGATTCAATTTATATACAGCAGCAGAAAAATAGGACTGAATAACCTTTCCACTATTCAGGGGCGGCTGGTGTCAATGGGCTAGGTGGGCTAAGCCCCTCCTGCAGCACAGACCTCTTCAGGGCCAGGGGCGGCAAAACAAAAAAGGGCATTAAATAAAAGGAAATAAAAAAGCTAAATAAAAATGCGCTAATAAAAGTTTTATTTAATTTACTAAGACCAAAGGATACATTTTGCGCACACCATTCCCCTTCGTCATGTAGGGTTTGTATTGTTAAGCATTTACTAGATATGTTGACATTAAATGTATATTTTTAATGTTATTATATTTTGTGGAAGATTTTAGGACATAGTGTTTATAGTTTTGATGGCACCAATAAGTCTTAATTTCCACAAAACAAGAAAAAGAGGCTTATTTTTACAGCCCAAATCAAAATGACACACAGTGACCTCAGCACCAATCATCTTCCTCATTTGGTGATTGACAGGTGTAAAGGCCTGCCCCTTGAATTCCAGCTATTGGGGCTAAATGGATTCAGCCCAGAGATTTGAATTTGGTTGAAACCTAGAGACTTACAAAGTAACAGAGAACTTCATTGTACTTCTAAAAGAGAGAGTGGAGAAGAAGTGACAGGAAGAGCAGGAGATTTTCTTATAAATACTTAACAAAAACACACTTGTCAAAATGAAACTGCATTATTGAAGCAGGAAACCCTTTCACTCCAAGTCTCTGTGTCCCGTCCACCTCAGTGTCTCTCCACTCGGCTGGACGTGTCACTTCCTGCTCTCAGTGGTTGTCATGGAGAGACCAGAGCTCCAGTGATAAAGAGCCATCTGCTGTCGGCCTGACCACCTACAGGCCGGCCGCCGTCACGGCAACCGTTTGATTGATAGCCCCCAGAGAGTGACAGAGAGATAGAGGGCTGGCCGGTGGAACGAAGAGGAGAGAGAGAGGCTGAGAAGGAGGAGGACGAGTCCAGATGTCCTCCTGTTTGCCCCGGGGTCTTAAGTCTCACTCTCGGCTGTTTCCAAGGGAGACAAAAGGTACAAATGTGACATTGTGAGCCCGTGCACCAATTACACACAAACACACACTGCACAGAGCAGAACAGTGCTCGCTGAAGCTGAGAGGTCGATGGGCAGTGAGCTTTTGCCAACAGGAGTTTTTGAAGCAGAAAATTTAAAGCTGCACTCGATTGAAACTCAACTGAAAGACAGGAGGGTCAAAAAGTGTGCTTCTCATTCAGGAGTGCTCAATTTGTCCTGTCAGTTATAGGATGAGTAACAGAAAGTAATCAAACTTCCACAGGGTTTAATAAGATTTTAAAGATCTTACTTTTTCAAACAGTTAGGACCATTTTGATCAACCTTTAAGTCCCACTGGCCCTGTTCGGACATTTTTCCTGCCACTTTAGTCTGCCTAATCCGATGTCACGTGACTACTCTCATGTAGGCCTGTACATTAGGGAATAGCTTTACTGATTGATATTCCCTTAATATGAATAAGGAGAAAAATATGACTTCACTGTGGTGCAGCAGCTGAACTTTTAAGATGGAGTCTGCTCTTTGATGCACTCGTACAACAGCTTAAATGTCAGCAGGACGACTTCCTGACTCTCTCAATTCGAATCACCATTTCGTCCTTCAGGGGCAGTCAGAAGGCACACAGAGAAGCGCACAGTCTTCACAGTTACTGGCTTCACATTGGATGTGTTAGGGGTTAAAATGTTTTGGTGAAAATGTGAGTGCAGAGATGTAACTGTAGAGACAAAGACATTTGTGCATTAGTTAAAAATGTTACATCCAATAATAGCACCACTATAACCAATTATCATGTCCAAGTGGAGCACAATATTAAAGATGGACAGGTTAGTTAAATACACAATGTTCAAGCCTTTAATTACACATGAATGTCAGTCAGAAGTGTGTATTTTAGTGCCAGGTCTGAATGGAGCCATAAATGTGCTTGGACTCACTGCGCACAGAATCATAGATGCTGCAATTTAAATAATGTTTCTGTTATGTTCCATGTTTTTGTTTCCTGTGAGTCTTAAACAAAGCCTAGAGGACTGGCAGAAGTCATTTAAGTCATGTTTTGTATAATCAAGTAGAAAAACTGTAATGTCTCAGCTGAGCTACTAAAACATAAAACAACACTGGGGTCTCTAGGAAAGTTCTTATTCTCACTGGTGTAATTAGTGACATGGTTAGAGGGCGTGGGACTGAATGCTATTTTCCAATTTAAACCATGTGCTGGACCCGTCTAGATTTCCTTGGATATAGCGATATATGATTGTTTTTAATTATGCTGCAACTTGTGTAATGCCCTATTTAAAACTATTTTTCTAGAATGTATTTAGCCTAAAATGAAAAAGTCCAGTCGCTGACTTCGGCACTGGCCTTCATCTGACAGAGGTGACTCGTGACATTTACAGCAGAATTATCTCATCGTTCATTTCATATTAAAGCTTCAGGACACTCTCAGTCACAGAGGACTGTTACATACATGCAACATTTTCTGTGTGTGTGTGTCCGTGTGTGTGTGTGTGTGTGTGTCCGTGTGTGTGTGTGTGTCCGTGTGTGTGTGTGTGTGTGTATGTGTGTATGTGTGTGTGTGTGTGTGTGTGTGTGTGTGTGTCCCTTGGTGTGTGTGTGTGTGTGTGTGTGTGTGTGTGTGTGTGTGTGTGTGTGTGTGTGTGTGTGTGTGTGTGTGTCTGCGTATGTGTGTGTGTGTGTATGTGTGTGTGTGTGTGTGTGTGTGTGTGTGTGTGTGTGTGTGTGTGTGTGTGTGTGTGTGTGTGTGTGTGTGTGTCCGTGTGTGTGTGTGTGTGTGTGTATCCTGGACTGATAAGTTTGATTGAGTTATATTTTATATCTGACGCAAATCTCATTCCGTCCCATTCAGTTCATCGCCTCATCTAAATCAATACAGATATAAATCAGGCCTGTGTGTGAGGTCTGCTGAGGCAACATCCAATTCTGCAGAGGAGACACTACGAGAGCCTTACTGGGGCCCGGGACTGTGGGCTTGTTCAGCAAACACATCACACAGAGACTTTTGGACTGGTTCTGCTTTGCTCCACTGTGACGATGATATTAGAAGAAACAGCTTGTTGCTGTGTGAGAAGTCTATATCTAAATCTAAAGGCTTCCTTTTATGAACCCTACAATATGGGTCTCGGTCCACTTCCTAAAATGAACTCCTAGAATGAAACTTAAGAGAGATGTTTAAATGAATAAAAAGTGGAATAGACATGATGTAATGATACAGCCCTCTGACCGGACAACTTCCTGGATCAAAAATAACAGAAATGGGCTGAGGCTCATCATAATTTCATGAAGCAATATACTTGCACACCGCTGTCTTTTCTCTGTCTGTTGTTCTATTTGGGCCCATGTTCAAAATGTCACTGTGAATGCAACTCGAACCAGGACTTAAGTCTCCAAACTTCTTTTCTTAAAGTTTTGGTGATTTTTATTTTCTCCCTTCAATCTGTCCTTCCTCTCTTTCTTTCTTCCTTCTTTCTTTTTCCTCACATCTTTGTGTCTTCTTTTATTCCATGCCATGCTACTTTAAAGAAGAAAAAATTATCATGAAAATATATCTAGAATCTACTCCTAATATTTTTTACTGACATTTTTAATCTTAATGCATCTTTACAACAAAAAGAGAGGTGGTCTCCGTTACTTTCTTATTGACAAGTTGTGTGGACCAATGAGAGCGCTCCTTTTGCAGCAAGCGAGCATGTGATTGGCCAAATTCTAATCTATTAAAATCCTGGAAAAACCAAGCCAAGATGTCATCTTGAGGTCAATTTTTTTTACAGGTGAGTCCATTTACAATATATTATGGGATTAAACAGTTCTTTTTTCACATACATATAAAAAATGTGCATATTCTACGTTTAATGTCATGGATTCTAGCGAGATACAGCTTCTTGTAAAATGTTAGCCCACCATGTTTTTAAAGTTGTATCCTTTAAGGCAAAGGTGTCCAAACTTTTTGCAAAGAGGACCTCACAAGTGGATTTGAGCAGGTTTTAAATGGATTTGAACAAGTTTTAGTTGAATTTGAACAGGTTTTAGTTGGATTTGAACAAGTTTTAGTTGGATTTGAACAGGTTTAGTTCAATTTGAACAGGTTTTAGTTGAATTTGAACAGGTTTAGTTCGATTTGAACAGGTTTTAGTTGAATTTGAACAGGTTTTAGTTGGAATTTTACAGAGTTTAACTGGATTTGAACAGGTTTTAGTTGGATTTTTAAATTAATTTAAACAGGTTTGAACAGAAACTGTATTTTGAACCTGTATCTTAATGCCGTATGACAGTACTGTTGGGCTCATTAAACATTTAATTTCTAAAGCTGAGGGCTGCATAAAATCTCACCTTGTGGCATGATTGGGCCCCGGGACGGACTTTGGACACGTCTGATTCAAGGTAAAAAACAGAGATAGTGTTGCTTTAATATTAGCAAAGAAACCATGGGTTGAGTTTCTCTCTGTCCTCACAAAGACAGTGAGACAGGGAAGTGTGTGGCGGCGATGAAATATAACCCACAATGCCTTGGGTCTATCCATTCCCAGCTGGGACTGCTGATAGCACTGTGTCAGCCTATCATAACGCTTAATGACTCTGAAGTCATCACTTACTTCATCCTGACATCAGGTATCGATTGGCCGTCCGTGAGAGTGATGACGAACAGAGGAGGGGGACAGAGGGACAGATGGACGGAGGGATGGACGGCTGAAAATGGGGCTAATCTCATTAATATCATATGTCCATGTCATACGACTCCATTAGGGCTTTTCAATTCAGCCGTCAGGAAACAAGGCTGTATTAAATGTAAACTGGAGCGCTAACAGAGCTGCACAATGATTAAACAAGACAGAGATTAAGATGACGCCTTTGAGTGAGTTGGAAATTCAGGTATAAAAGAGTGAATCCAGCACCTAAACCTAAACTTAAACTTACACTAAACTGAAGACTTACTTTTATTATTAATTTATTAGATTAGTTTATTTCTTTAGGACAGCATACATTAAACCAAAGCTAACCACAGCTCATTTCCATCTGTAGTCCTTTATTGTACATGTCTGTAGTTGTAGGGGAAACCTGAGCACCCAGAGTAAACCCACGCAGACATAAAGAGAACATGCAAACTTCACACAGAAGGCCCGGCCCAGGATAGGAATCAAACTCAAGGCCTGCTTGTTGTGAGGAAGGAGTGCTAACCACTCACGAGAACAGTTACTTGAATTTTAATTTTGAGGAAAAAAAAAAAAACTTTTCTTCCCCTGTCAGCTCAAGCGCTTTGTTTTAATCTGACTTTAAACTCAGTCTGCTTTGATTGATCACATGACCTGTTCTGTTGGAGGTAGCGTAGGTAGTGTTACTGACAGGACCTCCAAAGAAAGTCTGAAGTACAGATATACAGATAACGTGCATGTCAGAATAAGGCTTTATGAACCTCACTCTGTAATGGGACTATCCAACATGGCTTTGGAGAAAAATCTGACTTTGCAGATGTTTTATATGATCATAACTCACTAAAGCAGCTTCTCTGAGGACATTATAGCCACACTGTCCCAATGTCCTAAAAAGGCAAGGGACCAGGATTAGATCACTGGCTATGTCACAATGGCGTCCCCCAGTTCAGTAGGGGCAGTGTGTGTGCAAGTGTGTGTGTGTGTTCCCCAGTTCTTAACACTATTGCTGACCTTTATTGACTGTCACATAAATTATTGACATCTAATTAAAAACAAAGACACATGAATTGGACCGTGCAGAAATGGCAGAGGTGTTGTATCTAATACCGTTAAAACACAGCGTTGGGAGATTTCTGTTGGGACCCAATCAAAAGCCATGATATATATCACTGTATGTCACTGCTGTAGACATGTACCACCCATCCCCCATCCCACTGGCCCTGTCCTATGCACTCTGGTCCTCCGTCCCCCTGGCACCGGGCTCTTTTTGGGGAGGATGGAGGAGGAGGGGCTCAGAGCATCAAATACAGATCTGTAGATCATCTTCATGGCTGAACGCACACAGGGAGGGGCTCTGAGGTCATCAGTCAGGCTCTGTGCTTCAGCCTAGAAAAAAAACAAAAGGGCGGTTTTCTTTACCTTCTTCCCTTTTCTGTTCCATCCTTTCAGTTAGATGAGCCTCTGAGGCCATCCCAGGACAAGCTGGAGGGACTGTCCTTTAGTATTCAGAAGAACAGGAGAAGGTGTCTTGGGAGAGGGAATCCCTGTTAAAGCAGAAGATGAATGGTTTTGGTGCATATAGACTCAATGTACTCATTTTATAGTTAGTCATTCATTAAAACATATTATTCATTACTCACTACAGATGATTATTTTGTATTTTTGTGTAACTGCCTAGGTTTGAAATAGGTTTCAACATTGCTTTTGCACGAACATGCCCTTTTGTGGTTATTTTGTCCCTCCTTCATTTTCTTTTTTTCTTTTTCTTTATGACAAAGGGGAAAAAGACATAAATAATAAATTATAGCCTACCCTAGAGCCCATGGTGACGCCCAACCTTCCCAACCCCCTTCCAGAGCTCAATTCCATTTACATTTAGAATTAGGGCTGCACCTTATATTGTAAACGTATTGTTATCGCGACAGTATCAATCGCAATACTCGCATCATAGAAAAAAAAAGTGACCCTCACCAGCAGCACTATACTCTTCCATTTTACATACTTTCTTTTTTTTCATCATTCATTTTCTTATGACCTTTTATCCTTGTCATTTCTTTCTTGTTCTTTCCAGCTCAGCAGTCGAAAGGGATGGGCCAGTTTTAATCCAGGAAAGGTCACAGGTGAGCAGCTCCAAAGATGGCCGCTGGTGGTGTCCACAGAGCACCTGTCTGAAGGGCCCCGTTCCCCATCTGCAGGAGGCAACAGTTGTCTGCTCTCTGCTGTAACACGATCTGTCTTTTCACTCTTTCTCTGTCTGTGTGATGAGTCACTGGACCTATGACTCATTTACAAAGGAACCTGAAAGATAAAACAAAAAATATATATTTTTATTATTAGTCATTGCGTTAGAATGAACATTTTAGTCCGCATAAACAAGTTTGTGAATTAGTTTGTTTAATTTACTTACAAGGCAATATCAGGAGCTTATCTAATGCTGGTCTCTGGTGGTTCAAAGTAGAACTGCATCTGAATACTACAATAAAGAAAACAAAAATTTTAAATTATAAATGCATTTTGAAAGGAGACATCTGGTATAGAAAATGTAACTCATGCAGCTCTTTTATTTATTTATGTGGCTTAGGCTTAAACACAAACTTAAAACTTCTGAAAAATCCCAAGTATTTCTGACACACTAATGAACTGTACAAATGAGCCTTAACTTCCACAAAGGAAACACTTCAAAGGGTGGTGGAAATAAATTGGCAATATGCTTCAAAGCTTCACTAGACCCTGCCTCGAGAGGACAGTTCAAATCCTAATATTTTGTACTTTAAAGCCTTAATACAAAACAAAAGACCCTGAGATCAAGCTAAACCTTTACAACTTTACATTTTCCAATAGAGTTAGGTTGTTAGTACATTTTAGCAACAAAACTATTTGATTTATTCTTCCATATTTTATTTCTAAATACTGGAAACATAAGTCATAAACATAAAGTAAAACAGTGTCTACAAATAACTTTTGATTGCCTTTGATGTGATTCTTAAGGTAGTTTGTGCAATTCCACATTCCTCTCATTTAGAGCACAATCAGCTATGGTAGCCCTGCAGGGACATTCTGTTGTCTGAACAAACCCAGTGGAAAAAGATCTGACAGTAATTTTACAGTACAATATGTGCTCAAACAGAAAGATGAGTGTGCTTCTCCTGCAGAGCTCAGTTTGTTCAAATGTAAACTACATTTTACTCAATGTTGTGGTCAGTTGAGTGTTGCCCTAGATTGTAATTGAATAGTAAAATTGATCTGCAGAACAATGTTTTAGAGAAAACCCCAGTGTTTTCTGTGAACGAACAACTAAAACATGGAGAGAAAGAAGTAAGCAGAGTGAGAGAAGTTTATTGACTGGTCAGACACAGATGAGAGCTTAAACACATGCCATTCACTGTGGTAAAAAATACATTGAAATTGTGCTAATCTAAAATATTTCCACAAAATAAACTGATAGAAATTTGCATGACAGTAAATCCACATTTGAGTTGTCTGAAAACTGGATTAAGCATGTTGTACACATCAAGTTCAAAATATAAAAACTATACTTCAACATTAAATGAAAGATCAACTGGAAAAATAACTGGACACAAGACATGAAACCAGATGACATAAAACCAGACTAAAGGCACATTGGTCCCAACATGTCTCCTCTAAAAAACAGAGACAAAGACCAGAATCACATGTTGAAACCTTGCATGCATACTGAGAGTTTGTATCTGCTCCATTCTCTGCAAATATTACACATGGACCGATTCTTATGTGAACATTCATCTGCAAAATGTTTAGTTGAAAAATGTTTTTCAGTGGCCATGTCTCTCAAAAATCATTTCCCCAAAAAATATATGGATAGAAAGTGAGAATTGTTGCCTAAAAGTATATCTTGAAAAAAAAAAAAAAAAAAAGAAGACTATTTTGTACAGTTTGAGGCAAGTCCTGATAAAGTGATGAGCTACTGAGTGGATATTGTTTTACTTTAAGATGTGTTTTTTTAAAGAAAGGTCACAGTGAAATCTATGATTGTTGAAGTAAAGAAAACGTATGCTTATTGTAACAACCACCAAAAAACTCCAGGAAACTTTATACGTTGCTAGTCCTTTACAAAAATACAAATGCAGTGTGTTTTCGTTTCAGTGTTGGCAGATTTCACATGGGCCAAATGTAATTCAAACTGAAGTAAAAACAGCTCCTTCATGTAACGACAAATTAGCTTCACTTGTTTTTTTTACCTGTAAGAACCAAAATGGTCATAAAGGCTGAACCTTTAAACTCATGTAAACTACTGTGAAAACAGAACCAGGATGTGACGGAAGGGACTTCTTCACTCGTTGGGAATATTTAGGTGCCCATGGCAAATCGAATGTTAGATGGTGGATTTGGAAAAGGAAACTTTGAGGTGGTGGTTTCCTCCCATGTCATAGTTGTGGAGATCAATCAGCGCTTGTATGGCTTCTTCTACAGAAGTCATCTGGATCAAAGCCATCTTACGGTCCCTGAGAAAGAAAAAGAGGCTAAATATACTTCATACATACTTGTCCTTCTGTAGCTGGTAAAAATCATGTAAAATATATATATATAAAAAAGAAAAAGAAAAATATTTGCAATATAACCAATTAAATGAATTCCAACACCAGCTTTGCAGTAAATAACATTCTTTAAGTAAATATATTGTGATGTTGGATAAATCTGCCCTGAACCACAATATTTTTAAAAACTGCTTTTAAAATGCACGCAAATGTTCTCAGCAACAGCAGTAAATAAATTAGGAAAAGACAAGAGCAGCCACAGATCTGAGTAAGACCAGTACATTTCTGGAAACTGTATACTAGCATATTAGTCATTTGTTGGGAAAAAATTAAATCTCAAGTGGGGTCTAATTCTAACTCTGACAGAAACAGACTTCTAATTCATGCACATAGTGTACAACTCAGGGGCTCAAGTAAACATAGTTTCTAAAATTCAGAAATGATAAAAGAAATATTTTAAACGGTGTCTTACTGAAAGAACTTGAAAGCCTTCACAGTTCCTCCTGTGTTTGTGAACAACAGACGAAGATCCTCCTCTCCCATGCCATCTCTGAACAAGTGACATGGATTTATTTATTACTGCTTTAGAGCAAAGTTACAAACAAAAATAATAAAATGAGTATGAGCAGACAAGACCAACATCCAAAAATACCTGATATTTGAAAGGTGAAGTGTGGCAGAAGGAGGAAAGATGTTCTGAAAATTCTTGGATCCAGGCTTCTTAAAGCGATGCAGCGGTGACCCAGAAAAATCTAGACACAAGAGAAGATTGCTTAGACAGACGCAAAACATTTAAAGTCTCCTTTACATTAACTGTATTGTCTCACCTTTTGTCAGTAGCTGGTCATCTAAACCTTCTCTGGGTAGAGCCACAGTCTGGTGTTTGGACAGCGTCACTCTCATCACTTTACCAAACACCTTCTGGCCGTTCAGGTGACTCATGGCTACATGAAAAACAAAATCAATGTTCACTATAAAACTGTGGCCCTGCACTTTTTATAAAGCTTTTACGTATCTTTTATGTATCACATGTATCAGCAGAAGGACAAACCAAATGAATGACTGATAGACTTGGATTAACTAGTTAGTTTATTTCAATAATCAATGAAATTACTATGAACTTGCCCCAACTGAAATGGGGAAAAACTTAATTGCTTATTTTAATTATTGAACACTCGTTTTACTGATGCCACTCACTAACATTTTCTCTAAATTGAGTTTGTTGTATGTGGAAATGGTTAATACAGCAATAAAGTTACACCTCCAATTTATTGTGCAGCCCTAGTAAGGTCCCATGAAGGGTGCGAGTAAACCATCCCTGTCATGGACTTACCAAGCTGGGCCTGGTTGCCATCGGACAGCTGGATCAGGGCGCTGTCCTTCTTGTTGTAGAGGATCTTCACCCTTTGCACATCGCCATAGACCCCTGAGGAGAGACAGAGAGAGAGAGACCAGCAGAGCCAGAGGGAGAGAAAGAACAAGAGAGAGAGCACGGAGGAGAGGGCGAGGACAGACAGAGCAGGAGAGATGGAGCCGACGAAGATAAAAGGAGAGGTGTGAAGGATGGAAGGAAAAAAGTTAGTGCCAGAAAGACAAATGAAAAGAAGAGATGGAGTCTTCCCATTTGACTTCCTCTAGAGACTTTTCAAATGCTAACCAAGACGTTTTAGTGACTGCCAACCAGGAAAACAACCAAATGTCTGGAGGTTAATAAATATATATACACAATACTAAAAACACAGATAACACAATGAAAGCAGAATTTAGAGCAAACACATTTTAAACCAGATGATCTAACTGAACAAAGATCTGGCATTTTAAAAGAAACCATAGAAATTTATATACACAATGTTTGATAGAAAAGAAGCTGGTTGACAGTCTGTGAAGAACAGATATGTCAGGTTTAGGAGTTAATTCCAACTTCGAAGGTGGACCAATGATCTTGCATTTGAAATAAAACATTGTGCACTAAAACTGTACCTGATTATTACAAAAAAACAGAAGAGATGCAGAGGCTTTAGGAGCTTGATTAGAGTACACTCGACTGTCATTATCAAGTCAAGGGATGAGAACAAAAACACCAAAATGATCCACATGGTCCTCCTGACAGAAGAGAGGTTTGAAACTTGAAAGTTTGAAATAATCTTGATTAACCTCAAAATAACTTAACTCTTGGGCATTTAACCTCAAATTAACCTTATCTAAACAGACCTCCTGTCCGTGGGCACTAACTGGGTATTAACATACAATACTGAGCAAAAGTCTTAAGCCATTTGTAATGACAATCTAACACAGTTTTCAGAACAAATAGCTTGTTTGCAGTGACATGGTTCTGATGAAGCAAGATGGAGTGATTTTTCAACTTAGCTGGTGGTTTTATCCAATCAGAGCAGCACCATGTTGTTTAGGTTAGGATTAGGCTACATCTTCAAAACTAAAAAAAGGGCCATTAGATACAATGAGTCATTAAGGCCAGGGTTCAGCCGTAAATACTACGCTTGCAGCAGGTCAAGATTGATTTTCACAAGTTTGTAAACTCACAAAGCCTACTTAAGTATACACCTTTTTAAATGGTTGGGTCCATAACCTTAGTTTTAGGAGCATTTTAGGATAATTTTCTTTTCCCAGTTTGTTAATATATTTTACGCATTTATCTTATGCGTTAGCGAGCATTAGTGCCTAGCTTTTTAACATTGTTGTACTGCACCCCCTAACGTTTGTGTAACTATAAGCTAATAGTAACAAAGTAACACATGTAAAATAGTAACTTTGGACTAAGTGGGTCACTACACAAACTACAAGCTTAATCCCCCTGCACTTCTCTTGACTGCCAATTAAGTTTGAAAAGGCGTTTTTTTCCCCCCCTCGGCGCTCTACAATAATCTTATATTTACCATTGGAAACTCTTGTTTTGGTTTGATCATTTGAAGCAAACTTATGAAAAACATTAGTAAATTTGCAAAATACCTACCCCCTACCCTGCATCTGAATTTTACACCAGTGTCTTCAGAAAGAGAATTGAAGTGCAAACAAGCTATTGCACAAAGTCCCATCAATTTGGGCAATATCAACACGCCACTGGCTGAACTCAAACTACAACTTCTAATAAAACTAATACAACTAGAAATACTGCTGCTACTACCAGTTACAGTGTAGCTTCTATTGGAGAAAGAAGACTTTATTGTGGTTCTCAGCTTTGTGTCAATATTGATGAGAAGCATGTGGATGATTTTGATGTTCGTTCTCACAAGAGCAGTCGGTCGGCCTCACTCCTCTTTGAATGCAGTCTGCAGTGGCTTTATCGTTTACATTGTGACAGAAGACAACGAGGACGAATAGCACGTCCACGACATCACTGAGGAAAACTTGGATTAACAGAGAGAGCTAAACAGATAGAGTAGTAGAGGTTGAACATACCGAAGAGGGTAAAGAGACTTTGAGGCGTGACCATCTTTAGAGAGAGAGACCGCAGAGCAGAGGACAGGAAGAGGAGGAGCAGAGGAGCAAGAGGAGGACAGACGGAGGAACAGATCAGACCGCCCAGCGTTGGACGAGGGCGTGGGTGGTGGTGTCCGTGATGAAGTGGGGCAGAGCAAAGATAAAGAAGGCATGGGGCGGTCCGGGGAGGGGTCGTGTTAAGACCACAGGAGGGGCGAGGGAGGAACATAAAGTGGAGAGGTTGTATTAAAAAGGGTGGACGTTACGAGACATATGTGCAAACAGTGGAGGAAAATGTTTAGGAAATTATATATATATATAAAAAATAAAATAAATGTGGGGAAGAGGGAGCAGAGGGGGAGGGGGGAGGAGGAGAGGAGGACAAAAACCAAAGCAGAGGTCAGTAAACAGAGCATCAGTGGAACATCAAAGGAATGATTACTGCTTCGATCCCAACACAGCCTTTCACACACACACACACACACACACACACACACACACACACACACACACACACACACACACACACACACACACACAGATGAAAGGATGGGGGAGGCTCAAAATTATCACTGAGCAACGGAAAAGAGCAGTTATTAAACAGTAGGCTTGTTCGACATGGGCCAGATCATCACAGGTGCACAATTCATGTGGTTAAAGTCAGCATGACCTCTTGGTCAGCTCACTATGGTTTAGAACAACAATTATCTGTCATGTTGCTACGAACATTAGCAATAGCTGTGTCGGTTATACCAGTATGAGATACAAAATGTCAGTGAAGCTGTGAACATTTTCAGTAAAAATGCAATAAATACTACAGGTGCCTTCAAGGGGCTCTAAACAAATATAAATATGTTTTCAACTTCCCACTGCAACTGTTAAAGCTGAAGAAAAGGGGCTCAACCAAGTGCATTTTTATACTGCTGCCTGTTTGTGTTCACTTTTCAAGCAAGGTGCACTTCATCTCGAACAAGCCCCAAATTAAAGGGAGTTGCAGCAAAAGTAAAACCAAAAGGGGATGGGACAATGAAGCAGATGAATAAAAATCACCCTTTTCAAACTATTATTTAAGAAACATAAGCAAAATTTTAGGCAGAAACTGATAACCTAGACATAGACTATAGTGCATAGATGTATTAGCTAATTTACAGCCCATAGCTAAAATGTGTTCCCTTTACTTTTATATATTTTCATCTTAGTTTATTTGGACCAGTCTTTGTCCTGTATTCGCATATTCCCAGGCTTTACCAGCCTACATATAAAACAAAACATAAGTTAAATAAAATTAAAATTGTGGTCAACTGTAGAACTTCTACACCCTTGGGTATTCCTCTGACGAACCAAATGTTAGGTGTTCGTAGCACAAGCTGGAGATCTAGAGGATGGGCCTATCAAGTAAAACAAAATAATCCATTCATTTTTATGGCCCTATTTGTAAATGGTGAATGGCAGCATTCATTCAAACGCTATTAAGACATTCAACACTAGGCATCAGTGTTGACGGGATTCAAAAGCTTGTAGAGGCGCAGAGGACTACAAGCACTGCGCCACTATGTGGTCGCTCTGGAAGAGGGTCGAGGCATTCAGACAGAGAGGGAGTCTGATAGAGAGAGTTTAACAGAGAAACACATCAGAAATAGATCCAAATAACACGGTCTACAGTTAATAGTAAAAAGACAGGTGATAAATGGACTCAATATTAAAACTGTTTCTATTGTGGCGTAATTTAAACATAATTAATAATTAAAAACTAGGGCTAGTTTTACATCCAAATAAAATCTCACGAATAATAGCATGCTACTTTAGGCTGAGATATTATAGCTGGCTCTAATGTCAATGAACACAGGCTCATATCCACATGTGACTGAATGCTTCTGTTCTTCAATAAAAAAAAGAGGTGATCTAAAAGAGGCACATGAGAATTACAAAAGGTGTGCATAAAAAATAAAACCAGCAAATGCTGTGAAGAGCTTAGCACTGTCATGGCTGCTCTGTGCAGCTCACATTCATTATTATAAAGCGGCTCAGGGGTGTGTTCTATTGTCAGAGCAAAAAACAAATCAGTTTTGAGTGACAGCTGCTTTAATTTATATGATATTACATAGTGTTATTAACTGGTCAATTTGTGATGACAGGGAGGATGACTTTGGGCTTGGGCTGACTATTTCTTTGGGCTGACTACAGTCCTACTAAAGAATCTAAAAAGTCTATTTTTTTTTTTATAGGAACTGAACAGAGTCAAGAAAAAGTTTAAAGGAAAAAAGAAAAATAGGACAGTTTACCTCTAGCACAAAAACTTAAACTTTTTCTTATTGTTTCACATGAAAGAATAATCCTACAGCCGAGAACACATACAAGAATAAGTCTATTAACAGAGCAGGGTTATTGATAAGGCTAGTGTACCTCTTCATTCAGGTTAGACGCCAGCAGGACTCCGGAAACTCCAGACCCAGACAGAGCCACTCGTCCAGCAGCAGCTGCTGCGGCCGCCGCAGCACTCAAAGGACTGATAGCCCCTATTAGACATGGTACATAATTAAGTCACATTTACAAAACAGATACACTTGATTCAAAGTCAAAAATATACAAAAAGTACCATAGTTACCTCCACCCTGTGAGAGGGATAGAGAGGATGAATACCCTCCTCCACTTGAGTATGAAGCTAGCGCTCCAGATGGGGTTCCTGAAAGACAAGGACAACTACACTTATTCCAGACTGTAAACAATTTAGTTAGCAGTTTAAAACTCTTAACTATTTACCTAGTAAAGAATGATCTTTGTTGGTCGAATCCCCATCTCCAGTGGGCAGGTCAGGTCTGGTGTAATCTCGACTTTTATCGTTGTTGTATTTGACATTGAGATTGACCAGTTTGCTGAAGTCTATTCGCAAAGTGCAGCATGAGTTGTAGATGTTCTGTCCGTCCAGAGACTGCAGAGTTCAAAATCAGTGAGCGGATCATCATTTACTGTCATAATAATGTCATAATACAGATTTATAATAACCTTAAGGACATACCAGTTTAGCCTGTTGTGCATTGACTGGATCACTGAACTGTAGAAGAGCCTGAAACTGGTTGTTCTTTGTAAAGGTTATAATCTTCATCACTGTCCCAAATTTACTGAAGATCTGGACAATTATAACAGACAAAAGAGAACAATCAAAATGAAGTCCTTATTCATCTGAAGTGTAACTAAACCAAAATGAAGAAGTAGGAATGAAAAAAGTGATTAAATTGATCACTAAAATGCTTGGAAACTTAGACAGTATTAATGACTAGGGGTGCGCCAAAATATCGATATGGCGATATCTCGCGATATTTACTCCCGCGATCGATTCTCGATGCGTCTTTGCCAAGTATCGATCTTAAAAGCTGTTCTAAAACGCTCTTTTCATTATCCCTTAATGAGACTGTTCTTCAGAGGTAGATAGGGGGCGCGCATTGCGAGTTTGGCTGTTGTGGGCGGAAGAAGACGACGTACAGTACGTCTTCTGAGTCATGCGAGGAAGGAAGTTAAAGCAACATTTAAATCCAAAGTGTGGACTCACTTTGTATTTTATAGCTGTTCGGACGGGGCAAAACTAGAAAAAGACTACGCAATATGCAAAAACTGCTTTGCAAAAGGCCGCTACACGGAAACACAAACAACATGCACAGCCACCTCACGCGGCATCATCCGGAGCTCTGTGAGAAATCTGTGGTTGGTGCTGGCTCAAAGTCGTCACAGCCCGGCACAAGCAAGCTCATAACAGACATGCCTGTTCGTTGGAATAATGCCTATGAGATGGTCTCCAGGTTTCTTGAGCAACAGCCAGCTTTCTGTGCTGCTCTCTTATCACCAGAGGTAAGAAATGTCTGCAATGTAGAAGATGTAATCTATATGTGTAATAATTGTGAATAATTTATTGTATACAATTAATAAGTTTGTAAATGAATACTAAGACATATGATATAAACTTACTTGATACAATAAATAAACAATGAATAAATACTTAATACATACTAAAAAAGGTATATATATATATTAGTAATGGGCGATATGAACGATATGCGATATAAATGATAAAAAATTGGCATACGATAGAGATTTTAATTCTATTGCACTACCGCGATAATACATGTTGATGACGCAATTTCCAAAATTTACAGCCACCTGCAGCTTGAAACATGGCTGAAAGCGAAACGGAGGAGCTGGTGAAAAAGACGCAACATCCATTATTTGGACGTAATTCGGATTTAAGCCGTCTGACGTGCAGCAGCAAATTATACTCTGTAGAGTGTGTGGGGCAACAGTTCCGGCTAAGAGAGGTAACACGACTAATCAGTTGTACTACCTCAAAACGAAACATGTTACTGAATACTGGACGGAGCTGGCAAAGCTGGTATTCAGTAACATGTTTCGTTTTGAGGTAGTACAACAGATTAGTCGTGTTACCTTCCGTAGTCTCGTGAAGACTTCACGGAGCTAGCATAGCCAGGCAATGCAGCCAAAGAGCGGCGAGAGAGAGAGAGAGAGAGCGCAGAGAGAGAGATTATAGATTAAATTAACATATAAAATCTTACACGTTTGTCAACAGAAAAAAGTGTGAAAGATCCCCGAATTGACCGTGCTGTTGCTTTATGCAAGAAGATTGTGAGTTCCTTTTCAGGAATACAGGAATAACATTAAAAAATACATTTAGCAGTTTGGCTTTCCTTAGGATCTATGTAACCTGTTCTGAAATGATTCTATTATAATTTATATATCGCAATATATATCGTTATCGCAAGAGGCTGCAATGTATATCGCAATATGGATTTTTGGCCATATCGCCCATCCCTAATATATATATATATATATATATATATAAAAATGTAAACTCCAAATACAAACATTAGATTACATCATAGAAACTGTTCATGTTTAATTTGCTATAAAATATAGAATAATTATATACATTTTATTAATAAATTGTATTTTGCCCATTTTTGACATCTCAAGCGCTGAAGAGATGGTGGAAGCACTTAGACCAATGCTTGTGGCATAAACATCATGTTTTGTTGCAGCTAATAAGTTAGAAGTTTTTTTTTTGTTATTTTGTTTAGCAAAAAAAATAAATGGAGTAAATTTTCTTAATAAAAAAATAAAATTATTTCTTAAAACATGATATATCATGAGTTATTATTAATAATATATCAATTATTGCAGTATCGCTATATCGTGATATTATTGGTATTGTAAACAATGTATCGCGTATCGTATTGTATCGTGAGGTACCCAGTGATTCCCAGCCCTATTAATGACACACTACCTGTTGTAGAACATCAAGTGTCACTGGATAAAACATGTTGTCAATGATGATGCGCAGGACGGGACTGGGGGGTGGAGCAACTTCCACAATTCCAGCATCAGAGGAGGGAGAGCTCCCATCCTGCACTGCAGATACAGCCTGGAGAACGGCCTGAGCCCTCTAAGATTGACAGGAGTTCAATTAATAATAAAATATTACAGATACATTCAGTCCAAAGGAGATTGGAGATATACAGAAAAATACCTGATTTAGGGCAGAGTCAGTTTTCAGTTCCTTATGGTTGGAGTACTGAATGAACACTGGAGCATTTCTGACCTGAGGAGTTTGACAAATTACAGCTTTTTTAACATCTTTGCACCAATATAATGTTAAAAATAGTGGAGGTTTTCTGACCTGGGGTGTGACAGCCGTGTAGTAGTTAACCATAGTGATGGCTGCTTCCTCAGTACCAAGCTCCAAAAAAGCCTGTCAACAGAGTGGTAGAGTCAATCTAGATTCCAATTCCACTTTTTAAAAAGGAGACTTATGCAGGTTTAAGGGATTTAGCTGATTAACAAAACACATGCATTTAAATGAATGAATGCCATTTGACTGAAGTTTGGCTTTCAGGGATTATACCCACAAATAGGCTCTTTTTTTGTAACCCCAGATGGGACTTTTACTTCTCAGTATGCATCTTCCATAATTATGAAGTGTATAGTGTTTAGCATTTAGCAAGATTTGATCACTACATAGTAAAATAAATCCTGTCAACCTGTTGCAGTGTGTCTATGAAAAAATAAGATAAAATGACTCTTCCTCAAAATGTTTTTGTGGCTAATTATTGTAATAATTTTGAGATAATACATTTTATGGCAAAAAGCTTTGTAGTGTTGCCTCAAGGTGTTGTACCTGGTTTTTCCCCTTCAGCATCAGTATATTAGTGACTTTTCCAAAAGGAAGGCCTAGTGCGATTACTTCTGTCTCTGACACTTCGTTGGGAAGTTTCCTGATGTGAAGGACTCTGGAGGGTGGCGAGTCATCCAGACGCTGCTTTTTACTGTCACTGCCGTTTGCTAAACATGGAGACAAACAACAATGGCATATCAAAAAGCTTCTAATAAACTTGAAATGACAGTGACAGCTGTTGTACTCACCGGTCATAGAGCTGGGGCTGCTACTGTACATACTGAGCTCATCTGAGCCTCTCTGAAAAGTAAAAAAAGAAATGATAAAACTTCACACAGACATGGGCCCGATCTGGGTTATTCCGCTTTTGAAGAATAGGTTAAAAAAAAATAATAATAAAAATTTTTTTTTAAACCATTTACCTTCACACCAACCGCAACATCACTGCCAACAAAAAATACAAAGAATTTCAGCTCAGTAACGAGTCACCTTATTAAAAAGTCGGTGGCACTAGCGTTTCTATGGCAACAAGACGTCTTTGTAGTCTGCATTGTTTAGCTAATAAAGCGTTGTGGTGCTCCTATGTTTAAGAAATGTTAGTTTTGCAATTAGCAAAGGAAATTACACTTGAAAACATTTTATCATGTTCGAATAAAGCAGCAAAGCTTTAAAACAGACACCCGAATTTGCAGTGGTAAATGTACTATTACATAACCAGATTAATATACAAGTTAACAAAATTATATTTGAACATTTGACAATATGCTGACTATAGCTAACAATAACAATACGCGAGCATTGTATTTCCGTTTTTATTTTAGACGATGTCTAGTAGCAAGCTAACAACGTCATGTTATGCGCAATAAAACTTCAGTATCATGGTCACAGCAAAGCTAAGCTGCTAGCATGCAATCAACACAGCAATCATACAGTACATTGCTTTGTCGCATAAACAAAACTTGAAAATTTAGTCAGAAAAAACTGCTGCAATAAAAACATATTTACCCGTCCATCGCAGCTCTTTGTCCTCTTTGTGTGTTGATATCTCGGCACACCTCGATGCCTGAATGGTGGAATAAAAAAAAATGGGCGTTCTTCTTCACGTTTATTAATGACCCTTGGTTGAAAACAGCCACATTACAAGCATACCGCCATCTTCCGACTAGACAAAGTCATTGAGACATTAGGGAAATAAATACAGTGGTGACAAGACTAAAGTGATAAAAGCAGTTGATACACGTTGAAATGACAATAAAGACAAGTTGTTATTTTTATTATAATTTTTTTATTTATATAGGCCTAAACAATAATAATAATTTTTAAAAATCCAGTTTGCGCCTTCTTTTAAATCCAGTTATCTTCCTCCGTGGACCTTAAAAGAATACACACAAGTATACTCTGGCTGCCCCCAGTTGCTCATAATGTCCAGCATTACATATCGAAAATCAGTCCGACTGTGAGCATAGTATTTTTTTGAATCCTGTGAGGATAAAACATACATGCTCTGATTCTAGGTGATTACTGGGGCTCTAAATGTTGTTGTACTCACAGGGAGTTCAAAGGTCTGGAATGACTCTCCATCAGGATCATATTCAAAAGTTCCTAAGTGGGTTCCTTCTCCATCCTTGGCCCTAAATCCCTGAAAAAGACAATAAGCTTGTGATGTTAAAATATTGTAAAAGTGAGTGGTAATGCTTTACCCTCACGTCACCCATACGTACAAAGACAGAAAAATGCTGTGGAGCACTGTGCATGGACCCAGGGGGAGCATGTTCTCTTGACATGTGACCCAGAGTCACATGGGAGATGCTAATTGGCTGGGAGAGGGAAATTAATAAACATCCTTGCTGTCCAGCAAATGACCAGCATCTGCCAGGAATCAGCTCTCCTGTGTGGCCCTGGGGTCAAGAACAGAGAACATTGTAACATTGAGTATTTTCATGAAAAATCCCAATGAAAATTTTATTCTAGACACATGGGCCTTTAGAAAAATGTGGAGGTGAATGAATCTGTAAACCTACTGCCCTCTGTCTGTATTTTATTATTTTCTTTACATGGGAGGGATGTATCCGAGTTCCAGTCACAACAAAACTATGACATGTGGCTAGAGTTCGTTTAAAAGCCAGGAAAACATTATTAACCAGATGAGCACTAAAGACAATGGGGTGACACAGGGAGGTTTCGTTTGCTTCAGCAAGTAAGTGATAACTTGTTTTCATTAATTACCAATATATAGTAAAATATTTCCTCTTCTAAATGAGAGGGGTGCAGAAAAGCTTTGAGAACCACTGCCATGGTACATGTTTGATGATCAAACCTGAATTACTGTTCTTGGTGAGTTCACTGGATACCACAAAGGCATTCCCATAAAAATTAAAAGTGGAGATTGTGTGGGAGACCGATAACCTTTTGATGGATGAGCATGTACGATCCGGGCCCCTACAGTCAAACAGACACTGTTATTCATAAAGAACCTATTATGGTACTATGGCACACAAATCTTCCTGCACGAGTTATATTGTGAGCCCCTTGCCTATCATTTGTTAATATGTAAGAAATAAATTAATAGCACAATGCATCTCACGCAGAAATTAGGCTCCCATTGACTCAAATGCAAACGTAGCATAAAATACAAATTCAGTATTTGAAGTCTATAGTTTCACTGTAGGCGGATTACTAATGGTCCATTCATTTTTATTGTCTCTAAGAAACAAAAACAGTATTTTAAATTCTAAACAAAGTCCTATGAAAATTCAGTTACCATTCAGTTTCATTTGATTTTAAATACACTTTTCAGCCGTGTACATTTGTCCACTGATGATGCTTACCTTGAGACTCCAGTGCAAAGTTTGGCATGGAGAAAGCTTTAGGAAGAAGCCTGTGCTTTAGATGGACCAGCTCCTCTTCTATCTGCTTCAGCTTTGCTTGAACCAGCCTCAAAGACTCAGACTCACTGTGCTCTAGAAACCAATTGGCTTTTGGTGTGTTCATGGCATGCATTTGGTAAAAACAACCTGCTGGATTAAGGGACGCAGCAATACAGAGGAGGATGACCAAAAGAAATATGGCAATGTTCCTCAGTCTAAACCCCGGCAAGGCTGCAAAAACAAGAGGAATGCTTAGAGCTCAATAACATTTTTAACTTCTTATAGTTAAAAAATAGTTATCCTAATTTTAATACGTTACATTTTTGGGAAGTTTGCTTATTATTGCCATAACCAACAAGTGCTGTTGATATATCAGAAGAAGTAACAGTTTGCTCTCCAGTTTGAGCAGCAACAGATGTAGCTGATAATGCAAAAGGTTTTGGGGTTTCCCATCCATCACCTTTAGATATATCTGATATGCCTGAACATGTGCGAGTCTGACAAATGTTTTTGATAATAGATGTAAATGATGTATTCAAAGATGTGGGAGTTTGATAACCACTGCTATTAACAAAAGAGGTATCCAGTATATCAGAAGTGGGAGAGCCTAACGAATATGACCTCCTTTTTTTGTGAAAAACTCTGAAATGAGAAGACAGGTGTATGTAAATAGATCAACCTCCTAATTTAAATATGAACATCAATCCAAACACAAACACTTTCATACCTGTTCAGGGTCTCCTTATATGACACACAAGGCTTATCCCCCTCGTCATAGTATCCAATAGAAATAAGGCGTTCACTTAGACGTGCCATGAGTCAGGACTGACAGGGATCACATGAGAGGAATTACACAAATAATTTATAAACCTGAGGTAAGTTGACACTATATTAGTTTCAGTGGTTACTTTCTAAAGAGCATAAATCACTAAAATTCAGTCACCATCTCTTTTGTGTTCCTTCTCCTGCCAATATTTGACATTGGTCACTCAAGTAAGGTCATGCCTACATTTCTGAACGTGTCTGTCTGTGTCAGGTCAGGACTGGCAGGTTTTTTAGTGGCTGCAGGGGAGGACATAAGTTAGAGACGCTACAACCCTCTTTAGTGTTCAAGACAGTCCCAGAGTCTATGAGATGTACAGAAAAGGCACTGCGTAAAGCGCGTATCTTGGGCATGTGGCACACAGTAAATTATGCCCGCTATAGCTACATAACACAATGATAAGCAACACTGAATGGCGATAGGTAATTGCTTCGACTCGTAATTGTCTGCTCACTCTGCTGTTACTCGTAGAAGAAATGGATGCATGACGCTATTAACCAGAAAAGCGCATCATTTAAATTTTCCAAAACGCATTAATTCTTAAATGTACGATATTATCAAAATCAAGTCGACATACCCTTTTCTGATGTGTAGTTTACTTAAGTCTGGGGAAATGTAAACTGATAGATTAAACCTCGGATTTACTATTGTCTTCTTGTTAATGATGGCTGTTCCGCTTGTGAACGCTCCAAATGTAACTAGGACTAACTGTTATTGTTTAAATTGTGTCGTTTTACTGAATTCAAGTTTAACTTTATTAATCCCTAGGGTGAAATGAGATGGTTAGGTCTTCAAATACAGCAAGAAAGCTAATTCATTGATTGATTCAGAATATAACTGTCAGTGAGCCACACCATGTTTATAATAAAAATAATATAAAATAAAGAGGGCAATGTAAGTGAAAAAAACAAGATATAACTGTAACTCAATATTTATTTTATTGCTATTTACTGTTGTTTTACAACAAAGCAAATCAATTACATTGATTAGTTTTATAATTGTAGTTAATAATAATGCATGGTGATTATACAGTATGTTTATATTTGCATAATAACTGCAGCAGATGAACAAACTTGGCCACATTTCCTGGAACTAAACCTTAAATAATCAACAACAAGGTAATCATGCCTTTTGGGTTGCTGCTTCTAAAATCTTAGAATCTTCTCTCTCCTCACTAAATCTTTCTTTCTTTCTTTCTTTCTCTCTTTCTCTTTCTTTCTTTCTTTCTTTCTTTCTTTCTTTCTTTCTTTCTTTCTTTCTTTCTTTCTTTCTTTCGAGGCTGCTCCATTGTCTTGATTTATGATGAAATGTACTTATTTTGTTGTGATTTTTAATTTGTTTCTTGTCACTTTTTTTCAACCTGACTTTTAGTTTTAAACAATAGGAAGAGTTAACATTACTTTCATCTTCTAATCAGGAGCAGTAGCTCAGTGGTAGAGCGGTTCAATTGCCACTTTTCCCACAGTTCATACTGTCATTGTGTCCTTGGGCAAGACACTTAACCCTACTTGCCTCCAGTGTCTGTGGCACTTGTGTATGAATGTGTAAAGACATGGTGATTATATTTGGTGAATGGTTGGAGAGTCCGTAGGCGCGGAATGGCTGCCACGTCTCTGTCAGTCTGCCTCAGGGCAGCTGTGGTACAGATGTAGCTTACCACCACCAGTGAGTGACTGTGGAGTAAATGAATAATGGATATGTAAAGCGTCTTTTCATGCCCTAAAAAATGCTATATAAATTTGATGTATTAATAAAAAAATTTTACGCTGTCTTTACAAGCTATACATTATTGGTGTTAAATGGAAAGCATTTTTAGGACATTTAGAATCCTGACTAAAGAGATGAAGGGTTTAGTTTGGTCTTTGTTCTCGTTTTCTCTCTCTCAGCAGACCGGACTAATGGGTACTCCTCTATTTGGTTCATGGGGCGTTGTCCTCGTAACCATTTTGAT
The DNA here is from genome assembly GCA_024416835.2 of Perccottus glenii. NCBI lineage: Eukaryota > Metazoa > Chordata > Actinopteri > Gobiiformes > Odontobutidae > Perccottus > Perccottus glenii. Next base: position 20,407,678 of record CM044557.2, read on the forward strand.
GCAGTCTATGATTGGACACACGCTTAAGCACAAAGTACAACCAGTGCAGCTGTCGGTCACAAATGGTAGATGAGTCTCAGGGTCAAAGGTTATGGCCTGAAAAAGAGAGCAGTGAGCCCAAAGAATAATTAATACAAAATAATGAGTATTTTCAGTGAGGACAGCAGTGTTTGCTTATGAGGCTGTACCTGGTATCCTGAGTCGTTACAGGTCATGTAGCATTTGCCACAGTTGATGCACATATCTTCATCTATGAGCGCTTGCACCTGAACACATGATATGCAAGTCATTTACTTTTGTGGTTTATATGTAAAAAATGTCAATTCTCTTTCCGTTAAAACATTTACCTGCTCTGCAATGTTCAGTTCCTGGTAAGCTCCAATGCGGCTCAAGGCTCTGGCTATCACATCCTACAAACATAAATAATACACCATAATATCCCAAATGCCATGTCACAAGTCCATTTATATTGGTTATTGACCAATGCAGAACAGAAACAGCCTGGAGTATCAGACCAAGGTTTTGTTTGGTTTCATTGATTATGGCTGCTATGACTAATAAATGTAGGTACTGTCAGTGTCACACCTTTACAGCTGGAATGGGTTTCTTGGGGGTATTCACACGGTTGTTGATCTCCATCACGTCCACTTCACCTGACTTTCTGAGCTTTTTCTTGTACTCTGCAATGACTTCAGTCTTTTGCTTAAGGTAAGGGCCAAAGCTGGGAAGATTCTGGAAAAGGACACATACGCATTTTAGAGTTCGCCCCTGGGTAAAGTTGTAAAACTTGCATAGAATGAAAAAAACATTTCTAACTTAATAATTATAAGAAGCAGAATGTGGTACCTTTCCTACTAGATCCTCCAGTCTGGGAACTGGTTTTCCTTTCTGATGCTGTTCCGTTGGAGGAGACTGGCCGTCCCAGCCGTCCAGCTCTAGGCTCTTCAGGTACAACAAGGTCTTTAAACCTGCAAACATGGACCACAACTATATCTGTATAACATTAAAGCACAAGAATTGATGGAGAATTTTAGTCTTCTCCCTACTTATGGCCTAAATGTGAAGTTGTCACAGACTAGTCAGGACAGCTTCTTCCCTCTGCGTCAAGGCCAATGCCACACAGATAACTCAGCTCCAAGTCTAAGCTGTGGTAACCGCCATTTCTTGATATGGCATTAAGTTCACAATCTCAATCCACAAAAACATGGGCAGGCTTACTACACTATGTTGAGTGTCTACTGTCTTATATATTGTATTGAATTCTAATAAAAACAATTACATTCCTATTACCAGAAAGTTGGTGGTTTGATTCCCGCTCTACCCACAGTTTCATACTGTTGTGTCCTTGGGCAAGACACTGTACCCTCCCTGCCTCCAGTGGTGTTCCAGCTGTAACACTGGTGTATGAACGTGTGTGTGAATGGGTGAATAGAAGCTTGATGTAAAGCGCCTAAGAGGTTGAAAAGCGCTACATAAAATCCATGCCATTTATCATTTTTAGTGTCCTTGTGCTAAAGGCTCTTTCCAGATGAGGAAGCTGTATGTTGCCTATATAAATAAGAGAAGCAGTTACTATACATACCAGTACAGTAATCCTCAATCACTGTAAAGTCTTGGTTTTGAACAGCACTGCAGACCTGTGTCATCCAGGAAAAGGAATTGGAAAGACAATTTTTATAGATAAAATAAAAATAACAACAAAAGTGTAATTTTATATTAGAGGAGAGGAGTCTTTGTCACCTGTAAAACTGATGCCCCAGCATGAAGGAACTGCAGTCCACTCTCGGCTGAGTCAATACCCCCTGTAGCCAGAATGGGGAACCCAGGTAGTGCCTTGCCAATGGCTGAAACAGCTCGAAGAACAATAGGCCTGATGGCGTTACCTGCAGATGTATATATCAATTATATATACATAACAAATATACTGTATATATACAGTATATACACACACAATAATAACTTCCATATATATATATATATATAAGTTTCAAACATGAAATAAATCAGTGTTTCAGTTCATATGTGTCTTTTCTCACCAGACACGCCTCCATATGTAGTGCGTTGTTCTGCTCCCACACTTGGCCAAGGGGTGCTGTCAGCCTTCAGTCCCATCAGACCTGAGACAGTGTTGGTGGCTGTTACTCCATCCGCCCCACCTCAAAAAGAAAAAACAAACAAACAATAATGTTGTGTGAAGACACATAAAAGGCTTAAACCTTTTTAAAAGTAGGTTTGCTTGTATACCTTCATGGGCCGCCTTGGCAATGTCGACAATGTTGGTAACATTTGGTGTCAGTTTTGCAAAGAATGGAATAGAAGTGGCAGCACGCACCCAGCGACAAATATTACGCACTAGAACTGGATCCTAATGAAATATATATTAAGAAAGACATTAAAATCTGCTGGTGTGCAGGACAGAGACAGATATAATTTATACTCTTAACCTTTTACCTGTCCACAGGCCAGTCCCATGCCTCTTTCTCCCATCCCATGAGGACAAGACAAGTTCAGCTCCAAAGCGTCTGCTCCGGATTTCTAAACACAAGCATTTTCATGTGTTTTCACCAAAGAAGCACATTTTTCCCTCATGTGATTATTCTCACCTCAGCCATCTTGGCAAGCACAGTCCAATCCTCCTTGTTGTAACCACACATGATACTAGAAATCACCACCTGAGAGGACAAAGTCATTTTCATAGCCATTTTTATGGGTATGAAGAATTAGTTTTCTTAAGCCAAGCAAACTTACATTATTTGGAAAGTCCTTCTTTAACTCAGTGACAGACTGACACCAGTAGGCTGCAGTCTTCTCACTGATGAGTTCAATGTTGAGAAACGAGCCCTGTCCTGGTCCGTACACATGGCCTGAGGTGGTACCACGCACAATACGAGGAGACACATTGGTGACCAAGTCCTGGGACAGCACATGTGGGAAGGTCAGTCTCATGTTTATCGGATTTTTGTGAATTCAAATGTCTGTCTTCTGTGTGTTTGCTTTCTATTTGACATGATTGATTAGACATTACCTTGTCTAGTCCAAAGGTCTTGGTCAGAGCAAAGCCCCATCCCTGTTCGAAGGCTCTTCTGATCATAGCTGTGCTGGTGGTGGGAGGTGCAGAGGCAAGGCCGAATGGGTTTGGAAACTTAATTCCACAAACATCAACGCTGATGTCCACCAAGTCAATAGCACTGTAGAACAACGGCAGGTTTGGGACTGTGTCCACTGTCTGTCCATGCAAAGACTGTAGGAGAACACACATTATTTTTTTGCTGTCAAACTTTTAAGGCCTAAGTTAAAGTAGTATCTAAATAAAATTGGGTTAATAAAAACATAAATATCTGGAAAGAAATTGTTTTAGGATGAGGTCTAAAGTTGAGGCTCTTTCTGGTTAGTTCTTTTGCGTAAAACACAATTGCAATTTTAAGTAGTTTGGAAAAGAAATAAACAATGTATTTGTGTCATGTAACTTAATTCAATACCTTACCATTCTGTACACCAATTATTTTATTTGCAAAATTAATTCAAATTTTGGAACTTGGTAATTTTAGATTAATTTAAATTTGTATGCTATAACTGTATGCTATAGTGTCCTTAACCTTAACAATGTTCAGATCAGGACATCCTGTGAAAGCTTCCTCCATCATCAAGGCTGTAGTTGTAATGTCTTTGTTTCAGTTGGAATTTAAAGTACCACACTAAGGTAGCATTACCTGTATGTATTTATGGATGTGCCATGAGGCCTGTTTGCCATCATTCACTGACTCCACTGAGGTGTTGGCCAAACCAGCGATGTCTCCTCCAGCAAACACCCAGGGCTCACTGGTCTGCATAGTCTCTGTGTTTATTTCTGGAGTTCCCCAGCGATTAAACTTTATAGGAGCCATGGCTGCAGTCACTGCACAAAAAGGGTCAATATTTAAATGAACAATAATAGTTTTAATGAATTTGTTTAGATACAGCATATCCCTGAAGGACTACTGTAGGTGTTCTCAGGCTCATACCTCTTAATGAGAACCACTTAGTTTAGTACAAAAGGAGTTTGTGCAAACCACTGTTTACCTTGTGGCTCATCCAACATGGACCCAAAGGCACTAATGATATAATCAGCCTTCAGCCTGACAACCTGATCTTCATCCTCCAGCCATTGGCCATCTTCAGTCTGCTCTGAACGACAAAACTGCAGCCCAGCCACCTGTCCATTCTTCAGGATGACTTCACGAGGAGACAGGAAGGGAAGGAACTCACACTTCTCTTCTTTAGCCAATTCCATCTGAAACATACCGAGGCATTAGTTATCTGTTCCTCCATTAAACAGCAGCCCTCTGGGCTTGTGATAGTAAACAGTATGTATATACATTTTAATCCCTTTGAGTTACTCAGAAGCTTTGGGCCCTCACTCGTACCTCCTCAGGAACAGCCCTGATGTTGGTGAACCCCTTCCTGAAACAGACGTACACTCTCCTGGCTCCACAGCGAAGAGCAGAGGTGGCACAGTCAAAAGCAGTGTCACCGGCACCCAAAACAATCACAACCCCTCTTAACTCCGGCAGCAAGGAGCGACACTGGCACATTCCTGCAAACAGTGAGACCAAAAGCTCAAATTAATCAAAACCTGGTCTCTAAAACAATTTAATATCATCAGTTTTTATCTGGTTTTATACTGTTACTAAATATAATAATAAACCAGAGCTAATCCATAATTATCCAACTAATAAACAACAATCAACCATATCCTGTGGTTACCTGTTTATTAAATTATGGATCAGGTCAAATCATATTGTGCTTTTATATCAAAACAACAACTTCAAGCACAATATATATTATATGCTGCCTAAAATACCCCACCCATGGCAACAAGATCAGCGTTCACCGGTGTTATTCACTTAAACAGTAAGGATTCATAAAGTTACGTCTGGTGTTATGTCGATTGAGGTTTCCATAGCTGTTAATGTGAAGTCAATCTCTGTACCTTTCTTGCTGGCTGAGGCCACCATTGGAAGGAAATCCTTTGAAGTAAAGAAGCCTTGCTTTACTGTTAAACCCTGGAAGATTTTAGCTTTGTTGGCCTGAGGGAGACCTGAAGTCACAGTCAAACACACATTAAATGAAATTGTGAGACTGTGTGTTTTTTGTTTCATAATTGATTCATTAGTGAGACTCACCAATGCCAATAAAGACAGCCTTGAATCCTTCCTCTTTCAAAGACATCAGGCTCATTCCACCAACACCAAGCCCCTTCTCACAAAACACCTAAACCAAGAAAAACGTGAAAAGGAGTATGTATACTATATTTACAAACGTTCCTTAAATCAACCAAAAATAAATAAATAAATAAATTAAAAAAAAAAAAAAAGGGAAAATGCAACCAAAATATATTTTATAAAATTATCATTAAAATGTACCTACTTATTCAGTACATACCTTAACTCCCAGGTCCTTCATCAGGTTGATTTCAAACTGAACTACTTCATAAGGAAGTCTGAACTCTGGGATTTCTGAAGTGCTGGATAAAAGAAAATACATTTGTTTAAAAATAAGTCTTTTGCAATACAGTCCGTTAAATACAGTGTTTTATTTGTGCTAATACATGTTACATTAAACTTATCAACCCAAACACAACACTTTGAACTACATTTCAATAAAAATGTATACAATCATTATTTAATATTTTCTGTACCTCAACCCTCCAGTGTACTTCTGTTTCTCAAATATAGTGATGTTGTCATATCCGAGACGAGCCAAGAAGGAAGCACAGCTGATTGATGCCGGACCACAGCCGATCAAAGCAATAGGAGCATGGTACGACTTTGGCATCGCATTGGCTGGACGGAGCTCTGGGTTCCTGATCTGAGGGATGCCCATTTTACTGAACACCTGAGAAGAAAACACAACAGATATTTTCAGAGTCTAAAATAAATGCTGAAAATGCCACTTTGACATATACCTCTGTGGCAAACTGCTGCAGCCCTCCAATGTTAATGGGACCCTCCTCAGAGGCGTACAGGTTACACCCGCCGACACACAGCTCTGAGGTGGGACAGACCATCCCACAGGTAAGACCCAGGGGATTGTCTGACAGAATGGCCTTTGCTGCTCCATAGTAGTTCTGACATGCACACAAAAGTACAGACATTTAGATCAAGATCTATCTATCACAGGGGAAGAGTCTAAATGCCGATGTAGAGGGGTATTTTTCAGTACCTTGTTGGAGATACTTGTGATAAAAGACTTGACGTCCAGATGGGTGGGGCAGCTCTTCTGACATGGGGCATCAGCACACTTTAGACACCTGAATATAGATTTTAGGTAAAAGAAATCAGTTGTCAGCCATGTCTCTTATAATCTAGAAAAATAGTGACACAAACTATTTGTTCATCTTGACATAACCACTCTTTGGTAGTTGGTAATAAATAATCAATGCTTCACCACTCATATGTTATGGCTGGTATACTGAATTACTTGATGTGTAGTACTGGTCATAAACCATTTTCTCCTCACCTCAGTGCTTCTCGTAGAGCTCCACGCTCGCTCAGTGTTGTATGTTTGATGTCATCAAAGTTGTTCTCTAATTTTACACAAGACTAAAAAAAAAAAAAACGTTTTAAAATATTGCATTCTCCATTCTCTGTGCATTTAGTGTGGTGACTCACTTACATCACAGTTCCTGTCAGGATTTCTCTTCCAGTGTTTCTTTTCTTTCTTCTTGTTTGCAGTGGACATGACCTGAGCATGGGTGTTTACTCGAGGATTTAGAGCCAGGATACTCTAAAGTAAGTGGGAATAACTGTGCTTATTTATTTATAGTATGCATTCAAGAAAACTAGCACATTTTTTGTTTAAGTTTTTTTGTGTTGTTTTGTCTATTAGACCTATATAAAAAAAAATCAAATAATAAAACCTGTTCATGGCAAACACAAGATAATGATACAGATTGACATGAAGACAGTTTACAATTATTGCCTTAGCAAGAATTAAAAAATTGCAAAAGTCAAAATGACCAGAGGGCGCTTTTTTGGCGGGTCACTTTTAAAGCTGGCCACCCATGATTTTAGCCACTACGAAAACAGTCTGACCGTCCAGCCACTTTTGTTAAAACAGCCTGCCAGTGGCACCACCAGGTTGCGTCTGAAACTGTCTGCTTGGACTTTGGCCACGTATCCTAATGCATTTACAACTTTACTTAACAAGTCAGAGAAAAGTAGGCTGTTGTTTATGTTCTTTAAAATGCACACATAAATAAATTAGAAAAAGAAAAAGTGTTTTGCAAGACATGTTTGTGAACATTTGATCGAAGCCGTAAGTCGTTAATTATGTGCTCATTTATACACACTATGTGTTTGGACGTAAATCAAGCACCGAGTGATTTTTTTGAAGCCCAATTAATTGCAAAGTTATTAGTACGCTGGAGTTAGTTTCCAAATGACCCCTATTTATTTGTCATTCTTGTTAATATAGTAATTTGTACTGTTTTAAACAATATGCTATTCACGTTTTAGGAGAAATAAAGAAGTGAAAAAACATGATTCTATTGTGATCTCTGTTTAATGCCACCTACTTTTTAATGCTGTTTTAATCACAGGTCAGGTCACTTTCAAAAAGACAATATTCAAATACAATTGCTTCTTAAAGTTTAGTCATGCAGTTTTATAATATAAATCTTTCTATGACAGTATTTACACACACTGGACTCGTCTTGGTTCAAACACTACTCTATATTCACCAGAAGAGGGCGAGAAAGATATTATTTAAAACTCCATACATATTATTTAAAACTCCATGTATCAATGTTAGTCTGGGGCTTTAGTCCTGCTGACAGTCAAAATTTGTCCTTGACGTCCAGAGTAAACTGGATAGTGTAATAAATGTATCTTAATGAAGCCAAATTTGCGAGTAACTAAAGCACACAGAGTCTATTTTATTTGAAAAGAGACAAGAAATAACAAAGAAAATTACATTTTATTACAGGGTTGTATTGGTAAAGGAAAGTGGGGCAAACTCCAGGGCATCTATAGCTCCCACCACATCCTGGGTTTTGCGGCCCGCTTTGTGCCCCACCTCTGCACTGGTTAATTTACTGGATCAGGCTTCAGACTATGGACGGATGGCCGGCCTGTTTTAATAAAGGCTAAACTTTTGAAAGTGACCGGCCAAAAAAGCGCATTCTGGTGGTTGTGGCCTGTGCACTGGCATATACCAATTGCCAGTTTGGGATCTCGGGGTCTCTCTAGAGTTCCCCTAACTGCCACTAGTGTCAGTAACTGTTTTTCTGAAAGTTACGTAAAAAGATGAGGGTGAAGAACTGAAGAGTGATTATGTGGCATATGTAGTTCATGCAGCATGATGGAAAAATGTCAGAGAAACACATTTAAAAAGGCCATATAGTAAGTTGCCAGCCTCATGAAATTGTTTTATATCACAGACGTCCATAAAAGTATAACAGAGGGTAGGCCTACTGTTATGGACTTCTGTGATAGAAAACAAAACACAGGGAAAAACAGGAAGAAGATTAAAAGTACCTCGATATCTGGAAGATCCTTACTCAACATGATGCTTCCGTTTCTATGTTCGTGCAGACAAATAAAAGTGTCAGCACTGTCTGAATGTCTTCTAGCTGCTTTAGGGACAAGAGTTCCGAAGCACTGTCCGCTGTGAAGGATCAACTGGCGAAGTTATCTGGCGACAAGCAAATGTTTTTTTTTGTGGGCGTTCCTCTCTAGGACCCCACTTTCACAAACCAGGAAATCTTGGTAGGCTATTATTTCGTTTTAAATGACATTGTTGTGATTCTTTTTACGACTTACGTTCCTTTAATGGTGTCTCTTTTGGTGTCAAAGAGAAAGAACGTAGACGGCCTTGATTCGAGAGCGGTTTGTGGATTGTAACTCGATGTAAACAGGACTGCGCAGTCACCAGTTGATCCAGTCGATCCCTGTTTAACAAGCGTAACATGAGAACATCCTTTAAATCATTTCAAGAAATGCTACAGAAGAAATCCTACTGGCGTGGACATGGTGCTCATGCTTTGCAACTTCTTTTAAAACTTGTTTAACTGAGTTGGAATCCTATAATATGGTTCAGTATGCACATACATGCGTAAAAACAACAACAGTATGCTCTGCGTTCTCAGAAGAACATACTGATGGTGGTTCCCAGAGTCAGAACAGAGTTGGGTAAAGCAGCATTTCAGTACACTGCCCCCTGTGCATGGAATGAACTGCAAAAGGACCTAAATCTTTCTGAACTTGTGACATTGGGAGAATTTAAATCTAATCTAAAGAAGCGTGAACTCAATGAGCTTGGAAAATGTAACTGTTTTTAAACTTGTACACATTGACTGTAAATATCATTTGTTTTGTTGATGTCATGTATGTTTTTTAAATTGTATGTAAATGCTGTTGTCTTGGCCAGGTCACTCTTGAAAAAGAGATTTTTAATCTCAATGAGTTTTTTATCTGGTTAAATAAAAAAAAAGGTAACTACCGTACTCTTACCGTTATTATGTGAGCTTGAGCTTATGCCTCTGGTCAGCGTCAGAGTCTTTTAAAAAGTTGTTTGCCCCATGTGCAGTGGATATCTTGAACACAATATTAATGAATTTACAACATGTCAAGAACTGAACTGTGTTTTTATGGACTGTGTTTTAGATTATTTATGTATTCATGACTAACTATGCTTTATGTTGTATGTTTGTCTTTGCTCTGTCTCATGTTCTGGTGAGCTGAAGGAAAATTTCCACTTTGGTGAACAATAAAGTTGTATTGTATTTATTTATATAAATAAATGCCGTTGGTGAATAAATATATGCAAATGTAGCTTCTGTCTCCCTCTGAAATTATGAAACATAGGTTTCTTATTTACATTTTCGATTTGTAAATTTGAATATTTGCTTCTGTTATGTGTCCCCCCTTGACCTTTGACAGTATAGCCTTTGGTATTGTTCACTTGTGAGGTCTGTGGATGTAAGGACTTCCACAGGCCTCAGACATTATGAGTTTACAGTCATATGCCATTTATTATTTACCATCAAGCTCAAGAAAAAGACTTATCCATCAGTTATCTATCAAAAGGCAACTCCACAACATTAAACTGTGTCTAACTGTACACAGAACATCTATTTAAACAGAAATGACCGAAATACCAATATATATATTTATGACAATGTCAACATGAAGCACATATTATTAAAGCATTGTCATGAAAACCTTTCAAAAGTTCATTGGAGAGAAAGTACAACAGAAAGCCTGTTTAACATGTATTTATTTGGTTTAACAGTGTAGACTGCTTAACACAAAGGAAAGGAGCCAGATCAGTCTGTGTGGTACCTACAGCAGACTATTAACATTTTATATTGGTTCATGTGAATCGGTCTCAGGATGTCTTATGAAGGGGTTGCATCCAAAAATTCAGGACTCTACTTGGACAGTAGAGCCAGAAGTCCTGCTGTAGCAGTACTTTATCACACTTTAAATCAATTGAGTATTGTAGATAAGAGCAGTCATTTAAGGGGTACTTTTTTAAAGACAACACTGCCCAGGCCCCAAACCTAGAGTGCAAAACAATAGTCATAGAAAAAGTAATTATTTATATAGAAAATGCTTGTTCTAAACATTCATAACATTTATTCAGTAAACCCTTGAAAAGAAAAACAAGTAATGACATGCAAACATTTCTACTTTGACAGCTCTGCTTTTACTGTTAATCCATCACCAAGCTAACAGCAAAGTCTAAAACAAGTTGTTGAAGTGTCAAAGGTTAACTTGGGTGCTCTGCCCTCTCCAATTACTGAGCAGTGAGATCAAAGGGACTATGTGTATCTTTTTAAAACCAAAGAACGTTTTTATTTGCCCATATGAGCCGACCTTTACTGTTCAAACTGTTGTCTCTATGAACCTGTAGTTCGTTGTAAAGAAATAGGGCGGGTTTCCCGGGAAATCAACCTGGATGTGACGTAGTGCATGCGCCTGTGTACAGCTCTGACTTCTCATGTGTTGAGATGGACTCGAGCAACCAAAAACAACTGGCTTCCAGCACAGCCCAGCCCAGACACCAACAGTGACTCATCTAAAAAAAAAATAAAACAAAGTGTGACCAACATCTGGAAAGAATGAACATAAGGGAGCGGAGAGAGCTGCTGTACTTCTGCTACTTCTGGGATAAAAAGACCCTGAGCTTGCTTTTTTTATTGAAAAGGCAAGACATCAATAAATAACAATATGTGCTTGTAAAACAGAACAGAAACAATGACTCATAAGTTACTTGCTTGTGATTATTGAGAAATCGTTATTGTTGTGTAATTGATATCACAGCAAATTTAATGCTAACCCAGTCACATGTCTGGCATTGGTTGTCTCGTTTTATTCACTGTATGCTAATTTACTGGTCTGTTTATAGTAATAAAAATCACATACGTTTGTCTCTCAGTTGTGATCCAAAGTACAACATACAATAGCACTTAAACTAAAGTCTATATACTGTATTTCAGGGTATGGTGGTGAGGTGTACTGTACCACGTCAGCAGCGAGCACGAGTGGGCCTTCTGCAGATGCCAGCATGCTCCTCTGGATGTGGGAAGCTCTGACAAAGAGGTCATACCATCAGGTTCTGCAGCACGAGGCCCTGTCACAGACTGTACTCAACAGAGGGTGGCTGAAGGATGTGGACAAGTGTCTTCTCTTTTGGTAAGAGTATAAAACATTATTTTACTCACTGAAGTATGTTTTGTTAGTATATGCCAGAGCTGAATGTGTGAATAAGGATTATTTATGCATCATTATAACAGACAGTAAAAGTGGCTAAAGACTACAGCTACATCCTCGGCTGCAGAGCCGAATTTTGGGGAATCGTCAAGTCTCCAAGAGGACGGACGACCCTTGGGCCCTTGGTCTTCTCCCTGGAGTTGTGCTCCAGGGAGCTGTGCTTATGTTTAGGTCTTATGCAGCAGTGGAAAAGTCTTTATCAGCTTTAACCAGAATTTCTAGGTGCACTTATCTACACTGCTGTAAACATGTTTGTTACCTTTCAAACACAATCTGTATGTCTGTGAGATATATGCCATAATAAAGTTATAAAATTAATGTTATTAATTTCAGAATTACACCAATACAAATTCTTTCTCTTGCTTTCTCTTTCTCTCTCTCTCTCTCTAGAACATGACTTGGCCACATAAACCAAAGGCAGCAACAAAAATAGACTGTGGATCAATGCAACATTATTTTTTTATAAATATGTGCAGGAAGGAATCTATAATTATATATTTGTATAAACCGTACAATTATAAAAACACAACGTGGTAGGCTGAGACACACTGTTGGCAGCATTTGTGTGTAGATCTGTTTGCATGACTCTGCAGTTTAGGCAGGTGCTACCACGCTGACTGAGTCCTGTTTGGTTCAGCTGGTCCTAGTGTGGCTCGCCTGTTTTCCATCACATCCAGAAAAACTCCTGGCAGACAAGTTGCAACCATCTGGAAAACTTCATCCTCCTTTGACAGCAGCTGTAACTGTGCATGAAAATAAAACAAGCATTGTTTAGATTCCAGAAGTTTATTTGGGTGTGTGATCATTTCTGTAGGTATGACCTACCTGCCTCTGTTATCCTGGCAGCTGAGCCCCCCTCAAACTGTCCTCCTCACTGACAACTCCAGCTCCGGCTCTCAGGAGCTTGAAACTCTCCTGAGCTGGAGTCCTGAGAAGAAAACAATAAAAAATAAATTACATCTTATTGAGCTAAACTTCAAGGTGTACAAGGTACAAGGTGTTCTAAATGCCACTAACAATGAATTAAACAATGATAAGCGTTTTGCCCCTGATTTGTTACACAAATGAAGTGCTCCAACATTTGTGGAAAGACTCGACAATGTTCACTAACTTTAGCCCTTATCCTGAGATGGCGGGCCTGGGTGACAGCTACGTGAGTTGTTGATGTAGCTGCTCAGCTAATGTTAGACAAATGTTACATGCAGTCAATAATATTTCATACAAAGTTAGCTCTAACAGCCGTATTGTGTTGAACGCTTTATAAAACATGCTATTGTCAAACATTAGTCACCCTCTTCTCTCCCATGTCTCAAGGGTTCTCTTTTACTGCTGTGTCAGCACTTGAGTCAAAGTTTACTCTTCTATAGTATAATGTATATGCATGAAAATGACACTGTATTTGCCACTTAACTTTTTATTGTACTTCTGAGAAGAAATCATACATAGACCTTAACACAGACAAAATTATGAATGGATGCTATTAAACAGATGCAGTATTGGTATACACATTACACATGTATTTGAGTTACAGTAATAAAAGGCTGCTAGACAACTGTGAGGTAGGCCCTTTGTGAATGTTTAGCACTGTAATATTTGTATTTATATCGGTAGTTGAGCAATTCAAAGAGAGTTCATCAGGTTCATCAGACAGTTCATCTGGACAGGTTGAATTCATCCAAATGTCACAGTTGAGTCACAGTGTTTTCCTTCTTATTATTGACAATGAGAGCATCCGTCATATTATGATAATTTTACAAACAGGTAGTGGGAAATGCAAGTAAAGCTGAAGGTTCAAGGAAACATCTATACTGTCCATCTGTAGTGTAGACTGGAAATGATCTGAAATGAGAAGGTAAAAACATACAAATTTCCTGGTCACGTGACTTACTCAGCCTCTGTTTATGTGGTATTGCTGTCACTAGTTCTTTGTGTTATGGTTGCCTGTTTGAATGTTCATGCTAGCATATTATTATTATATTGCTTAAAGTAAATGTGAACTAGGCAGTTTTGTAGCGCTTAAGTCTGCCACCATGATCGAGGGTACTGTGTTGTTCAATTGCATATAGTGTGACACGTGTCATGTGAGAGAGTAATTATAAATATGCTTATTCAGATTTTTATCGGTTGCACTTCTCTAATTGGTCCTACGAAGACGTGGGCCTTACAGTATATTACACCACATGCAAGCGCAAAGACTAAGTCACTGCAACAAAGCTTCATAATTGCAATGTCAAATCAAAATCAGCTGTCGATCCATCACAAGTTAACCTAAGAATTCACCACAGACGCCTCTTTCTTCTAATCTCAAACTTACTATACTGGAGTGTATGCTTTCCACCACTACTTTAGTAGACACATACTAGACTTAGTATGTGTTTTGTACAGGCATCAATCTAGCCATCTATACTACGCATTATTGTTGTTGTTGCCAATCTATTGTTGCAGTCGCCCTATGCCGCCAGTTGATCCGTCACACCGGGACTGCTCTGTTTGGCCCAACTACTCTCTTATCAGCAGTGTTACACGAACACATGTTTCCTCCTGTTGCAGAGGGTCAAAGTTGAAATACGTTGTCAAAGTTCAATGTTGCTGCAGCAGGTAGATTGTGATTGTAGATTGTGCTCATTTTAAATAGAAGCCAGTCTGTATGGTCCAAACTCCACCTGCAAACCAATAGCTTGGCACAGCCTGACATGAGCTCTCTGTACTGTATGTATTTATGTTCCGTACCGACCAATCACGTTTGAATGTCACTGCCCCCGAATTGCTTTGGCGGGGCAAAAAAAATTATCAGAATGGCACAGTTGTCTAAAGTGCAAGACAGCAAGTCAGATAAACTATCCTATATCCAAATGCTGTGTATAGGTATAAATGACTTTTTTAGTAGAACAAAAATCGTGACTCAAATTACTATAAGGCAACTGAGTAATTTATTTATTTGTGACAGTGTGTTAAACATCGGTGAGATACATCAGTGAGGCAGCAGTGGCAAGTAAGGCGACAGCAGTAGCCATGGCAACACCTAAAAAAAAAAAGAGGTACATATAAATTTGGACTAATAAACACAAAACAACCTAAATTAACTATTTTCTGACTGTCAAAATTAATAAATTTTAATAATGCAAAGTCAGAGAAAGTAATAAGTAATAATGAGAAGCTTTACTTTATAATTCAAGATTTGAATTAAATTTAGTTTGAGGTATTAGTAAGTCAAGGTGCAATACTATACCAATATAGTTGTTCCTTTTAGGTTTGGGCTTGTCAACTGTTTCTTCAATGGGCTCTAGAAACAAAGACATTCAACATTCAGTATTTTAAATAAATCAGTGATGTCCAAGGTCCAGCCCAGGAACCAAACGTGGCACAGGGTTAGGTTTTATATAGCTTGTAAAGTAAATTAAGTGTTTTATGGGCTGTTAGCACTGTCAAGCTCCACTTATACAATAAACATTTATGATAAAAAAATAGTGTGAATGCTGGCAACAATTAAGTAATTGTGTTTAGTGATTAGTTGAGGGCTACATAATCAATATGGGACAAATCCTAATTTTTGGCTCACCTGCTGAGTTATATATGGCTTCACTTTCTGTGGGTTCAGCCATACTTTCTTGACTGGTTACTAAGTCTTCTTCAGCTGCGTCAATATCCAGCATCTCCTTAAGCCGCTCAATAGCCTCGGACGGTCCCTCGTCACTGAACTGGTAGTCACAAACACAGATGGGACTTCTGCCTTTTACAGGACAGAAGATACGCCTGGGCAAGCAGAATAGCTCTAAAAGAAAAGAAATACAAATAAAAAAAATATAGCAAACTTCATCAGGAGAGGCTATTTTACTGTACCATATTAGAGCCAATATAACGCCGTAGAAGAGTACATAAAAAAACAATAGATCATTAAAAGAGAAAACAATATATAATTCTATTTAACTGCTACATGACTATGTTTCCTGATCAAATATTTCCCTTGAAAATACTTTGCATTTGGGGTTTTTTGAAAGGGTTCACACATTAAGTACAGTAAAGTATTATATAAGAATACATGATAATAATAAACAATTGTCCTACATTTCATCTTAAAAATACCTCAAATGTACCACTGGAGGGGGCCAGAGTACCACCACCAGTGCTACCTGAGACCCAGTTTTGAGTACTGCATTCATAATTTGAAAATAAAAGAGAATAGGTGTGAAAATATACCACTATATATTTATACAAGCTTCTTAGCTTTGTTGACCTCCCACCCACAACCTGGAACCTGAGCCCAGGAGGCTAAAGTGTGTGATTGATTGAGCTGAGGCTGAGGTGGTGACCCTTTGTGTCGATACCTGTCTTTTTTATATTTCCGGAGTTGCTCTCCTTCTCTGTTGCCATAATGTCCTCTAGGATCATTTGAACCCTTGTTGCCACCGTAAAAAGCACGTCCCTCTTGAGCAGCTAAAGAATGAAATACAGCTAAAATATTTATAGTTCTGTGTTTTTATATTGTCCATTTCTGTACTAAAGATTTACCTTTTCTGCCAGTTTAGCCTTTGGTTTGTTGCTGTGCACATAAGCTCTACTGTGGATCGCCCCTCTGACTGACACACTGCCACCGCACTCATGCACCACATCACTTAACCTCTGTTCACACTGAGAAAAAAAGAAAATTGTCTGATTTGTTTGGTTAAAACATAAAGCAATTTCACAAATGTTCCCATGTCCCATGTCTTACCGGAGAAAGCAATAGCTGAACTGTGTACATCTGTTTCACATTCCTCTTCTGCAAATGTAACACAAAAGTTAGGAATACAACAGTATACATGGCAAGAAAAATTATGTTAACCTTTTGGAATTTCATGGTTTTCTGAACAAATTAGTCTAAAATGTGATCTGTACTTTATCTAAGTCAAGGGTAATGACAAACATAATTTGTCTAAAAATAATTACACCAAACAATTCTGATCTTTCATGTCTTTACTGAAGACACTCATTCAACATTCAAAATGGCAGTGGAAAAAGTTATCCATATATGTTTGGAGGTGTGGACTACTTTAACTGATTAAAAACCCCTCAAACATTTGGAGTTTGCTCTGCACAAGAAGAACACGCTTATGTGAGCCATGGCTCGCCAAAAAGAGCTTTCAGAGGAGCTACAATCAAGAATTGTTACTTTATATAAAGCTGGAAAGGGTTACAAAGGATTGACATGAACCAGTATTAATTTTAAGGGTTCACATACTTTTTCCACTGCCATTTGTTTATTCAATAAAGACATGAAAGATCAGAATTTTTTGTGTAATTATTTTTAGACACATTATGTTTGTCAATAACCTTGACTGAGATAAAAATCAGATCACATTTAAGACAGATTTATTCAGAAAACCATGAAATTCCAAAAGGTTCACATACATTTTCTTGCCATTGTGTATATAGTATTGTGGAATTTAAATATGAAATGTTAAAATTTCTTCATACAATCAAAAGGTTTATTAGGAGCATTTCAATCAGTCCATTCTAATGTCACTGTCAAAAATCTAGGGTATCACTGTTATGAATTAACATGATTTATTAAAGTAACACAGGGCTATTAACTACTGACATGGCTTTAAAAATACAAACCTGTCCTGAAGTGAGTTCAGTGTCATCTGGCAGCTTTTTACCATCAAGCAGAAACAACCCATTGCCAATTTTCTGTGCCCACACTTTCAGTTCCTCCTGAAATAAAAACACATTTCAAAAAGGCTGCAGTAGAGAAAATATTTTAGTAGCATTTTGTCTGAATGCAAACCTTGAGACATTTATCCATGATTTCTGTGTTGCTTCTCCCAGATGGTAGTGGCAGGACTATGTCCACATTTAGACAACATGACACTGTGATCCAGGAGGAACACACCCCAGACTGATACTTCCAATCAGCAGGCTTTGCAATGCTCTGAAACATTATTGGGGTGCAATAAACTTAAAAATATTACGGAGCAAAACTAAATTAAAAAAGTCTGACACAAGCTGAAATATTTCAGTTACTTTTTAGTTTATTTCTTTCACTCTATATGCATGTTTTTCATCTTATGTCATAGTTTAAACAAAGATTTTGATTATTAGTTAATCAAGTCAAGATTGTTGTATTGTGTTTTTATTATTTTCTTATTCTATACAAACCTTTGGGTCTTTGACATCAAAGGTTCTGCACACTGTTCTGTGACATAAGGTTAATCAAAATACACAACATATCTTATAACAAGTTTATTCCTAAACCTGAAATAACCACATTGATGTGAAAAAAGATACTTTCTTGTTTTGGAGTTGATGTGTAGAGTCACACAGTCTGTGATGTCGTCATCCGAAGGCCTCCACAGTCGCTCTGAGGAGATCATGTTCTCCACAGAGAACACCAGCTGCATGAACACAAATACAAACACACAGGTATACATCTTACTTTTCATCTCATTTGGGGTGAAGGTTCTCAGTCATCCAGGAAATCTTGAAAAAAAAGGTTGAAATAAAAGCATTTGGACTTAGTTTTCAAGGGAAAAGCCTTCTTTGAATGGAGGAGGTGGCCTCAGATTCATGTTGCCTAGTATTTCTAACAGTGTTTTGAAACCTAAAAAAAGTTTTGCACACTAAAACAACAAACACAGCACCTGAATGGAGCAGTATCACTAACGACTCTGCACCTGAATGGAGCAGTGTTACCAACAACTCTTTAAGCCTTAACGACTCTCACATCAGGAGTCACACTTCCTTTTCAGAGCCAACGACAATGAGACCAGAACAGCCTGGTCCCATCAGGTTTGGTTTCAGGGGAAACTCCTCCCTCTAGAGATATAAGCTCAGCTCTCCTACCAGTTGATCTCAGAATTGATACAGTCTCTTGGAATTAGAGACAAAATGTCTTCACCTTGAATACTGGGTCCAGATGCTTTTATTTCAACCTTTTTTTCATCTCATTTGGGGACAAACAATGAACTTGTTTATGGACGCAAATAAGTGGGGGTTGTGTAAATCACCTGTCGGAGAGTAGTTTGTGTGTCCTTAGAATCATTATCAGTGATAATGAAAACTCCCAAAACATACAAACCTCCAGGCAGCATTCGGGACACCTACAAGACAGCAGCATCAAACCACTTAATTTCTACTGTCATGTTACGTAATGTAACAGTAACAAAATGTGATTTGAACAGAGTCACAAAGTCGAGTACATTTGCCTACCTGACGGGCATGTTCTGTAACCCAGTCTCTGTCCAAAGACTCTCTGCTTAAATCTTCCTTTTGAGGCGTCCGACAGGCCATAACAATATAATCTCTTTGAGGTGAACTCTTGTAAAAAGAATAAATATTAATAATAAATAATAAGTAAATCAATACTTACTTTTTAAACAATGATACGTTTATAAAGTGATTGTTACCTGTCCAATAAGCAAGCCTGTGATTGGACTGGCTTTAAATTCACAAAGTTTATAAAGATAGCTCTCCACAGCATCTTCTACAATGTACCCACGGCCCATATTATCTGAAAGAGTGACACAGCTTAACATAATTCAGTTAAAACAATGTAAAGACATGTCCATTTCAAACATATGGGTCTAAGTGCTCTCAACGTGTCAAATGTGAATATAGATTTACTATACAGACTAAATATGGACTCTAATGCTAGATATAGTTGTCTTATTAACGAATATTTAAACACATGCATATGTCTATGACTCCTCTCTCTGTGCTTGTATCACAATTAACTTATCATATAGCTGCATTTACGTAGTTAGCTAAAAAGTTCAGATTCTTCAACTCCAACATACACTGCGTAGTTTGAGCTCCTACCTCTGATTAAAAACTCTGTAACAAGAAAAAAATTATGGTAAACCCCAGAATTTGATTCAATTTATGACAGCTGGCGGTGATCCGTCAGCACAGCAAGAAAAACTATTTTTACCAGAATGCTTTGTGCAAATGTGTATTTCCGTCGCACATATTTTACGTAAGAGGTTAGCCAGGGTTAATCCATCAAGTTAGAAGTGAGATTTCAGTTATTGTACACATCCTGAGATGAATTTTATGTAGCAGTTTACAACAAGCAAAAACATGGTTCATTAAAGTCTCTCATGATGTTTCACTACTGTTGTAATGTTATGCGTTTAATATAGAATATGTTTTATGTATTTAGTTGATATTTAAAGCAATATTGTAATATGCTATTTTTTATTTCAGCGTTTTCATGCTACTCTTATAGAGGATGTGTTATACAGGAAGGTGTGGCCATATAAACAGTTAATTTTATACACATTATTCTCTTTAAAGATAAATTATGTTGAAAGAGTAGATAACACTTCCGGTACTCTTTTTTTGTGTGACTTTACACGTTTTTGTCTTTAGCGGCTTGTGAACGGGTCACAGTCATTCACAGTACTTAGTTTTAGTGGAGTTTGTCTTGAATTTTTCCGTTTTTTTGAGAGGCTCGGGGCCTTTGGAGGAGATGGCGGTCGTCTTGCTGCAAGTTTTGGAGCGGACGGAGTTGAACAAACTTCCCAAAGGCATCCAAAACAAACTGGAGAGGTTTGTGACGGAGCTGCAAAATGCTAACGAGGCGCTGAAGACCGAGCGGGAGCGACTCAAAGCTGACAGTGGTATGTCCCATTCAAACTACACTTATTTACAAAACTGATTTCACTGTAATTTCAACCAAACCAGCAGCTACAGGTTAAATCTAAGATAAACATCACCTCAAAGCTACAAAACTAAGTCTGTAATGTCCTCGTGTTAGCCTAACTGTTCTGGCTAACTTACACCAACACATGTTAAATTTGTCACTTTGTTACAAATTTGGACGTAACTGTCTATTAGGTTATAGCTTGGATTAAAGGTATTAATTGAAACACATTTACCTAAAAAATTGGAATTCTTGTCTAGTTGAGGAAAGGCATTCAACATTATTGTTACTGTTCAGCAGATATAAGCAATAAAGCTTAAACACATGAAAGGTGATGGACTATAAAATAACCTTCAGTGTCCATAGAATATTTTCTAATGACATCTGTATGACAAGTTTGTTTTTTAAATTTACAGAGCAGCAGTATTTTGATGTGGAGAAGAGACTTGCAGAGAGTCAGGATCAGTTCCTGGCAGCCACCAAAGACCTGCAGAACGTTAAAGAAGAAAACAAAAAGCTTAGTAAGTTTCTCACACTCTGTAATGTTGAATTTTTACTTTCTGAGTCTTGTCTCTGATTAATGGTGGTTTTGTTTGTTAATGCAGATGAGGAGCTGAGCACTTTAAAGGGAATTGAGGGAGAGACGGCTGATGAAAAAACACCTCAGCCACAGCAGGTAGACATTGTCCAAAGTGCATGCGTCTTATTTAGCAGCTATGTTTCCATTAACTGTCTGAGAAATGGTGGATATGCACTATAAGAATAAATATAGTAGATAAATTGTGTTACTGGTTGCCATTACCATTTTACAAAACGAAGAGAAAAAAAACTCATATGCACTTTTATTAATATTTCCTAAAACCATTTCTGATACACTAATTAAAATAGTTAACAAATGTTTGTGTGAACAGTAATAATGGTGTGATAAGTTATTTCATTTGTGTGTTTGGTTACAGCAAACTAAAACTAAATATGAGATTGAGGCAGAGAAGAGAGAATTGGCCCGACTGCTGGAGAAGAGAACGCAGGAGATGGAAAACCTGACTGGTAATGCTTTCACATACAGTAAATATAACTGAAGAATTTTAGCATTTGTCTTTTACATCTAACTCGGTCTATGTTTGTACAGAGGATGTAAAGCGTTTAAATGAGAAGCTGACGGAGGCCAACAAAGTGAAAATGGAGCTGCAGTTGAAATTTGATGAGATTCAGTCGTCCGAGGCCTCTGTACAGCACCGGGAGAAGCGCATGGAGCAGGAAAAAGAGCACCTGGAAAAGAAAATTGAGTGGTTGACGGCTGAACTAAAGACAAAGACTGAAGAGCTTTTGAACACCGACAGAGAGAAAGGCAAAGAGATAGTGGAACTACAGTCAGGTCTGAAGAACAGCAAAGAAGAGGTAAACTGTTTATAGTAATAAGTGGTTATATAAGATAAATTAATGAAAAGGACATCTCTATTGCCCAATAGAGTGCTTGGCTTGTACTAGTTATACACTAGTTATATACTTTGTTTCTTCTGTATATACTAAGCTGTTGAGGGTGTAGATTTTGTTCCTACAGTTATCTAAACTTACTAGACAACTCAAATCTTATTTACTTAACTTTTTCTGGACTAGGTGACCTCTTTGGTGAGTCAAGTGACGTCCCTGAAGGAAACCAGTGAAAGTCAGATTAAGAGAGCCGAAGACCTCAACAACAAACTGAAAAAGGTAATTCTCAGCAAAACTAAACCTTTTAACTGTTAACTATGAAACTCGACTTATGATTATGACTACTGAGACAGACATTTAGCATTATTAGGCATTAAAGCAAACCTTTAATTTGACAAAGCATATATGTTTCTTTTCAGGCGAAAGAGGAGCAATGCGCCATGGAGGAAAAATACAGCAATGAGCTTAATGCTCATATTAAATTGTCTTCACTTTACAAAGTATGAATATATACTGTTAATAAAATTTAAGAAAATGTATTTAATATTTTAGTGTTTTTTTACAGAATACAGTTTTAATTCATAATATTTTTTGTGTCTGTAGGGTGTAGCAACTGACATTGAGACCAAGAACAATGAACTAAATAGAGCTGTGGAGGGGCTCAGTAAGATGCTGAAAGAGACTGGAGAAGGTAAAATAACATGGAAATGTTGAAAGTAGTGTTTTTATAAAATGTTTTTTTTTTTCATCTTTTTTTTTTGATCTTTAAAAATTTAAAACATATCAGCCAACAAACTGCTGGAAAAGAAGGCTTCCGAGGCAGAAGAACAAAAGACGCGACTTGAAGCTGAACTCAGAGAAAAGCTCAAGAAAATGGAAAAAGAACTGGAAAATGCTACTATGAAGGCAGCTGGAAAACATTGTTGTAAGAAGCATGCATAGTTGATATCTATATGTACATTTTTGAACACTCTTTAGCCATTATTTAACTTTGTCCTCTACTTCAGGTGCACAGTCATTGTCAGAGGAACAGTTGGATGCTATGTGTCCCTCTGCAGCTGCCATTGCTGCCATTGTCAAACCTGGCATGAAGTTTTTTGATGTAAGAATGAAGGTCATAGTAATATTTTTGACACATTTGAGTTCCAAGTGCTCACCTAAATTCCTCTCTGTTCTTCTGTTTAGCTTTATAATGCATATGCAGAGTGTCAGACGCACCTGCAGCTTGAGAAGCAGGAAACCAGCAGAGTGAACAGGGTGCTGGATGAAATCATACAGGAAGTGGAGTCCAAAGCGCCCGTCCTCAAACGCCAGAGAGAGGAATACGAGAGCATGCAGCGATCCATGGCATCCCTCTGCAACAAACTGGAACAGGCTCGATCGGTCTGTCTAACACAGCCTAATTATGATGCATTTACTTACACACTTTTACTTACATGAAATTACATTTCAATAGGAGATCTACAGTTTACAGAAAGAGAAAGAAGAGGCCAAACAGCGGTGTGAAGCCCTTGAAAGAGAAAAACTTCGCACAGAAAGGCAGCTGGATGATACATCTGCGCAGGTATATGATTGGATACTTTTTAAACAGCATGGCGTATGTAAAAATCCTAACAACTTGTACAAAAAGTAGAAAACATCTAAAAAAAACATGACAAAACTGTAGAGTATGTTATGTTTTTTTCTTATATAA
Source organism: Perccottus glenii (assembly GCA_024416835.2). Lineage (NCBI taxonomy): Eukaryota > Metazoa > Chordata > Actinopteri > Gobiiformes > Odontobutidae > Perccottus > Perccottus glenii. Next base: position 20,431,181 of record CM044557.2, read on the forward strand.
TTAGACTGTTGTGCATATTCCAGGTGTGCTCTCTCCTGGTGGACCTGGAGGTAGCCCGCGGCAATCAGGTGACCAAGAATGACGGCAGCTCGGCCGACATTTCTAGCACCACAGAGGTGAACAGCTCGCACCAGGTGTCTTTCCACAGCGTTGAGGAGCTCCAGCAGCAGAACCGAAGCCTGTTGGGAAGGCTCAGAGAGCTGGAGGAGGAGAAGGACAGACAGCAGACCCATGTTACATCAGCCCGGTAGAACACAGCTTTTCGTTTTATAGTAGAAGGAACTGTACAAAAACTGATAAGCAGCTGAGGTGAATGTCTTTGTCTCTTTAGTGTGTCAGAGCTAGAGGCTAGTATGGACAAACTGCAAAAGGAAATGGAGCAGCTAAAAGAACAGAGGAACCAGCATAAACAGTTGGCTGACTCTAATGCCAGGCAGAGGGATATGTACAAGGCATTACTGACACAGAGCACTGGCTACACCCTGCCTCCTCAAGGTAAGTCTACTCACGTCTCAGTCCCTGGTGTTTTTTTAGAAGCATGATATTGGCAAGATATTAGCAAATGAGAATAATTTGTCTTGTGTGGATAAAAAAAAAATGTTGGTGACTTTCTTTCATTTGACACGATACCATCTGTAGGACAAGATTCTTCATCCCACACTGCCCAAGTTCGTCCCACAGTCCCAGCTACTCGCTCCACACCTCAAAGAGCAGCTGCTGCAGAGTCGGCGCAGACCGCTCAGGCTAAAGCTGCTTTAAAACAGGTACTAAACATGACATGGGTTAAAGTGTTTTAAATTAATAAAATATTAAATAATTTATTCATTTGTATTTCCAGCTCAATGATGCCTTCACTTTGTATAAGAAGGAGAAGGCTGAGAATGACCGCATGCTGAATGATACTAATGATAGACTACAGAAGCAGTTAACAGAGCTCTGTTCCAGAAACGCCAAGCTCACCTCTCAACTCAACTTCAGCAACAAAAGGTAAAATCTTATCCTTAGATTTTATCCCAATGGGAGCTTTTTGATATAAAAAAATTCAAACATCCTTCCTTCAGATATGAGATGCTCCAAGAGAATGTAACAGCCTCCCGGAGAGAGATCGCCGCTTTACAAGACAGGAGCCAGAAAATGGCGGCTACAGCCCAGCGTCATGAACATGTCATCCACACCATGAGCCAGGATCTACGTCAGGCAAATGAAAAACTGGCACTAGAGCAGGTGAGTGGTCCTAGTTTACGCTGTACTCTATCTGACAAAGTATACATTACAATACTGTGTTTAACCATTGTAAATATTATTGACATATCTTTTTTTTTTTTTTTCGAAGGTACGGGTAGAGAACTTGACAAAAGAAAAAGAGATGCTGAGGCAAGCTGAGACTCGACTCGGTCGAGAAAATGAGGCCATGCTTGCTGAGCAACGTAACCAGAACTTACTGCTGACAAACCTCAAGACCATACAGGTATATTTCTATTGTCAACTCTTTCTGACTTTTGTCATCATCACTGTACCAATCCATTTGAAGTGTGTTTATATGGGATAGGCAGTAAAATATAGTAATAGTTGTGGCAAATGATCATGTAAATATGTAGAAAACTCACAGTAATGGCTTCCATATGGAGGGATGTATACAAATTCATGCAAATAGTCACAGAGTGTTAAATAAATTTATAATATTCCTTGCCATGTTTACACTAAGGTCAAACTTCTGTAATAGTATCCAGAGCCTCGCCAATTACCATATATTCATATCAGAACTAAACCTTAAGCATCGTCTTATTTATTTTGTCATGTAATTGTAGCTAACTATGGAGCGCACAGAGACAGACATTCGCCAACGACTTAACAACAAGATAGAGCAACTTGAGGCTGACCTGGCTGCCATGAAGACCAAACTGGACCAGGAAGTGGCTCAAAGACATGCACTTGGGCGGTCTATGGATGTATTTGGCCAATATTTGTACTTATTTGGTTCATCAATTGAGTTCAGAGAAATATATCAAAGCTTTGTGGTTACTTTTTTCTAATAGGCCCAGTTGTTGGAAGCAAAGAAACAGCTGGAGACACAGAATACACTCCAGCAGAAGACCAGAGATTTATTGCGTTCGTCTGAGCAGCAGGTGGCAGCGCTCAAAGCCCAGCTCGCTTCTGCATCTGATTCGTTCACAGCCAGTACCACCAGCACTGCAACAACCCCAGCAACGAGAACAGGAGCACTCAGAGCACCACAGCGAGGTAAACCACCTGAATTAACCATTTGAGAGGATTCAGTCTGTTTGTAACAAGGGACAACATATTTCCACTGAATAAAATTTAGTAACTTTAAGGTAAGTGACTGTAAGCCAGTGGAATCAATTCTTGCCATAGTCATGCCCTGTACGCTGTACCTGATGTGAACGATAAATATCTACAACCGTGTATTAGATAAAAGTTCAGGTTCACAAAGCACTGTGCCTTGTTAGTTTAAAATCTACAATTGTCCTAATGTGAGTTAATTTGTCTTTCACTTTTTGTTCAGTGTGCTCACCAGGGCCGCCTGCCTCCCAGCAGCCTACTGTATCAGAGCAGGAGTTCATTGAAGTCAAAGGCCTCCTGCGCACTGCTGAGGAACAGAAAAACGAGCTAGCAGAGCAACTAAAGAATGCTAATGTTACAGTAGAGCAGTACAGAGCTGTGGTTCTCACACTGGAGGACAGTCTAAAGAAAGAGAAGGAGGTAAAACATCTTGGATATTTTTGTCTTCGGCTCATATGGGCTGAAATGAAAGAAAATTCAGTGTTCCCCCTTTGGGTTTATTGTCCAGTCCCGCACCCCTCTGGAGATCCGCCTTAAAGAGTACGAGGATGTTCAAAAACAGTTAGAGCAGAGGATTTTAGAAGTGGAGAAGCTGAAGCTGCAGGAGCAAGACGAGCGCAAGAAGGCTGTGGAAGCAGTAGAAAAGCAAGTATGTGTCAAAGTCTCATGATTGAAATTTTCAAAATATTCTTGCTTCCTCACTCGCTCTGTTTAAGTTTGCTTCTTTCTTTCTTATTGTAAATGTGTTTTGTTCTTGCAGGTGTCGGAGCTACAACGCAGTCTGAAGGCCAGCCAGACAGAGCAGCGGGAGGCGCTTGAGAGATGTACAGCGGCCGTTACACAGGAGCAGAAAGCAATACAAGAGAGCCTACTGCAGGTTTGCTTCAGTTATCAGCGCACCAAACTCCACTTATTCTTAGAAATGTTTCCAAAATGTGCACTGCCGCATTATAAATGTAAAAGATTTCTTTTTCCCCTTTTTAGACCAAGCTTGCAGGAGAGGCACAGGCCAAGTACGAGCGGGAGCTAATGCTTCATGCTGCTGACGTAGAGGCACTACAAGAGCTAAAGAAACGATTCCAACAAATATCCACACATAAGCAGGAGCTAGAAGAGCAGCTTAACAAGGCCACAGCCCTTCTACAGGAGAAAACTGCAGCCTGGGACACAGTGGAGAAACAAATGAAGGTATGGAAAAGCTAAACATAAACGGTTTGATATGATAATTATCTGGCTGTCGCATGATTTATTTTTTTTAAGAGTTACATTTTGCGCATAAGTATTTTTTGGGTTTGTCTACTGTAGGAAAATCTGTCCAGTGAGCGACATCGTTGTGAAGAGCTGGGGAAACAAAATGCACTACTTCACAAACAGATGGATGAAATGGCTGTCAAAAGTCGTCCACAAAATGAGCCGCAACAGCTTGAACTTTCATTCAGTGAGGAGGAGAAGACTACTGAACAGATACTAGAGATACTGAGGTGATTTAACCACACAAGACTCAGACCATTCAAGATTTAAAAACAACAGTTTTTTTTTTTGTTTTTGGTGAGCTAATGAATTACCTTAAGCTGAGTTTACATTGTGGCTGCAGGTTTGTGAGGCGTGAGAAGGAGATTGCCGTTGCTCGGTTTGATGCGTCTGAGGGAGAAGCTCTTCGTTACAAGCAGCGTGTTCAGCATCAAGACGAAGAACTCAAGGAGCTACAGGAAGCTCTGAATGCTGAGCGTGAAAAGATGCAGGTCATTTAATGATGGAAACTAATCCCCCCCTAAATATTAAGTTACTACAAAAAACTTAAACAATACTAAAATCTCTCTTTTTTATATATATATATATATATATATATATATACTTTCTCAGACAACAGCAAAGACTCTGGCTCAACAGGAGCAGCAGCTGAAGAAGATGGAGACAATAAGTACTCTTCACGAAACCATCAGGATGCTAAAATTTGATCGAGACAAATTGGAGCATGAGCTGAAGCTAAATCAGGCTAAAGTAAATCATTTTGTTACATCCATTTTTTGCACATAAACGTAAAAAGAAAAAGGTTTGAACAAAACGATTTTATATTTATCCATGTCTTCGCTGTCTGTCAGGTGACAAAGTTGCAGTCGGACATCAGCCCACTGCATCAGTCCATGTCTGTGCTGTCAATGAAAAATGGCTCTCTGCAGGCTGATAGGAGAATTCTAGAGGATGACCTTAAACGCTGGAAAGCCAAAGCCCAGGTAACTGTGCCAGCTATATGTCTAAAGAATGTATAGCATATGGTTCTCTTTTCATTGATAATTGATAATCAGAGTATGTACTACCAGCATGCCAAAAAAAAAAAAACCCACATGGCAATCTTTTATATTTAGTCATTAGTGTAAATATTGAAGCTGTTTTTTTTTTTTTGTCCTTAAGCAACTGGCCAGCCAACAGAAAGATGGTGATGTTGAGGAGAAACAGAAACTCGCCACAGAAAGAGACACTCAGCAGAGACGCATCACACAGCTCACTGAAGAAACAGCCAAGTTAAAAACAGAACTTGCCAGGTAAAAAAACAATATTGTCTATTTGAGAACAACAATCAGTCATAGCACAGTAAATAATTCAGACTAATTAAAAACTTTAGTTTCATTAACCTTGCTCTTACGTGTGTGTGTGTGTGTGTGTGTGTGTGTCAGAGCCAATGCCAGCTGTAACTCGGCCCAGTCTCAGCTTCAAGGTCTAAAAGACTCGTTGGCGCGTCTGACTTCAGAACGGGACAATATCAGGAAAGACTTGGAAACCAAAAACAATGACATTCTTGAGAAAAACAAAACCATCACCCAAGTGAAGAAGATCGGACGCCGCTACAAAACCCAGTACGAGGAGCTCAAAGCTCAACATGACAAGGTGGGATTTTTTAAGTCTGCACTGAAAATTACGTTTAATGCCGAAAAATAAAAATATATCTGTATGACTTTATTATTTTATTGCAGTTGGTCCAGGAGTCGTCGGCTAAACAGGAAAGTGTACCGGAGTCAAGCCAAGATATGCAGCAGCAGCTAACTAAAGCCCAAGAAGAGCTGAACAAATCAAAAGAGGAACTGAGTACCATCAAAGAGGAGATGCAGAAGAAACAAGATGAGGTTTGTAGCCCTGGACATTTAGTATACAGAGCACACATGGCGAGTTTGTACAGATGCAAAAAAGGTCTTTCAGATTACTGTTTGTGATATTAATGACCCACTTTATTTCATCAGATTCAGAAATCTAAACACGAATTAGAGGAGGCCCAAAAGGAAAACCAACAAGCCAAAGAGAAGTTTCAAGAGGTTCAAAAGCAGCTTTCTCAGATGCAGACTCAACTTCAGCAAAATCAAAACCAGCTCACTCAGAGTCAAAAGGAACTCCAGCAAGCCAAGACTCACAGCCAGCAGGTACCAGGGTCTTTCCTACAAACTAACCACTCATTGTGGAAGAGACTTTAGTTTTTGAAACCACATACAATCCGATTTGGTACGCTTTGAGGAGATGTGTTTACAGCATTTCATCTCTGGATGTATGTCAATTTTACAGTTGCAAAACCAATTGAAATCAGCGCAGACTCAAGCTCAGGCGCGACAGAATCAAATCCAACAAATCCAGAAAGAGCTCCAACAGGCCAAGGACTCCCTACAGCAAAATCTCTCAAGTCAGAAAGAACTTCAGCAGACGCAACAAACCAGTCAACAGAGCCACAACCAGGAAGTTGGCAACCTCAAGACTGCCCTGAGCCAAGCAGAGACCAAAGTAGGGGCACTTTTCTTGGAATACTGTAGTTTCTCTTTGTGCAATATTAAATAAACATTTTTTTTTTCTTGTAATAGGTCACAGAGCTTCAAGGGCAACTGGACAGCCAACAGAAGGTTTGTGGGAAAAAATGTAAAGGGTTAACATGTAATAAAAATGTTTATATGTGATTTTTAAAAAGAAAAAAGGTACACTAACCAATTACATTTACATTTACATTTATTCATTTAGCAGACGCTTTTATCCAAAGCGACTTACATTACCAGTGTTACAGTCACTGGAGGCAAGGTGGGTTAAGTGTCTTGCCCAAGGACACAACGACAGTATGAACTGTGGGGCGAGCGGGAATCGATCCTACTACCTTCCGGTTGAAGGACGGCCGCTCTACCACTGAGCTAATGCCACCCCAATTACACCCCAATTACAGATAAGAAACCAATTATCAAAGTGCATGCTATCAGTGAAAATGGCAATCCTTAATATTTTGGCCGAGTGCTGTACAAATAAGTCTGAGGCTGTTATGGGGTAAAATCAAAACAAATTAAAGAATTTTAGGATGTTATAATTCTATACATGGTTGACATATGTAGGAGGTTATTTATTTGAGAGTTCATCTGACTCTGGGACTGGGTTCTGTCAAATGTTACTTGGTTAATAGGATGCTTTCCTCCACTTTTCTCTGTTAGATGTTGGGTGAGCATGAACAGGAAGTCAAGCGCCTGCAGGAGCAGCTCACTGAAGCCAAACAGATGATTGAATCAGGTTCAGCCGCACAAGTCACTCAGAGCCAGAGCGTGCAGTCCAGTGACGGAAACACTAGTGGGGATGCTGCACTGCAAGAAGAGCTGGCTAAACTCAGACAGGAGGTATGTTTGACAAAACGCAACAAAAACAGAAAATATTGAAGAAAGAAGTTTAAATTGAGAAACAGAATATGTAAATGTTGTATTTCACAGTTAACTGAGATCAAGAGCAGAGAGGAGCAGTTCAGACAACAGATGTCCGACAAAGAAGAAAAGACCAAAAAAGCCTTCATGGGAGCCAAGACCAAGATCAACCAACTTAACAGTAAGTTTCACTGATGCTTTTACATCAGACAAACACTGAAAAGGAGCTCACAACAATTTTATAAAAATTGTAGGAAATTGTGTTATTTTAAGGATTAATTAATATGACAATAATTGGACAGCTGCGGTACAATTTGACTTTAATTTCTAGATGCTAAAGAGCAGCTCAGTAAAGAGGTGCAAGAGCTGAAACAGGACAAAGAAGAACTGGAAGTAAGAATGAATGCTATTAAGTCTCAGTATGAAATGCGACTTCTGCGACTGGACAGAGAGCTTAAGGAACTAAGAGAGACACAGGCCCACTCCGACTCCAGAGAGGAGCCCCAGGACCAGAGCAGTTCTAAGGTACAAACCCCAAACCATCCAATACATGCACTATTGGTTTGAGTTTAAAGATCATTGTTTATGAAATGTAAAATATCTTTAGACATTTAAGTATGTTATTTAAAACCTAAAGTGATTTTGGGCTTGAGAGACTTGCAAGCAGCACTGGAGCATACCAAGTCATACTCAAGTAAAAATGCTTAATTACAAGTTCTTTTTGTTTTTGGACAACAATTATTATTATTTTTTTTTATTCAAACAACTGATCTGATCTGCTAAACCTGACTTTTTAAGGTGGGAGATCAGGCCAGATCATCTGAACAAAGGCAGATATCTTTGAAGGGTCCAGCCCAGGAAAGAGGAAGGTAAAGAAAAGAATACACACAGATGCACTAATGCACTATAATGTAATGAGATAAGTGACATAAAATCATTTCTTTGCCCTAGCTCAAGCATGTCTGAGCCTCCCACAGCCAACATCCGCCCAACCCCAAGTACACCATCTCCTAGCAACAAACCTAGTCCCACGCCCAGCAGCAAACCCCCCCCTCGTGCCAGCATCCGGCCGATGGTGACCCCAGCGTCTGTGCCTACACCAACACCTACTGCTACTGTGATGCCAACCACTCAAGCAGACAGCCAAGAGGGTAAGAGTAAGTTGTACAAATTTTTGCTAAAAGCCAAAATAAAAAAATAAATGAAAAACATACATTTCTCTACAGTGTCGGTCAGTGCAGGAGCCTCTGTTCACTCCACTAGCTCCTCATTGGGCAACACACCAACCACCATTACGCAACCAACCAGCACCCAGGCCACCGCCTTTGTCCAACCTACCCAGCAGCAGGCGGCCAGTCAGGATGCAGGGCCCAGCCTGGAGGCAGAGCGTCCATCCACATCCTCAGCCTCTCTCGGACCAGGTGAACAGACACTTAACATGTAACGGATAAAAAAAAAATCTATAGCTTGTTTTTGCTGATCATTATCACTAATGTGCATGTTTTAAACAGGTTCAAAGCGTGGCAGAGATGATGATGATGATGAGGAAGAAGAGAACAGACCAGAAAGTTCACACACTTCCCCAACCACCAAAAAACTACGACTGAAACCAGCAATGGGACTGCAGGTAAATAACACCATGACTTCACTGCTTGCACTGGATTTACACCACTGTTAACACCTTAAGGTCATAATCACTTTTACTGTTTTTTATTTTGTTGGTGAATGAGGAGGAAGACATTGAAGCAGAGCTTAGGGATGAGGCAGAACGACCAGATCAGCAGACAGTCAGGTCTGTGAATAAATCTATTGGGATTCATTTTTATTGTTTTTATGGCACTGAGTGAAGTAGTTAAATGACTTTGACTCTAAGAAAGGACCCTGAAGATGTTAAGTAGAGCAGTGTCTCTAAACTGGCCTTTTCTTAGCCATCATTTAGAGACTGATCAAAGGTTGTTTTTTTTTCCTTTTTTGTTTTTCCTTTTGCCCAATTTTGTTTGGACATGGTACAGCACAAACATGTAGCACTTGTTTCTGAACATCCATTTGAAACCCCTTCTTAGTGACGGGTCATTTCATTTTCCTTTTCACTTGTAGGTGGCATTTCCAGTTATAGTTGAAGATGAAGAGGACATTGATGATGGAGTGTCCCAGTCTGTGCCCTCAGATCAGATGTTGACCCGAGTCCTGGTTAGGGATGTCATTGTGATTGACACAGACAGCGAGAGCCAAGAGGAAAAGAAACAAGTGGAGGAGGATGAGGCAGAGGAGGAGAATGAAGAGGAAGAGGAGGAAGAAGAACAAGAGGACGAGGTACTTGAGGTTACTCCAAGCAGCACAGTTAAAAGGGCAGAAAATTCATGGAAAAAGATTAATATAAATCTCCTCCTTTTAGTACAAGGATAATGACGATGATGATGATAATGATGAAGACGAGGACGGTGCTGGTGACAGTGGGATGAGGGGAACAGAGGGCAGTAATGAGGGGAGCCAAGACGCTGAGGAAGAGGAGCCTTCAGAAAGTGTCAACTCTGAAGAAAACACAGAAGGAGCTTCGTCAGAGCGTGCTATTGAGCCGTCGCACAGTGGTAAGGAGCACTGACATGTGTTTTTCTTCCCTCATTTTGTCATTAAGAGATTAAATATAAACTTTTTTTTTTTTTTTGGACCTGTGTTCAACTGCCTTGCCTTAAATTCAACTGCTTGGGACTGATTTGTCTCAATGTTTACTTTATAAATATCAGATCTGAGGAAAATTGTGTTTGTGAGTGGTTATTTCTTCCTTTTTATGCCGGAAAACCGTTAAAAACTCTTTACAGCTACATATTTTTCTGATTAAAAGACTGTTTTTTTAGCACAAAGTCACACTTGTGTTTATTCATTTGCATGGACTTAATTTTTGCTGTTGCTCTGCTATTGCCATGCCATACGTCTTATAATGGTACCTTAGAGTTTGAGGTTGATACAAAAATACCTTCCAATAATAAATTCAGTTACAAAAACAAATTGCCTTCTGTTTAAAATTGTGAGTTTGTTTTCCTAACTGGACAATTTAATCCTTATGATCTCATACAAATGACTTGTTTTCCCTCTTAAGGCGAAGGAAGCTGCAGGGCATCAACCGAAGCTGAGCCCCCCAGAGACTTGGTCCACCTCCCCCTACTGTCCACTGTCCCAACCCCTTCTCCGTCATCCCTCGCATCACGACTGCCACAGCCGCGAAGGCTACCTCACTCTGTCCCACCACGACTCTACATCCAACCCCCCGCCCCAGAGCTCGGACCCCCTCATGCACAGGTATTTCTTTTATTTGATCACTTTTAATATGTTTAACTTTAAACATTGATGAGCTAGAGTGAGACAGATAAAGACATTGGCTGATGTATTTTCATATTCTACCTATTTTAGTAGTTGTGGGGGGGCTTTCCTGGTGCAAAAAATATTTTATACAGTGGTGGCCAAAATTATTTAAACACTTTTGCATATTTAAGAAGTTTTGGTTGTTTTTGTTGTATTGGCTATTAAAATACCCATACAACAAATAAAAAATATACAAAGTTGTCATTATGCTCAATAAAAAATAAAATAGAGTTGTTATCAGGAGTTTCAGATTATTTTCCAAAAACAACTTCACTATCAATGTCACACAATCATGTTTGTTCACAGAGGAAGCCTTGGGATAACACTAGTGTTGATGTTCTCAGGAAATATACTGACCTGATGCCAGAGAGATGTGCTGCTGTAGTTGCCTAAAAAGGTGGACATACCAAATATTAAAGTTAAAAGTGGATACAAACAGTAGGAGTCACTTCATGAAATTAAACACTTATATAAATGAATGAAATTAATCATGATTTGGAGACAAAAAAGGTCAATATGTTCAGATCTGTAAGATGTTCTAATAATTTTGGACACTACTGTATGTGTATAGGAATCTTTGCACTGAATTCTTTTCACAGGAAAGAGGAGCCTCTGTTTCTTTGCTCAGGCACTAGCTGTGTTACTTTTAAGTGTTATTGTCATTTTATTCACAATACAATTAGAACTAGTGTTAGTAAACCCCAGCACCCATGCTGATGTAACTGTTGTCATCCAGAGACAATCCTCTCAACTGCGGAGACAATCAGTTGGCCGTGGACTTCAACTAACACCAGGAATTGGCAGTTCGGTGAGTGGATAGTGAACATATCTACTTACTTAAATGAAATAAAAATGTGAAAGTTCATCTTTATTTTTCTTTTTTCTTTCTTGTAGCAGCAGCATTTCTTTGACGATGATGACCGAATGGTCCCTAGTACTCCCACTCTCGTTGTGCCGCATCGTAATGATGGCTTTGCTGAGGCTATACAGTAAGAAACACCACAACTGTATTTAACTTTTAGGACATGATTATACAGAGCTGAAAGTTGTATTATTTTTTTGCCCAGTTCTCCTCAGGTTGCAGGATTGTCCACCAGGTTCAGGTTTGGGCCTCCAGAAGACCTGTTGTCTCAATCGTCAGGCTCACACTCTGACCTGGGACAGCTAGCTTCACAAGGAGGTATAACAAAGTCAGAACTAGAATATACTCTTGTCAAATTAATGTATAGTACGCAATATGTATTAATGCTCTTCTTCTAGGTTTGGGCATGTATGAGTCCCCTCTGTTTTTGGCGGCTCATGATGAAGACGGAGGAGGAAGGAGCGTCCCGACAACTCCATTACAGGTGGCAGCACCAGGTGAGACGTGTTGCTAACAAAGCCTTTTTATTAAAAAATAGCGCGCCTAAAGAAGCTCTAACTCCTCTGTCTCTTCTAGTGACGGTCTTTACGGAGTCTCTGCCATCGGACAACGCTGACAACATGGCCTCTCAGTCTGTTCCCATGGTAACTGCCTCCACCGCGATGGCTGCTGGTGGCGACGATGGAGATGAGGTGTTTATGGAGCATGAAGCAGAAGGGTCAGCAACTTTTGAATTTATTGTCTTTTTATTGATGTAACTGAGACTCATCAAATGTGTATTAAATCTCAACATGTGCAATATCCTAACTGTAGGATAATAGCTTTAATCTTTTATAGTTTTATATAACAAAAATGCTAACTTGTTAGACTGGAGTGTCTAATTGTACTGTATTTTGTCATCACTAAAAAAAACATAGGTTATTGTAATATCTGAACAGGGCATAGCAACAGTGTCATAGAAAGGAGCACTGAAGTATTTTTCCAGGCCCTATTACTTTCTATGTGTATATATTATTGCCTTGTGTTTAGTGTCCTTACTTTATGCATATCTTGTGTGTTTCCAGCGCTGGCATTGAGTCCTCTTTGGACAGTCAGACAGACATGGACTCAGCAGCACAGCAGAGTGAAGATGCAGCACTGCCATCCACAAGTCAAGACCCTGGTACTTCATTGTGTTCATTTATCACATTCAAAATGCAAACCTCAGCTCAGTCCTCCATGTTGATTTTAATTATGCACATTCTTCATTTAAAAGAATAGGTGATCTTTTAGTAGTTGACTGTAACGTGAGGCTTTTTAACTCTTTGAAATGCATCCTAACTTCATTCCTTTGTTGTAGACACCAGCAGTGCCTCTCAGCGACGGACACTGCCCAGTCAGCTACTTTTCAGCAGCTTCTTAGGCCGTGGAGCCAGAGGGAGGGGCGAGGGCAGGACCTTAATCTCTCGCAGAGGTAATAATGTGTGCCTATGAACACTTACAGCACCATCCTACATTTAAACAAGGCCCTGAAATGAAAACCTATTATGTTTAGCCTTTATTTAACTTAAAATTAAGAAATGGCACACAGGAAAACTTTGTGAAAAAATAAAAGTATGAGAGTAACAGATTACAGTGTAGTCCAGGTTGATGATTAAGCTGTTTATTAAATTGAAATGAGCAGAGTACACATGAGTAACATTTTGTATTTATATTTCCAGGAACCTTTTCTCGAGGAGGAAGGGGAGGAGCCATGGGTCGAGGGGGCTTTTTTTAGGCACGATGTCCCTACATGAAGTCTACACTAGAGTCTGTGCTGCACAGTAATCGCTTACAGTATATGGTATACAGAAAGTTTATTTTGTGTGCTTGTTTCTTGTAAGCGTTTTAGTTTTTTCTATTTTGTGTTACACATTGATGATTTGTTCTAGTTTTGTAATTATGTGGCTGGCCTTGTTGAAGCTCTTACTGGACCCTTAAATCCAGTTGTTCATTTTATTAATAAAGTGGATAATAAGCTACAATATTGTTGTTTCCTAAACCAGTGTGACACTACCACTTTTTTTACCCCCTAGTTAAACATTACAATATAAGGAACATTCTCCTCAATTTAATTCTTTGTAACCTAAAACATATACTTAAAAATTAACGAGTCAGTAAGGGCTTGGATAGTTTCAAATAAACTAAATATTTTACTTTTAAAGCCGGCTGAATAGGGCCAAGATATGAGTTGGTGTGTTTTTGAGGGACTTAAAATAATTGTGAAACTGACCAACCTCAAATAGCTGAGACAAAACCCCTTTACTAGTGAACACCCAGAAGTTATATATATGTTAATCTGGTTTCTGCTGATGAGCCCAGTTTGAAGAACTTTATGCTGGACACTGCAGCCACACTCTGATGGAGTTCACTGGCTGTGGAGGTTCATTGATCATCGTGACAACATTGGTACTGATGGTGTCCATGGTGACAGGTGGACTTAGGACGAGTGGTGGAGGGTGGTCAGGTTTGACAAGTGCAGGCAGATCACCGGACACTATGACGCTGTAAAACAGAGCTGCAGAGAAAAAAATAGTTTTTGTAGCTATCAAATTATAGATCTCATAGACTTTTTACCATACTACGATTAATCTTAAAGTTCTAATCAGCTGAATGACATTATGCAAGATGAGACTGTTTCTTACATCCAGAGAAGACATAGTGCTCATATTGGTCACTCCTCAGAGGGATGAGTGCAGATAGAGCAGAGGTGACTGGGATAGGAAACCCCTTCAGAGAAACTTTCAGGTGGATTTCTTTACTCAGCAGCACTAGATATTAAAGAATAAATAAAAAGATTTATCAGAGAATATACATAAGTAAAAATACTTAATGTTAGAGGATTCTGATCATCACGAAAATAATTTAAAGAAGGTAATGTGAACGGATTTTGTTATTTTGACTTTTTGTGATGTTACTGACCAGAGTTTGCCTTCATAAAACCTCTGGGAGTCACACTGCAGGCAGGAATATTGCTTGAAGGAAAGGTAAAGCGCTGCATGATGTCTCCTATAAAATAGACAAGAAGCCATCTATTTAATACATCTTGTTTTATGTATTGACACATTCTCAAAATCCGAACCCACAAAGTATTTTCCACTGACCTCTTTTGAAGAAGAATACAGTCTCAGCTCTGCTAACAATGGCTGGCGCCGGCAGAGCTGCAGTGAGGCCCGCAGTGAGTCCTGGGAACTCATGGGACAGAGGTTTGGGGAACCCCGGCTCCAAGACTAGGTTCCTGTCCAGACGCCAGTACAGATCTCCCTGAAAGAGTCATTATCAATGTTGTTCATAAGAGCCAAAAACTCATATGGGAGGAGCTTTACCTTAATGATGTAGACGTTGGCTTGACAGTTGCATCGCGTGAAGACAGTGTCAATGTGAGACGGGACTCCCAGAGTTTTTGTGATACTATACGGACGACTGATTACGTGGCTGACTGGGTCAACTGTCCAGAACAACTCACCTGGAAACAGTTTGTGCAATGATAAATGTATATTGAACTATTGTCACTGGATTTGTTTGTTGTTGTAGTTGAAAGTAGCATTATTTTATTTTATTTCAAATGGAAAACAAACTGAGTCAGGTATTACTGCATGTTAACCAGAATACTACATTACTAGATAGAAATTTCAGTTGGACCTGAAAACCATGTTTGTGGAAAACTAGTTTCAGAGTTATGCAGCTCAAACTGACCTTTGAAAATCACAATGGTCCCGTTGCTCAAAGCAGTAAGTCCACTGATGGGTGAATTGCTGCACAGGTCATTAAGCAGTTCTGTACACACCAAATAACCAGTTAAAAAAAGCTCCAGAAGTCCTTTAACATGCACAACTAAAACATTTCTGTTCTCACCTCGCTCTGGCACCAGTGATGCTCCATTCAACAAAGACAGCCCCAGAGCTGCAGCTATGTCCTGAAGAGGGTTTGGTCTGGGTCTGATGTCTGCAGGGACAAGTAGACCTATACAAAGCAGAGCACAAACTGTAAGATGAACAGAACATGTAAGTGGGCACAAGTCAAAAAGAATCTATTCTTTTATAAAGGTTTGTTTTGTTTCCCAAAATCCAATAAAAAAAGATCCTCCTAATTTCATAAACGGTAGTACTCATACTGCAGTAATTCTCTTCCCTTCAGTTGTCGGCCAGCTTAATATTACAGTTATGCTTTGTTTTGCATATATATATATATAGTATAAATACATAGGTTATAATTATTGTATGTAAATGTTGCTGTGCTATATGCTACATTTAAATAATAAAAAAGGAAAGAAAAGCACAAGCACAGTTGATCAAACACAACAGATTGGGAAATCTAACCATGTAATGAAAGACACTAACGCCAAAAGAAGTAGATGCATTTAAATATGTCAACCTAAAAGTAGATGGATAGGACATTTTAAAAGAGACATGGTTCAACCTTGGCTCGGCCTAAAAGCAGAAACTCCTGAGTGTGAAAGCATCAGATGAAAATTGACTTTACCCCCGGTGGCTCTAGAAGGAGGGTAAACAAGCTGCATGGGTACACTGGCTGCAAACAAGAAAAAAGAAAAACAACTTATCAGATGTTTGTATTTTACAGGTAAAAAAATATATATATATATATATTTTAAAGCTGAGTAAACCTTGTTGATGTGCGCTGGTTTGTAAACCTATGAAATCAGGCCGTGAGGATGAGCCTCTGGGACAGTGAGCACCAGGGACCAGTTTACAGGGATGCCTCACTGTGAGGCACACAGAATGAAAATATATATATAAAAAAAATACATTCTTGACTTAGAAATGACATATATATATGTATATATATATATATATATATATATATATATGCTATATATATGTATATATATATATATATATATTTCCTCACTGGCACTGTTTGACGTCCTCCTGCCTGGTTTCCAATTTCCTGAAAAAGAATAAACAAATCTAAAGTGCATGCAGTTAAGTGCTGGCCTGCAGTGAAGGTTAGAAGTTAGCTCACCTCTGGATGGGACTCTTGCAGGCACAACCCCATTTTGCTGTGATACTCTGGCATCTAAACAGAAGCATAGACAACAGTCTGCATTGCCTTCAACTTTAGTCAGATGGACACGGACTCTGGCAACTCAACACAATGGCTGCTGCTAAGAAACAATACTAAGTAATATGGAGGTTTTAGTGTATGGGGCTTTAACTTAATAATTGTGTTGTGACTCTTAAGGATGGAACAAACTGTAAATCTTCATGGGGCAACAATAGAAAATTTGTTATTTTTTTTAGACTGTGGGGTACCTACTACTTACTACTGTAAATTTTATAATAAGCATAATAGGCCAGCTGTCTTGAATAAACTGAGTAGGCTAACGCTACTTTTAAAGGCTAATTGTAGAGCTACTATCCTTGGGGAAATGTATTGTGTTTTATTGTATTTTGTGTATTGCCTCTTTTCCTGTTGCTTTTATATTATTTATTAACCGTCACAATAATAGGATAGTATTATAATAAGTTCTTAAAAATATTTGAAATAAATCTGCGGAGAAACGTTGGAGCTATCCCATACCACACTGCAGCCGGTAGTCATGACAACAGGTGGTTGAACTGGACACACTGAGGGTCACAGTGGCACATCCGTCCGCGTCTGAACGGCTCACCACAGCGCCCCCTGCAGGACTGAGCTGAGGAAGAAAGAAATGTTAACAATCTATTAGTGAAACTAAAAATGGGACTTTAGCATATAGCCTACCTGCGGTGCACACTGCCACAAAGTCTTGGCAGCACTCATTGTGAGACGCACACTGAAGGTCACAGGAGCAGTGTTGACCTCTGGTGAAGGCTTCGCCACAGCGAGCCACACAGCTTCCTGAAGAGAAACCAAACCAGATCAGAAGTATAGGCTTTATTGTTGCATTAATCCTTTTTAGAGGTTAAGAGTGAAAAACATGCAGCTCTATACATTTTGCTAACGTCATAAATACCTACGAGTGTAAGTCAAATGCATATTGGAAGTAATTTATACATAATTAGCGTTAGATACATAATAGTTTTAGATTCATCTCACCATTGCAAGGTTGGCTTTACAATAATCATTACCCTCCTTGGTCCTCAGAAAACTCTCCAAAAACCCAATAGACAAACAGTATAGAAGTTGGTAATTAGATATTAATTACAAATGAGCTAATGCTTTATTAGTTTGCTTCTCCAAACCAGGCTTATACTGACAGTTACTTACTGTAGAGAATAATCCTACCTAAATATCGTATGGACTGCCTTTTACAAAATAATTATTTTAAACAGTATCATAAAATGTATACAGTACCTGGTTTGGCAGATGCAGCAAGATTCATGACCAGAACAAGCAGAAAACTGAAGAACATTTTAGTCATCATCTTCATCATCTTCTTGACAATATCTGCTCAGTAGCTCTCCACCACTTCTCTACTCAGCTTGTCTGGATGTTGTGCTTTTATACATAGGACAAGCCTCAGACGGGATATGCTTAGTTAGAAGTACACACCCTTACACACACTCAAAGGGATTGTCTCAGCATCCTACGCTGCCAGTAAATGAACCACAGAAAGACATGACTCTATTTTCTATCTTTCACCATCTATTGAATTAAGCCTGCACATTAAACAAGAGAAAATTGGACTTTGGTGATAAAGACTTTGCTAAATTTACTACATTACACAGTTGTTGACACTTCTTCCAGACATGGATCCAAAATAAAAGATCACATGACACCCAGATAGACCTTTTTATTCATTATAGTTTGTCAGTGTCAGCCACATGTGAGGCTTTTTAAAACAACTGAAATATGGCCACAAAATAAGTCAGGCCACATGACATCAGATTGTTTTGGCAGAAGACAGAAGCAATAACACCATGATTTCAAGGTGTCTCAATATTTACTATAATAATAATAATAATAATAATAATAATAATAATAATAATAATAATAATTTGATAGTGCTGTTCTTATGGTTGGTTTGTTAGACCAATAGTAATAGTCAGCTGTACCCCTTCTCAGGATATTTTGTGAAGTTACGGGATTATACATGAGAGGTTCAAATGTTACCACCCTAGCTCAAGTGGTCGCAATCAATGGGGACACAGCAGGCAAAGCAAAAGGTTTAACAATATAATCTTTATTTAAAGCAACTGCGTATTTTTAAAGCAGTAGACGTCGCAGATCCATCTACAGACTCTGTGTTGTTGCAACAGTGACATCATTATAATGTTGTCTTTTGTTTCCAAGTAGAGACTATCTAAGCAGCAAGTTTGTAAAAAGAAAAAACATGTCTTCTTAAACATGTAGGGTCATTTAGTGTTTTTTTACAAATACAACTTTACAAGGGTGTGATTGTATTGACCTATTTCTGCTCCCTTTATGTGAGCCATAAAGCATATCAGTCAATTAATCTCTCACAGGAAAATTACATTGGAGGTTTCTATCCAGCTGAGGTACTCATTGAGGTGTCATTGAGATAGACATAATTCTACCAATCTCGAAGAAGAACCATTAAATAATTATGAGAATTTATATTTTGGGGTTAAAAGTTATGCAGGTTAGCTTTAGGCAAATAAACCAAATTAAACCAAATTAGATAGAAAGAAATTGTGCATTTTCAGTGGTGTTGTGGTGAGTGAACAATGTGTGTAGTGTTGTAAAAGTGCAGAATTAACCTGAAGGTCTCACTAAAGATAACTAGACTAAAAAATAGACTGGTAAACCAAACTATACAATAAGCAAAGCTAAACTAAACCAAACGTAGAACAGGAGGCGTGCCAAGGACTTTGGAGTGGCAGGGCTTCAGGACTGCAGCAGCAAAAGAGCTGGGAACACTTGGCTGCCTCAGGTGCACCTGGCCAGACAAGCAGTAACTATAGCTACCATAGATTAACCCCTGATGCCACATTAACATAAACCAAATGTCATGGCTGCTGGTAAACAACACAAAGTTATATGGGGGCCGTGTAGTGCTTCAGCTCCTAATGTGGCTTAATAAATGCTGTAAATTCAGATAGAACTGTATTTGTCTCAATATACAGCTTTAAATGTGTGGAAGGTTTTGTTGTTTTTGTGACAGGTTTGGGGAGATATTTGAAATGGTAGTATTCCCTGCTAATCAAAAATACATAGACAGGCACACTGTTTCTACAAAAGAGCAGTTGTTCTTTCTGTTTAATGTCGAGGAACCATCAAAAGGCCATATCGTTTATTCTAAGTGAAAATGACATTGTGTTGCTTTAATGGTCAGAGAGGGATTGGTCAGACAGTGCAATAAAAGGAGCCTATAAAAGTTTATTAGTGCCACACATTGCGACAAAGTACAGACTGTGGGCCACAATTGGCCAGATGTTTAGAGCAGCCCTGTGACATAGCCAGACTCGGTATGTGTTTTTAAATATCAGCCGAGACAGACATGATGAAATTAAAGGCATCTGGCAAATTAAACATGACACAATATGAGTCTAATTTTATAATTCTTAAAAGGTTACTTAAGGCAGATTACGTTAACGACAAGATTCAAGCAGTTTATGCCTTGCACTAAGTAAAACAAAACATGCAGAAGATGAAAGAGTGTGAAACTGTAGATGTCGGGAGATGCAGTCTAGTTTATTTGTCTCTGTGTGCATTCTTGGGTGCATTAGCATTTGTTTGAAGCAACACTAAATAAGATAACATGTTTATCCTCAAAGTCGTTTTAATGATTCCCTGACATAAAAGGTTTGAGTAACCCACCACTGTCCTGTCAGCTATGGCATATTATGTAATGTGGAGTAATCATACACATGAGTCACTTAGGTCGCCCAATATAATTACCCTCTCTCTTACCCTGCATCCTGTCTGTCTACTGTCTATCATAAAAAGGCCAAAAAAAAGAATAATATATTTTTTCATATATATCTTTTAGAAAAACAATCCTGTTCTTGGAACTTTACATTAAAATGTATTGTTTCAATCCTTTTCTTTCTTAATGTCAGGTTCATGGTACAAAACAAAATAGATTTCTTGATAATTGATGTTTTCTAGGCTATAAATAAAAAGCTGCTGTGGGTTTGTACAATTGTCACAATTAGAAATAGGGTATGGTTATTATGATCTAATGTATGACTTTTTAATAATAGCCTACAAACTTAGATGAAATATATAAAGCCATTCTTTAGTCTCCTATTATATTGCATTCAGCTTATACAAATACTTTTGTTTTAAAATTAAAATACGGGGGAGAGTAGAATTAGCTATTCCACACCTTGTGAACAGCTGATGTATCACTATAAATTGGTCAAAAGAATAGTGTGATGTGATACACTATTGAAAACGCATTCTACTATAAACGCGGCGCTGTTTGCCTCTCGTCACAAGTAAACACCGGAACTAAACATTAGTTTTGTTTCTTACCGTACAATTTACATCATGGACTAGCGAAACACTTGGAGCACAATCATAGCATGTTTTTCATAAATATATGTCTTTGTCTATTGAGTTACCTCTTCATATAAACTAAACAAAGTAATTTATCTAAAAACGAAAAGCCTTGTTTTTTTTCCTGAAAAAAAACGACTGTGATGAAGAGGTAAGAGCCACTCTTTTAGACCGTGATAGTTAGCGATAGGTGCCATAGAATTTTAAGATACTAGGTGAAGTCTTTATGATCAAAAGATTTATGTGTTGTCCAAATGTTTATTTTTCCATTGAGATGCTGAATGTTTTTGCTGTAAGAAAGACAGTAGCCCCTCGGTGAGTTTAGGTTTGGAGTTTTCTAGAGCCATGTCCATATTTATTTGATCTAAACACTATGCTGGTTAACATGCAGAATTAAACTGGTTTCCCAGAACAATGCTGAGCGACTGAAGAGGACTTTTTGCGTGCCACTTAGAAGAATTTTACAGTAGGGAAAAATTTATAATAATAAATAAGAGCTTACACATCCATCTTTAAAAACGAAAGTGCAGTTAATTTACAGATTGAGGGGTGTGAGTGGGATGATTTAAAGTCATTCATTGTGATCACATTTTTTTTTTTAATGGTCAATGAGATACTCAAAGCTCATTTGAATTCAAATACGTTTTTTTTACTTGCTGAATTTATTGCTTGTTTACAGACATCTATTGAACCCTGGACTAAGCTGGGCTGTAACACCTTAAATTAAAAGCAGTGTCATATATTTGCACTAAATGAGAATATGTCTCTTTGTAGTCATGCTCCGGGTGGATAGTGGACTGTTTATCGGCACTGCGGCTGATCTGAATGACCGGCAGGCACTCGCCGACGCAGGGATCACTTGTGTCTTGTCAGTGGACTCTGTGGATCCACTGCTCCCCCCTGACAGTGGCTTATGCACCAAGTGGGTCAATGTCCTGGATGAGGAGAGCTCTGACCTCTTGAGTCACATGGACGACTGCTTTCTGTTTATTCAAGCAGCAGTGGACGGAGGTGGTGCCGCTCTAGTTCACTGGTAAGGCTCAGAGGTCAAAAAAGTGTCCAATGAGTTTCATACATCCTCTAAAGCCTGAAGTACTGTTCATTTATGTTCAGTGCTACACATATCAACTTCATTGTGTTGGTATATAGGCCTATTGTATAGTAAAGTAAATTAACCTGTGGTCTGTGTGTGTCAGTCAGGCCGGTCGTAGTCGCAGTGCCACCATTGTAACTGCTTTTTTAATGAAAAAATATCAACTGGGCTTCACAGAGGCTTATAATCGACTGAGGAGGCTTAAACCTGATGTGCAGTAAGTTTATGTGTTCATCATTAGAAACAGTTGCAATGTGTGTTATTTGTGTGGAATACTTTTCTTCCATGGCATATATATGTAAACTCATACTCTTGTAATTTAGTGCGTTAATCTGGCTATGATGTGTTTGAGGGTGAACCGTGGCTTTGAGGAGCAGTTGTCTCTGTACGAGGCCATGCAGTGTGAAGTGGACACCTCCAGATCGCTTTACAAACAGTACAGGCTGACCAAGATCACAGAGAAATATCCAGGTAACTACACTTCAATCTTTATAACATGGCACCAACATTAACTCTGAGAGAATGACATGTACTTACTGTGGTATGCAGAGTTGCAGCAGTTTCCCAAGGAGCTTTTTGCAGCCGACCCGGCCAATTCTAGCTCCTCTGAAGTGTCCTACCGCTGTAGAAAGTGCAGGTAAAAGTTGGAAGTAAACTCACTGCGTAAGAGGCTAAAAAGTATTAACAAAGACATTATGTTATAACTGATGTAAAAGTCAGTGTCAGTGCTCAAGGGCATCAGCTCACAAACCAAAGATTTGAGGAACATTGTTTACATATAAAGGACGTTTCAGTGCGAGCCAGTTGCCATTCTTGTTCTTGCAGCTGGAATACTTACAATTGCCTTGTCAATTGCTAAATGCATCTTAATAATATGAAATGGAAATGCAATTAGAAAGGCTCGAGGATGATTCCACTTGGCATAGACCCAGGCCACTTTTGAGCCATTAAGCTAGATTTAAATCCAACCAGTGTTCGATCTCTTTCTTGCAGACGAACCCTCTTCCGTGATTCTAGTATCCTCACTCACTCGGCAGGAGATGGTGCTTCTGCTTTTCAACATAAGAAGTCCAATAATCTCTCTGGTAAATGTCCACCTATTACTTTGTACTAAACTAATCATAACTACACTAGTAACATAACTCAGTCAAGTGTTGATGCATTGGACTTGAGTTAACTTGACATGTTAATAACGATGTGTGTGTGTTTTCAGGTCTAGTACAGTGTACCTCGTACTTTATTGAGCCAGTTCAATGGATGGAACCTGCTTTACTTGGAGTGATGGACGGACAGGTAAGGTACACACAGAAAACATATTGAAATGGGACCAGTATAGTTGTATTTGTTTGCTTATGTTATGTTTCTGTGTCTCTTTATGCGACTGTGTAGCTGTTGTGTCCCAAATGCAACTCAAAGCTGGGCTCATTCAGCTGGTGTGGAGACCAGTGTTCATGCGGTCGCTGGATCAATCCGGCTTTCCAGCTCCATCGCAACAGAGTGGACGAGATACGACCGATTCATCTACAGAAATAACCAAAACAAATTACTCCACAAGAAAATTTAAAATAAAAATATTGCAGAGATTTTTTTTAAACGTCTATATTATTATTTTTCTGTATTCTACATTTTGTTGTATACAATGTTATTACAAAGTTTTTTACCAAAGTACAGCAATCGCAGCTAGTTTGTACAAAATGTCTGTTAAGGTGCTCAATATCATTATTTTGTTTTGTTTTTATTTCAATGCCATGATGCCCTAATGAAGACTCATTGAGTAGAAACGCGTTGGTGTTGAAATAAAAACATCCTCTTCTTTATGTGCATTTGCTGTTGTAGACCTTTCTGTCCTTGAAGAGCACCTGTAACTTTACCTTGCTTCTTTTTATTTCACTATTTTGTAAATGTGGTTAATTGGATACTTCTGGATACCTAATTTATTTTCTACAGTAAATAGTTGTCAGCACACTCTCATTTTGGAGAGCAAGTTAGCAACACCACAGAGACTAAACCATGTGCTGTTGTAAATGTGGCCAGTGAAAATGTAGATTTTGAATAATTCTTATTTTAAAATAATTTACTATACATTTCAGTTTGTACTGCATATACCTTAATGCAATGTTGAAAATTCATTTAGGTGCTTATGCTGTATAAATCAGGAACAAACTAAGAAGCAGCCATATTGTGAGGAAATGCATGGGAATACTGTACCTTCTATGTAATACACACAGTTTTAGAAACATTGTTAAATGTTATTAAAGTGGGTTTAGGAGCTTTATAAGCAGCCGTACACAACGACCGGTGTCCCGGCTGCTTCTTCAAACTCTGCTAGGTTATTACTAAGTAATCTATCTCATAGACCAGCTTTTCTAAAACACTGAACTGTTAGGCCTATTTTTGGGATTCGAAGGAATTTATTGTGCAGCAATTTGGTATTTCCAAGTAAAACCATTTATTTCAAACGAGGTCTGACTAAACCTTTCCATTTTTCCAAAATGATTGTGGATCTCCTTTTACATGGTTATCATTGTCAAATATTGTTTTGTGGCCTACGTGACCAAGTTATATGTTTGTTCCACCTACCTGACAACAGAGGACGCCAGTTTCCCTATTTACTGCGATGGCTCAACTTGAAAAAGACACATGAGCTTGACTTTTGTACGATGGCCTTAAATTAACATCCCCAATTACCCACAAAGTTCAGGTCAGACAATTTATTCTACATATATATTGATTAACCGTAAAAGGTTTGTCATTACGCATTTTCTTTTGTTTATTCTTGATTCTTGGTTCCATCTTGGTATATTCTAATAAGCTACAAAAACCCTTAAAACAGGGAATAGGCTTTTAGATGGACTAGTGTTCTGTAATTTGTTTTGCCATTTTATAATTTAGTGCATGGGGTTTTGTATCGCTTTATGGTCTTAGTCATACTTCTGGCAGATAGAAAGCCATTGTATGTCTCGGTCCTTTTGGTTTCCTTGACCAATTACAGTTTACTGCAATTGTTTAAAATATTTCAGTTATTTTCCAGGTAGAGGGAATAGTGTACGCTGACGCTGACTGAGGGTCTACCTTACGTCACTTGGCGGCTCCCTGCGCACATCAGCTGTGGCTGTGGCAGACGCCGGGCGGCGCACAACAGCGGCGCACTGCTGTTATTATACTGACTCGATAATGCTCCTCCGTGTGGACAGAGGTAAGCGAAGGTTTTTTTTTACTCTGTTGAAGCCAAAATACTTTTTATATAGCGTGCGTAATGTAGGCAGTCGTGACATTTAGGGTAAAAGTGCCTCTATGCGCACCGCCGCCACGTTTTGTGAGGGAAACTGAGACGTGTGCGTAAAAGTTGTATCCAGTGAGTTATTCTAAATTTAGTAGAACTGCGAAGCTCTGTCTTGACATATGCGTCAGTCTTTTCCGTAGACTGTCGTTGAGTTAAAGTGAGTGTCTGGATTTCTCTGTTTCGTTCCTGTTTCAGTTTCTACTGTAGTTGTATAAGTTAAGATATGTCTTTTTTGTCAGTTTATAAGTCTATTGTCAGATGAAAGATTAAGTCATCTATATCTGGGCACTGCATTAATCCACGTTTGCATTGTCTCAAGACACACAAAAATAAATTAACTAACCTATATTTGATGGATGGACTGATGAATCATTGTTAACATAAGGCATGTCTTGTAAGACTATACCTTGAGCCACAAGTTTGTGTTCACAGTTTGTCTGTGTGATAGTCGCCTAAAGGCTTAATGTGGAAACTTCAGCAGTTTAGACTGATGTCAGATAAGACTGACCATGCAGATGTATTTGGTTTGTCATTGTAATTACAGGTACCACCAGTTTGCCTTGACTAATCTGCAATTTAACATTTTACTGCCAGTATCTTAATTTTGTCTAGACTCACAAGCATCATATACAGACATTAGTTTGTACACATTTGTATAGTAACAACATAACATTTTAACCTATAGTCTATTCTTTGTTTCACATTATTTATGGAAACATCTTGGCTTCAAGTTTCTGCCATTGTCTTAATTTATAATCAAACAATTATGCTCGAGACTTAAACCTTTTAGCCTAACCTGGTTGTACAGTATCACACAGAGACATGCCTTTCACGGTCAGTGTGCCTGGTGATTCTGCTGGGTGGCCTTTCTGACTTGGAGCATGCACAGCCCACGTCAGAGAGCCCAAAGGCTGCAGGGGTCAGGGGGCTCTGATCGCCGACCATCTGGCCCTTGGGGGCTGGTTTCCTCACTGGCCACCATTGTTCCCCTGCAAACAATTGGGACTTAATCTGGGAGGAGATAAGTAAGGGCCTTGTGACACCACTCGTGCACACCGACAGGTTTGTCTCTTAGCCTTGAAAGAGACGTCTCTTTTTCATTTTGTTTTGGGATAGGTTTGTGGTGTTTAGGTTTGGCTTTATGTGCGTTAATAGTTAATCTGTAACAGTAAAGATATAAATTAATCGTGCACCTATGTTTAAAATGTAATCATGGACCATTCCCAAAAGGTTTTTATTTTGTGGCTATAATTACACTGTATTTATCAATCGTTTGTTTGTCTCTGCCTGAAAGCCTGCCGTGAACCAGAAAAATAAATGCTTTTTCTAATAATACAGCATGACATTTCTCACATTAAAGCCTACTTCACCCCCCTGTTGCCAAGGTAACAGATTGATTTATTATAGGCGCTGTAATTTTGATCACACCAGGCTTCTCCTTTAGCCTTGTCTATGCCCCGTGTTTACTCAGTTGGCCATTTGTGCTTGTTTTTATTTTTCCTGTGGGAATTTATTCTGACACAAAAGGTGCACGTTGGAGAGCCACATTTGTTATCCTCACACCCTTCATTATTGTTCTCTGCTATGACAAACCAGGGTGTGATGGAGCACTTCTTAATGCGTTTGGTGCTGTAAAACACATAAATAACAATTGATTTCCAATGCAGTCAGAGGTATCAGTTTCTCTTTTGCTTTATCTAGACCCTGAAACGTATCATTTTAAAATATTGATCCCTAAAGGCAAAATCTTTCACATGCGACAGCTGATTTGGATCATAAGACCACCACACAGACCAATACATGTCTTGATTGTTTCAGAGGGATGTCTTAGTGACCGCGGAAATGTCTTATCCAGGGGTACAGATGGTACTGAGGCAAAATCCCATAGAGATCACTACTATTGTTTCACACCTTTTTAACTTCAATGGGACTGGACATAGAAAAGAGTAGGAGCGAGGACCCTTTTTCATTATTTTGTTCCTCATGAAGTAATAAAGTTAATGAAAACAAGGCAATGTGAATGTAACTTTCCCAAACTAGACATTAATAGGACACTTTATAGAGTGATCTATTTCAGCGTGCAGGGCCTGTAGTCTTTTAAACTGTCTTTCTTTAATGAGGACCAGAATGCCAGGAACACTGTGTTCACTGGTGGCGTCTGAGTCAAAGGAACACAGATGAGAAATATTTACAGACTGTAATTGCAATGACGGGATTGCATGTTTACCTTTCTAAAGCAGGAAGCCCGATCTCTTTGCAGCTGATTTCATAAAACAACATTGTAAGCAGATGTCTGGAGTTTAGTCTGTCTTAAACTAAGTACTTAGTGATCATGCAGAAATTTGTTCATTATAATTCAGAATGCATCGATGCATTTTCAGAGTCCAGATGTTGCCTATCTTCTCTTGCCGTGGCAATTAAAGTGACCCATCTTTTTGTGAATGTTTGAAGAAGGGAAAGAGAAGATATGGTCCGCTGAGTGGCACGGGCAGCCGAGCAGAGGAAGTGCTCAGAGAAGAGGTTAATTCAGATGTTGGAGTGATGAAGAGCAAAATAAGGCAGCTGGATGCACACAGACCGTCTGATACAGGCCCGAGGTTATCCTAGGGCAGGTTGGTCAATGGGCATCAGAGTGAACTGTCCATGTGGTACATTGATATCTGAGACAAACTGTATTTACTGTATGAAGGCGTATGACACACTCAACAATTGGATCATTAAAGCCAATCGCACAAAGGCCCACGCCCCTCCCCCGGCTGAAAGGAGATGTCAAAGGTCTGTGACCTCTTCCATTTATGTGCATTGATCCCTCCGTTGGGGGTGGGGCTTCCTCCTGAAAGCCTCCTTCCATCAGCTGTTATATCTTAGTTTCACCTGCAGGAAGTGGACTAAGAATTGTCCTTCCTTTTTATAATAAAATGTGGCATTTAATTTACAGCAGTCCACAAACAGAGGGCTTGAAGTGTACAATGAAATAGTTCCTTAAAGGAGTGTGCTTGTGTGCTTTAACTAATTTATAGCTCAGTGACAAATGGTTCAGATGCAATAGCAGCTTGTTTTAAACCTGGGTTTTAACTGTAGTCAATACAAATCCCGAAGATCGTTATTCTTCCTCTCATGTCTGCTTAGAGCTTGATTGGTGTTATAACATGTATAATATCAATCAAGGTGACAGTTTTGCTGAGCTGTATGCTCTGCACGCTCTGTGAATGTGCTGTTAATTTACTGTAGAACAAACAGTTCTCTTTAATGCCTGACCATGAATTTGTGTTGTTTGGTGTGACTCTGTTTCACACCCTGGTGTTTATGGCCTGCTCAGGACAGAAGGGAAAAGGGAAATTTCATGTGGATGAAATTCCATGGAGCCAAAATGCCTCTCAGTCTCGCAGCAGCAGCAACAGCAACAGCAACAGCATTGTGTGGCTTGTGTTGATAGATGAAGGTACTTCCAGTCAGGCACACAGTACAATATGTGTATAGCCAAAAGGACTTGAACATCCTGATCTGTGCTTTCTGACGTGTGTTTGTGTGAATTTCTGCTTAAGGGGGAACTTAAATGATGGCACATTATTTTGTCCCTGTAGTTCTTGGACCCAGACGTGCAGGACAACTTGTATCTGTCGGCACTAGTTGATATTTGAGTGTCTCTATGAACCCAGCCTGCCCAGAAACGATACAAATCTCATTAGAGTTATTACACAATTAAAAAGTATTAAGTAATTACATAATATTAGATAAAATATCTACATAGCTTTATAGCCATACAACCAATACGGTTATTAAGTGTTTATTGAATAAATTGTCTTAAGCTTTGTAAAGAAACTTATATTTTTGTATCAGAGGCAACTGTCAGACCAGAAAATAGCCTGCAGTTAAGTTCTTTTTGTGTAGCTGTATGTACTTTATATGTTTGTTTGCTCAGGAGGTTGTTTTTTTTTGTTTTGCTAGGTATGACAAAATACACTTTCCTCCTTTGGTTAACAACAGAATTCAATGCAAACTGCCTAAGTTGACAAACAGTCTGTCCAAACAAATGGCATATCCTTATTTATTCTCAAAGGCATAATCTTTTTCTGTAGACCTATTCCTAGATCAAAGTTGGAATAATTTCCTGACAGTAATAAATGAAACCTTTCTGAGCGTGCTCCGCAGTCGTTCATCTGGAAGTGTGTCCGGAGCAAAGTCAAATGGTCAGCGCTAAGCGCGAGCACATACGTTTCCGTGGGTGGGGGACGTGATGGCATGTCAAGGTTAAGTATTTCAAGCTTTTGTAGCCAGAGCCAAACCCTTGCAGTAGCTGTACTGAACAATAGAAGTTACAATAAAAACAACACCTGCTCCAGCATCAGTGTCACGTGATCATAAAACTGAAGCAAGGTAATAATAATATTTTTTTTTTTGTTCGGGTTCCTTTACATCAGTGTTATCTCATGAACAGGAAAGTGTCCGAGTGAGTCTGTGGAGTGCACTTAGGAAAAATATATCCTCACTCCTGCCATGGCAAGCATCCAGCTGAGAATCCCTTTTGGCTCGCAACACTGTTGTGGAACAGTATGTTCTCACAGGGTGTCCCCCCCACCCACCAAGCCTGTGCAGATGCCAACAATCCCAGCAGAACAGAGATGGCCAAAAATTACTGCTTGTGGCTTTTATGTTCTTTTATTTATTTTTTTAAAGAGTACAGTGTGTGCCTTGCCACTGATTGCTTCGTAGTAAAATACTTCTACATAAAGTTAATAGTTGTTAGGGTCTGATAATGATTGTTTAAATCATTCATTGCAGTATCAGGTTTCAGATAAGTGGGTTGTCACAGATCAACCTGCCTTTGTTGATGTAGGCACCCTCAGCTTTTTAATGTAGCGTCATTTTTTAATAAACATGCCTGACAGGGTTAAATGAAACTGTATTGTGGTTGCATTTTTTTCAGAGTATAACCTGGATGTCAGCCACTTATGTGTAGATAATTAAACAGACCAGATACAAACATTATCACTTTATTATTTTTTTAATCATCTTAGGATCTAGAATTTCATTTTAGTCCTCTGTGATGGACGTGATGTTTTTGTTCTTACCTCTCACACTGCGGTGACTCTCTTCAGTCTTGTTGTGTCTTAAAAAGAACAAGTGGGGTTTTAACGGATACCACAGGTTTAGAAGTGGAGGCTTACCAATTTCCATTTCCCGTCCTTTCAAAATGGCTGTTCTTGCAAAATGCATTCTATGGAGAAGTAATAATTTTTTTATTCCCAGCAACATTATTATTAAGTTTTCAGACCCTAGCTTTATTTTTTAATCTGGAAAAACAGTTGTTTTGTAATGGACGTCAGGGCTAATAATCAACAGCTTTTTTCATATGTTGTATCAGAGTGCCCCACACAATTTAGGAACCACATAGAAATTATCAAATTAATACAATTTATGCTACTTTACAAACTCTTTCCTAACTATGCTATTCCAAACTATTCCAAAATATGCTTCCCTTTTTGTCCATGCTCAGGAGTAAAACATGTAATTGTAGCATTAGTAGGAACTTGGATAATCTTTTCACTGAATATTTAGTTTGAGGTATTAATTCTTTTGAATGCTTTTATTTGTTTAATAGGTTAATCTTAGGTAACAGTTTTTGGCTGAGCACCAATTTTGCCTGCTCTACCGACCTCTGCTACCTGTTGTTATGGATGAAGTTCTAAATCTGTGGTATTAATAATTTTATAAAGATGTGAAGCATACCTATTAGAGTTGTTTTTCTCAAAGGGCAGTGAGTCCAGTAACAACAGCTGGAATTGCTCAGGCTCTGAGCCAGATATTCCTCATCACCATAGCAGCATCTTTGCTTTTGTGCCCACATATTGTCCCAAACTGTGCCTGCCCACGCACCTTCGCCTAAACGCTACCCCAAACACCAGGTTCACTTTCCTTCTCCCTTTCCCCCTCTACATATTAAAACACAAGTAAGCATGTTTGGAGGCTGCCAGTGTTTCTGGGAGAGAAGGCTGCCTGTAGCACAACGCTTTTCCATAGGCTGTCACAGATGGTCCCAGGCTATTGTGACCTGCTCTGTGAGGACTTAGTGTTCCTCTGCGACAGCGGAGGTCATCCTCTCCTCTGCTTTTGTCTAACACTCTCTGGGTGGACTCTCAGATTTGAAGCACACAGCCATCCAGGTAAATGAAGCAAACACAAAAAGCGCCAGAGGTAGGTCTAAATCCATACCCTAATAAACCACGACTTTAAAATATAATAAGACGTAAAAGAAGGCAACAAAAATTGTAACCACATTTTATTAAACAATAAAGTACATTCATCTACTTATGTTATTTACACAGTATAATTAATCCCCAATAAAGTTATAATCATTGTTATTTAATGTTTTTGTCTTGAATAATAACTCATGTAAAATTATACATTATTTAATTTTTAAATTATATTTCAGTATCTAGTTTATTTATTAAGTCTATTCTATCAATTATCACACTGTTACCAGATAAATAAGTGAAGCAACATCTTACTACATACTGTCATACTATTACCACCACTGTACATGGCACCAGTTGCAGGTTGTGCATTTTACACATAGGCCTTCAGTGGTGTCCTACCTGAATTAAACCATCTCTTAATACCGTCATTCTAATGCCACTGTTCTAGAAAACATAATATAATACAGAAACAGCGTATAACAGGGCGTTGCATCACAGTCAGGTATCACATGTAGCGAGAACGAGTTACATAAGCAAGAGACCCAATTAACACAGTTCAACAAGTCTCCATTCACTGTCAGCAGACACAGCTGCGCCCCACAGCATACATTGAATGAAGCAGGACCATCAATATTGAGCCAATTAAATGACAAAATAGAAAATAAATAAAGTTCATAGACTCACTAAAACGTCAACAGCGTCCATGCTCCTTTCTTTCTGCAAGATGAGTTAAATTACTCTGTTGCACAGTTCATCTGTAGTTCCAACAATAAATTAAGGTGACCAGATTTTCAAACCAAAAAACTAGGACAATTTAATTTTATAAACGCAAATCAAAGGACAGCACTTTAATGGAAATTCCTTAATAGAAAATTCTGCGCAAAATCAATACACCACTAAACACTAAAACTGAACTGATTGCATTGAGTAACTTCTTTATATTATATTAATATATTAATATATTATATTAACATGTAACAAACACGTGCTTTCCTAAAAACAAATATCTTGTTTTTAAGAAAGCACAAATATAAACAAATATTGTTCCTTAAGCTTGTTAGTAAATGGTGACTTTTTTTTTTTGGCTGGAGAAGAGACACTTAGCCTCAAGCTTAAGCACTGGACTAAATGGACCAATCAGTGTTGAGTTACAGACATGTGGCACAATGTTGATCTCTTCCAATTGGTCAATATTGGCGTAACCATGACAACTCTGATTGACACACAGTAGTCTGACAAATGAGTTACAAAATGCGCTGCTGATGATTGGCATTGACAGTAAAAAACAGGATAATCAAGGCAGGATAAAGGGGAAAAAGGGACATTTGTGTTTTTGCAGATATCCCCCGGGACAGGGAGCTCAAAAACAGGACTGTCCCGGCTAAAACGGGACGTATGGTCACCCCTTAATAAATCCTTTTCTATTACCATGGAGGCTAATGCTGAAAGTCAAGTCTGTCTCGTTTAATTAACTTTAGGGCTGAGAATGTCTGCTCCATTAAATTATTTTAACTTGTCTATGTTGCTAGCTCTGTCTAGGATACGCTCTCTGACCAACCAATCAAAAGAAATAAAAATGGCGACATTATAGTACACCTGCTAGCTAGCCCTAGGTACTTGGCGGGGGACCCAACTCTAAATCTGATTGATTGATTGATTAAAGTACAGTTTCATTTCAGTTTCATTTATTTTTAGTTTCAGGGGCCCGCTCTGTTGATTCTGAAAGCATCAAGGCAGATTTCATTCACCTTCATTCAGTCTTAGAAATGTCTTGCTTTAGTGGTGTGTAGCAGCTCCAAGGACAGAGCTAATGGGTAATGTCTGTGAGCTGTAGACTCTTGCCTTGTGCATGATAAGGCTGAGGGAAATTGATTTAATGAAGTTTACCTCAATGACTGTGGAATTAAAGTGTTTAATAAAGTCTATTTATTTGAGATCTAGACCGGTGCTAATTATGTCTTACTCTTACTCTGAATGTCTTACTCCTTTTTCTACTCACTCACTCTTTTGAGTGAGCTAACTTTTTAATTAGAAGCATTTAAATACATCCTTTTATTTGAAAATAACAGCTTGTAAAGATTAAAAGAACAAGAAAATGAATATTTAGTCCTTACATTTAGTCCATACATTTCTAATTCATATCAACATTAAACATGTTTAGTTTTCTATGACGTCTTTTACATATTTTGGAAATTTACTTAAGTAAAACTAACATTTATGCCTGTAAAATGTACTCAATGAAAGGAAAAAGTATGTAATTTGGTCCCCCTTGAAAATAAGATGCTGCATCTCAAGGGATTTTTATGAATAAAATTTCCTATATGTCTTAGAAAATATCATAATGTATAGTTTTTAACATGTTACTTAAATAAATTGAGCAAATGTAACTAGTTTATTCTCACCATTTAGAACGATCCAAGGCTATATCCATCAAGACTAGAAATGAATGTCTATTCATTCATAATTAAGCCAAAGCATTAAATGATATATTGAGTTCTACTGATGCAATTAACCAGGACTAGGATTTAAGAAGCAGGACTGTGAAGTCAGCAGTCTTTTTTAAGACCTTTAAACGCTTGGATTGCTATGACAAAAGCAAAATCATATTTAGAGTGGTCATGACCTGAGAACTTGCTTTTGTTTTTTGATACAACCAAGCCTTGAAATTTCATAAGCTACTGGGTATTTGTAAATGCTAAGTCTGCACAATATTATGAAAACATGCTGTATATCCTAATCTATGTATAGTTTGATATCTTTTAACTTTGGGTTTGCTGTTAAAGGACTTCAGACAATGAGAGGCTTACACATTTGCAACAGTTCAAGCGTGTGATACATGGTGGTTTTTGATATAAATTTGTAAACAATTATTTTCAAAGATGACAGGTAAATGATCTCTTATTTACCATTTGTCTGAGGTAGTCATCATTGTCGAATGAGCTTTGCGAACTGTCACATCTGCTGTCTGTCAGTGGGATCAGTGCAGGACGGAGTGGCATCAGGTCTGAATAGGGATACTGTGGATTCTTCTCATGAGCCTGGTTTGTCTCTGGGTAAAGCCTTGCACAAAGCCACGGTGCACTCCCATTGTCCCAAAGACAAAACAGTCCTGCTGATGCTGGCACTGAGGAGGTCTGATGGAATTTAAGTGTGGGTCCTGTCACCGAGGGCGACCTGGTGTTTATTAATCCGTAGGTTGGGGGTAACGGAGGAGGGGGGGTACCGGGGGAAGGGGTGCTGCTGATGCAGCAGTGACGCCTGAGGTCAGGAAGAAGGGCATGATAGATACAACCAATCACCCAGTAAGGAAGTTTAGAGGGAGGATAGGGGGAGGCTGCCCTGTCGGGACATTAAGGAACCCCTTTGTCACAGTGTCACTCAAATGGATTCAAGGTGGTCAAGACTTCTGGAGGACAAGAAAGGAGAGGTCCTATTGTGAGAGGTGGCTGGCTGTCTCTGTGGAGGTCTGATGCACACAACAGACCTCTTTTCTCTGGCCTTTTGAGTGCTCTGAACTACTGGGGAAATTGAGTCAGTGTGAACTTTTTTAGAGTTTGAGTGGATGAGCTGTCTTTTGTATCAGCACCGTTTAAGTAAGATCAAAAGAACAAGAAAATGGATATTTAGTCCTTGGAATTGAACACGTATACTTTTTGTTAAATAGTTCATTTTACTTAAAGAATCATTTGTGGAAAGTCTGCTTAAATTTTTTTCTAACTTATATCAACATAAAACATGTTTAGTTTTTAAAAGACTTTTCCATAACTGAGAGCATAGACTAAACATTATAAGCAACTGGTCAAATGCAATGCAGTTTGTACAAATTGCTTGTACAATATTGGCAATGCCAACATACTTAACTAGTTAACTAGCAATGTGTTTAAAGAGGCTATATATATATATATATATATATATATATATATATATAAAATTAATTGTTACATTACATATAAGTTGTTTCATGGATGTTTCAAATCAAGTAGTATATGTTAAACACTAATAAAAACATATTTATTGAAAGGTTTACATAAGTCTTCTACTAGAAAGAGACCCAGTTTTCACAATAGGACCTCTCCTTTGTCCTCTTCCTGAAATGTCCCCTTAGTAGAGGCACGGTTAGGCTACCTCTGCGTCCAGCTCCTGGATACGAAACGTGACCCCTCTCTAGTTGTGACATCTGATAAGACCCAATGTTTTGATAGTGTTGGCCCCTTCTACATGATCCATTGCTCTCCTTTTACACCTCAGAACAAACAGGGCTGTCTAAACAACACTTTATTGCAGAGACAAGTTCTGGTCAACCATCATCAAAGATCTGCAGTGGCATTAGCATTTAGGTTTGGACCAGATGTTAGAAGAAACTGTGGCAAAGATATGAAAGTGTTTTAATAAATTTTGGGATACATGAAAGAAATGAACACTGGCATTAAGAAAAGTTTTTGTTTCCTATCACAGACAAAACATGAAATCTTGCAAGTCAAGTAATTCTCTGTTCTACATTCAACTACATATAACCTATATATATATATATCAGTGATCTTTGGGATCTTAATAGAAGAATATGAAGAAGGTTAAACAATGTATTTCCTTTCTTTGTCTGTCCCTGGTTTTCCCGTTCCCTTTGCGTGCCCTTTACCATTGACCGGCGTTTGACCACTGGCCCTGACAGGTTTACAGTATGAAATAGAACTCATTGTTGTCTTATTCAATATGGTGCTGCTGAATAAGTCCATAAATGCATTAGACTCCTGTCTGTATCTGTTGTTCTGCTGGAGGTGAACTGGCGTTCAACCCGGTAGTGTTGTAAAATGCAGATAGGGTTCACTGGCAGGGCTCGCCATTTTACTACATGAACAGCGTTGTAAACTGTCACTCATCCTTCACTTTCATTCACTTATGTTATCAGCAATGGCATCTAGGATGAGACGCTTTTTATCTCCATTGGTCACAGGTGAAAAGTCATATATTGTGTATAATACTGACGATTTATAGTTTCTGAATGTAGATCCAAAAGTTGTGTCTTTTTTTTTATCAGTTTATTTTTATGAAATACAATAGATACATGGTTCAAGGTGAAATTAGTTAGTGGCCAAATCTTAAAAGGCTTACATTTTAAAATATGCTAGGGCTAAAATATAATTATTTATGGGTTATAATGTCAATATATTTAAAAGATGGGGAAGTTCAAGCCATACCATGATGTTTTTTGCATTATGATTAATTTATTAGTGCTTATTAATGAATGTTATTCTATGTAGCTTGGTTTGAAGGTTACTTTTAACTAAGCCCTTGTGCTGAATCAGCTTCCTGGTAAATCAGTGCCATTAATTAATGCAGCCCTTTGTCCTGCTCAAATTCAGTTTAAGGTTAAATGCCTTGCCCTTAAACTCATCCACTAGGCCAGAGTGTGTGGCAAGGTCACCGCTACAATCAACCTAGTGTTAACACAAAGGCTGCTTGTCCCCTAATGAATTAGCTCACGGTCCTGAGTGAGTCACAACAGTAGCCTCCAGCCTCTCGTGAGCTTCTCCAGCCCTACTGCCCTTTCACATGCACCTCGAGGCCCTCATTTTGAAATGAGTTTTATAACTAGACAGTAAACTTCCAGTGGCTTAATGATGATGACTTCTTCATCTGCCCAAATGCTCCTTTTGTCCAGTCCTCCTCAGGCTTTAGCCCCTGCCCCCGTTCCCTCTGGTCACACCAGGCCTTAAACCCTGTTTCACCCCAGTTTATAGTCCACTGATAATCCTCCAAAACACACACACACACAGACACACATGCACACTCATACGCGGACACACAGCCTCAGGCTTTATCTGCACAGCTCTGTCTCCTTATCCTTGTCTTTCACCACATTGCTGCCGGGTTCAGCAATGGCATTCAGTAGGAATGTTTGTGTTTGTTTGCAGGGCTGACTGTAAAGGCCTGAGTGACCTTAGCTCATCTGCTAATCTCACTAGCAGCGATTTGCACTTCAGGACTCAGCAGGTAGTCCTGAGTACAAGGAGGAGGGGGCTCGAGGAAAGTTGTGGAGCTTTTATAAGGAAATTAGATTGTGGAACTGCCACCCAGATAATAAACAACAGTGCGAGTCCTCACACTCTTGGCGTCAGGCAGACCATGTGACCAGTAGACATGGCCGGTGTGGTTACGGGAATTTTCACATTGTGGAAATGCTGCTTCTTGTCATGGGTGAATCACCCAAAAAAAAACATTGATACATTGTTCATGATAATGGTAAAGACACATTACAGGGATAGTGAAGTAATCAATATATTGTAATCATCTATCTTGTCTGTGTTGTGAAGATGATAAAAAACCTGTCCGTGGCTCAGTGGTAGAGCGGTCGTCCTTCAACCGGAAGGTAGGCGGTTCGATTCCCGCTCTCTCCACAGTTCACACTGTCGTTGTGTCCTTGGGCAAGACACTTAACCCACCTTGCCTACAGTGGTGTTCCAGCTGTGACACTGGTGAATGGAACCTTAATGTAAGTCGCTTTAAATGAAAGCGTCAACCGTAAATGTTACACTGGTGAATGTAAGTCGCTTTGGATAAAAGCGTCTGCTAAATGACAAAATGTAAATGTTATAAAAAAGCTCATATTTGTATCACAATAATGCACCAAGGGAGAATACAGTAAATGTAGCAGTAGCTCAACCCATAGATTGTATATAAATGAACCAAAGAGAAGCAACAGCAATAATATTGTATCAAAGTACGCTTCCTTGATGTGCCTCTTTATTTTCGAGTTACTCATTTGTATTAAAACAATAGATAGCGATTGATTAGCCTGTGCTCAGGCCAACAGTCATGTGTGGCAGCTGCTGAGTCAGTGAACACAGAGCTCTGGTATTCCTTTGGGAATCCTTTCCCTGCCCCCCTTCAAGCCCAAGAATCTCCCAGAACCACAGCTGGTCACATGACCTGTCTTTCCTCAGGTGGCATGTGGTAGAGATACTTCCCTTTTGTCAGGGACTTTAGCAGAAGCTCAATGCAGTGGTGAAGGATGGGCTCAGGGGCGGGTAGCCAATTCAATCCACACTCTTTTGTTTTTTGCAGAATGTCTTTTGAAGCCAAAGACAATGCTGGGCTTACTCATTATCTCTTTTTGAAATGGGTTATTTAAGAGTGGCCATGTCAAAGTCAGGGGCTTAGGCATAAATCACACAGACAGCTCTTTTTCCTCAGTTGAACTTGTGGCTGCAATGATATCATATTTTAACAGAGATTTCACTTTTGTTGCACCCATTGTAGCCTTTACTGTTGAACTTATTAAAGTAACAACCTCACTCAGTTCAGGGATACTTCACTGTAAGAAGTCAATGACATTTACCATGTGTGGTCTAGAAAAAGCAACAGCCAGACAAATTTCACAGTCAAACTCAAGCCCAATGTTTAGACAAATGTGGCTGATGGAGTGAAATTAGGAGCTACGAGTGCTAATGGAGGCTCCCTGATTGGCTTACGCGGTGGTTTATAGCGGTCCCTCACACTGTGCGAGGCCTAATATAACCATTGGAGAGGAGGTGAGAAAAACTGCACACAAGTTGATTATAAGAACGGTTGACTGTGCCTGTGGTAATGAACTGGAACAGTGGTCACATGGCTCAGGAGAGCACAAGAACAACAGTGAAGAAAGACACGTTTATAATGAGGTTATATAACGAATTAATGGTAACAGGATGCAATAGAACAGCTGATGTCCTAAAAGCGCTACAGTAGAGACACTGTCACAGTTGGTTGACTCAAGCCTGTAGTCATAACCCAACATTTGAGGGAATAATTGGAGTAAGCTCTTGCTTTTTTCTGCCGACATATTTGATAAATAGTAAATTTGATGGTTCTCTAGCATTAAACATCGACTAAAAACTAGAATACTCTTGAACAACCAAACCTAAAAACGCATAGAAAGTACCATCAAAGTCCAAACATCTGGAACTGTAGATACAAACAACTAGTCTTTTGAAAATAAAAAAATGTATAGATATAAAGGTAGATGCCCCCCAAAACATTTATAGTGGCTGATAACAATACAATTTACTTAGAAACTGTTGGGCGGAGAAAAGTCAGCACGTAAGTTCTTGACAATAAAGTTTATATATATATATATATATATATATATACTCACCAGCCACTTTATTAGGTACAACTGTTAAATTGCTTGGTAACACAAATATTTAATCAGCATCACATGGCGGCAACTCAACACATTTAGACATCTAGATGTGGTGAAGTTGACTTGCTGAAGTTCAAACTAATCATCAAATTGGGGGAAAAAAAGGATTTAAGTAAATTTGAACGTAAAAAAGGTTGTTAGTGCCACACGGGCTGGTCTGAGTATTTCAAAAACTGCTGATCATCTGGGATTTTCAAGCACATCCATCTCTAGGGGGCAGCTGTGTGGACGAAAATGCCTTGCTGATGTCAGAGGTCAGAGGAGAATGGGCAGACTGGTTAGAGATGATAGAAAGGCAACAGTAAAGTAAGGAACATGAAAGCACTTTGGGCCCCTTAGTACCAACATAGGATAGGGCGGCAGTAGCTCAGAGGGTAGAGCGGTCATCTTTCAACCGGAAGGTAGGCGGTTCGATTCCCACTCTCCCCACAGTTCATACTGTCGTTGTGTCCTTGGGCAAGACACTTAACCCACCTTGCCTACAGTGGTGTTCCAGCTGTAACACTGGTGAATGGAACCTTAATGTAAGTCGCTTTGGATAAAAGCGTTAGCTAAATGACTAAATGTAAATGTAGGATCGTTTAAAGGCCACAGCCTACCTGAGTATTGTTGCTGACCATGTCCATCCAACCCATCTTTTAATGACTACTTCCAGCAGGATAATGGACCATGTCACAAAACTCAAATCATCTCAGACTGGTTTCTTGAACATGACAGTGAGTTCACTTTACTCAAATGGCCTCCACAGATCTTAATCCAATAGAGCACCTTTGGGATGTGGTAGAACAGGAGCGTTACATCATGGATGTAATGCTGAAAAATCGTGATGCTATCATGTCAATATGGACCAAAATCTCTGAGGAATGTTTCCAACACCTTGTTGAATCTATGCATGAAAACCATGCACAAGACAACAATAAAAGTAAATATTAAAAAAATAATTAAAAATAAATAACAGACTAAAATTAGTCTGCTCCTTGCTTTTCTAAAAGGGAATGTTTTTATATTATAATAATGTTTATGGCACAAAATAAATAAATTTGAATTAGGGAAGTGAGTAATAACATCAGGAATATTATTTAACATTGTTTTGAGTTATCATTTAGATTTACAATATGGAAGTTGTACGTTAGATTATATATTCTATATTATAAAGCACATAAAGCACACACTGCTGTCTTCTTTAGTTTGATTTTGTGAGTGAGCATATTTCATGTATTAATGGCTTGGATGGGATTATCATGATAAGAAACTGGCCAATGAGATATAATCACCAACATCTGCCAGGGTGCATTGATTTGTGGTGCATATCTGTTTATTTATTTTGGCCAGATGAGCTCCTGGTATTTATAGCAGGAGTAAAAGCCCAGTGAGGGGTCAATACAAGACAAAATGCTCTATGACATAACATCCTTATGTGCTTTTTGAATGATAAATGTCTCTGAACTCGCTCTTGGTAAAGGTAATGAAAAGATTAACGGAAGGATTTGCGGACGTACAGAAGTTAGGGCGTGCTGGGGGTCACGCGTGGCAGGGCGCTAGGCTGCGTGGCAGTAGGGAGAAGTGGGGTCCGCTCTTTGTTTTCCCCCCGCAGCTCTGCAGGTTTCCAAGAGCATCTGTCACCACAGGGGGTCAGCAGGGCCAAGATGAATGAGCCCCTGGTGGATTCCCTCCCTCCTTGGCAAATGGCACAGGACAGAGGAGGGCATAGGGGACTGGGGGGAGGGGTCTGTTTGCATGTGAGTGAGAGAGAGCAAGAGGCAGGGCTTGTGCTATACTCTGAGTGGGATTCTCAGTTGCCTCTGTAGACTAGCATGACAAAGGTGACTTGAGACATACCAGAGAAGAGTGAAACTCCATATGCTGCCTGGATATCCACCATCTGACTGTTTCCAATGGGATTTATTATCTAAAGAGACCTTTGAGAGAACTCTACCTTCACTTTTGGATTTTACTGTCTTTCAGTCTGGATTGTTAAGCGTTCATTGCTGGCCGAGGAGTCATGGAAGGTACAAGAGAAACCTCTGTCTTACATGTGACACTTGCATATTAATGAGATGGGCTTTTAGCACCTAATTTAAAGTACATGGAAAGATGTTTGCCTTTTTTCATCAGGTCTTTCTCGTATCAGCTTGCTTTGAGTCACCACAGCTTTTCTAATGTTAACCATTCTGGCCATTGGAATGGAGTTTTAAATGATACAGCACAATGATACAGCACAATGAGGTGAAAACGATTCAAATATTTGTCAAATTTTCATTAACATCTTGAAGTTTCTTGGCTGTGGAGAAAAAGACACAGTTAGCTTACAGTTTGGGTTATATGTTATATGTTTCTTTATTTTGTCTGATAAATTAATTAAGTAATGAAAACAGCTTACTGTTAAGTTTTGTGTTCATATGTTAACATTTAGGTAAAAGGTCCTGCAAAAGATAAGCAGACTTGATCCCACCAAATCTTACAATGAAGTTTAATTCTGGTGTTCTCTCTGGTGGATATGCTGTAATATATTTATGCAGTTTATATTTATGCAGTAGAAACACATCAAACAGAGAAAGAAAAAGCAAGGAGGATGCTAAAGATTTCCAAACATTTATCCAACATTAAACATTAATTCATATAACATTTTTAGCTTTCAATTGTATATTTTTATTTAATGTTTGTGTTCAATTATTTTAAGTATGTCAGGAATCAGGATGCTTAAGCAATTCACTTATGTGGCTATTTATGTGACAAAGGTGTGTGTCCATCAGCATGAATTTGGCTCTAGGGGAGTACCTAAACCAGCCTGTCAGCCTGAACATGCCCTCAGATGTAGAAGTATGTACTCAGATGTACTACTAACTAAGTAAGTCTACTTTTAACAAGAAGATAACCATCAAAATATTTTAAAACTCTACACTGTAGGTCATTTGTAAACTGCCATATCTTAGAGCAGGGGTGCCCAAACCTTTTTGTTCAGAGGGCCACGGGCCACAATGCAAAAAACGTGTGCATGTAAATAAAAGAAATACTCTTCCTTCCAGGTTTGTTTAAAATGCTAATAAAGTTAATGTGAGCACCATAAGTGAGGGCTGTTTCTGGGATATATATCCATTGGCTTCTCTTCAATGGAATAGGCCATTACCTTACAATAAGCATGCTCGACTGTCACTGCAGATTAAATCAATAGTCAGTCTGCAATTTCAGTCACAAAACATGAAGACCCTTGGCGGGCCAAATCAAACCCTGTTGTGGGCCAGATTTGGCCTCTGGGTCCTACTTTGGACACACCTGTCTTATAGATTCACACTCTTTTCCTTAGAAATGCAAATAGATTTAAAATCATCAATATTTTTTACAATAATTTTTAATTCTTGTTTGTCCACACCATGAATTAGTTACTGTTCAAAGGGCAATACAACATTGTTCTTGGGGTCCCGAGATTTTAAACTCTGCTTTGATAGCTGTATCAAGCCGGCTAATAATTTACAAAATAAGGTTCAGTTTGATTACTAAATGCAAGTTGAACCAGCATGTGTACACTCAAAGGACTTGGACCCCAGACCAGCTATCCCATTACAGAGCAGCAGCACAAATTCAAAAGTGATGACGAGGTAGATTGTGACTGTCAATGTTTTGAAGGGAACTTTGCTTCAGTTCTATCAGAGCCTGAGAGGCTAAACAATACTTGTCAAAAGGTCAAAGTAGCGGGCAGATCCATTCACGAGACCACGGCTTGTGTGTATTGAGTGCAACAGCTAACTAAAACACTCAATTGTGTTTTATGAAAATAGCCCCAAGGCACATGGTATCAAATAACGCTTTGTGGTCTAATAATAGTGGCCACATATGCCATGATATGAGCCCCTCTTAATGTTTGAGTGGTCGCAAGGGCACCCATTACCCCTCACTGTCTGGCCCAGGTGTAAATGTATGTCAATGGGGTGAATGGAAGCATCATATAAAGCACTTTGGGTGCCCTAGAAGGGTACAAAAAAGCGCTATATAAATGCACCCTGTTTTTCATTTTCTGAGTGACCATAACCTGTGACTCTTCGTGTCATGGAGTTATTTTTATATTTAAACAGCCACTGGAGGTGGCAGCACAGAGAAACGATGGATAAACAGTGATAGTAAATCTGCTTGTTTTGTGTGTGACACTGTAAACTAATCAGAGATCTCATTTCTTTCCCTCAGGTCTCAAAGAACTGAGTGAACTGTCCTCACTGAAGGTTTCTGAGTAGTGGTGAACCAGCATGTAGCAGAGGTGAACAAGACCCTTCAAGCCTGGAACAACACAACAACGTAAGACTAAGGAGTATAAATAAAAAAATATATATATTTTTATTAAAACAACACTGGCTGAGAGATATTGCTGTTATTTTTTCTCTGTGTCTGTCTTCTCAAATACACTGAGTAGAGCATAGACTTATTTTGACCTGGGGTCACATTCATGCAGTCTGTTGGTGCCACCCAGAAGCTGAGGAAAGGCCTGATCAACAGCTTGCCTCAGAGCCAGTGCTAAAATCACCTCTCTAGAGCATAAAGGCCTCTTTTGAGCCAACGAGCATTAAACTGCTTCTTCCTGCTAGGCTATTCATTTTGTTTGTCCATCCATGAAGCACAAGTAGCTTAGTCACCTGAAATACCCCTCAGCCACTTCAACTGACCTTAGCAACTACCTGAGTCACATCCGTTTAGTGACCCTTTACCACAGCCACGTTTTGTTTTAAGTTGTGCAGGTGAGAAAAGGTCAGGCTGGCCATTCACAGCCAATCCAAGCAAGGTTAATGACAAATCTGTTCTTGGAGGCTTGAGGGTCAGTCAGCCAAAGAAGTCTCCGGAGCCTGCTTTGACTTCACGATCGAACAGGCATCGGCTGCTTCAACTCTGCCCTGAGGCTGCTCCCCTCTTATCCCCTCCAATTCTTTTGTTTCCTTGTGCAGCACCCTTTTACATCAGTTAAGCAAGAAATACTGTAGCTTCATTCTGTTAAGCTTCTTATCTCTTTGACAGCATATTCAGGCACTGTTAATCTTGTCTTTTGTCTGGCTTGGCTGGAATCCTCCCCAGCAAGGTTGTTAGGTAAACACTGGGACTGGAACCTGTCCAGGCGTGGACAAAATGTGATCAGGAGGGAGAAAGTTAGCTTGTATCTGATTCCTACTGTGGTCTTTACTGACAAAATAAAAATGTTTAGGTTTTCTGATAATTAATTGAATTAGTATTTTAAACAATCTTGTATGATTTATGATTTCACATTCCCAATTCTAATGTTAGTTTAGGATACATTTCCTTTTTCTATGTCAATAAAAATTTGTTTAGTAAAGCTATTTTACATCTGTGTACCACTATAAATGTAGAACCCCAAGGCTTATATTACATTGTAAAAAATGCCACATACATCTGGTTGATGGTGCCTTAACAGCTGTACTGGATCGTCTTGAAATAGAATGTGCACATTTTGTCTTTAGCCTGAACTCTACAAGGACACAGATAGAGTCTTTTCAGGACATGTCTATTTGTCAGTAGATTAGCCAAAACCTCTTTTT
The DNA here is from genome assembly GCA_024416835.2 of Perccottus glenii. Taxonomy (NCBI): domain Eukaryota; kingdom Metazoa; phylum Chordata; class Actinopteri; order Gobiiformes; family Odontobutidae; genus Perccottus; species Perccottus glenii. The sequence continues at coordinate 20,476,068 of CM044557.2, forward strand.
TCTTTCCGAATCACGTGTTTTGGAAAAGTCTTTTATCACTGGCTTGGATTAAAAAAATTATTCAGACTTGTTTTGACACTCAAAAATGAGAGTCAAGGAGGGTGCCTCTATCGTGTGATAAAAGGAAGAAGTTATGTGGTTTGAGGCGGCTCTTTCTTTAAATTTGAGATCTTACGGCTGTCTCCCTTCTCCAATCTCCCTTTTTTTTTTGTTTGGTCTTTGTGGCCACATGGTTGTTGGCTCTATGTCCAGTTACCATCTGCCAGCAGAGAGTGGCCAATGTCAGGCCCAAGGAGCCGGCCCCAGCAGATGTCCCAGAGTGGACTTTTAGGTGGAGGAGCCAATGGTGGCAGAGCAGGCAGAGTGACACCACTGACAGAAAGAGTGAGACAAAAAATAGAAGTACACCATTGGCCTTGGCCATTATGTGCGCCAGTCTGTCTGAGAATGTGGAGTGCACAGCTTCCAAATAATAATTTCCTGCAATATGTCTAACTAAAATGTTTCAGAAGATGATGAGAAACATCATCGTAATAGAAAGAAATGGAAAGTTTGTTAATGAGTGTTACATTTTAATATTGGCCGTAAGGTTATTAAAATGTTAGTTTGATTTGATCCAAAGAAAAAAAAAGATTTTCATTTACACAAATAAGATTAAAAAGATTTCATTAACGTTAATTAAGTTAATCGGAAAAAGTTAATGAGCATAAATTTCTAGGAGTGATCCTCAGCAGAGGTCGCATTAACCGAATATTTCCCGTCATTGACGGTTTTTTTCAACGGACTTGTCAGGCCACAACAACAGCGATGGAATTAAGTTTAGTTAATTTTTGTCGTGAGTAAAACAAAAAGCCATTATAAGTATTATTAAAGTATGAAAATTAAAAATGACGGGTAATTGGATTAGATTAGATTAGATTGTTTATTTAGCCACACGACAACGCCGGTGGAATTTGTTTTCGGTACAGTATGTTTAAGCTCTACATCATCATACACTTACAGACAACAAATAGACAATAAACTTCACAACATGTAGCAATACAAGATACAGTGTTTACATAACCATGCCTAGTGTGTAAGAGGAGAGGCTAGACTAAAGAGAGCAGTTCAGAGTCCTAATAGCTATGGGGTAAAAGCTGTTTGTGAAACGTTTGGTCTTGGTGGAGAGTGACCTGTAGCGCCTACGTGAGGGAAGAAGCTGAAAAAGATGGTTCGCTGGATGTAGGGGGTCAGTCCTCGTCGAATAATAGACGAGGACGGAAATTTTACGACTCCGTCCGTCAAAATGACGAAGAGTGAGAAAGTCTAGCGCGACCTCTGATCCTCAGTTACAATGTTAGGTGGAGACCACAAATTGCTAATATTTATTCTAAAGTGGCTAAAAGCATCGATATAAAGGGTAGGTGTAGACAAACTAAATCAGAATGCTCTGTCCATCTTATATTTTTTCACTCATATCCTACTGTATATTTATTTCTGTACTGAAGTCTGGGGAAATACCTTGTTTTCCCAGACAATCAGAATTGTACATAATGTTTTACAGATCATACTTACACACTGTTTTTAAAATCATATTTACATTTTTTAATTTAGCTGAGCCTTTTATCCAAAGCAACTTACATTGAGCTTCTATTCACCAGTGTTAGAGCTGGAACACCACTGGAGGCAAGGTGGGTTAAGTGTCTTGCCCAAGGACACTACGACCGTATGAACTGTGGGGAGACATAGTTAAATTAAAAACATTGTTGATAATTAATAAAGCTTAAAACAATCAACTCCTCAATAATTTTCAAAAAATGTTTATAAATTGAGAAAGGGGTATAATTTAGGGGGAGAACAGAAATTTAAAGGTACAGTGTGTTTTTACTACTGTATATTAAAGAAACAGTGTATTACCAGAAATGGTGTGATACTATGGAATGGACTGGACACTAATATGAAGGTTGTGGTAACTTTACAACAATTTAAAAAACTAAATAAAAAGACTTTCTTTGATATAGGGTATACTGGGATGTAGGGATGAACTGTAAATATAGTAAATAATATTAATAATGGTTTCAATTAATTGATTAACTAGTATGAGCTAGGAAATTAGTATCTTTAACAAATATACGGAAATGTATAAATGAATTATAAATGTACAAATAATATTGATTAAAATAATTTAAATAATTTAATAAAATTATTTTATTAGAAAACTTAAATAATGATAACTAATTAATAATAATAGTATTTTTATTTTTTCTTCTGTTTATAAATGGAAGTTATTATAATTGTTTGTATTTTTGTTTTGCTGTTTTGTTATAATATATACATAACACTTTAATTTAAATGTTAAAAGGGTTAGGTGCAATAACTCTTAACTTCAGCCTAAACCCTTTTGTTTATATTCAATGAAAATATCCTTTTTTTAGTTTTTTTTGCCCAATAAACTAAACTAAAAGACGAAGATAACAGGGCATTTGTATACAATACTTGTTGCTGTTAACCTTGCAATTTCTATGTATGGTATGTAAGGTGCTGCTGTCTTGAGATTAGCAGAAATGTGGTTGTGCATCTTTGCAAATCATGCTGCCCTTTCCTCTTGGCTCTTACAGATAATGGGGAATTCATACGCTGGGCAGCTGAAGTCTGCTCGTTTTGAAGAGGCTCTTCATAACTCTATTGAGGCATCACTGCGCTCTACCAGTGGAGATCCACAGCCCATCTTCACCCAGCTATACCTAGAGCCAGACCCGTATCCTGGTAACGTGGAAGGTAAGCCTCGAGAGTAAACAGCCTTTGGTTAAAGAATAATAAAGACAGGTAGCACAAAGCTTATTTATGCTACTGTATAAATTGTGTTTGTATTTATTATGGAGAACTCCTATCCATAATGTCACATAGTGACCTATTAATAGGGACTTATCAACCAAAATACATACATAAAGATCTCTCAATCTTATGTGCCCCTTAGACATAAAGTCAAAAAGTGACCCTCATGGCGTTGACACACCTAGCCATGACTTGAATGGCCACTCTTCCAATGACATGGACGAAATGGACGACGATGATGAGTCAGACAGTAGTAGCCCCCCACTTCCTTACCTGCAGGCCCCTCCCCCAGATGGCTGCTGCACACAGGACGGTAAGTAACAACTACAATAAGTAATTATTAGTTTAAATTTCTTTAAAGTGTGTTTAAAATGCCATTTAATTTTAGTTCATCCTCTAAGTGAAAAACAACCTTCCTCTTTAGGTTTCTGTCAGGGCGGCAAGGACCTCCGTCTTGTCTCCGTAGCAACAGAGCCCATCGAAGTCCCAGCAGGCTTTGAGCTGGTCGGTGCCAAATCCCCCAGTGTCCCTGAGCACATCCTGGTGTGCGCTGTGGACCGGCGCTTTTTGCCTGATGAGAATGGGAAAAATGCACTTTTAGGTCAGTGTGTTCCCGCAGTCAGTGATAAGACAGATACTGGAGAGTTGAATTTATTTTAAGCTTCTGGGGACACTAATTAAGGAGCAGCAGCTTCTACATGGTGTTAGCTGTCAAAATGATTGCACTGCTCTTTGTGTGATTAATGTTGTATATTAACCAACGCCTGTTTACTTTTAGGATTTTCGGGAAACTGTGTCGGCTGTGGAGAGAAGGGTTTTAGATATTTCACCGAGTTTTCTAACCACATAAATCTGAAGTTATCCACCCAGCCCAAAAAGCAGAAGCACTTAAAATACTACCTGGTGAAGAATTCTCAGGGTGCTCTGTGTAAAGGACCCCTTATTTGTTGGAAAGGTAAAAATTAACTATCACATTGAGACTTAACTCTAAAAATTTCTTTATATATTGTATGTCATACCTTATAATAACTGACATTTTACTCTCTCTTTGTTCTCAGATTGTAAAACTCGTCAGTTCTCCAGCAGCGCATCAACATCCAAACCCTGCTCAGCTTCGTCTCTCAGCAGTAAAGAAAATAGTGCCACTAGCGGTCACAGCTCCTCCCCTTTTTCCTTGTCTGGTAAGGCAACATGCTCTTGTCTTACCAAAACAGAAATGTTGCATTTCGTATAGGTTTCATGGTGATGCAATAATGACAAATTATCAGGAAAACTGCTTTTTTATTACTGTACTAATCTTGGGTTAGTGAATATTGTTGGGAGTAGATAATCTTATAAATTTGTACTCTTGTTCTAAACTAAACCAATTATCCCCAGTCCAAAATAAAAAATAGCCAATTCTTGTTACATTAAAATAAAATGTATTCATCCTTTTTCTCTTTGATTGGTAAAGCTTCAGGGCTTATACTATTGATTTTTTTTCTAAACCTAAAGCTGCCTCTATGTGGTGTTCTCACACCTTAATGTTAGGCAGCTGTGCTGTGGAGCTCCCTGTTGGCATAAATCAAGCATAAAATCTCCATGGCTACGACCTTTGAGTACATACTGCTCCTGAAGAGGTCAGTGATACTCACAAGCAATAACTGAGCGCCTGTCTTTTGTTTTTACTTTCAGATTCTCCACCAACAAGGATAGTGCAGCCTCCGTCAGCTTTTTTCAGCAGTCAAGACCTCAGTCGAGACTGCGGTTTCATCAAACCTCAGACCATGACACCTGGAAACAAGAGCTTGCCAATAGGTAATGCTATCAGTATTATGTTCTCTGTGGCTCATTGTGCATTTGTTTCCCTCTCCTACTATCACACATTACTATATTTTTTAAATAATTATATTGCTAGTCTTTTGCCTGTATGTGAGTGACATGGCCTCGCACCTGCTGTAAAGAGTAGCTTAGTTACATGTAATACGTTACTCAACTCAAAAAGCAGCTGGAACTATGACTGACCATGGAGCTGAGATGACTATGGCCTGCCTTGGACTCAATTTTCCAACCCACCCACATCCACACAAACACATCCATTTGTGCGCACTTGTATTAGCACATCAATCAATACAAAAGGAAGGAATGCTGTAATGACTTTTAAAGGCCATACTATCCATTGACCTATATACAAGGCTGTGATATTGACAAGCAGAGGTTACAAATACCAATCAATATTTTAGTGTATTGCATACACAGTGATTATAAGATTGAAAAATGTCCAATCATAACATTTGAAAGCTTTTAAACAAAAGTATATAATAAATATAATATTATATATATATATATATATATATATATATATATATATATATATATATATATATATATATATATAGACCAGAACAATTTTATTGTCAGAACAGTCCTAGCTGTTTAAGGATATTCGTGTTTCTGTTTGTGTCCAGTACCCACAGCTTTGAGGGTGAATGCACCGACTAATGGACTGAGTGTTGATGGACATGCTCCTTTGCTGAGCCCCTCCCAAGTCTCATTAGGGCCTCAAGGTCAGGGTTATCGCACCGCTGAGCTCGGGGACAGCCCAGGCAAGCTAAACAACAATTCCAATAGCATTCTATAACTAATATAATGTTGTCTTTAATAAATATTTTCTTTTAACAATATCTTCTGATCTTGATGTCCAGTGTCTTCTGTGATGAACAGTGGCCCTCCAAAGAAGCGCCATCGTAGCTGGCATCCCAACACTCTGGTGCCTGTTCTTCCTACAGCCGTCCCTGTGCCCACTATACGACCTATAGTCTGTTCTTCAGGTCAGTCTCTGAACCCATTATATCTTCAGTATTTGTGGGTTCTACTCAGAGCTTTCTACTCTGTTATTGACCATGTTTTCCAAGCAGGAAGCCCCTCCTTATTCTTGGTGTAGAGTAGATATACCACATCATTGATGTGCTTTGGTCGTTAGGGATGATTCAGCCAGCATCTCCATGGCAATGGAGATGGAGAGTTTATTGCTGAAATGATAAAAATTGCATCCCTGCAAAAGATTTCTATCATCATGAAATTGTTGTTAAATATAACCTCCTCATTTAAACCAATTGTCTGCTCTTTTTTTCTTTTATTCAGACTGGTTACATAGTAATGAGAATTTTCTCAAAACAACATATGCCTTGAGTGGCAGCGATGACATGCCATTTTTATCCTATTCAGGTGCTGTAATGGCAGTGTCTGCCCCTCTGCCGCAGGGAACTGGGGTCATTCAGCCCCAACCTGTGACCGCAGGAGAAACTGTCATCGTTCCAGACAACCTACTTAACTCTTCAGGAGTACGCCCTGTCATACTTATTGGTACGTGGTTAAAATACATCATAAGTGTCATCATCACTGTCTCAGTCAATTAAATGTACTTGTATGTATGTAATGTTTTGTGTTAAAGTAGTGTTTCAGGTTTTAGTGATAGTCTTTTTTTATTACAGGGCATGGCACTTTACCTTATTTCTATGGGAATGTGGGAGACATAGTGGTGAGCCCCCTGTTGACCAGCTGCTATAAAAGCAGCCAGTTGACAGAGAAAACCATAGAGACGTTAGGCCTCAACAGCAGCCAACTGCTCAGTGTGGAGACAATGATTTTGCTCACTTTACAGTACCTGGCACGTTTAGGTAAGCACCAAAAACACACATTTATTAATTTTTTCCTATTTTTCACCAAAATCTTTGCAGATGTGTTGACTGCTAAGATTACATTTTCTTGTGTTGCTTGTCTTGCAGGCCCCCACCAAATTCCTCTGAGAGAGGAGCTGGAGCAGATTGTTTTGAAGGCCATGCTGTGCTGCCCTGGAGGTCCAGCCATCTCCCCCTCTCAGCTGCCCTGGTTGGCTCGGCTAGAGGCCAGTGTCTCTGGCGGCAGTGTCCAAGTTGTGGTTACCCATAACTCTTTAGGAGAAGGCATTTCAGAGTCACTGCGTACTCTCTGTGAGGGACCTCACCAACAGCAGTCCCTGCCAACTTATGTCATCATCATATGTGCCTCCAAAATGAGCGGCAATGAGTTCTGTGTACTTGTTTTAGGTATACAGCTGTGTTTTTTAGCTTTTGGGCAAAATTGACAGATTACAATTGTCTTATCCAATTTGTTTATCACAGGAAGATATCAAGCACGAGCTTTAGCTGAAGGCATGCTGACAACCAATGAATTTTTGAAGGAAATCAGTTATGAGCTCATCACAGGGAAAGTCAGTGTCTTGGCGTCTCACTTTAGAACTACTTCGCTAGGTGAGTGGATTGAGTATGTTAAATGTTTGTGTGATAAAGTCTAAAAAAAGTATCTCAGAGTCATGTGTGACTTTGGTGATGGTTTGTTTTAGGGGACAATCTTGACAAGCAGCTGGTGCGATACCAGCGCAGGCAGAAGGGACAGGTCATCCCGCCCTTTCAGGGCGATGTGACTGACCACATCCATTCTCAGGAGGCTGCCAGCATGTCACCGCCCACAGATAGAGGTTAGACTGCTCGCTTGTTGTTGTTTGAACAGGATTGACTGGACTCACTACATAGATAATCAGTGCCTTTTCTATTTAGACATGTTGAAAGACTGAGGAATTAAACATTACAAACTAGTCACATAATTCAGATACAGTTTCTATGAATCTAGTCATTTAACATTGTGTCAGAAATAACAGGACACATGTGTCTGTTCTGAATCCATTCCCCTTTTGTATTTACCCATAGGGGATGTTTTAAATAAGATCTTCCAGATCTATCCAACCCAACTGAGAGTGGCACGTAGTCTCCTATCTCAAATCTGCTCCATTGCTGACTCAGGGACACAAAACCTAGATTTGGGAAGGTTTTGTAAAGTGGACTTTCTTGTTTTGGTCCCTCCTTCTCATATCTTGGTGCAACAGACAGCACAGCGGATCCGACAATCAGGTACAAGGACATTTTATTTTTTCTTACCGTTTAATGGAAAGGTTAAGGTTCAATTGCAGTGTTGGAATCAAGGGTAATTTTACATTGGCCTTAAATGCTGCTGTGATGTGTAATGTCCTTAGGTGTGCTTGTGGACCTTGGAATTGAAGAAAGCACATTAGTCAACCAGAAATCAGAGAGGTATGTGGTGCGTCTGGATGGTGATGTGCATGCCAAGATGGAGGCCTTCATGAGGAAAGTCAAACAGAACCCCTACACACTGTTTGTCCTCATTCATGACAACTCTCATGTCGACCTCACAAGGTAAGGATTCAAATTTAAACACTGTAAACTTAGCAGTGTTGTTTTAGATAAGTTGTCTGGAAGTATAAACACAAAGGTTAGTGGATATGACCGAACAGCTAGAAAAGGCTAAAATCCAACACAACTTTTCCAAAGTATAACCTGAAAAACTATATTTAGGATTTATTTTGTATTTTGGCACATTTCACATTTTAGTACATGGTTCAGTTTTGTTGCTGCCTTTGTTGCTGTGTCATTAAAATACGCTTTTATATATTTGGGAATTCCACAGTTGTTAGATTAAGTTGTTGCTAATGTAATTTTGCCCTGCTTCCTGTCCAGTGCTCTCTCAGGCTCTGTGTGTCACGGAGAGCTGCAGGGATTGGCTGACCGAGTGGTAAATTGCCAGGAGGTCCTAGATGCTATGAACCTTCTCGTCCTGCAAGTTAGCTGTTTCCCATACACACTACAGACCCGCCAGTCCCGCATCAGTATCCACAATGAAGTCCTCTGGCCCACTATCGAAAGTCTGGTGAGGATTATTTATACTATACTTTATAGTTTGGGGTCATTTACAACAGCAGTGGAGTAGTTGCTCTCCCTGGTGGACATAACTGTAACTACACACGCAAGTGCAGATTTTTGGGTATGATATATATTGTAATTACCTTAATGTTAATACAATTAATATTTTATGTAATTTAAACCTTTTTTGTGTTGTGTTAATAATAAAAACAATAATTTTGATGATGAGTCTTTGAGAATAGTGTGCTATAAAGGTGTTCTATTTGTGGACTATCTTTGTCCAGCAGGGGGAGCAGTCTTCTAAGGATTTGGCCTACTTTGGCCTGAGGGACTACAGCAGCTCCCTGCAGTGGGGTGTGGCCAGTCCCATTCTGCGTTGTGATGATGCATTTGAGAAGATGGTCCATACCCTCCTGGAAAGGTCAGTGTCTGATACTTGCATTGATGTACATTCTCACACTTTAAACAAAACCCTGAATAAAAAGTAACTTAATCATCTCTTTTGTTTTTCCAGACATCCACATTTACACAGTATGGTGATCCGCAGCTACCTACTTATTCAGCAGTACACGGAGGCCATGATGGCACTGACCTCTTCCCCATCTCTGAGGGACCACATCACTCCAGAGACTCTGGCCATGGTGGAGGACTTGATTAATGCTGCAAGCAGAGAAGGTGTCCAGGGCCGGGGCCACATGCTGCTGGTACGTGTCCCATCCTTACAGCTGGCCATGCTGGCCCGTGAGAGGCTGGAGGATGTCCGGGACAAGCTAGGCCTGCAGTTATGTTTTGCTGTGCTACTTGGAAGTCCTGCCTCTGAGCTCACCCTACCAAAAGTTTTCTCCAACCGCCTTAGGGTGAGTTCACAAGTGATATCTAAAATACAATTTATTAAACAATTAGGATTTAATTGTATTACATTTTATTGCCTTGTCATTTATTTGATCCTGTCCTACAGGCATGGAAAGGATGTGAGAATGAAGAATGGGTACCACGGACCTATGAGGATCTTGAGGGACTACCTTGCATTGTTATCCTGACAGGAAAAGACCCACTAGGAGAGACATTCCCAAGGTACTTCTTTTGCTTTTATTTTATTTAATGTAAACAAAGTTGTACACAATTATGTGTAACTCATCTATTATTTATTCTGGAGTGTCTTGTGGTAAATTACTGGGTGTTGTTTTACACGTAGACATTCAGACAGTTTCAGTTCTCTTCAACAAAAGTGGTCTACTTACACTTTTCAGTTCCTGTGTCATCTGTATCTTCTGCGCTAGCATTAATCAATCACGTTAGTCCCCACACTGTACCACAGTCCTGTGCTCTATAAATTCACATATTCTTTTCTGAACAAAAAAATCTTAAGTTCGTCTCTTATCTTTACTATGTTATTGGTCTTTGTCTTTTTAGGTCTTTGAAATACTGTGACCTACGCCTGATAGACTCAAGTTACCTTACTCGCACAGCCTTGGAGCAAGAGGTGGGCTTGGCTTGTACCTATGTGTCCACAAGTGTAGTCCGGGATCCCAAAAAAGCCATGGCTTTAGGTTTAGATGGTGCAAAAAGCACCCCTCATGATGGTGACGAGCTGGAAAGACCGCAAAGCAATGGCAGTGCTGCTACTAGAGCGTCTGGTTAGTGTGATTATAGAATAAAATGTTATTTACTATCATTTCTATCCTTACAACTGAAAAATATGTTTAACATGGGCTGTCTGTCATGTCTTTATTTAGGTTCTTTGGCAGAGAATGGTGTCAGTTCATCAGACAACGCAGACTCTTTCCCGAAGCCCTCCACATCCAATTGCCCCAGACTGTGCCACCTCTGATATTGACACAGTTGAGACAGGAGCTCAAACAGTGTTTAAACAGGAGTGTGATTCTCCAGGAAGCCACCTCCCTCCTCTCCACTCCAAAGACTCCAAACCCCCCTCGTCCCTCTGCTCCACCTCCTCATCCTCGTCCTCTCCATCCTCTTCCTCCACTCAAAGACCCAGTCAGTCGACACAGTGTGGCCGCACTGCAAAACCCACCCGAGTGTTACCACGGACGGTCATCATGTCCCGAGCGGCTTACAACCTGCTGTCCGGGGAGTCTGTGAGTCAGCTGAGCTCTTTCTCACTGCTGCCTCATGCAGATGTGGCCTGGAGCAGTCCGCTCAGGCCCCTCATCCCTCACAACCCGCAGGGAGCAGAACAGAGCATGTACTATCGGCAGTGGACCACAGCCAGACAGCATCATGCAGATTACGAAGCGCCACTTGTGCCTCATCCTCGTCGTTTGCTGCTCAGCGGACCACCACAGGTGACAAACAAATGTTCTACGTAACATTTATATAGTATTCTTCACTAAACATAATTACACAAAACTTTTTAAACATATTTTAAGTGTTAAATGTTGTTTTAAATTGTAGGTGGGGAAAACTGGTGCCTACCTGCAGTTTCTGCGTATCCTGTTTAGGATGCTTATCAGATTGTTGGAGGTAGATGTGTATGACGAGAGTGAGGTGGAGGATGAAGAAGGTCAGTATTGTTAAGCCTTTGTAGATAGAAATGTTATTTGTCTATGTCACATCTCACGTGTAATTTATTGATATGTTCTTATAGAAACTCCAATTTCAAGTCCAATGAACACCATGTGGCCTGACATTGAAGATATTCACAAGTTTCCCTTTGACTTTTTCCCTCGCGACCCCAAGTTTAAGAAAGCAAGTCCTGTTTACTCTGAGAAGATGCCAAAGTGCTTGAAAGGTATGCAGAGTAGGGTATGCACAGTTGTTTTCAAGCAATCTTTGTATAGTTAACAAGAACTTAAAAATATTTGTTTTAATGTTTGGGATGTGCAGATTCAAAAAAAGATGGAGAAAGCCAAATACCAGTCCAACGGGAGACTAGGTCCATTCGTTTAAGCAGGTTTGCAGCTCACAATGCATTTCATCATTGTGAACAGTGCCACCACTACTGTGAAGCAAGCCCCTCCTCACAGGTGAATATTTTAAAACATGTCAGTTTCATAAACACCATTTATCTAAACTGATCAACAAACCTAATGCCTGAGAGCGTTTTACTCATTGCTGCACTGTCCCATGAGGGTCTTTCTGTGTTAATAACGCATGATCTTGTATTTGCAGCTGGCGGAGTGCATCTTCCATGCCTTCACCTTCAGTTCCTCCATGTTGGGTGAGGAGGTCCAGCTTCAGTTTATCATTCCTAAATCTAAGGAGCAGCACTTTGTCTTTAGTCAGCAGGGCAGCCACCTTGAGAGCATGCGCCTGCCACTCGTCTCCACCAAGGTAGGAATAACACCAAGTTCAATACTAAATAAAGTAAGATTTTATTAGACTGCAATACAAAGTTCCTTCTGTGCCTAACCCTAGGACCCTGACCTGTTGAAGAGCCCCATATTTACTCCAACTACAGGACGACAGGATCATGGCTTGCTCAACCTTTTCCACGCTATGGAGGGGGGCAATCATTTACACATTCTTGTTGTGAAGCAGTTTGAGATGGCTCTGTACCGCAAGTACTGGCCCAACCACATTCTGCTTGTCCTTCCAGCTATGTTCAACAACGCTGGAGTTGGTGAGTGACTTTAGGATTGTATGTATGACACATGTAAACGCCTGCTGCATGCTAGTTCCTTTTATATGTAAACTGTCTGGTTTAAAATAGGGCCTAACTTGTGCTTTCACACAGAAAGTAACAGGCATTCACCAGTTTATTACACTGAACCACACAGTGTTTACTATATGAACCTATACTCATTAGAACCATTTGGGGACTTTTGAGTGACACAGAAAAATGTCACTCTTGATGTTCGTGTAGTGCACCAAACAGGGACCTAACTTGAGCTATTGTTTAAGGTGCTGCCCGCTTCATGATCAAAGAGCTGTCATACCACAACCTAGAGCTGGAGAGAAATCGTTTGGAGGAGCAGGGCATCAAGAGACAAGATGTATGGCCTTTCATTGTCATGATGGATGACTCCTGTGTATTATGGAACGCCTATCAGCCCACAGACAGCAGGTAGGACTCATGTGGTAAATGCATTTACAGAAAAAGTTGCTATCATTTTAGAAATGTATTAACAATAGCACTAGACTTAAATGTCCTTAAACTCCAGAAGTAACAGACACATATTAAAAAGGATGTTTTTAACATTAACGTTTGTACTATTGTTTTATTTTGATTAATTTTAGTGAAACATCAGATGGAGGTTCAGCGCTCACCAATGTGTCCCTTAAGTCAATGCTGCATCATATGGAGAATACACCAAAAATTTCTTATTATGCAATGTGTGGTACTCGCAAGTGGAGCAGCCGCCAGTCTCACAAGCCTCCCAGCAGGCCGTTCAGTCGGTGTCACCTACATGACTTTGTCCTGCTTAATGTGGACTTAACACAGAATGTCCAGTATGACCTAAATCGGTAAGTTTGTGGTTTTCCTTCGGTCATGCTTTTGGCTGTTTCAAGTTTTGACAATAATGCTTGGTTTGTTCAGGTACAGTTGTGAAGAGGTGGACTTTAATCTGAGGGTTAACAGCAGTGGGTTACTGCTGTGCCGCTTCAACAATTTCAGCCTTATGAAGAAACACATTCCATTCGGAGGGAACAAGGACTTTATGGTCAAACCTAAACTCGTGGTAAAATATTCTTATAATTTGTTTGTCATTCTTAAATCTTGGTTTCAAAATAAGCACTCAAAACTAAATTGTTTTTTCCACTTTAGGAGATAGAGAACCCATCCCTAATCAGCCCGTCCCAGTATGTGTGTGCCCCAGACAGTGAGCAGACTCTGCTGGAGGCACCGGCCCAGTTCCTTCTAGAAAAGTTCCTCCAGAGTTGCAGCTACAGACTGTTTCCCATGGCTATTCAGAACAGAAAAAACCCAGTTCTGTCCATTGACAGTTACCTTAACATTGGCCCGGAGGTATGATTGTATGATTGTGTACATTCAGAAAGGTCATACTATTGCACACCTTTTTATAGATTTAAGCTGTTGCTGAGATTTATATGAAGCAAAAGTAGTCAGGTATTAGGTTTTTTGATAAAAATTTAAAGTGAATTTGAAATGAGATTTTTGAAGTGTGAAAGAAAATCTGAATTAGCTGCTCATACATTAAAAACAGAACAGCAAAAGAATTTTGTGTGATGTCAGAGAGTCGTGGAGTTTGGGCAAAGTCATGTTTTGCCTGGTACATTCTGACTTGGATCTGCAAACACACAGCAAACAAAGAAAAGATCCAAACAATGCACAGTCCTAAAGCACACCTTGACTATGTGCATTGACTTGTGTTTGTAACTTTGTCATTAAATTATATGAATTACACTTGAGCCCATTGGCTCAGAGGGACTCTTAATTAAGGTTTAAATCAACCATTTAATTTAATTTAAAATGCAAAAAGAACTGCCCTTTTTAGAACTGCCTAGTTGATTTAAAGTTTGTCTTGCTTGTTACAACAGATTTCAGTGTGCTACATCAACTCTCGTCCACACTCCACCAACCTGAACCACCAGAGCCTGGTCTTCAGTGGCCTCCTGCTTTACCTCAGTGACTCCTTTGTCGTTTCTGGACTCCTTAAGAAATTTTACTTCTTGAAAGGTGACTGATCACTTTACTCAAATATATTTCTATTTTTTTCTTTTCTGCCATTTACATTTAATTACCTTCAAATAATTTCTATAACAACAGCTTTTATTTACATTTTTATCTGTTTGTCCACAGGTGCCACTCTCTGTGTGATCTGCCAAGACAGAAGTTCTCTGCGTCAAACCATTGTCCGGCTGGAACTGGAGGATGAGTGGCAGTTCAGGCTGCGGGACGAGTTTCAAACAGCCAACTGCACTGAGGATCGGCCCCTCTACTTTTTGACTGGCCGCCATGTTTGAACTTGAAGTGGATTTATTTCATGATAAGCCAGCAATCACAGTACCATTGGCATTAGAGGGTTAAAGGACCCAAAGTGCTTTGATGTCTGGACAAATGGCCTTATGGCTTTATCATGCACCATGACAGTCTCCATGGCACATGTGGCCTCTTGCTCAAAGCTGAACTCCTCTTCACTGGAGTTGTACCGATTCAGACTCTGCTGTGATAAAAGAGCACCTCTGAAATGAGCTTGATTAAGTACATTGTTGTATTATGTGTAAACCGACACCCCCCAAATGATAATGTGACTATTTAAAGATTGTACTGTTTGTATAGGACTATAATGGGACTGTGTCCTGTCCTAAACATACATTTTCTCTCAGGGTTTAAAAGGAAGATGAAAGGGAAGTTGTTAAAAGGGAGTGTTTTTCTCCCTTTATTCTATGTATTTGTTGGTTTTTACTTAAGTTGATACCAAAGACATCCTCTTCTGCACCTTGCCTATTTCTCTCAATTCACTAATCCTTTTCTCATCTGCTTTGTAAAACTCTATCGCTACTAAGACCACATAACTTTTGGTATACAGAGTAACTGTAATGCAAAATTATATAGAGCTATATATAACCGTTACAGTCCAAATATTGGTGTATTCTTGCCTCTAATGTAATGTGTGGAATTGATAATCCCAAGAAGTTAATGTTTTTTTAGAGGCATTAGCCAATCAAACAGCGATACAGCAGCTAACATGTCTGTTCAGTTTATCACTGCCAGATGTAATCAATACCCTCAATATGGCCCCCAAACAAGCAGCAGATCACACCAGGTCATAGTCATACTTGAAAGAAGAATGTTTTTATCGATTTCTACACAGGGTTGTCCAAAGAATATGCCTTAGGTGATTCAGAAGATATCATCACTTAAGTCCCCAATTTTTCGGACCAACAAGAATGAAGAAACCATTTAACTGTAAGATGAAACCTTGAAGCAAAATGAAATAATTTCATTTTGGACTACTGTTTAAAATGTTTACATTATTAATATATTGTACCACCCCTTTACAAAGAAGGGTCTCTAATGTTTTTAGTCTTGTGTATTTTCCAGTATATTTTGGTCAGAATGTCTCTGTGCAAGTCAAGAAGAATCTACCTAGATGTGTCCTTACCGTATGTATGTATACTTTTATTATGACTTTTTTTTCTAAATGAAAGTCCATGTAGGATTCTTATTTATTGAACATTTTTGACTGATAATCAAATTGAAGTTTGCATGCTAAGCTCGCTTAAAACAAGTGAGTGTGTCCTTTCCAAAACCGCTCATGAAGGTTTTGCACACGACCCAGAATGATTCCTAGATGTACTGAATGTCGATGGGGTGGGAAATACAAACTTGCACTATACAAGTTGCCAGCAGAAAAAAATAGTTCTCACAAAGCTAAACATTAGATTTTACATTTAAATTACGTACCCATATGATAATTGAATTTAAAATAAAATGACATTTGTCCATTAAATGTTTCTTTTTGTTTAATTTAACACTTGCAACTTGCTTTCACAATCTTCACTAAAATGTAGACTTTGTTCATAACCATGTGCAGCCCAGTGGAAGCCTTGGTGTCTCGTGATCTACCTCATGTTTACCATTGTGTTTGCAAGTCTTGAACATACGGTATTTTAGGGCCATGCTTTTGTTATCCCGATTTATGAATGTAATAAAATAACATGTCAGTTCCCTTACGTTGTATTTCTTTGTGTTTGTCTTTGCAATTATTTTAAACAATGACTTAAACAGTATTCGTCCATGGCAAAAAAAAACAAAAAACTTTGTCCTTCACCCTCCGCGGGTGGTCTCATCCTTCGAGCTCGGGTCCTCTACCAGAGTCCTGGGAGCTTGAGGGTTCTGCGCAGTATCTTTGCTGTTTCTAGTACTGCACTTTTCTGGACCGAGATGTCTGGTGTTCTTCCAGGGATCTGCTGTAGCCACTCTTCCAGTTTGGGGGTCACTGCCCTGAGTGCTCCGATGACCACAGGCACCACTGTCGCCTTCACCTTCCAAGCCTTTTCCAGCTCTTCTCTGAGCCCTTGGTATTTCTCTAGTTTCTCATGTTCCTTTTTCCTGATGTTGCAATCACTTGGTATTGCAACGTCAACCTAACCTTCCTCTGCTGTTTGTCCACCACCACAATGTCTGGTTGGTTCGCCATTACCATTCTGTCAGTCTGAATCTGGAAGTCCCACAGGATCTTGGCTCGGTCATTCTCTACCACCTTTGGAGGTGTTTCCCACTTTGACCTCGGGGTTTCCAGTCCATACTCCGTACAGATGTTCCTGTACACTATGCCAGCCACTTGGTTATGGCGCTCCATGTATGCTTTCCCTGCCAGCATCTTACACCCTGCAGTTAGTGTTGGATTGTCTCAGGGGCCTGTTTGCACAGCCTACACCTTGGGTCTTGTCTGGTGTGGTAGATTTGGGCCTCTATTGCTCTGGTGCTCAGGGCCTGCTCCTGTGCAGCCATAATGAGTGCCTCTGTGCTGTCCTTCAGTCCGGCCCGTTCTAGCCATTGGTAGGATTTCTTGATATCAGCCACTTCAGTTATGTTCCGGTGGTACATCCCATGTAGGGGTTTGTCCTCCCATGATGGTCCCTCCTCCAGCTCCTCTTCCTCTGTTCCCCATTGCCTGAGACCTTCACTGAGCACGTCATCTGTTGGGGCCTTATCTTTGATGTACTTGTGGATCTTGGATGTTTCATCCTGGATAGTGGCTCTCACACTCACTAGTCCACGGCCACCTTCTTTACGGCTAGCGTACAGTCTCAGGGTGCTGGATTTGGGATGGAACCCTCCATGCATGGTGAGGAGCTTTCGTGTCTTAACGTCTGTGATCTGTATCTCTTCCTTTGGCCACCTTATTATTCCCGCAGGGTATCTGATCACTGGCAGGGCGTAGCTGTTTATTGCCCGTGCCTTGTTCTTGCCATTGAGCTGACTTCTTAGGACTTTCCTTACTCGTTGGAGGTATTTGGCAGTTGCTGTTTTCCTTGTTACCTCTTCGAGGTTGCCATTTGCCTGTGGTATTCCAAGGTACTTGTAACCATCCTCAATGTCTGCTATTGTTCCTTCTGGGAGTGAGACCCCTTCTGTGTGGACTACCTTCCTCTCTTCGTCACCATTCGACTACACTTCTCAAGCCCGAATGACATCCCAATGCCCAATGTCAGAGCTGTAGATCCTGGTGGTGTGGATCAGTGAGTCGATGTCCCGCTCACTCTTAGCGTATAGCTTGATGTCATCCACGTAGAGGAGGTGACTGATGGTGGCCCCATTCCTGAGTCGGTATCCATAGCCAGTCTTGTTGATTATTTGGCTGAGGGGGTTCAGGCCTATGCAGAACAGCAGTGGGGATAGAGCATCTCCTTGGTATATGCCACATTTGATGGATACTTGTGCAAGTGGCTTGCCATTGGCCTCAAGGGTGGTTTTCCACAGCCTCATTGAGTTTGCAATGAAGTCTCTTAGAGTCCTGTTGATGTTGTACATCTCCAAGCATTCAGGGACCAATGTGTGTGGCATTGAGTTATATGCTTTCTTGTAATCAATCCAGGCAGTGCACAGGTTGGTGTGTCGTGTTCTGCAGTCTTGGGTGACTGTTCTGTCAACCAGGAGTTGGTGTTTAGCTCCTCTGGTTTCTTTGCCGATGCCCTTCTGTGCTTTGCTCATGTATTGATCCATGTGCCCACTTATCTTAGCCGCAATGATGCCTGACATGAGCTTCCATGTTGTGGAGAGACATGTAATTGGCCGATAGTTGGATGGGACTGTACCCTTTGTGGGATCCTTCAGGATCAGGATTGTACGCCCTTCAGTAAGCCATTCAAGGTGTGTCCTATCCCTTAGCAGCTGGTTCATTTGTGCTCAAGGCGCTCGTGGAGTGCAGTGAGCTTCTTTAGCCAGTAGGTGTGGATCCTGTCAGGGCCCGGTGCTGTCCAGTTTTTCATACCTGAGAGTCTTTCTTGGATGTCTGCCGCTGTGATGGTAAGCACAGAGCCACCAGCCACTGTGCATCGCTGTTGTGTGATGCCTCCCTCTCCCATATACTTTTCCAGTATTGTTCAGTTTCCAGCCTTGGAGGGTCTGCTCTGCTGTTATTACCCTGCCATTGAGCGTACACTTTTGCAGGTTGAGTTGCGAACAGCCGGTTTATTCTTCTGGCCTCGTTCTCTCTCGTGTACCTCGTTAGGCGGCTGGCCAAGGCTTGGAGCCTTTGTTTGGCAGTTTCAAGTGATTCAGGTATGGGCATCTGGTTGTACCTCTTGGGTACCTGTTTTCTCATTGGACCTTTCTTGGCCTCTGTCAGTTGGCTTACTTCTCTACGTGTCTGCTTGATCTTAGCCTCCAGACTTTGTTTCCATGGTGGGTACTGTTTCTCATGGCTCCCATGGTTGCTCTTATAGCCAAGCATCTTGAGGATCACTGCTGCTGAGTTGTATAGCAGCTCATTGGTTTCATTGATGGATGTGGTAGGGATCGCACTCAATGCTGCATTCACATCTTCTAGGAGACTTTCTGATGGTACTTCACTTAGCCGTTGCAATTGGCTTCGGGGTTGCCTTGCATTCATTCTTGCCATGATCTTGTCTTTCAGGTCAGTCGCTGCCTCGTTCAGCGTTATTTCACTTGTTGGGGCTTCATACCCAATCTCCGGTTGGAGAGCCCCCGTTGGCTCCCCTCTGACCTCTCGTCCTGGCTCCCCCTTGCCGTAGCATTTTTTGTGTTGTATCTCGTCAATCTCAAGTTGTGATAGCAGCTGCCGCTTTTGGATGTTGGAACACTAAGCTACTAGTTGCTTCGATGTAAGCCTGGATTGTGGGTTTCGTAGTAACCATTCATCCCACATTCTCTTCATGTAACCCCTCTGACTAGGGTTACTGGAGTAGTACGTTGTCATTCCAACAGAGCCTTGTTATCGCATCTCGCCCATCTCTTGTCTTGTCCGTCTGTCTTGTTCCAGTAGCCCATTTGTCATCAAGTTGCTCTGGTTCCCCAACACCTGACGCAGACCTTGTTTGGCCGGGCGTCGTCTGATCCGGCTTCTCATAGCATTTATTGTCTCTCATCATTTTTATGAGGTAGGCAGTAGCGCGAAGGGACCTATATATATAATATATATATTATATATATAGGTCCCCTTATTTATATATATATATATATATATATATATATATATATATATATATATATATATATATATATAATATATATATATATACAGTATTAGCAACTGTTGCAGCTCCTGCACATTCATTTTATTGCACACAGTCTCTCAGCATGCTGTACAACTTCTAATGCAGTTTTCAGACACTGTTTTCAGTTAGGGGATAGTAAGAAGGGCTCGCAAAAAGGTTCCTGTAACTTATAATTGCTCTTGTGGGACAAGGTGAAAAAATTGTATCTCAAAGGGGGCTCCCTCAAAAGGTTTCTGATGCTTCAAAAAAATACAGGTTTGTTTAAAAATAGGCAAAGGGTTAATTGGCATACATAGTTTAAAGATGGGTTTTATTTGGCCCAGATCAATGATGGTGAAAAGTGTTGAGGATTTAGTACTGGGTCACTCTCAATGTGTGCATTTTGCTGATAATAAATGAAAAAAATGTCTCCAGATAATTCCCTGTAACCCATTTTTCTCCTTTTACTTAGGGTGATGCAGTAATGAACAAACCACTGATGTGACTAAACATGTGTATGTGTATCCTCACATACAACTTGCAGTAAATTAGTCCAGGTGTCCTGTCAACTGTCTATGTAGGTTCTAAGTTAAGAAGCGAACCACTCACCCCTCTGGTCTAACTAGTAGGTCTATTATCTAATTACTCCCAGCCAGTGCTTAATTTGTAAAGCTGGAGGTGGGGGAACACGGAGAGAATATTTAGGGGAACTATTCCCCCTGCATCAAGAAGAAAAGCTATATTTTAAATATAAAAACAAATTTTGTTTTGTGTGAAAAAAATAAGAGGTGCCGGATCCAGTCAAACAGCTTCCAGCCTTGCATTAGACATGTAGCTAAACCTAAAGCGTCTCTGTCTTAGGGCTCAGTGAAGGTAAGAAGAGTGATGGGCAATTGCAGCTTTAAGGAGAAAACTGGGCATGCTGGGCAAAGATGATAGTACAGAAGAGAGATAGAACTACATAATAGGCCTGTATTAACATGTATTAAAACTCTCCAAGCACTGCAGAAAACAGAACATTATGCATCATGCTTTTTTGCAGCAGTGGTACAGTGTGTACAGTGCGTTATTAAACCTTCATAAACAAGAAGCACTTAAACTCTAGGCTACCTTTTGGAACAGCAGCATGTCAATCGATCATGTGGACAAAAGTAATGTGTTTTTTTGTTTTTTATTATTGAAGATGATACATATAATAATACCCTATTTATTGTGATGAGTTGACCCTTGGACACAACACCACCACCATGTTACAATAATGATTTGTCATTCCAGAAATATTGCCAAAATGTATTAATTCATTCACTTTCTTCCGCTTGGTCTTGATAGGGGTTACGAGTGACTGGAGCCTATCCCACTAGCTATAGGCCTGAGGCGGCCATTTATTACTGCACAGTGGCCAGTTAGTCGCAGGGCTAACACTTAGGGACAGACACTGACAGACAACCATTTACCCTCACATTCATTCACTGGGGACACTAGAGTTGTCATATTTGTTGTAGTTAAGATGTTTAATTGGATCATAATTGTATACTGTAGCCTATATGTTTCATGTCAGCAAGAGAACTACAGTAAATCACCTGTCACACCACTAGATGGCAGTGATGGCGCTAAGGAGTTAATAGAGACGTACAGTTACTGGCGTCAAAGTATTATAAATGATGGTTTACAAAAAATACCAATAATTATTTTTTCAACTTTTGTGGCTGCAAGTGACACACACACACACTTTTTTTTCTTATTTGTTTAAATATTTATATTTTTAAGCAAGAAGCCTGTAGCCTGGCCTGCCAGACCTTCACCTCGTTCTTTCTTTGCGCTGTGAAGTGCGTCTGGAACCTCTCCCATTGACCATGGCTTCCACGAGTTCAAGAGGCATGTATGGTTTTCAAATTTCCTTAGTCTCTGCGGATGCTGCCTTGAATTCTTGTTGGTTGTGTGTGTATTTGTCCTGTCATGGATAACAGTTTTTATCCATGAGTTGTAAGGACTCTGAATGGTGATTAGACAAACGTAGCTTTCCATTTTGTTTTTTAGATGCAATAACATTTTAATGTGCTATATACAATTTTAACGTGCAGTGTTTTCAACTGAGTGATTATTGTTTTTATTATGTATGTTTGTGTGTTTAGTTTTAGTTTCTCTGCACTGGTCCGATGTGCTACTTTTAATTTCATTGTACTGCTGTGCAATTACAATAAAGCTTCTTAACTTCTTATCTTTCACTTTATGTAGGACCAAGAAACCACTCACCATCAACTGGCCATTAAAGCACTCTGGCTACTCACCACTAGAAAAAAATGAATTGGTGATGCTTCTCTCCCCAGTAGGGGCTGAAACAGGCTTCTCTGACCCCAGCACCTATATTTCAGTTATAAATATTTAACTCATCACTTTGCAGTTATATTTGCTGGATATTTTGTCTAAAATGTTTGTTTCTTTTTCTTATTGGTGCCGCAGAGCCATGGTCTGGTGTCCAAAGTCCTCTTTCTGGGTGGTGTTCTTTAAACAGACTGTCCAGGACCACCAGCCCCTTTAGCATTGGGCGGTTAGGTTTGGTTTGGTTTAGATTAACGGTATAATATTTACTTTAGTAAAATAATTTGCATTTATAAGTTTTGGTTTATCCTTATTGTCACAGTTTAATGTGACTAACCCTTTAGTTTTAGTTGACATTTATAGTTATATAGTATTTATAGTTCTATGTTGTGTTCTTTCTGCTGGTGAATGCATTAGAAGCAAATGCATTGAATGTAAGAGACAATGAACCTAAACTCTTTAATAATTTATTAAATACAGCATATTACACTCATGTTGATAATGTGCATATACTAGCATTTATAGTGTCGAGATATTTCTTTAAAATCTTGCTGCACGTTCAACATGTTTTATGCATATCTTCATTTTCTACATGAAGATAGATGCAGCAATTGCTGACAAAATAAATACAAACATGTCTTTTGTGCTCGAGGTGATGTTGAGAACATGACAATAAGACACATGCTACTTAATAAACACATGGCAGAACTTACACCCTCGCCATGCAGCAAGTTACATAACATCTGGCTATTGATCATTTTGGCTCATATCGTCAAAGCCAACTCATACATGGTAACCAGAGGTAACTTTGGATCATTGTTGGCAAAACGGAGTCACAAAAAAACAACAAGCAGATAAAGTCATAACGATACAATGCATTTTTGTAAAGCATCAAATCTAATGTACTAGTGTTCCTTCCTATTTTCACAACTTCATTCATGTTGCTTATCAAGCACCCTCAGACTTCACATACATAACTAACCATTGACATTTTCACAAAGAAAACCTCATTGAAAAGCCATTCTGCTTTCTTTGTGTAGTCTTTGAGATATACTTTCATATGGAACAAATGAAGTGCATGAAACAATGAGACACATGATTTAGCAACTAAACAGAAGTGCAATTTCACAGTCCATGTCATTATCACTATATTTTCATATTTTACATTTATGGGCCTATTTGGTTTTTAAAAAGATCAAAGTGCTTATAGAACAAAAGGACAAAAATAAGAAAATACAAAGAAAAAAGTGATTTAAAAGAACAGTATATATTAAATATGATAATCGATTATGCACATAAATGAACAAATTAAGTCCCTGAGGGCTAAAAACCTACTAATGTATGAAGGTTTGATGATGATTTTCATGTACAGTACTTAATATCATTGCACAAGATAAATCTGTTATCTCCTAACTAATGCAACTTAGAAAACTGGGCACAGATTTAGCTATGCTCATTTTGTAATATACAATTTAAAAGGATGAGTATAAACTCATGGAGAATTGCGTAAATTCTTCATGAATGCTGTTTCAATTTGTGCCCTTCAAATAAAAAAAAAAATACATTTTTTGCTTGCGGGAGAAGAACTGGGACGGAAGGTTAGACAGCAGCGATTAAAAGCATAAGCAATAAAGTAAACAGACAGAATAAAAAGGATAAAAGCGTGAAAAGGTACAGTTCCTTTTGGTCAAAATACTGGCGGTATACTTCTTACTGCAGTGATAATGTGCAGTACAACTTAAGCTGCTTCAAGAGACCAGTCTAAGTCCCAATTTAGGCATATCCAGCACAAAGCTAATGTCAATTAGAGAATAATGCATTAATGATAAGGTAAGGCGATATGAAGGCAAAGAGGAAAGAGAGAAGGTTAAGTAAGGCCAGGGTGAAAGAGAAAATGAATAACATAAAACTTGAGAGAATTAATGAGGTGAAATAATTTAAGGAAATGCTAAAGGAAAAAAAAAGGAAGGATTAAAGTAGAGGAGCATGTTGTTATATCAGCAGAGGTCCTGGAGTCGGCTGCCCTGTTCAATGACCGCCTTCGCAAACTGCTTAAATACTCGGTCCATGTAAGTGCTCCTTCGAGGCCACAGCCCTTCAAGGAAACCAATATGGCCCCCGTGACAGGTGATGATCATTGCCAAGTTGGGGTTTTGTTTCACTACCTCCACTGGGATGGCTAGGGGGAAAAAAATATTATTATTTTTAATGACTGACTTGCTGAAAAAATACAGAGCTTTTTAACTGAAAGATAAAGAATTACTAAATATTTCTAAAAAAATAGAAGGTTTCAAGAAAAAGGAATTTGGACGTAGGTTTATTTATTATTTTTTTTATATTTTATTTATAAAGCGCTTTTCCACCTATAAGAACTCAAAGCGCTTTACCAGTGTTACAGCTGACCACTGGAGGCAAGGTGGGTTAAGTGTCGTGCTCAAGGACACAACAACAGTATGCTACTGCCGCCCTTCATTATGTCCTGGATGACTGAGAACCTCCACAGACATTTTTTTTTAAAGTATGTATTATGTCAAGTAAAATTACAAAGTCATATTATGCATCTATTAGTTATATTTTCATCTCAATATATAAATCTTTTTTATTATCTCTTTATTATTCCCATGGGGAGATTCCTAGTTGGCATCCACACCAGGTGCTGACACAAGATTAAAATGTCTTGCAACTCTACCAAGAACATTAAACACTTGTTAAGCCCTGTGCTGCTCATTACCATATCAAACTGTTTATTACGTTGCTAACCAATTAGTAATTACATAAGATGTACTTTATTTCAAAGTTCAAAATAACTCTCTTTTCATTTATTGCTTGTTTCCAGAGCACATTTCTCTATGCTGTGTAAAACCAGACAACACTAAATGAGCGAGATAAGAATTTTAAATGTTAGTCTGCCGGCAAATGGTCGACCCCTTTCTACTTTTTAGCAATCTTAATATTGGCTTTAAAACTAACTCTGCATGTTATTGTATAAGACTCACCGTGACTAGGGGAGAAGACATCATCAGCAGCGTTGAGGCAAAGCATTGGCACCTGCACAGATTTGAGCTTGTGGACAGGACTGGCATCACGGTAGTAGTCATCATTTGTAGGGTAACCGAACATTATAGAGGTGAACCTCTCGTCAAACTCGCGAATGGTCCTCGCCTGAGGGGCCCAAAGTAAATGGTAAAAACAACCTATATTTGCAAACTACCTATTTGCCTTTGCATTTTTTCTGCTAGAAAAAGAAGTCATACCTTCATGACATGATCGATGTCGTAACACTTTTCAAGCACAGGTCTGTGTCTAAAGGGCAGATTAAAAATAAAACTGTCACCATTTGCTGTCAGGTAAAATGAGTTATGTCTATGAATGTCCCTTAGGAATCCTGAAAAGGTTGTGACAAAAAGTGAAACAACTGAGCTAATCTCTTCAAGCCACACTAAAAACAGACACTTCAGAAATCCTTTTTTAAAGCTCGCCAAACATTTAAATTCAAGAAGTAATTTGTCAGTCTACCATATAAATATGGCAGCTCAAAGCCCTAATATTGCAAGTTTCAAGCCTTTAACTGCCTCGCCCTGGCAAGGAGTTAGCCACAGGGTTAATCCCTTTCTAGCCCTGGCTGACCTGTCCACAGAGGCTTGTAGGCAGCTGGTGAGGTAGGAGTTGAAGAGGAAACGATCCAGAGGTTTTTCCAGAGAAGCTGTGCACTCAAACACATCCCAGCCTGCTGAGAAGACTACAACCCCTTTGAGACAGGTTTCACGGCCCTTACGACCCAAGTAGTTGGCCAGCATCATTCTGAAAGAGAAGTGAGAGGAAAGGGATAAGAACAGCCACGCAGAAATAAAAAGCGTACTGGGAACTGTTCCATTTCTGACCAGTCCTACACTTTATACAATTGCAGCACTGCAGTAAAGATTTCACATGCTCATACTAAGAAGAGTGTGTGTAAGGTCGGTTTAATAAATACTAAATGCTACCAAAAATGTTTAAGGACTCCTGGTAAAGCGCAAGTGGCAATCAGTGCTTTCTTGAAGATGTCTCTGCATAAAGATATTTTTAGTTTGGTGATTGTAAGTGGCTTCATTACCCGCCCATTGACACTCCAGCAGCCATGAGTGGAGCAGCTTCATGGACCCTCTGGATGTGCTCAATAACAGTCTCCAAATCCTCAGTGTTAGCAGCACAGTATGTCCTTGGAGTCTGGGCAAAAGAGAAACATGACGTAATACATGATGTATTATATTAAAATGATGTTGGGACTGTGGGATAACGGATAAACAGCACGTTAAAATTTTGCATTTCCATGGCATTACCTTTCCAACAAAATACATTATAACCTTTAAGATGTATTTTTGAACAATAGTCTTAATTATGAGGCCATATCTTGTTTTTGTACACTAAGCTACAAACATAATGTAAGATACATATGGATTTGTATGTGGCTGAATGTGGGCTAATGCAAAGCAAATGCCCTTTCCTTTTATAAAGAAAATCAATAAATTGAATTCTGCCATTGCTGTACTTACATGTTTAGACTATTCAAGAGAAACAAGCATAATTTTAATTAGTGTATTTAGTGTCATTGTCAAAGTTTCAGAAAATAATAACATAAAGGATCAGAGCTTATATGAAGCACAAATATGATGTGTACCCTTTCACTTTTGCCAGATAAATGCTTAGTCAATGTGTAATGTAAAGATAGACAACTTTGCAGGCCAAGCAGGTTATTCAACATTTACGAACAAAACACAATTCAATGAACAGAGTGTTATTGTTTTGGACATCCATTTTCTATACTGCATTGGTTTTCCTGTAATGTAAATAGGACACTAGTGCATATGTTGGTGTTAAAGGCAGAAGGCAACCTTCACACTGTCGGTCATTTCAAAGTGCTGGCCTACTTAGACAACAGACACAATATTCACGCTAAATGGAATGTACAAATGCTTCATAATGGAAATATAACATAATTCCCAGTGAAAATGAGGTATAAAGTTTCCTCTCAACACCACTACTTGATACAGTGCCTTGGTTACTGAGTTCTAGTACAGAAAAGCTATGCATAAATCAAACTGAGCAACAATACACTTCTGTGTCCCTGTTTTCAATCGACAGACAAAGATCGCAATAGTGCACAGCCAAGCCATTGATTCAGACTGACACACATTCAGAGAAATATTGCAATTGTGAGTAGTGCCACATTACTAAATAAGCCGCATTAGGAAATAAAAAAGAGCTCTGTTCACTGGGCAAGAAAAGAGGCAAGCGTTCAGTGTGTTCGCTAAATTTACCAACAGTGTAAAAAAACTGATTAAGCCAGGTGTCAGAACAGCATGTGCGCCACAAGGTCATATTTTTGTGGTTTGGCATTAAAATGCGAAATCTGCCTTCAACTTAATCTCCGCTGTGTAACAACATTGTCTGCCCCTGATTCTGCTCCCTGAGGGCTGGCCGACACGTGCGACAGAGGGTACCCAAAGAACAACTCCAGTAAAGAAGCTGTCTGACTTTTAACAAGAAGGGTCTGGAAAATGACAATCGTTCATTATGTTCTTACCAGCAGAGTTTCACCGCAAACTCCTCTGTTGTTGAACACCACACATCTGAAATACACAAATGGACAAAAACAAATTCATTCTGACCCATTAAAATGATTACAGTAACTGATGGCAGGTTAAATAACTACCAAGACATGAGACAACAACAAGAGACAAATTTAACTGGTTTGTAGTGACATTTCTATGGATACAGAAACTTTGTCTGTGGCTCATTTTTGTAAACCAAAGCTTTATTATAACACTGAGAATACTTATATGTCCTTGTGAAGATCATTCTTTGTACAGCTACAGAATCAGCATCCCTGTTCAGCCCACATTTTTTCGCCAGTCATCTATTATCTGCTGTTCCTCTGAGTGTATCTCTGCTGACGGGCTGGGTGCGTTTGAGGGGGAGGCAGTGGAGGGTGCATACACACATTGCAGTGTCGACTGGAAGCTGGTATGGGCTAAGCTGCAAAGCTTGTACCGGGATAAGCTCTAATTCATTAAGCTACACAGACAGGGTGAGGGGCAGGAAGATGGAAGATGCTGAGTTTGCTGGCTTTTTTCTCTGTGTCTCACAAAATGTGGGTGAAAGAATGAGTGCAGTGAACAGAGAAATGACCTGTTGGAGAAAGAGAAACAGTGGGGAAAACTGCTTCTGTCTGCAAAGCTTAGATCTTGTGCTTTGTTTGGCTGTTTACAAAAGCGGGTCCTGATTTATAACTTAGTTGCCCACTTTATTTTATAGTTCACCTCAATTGATCCAAGACCTTCACAGAGATGCATATATTGTTTAAAGCCAAGCTCACGATCTGTTTTCATGGAAATGTTTACATTTGTTTCTGTTTCTATGCAGAAACCTAAGAACTTGGTCCGTAAATTGTATGTGTGAAATTAAATGAAGTATTTAAACATTATTATATTGTTATTGGACAGGGACAATGCAGTCGAATCCTGTAACTGATGCTAATTTTCAACTCCTGTCCCTGGTTGGGCTTTCTAGGTACATTATATAACATACACATATAAAATATTCACATCTATTTAAGCATTCACTTATACACTCACTCATTGACTCACACAGAAAAACTCTTAATTTAGGTGTGCTACTATCTAAAGGAGATTTGAGACAAAATGTTAGAGTGGTAAACTGGAACATAGTGTGAAAAAAGTGTTGTGGGAATTAGGGCTGGACCTCCTCTATGGCATGTGTCCAAGACCACCCACCTATAGCCCAGATCACGACTCTGCTGGACCATGTGCAGAATGTAGGACTCTCGGCTGGTTCCAGTCAGACCGGGGAGAAGAAGGACAGTGGGTCTGCAGCATGGGTCGGGATGAAAGACGCTGTCATCGTTGTCAAACCAGTCCAAAGAGATCTGTCCTCCATCTGCTGCCTTAATAAGCTCACTGCAGGGACAGGCGGGACATGGAACACAGCGGTCAAGAGCTGGCAATTATTATAACTTTAGCCGATGTTGTATATTTTGATTCATTCCAAGATAAGGACATGAATCTAAAACAGCTAACATAAATTCTACTAATCGCTTGTAAAACAGCTATACTTGTAATAATTTGTTAGTAATAATTAAGGATTCATAAAACACTTTCTCTACTATTTTTCTGGTATCTGTGTGTCACTGCGTTAAGGCAATTAGAATCACAATGTGAGTCAAGCTCTCACTGACATTTCTCTAGCAACCTT
Organism: Perccottus glenii; assembly: GCA_024416835.2. Classification (NCBI taxonomy): domain Eukaryota; kingdom Metazoa; phylum Chordata; class Actinopteri; order Gobiiformes; family Odontobutidae; genus Perccottus; species Perccottus glenii. Next base: position 20,505,278 of record CM044557.2, read on the forward strand.
TATTTTTATTTTTATCAAAGTGCTTAGCAACAAGCCAAAACAGATAAAAAGGACAATGCACCAGAGGATTCTTATGGTCAGTTGGGTTTTTTGGCTACATCCCTTGCTTTGCAGATGAGGTCACTGAGTCCCAGGGCTGGTGTATTACAAAACCTGCAGAACCCACACACACAAAGAGGTGAGACAACTAGGACTACCCTCCGCATGAAATTACAGACCCGCCATGAAATATAAACCTGGAGCTAGACTTTAAAGTCAACAAGGGCCAATCCCAAAAGACCAGGGCTCAAGGTGGGATGAAGACCTGAGTAAATCTTCTGCTCGGACAATGTCATGAGTAGAATTTCACCTGGACAGCCTAGTAGTAGTTTTTTTACAGTGGCCGTCCTTGTGTCAACCTTGGGTAACTTCATCAAAGGAAGGAGGCCCAGTCTTCCCAAAGGAAATGTGATAATAACCTTAGAAAATGTAACCATCACTATTTCCACTTTGTGAGATGGATAAAGCCCCTGTGCATTATGGGAATATCTGTCTCCTTGACTGAGACACCAGATAAATGTACTTGAGAGGGCCAAATAAAGAGACAGTACGCTCACATGAAGAATCTTCCATTGCAGAAGAAAATATTCACATATATCTGTGAAAAGGGGCATTTATACATTTTCATTCTAAATGACATTGTATGAACCCCTCAAGTGTAATCTTTTATTGTTGTATGTATCTCACAATAAATTTTTGGTAATTTTAATTGATGATTACACTACAAATAGTCAAATAAATATAATAATAATATTATCTGCATTGGCTTTATTAAGTTGCAGAGGACAAGCCTAACAGCTAATACCCTGATGTATTAGCATTGCACAGGGCACAAAAGAGCTTTTCAGTTTCTGAGTTCTGAGTCTTGACTAAGAACTGCCTAAGAACAAAAAACGTACATTTGTTTTAGTAGTTGTGAAACGGAGATGAAAGATATCAAGAAACATGCAACAGTACATAGTGACTAAGCTTTTTTTTCATTCAGATGTCACAACAGTGGTGAAATACTTGGCGTTCGGTCATGTGTCCAGGTCCATAAAGAATGACAAACACAGGTCTGCTGTATTTACAGAGTACATAAAATGTGGCCATACGAACTTACTTCCTGTAGACAACACCAGGTTTGGCTGTGACAAAAGGTCTCAGCAGAGTTTGGATGCGGCTTTCCCAGCACCAAAAGGTGGGGTAGTAGGTCTCTGACACTACAGGGCAATGCTCCCTCAGAAAGTGGTAGAACTTCTTACCCCCGGAGATAAGCTGTGGCTTCTGTAAAATACAGTGTGGTTATAGATTAGATTAAGACACTGAGCTCTTTTCTTATTAAACGGATGTGTGATGGATATATAGACTTTTACAGGCATGCTTTCCGCCTGTAAGCTTTTATATTTGTGTGTAATACAATATAAAACCAACCGTATCTGCCATATTACAATTAAGTTGTAATGCTGAATAAAAAAATTAGCAGTCAATTGTAACTGACAAATGAGACCATTACCAAGGATGACCTATAGCCTACTGTCAAACAAGGTAAAAGATAGAGGATTAACAACACAACAACACAACATTGTTAACCTTGACAGGGCTGGTTATGACACATGTCCTACATGTATTTTACAAAACAGGTCTGTTTACAACACACTACTATGACCAGTGGTTATTTTGTGGGGGAACAAAGGGGTAAATATTCCCTCCTAAATCAGGACCGGGAGTTATTTGACTGGATCCGACACCACAAGTTAATGTGACCTGTTTTTAAATATTTTACCTCTGATTTATAACTCAGTCTGTAGAAATTGCCCAATAATTTGTTCAAATGGCATCACAAAAAGCTATACTGCAGTCTTCATAACAACATATGTTTCTTTACCTTTTTCCCTTCTTGATGCAGGGGAAATACTTTCCCTAAATATTGTCTCTGCGTTCCCCCACCTCCAACTTTACTTAAGCACTGATTATGACTATAGTCATTACATTGTAGTGTATATTTATGGAACACATTTTCTTGACCAAAGGTTTTGTTTTAACTTATGCCACTGTGTTTTGTATATCTAAGTTCTTTTTAATTTTTATTTAGTTTTGTACAATATCCACTTCATAGTTGATGCCCAATGTATTGCATAAGACCCATCACCAGCGTTTATAGTGTGCTAGCTTAGCCAATGCCGTCAAATAAATAATGACCCTGTCAGCTATGAAGTCCAGTTGCAAGTACTTCAGGCATGTATACTTATTTATCATCCACGTTATTAGGTTCAAATTTTAATAAAAATGTCCCTTTTCACGCTCGACATCTTCATGACATGTGCAGAGATGTAGCGTTAGCACCGGCATCGACAAATGCAACAACCATCAGTGACTGCGGTACAGTATCGCCCATCGCTAACAGAGAAAAACATTAAACTTATATCTTATAACGCAAGATATGCATGCCAGAATAATCAACTTCACTGCTACAAAGAGGTTTCTACAACGTAAGTCAGACCAGAAACAATCATTTACCTTTGCTACTGAAATTATATAGTAGCAGGTGTACGCTGCGCTAAAACCAAGCACCAGGGAGAGTCCTACTCCGGAGCCAAACAGTCCAACTTTCACTTGATTTTCCAAATAATGTGACAGGTCCCTCGTCAAAATGTTGAAATAGAACTCCGGTGAGATCATTGCAATTGTCCCCGTTTTCCACCACAGAGAAGGGCAGGCAGCGGGCAGCACGGCGAGAGTCTGCAGTGCGAGGCTGAAATGAAGGAGACTGTCAAGGGGACCTGATGTGGAGGAAACATGCGCGTCAGCACCGAGCGGGAGCGCTGTTTGACCACAGATAGTGTCGCTCTGAGTCACTCGGGCGCCGTTTGCTGGCAACTACTGTGATATACACCCTGGCATCGTAAGACCGATCGTCCAGTAGTAGATGCTTTCAGAGAGGTGATTTATTTTCTACTGTAGATAGTTGTCAGACTCAGTACAGTCAGTTTTGAGAAGCAGACAGGAGCAACACATGGTTATATTGTGTAGGCTACTGTTGTAAATTAACATTTAACATTTAAAACTTTGAACTTACTTCAGTGTAATTTATTAATGTATAGTCTATGGAGCATATTTTCACACTGCTTCAGGGTAATGAGGGTAATCTCATTTTAGTTGTTATTAATTATCTTTTATAACTTTATTCTGGGTTTGCTACAACAAAGTCCTCGCATTGTGTAAACCTTTTCACTTTACCTGGCAATAAACCTCAGATTCTGATTCGGATGAGGCTAAAGACTGGGGGAAAAGAATACAACAAAACAAAAAACATTTAAACACATAGGCAATGCCTTTCTTCATGTTTTTATGGTAGCCAGAAACAACAATTATTTAATTATTCTCTACACAATGGCAGCTACCCCTGAGGCTCTGGATGCTCACATGGGGCTCCAAAGCTCCAGCTTCACCAAGAGGTAATTACTTACGTGTAATTGAATTAATGCTGGTTTGTTTGTTTGTTGCTGCATTGGATGCATAGGAACTGAAAATATTAACTTCACTTTTGAACAACATCAGAACTGTATCTTTTTTGTTGTTTAACCTGCCAATTCTAACCTGTAAAAAGTTATGAAAAGGTGGTAAATAATATGTATTGTGCAAGAGACCCACTCCCCCACATATTTATGGACAAAGACAGATCACATTTACTGTAATTGTGTGGTGTTTTTTGTGTGCGAATATTAAAGGCCTACCATGAGCCAACTTGTGTTTACGGACACAAGACGAAACTTTTCCATATTTGCTTATTCGGGCTTCTTTGCTGCTGCGTCTCTGCTGCGTCTCTTTGATACCTCTATCTCTCCCTTTCCTCCTCACGCATACACAATCGGAGGGAACATGCTCATACGTGGCAAATTAGACAGGCAGTATCGACAATGTGATATCATTTCTGTATATGAAAAAAATGCTTTAAATCAGGCACTTATGAAGTTATCATTAGTGTTTCTGCAGGGATTGTAATCTAGTAACTAGACTTCAAAAAATGCCAACAATTGTTTACACAATATCTCACTGACCCCTTCACTTGCAGTTCACTTCTTTCCACTGTAAGCTTAGGGCTAATACAGATCTGAGTGAGCTCTATAATAACTTAATAATAGTTCAACAGTTGTCCTAGTTTTTCATTTGGTATGAGGATAAAACCTAATGAATAATTCATAGGTATAGAGTAAAGTGGATGTACTTGTAGCTGGACTCTGTGCGCATGCGCACCGGAAAGGTTCGTGCTTGGTGCTTGTTTTGTTCAGTCGCCCGTCTTCGTGCATTGTCGTTCAGCTCTGGAGCTAGTTGCCTGTTGGGTCTGAACGATTATTTACAATAATGGCGACGCGTTTATTCTGAGCGGACTCCAGAGAACCATCTCTGGTTAACAAAGGATAGACCTTGGGGGATTTTACCCGACAACAACTAGGACAAGCACCCTCCAGAAGATTTTTTCTTCAAGAGACAGACTTAGCAGAGCTGTATCGGCTCACTGTTCTTTAGTTAGCTAACGTTAACAGCTCGACTCGCTAGCCTGCTAAGTTGAAAAGCTTGCATTCTAGTAGTCAGTTTATTTAGCATAAAATCTGGAAATGATAATCACACCTAAATAGTGCAGTTATATTGTTTATTTTTAGAAGCAGCCGTAAGGAGGAATTGAGAGCACGATTGTGGCAATAGTTTCTGAAGAGGCTCCCACAGCTTTGTAGGTAGCTGACCGAGCTACTTCGCTAGGAGGCTAGCTCTGTGGATTGTTTGATTTCTCTCTGGAGTTGCTTACACTTGTGTCTGGGAAACTGCCCAGGGCGTACCGGTAGTTTGCTAGCATACACTGCTAGCCTGCTTAATTACCAAGATTTCTGTGGCTTTGCGATATATTTTCGTAAATGTCCACGGGCAGGAACAACCGGGCGATGATGGAAGGAGTTGGAGCGAGGGTGGTGCGTGGACCTGACTGGAAGTGGGGCAAACAGGACGGAGGAGAGGGACATGTTGGTACCGTCAGGAGTTTTGAGAGTCCAGAGGAGGTTGTTGTGGTCTGGGACAATGGGACAGCAGCGAACTACCGCTGCTCTGGAGCATACGACGTGAGGATACTGGACAGTGCTCCTACAGGTAAATTAGTTTACCTGACACACTGAAGTGTCAGCTGCAGCAGAGTTCTGTATTTTAAATAAGTCTGTGTTGTTTATAAGATTGAAGCTTCCATATGTTATTAAAGTTAGGGCTATTAAAGTTTTATTTTGTCGTTAAAACACGTGCATTTTGTTGTTGTGATGACTTGCATGGAGAAGTCTGAAGAGGAACAACTCTTTTAGTATTATTTAAATGATTTTTGCTCAGACAATATAACATCAAGGTCTATTAACTTTTATTCATCCCTCATATTCTGGCAATCCATTTGAATGAAAGACAGTAGCTTTGTTAAGTGTTCAATCCATCCTTATAGAAGTTTTAATACAACATTTATATAAGCTGTTTTGCAAACATGAAATTATTGCCATTGCCATCTTTTTGCACAACTGTATATATAATAATGTAAAATATTTTAATAACAAAAGACCTTTGCAGTAGACATATCTGCAGATGTTATCACAAAATAAAGTCAGACATTTTTAAACTTACATAATACCACTTCATAGGCATCAAGCATGACGGAACCATGTGCGACACCTGCCGTCAACAGCCCATCATTGGTATTCGCTGGAAATGTGCTGAATGCACCAATTACGACCTCTGCACAACATGTTACCATGGAGACAAGCATCACCTAAGACACCGTTTCTACAGGATTACCACCCCAGGCAGTGAGAGGTTAGTTTGACGTCTATGTATTCCGTTTTGGCTTTTTACTTTTTGCAATTTAGCTGATTAACAAACTACCTATAGTTTTTTTTTTTTTCTGTGATCCATGTGGGAGTCTTTTGTGAGCCCTGCCTCAAACAGACAGAATATATCTCTTGCTGCTAGCCCTCAGTTGCCAAGCAACAGTTTGGCCTTGTTACACAGTCCAGTGAGTTGTATAGGATTTGCCACAAAACTGACCATTAAAAAACAATTTTAAATTGTTCCTTTATTTGTAACATCTTAAATGGGAAATATTTTATTGTGATATGTGCTCATCACACATCCTAAAGTGAGAGAAGAGTGTTTATTTCAAGTCTGTTGGACCCGGACACTAGTAGCTGAACACATGGCCTAACAGCTGGCAGCCTTTTCAGAGTATGACTTTATTTCCCTCTGAGACAGACGTTGCATAATGAACAATGGGTGCTGAAGGTCTCCCAGCTCACACCATCCTGACACTGGTAAAGAGCTTTGTTACACCACATTAGAGTCTTTGACTAACTGCTGAGGAGGGTGGGGCTAGAGGCCAACAGATTTTCAAGTTCAGTGTCGTTATGGATCGGAGGATAGCAACAGGTTCTCTGAAGAGAAAAGAGGCAGCCGTTGTGTGCAGTAAACTTTCTTTTAACAAGCCTGTTGCACACTGATGTGATGACTAGTTATAGTAGTGCTAGTAAGCCTAGAGGTGCGGATTAATTCAGGTAAGACTGTGTGTAGACATTTTATTATGTGTGTTATGAGGTGGTCCGCAAAATGTTTTGAATACAAATAGTGGTCCACACACAAAAAGTTTGAAAAACCCTGGTAGACCTCCACTGTTAAGCTGCCATACACTGTGCACAATTATTAGATTACAAATAGTGGTCCACACACAAAAAGTTTGAAAAACCCTGGTAGACCTCCACTGTTCAGCTGCCATACACTGTGCACAATTATTAGGCAAGTGATTATTTTGACCATATAATCTGTTTTATCTATAATTTCCAACTCCAAGCTGTATAAACTTGAATCCTTATTGGATTTAATGCATATCAGGTGATGTGTATTTGTGTAAAGAAAGAGGGTGTGACCTAAGGAGATCAACACCCTATATCAAGGTGTGCATAATTATTAGGCAGATTCGTCTCCTCAGGAAAAATGGGTCAAAAAAAAGATTTAACTAACTGAAAAGTCAAAAATTTTAAAAAGTCTTTCACATTGATGCAGCACTCTTGAAATATCTAAGATATTGGGGCGTGATCACAGAACCATCAAACGTTTTGTAGAAAATAGTCAACAGGGTCGCAACAATCGTGTTGAGAAGAAAAGATGCAAATTAACTGCCAAAGATTTGCGAATAATCCAACGTGAAGCTTCCAGGAACCCATTATCCTCCAGTGCTGCCATATTCCACAACTGCAACCTACCTGGAGTGTCAAGAAGTACGAGGTGTTCAGTTCTCAGAGACATGGCCATGGTAGGAAAGGCTGAAACCCGACCACCTCTGAACAAGACACATAAGTTGAAACGGCAAGAATGGGCCAAGAAATATCTGAAGACATATTTTTCAAAGGTTTTGTGGACTGATGAGAGTGACTCTTGACGGACCAGATGGATGGGCCCGTGGTTGGATCAGTAACGGACACAGAGCTCCACTTCGACTCAGATGTCAGCAAGGTGGAGGTGGGGTACTGGTATGGGCAGGTATTATTAAAGATGAGCTAGTTGGACATTTTCAGGTTAAAAATGGACTGAAAATCAACTCTCAGACCTACTGCCAATTTTTAGAAGACACATTCTTCAAGCAGTGGTAGAGAAAAAAATCTGCATCTTTCAAGAAGACTTTGATTTTTATGCAAGACAACGCTCCACATGCATCAAAGTTCTCAACTGCGTGGCTGGTCAGTAAATGCCTTTTAAAGATAAAAAACTAATAGCATGGCCCCCTTCTTCACCTGACTTAAACCCTATTGAGAACTTTTGGGCCCTTCTTAAGCAGGAAATTTACAGTGAAGGTAAACGGTACACCTCTCTGAACAATGTCTGGGATGCTGTGGTTGCAGCTGCACAAAAAGTTGATTCTGACCAGTTTAAGATACTGACTGACTCCGTGAATGGAAGGCTTGTGACTGCAACTGTTCAGAGCAGTCCACACCAAAATTACAGAACAGTAGATGTGTGGAAAAGGCAGTCAGTTAACTTCAAAATTATTATGAAGTAGGCCCTGGTGGTTTTTTCTCAGAGAAAAACATAATCAGAACATTTTCATGCCTGGATCTTGTGTCCTCTGTGTCATTTGGTTAAAGAGCACTCTACTAGGCTTGTTTGTCTAATAAGCTCTAAAACTTTCCTGGCAGAGTCCTTTTAGAGTCCCGTCGAAAGTCAAAGAAAATCACAGCCAGAGGGATTTTTGCTGGTGGTCGAGTGGTGAGAGGAGTGGACTGGCAGTGGGAAGACCAAGACGGAGGCAACGGGAGACGAGGAAAGGTACAAAACATTCACAAATGAGTTACTGCTTCATCTTGCACTGAGCCCATAAATGCTGACTTTACAGAATATGTCTGTATAGTTTGGGCTGCTTGAATACTGCCAAAATAATAATGATGCAATTATTTTAGTTCACAAATTACTAAAAACAATTGTTCTTTTTACATGCTTAGTAATTATTCTGCAATTGCAAAATAAACATAATGTCTGAAGGCCTGTTATTTATTCACTCTTAGATTCATTTTCTATTTTTAACAAAGAGACTATATTAGATACATCTGCTCAGTAAAAACAAATGACTCACTGCAGACTTTTCAGAGGCTTCCCACAGCGTAATTAAACACAGTCGGCTCCTGCTAGGTGTTTGTTGTAGCAGTACTCGCTCTGACCTGCCACTACATGGTGTGCTGCACAATAATTGCTTTGTACTAATTATCTTGTTTTTGTAATTGGGAAAACCTACTGATGTAGAACTGTCTAATTTCTCTTTATCATCATATTAAAAATGTGTTTGCGCGAAGATTCAATGTAATATACTATTGAAAAAAAACACTGAATGGCAAAATTGGCAGAAACATCAAGGAGGTCAGAGGTGAAGTTGGATAACAAGTGATAAGTTTGAACAAATCCTGTGTGTTCATTTGCTTCCATCTGCTCTATTCTAAGGATGCTGCAGGTTATTCTTGTTGTAACTGCATCTTAGAAGATAATACAAAGTCTGATGAAGTTGCTTGGTTCCTTTTCAGATTCTTACTGGATCATTGTCATAAAGAGGTTTATTTTGACCCGGTCCAGACCTCGTAATATTCAATTTAAGGTCCCTTAAGGCAATTTAAGACTTATTTTTCCTCTTGTTATTTAATAGCACATCTCATTACTGTTTTATGATGCTGTAAGCAATTTGCTGTCCTGAAAACATTGCATGTCCTGCAGCCTAGATACGGAGATAGCAAATATTACTTCCTAAGGCCCATTAATCAATTATCTCTGTGGGGGCCAGAAATATAATTGAATGCTTTCAGTGTTTACTTAAGGCAAAGCTTTTAATAAAAAAAATAATTTAACTTTACTATGGATCTTCCCATTTTATACAGTGTTATGACAAAGCAGGTTTTACTGTGGACGGCTTAAAAATCAAATATCAATGATTGTAGAAAAAGATTGTATGATCACTTGTTGTGGTAATCGTACAATCGTTATCATTAATCTACTTTTTCTGTTTTGGATGTGATTAATGGAAATTGTATATTAATATTGATGTATGAAAGCTCATACATCAATATGAGAAAGAAAGTGGTTATCCTAAGATAGAAAAATAATTTGTGTTAAAATAGCTTCATCCAAATCCTTAGCAGAATTGAGATGTAAGGCTTTGCATGAAGCATGTCAACACTTGTGGGCAGATATAAAATACTGAGCAGCAGCCGAGTTTTATCTATAACTCTGACCTGACTGAACTTGCTTTTTTTGGGCCCAACTCTTGCCTCAGAAACAAAGCAATTCAGTTTAAATTAGTATTCTTAAAGAGTTCATTTTCCCCCCATTGATAACCAAAACAACAATAACTTTACCATTGACTAAAATTCCTGTGGAGGGAGATCTGGGACAAAATCTAATTGTGCACCTCATAATCAAAGACTAATTTGATTTTAACCTCCCCCACTTCATTGGGGAATTCAGCAAAAGGATTTATTAGCGGACAGTATTAGATATAGATTTTGTTTTAAGTCTGACAACTTCTTTTGTCTTCTTTGTCACAATAACAATGGGGAAGTGTGTGAGTCAGAGACAGTTACAAAAGACTGAAATTTTAAACCTGGGGGTGTACATTTCCTTTTGAGGTTTAGCTTGTTGTGTTACAATGCTCATTGTAGACTTGATGAACAGCATAAAAGATTAGTTTATTAAATTAGATCAAGAGTTGTCTTTGCTGTTGTGTGTTTTTATTTATTTTTTTAACTACAAAATAATCCAATCTACAGTAGTGGAGTTCTCCTACATGTAGTGTCAAATGCTTTATTCAATTTGCTGTCTCTGCTCTCACAGGACAAAACACATCAATTAGCTTAACACTCTGCTTCTCTTCTCTTGCCTCTACTTCGCAGGTGACTGAGATCCAAGACTGGAGTGCAGCCAGTCCTCACAGCGCTGCCTATGTACTCTGGGACAATGGTGCCAAAAACCTGTACCGAGTTGGCTTTGAGGGAATGGTAAGCAAACGTCCAGTCTGACCCACTCACACATGCTCACACACACTCGCACACTCTCACACACTCTCACACACTGTCACACACTCACGCTGAGTCTCACAGAAGATCAGCTGTGAGGTGGCTTTTGTGTTTGATCGTGCAGCTTGGGAGTCTTTCTTTTGCTGCTAGTCTTTTGTTTGAACCCGTGCAGCCAGCAGGGGTAGGGTGGAATTGTACAGGCAGCTGGAAGAGGAAGATATCTGCATGATAAAGGCAATCTGTTCCTTCAGTTTTTTTAGTTAACATTCAGTTAACATGGAGGTCAACTTGAGAAGAGGGGGTATTCTCCTGGGGGTTTGCTGCCGGGCACTGCTACACACGTGTCTCAGATAAAAAGAGGTGTCCCTATTGGTTGAGACTGACCGAGCCCTTACGTATGAAAGAGGCCAATAGGGTTTCTAAGTTGCATAACAGATTTGTCTTTTGTAATTCTAATAAATTTAAATGATTTTCAGAGGAGCAGATTAAGCATATGCTTTTGGATTAATGAGTAGACTAAATAGACCCCCACTATGTTGACACAGGAGTGTGCATATCCACAAAAGTACTATTTCTTTGATATGGTACACATCATAACATCATATAGTATACCTTCACAGTTCCTTGTTTATTAAATTTCTGTGAAAAGAAACTCATTACTTTGTTGAGACTTGCGATGCTCCATCAGTGCAGAGGAATGTGTGCACCGCCTCACTATCATCGTTGCCCTCTAACTTCACGGCGGCTGTGCATCTGAGTCATCACAAATGATATGACACTTTCTCTCAGCAGCAGTGTACTGTTTCATTGTCCTGCCATACCCTCAGGGCATATTGTTATGATATTATGGGCTTTTTCGGGAACTACATCAATACTGCCATCAAATGTGTGTATAGCCTAAGTTAATTATCCACAACTGAGCCCCTGCCCTAATGGAATTTCTTGTTTTCTGTCTGTTTCTCTTTCAGTCTGATCTTAAATGTGTCCAAGATACCAAAGGAGGCTCTTTTTACAGAGACCATTGTCCTGTTTTAGGTAAGTAAGCCACTGTTTTCTGTATACCGTCATTATTGCACCAATTCTCACCTATGTTCTGGTGCAGTGAATTCAAGGGCATTAGGGGAACTTGTAGTTAATTAAGTTTGGTCACTAGATGGCAGCACCTGGCTGCAAAGCACAGATCTGGGCTTAGGTCATACACTTTTTATTCTGATTAAGTGATGTTTTCAGACACTTAATCACAATTAATCTCAATTATTCCAGGGGAACAGAATGGCAACCGGAATCCTGGTGGTCTCCAGATTGGAGACCTAGTCAACATCGACCTAGACCTGGAGATTGTCCAGTCGCTTCAGCACGGCCACGGAGGCTGGACTGATGGCATGTTTGAGACACTCACCACTACAGGCACCGTGTGTGGCATTGACGAGGACCATGACATTGTGGTGCAGTACCCCAGTGGAAACAGGTACAAGCCCCAATTAATAAGGAATTTTTTACTCATAACATTAACTTTTTTTACTCTTTTGAACTAAGTATAATAAATCTGTTACCATGTTATTGAATAGATTTAAATTGTGAATGTATTGATATACAATTGGTTAAAATATTTTTTTAAATCACATTTTATTAGCCCTCCTCATATTTCCCTGAAACGACTGTTTTGTCTGATACCATTTGTTATCAGAAATCTGTTTTAATCCCATAATTTTTAAATCTTTCAGATGGACATTTAATCCGGCAGTGCTGACAAAGGCCAATGTGGTCCGAAGTGGTGAAGTGGCAGCCGGGGCAGAGGGAGGCAGCTCGCAGTTTATGGTTGGGGACCTGGTGCAGATTTGCTACGACATCGACCGTATAAAGCTCTTACAGCGAGGCCACGGAGAGTGGGCTGAGGCCATGCTGCCTGTAAGAATATTAAACACTAATAACTTTTACACTTCTGAAAAATACAAATTTAAATTAAATTGTACAGTATTCCTTTACTTTTTTAAAACCCATTATATGGACCCTCTCTGTAGTTTTCAGTGGTTCTAGACACATTACAGAGCCATTATTGACATGATTCATCAAATCAGTTTACTGTTCCCTCAGTAAGACTTCTGTCCCTCACCTATTATGAAGTTTATCCATTGCTGCCCAGCACGCCTTAGGTTATGTAACGGCGGTCTACTCCAATATGCCACTTGTCCCTGCCAAACCAGCCCCCCTCAGCAGCTAATGAGCCTTTAAACCCTGAGATGGGCTGTAGCTTTGATCACTAACCAAAGCTGTTGGCCGCCCGCTGCTGCTCCTACTGCAGCAGTCACTGTTATTGATGGCATCCTCAGGACAGCCCCAGACACAGCCCGACAGACTGAAGAGCCGGCGTGTCACATAGCCATGATCAAGATGATGTAATTCAAATTTGAAAGCATCTTACACTGCCCCCTGTCTATTGTCCACAAGAAAGATGATTAGTTAATTCTGGTCCCTGGGTGTGTTACAAGTGACATCTTAATATTATATTTTTCTTTTTTATATTTTTTTAAATTAATTTATTATTATGATTAAGCATGGAGCGGTATGAGGTTGTGGTGGTTATATTGGAGGAAAATTGCATTGAATCTGGGACATACCTTGAAACCAGTCATCTTCCCATGCATAATAATGATTTACTGTTTACTCTGACATGCTAAATCTTACTCTTCCCTTTGTCATCATCTATCAACAGACCCTAGGCAAGGTGGGCCGTGTGCAGCAAATCTACTCTGACAGTGACTTAAAGGTCGAAGTTTGTGGAACCTCTTGGACGTACAATCCTGCCGCTGTCACCAAGATTGCTCCCTCTGGCTCTGCTGTCAGCAACGCCTCTGGAGGTAGTGTGTGCATCAACATGCAACACAGATACTCTGTAAAACGAATCATGTTTTTTTTCTCCCTGTTTTGCTACTACTGTCATTCATTCTGTATGTTGTCTCTTTGACCAGAGCGTTTGTCTCAGTTGCTGAAAAAATTATTTGAGACACAAGAGTCTGGGGACATCAATGAGGAGCTTGTCAAGGCAGCAGCTAATGGAGATCTGGCCAAAGTGGAGGATATCCTAAAGAGACCTGATGTGGATGTAAGTGACCCAAACTGATTGCAGTATCCTGAAAAAAAGTAGTTTAACAAAAAGATATGAGTCACACAAGTGCTGGTCTACTCTCTGTACTGAGGTGGTCTCCTAAAGAATGAGCCCGAGTTCCCCCACTACTGCATTTCTCTCAATCTGAAAAGTACCCAGCCTAGACCCAAAGGATGCACAAAAGAGCATTGGTGTGCACTGCAGCACTGACCTGATTGACTCTGAGACCCAAGTTGAGATCTGCAAACCCCACACGGGTGCAGATTGTGTTTTGACACAAGCTACAAACACAGAACAGTCAGATAACCCCTTTGCCAAAGGACAGATACCTGTTATGAGAAGTGACCATTACATCAAGTCTGCCATAAAAATCTGTCGTCGCTCGCAGTTGGGGAGAGAGTGCGTGTGTGTCATTGGTGAAAGCTGGCCAGATGCCCCGCTGCCTTTCAGTGGAATTATTTGCTTAAAGCTGAGCACATTGAGCCAGACCAAGTGATCCCCTTGCCAGGACAAGAGATGTCTCGAGACTCCCAAAGGACCTCACATTAATATTCATGCTCTTGAGTTTTTGCAGTGCTGCAGTTGGTGATGAAAACCTGCACACATGGCTGTGCATACACAGCCAATCATAGAAAAAATTTTCATCAAAGTAAAGGGATAATTCAGTAGAATGCAGATCTAAATATAAAACTTGGCGCTGGTGTTATTTATCTATAATTTGACTTTTCTCATTTGTTTTAGGTGAACGGGCAGTGTGCTGGACATACTGCCATGCAGGCAGCCAGTCAGAATGGTCATGTCGATGTCTTAAAGTTGCTGCTTAAGCACAGTGTGGACTTGGAAGCTGAGGTTAGTATAGTTAAAGAAATCTACTAATGTGGGTGTAAAAGTCTGAGTTGTGAGTTTGCGTCATTCTCTCAGGACAAAGACGGAGACCGGGCAGTGCACCACGCAGCCTTTGGTGATGAGGGCTCTGTCATTGAGGTGCTGCAAAGGGGCGGAGCTGACTTGAACGCCAGAAACAAGCGAAGGCAGACTCCTTTACATATCGCTGTCAACAAGGGTCACCTACAGGTGGTCAAAACCCTGTTGGACTTTGGCTGTCATCCTAGTCTACAGGTATAATATGGTTGTATTGAAAACTTAGGCGTCAAATAAATAAAGTGTATAGTGATGAGATCCCATTATCAGTAGGTTTTCTGAGCCTACATTATTTTTTCCTTTTAGGATTCCGAAGGGGACACACCTTTGCACGATGCAATCAGCAAAAAGAGAGATGATATGCTGTCAGTGCTGCTAGAAGCTGGTGCAGATGTCACCATCACCAACAATAACGGGTTTAACGCCCTACATCATGCCGCTCTACGAGGAAACCCCAGGTATGACACCGTTCTCTTTGCTTTGTATTTGGAATAGACAATGTTATTTGCCCTGACATTGTTGCTTATAAGGGCTCAACAAATAATACATTTGTCCTGTGCAAAGCTGTGATCTACTCAATATGTTTTTAATGGTAAACTAAATAAATACTAAATATAATAAATCTTTTGATAAGGTTCGTTTTGGGATCTCAATTTAGGTTGACGTTGATTGAAGTTGGATGAGACCTGTAGAGTAACTGCACTTCCTCAGCAGATGGTTTGGGCTTAAAATGATGTTAGACTACCTTTGAGGCCCTGAAAGCATCTGTTTTATGTTATTTTCTTTATTAGTGTAGTTAATAGCCCTTGAAGTTCATTTGTCGCTTCGACTTTATTGTTCTGCTGGTCCGTTGCTGAGTGTCGCGATCTGCGGTTGGCCTGGAGCGGCTGGCCTGCTCAGTGGAGCTCCTTGTCCTTGGCCAGAGCTATTTCTGGCGCTAGGAGGTTGCTTCTTCAGTCTGTTTTTGTGTTTGTCTCTCATCCATGAGCATATTAAACATGGCTCAGAGAGATGCCTGTCTGTAACATGTTGATCATTCCAGGTGTGTTCGGTTGATGGATGCACGCTTTTATAGACTGGAGCGGTTTCTAGAAAACTTAGCAGCTGCTTTCGTTGCTTAGCTTTTTGGATGTGCTTTCATTAGGGTATGTTTGTGACCATCGAAACGCACTTCACTAGAATTCATTTTGTTGGCACCAGGACAAATGGGATCGAGGTCAAAGTGCCGTGGAACACCTGCCACACGCCTGGCCAGACCGAGCTCTCCACCTCTGACACACTGCACAATAGATTATTTAAAGCAAGCAGCCTGTTCCTTTTGTGCTGCTTTGTTATATTGTACCTCTAGTGTAGCTCTCCCAGTTATTAAAAAATTTCCAGGTTTCTTTAAACTGTATAGAAAGTAATTGCCTCTTAGTATACACTGATAAGTAGAAACTGAAACAAGTGTATAGAACATTTAAGTTGTTTCCCCTGCCTTTTTGTGTTACAGAAGTAGCTTTCCTCATTTCCCTGCGGCAGGCCTTTCTCGAGTCAATGATCCCTAAAATTCTATAATTAAATTTAATTATATAGACATAGGTCTAACTGATAACATTTGCTTGGTAAATGTTTTGCAGTTATACTAATATATGAGTGAAAATGTAAATCTAATCTAAATGAATATCCCACTGAACGCATCGGCCAGCCGATCAGCATTTTTTAGTCCGGCTTTGTAATCTTTAAAGGCATTAGCTACTCTTGTGTCGCTTAATGCAAAGTTCTTAAAGCTTAGTAGACAATTGTTAAGAAAAAGTCACATGTTTATCAAACTACGAATTACCAAGCCCTGTCCGCTAAGAGACTCATCGATTTGGAGGCAAAATATGCTGGAGTAGGCTATTTTCTGTATCAGAGGTCCTGTCGTGTTTTGTGTACGCCGCTCGCTTCAGTCCACACTGTGTCCCCGTTGCCTTCAGAGAAACGAAGATATATGTCACCTTCTCCAGTCTGCCCATTTACTTTTATTTCACGCTCGGGCTCCCGCAATATCGGCAAGACAGTCCACAACTAAAGCCCTCAAAAATCTCTCCCCAGGTTTGAGTCAAAGTACCTTGTCTGGTCTGTTTTTAGTGGTGACTAGAGCCAGTTGTTTCAATTGAGTGCTAAAAGGAATTCTTACCATCATCATTTCTAAAAATGATTGTCGTAAAAAAGCACATGCAGATTGGAGACCAAGTAAATGAGGTACTATTTGAATTTTCTGTGGTTAATGATTGAAGTTATTGCTTCCCAGATTTTTTAGAATTGGTGCAGCTCTTCTTTGATTGTGTAGAGATACAGATGACAAATACAAAAGATAATGACTGCAATGCATGGTTTAATAAATGCCATCTATAATTTCTCATTAATGCTGCTGCAGTGCTACTTGTAAAATTAACACAATTTATTTTCAAATTAAAGCTAAAGAGTACAGAATATGTCAAGAGCCCCTTGTGCTAGTGGTTAAATGTGCATTACGTGCTCGGGGGTTGTAATGGTGTGGGTGGGTCTCCCAGCGGTGAAGAAGGATTTAGGAAGACGCAGAGGAGAAACTCTTGGTGACAGATGAATCTTTCAGCTCAGAGTCCCAAATGGTGAGAAAAATCAACTCCACCAACCGAGCGGGAAACAGTGTGTTAGATTATATTTCATTTTGTTCATTACTCACACACTCCAATACACAGTAAGATCGTGTTTCCTCATAAATTAGACCTAGTTGTTAACTTTTACAATTGGAAGTAATTTGAACATGTTGAGAAAGGTTATCTCGGACATCCGCTGAGCGTGTTCTCTTTGTGTGTGTTTACCACAGCCTCGGGCCCAGCAAGAGGAGCCTGGCTCGTTTCTGTGTCTTTCCCCTCGGGCTGCAAAAAGCCAGTAGCTGTTACAATACCGTAAACAATACGATTAATAGCCCTTGACTCATAAACATACTCCAAACAAGCTGTGCAGCGAGGGTCTATACCATTTTACTTGTCACCTCCTTGGAATATTTGCCCTCCTTCCTCTTTTATATTGCTCTACTTTCATTTAATACAGTCACACAATACAACAACTCAGTTCAAAGCACACCTCCCTGCAGTGCTCTGAAACATCTATCTTAATACACTCATACTGTCATTTAAATACAGAGAATATATTACAATGTTTTATACTTTTTATACATTTTGACATTTCAGACAATTTTCAAATTTGAAACTAATTACAACAAGTCATCAAAGCTCCTCTCGCCGTGTACATTATCTGAATGAGAGAGCAGTGTTACATTGACACGTCGACCAAATTAGGAAGGCAAATGATGTGGAGATGCATAAAACCGAAAAGGGAGGAGGGCTATAGTGTGAGAAAGGTTTGATCAGTCTTTTGTTGGAAATAAGAATGTTTGCAAGGGTTGATGCCTGTGATTTGAGCTACTGTCCTCTAGAACAACTGGCTCCCGTCTCCCGTAGCTCATCCAACATCGCTGTGGGAGGCCAAACAGGAAGAAGGCCAAAGAGTTTTAGTATGTATTTGAGTCCATTGTACTCCTTTGAAACAGCTGTATTTAACCCCCTTTTTTATTCCCTGCACTGTCATTGTCTTATTTTGCCTTTAGATCTCTACAAAGTGAGCCTACCCCTGCTGAGTATCATTAGCTGAGCTTCTTGCTTGCTTTTGCCTATTCCCTCCTACAGTGTAATTGACTGTTAGCATCCAGTGACAGTCGGTTTAAGAAATGTCATAGAAAGACAGCCGTGTGTTCTCACACCGACATGTGAGCGCAGTGTTTCTGAAATAGAGCACACTGCACGTCTACCCCCTGCTATTTTTAAAACAGCAAAGGATGGTGTGGTCAGAATATTAATCTCTATTGGCAGGCAACACTCAGGACAGAGCACAATTAAAAATTCTGAAAGTTACTGTTGATTTTTTTATTAAGAAGAAATGAGACATTTAACATTGCAATCACTGAACACTTGAGGATAAAGTTACAAGTCACAGGTTTTGACCTTGTATCTGTGAAAATAATTGAAGGTATTACAATAAATAGCATCTCCTGTAGTCATCAAAGCATAGCTACAGCTGGTTGAAGGGGACCAAATCCATTCAAGAGGTGATTTGGTTCCATTTTACCAGCTTTAGCAAAGCATTGTGGAAGTCACTGTGGCAGAGACAGAGAAAATATCTATTTTAAATTGAAGTAGACTGTTCCACAGCCTCACTGCAGCAAGACAAAGTAACATTGAAAGACATTAAAACCAGAGGTGTGTTTTGTTAGGTCATGTTCATGTACAAGCTGGAGTGGGGATTGCTCTATTTCTTTTGCGTTTGTCTTTCTCATTCACTTATATCCAGCCTGTGTGACACTCAGGTGCATTTAGCCCACTACAACTCATTTACCACTCCACCAATAGCTATGGCTACATTTGATCAACCTTACTCAACTTTCTCCTTTGCCGCCTCGCAGGCAGCCTATTTATCCTCCTCGCTATCTTTTTAAGTTTTATGTTGCCCCCCTCCTAGAGAGTGAGAAAAATTGTTCCCTGAGAAAAGGATAATAATAATCTGTGGCAGTGCACTTGAGTCAAATGTCCTGAAGTCATGAAGCAATTACAGGCTGTGACAGATGGGCCCTGCTGTAAGCTTTCCGCTGCTCCGGTCACTGAGACGGCCAGTAGACAAATGTAGAGGCATACCCATGTCCACAAACTCTCTCACTCATACTCCTGCAACCGCACTCTGGGGTGTCAAGTCTCAACATTAATTTAAGTCACTCATTTAAGGCCTACACACTGATTTGTAATATGTAGCGTAGTGTTGGAACTGCAACTGAAGGCAGAATACTTCATGTGTCTCATCCTCAGGCCTCTGCAATAGTACAAATTGTTCAATTAAACGTTCTGTACTAAAAATAGTTTTTTGTTAATTTGTAATATTCCTGTGTTTATGGTTTTGAAATGTATCTCTAATCTGTGATAGTTATTGACTTTTCTTCTACCAAGTCTTTTGGTAGAAGTCTTTTGGTTTCTCTGAGTGGCCAGAAACAGCTGAGGGATATATGGCACTGTCGACGGGATGGAGGTTAACATAAGGCCAGCTTGATATGGCACACCAGAGGCACATCTATTTGTAACATAGCCACACACAAACAGCAAAGTCCTTCAGAGTCAGGTGGCCAGGCTGCTCACCTCGTCTAAGAGCCATAACAGGGCAAAAGCAGGGGGACGACAGGCAGTATTTGATAATGTCAGCATCTGCTGCGTTTGTCACTCAGACAGCAGGTCACTGCTATTGAGAGCTTGAGAGAAACATGCAGCGCAAGCCACGCACTCCTTTACACCACTGAAGACTTGACAGAGGACAGAGTGTATTGTGCCGTCCAAATGGACAAATCCAGAGCCTGAAATATCATCTTTATTCCTATTCCTTCCAAAATTAAAACAAAATACTACACCAATCTTTAGAGGCTCATTGAGATTTCTTTTTTTAAGATTTTGAAAATTAAAAGCATGTTAACATAGCTCCTCAGTGATAATCTGTTCACTAATTCAAATGCGTAAAAAAAAAATCATTACCTACAACGATTTATATTAGCCACAATTTAACAAAAACGTATATTATATAATATACATTATCGGTTACAAGCCACGTTAGCCAAGTTTTAGTTCCCTTATTTATTACAGAATTATATAAAAGATTATATTGGTGTTTGTGTTGTTTTTGCGGAGGCTTTCTTTTTATTTATGGATGCAGCCCTTGTACCTGGCATATCAATCAGCTCACAATGAATCATCTTGTATTTCATTATAATAGAATGGTTGTACTTCACTAGCTACACTGCAGCGGTAATGTGATTGCAGTCTAACGCGTTGAAATTTGGGAAAATGAATTGAATTTGATCTAGTCTTAGCAAGTACGTCAGGTTCAGTTTTAGTTTAACAAAGTTTTATTGTCTTTGCTGTTATAGCATTTTTATTGTTCCATTCATGATAAAATCTTGAATAGCTAATCAGAGAGAATTATTATTTGCTTTTATCGGCAGTCACTTTGTTTTATGCTTGTTACTCTTGATTTAATTATCTTAATCCAAAATCAATATTTTTAGCAATGTAGTGGAACTATACAGGAGAAAAACTGGTCTTTATGTGTGACTTAAACCGGTCACTGGCGAGAGTTGGGCTCAGAATAGGTTAAAGTGCGACGTATGAATTGCTCTCCCCACCTCCTCCCTCACCTCGTTTCTCTCTGTGTCTCTGTTCATATTCTGTCGCCTTTATTTGTTTGAAACGGTCCACAATTGGAATCAGCTGACAGGCCAGAGTTGACCCTGATCCTGCATTGTCACTTTTTGATGGTCTAATCTGACTGCCATGCGGCCCAGCAAAGCATTTGGCAAGCATAGCAAACGTGAACAATGAGAGCAGGAATCACGGAGAGAGAGGGGAGCACACGGGGCAGTGGGGTTGATGCAAGGCGGGGGTGCGCATAAGGGCAGCAGCATAAAGGGAGGGCACTCGTATTTAAACACACAAGATTTTTAACACAGAAGCTATATGATACTGCAGGATAAAGTCAATTTGGCAGCAACAGTCACTGCTTTAATCTGCATCCTCAGCAACTATTTCCTGCTCTTTTAAACACATTTATTATTAAAAACACAGCCACATTAGTAGAGGATGGGCCCTGTTCACCTGGCTTATTTCTCTCAGTCATGTGGGAGCACTGGAAAAGATTATAGTATTACTGGTCAGGAGCGGCTCTGGCATGGCGCGTGCAGCTTGCTGCTTGGTGCTTAGTTGCAGATGGCAGAAATGCAAAGGCTCTTTTATGCAGTAAAATCACCTAATAATAAAAGGAAGCCCTGTTAAAATGGCACTGTCACAGGCCCACTATTTGCCTTGAGGCCATGCTGTTGGGTAAATATTGCACCAAAATCACACTAGTCAGAATTAATTGATATCTTTTTAGATTGTTACATAATTGTCTAATGAATTGTTGGAATATAATAGATGTGAGATCTATTATCTCTGTAAGGTATTACAAAGCCATATCATAGGTTCCCTACAGTGATTATTGCTGCAGTGAGACTGCCCAGAGACAGTATAGCTAACGTATGAGCCTTACCACATTCATACACTCGGCCCCCTTTCTCACACCCCACACGCTCTATACTTTACCCATAATTTTTCCTCTCTCCATAATCAAGCGTATTAGCAGTTTGCAAAAACACAAGACACAAACAGTGCTGCGCAATATGATACCTCCAGAACGAGGAGCTGTACCTCGCCAGGAATACATACTTCTTTACATTCCATAGCTGTCATATGTTCATATGGGTACATAAAGAAGTATGTGCACCAAGGAGGCAGTTGTATTATGAATTTTGTCTCACCTTTTGTCAAGGTCAGGAAGTTGGGAGCAGAACATTTTTCCTCATCGTTTTCTCTCCCAAGTATGGTAGTCTGCACTGTAAGGTGACTTTGAGTGTAAATTCACTTCAACACTCAGGGCTTTCCTTTACTTGCCATGTAAGGCTGGAAGCCAGTCCCCCCCGCCCCTGATCATAACAGGAATTTTCAGTCCATACCATACAGACTGTCCCAGTGACCCCACTGTCCTCCACAAACTGTGAAACAATCTTTCCTTTAAACCATGCTCGCAAGGTGGTCTTCTCTCTTTCCAAGAAATTGTTGACCAAAAAGCAGGCTAGGAAAAAAGACTTCTCTCTTCGGAGACTCCATGTTGTGTGAAGCTGCCTCACTGTACGTACCCCTTGTCCTGGCTGACAGTCATTGGCTGTGTCCCGGGTGCATAGTTGCAACTTGAAGCCTCACAGATAAACTGTCTGCCTCTAATATCCCCCGCTTCACTATCCTCCCTTTCACACCTCACGCTAACACCCATTTGTACCCCTCTGCTGTCTGTCCCTCACCCTCTTGTGTCAGCGGTGTCCCCAGTGGCTAACTGGTGTGCTTGCTGATGTTTGAAAACCAGGGTGATCCAAGTGGAACAAGAAACTATTGTGAGCAGGATTTAGGCTTTAGGCGCAGAGGCAGGCCATAGGTCACATGAAGGCGCTAATGCCCACTCAGCACTTGTGGATTGGTCCTGCTTTTACCCCCCACCCACCGGTAACTCTCATTATGGCCTGCTCTCTCCATGTTTGTTTCACTCTGAGCTCTAGTGTTTGATTTTGTCTGACTTCCTTTTCTTTCCAGGGGAACCTCAAGCACCTTTGGGGTGTTATTTATTTTTTTCATTGACACCAATGCAACTAATGTTTTTATGCAAAGGAGTGATTTAAATCGATAACCATTTGCATTTTGGCAAGAATTGTTCAGTAAGTCTCTAATGAATCTTTAACCTAGACCAACACATTCCACAAGTCGTAACTGGCCAGTTCTATGCTAAGCTAGCCAGCAGGTCCAACGATTTCTTGGGCAATTGCTGTCAAAGGAAATGGGCTTGTTTATATTTAACTGACTGTGTGATGTGGAAATAAAAAAAATGGTGCAATGTTTTTTTAAAATGGAAGCCTTTGCAGTTGTATTAACAGAGGTTGTATTTGAGGTGACAAAGATGGGCTTGGGAAGATGGATGAGCCGGGTTCTAAAGATGTGACGTACTGTTTAGGAAATGTCACAGCCACCTGACGGGAGTGAGGGGCGAGATTCCTTCCTACAAACAGCAGCATGGAGCTTGTGGCACAGGGACCTTTGAGCCTGTTGTGTACTCCCAGGTTTTAGACATTTTACTGCAGTACTGTGTGCCCTGCATGCCCTGCCTAGTTTCTATCAGTCAGTCTGAGTGAAGTAACTGGGTTACTACCCTGCGTGCTGTGGGTTCTGTCACTGACACACATCTACTGAGCTAACCAATGCTGCCTGATGTCCCCTCCCGGCTGCCCTAACCCCCCACAGCTGTGTTAATACACTTCTAACAGCTGTGTGTGGTCAATCCGCTTTACCCCTGTCCACAACTTCGAACCTCTCCACTCTTCGTTATTCTGATGCTTCGTCATTCTTCTCATCACCACATTCCATCCCTTGGCTTCAATCTACCTTAAAAAGTGTGTTGCATCCTTAAACTTACCTCCTGCCCCTCAGTTTAACTCAAAGTGGTTTAATGTGACCACAAAAAATAACCAAAAAGACAGATGCAACAATTTAAAAAGTCCAAATAGTGATAAATCCCAGGTGATGGGGATAGAGATGCTTGGTATCATGTGTCGGATGCAGCGGGTAAATTGTGAGGGAATGTCTCTCCACACCAGTGCAGGTTTGAGTTAACGAGTCCGTCATTACATAGCGGCAGGGCTGCAACCATGAAGCCTAATGAGCCAAAGAGCTGTGCTGCTGCAGCATGTCCGGCCAGTGCCAGGAACACGAGAAAGAAGGGGAGAGAGAGTAAGACAAGGAAGGAGGGAGAAAGAAGAGCAAGATGAGAGCGAAAGAGTGGAGAGTGCAAAAAATGGGGCTTAAATCCATGTGGACCACAGCAACTCCCCAGCTGCTCCTTTTCTTCCTACATCCTCTTCATACTTTTACACGTTTCTCACCTTCTAAAACTGGAGGACAAAGACAAAAGCCCAAAGGTGTTCCCTGGTTAAGTTTTGTCCCATTGCTGCTGCCACTGCTGCAGAACAGTACATTTCCCCCTCTTTGCGACTCTCAGACAAAACCATGCGGTTAATAACTGATCACATCCGAGGAAGAGACAGGACAGGAGAGAAGAGAACGCAGACCAATCACAGGATAAACTCCATCCAAAAGCGAAGGAAGAGCATATATTACCTGTCAGATCAGTTTCTAATGTGAGCCGCTCCTCCTCTCATTCCCATAGCCATAATGACCTAGCGAGCGCTCCAGCTGCTGCAGCCATCGCGCGCGTGTGTGTGTGTGCCGGGTGCACGCCTGACTCGCTGAATCAGCTTCTATGATCGGGGGAGGGAGGGGGGGCAGGCGGGTTGAGTGCCACAGTAAGGGAGGATGGAGGGAGAAGGGAGGGGGCGAGAGAAAAGTAGGCATGCATGCATTCCCACACATCGACATATCACTAGGACCAGTCACACCTTCACAAGAGGAAGAAGCTGACATAAAGGAGTGCCATTAAAAAAAAAAAAAAAGAGAAAAGACAGAGTGAAGGAGGGGTGAGAAAAAAAAAACTCTGCAGCACTCCTCGTTCTATCATGTGCATTCTCAGAAAGAGAGCTAGAGGATGCCCCGGTCTGTGGAGGAGACAGAAAGTGTACCAACCATCTTCCCACCCTACCTTTTTCTTATTCCATCGGCACACCGCCTCAGAGCTTTACTCTGCTCCTAAAATGCTTTTATTAGAGGAACTTTTGAAGAGGGAGTTTACAGAATTTACAGTTACAGATGTATAGTACAGATGCAGCAGTGGTAGCTATACATCTGTGGTGCAAGACAGCTGTACTTTTAATAGTCTCTTGTGAAATGCAAATGTGATTTTTGTTGCCGAGGTCTTGAGGATGAGAAGAGGATGGGAAGTCTTTATAGAGCAAAGTTTTTCACATTTGTCTTTTGTCTCAACTCCACCTGGGTCTGCAGGGGTTTTTATTTTCTCTCAAATTTCCTAAGCAGGGAGGAATTTGCATGTGCCATACATAGTTGATATAGCTGCTGTTGTTGCGGGAAGCACTTTGAATTCCATTGTGCCTAAAATGTGATATAAAATTATATAAAAAGTTTGGCTGCATCTTTTATTATTATGTATTAATTTATTTGATTGGAACAGTGCATGTTGATGAACATACATGTGACACAACCACACGAATGTAAACATGCCAGATTGAAGCCTTTTCAATACACCAGAGCAACATTCTCAAGCATTCATACACCAGTGCTGTGTCACTGGAGGCAACAAGGGTTAAGTGTCTTGCCTGAACTGTGGGGAGAGCGGGAATCAAACTGCCAACCTTCCAGTTATAGGACGACAGCTCAGGAAGTGGAAGCAGGAAGTGACTTTTAACTAGATGAACATTATGGAAAGATGCTAGACAGGGAGCACACGAGGGACGCAGTGGCAACAAGAATAAGAGGCCAGCCAGCCTGAGGCTTCCTTCCCCACTGTGTAGAGCGCTAAGCTAAATGGTTAGCACTTTGTGGGAAGCCAAGCATTTGAAACATGCCATGGCCCTGTTGCCGGGCTGCTCCTGTGTCTTGTCTCACTACCCCCTGACCATATTTAGTCAAGCAGTGCAAAAAATAGTTCCCAGTCCTCTCCGCTCCACTCCTCGGCTCTCCTTGCATCACCCCCCTCGTCCACACTCCCCCAAAGCAACTGTTGGCTACCGGCTCCGGGAAGACTCCCCTACGGCTGCCTGCCTATTGATTCCACTGGTCTGCAAGGAGAGAGCAGCGTTAGGCCAGCTAGCCCCAGCTACCATCTACAGCGCTATTTTTAGAAGCTCCAAATAAAGTGGTCTCTCCTGCTCCCACTTCTACCCCCGCCCCCTCCCTGATATCACCGTGTCCTTTCAACCACCCCAGTCCGTATCATTTTTTTTAAATAGACAGGGAGCATGCTGCTTTATGTTAGACCTCCTGTGTCCTCACCTTTAAACTTAAAATAACAACAGTTAGAAGTGATGGTGAATCTGTATTGCTGTGAGGTTTGGGATTGCATTAGACAGCAGGAAACATTATTATGTCTTTAACTTTTATTTATTTACTCTGCATTTGGGAATGCACAGATGCAAGTGGCAGGCTCACCTCACGGCACTGTAAAGTTTCTGGTTGCCTTTCTCCCTTTCTGAGCTCTCATTAATTTTCAAGTGTCTTTTTCAAGCTTTCCCGAGGCACGGCCACTGAAGAATCTGTTTAATTAGTTGGTCTCATCACGGGGCACATCTATACTGTACAGAAGCAATGTCCTCTGTGCCCTCATCTCTTTTTCATTCTCTCCTTACGCCTCAATGACAGCATATAAGTCTTCCTACTAACCCCACCTGAATTTTAACTTCACAGTGTAGAAGCCACAGTTTTCTCACAGCACTATGCTCTTTAATTATAGTAAAGTACACAATGAGCAACCTGTATATTTACTAGACAGAAATTTGCTATGCACTTTTTAGGAGCTAAGTTTGATAAGCCTTTTAACAACCACCCTGTCATTTTCCCCCCTCACAAAGATTTATTCTTTTTCTTGCTGGAGAAAATGTATTTAAGTGTGCCCTTTTAATTAATGTGTTGTCACTAGAATTTATAGCTTTTCAATTACATTATCTTTATGGCTATTACAAGAAGAGACCATTTGCTATGTAAAATGGATTCTTTACTAATGTGGCGGCTCAAAACTTGACCTTATGGGAAAAATTGGAGCTTTCATAAATGGTAAAGGTGCTACCTGCTATTACAGGGCAGTTGGTAAGTAAAGCACACAGCCATGCTTTACTGTACCTGTGCATAATGGCTTGTACAGTAACTCTTCATTGATGATACTGCTGGGTTGCTTTTTTGTGGATCCCCTCTGTGGGTCTCTCCACCCAGTCGGTTCCAGCGGCCCAACCCACCAGTTTAATCTCAATTACCTCCCGACATCCCATCTGCCCCTGAAACTCTGCAGCATGGCTTACATCTTCGCCCCATGATGAATAGCATACGGCTGAATGTTTAGCTGAGCAGTTAATCGATCAATAAGAATAGGGTCTAATAATGGATGTGCTTTGTTTCACTGGATGTAGGGGCGGCTCTTTCTCGTCCCAGTCCCACTTAAAAATGTAACTACATTCATACAACAAAAATACAGAATGACTTTTAAATTGGAGCGACAAGTGATGCTTGCCAACCTGGATGACTCATGTTAAACAGCTCGTTGATCTCGTGCTTGCAGAATCAAACTCGGACTAAACAATTGATTCAATTTCTTTTTTGCCCTCTGAGATATAAATACACATTAAACTTTAACTGTTAGAAGTAATAATTCTTAGGACCAGATCAATATAACTGAACCCCAAGCTGAAATTGTTGCTACAGCTGCATAAAAAAACTAAAGTTTTAGATGTGACAACACACATTACCTGAGGTGGGAGTGCTTCAGTGGCTCAGAGAGTTGAGCAAATCATCTTTATTTTAAAGTTTTATATTGAAGTTTTACTATTTAAGACCTTATTAAAGACAGTATTTTGTCATTATTTTTCTATACAATTTCTAAAATACTGCTACACTGTTTGTAGGGGTTTAGCTGTATTTGTTTAACACATTGACATGTCCCTTGGTGAATTATGGACTTTTTTCCCCCACTAAATGCCCATGTGACAGTTATTTATTTTACTGCCTTCCATTTTTTACAAATGATGCATAGTCAGTTGCTACTGAATATAATGTTTTTATTTTTATTCCCTTCTTTAACACTTCTTTGGTTAATATAATTCATTTGTGTCCAAATAATTTAAAACTTTTTTTAGTGTGTTAGTTAAATTTAATTTATTGTGTTTTTTTTTTTTTTTTTTTAAATAAAAGTGTTTACCTCAAGCATATTTCCTGCTTGGTTGCCCTAATTCTTCTCTCTGTGCAGTTGCCCACCAGACATCTTCATGAAGGGATTACAGTTGCTTCTAATGAGTCCAATGCGTTTTGAGCCAATCGTGACGGTCTCCTTCCATCAGCCTGGCTTTTCTTCATGCCTGCTGTATTTGTCCCCACATACCCCCACCCTCACCATCACTTTACACAGTGCATCATTTGAAGAGGCGAGGCTGTTGAGTGCTCAGAGGAATAAAAGTGATTTATGAATGGGCCAGCCTACCTGACTGCTGGAGGGGGAAGCCAGTGGCAGTTGGGCTCTCTGATCCCGCAGCCCATTGTTCCCTCCAGCCTCACTGCAGGGGAAGCTCCTCCGCTTCTGCTGCCTCTGATCTTTTACCGTGCCATTGGCTCTGCATTTTACCGTTAAGCAACTCACAACTTGCAAACACACCTTTGCACTACAGGGGTGCATATCAATACAATAATGTTTTTTTTTTTTTTTTAACCCTTTTTGAGAATAACCTGTCTACTATAGTGTTTGGAGCAGTGGCGGATACAGAACGTCATTAATAGGTGGGCCTGGTGAATATAAGGTGGGGCCGTATATCAGGTATACCGTTTACTACCTGTACACATAGCAACTGGATAGCTCAGTTGGTAAGCAGTAGGCTTTACATTTTGCGTACCCAGGTTCGAATCTACCTTGGGACTCTATGTGTATTAGTTGTTTTCCACGTTTTTGTAATTTATTGATCATGGCATGCTGTCTTATATTTTCCAGTTTTCAGCTCAGTAACCTCAGTTTTGCATATAAGGCTAGCCTTAATTTAAACCCCATTTGGCTGCTGCATTCCCAGTGTTAGCAAACGCTAACGCTAAGTCTGTTAACATGAATATTGCAAGCCTCCAAGCACAGACGTCTCACTTTAAGTCCTACCTGTTGCTTTTCACTATCCACTTGTTTATCAGCTGTCCCATAGATTGACACCATCTCCTGCCATCTCCTTTTCCCTCTTTCTTTATTTTTTTTGTTTTATCCATCTTTTAAAGACAACTGTGTGCATACTGTGACAACTAACACATAGCATTACCTGCTCGCTCAGCGAGCTCACGGCAACCCCGCCGGCCACGCCCACTCGGGATATTATATTTATTCTATTTATGGAATCTAATGAGGGCGTCTATTGAAGCCTGTTAGTCCTATAAAATGTTATAGTATTGAGGAAATTCTGATACTGCTGCATACCCCCTTTTTGCGCCACTGGGTGCAGTGCAGAGATCGTTTCTGCACCGAGTCTATTTCTGATGTGCTGCACGCGCTGAATTAAGATGTTTTTATTAATCTGATTGGGTGGGCCACTAGTCAATCTGGGTGGGCACGTGCCCACCCAGGCCCACACGTAATTCCGCGCCTGGTTTGGAGTATAGTGCTTTAAGTCACTGTTTTTCAGCATCAGTACATTGTCATCTTTGCGTTTAAGAATCTCTGTGTGATCTTGGTATTAGTACATTAGCACAGATGTTTAATTATATGATAGTGTCCGATGGCAGACGCTTGGGAGATGAACTTGCTCAGAGTGGGTAAACATAGCCATGATTCATTAAAAGATATCAAAACTTACAGATAAACCTGTACATTGCAAAGTCCTTGGCGTCTTGTATTGAGTTTACCAAGGATTACTCTCTGAGTTTATATTCTATAATGACTTAGCATTGTCTCATTGTTATCATATCCACTTGTTCAAATAGGCTTTGCATTATGCTGCTTTTAGTTAATCGAGTAAAATCACTTGCCAAAGACGCGGCCTATTTAATATTCAGGTAGCCTAGGTAGCAGGCTGCAGGAGCATGCACTCTGACTTAATTGAAAAGTGCCCCCAAACCTTGAAGCCCTCCCAGTGTCCACCTCTCTGTGAGCTGGGTCTAGTCCAACAAATCAGCCAGAGGACACGCTGATACAAGCCCCAATCCCCCTGTGACCAATCACAATGCCCATACTCCTTCCTAAGGCTGGGCCAACTGTGGCTCTGAGCCAATAGATAAGCTCAGCCATGCTGTAATGCTGTGTCTGTCCTGTGGTATACTGAAACATTGAGTCCAGGCTGCTATGTTGCTATAGCACATGTTGGGAAAGGGAGGGGTGGGAGAGGAAAAGGACAGGAGGATGGATGGATAGAGAGGAAAAGAGGGAAAATGAGGGATTGAGCAAAGTAGAGAGGGAGGGTGTACTCCCTTACTGTAGGGAATCAAGGACATAAAGAGCTTTTGGGAAAGTGAGTATAACATGCTAAAAGAACGCTGCATTGTGATGCACACAATCACTGATGGTATGCTTTTGCCCACTTGCCAAACCTAGAAAGAGCAGGATTTATTTGTGGCACTTTAAGTGCCTCTGTGATGCAGGTAATAAATATGACAGAGGAAGGTGATATACTTCTGCAACACAGCTGTCAGGCATCTTTAATATTTTCTATCGTCATTTAAAAACAAGTGTAGTTTATCTATTTGCTTGATGGATTGGAATAAGTAATGTAATGACTTCAGTCATTGTATTGTGCTTTAACATCTGGCATCTGGCTGTTGTGTGTTTATGAAACACTCAGCGTACTGCATATTTCTTTGTTGGCTGAATGAGAAAGATCTTGTTTGATCTTTCAAAAAAGTGACTCCGCAAATAATAGTTATTATTACCACAGCAATGCTTCTTGGCTCTATAATTGCAATTAAAATTAGGTTTTAAATGAATTATCATTTATTAATTGTATTGTGTAATTTTTTGCGACAATTTGAATATTTGTATATCCTTTACTGTTAACAGTTAAAAGACCAGTCATATAGTGTCAGGGGTGTTCGTGACCCGAACACACTCCAAGGGACACATTCAGGCTGAGGTTCACATCTAAACCAAGCTTAGCTGTTGAATAATGCAGGCCATGTTACCTTGGTAACCCGTGCGGACACCGAAGTCAATAGCTCCCATGTAAATGCGCTATGACAGGTCAGAGAGGATAAGATTTTGTGTTTGCTTGCGACTTTTGGTGTGTTTGTGCATGCCTGTGTGGCTGCTTGGGTACAAACATGTGGAGAATACTTAACACAATTCCCTTTGACTTTGACAGAAAATGTGTTACAACAGATTGTATTGGATCCTTTAATGCACTGATACAGGCTTCATTCCCAGCCATTAACATGTCGGCTGTTAGACATTTTCTGTGCTGCTCCTGGGCATGTGGCCTGTTGTCTCAGTGCTTAGGGAAAGCAGTAGCTGATACAAGGCCCTTTGATCCCCATTATTTCTCGCTGCAAACAATGGATTTTAATTAGCAAAATGCTCGTTCAGCTATGGCTTCCTTTCCCGCATGTGTGTCTAGCTGTAAAGGAAGTCAGGCTTATCAGCTGAAAATGTCAGCTTGTTTGTGGCACTTTGGATCTGTTCTGACAATTACTGTGCTCGAGAATTTGTTGGTGTGTGCTGCAAATTTTCACGTCGCTGCTTGCTGTTAAGTATACAGAAAAAGAGCAAGGGTGATGAGGGGCAGAGAGGTGCAAGGAGCCAGGCCATAGAGCGAGAGGTGATTTAATGTGGTAGATTTGCCACGAGACTGTATATCATGGGAGCCTCCCAGACTGCCCAAACGGTGACAGTGTGGCAGGCAGCTGAGTGGCTGTCGATCGAAGGACCTTCACAGTGGCTGAATTCTTCACCACTCTGCAAAATCTCCAGTCAATCCCTTGCTTCTATTTACCACTATGCACCTCTGTGAGACACTTTAAGTTTATTGTAACGGGTCGTACTTAGTCTGGTTTTGACCCCGAAGGGCAATTTTTAGTAAAATGTCAGAGCCCAAAAACTTAAAAACACTAGATAAAATGTAATCTTTAATAACTCAGTTGAATATTGTGATAATGACTTTTCTTATGACGTCTTTGGTTACAATAGTATTGAATTTGATTTAAATCTAAGAAGTCCTTGTTTCATTGCACCACAATTTGATTTTAGGCTTGGATTGGACAGAAATTTGGACACATGAACTGAAAAAGTGTGGCACGTTATCATTGTTTAAGCCTGTCCATGATACAGATAATATGATTGCTGATACAATACATTAGTGATTGAGGTAGAGTGGCAGAGTGGTCAGCACTCCTGCCTCGCAGCAAGAAGGCTGTGAGTTAAAAACCCGGCCGACTCAAACATTCTCTCGGCCGACTCCGGTCTTTCTGTGAGGAGTCTGCATGTCCTCCACGTGTTACTGTGGGTTCTCTCCGGGTACTCCGGGTTCCTCCCACCGTCTAAAGACATGTATGTATAGGTTAATTGGCAATTTTAAAGTGTCTCTAGTGAATGAATGTGAGAGTGAATGGTTGTCTGTCACTGTCTGTCTCCAAATGTCATCCCTGCGACTTTCTAGGGTGTACCCCGCCTCAGGCCCTATTTTCAGATTG
Organism: Perccottus glenii; assembly: GCA_024416835.2. Classification (NCBI taxonomy): domain Eukaryota; kingdom Metazoa; phylum Chordata; class Actinopteri; order Gobiiformes; family Odontobutidae; genus Perccottus; species Perccottus glenii. The sequence continues at coordinate 20,537,824 of CM044557.2, forward strand.
GTGGCATCAGTACCCGCATGCTGTTCTAGTCAGCGAGAGGTCACAGGTGACCGTCTTTACTCTGTTTGCAGTTTGTTTGAGGTGCAGTGACTGTAATAATAAAAGACAAAGACCAGGGGGCTTTAATACTTTGATCCTAAAGTGTGTGTGTGTGTGTGTGTGTGTGTGTGTGTGTGTGTGTGTGTGTGTGTGTGTGTGTGTGTGTGTGTGTGTGTGTGTGTGTGTGTGTGTGTGTGTGTGTGTGTGTGTGTGTGTGTTTCAGCTCCTCTGTCTTTGTCAGATTTGGATTTCATTTTGCTTTACCATTTCTATTTATAATATTGTGACCTCAGACTTTGGAAAGTGTTAAAATTGTTTAGGACAAACAGCTGAATAACAGAGAGAAAAGAAAATCCTGATGGTTCAAATCATTAGATGTAGTACCATAGCTATAATGTTGTGTTAAAGTGCTTAAACAGGTTTACAATTCCTAATAATTTATTTTTGCATGAAGTATTGTGTTGTGTTTTATGGAGAATTAAATTGTATTTTACTGCCGCGCATGTCAATTTTCTCTATTACCATCTTAAAAAGTAGTTTGAAGTTTAGATCCTGAGGTATCCAAGGTCATGTGTAAAGTTGAGTAATTACATGCTTGTTTTATTGACAGTAATGCTGTTGGGTGTTTGTTCAATTTGAGTCACCATTTCAAAGTAATACCTTCGACAAACTGCCTGTCCTTGGCTTCTTATTTATGTTGGGTTTATTTCTCTATTTTGGGTTTGAAGGATGTATATTATGACTTTTATGGCTTATGTAAAAATGAGAATCAGGCTTTTTCAAGGTGCAGAGGCGAATAAAGTGCAAAGAGTAGCATGGGAAAATAATTGGGTCATCTCAAACCAATGGGACATTAACGCGCCATTGGGCTTCTCCGACTGTCTTCTTGCCTCTTTCCTCTTACATTGCAATGAATCAGGATGCTCCATAATGCCAGGTGATTTAAGGCTAATTAAAGCTAAGCCTTTATGGGTCCCTACCTACATTTGCGAACAGACAGCAGCACCTGAAATATTTGAAAATGCACCACATGTCTTCTAAACAACCTTCAAGGCAACAGCAATAGCTATAGTGATAACCAAAACATCATAGAAATGCACCCCTGTCCTGTCTTCCCCCTTCCCGCTTTATGCAAATAGTCCTTAATAAAAGCATGCTCACTCAGGGGCCTAAGGTAGAGGCAGGCAGGCAGGGGAAGGTCACATTGTAGGGGAAATTATTCTCTTCACGGTATGGTAATGGAAGCTTTTTTTATTTTTTTATTATCGAGCAGAGCCGGTTAGGTTCTTGTCCTCGGCTCTCCGCTGCACCTCTAGCAGAGATGCTACCTGTGTTTATTTACTCTGTCCACAGCAGGATAGCCAGTTGCTGCAGGAGGGCACCAACCAAGTGAACTCAGAACTAATTGCTTTTAAGCATAGACCTAAAAATACTGATTTTATTTTATTTTTTTTTATATCAAGTAATTTTTCTTCAAGGCAGATGACACCCTTTTGCATCTCATTTGAGATTCATTTCTATGCCTCTGTTAATAAACAAGCATATGCCAAACACGTATCCACCATCAGAGTAACCATATGTTTGTGCACAGCCATTAATCTCATGCTGGATGCTGACTGTTGCCGCGTTGCCCTGTCCAACCCTAACTTACCGTCTCCCAGCTCTCACTTCCTGTTACAATAAACAGCCAATCGCCACCACACAGATGGCTGGCAGCTCAGCCAGGCCAGCAGAAGGGCCCTGTCAACCCCTACGCACACGTTTAGTTCACAGTCTTACATGCATTGACAAAGGCAACTCACCCGGAGCTGAGGGCGTCACAGAGCATCCCGGTCAATGACAAATTGCAGCCCAAGACAACGCAGTGTAGCTCTCCAGTGGGACTCTTGAGATTTCTCACAGGGTGACCCACTTCCAACATTCCCCTTCTTTCTTTCTCCTTTTACCACTGCTTTTTCTGCGATGTGTGCGACAATAACCAAATTGCTAATATTGGTTATTTTTATTTGCACATAACAAGTAAATCACCGTTTTAATTATCTGGCAGAAGTGGTCTGACCGGTCGGTGGCTTTTTCTCCAGCTGGACCTGACATGTGTCACTCCTCTTTCTCATTGTGTCCTTCACATCAAGACCTGAGTCCTTCTTATTTTACCCTCTGTGAATACACCACTTACCAAAAACAATGGCTCAACTGCATTGCAGCAGTTCTAGTGTGGGGCATTAATATTAATGTCTACCCATTTTGCCCAGCATGACAGGAAGCCTGTCAATCCACACCTTTTATTGGACAGATTCCATGGTCCAGCTACACCTGCTTAATGTTTCACTCCTACATTCTGACACTAGGAGGCGCCATATGGTCTCTGTCGTGCCTGGAGACCAGCTCTGATTGGCTGGTGGTTCGACTTATAGACCATATTACCAGCCAATCGCACTCTTATAAATGTTGTATATATGCAATGGATGTAAGACCTATAAACAGGAAGAAAAAATGATTTTAAACGGTAGATAGCTTTTCTGTTATAAATTGTCCTAGTAATTTTACTCAAAAGAGTGTCAAGTTTAACCTCCAATTTTATGGCTTTGCCTAAAGCGAGATTCTCAAGCTTTTCTGCTGAGTAATTAGCTTGTTTAGTTTCAAGTTTCCATTTTTACCCAGTGGAAGCATTATAGATGAGATTACGCAAAAGGCCCCATGAGATTGTTAATCCAATGTATCCAAGCAAATGGTTGAGTGTAACAAGAGCAATGCATTCAGAATGTTAGATTAGGCAGAATGGGTGCGGCTGTGATCACGTTTAAGCGCTGCTCCTCTGCATTAAGTGTTGAAGATGGCTGCAAGCAATGCAGGTGTGTGCGTAAGCCAGTGTGAGGGGCAGGGAGAACGCGCAGCAGCCTGGGATCAGTGTGCTGCGCTGTTCATCACTGCAGCAGTACACCAGCCCCTCATCTGTGGCCAACGTAGAGTTGCTGACTGCCTGCCCCCTACCTCTCTGGCCTTTTTCTGCTGCTCTCAAGAGGCTGTGCTGATGATGCTCACTTTCATTACTCGAGAAGGAGGGAGACAAGCTGTAGGTTGAGCAAAAACCCACAGGGAAGCAGCTATACTGATTACCCTCCACCTGAAAGCCTGCCACTATGTTCATTTGCAATTCTCTTCTTTAACTGTCTTTATAGTTAACACTCTGCATTCCTTGTGTCCGCTGTGGCCTCTCACACCAAAGTGAAACATATTTCCTCTCTGGTAACTGCACTGGTCCAGACTATTTTTACTCCACTTTTCTGTACATAAACACTCCAGCGCTTGAGTGGGAGCAGTCCGGCCATATCCAAATCCGAGCTGCCGCCTCATGTCGCAGTTCAAAGATATGCTTTGCATAAGTATTCAGGGTTAATCAAGGTCATTGTATTCTCCACACTGTTGTGCTTTAAAGCTTATTGAGGGTACACTGTGTACTTGATTTTTAGATAAGTTTATAGAAGTGTGGTTTAGGCAAAGGACCTAAATGTAACTGCTGTCGTATTACAATGCGTGAGAAGTTGTAGTTGCTGTCCACATTTCTCAGATGCAATGACATATAAATGGGCACGCATATAGAGCATGACATAACATAACTTACCTGTAAATCAGAAGGAAAAACATTACAGTGACTACATAGCTTTTATAAATTACACAAGAGGATGTTATCTACAATTTATCTTTTATTTATCTTTTTACAAAATGGTTTGTATTAAGGAATGAGTGATAAGTAAGTGTGTAGTTGCTTTTGCAGCCACCTCTTATTGTGGCACACACCCTCTAAATGACCTTCAGTGGAGCAACTAACACACCAGACCACTTCTGTTAAAGCACTCATTAAACAGTAGATTTTCTCCTTTTGTAATCCAATTTCCATTACTTCATATCAGAATAAACTTGTGTGAATGCAGCTTAATCTTGTGTTATTACTATTACTATTTTTCCTCAGTATGTTAGGCACTTCTCACGTCGTCATGGGAGCTGGTAGGGGGACGGTTACTCCAAAATAACACCAGTACTCGTATTGCTCAAAGCTTGATGTAAATAACACTCTGTTTGGGAAAGTAGCTCCTCTCTGAGTTGATTTAGTATTCTTGTCCCAGTGTGTAAAAATGGGATATGCTCTGCTGTAAAAAGAAATAAGGTGTATTGGAATATCTGGTGCATATCAGCTGCACAGACCCTGTGATGTGTTTGCTAACAACAGCTTGTCTGGCTGCGGGCTATCACATACTGCATGAAGTGTTTACTCACAGATTAAATTTGGCAGTTAATTTTTGACATTATTTGATCAAATGGCTTGACCTTTTTTGCACATTGACTCATGTTACTTTTCCTTACTTTCTTTGCAGTGCGATGCGTGTGTTGCTGTCCAAGTTGCCGAGGCCTTGGATTGTAGACGAGAAGAAGGACGACGGATACACCGCACTGCACCTGGCTGCGCTTAACAACCACGTGGAGGTGGCCGAGCTGCTGGTGCACCAGGTAACGTCAGCACTCAAACATACACACAGCTAATTTTAACACATGTTTAATCACCTGGCTTGACAACACAAATGCCATTATTCATGCACTGTGAGATACCCTTCATTATCTGGCCTTGCATTGCTGCATCAGCTCAGCTTGCCCTCCCGGATCTTCCTGACTACACACCATTAAGACTAGCTTCGACCGCAATCCCAGCAGCCAGCAAGCTGTAGACCAGTTGAACTGACTAGAGCTGCTATTTTTTATTGAATCCATACGGTTCACAGGGCCTCAAGGGGCTCTTCTTTAGTGCTGCTGGGCCTCACATCTTCTCTTGCCGTCATAGGTGTGTGCTCTTTTCCTATTTGAAATTGCGTTTTTTGGTCTCCCGGGACTGAACCATACTAGAGTTTATGACAAAAAGTCACCTGACCAAGCAGGAACCAGGTTAATTAGGATATGGTGCATTGCTCCAACGCATGAACGTTCGCTGTGCAAGCTACCTTTTGGAGGGGGTGTTGTTAGTACCAAGTCCCTGCAATGGGCTACTTCACACTGATGGCTCAGCTTTCTATTCAGAAATTGCACCATACTACAAGGTGCACTGCAGATTCCCTGCCAACAAGGCAGCCAGCTAGCTGGTCCATCAGTTTTATTATTTTGGGATTTCACACACTTTCTGATCACAATGCTCATCTTTCGCTCTTATCTCCTCAGCTGAGGTGTTAGCAATTGGACATGACAATCACATGCGACACTATTTGTAGGATACATACATTGTACTTTGTTGGTTGGTTCTAGGAAAAAATGGTTGTATTATCGCCTTTGTTCAAAAAAAGTTGCTTTAGTTTTGAAACTGAATAAATTTAAACAAGTATTTAATTATTATTACAGCACTTTCACTTTGGTTAATGCATGCAAAAGATTTATTGTGGATTGTGTCTCAGGGCAACGCCAGCCTGGACATCCAGAATGTAAACCAGCAGACAGCGTTACATCTGGCAGTGGAGCGTCAACACACTCAGATTGTTCGGGTAAAACAAGCCTCTTTCTTTCATTTTTTTTAATCATAATGCAACATCTTTTTCCCCTTCTTTCAGTGCTACCTAAACATGCTGTGCTTGTGTGTGTATTTATTAGGCTCATATCTTGCGCTGCACAAATGACAAAACTGCACCATTTTTATAAAATTTTACATTTGTTACTATTTGATATCTTGCTGTTAAAATAAAAAGTCCTTTGAAGCAGTGAGAGTCCATTGCTGTAGTGTTGGATTAAGATTGCCACGTTGCCCTCTTGTGGGCTCAAGAATAAATGCATTCCATAATTGCTACACTAAAGCTGCACAGTGTTGTAAACCAGTGACTTGACATTTTGTCTTGTGCCATTGGAATATAATTGCTTTATGAAGTATAAAATTATTAATCTACAGTCTGTTTTTGTGTGTTTCCTTTCACAGCTACTTGTACGAGCAGAGGCTAAACTTGATGTGCAGGACAAGGACGGGGACACGCCTCTCCATGAGGCACTGCGTCATCATACACTGTCCCAACTGCGACAACTTCAAGATATGCAGGATGTCAGCAAAGTGGAGCCCTGGGAACCTTCCAAGAACACTGTACTAATGCATAATTTATCAACTCACTACTTAACATTACTTAACATCAATTTAGGTCAGAATTCCTTAGTGAATTAAAGTAACACTATGTAACTTTACCAGAAAACACCCAGCCTTGAAATAATTAGCCACTAAGTCTATTTCATGGTTCTCTGACATTAAATGGGGCTCCATTCGGTAGCTCTGAGTGACAAGCCACAGTCCCATCTCAGCCCCATCTGTTTTTAATTCATCTCAGTTCAACTTTCACAAATAATTTCATTCAAAATAATAATAATAATAATTTTCATTTCAAAAAACATTCTGATGATCTATTTTAATTGCTCAAATGTTTAATTTTGCTGTTCAGTATTATTGATCAATTGTTGAATTGTAGACCCAAACCTGAATATAAGAGGCTGACTAACAAGTGTCTGGAGAAAAGCATAACAGTGGGACATGAAGTTAAGTACTTCTTAGGTTGCTATCATATGGATCACTGGCTTTCCCATATTATGTAAGACCCATCACTCTGACAACTACCTGACACCAGCATTGGGCAGTCAACCAGGCCTCTGCTGCTTCATAACTGCTCTGAATAGGTTGGTGGGCCTATGGGGGCCTGTCAGGCCTGGAGCCATCCATGTTAACAACACATTACTTGTGGTTGATGTGGTTTAAGGACTTGAGCTGCCACTGACTGTATGATCCCCTTAACTGTCTCCTTTATTCTTTCCTCTGTTGTACCCTGCCCTGCCGGGTTCCCTGGTGCAGCAGTGTAACAGATAGACAGCAGGCCTAATTGAGATATGTGCAGCTGGGTCACTCTCCCATAGCCCTTCTCACTCCAGAAATGAGAATTGAATTAGCCGGCCCGATGGCTCCATCAGCTGAGATGTAAAAGCTACTGGTTGAAGACAATCAAACATGGGAAGCCCAAATTGCTCGATAGAGAGAGGATTTAAGTCAGGCAAGAGGAGTTAGACCATTTGAGGAGAGAGGGGATGGGATAGTTAATGGGGTTGTGGGTGTCCATGAAGGGATAACACCGTCATTTTAGAGCACATCTCCTCCATCTCTTTTTTTTATTCGTATAATCAGAATCTCTATCTTAATAACACCGTAGTCTTAGTAGTGATGTGTGAAGTTCACCTTGAAAACAGCTCAAAACTGTTTGGTGTGTGTCTGTCATCCTGCAGTTAATCATGGGCTTGGGGACCCAGGGGGCAGAGAAGAAGAGCGCAGCATCCATCGCCTGCTTCCTGGCAGCAAACGGCGCAGACTTGACCATTCGTAACAAGAAGGGCCAGTCCCCTCTGGATCTTTGCCCAGATCCAAGTCTCTGCAAAGCTCTGGCCAAATGTCACAAAGAGAAGAGCAGGTAAGGACTACTCCTCTGTTATGAAACTAGCCACTCGGACAAAACAATTTTATTTATTCCATTCATAACACAATATATATATCATTATATATTGCAAGAGTCACATTTCTGTGTTTCCCCTCAAGTCTGCTTTGATTTGTCAAACTCATACCAAGTTGTAAAGTATACTTTACTTTGAAAACATAAAAGGGTGAAGTTTGGTGTGCTCTATTTTTATCAGTACATCCACAGTTACAGTAATGAGGTCTGAAAGAACAACAAGGAGGGCACCAGTTTTGGGATAGTACTGACAGTCGTATTGATTTCCTTTCTTGGCTCAAAGGTTTCATCTAGGCCTTTAACTCCTCATGTGGCTGTTTTTACGTCATCCTTTGTATAATTTGTCTCACTTGTGTGCTATATTTTCTCTCACGCTCTGCTTTTATTCCCATTGATCTAGCAGCCAGGTGGGCACTCGTAGCCCGTCTCAGAACAGCAACATCGAGTCACTGGAGGAGTGTATGGTGTGTTCAGACATGAAGAGAGACACCCTGTTTGGCCCTTGCGGACATATTGCAACCTGCTCCCTCTGCTCGCCCCGTGTCAAGAAATGTCTCATCTGTAAGGAGCAGGTTCAGTCCAGAACCAAGGTATGTGAGCCGGATAAATAATGACTAGTCTCATGACACAGTCCTGCCTTCATGTGCTCTCCAACTGGTCTGAGGTTGTGGTTTCAGTCCAGATCATCAACACCGTGACCAATGTTTTTCCCAGACTGATTAGTTTCAATTTAATTCAATACAACTGTCCTGAAACAAGTAAAATTGGCAAAAACATAATATAAAAAGGATTAGAAGTGGACAGGACGGTCAACAGGGCATATGTACTCAGTCAGAGGCATCCAACTCTGGGCAAGGGGCACCCGCTGAAGACAACTGTCCTCTTCTCCCATGACAAGTAAAAATACAATTGTAAATATAATGTGAGTGAGAAATAGGGGAGAAGCGTGTCATACTTCTCCAGCTTGAGGCGTATAAAGTTAGAGCCTTTAACACTCCAGCCAGTTGCATCTCCTGTAGTCATGAATGCTTATAGTCAAGTTTAGTTGTAGATAAAGCTCCTTACTTGTTATAAAGGATCACATGTAATAATATCATTAATTATAAACTGTTGACAACTATTAATAGTATACTCGTATTACAAATTATATTGACATATGAACTAACAAGATGGAAATACTGTTAAAATCTTCCTAAAAAAGACGCCCACTTTCCAAGCATGTCTGAAAGTTGAGTTCCAAATCATCCTGATGCACAGCTGTCGAAACAGTGCCTGTAGAGTCATGCAACACATCTCGTTTATCAGCAGGCAGCAACTTAAATCATGTGACACTCTATTTACAACATACTGTGTGTTTAAAGTCTCTGAACTGACACTAACATCAGTGGGCCTCATTGACCAACCACAGACAAGGTGCCTTGAGTTTATGAAGGACAGGTGAGCAACGGGACATCGGACGGAAAGGTGATGAGGGTAAAAAGTTTGTTGCGACGATGCATGACTCTGGCTCCAAAAAAATAAGTTTTGGACTGTACAACTATTCAAACCTCACTGTTTTACATAGGTTTCTCCATTTCTCATATTTCTCCACAGATCGAGGAGTGTGTGGTCTGCTCTGACAAAAAGGCAGCAGTGTTGTTCCAGCCCTGTGGTCACATGTGCGCTTGTGAGAGTAAGTAACAAATGAAAGTCTCATTTTGGGCTGTTGGTCTTTAACTTTCAGCTGTTAACAGTTTTTTTTTTTTTTTTATCTCACATTAGACTGTGCCAGCCTCATGAAGAAGTGCGTACAGTGCCGGGCTGTTGTGGAACGCCGCACTCCCTTTGTTCTGTGCTGTGGAGGGAAAGGTATGGAGGATGATGATGCCGCTCATGATGATGATGATGATGATGATGATGATGATGATGATGATGACCTTAGTGAGTGAATCTTCCACACGTTCCTTTTATTAATTTACATTTAAGTTCAATTTTTTTTTCTTAATTTCTTTCACTCAGAATGTCACTTTTTCTTTGCTTTGCTATTGTCTTGCTTTATGCTTTGCATCATTCATGTTCTGTTTGGTTTTACTGCTAAACTAGAGAATTTAAAAACTTGACTTTAGAAACTAGTTACTAATCCTTTCTCAAAGTGAGTACTAAACCCAGAAGCCAGTTTGAGATTACTTTGCAGGGCTACACAAATAATACGATAATGTCATACTAGATATGTTTTATTCATACTGTATACCCCTTTAAATTACCATAATACAATTAGCTTATTTTCATATGGAACCTTATGGATGCATGCATAATGTTACAATTATTACAAAAAGTGCAGTGTCATAATTGCACTTGCGGGTTACAGAGCAGTCATTGAATTTTGGAGCTGTACAAACCTGTTTATTTTTGGTTACCATCATATCTCAATGTTGTTAAGGGAATGAGTTAGTGATGTGCCTTTCTAGTGGATTAGTTTACTAGGGCTGCACAATATTTAGCTACAAAATGTTATATTAGCAGCAGACTATTTCCTGTGCAAGTATCTCTAGTGTCTCCTTTAGCTACTTTCTGCCAGGGTCTTTTTTATTTGTTAAACTTTTTACTAAGCTCAAGGGAATAGTCTAATATAGTTAAGTCATAGCACCACAGTAATATATCACATATTTATTCTAATATTGTGCAACCCCTCAGTCTTGTGTTCACTTTGGGGCAGACCAGAACACACAAACACTCATGCAAGGGGCAGCATCAACGGCATCTTAACAACTAACCCAAACCTGCTCCCTTTGTGACCTTCATAATAATAATAATAAAGCCTCACCACTCTAACCCTTCCTCTCTTCATTAAGGAGCCTCCCTAAACAATATTTCTACTTTGCTAGATCATTTTCCTATTCTCTCTGTGAGCCTCCCTTTGAGGCTGTAGCAAGTACTTCTGGTCCCTTTAGGCCATGTTGAGTGAGGATAACGCCTACTATAACGATGTGACTGGTTATTCCCAGCAGGGAGCAATAACAGTATGGCAGGGGGGTCCCAGGATCTTCTCCAGCCCAACAATCTGGCTCTAAGTTGGTGTAAGTATCTATCCTCGAACCCCCTCCCATTTCAGAGCATTTCTTACAGAGCTCCCCGCTGTGCTGCCCTGGCCCCCTCTTTAAAATCCCTTTTGTCCCTTAGCTTTGCACGCACACAAATAACTAAAATATAATGATGCAACGATACCAGCAATTTTTTACAGTGTCAAACTAATTCCCAAGTGTTTTTTGCTTTTACATGATTATATACATGTTATATATATTTATGTATTGGTCAGATGTGCATGGTATTTTGTCTTGTGCTTTTTCTGACACTGTGCAATTCAGTATGTCAGATCATTGCATTGTTTTATTTTGACGACAAAAGGAAACGGCCCATCTTGACAAACAATACAATTCTAGCCCCTTATTGTTTGAAAATCCTTTGTTAAAATATTATAGATCTCGTCCTGGTAAGACATGCATATTTATGGTGGAATTTTATTGTTTGTACATTCTTATATCAAGAGGTCAAGCTAGATTTGACCATAGGTTAATGTGGTTTGTCTTTGTAACTTTAAAATCTGTCTTAACAGCGAGTGGAAATATCCCAGCGCTGCAGAGGGATAAAGATAACACTAATGTCAATGCTGATGTACAGAAGCTTCAACAGCAGCTGCAGGACATCAAAGAACAGGTAAAGTCATGGGTTTGGCCTTAAATGCGTCTGTTGTTAGTTCTTTACAAAGTTTAAATGACTTTCTCACACCACTGTCTGCAGACCATGTGTCCGGTGTGTCTGGACCGGCTCAAGAACATGATCTTTATGTGCGGCCACGGCACCTGCCAGCTGTGTGGGGACCGAATGAGCGAGTGTCCCATCTGCCGTAAGGCCATTGAACGGCGCATCCTCCTCTACTGAACTGTACATCTGAACTGAACACATCCAAATGACCACAACCACACCAGCTGCTGATGCCTCACCATCCTCAATGTCAGCCAGTATCTGGAGCTGTCTAAAGTCTTACCTTCACTACAGTGCTCTCTTAATTCACTGACTGTGTCCAAATGGATTTCTGTTACAAAAAACAATCTATGAATTGACTTTTATAACTTCATGGAAGTCTCTGTTTTTATGTCACTCTGCATCTTTATCTGTCATTACTCTTTGAGGCCTAAATTCTGTTCACTTCTGTATTTTACCTGGTGTGTGGTCCTTGTGTTGGAAACTTTGGATGTCAACCACGAGGTAGAGTTATTAAGATGAGCAAATTCAGAAGTGTAAAGTTGGAGATGTCATTGTACGGTTTCCTTCTCAAGCTTTTGTTTGCCGTTAAAAAGCAGCTGCTGTCAGTTAATGGTATTGGAAATCCTCCTAAAATAGTATTGATATCAGATGCCCCTGATGTGATACTAACTAGTGATGACAGTATAGCTGATCTTGTGACTTATTCCTGTTGCACATGTTAAAAAGACTGTTGTTTTGTACCTGTGTTGACTTGGTTGTGAAATGCTGTGACTGTCCTCGCAGTTCACTTTGTGCTTTGGTGCACGTCCTGAGATGGTCTTAGAAAAGCCAAGCAAAGCCTTGTCTTTGCTGACTTTAGAGGTCCTAGTCTAGAGCTCCGCGATAACACCCAGGACTTTGTTTACCAAGCTATGTTGCAACAACTACTTGGACTTCAGCTCCACAACCACGCTCTAAAGAAATCATTCAGCTTCTTTCCATCGTTGTAAACTACATTATGCAAACATTAAGTTTCTTGCCACAGCTTGACTTTACTGTTTGAGACTTGGTTGTATTGTCTTGCAAAAATAAGCGTAGCTATTTTACCATCACTGACTGAGTGCCATTTGCTTCCAAAAAATGTATTTGTTAAAATAACTTGTATGCGGATAAGGTGCTTGCATATCTTATTATTTAATTCTTAAAATCAAACTTTATTAAACTAGAGTTTACAATCTGATAGAACACAGATAGAGCTGTTGTATAAATTATTTCTTAATGCTGCCCAAAAATAGGATTTATAGGTATCACTGCCTTCCTAATATGTAGCCTCAAATCTTACATTACATTACGTTTTCATATTATTTTATGTTTGTATTACTGACTTTTGTTTGCTTTTCTTTTGTGTTGCAATAGCTTTCTTGCAATCATCCGTTGAAAACCATTTTCTAAAATACTGTAGGTCTTATTTGTTAGTGATCTAAAAAGAGACGCTGTTAAGGTATTATGTATCTTTTGCTTATCTTGTGGGAGGAAAGCTAATGATTTTTAAAGACAGAACTTGCCTTACCTCTTTTTAAAGGAAGTCACCCATGTGGAGACTTGAGCGATCGGAATTTGTGACATGTTTTTCTTCTATGGACTGAAAGAAACGTTTAGCGTTTTAATTATTTTCAATGATATTGATAACACTTTAAGATAGGAGCACTAATACGCTTTAAGGTAGTGTTGTCTTGTTATGGTTGTTTAAAAAAAAAAGCCTATTTTGTACTTTATTTTAAATAACTGTCCTGTCGTAAATGTATCAGTAGTTTTTGTTTGGCATGAATGTTGACATGCAATACGACATGTATCTTGACAACTGATGAGTCTGTATTGCTAAAGTGCTTTTTAAATCAAGCATATAGCAGAAATAAAACTCTAAATGAACCATGTAAAATCACACTCTTTACAGTCTTTTAATAAACCTCATGTTTTTTTTTTTTTTTTCAAGTGGAGTTGAGATGTAGTTTGCTGCTTATAAGCTGAAGATTATCATTTTGTTGCTTTTTCCCTGCTGTGTGGCGTCTGCCTCACAGAGGAGACTGAGTGGTGGAGGAGGGAGAGTAATGTAATTGAAAATGCAAAGCACCTAGTAATGACTCAGCACCAGCGTGTGATAGGTCAGCTATGCTAATCAGTTGAAGAGACTTAAAGCGAGAAGCAGAAGAAAGAAGAGGGTGATTTGGGCTGTGAGCTATTCCCGGCTGATAAAGTGATGTATTCTCATCACTGAGCAGCATGACAGCGGGACATCTCACATGGCATCGCCATAGCACAAAGAAATTATGACCAAAGGCCATTTGTGTTCTAGCTCATTGACTAATCCATTCATAACGTGGACATCTTTGGGCTTGGCTCACACGCTGCAGCAGAATGCGTCGACTCATCCATCATGTTGTCAGCCTCAGCTTTGTCAGTGCACACCGTAGAGGAGATTCTGACACCTTTTTATACCCTCTAAGGTCTTTGGGACGGGCTTCACGCCAAGACAGTCTGCACTCATGTCTGTGGTGCTTTGTCATTTTATACTCAAGCACCTGTCCCTAAAAAGACAACAGGCACTTCCACGGTTTACCTGTTAGACACTGAGTGAGTGGCTGCTACTGTGGCCCAGTTGATCTCTAGTTCAAAGTGACAGAGGGTCTTTATCTGTACATGGTAGGTGTATGCACTGCAGCTGCAACTTTCTGTCGTTTTGATTTTTAATTTATGATCACAAAATGACAGACTGTATATAGTGAAAAATGAATAACATCAATTTGCTGTGAATGTATAGAACTTTGTAATTTTTTCCAAATAACATTGAATTTTACTGAAGACCAAAGCTAAATAACCAATGCCAGAAAATGTATGTTCTGTTGACTGACACACCAGCACTGATGACTAGACACTTGTAAAGCCTGGTTGAATACATACTTTTTAAACCCTCACATAAATGTCCACTTGAATCCCAGTTTGACATAAAAGTGCATGTCAGGTGTCTGAAAGGCTTGTCTCTGGCTCATTACAGACAGTTGTCCTGCCGTCGAGGTGCCGTAGAGGTCCCTATCTCTGACCTGGTAACTCCTCCAAACACCAGGAGGTCATCTAATCCACGGGATGTCCCGCTGAGTGCGACTGAGGTCGGCCCCACAGTCACTGCTGCAGGCTTCACGGAGCATCAGATAGGGACGGCTCTGGTGAACCCCTGGTGCACTGAGAAAACACAGTCACCCCTCTTCAAGTCCCACTGTGAAGGGTCAGTGATGAGGAAAGGTCTGTGTCTCCCCTCAGGCTTTGCCCATGGTGCTGTTCTAAAGTTATGACTGAATTCATTTAGGTTACTCTCATTATTCTTTAATTCACTGTGGAGGGGAGAAAAAAAGGAGCTTGGAAGTGCAGGTTTCAAAGTGTATCACAAGGTGGCACTACATCCAACAACTCGAGCTGGCATACAGACAATAACAATCATGACACACAAAGAAGCCATTTTACCCGTTAGAAGTAAAACTAGTGTTCTTCTCATTGGCTAAAGGAAAATTTACATCCCAAACTCTAAACCTTGTCTGACCCCATTTCATTCCCAGGTGTGTTGTTCTTGCCAGGATCAAGGACATTTCCCTCAACTCAGGGACATAGCACCTGCTCCGAGCTCAGATTTAAACACTTTTAAGGAGAAGTGCAGCTTTTCCATCAGAGCTGTGGTAAATTAAATATTTATACAATCACTTTGAAATCTATCATTATTAAAACATTAACAAAGTGACCAGTTTTTGCACATAGAAAATAAGTTGCAACCTTTTAATATATATATTTTAAGTGTCCTGTATTGGGGAGTACAGGACATGTAATTTTACTAAGGTACGCCAAATGTTGTCACTTATTCCAATTATACAACAATACAATTGTTTAAAATAGTTCAGAGAAAGTACTTTTGCACTCTTTTTATTAAGGTGGACAAGTTTCAGTTTTACAAAATGTTCCCAAAGAAATAGCCAACAATGAAGATTTTATTTTCTATAAGGATCCCTTGAGAACTAAAGACTTTGATGACCAGGCTTCGATATGCTGTATGTGGGAATGACCACTACACATAACACATTCATAGTTAATATTTTATAAACATGGTTCAGCCACATTGAGGTGCTTTTATAAGAAGTATAGTAAGTTCTGGGGTTGAATAATAATAATGAAAAGGAAAGTGTATTAAGTGTATTTTCACTGACCCCATTAGCAGCCATGCTTAAGACAAAGTGTCACTGCTCCCGTCTGCTTCTCTAAGTTACTTATCCCTGAGTATCATAGACCCTTTAAAATACATAAAGAACTAAAAAGAAAAAGAAAAAGACATGTTTTGTTTGACATGAGTGTTTTCTTGCCCTGTTGGAAGAATTGATTGCTGATTGTCTGAAGGTCCTTTCTCTCTGGTTCTTCCTTTCTCATGTCATCCAGTTCAGAAAGTCCAGTCGAATTTATTGTCTCACTTTATGACGGGGGCTGAGCAAAGTGCAGCGTTTGTTTGGACACATTCTGAGGAGAAGGGAGGGGCATCTCACATAGAGCTGTGTTTCCTCATATTTCAGTCAATTTTTGGGTGTCAATTTTTTAATATAGATTTGTACCAACTCACAACTCAAAGAAAAAAAAAGGGGGGTATATTTTTATACAAGCAGGACTGTGTGTGTGTGTGTTTTGCTAAGTGCAGAACCCGAATACGACGGCCCCACCTCCACTGTAAAGCCATAAATCTAGTTACGCTCTTTTACACATTGCTCCTCAGAACACATAGGGCCCTGACTTGCTGATTGCTTTATTGATATTGATCAGGGCAAAGTGTCAAGCCACTCACTTGTTCATCTCTTTCTCAGTGAGGGTTTTTGTTTTACATATAGTACAAGACGAACATGAAGTCAACACTTACAGTTAAATAGTGAGCCATAAGATAGCCTAGGTGTTTTACATGGTCTTTTCTTTGCATCTTCTTTATGTCGTTGCACTGTGAAGAGTTCATGGAGTTCAAATACGGCCCCAAAATCAAATACTCAACCTGATATATTGTTTGCAGCCCCTCAACTTGCTGTGCTTATCATTTTGGAGCTTGATTGGAGGCTGGAGCCACATTTACAGTGCAAATGTTATCGTTCCAATGACACTTTAAACAGCCTTTATCAATATGTAGTCATTCAAGGTTTATGAGCTTTGATAAAATGCCACTAACTAAGCACTTCCATTACTATGTGTTGCTTAATACTAATTTTCTCATGTACTTTTATTTCTCAACAGGTAAAATATTAATGTAAAGCCACGAGGGACAGTGAGGTCAAAGTGGAAAAAGGCTATTGATTTTTTTCCTCACTGATGGAGAGGGCATACAACAGTGTGAGTCTGGCAAACCTTATCATCCTATTATCTTTAAAACAGTGGGTTATCATAATTGCTTACTTAATAATTCTATAAAAGTGCAGTGCAGTGTAACCTTTGCCTTTGGCAGTAAAGCTTAAGGTACTTTTGATGCTGTGATTGAAGAAATTCCCAATGGGCCTACAGTGCAGTTATTAGTTTTAATGGCTCCATTAGAAACACTAAAATTGAGGTGAATGGATAGCAGCAACTGATTATTAATTAGTGATTTATAATCATAAGTAGTAACAGGATTTTCTGTAGGTAATTATGACTTTGAAAAATAAAACGATATCAGCAGGGAGCTAGTACAGAGCAGAGAGTAGGATTAACAAATCGTACGTCAAAAGTAACGTAAGAGGGGCCCATCAGTCACTTGGCTTATTTTGCATCTGTAATGCTCGCCTTGAAACATACGCTTGGAGTTGGGTAACTCAAAACAGTATAAACACCAGCTTCAGGAAGTGTCCAGTGCTTTAATATTTTATATTTAATAGTCCCGCTCTTAATATATTATACCCACAAAATAATACTTACCATGAACCTAAGGCCACACCCATAATACATTAAAAAGATGTATTAGACAAAATGTCATAATTACACTTTCTGTTCAATTTTGTTTTGCTTAAAGCCACATTTGTTTTACTACATTTGAAAAAGCCATAAGTAATAAATCATCAATCTTCTTTTTTTTTTTTTATAAAATACCCTCTTATAATAGGATAAAATCTTTTACCTGCAACCTTTTACCTTTACCTTATGAGCAACTAATTTCCTTTTAGGCGTCCTCTCCTCAGACACCACTCACCCCCAAAATCAGCCTAGGGACCTCTCCTGCTTCTCTTTTATAAAAAAATATATATATACATTACACCAAACTGAAGTTTCAAGTTCAGCGCTAGCTTAGCTTTAGCTTAGCTTTGACTTCAGTGTCAGAACGGCAATTATCTCCGCCTCGTTAAACTTTACATGATTAAATTGACCGTTGCCTCCTTTTTCTCTGTTGATGTTTTTTTTAAGCTGTTTTGCTGAGTTAAAAGACATATTCAGTGCTGAATATACACCTTCTCAGTTTTATCAGCAACTATCATAAACTTCCTGGACCATTATACAACAGGCCAGTGTAGACCAATGGGGGCACTCCTTCTTAGAGCATGTGGTTTTTGTGTTCATGGGATTGGCCAAAGCCCCCCTACCCAGGATAACAATTCTTATCTATTTAAATCCTCTATAATAAACAGTAGATGGCCACATAAAGCCTGTTTTATTTATTTTTATTTTTATTTTTTTACAAATGATTGCTTAAACATTTTATATCAGAAAAAAAAAGAAATATATATATATTTTTTAAAAAAGCTACTGGGGCGGCAGTAGCTCAGTGGGTAGAGCGGTTGTCTTTCAACCGGAAGGTAGGCGGTTTGATTCCCACTCTCCCCACAGTTCATACTGTCATTGTGTCCTTGGGCAAGACACTTAACCCACCTTGCCTCCAGTGACTGTAACACTGGTAATGTAATGTAATGTAAGTCGCTTTGGATAAAAGCGTCTGCTAAATGAATAAATGTAAATGTAAAAAGAAAGCCTGTTTATTTGGAACACAACATAGTGAAAGATTATTGCGGCTTGTTTTTAATTCATAAATTGTCTTTAATTTTAATATGCTCACTCCGGCTCAATAGATGTGTGGAGACAAGTCTCATGTCTTGTCAATTTATTCATTCATCTGTGACTATCCCATATGTGAAATAATAATAATAATAATAATAATAATAATAATAATAATAATAATTAATAATAATAATAATAATAAATATTTTTTTTTAGATTAAAAAAAAGAAAGCAAAAAGGTTGTCCCTTGCTGCTATCTGTCAGTATGGCCGACAATGTGATCAGGCTAATGGCCCCAATAGTTAACCTGCGGTAGCTCTATAGCCTTGGATGATTGTTTTCTCACACAGAACAATGGCTTAGACATGCCTAATCAACAACTGCAAACTTCATCACATTTTTCTCTTTACTATGCAAACTCTGGCCAGGTGCACACTTTAAAACAAGGCTTGTGAGTGTTCAAGGCGGCTGTGGGTTCAGCAGTTTGTATTCCTTCAGATAGAGACTACATGTAAACTCCCCAGGGTGGACTTCAACAGATTCCCCCGAAGCACACTATTTTGTTTCTTACAGTTTCTCTCTGTTGCTGGAAAATGAGGGGAGTTGTGTGTATAGAGAGAAAAAGCTAAAGAGACACATTGTGGAAGAAAACAAGCGTCCATCTGACAGGTGCTGGCCTGTGCGGAGCGGCCAGTAACCTTGGAGGGAGTAGACAGGAATGTGGTTGCCCTATCTACTCTCACCGGGAAATACTCAGTGCACAAGCCTTTTGCTCGTTTTGTGAAGAGTAAAAAAAATCAATACTCCAGAGTCCACCACACAGAGGCATTTGGTGCTCTTTTTTTTTTTTTTTTTCAGGTGGTCTCTGGCGATGTGAAAGAGGCTCACACTGACCCCTGGAAAATATAGTTAATGCCTAACTTTGTTATCTTTGTTTTACAGCCGCGGGTTGTACCTCCAAATCAATACACGATACACAAATATCCCAGGGCTCCATGTTCTAGACACAGTCCTGACGAGGGCCTGAGAGTCAGCCAGCTTCACACCAGCTGGCACAGGGGCGAAAATAGGGCATTAAAGTTTCAAGTGTGGCTCCAATTATTAAAAGACATGTCCTATGAATCACATTTTATGTTAAAGTAAGTCAAAAAAATATGTCAAAACACAATGGTTAAAAAAATCAGGTATAAAGCAAAAGGTGCAATTTATTTTGGCTACAACCATAAGATAACAACTTCACTGATCATTCTTTTCTCATTTTGGATACATTTAAAGTGGTATTTATATATTTTATATTTCTAGACTTCCAAAACACTGGCAGAAGAAAAAGTAATTTCTGTTCTTTGTTTAAAATAATGGTAATATAATTATTTTATTGAGAGAAAACACAAAACAATAAGTGGTGCATTTGGACGTTCTAAAGGACTAAAAAAGCTCCAAAGAACCATGATCCCTTCAAAAGATAATGTCTTAAAGAGTTATTTTTTATGACAAAAAGTGACAGAAGTCTATGGACAATTGTTTTGAAGTTTGAACAAACATTTTGGTGTTTTACAGATATTTAAAAGTTAAATAGGGAATTTTTATTAACAAATAAACAAAATAAATTCTAAACCCTGGCTACGACCCTCCTGGTTAATAGAGTGGCCTATAGCTTAGCTTTATGCTCAACAATATAAGCATGGGAGCAAGCTAGCTACATCACAGAGTCTTACAATGTAAAGGCTTTTTGACATAAAATATACCACCTTATATTTAAAAACGATGATCTACACACACGTATAGAATTGGAAGAAGTAGAATTAGAAATTGTGCCCTCAGTTCTGCGCCACAAAGAGCATCATAACTAAAGGCCTCAGCGTGGTTTACTTTTCTATTCCAAGAAAATGTGTTCCCAAACAGACAAATATTGATTTCCATGGAATGCTTTCAAACCGCAGTAGCATTTCTCACCAGAAGTGTGTTCATTTGAGTGTTGAAGGTCTCGTAGAGGATTGAGCCTGGGAATGGAGCAGCTGGACTTTGATAGCACCAGAACATGTCAATGCACATCCAAACTAGTGGATGTTTACTGCAAATACAGGCCTCAGAGTCTCTCCTTTACCCTGGCTACTACAAGATAGTCAGTATCTGTCACTGTCTGCTTCTTGGTTCCTGCAGACCTTGTAGCAAATCAGTGCTGCAGATAAACAGCTACAACAGAGTCTCAGTGGCCTAAAGCAGGTTGCGGGCTGATGTTATGGTGAGGGAAAGGAGCATCCACTTAAGGAGGACAGAGGTGCTCTGATAGTAGCGGCTAATCTCTGAGGTCGAGCTGTCAGTCAGCTCCCGAAAACAGATGACGTTAGGGCCCTGATAGGCTGTCTCCAATGGGGGAGACAGGCTGCTGGGACAGAGAGCAGGATTCAGGCCTGGCGGACACAAGACGGGGGGATGGAGCAGGGATCAGGACAAATGAAGAAGAGGGAGGAATGCCACACATAGAGTGAGTGAGGTAGGGGTTACATGGAGGAGGTCCCCCATGAGCAGAGAGACACTGCTCTGTTGGAGATCGTTGCACGGCTCGCAAAGTTTACTTAACACCAACCTGTGGGTGTAAGGGTCACCACAGGGGGAGGACAGGGGCCATGTTCACCTCCACCTCACTTCAGCCAAGAGATATCAGAGTGAAGATGGAAGAAGCCTGAATGGATTAAGAGTAATTTAAAAAAGCTCCAAGGGTTTTTCTCTAAATAAATTTCATTTCTTTGAACTTTTTGGAAACAAGAAAAACATAAATGAACAAATAAACACAACCCAGTCAAAAAAAACAAGAAAACATTTCCACTATTAGTCTACAGCGGTGCTGCTCAGCACTAAGGCCACAGCAGCACACGGGAACTGAAGGTATGGGGCCCATATCTCCAGAAACTCCCCTTTTCAGATCGCACCATAGAGGTCAAGTATTCCAATGGGAGAAGTTTGTGCCAGTTAGATTTAGTGGGGGGGCTTGTCACTGATCCTAGACAGAAAACTGTTCTTTTATGCAGCATACATGTGAGGATGTCATATAATCTGTTGGAGCCCGAACCAACATAAATGTCTCTATAGCCCAAGAGCAAAGACACAGGATCCAGATCCACAGTCACTTCAAATATTATCTACACGTCTAAAGGTTATTGCATTTTTATGTTTTTTTTTTATGGTTCCTATAGATGGAACTGCTTTAAAAACATCCAAACAAAGGAGTTTTTTTTCAGAAAGCATCACAAGGTGAATTTTCTTTATAAAAGTATCAATTTACGTTCTGCTTTTTCAGCACCAAAAATATAAAATGGCACCTCCCAACTTCAAATCTCCACTCTGAGTTTTTGCACTACTGTTCACAAACTATAAGGCTTTTCGTTTCACTTTTTCTAGTGTGTGTCACTGACAAAGGCTATCAGTAGTACTTCATTATGTCAACAAATCCAAAGTAATCCTGACTATCAGCAGTGATAGTACTCATTTGTTTAATGTAAAGATGTTATCAATTTTACAAGGTGTGTGTGTGTGTGTGTGTGTGTGTGTGTGTTTGTGTGAACTTCTGCCCTATTCTTAAATAAGTACATCAGACTCTACAAGCATGTAATTGCAGCTTCTGGCCCGTGGCTCCTGACTCGTGACTGGAGATTTATCGAAGCAGCTTCCGCTTTTCAGATAGGATAGTGACAACACTTATCTCCAGATATTTCCTTATCAAAAACAATTTAGTGAGAGAACAAGACATTATCCTAGATTTTTTTTGACATTGCTGAGTGCTTTGGCTTTGCCTGGACTGGTACAAGGGTCTGTTTGCTCTGCACACATCCACTGAGACAGAAGCATTATTGCCTTAGTGATCTCTTGATGTCACTGCCATTATGTTTGCATCAAGGCCCTGGACTTTGAGACAGACTCAGAAACCCAAAGTTTTGATGGTGTTCAGGGAGTGTTGTTATACCTGCACCAGTGTGTGCTGGCAGCGGAGGGGAGGGTCCCAGCTCGCACTTAGCAGCTGCCCAGAAAGGTCAGTACAAAAGATGGAGCCAGCAGGTCATCGGGAGGTTATTCTGACCTTGCTCAAGCTCCGCTGCCAGTATTTATCAAGAACCAAAGGAGTGTGTGGTGTTTGTGTGAAAGTGTGCCTGTTAGTGCTCAGCCTGGGAGAGAACAAGATGGTGGAGGATTCTACAGTTTATGAAAAAAGGTGTTTGCTGAAACTTAGGTTTTGTAGACATATTCAACTGTGGGATCAGAGTTGGCATGAAGACAGGCTCCCAGGAACCTTAAAAACATAACAAAATACTAAGTCAGCACTCATTCTGGTTCATACACATTCATACTTTTTTATTGTACATACTGTTATTGTCACAGCTCGAAAGTGAATGCACAAAAAGGTTCATCAAAGTACTTTATACAGATTGCACTGGTCTGACAGATACAATTTCAAAGCTACTTTTACAGCATTATCAATGTTATGGTTGATAAAGCTCTACCTTTAGATACATTGTTTCTACTAATCACTATTAGTCACTCACAAGTTCAAAATATGTTGATAATTTCTGGCACCATAAACATGATATGCCATCATCCAAGGCTTCACACGATTTCTGAGTGTGTAGGTGACGTCACGTTCTCCTGGTCCTTTATTTTTCTACTGTCCTTGGTAGGAAACCCCTAGGGGGGAGTTAAGGACAGGTTGCACTCACCCCTGTTCCTATCAAAATGTATTGTTTACTACTGTACTCTAATAAAATAATGTGTTTACAAGAAGCACAATCAGATCCCAGTGGGGAAAGCTCAACCTATTAACTCTTAACTACTGAGTTTTGTGTTAGCTTTTTGCAGGACACCTGTTGGCATTTCAGGTGAGATGGTTCATGTAAAGCCCAACAAGCCTTCAGAGTATTTGTTCTATCCGTGGATGATGCCTGTAAAATGGCTTGCAGGTGCTTGAGCCAGGGGCGCAGAGTCTAGGGGCCCTGTTAACTATTAACACAGCCATATAACGTTGTTACTCATTAGCGCCTCTCGCTCTTGAGACTCTCACTGACCTTAGTCACAGGTAGGAGTCCCAGTAGGTGTGTGCGCTCTTTTTTCTATGGCTGCCATAGTTGAGGTGTGGCCTTCACTACGAGCGCTTTCAGAGAGCGACATGCCTCCTCATCATAACTCAGTCCTCTTCCTCTCCCTTCCTCCAGTCATCCTCCTGGCTCCCTTGACTCCCACGCACATTCAAGTTTGTTTTCTCCCTCTGCAGATCCTTTTTAATGACCTTCATTATAACCTTTATCCTTTTACACCATAAAAATGCCAAGACGTGAAGGAGTCTTGTACAAAGTATTGTTTGTCATGTAGTGCTCCAGGCAGAAACTTTAATCTGGGGCTAAAGTCTAAAGGTGTAATGAACACTGATGAATGACTCATGTCGGACACACTGCTGTTTGTTAAGAAACTGTCGTAGTGTTGCGGTATGAACAGTGTAATTGGAAACTCCATACCTATGATATCTTTACATATACTGTAGGTACAGGGAAGTTTTGTTCCTTGTTTTTCTTTTTTTAACTAACAGTGCAGTTTGGAGATAGGCATACTGGGTAGCTTCTTTAGTGTTTGTATTTTTGGATCATAAAGTCTCCCCTTATCTTGAAACAGCCTCTTGTAAAGGATGTCATTTAGTTCCACATATGGGCCTCTAGACAAAATGTGAGGGTAATAATAATAATAATAATAATAATTCATTTTATTTCTAGGCGCCTTTCAGTACCCTCAAGGTCACCTTACAGTAGATAAAGCACACAACAATGAAACAATTACAATAAACAGCATAAAATCAGAATAAATAACATTAGATGTAAGTGAAATAGTGACGGGTAAAGGTCAGGTAACTGTATGTATGAACAGCCTGCTTTGGCTATATTTGTGGTTATTTGTCAACAAATTTCTAGTCTAGTCTCAAAAAACCTGGTAAAACCCAAAAACAAAACCCAATGTGATAGAAGTGGAGCTAACAGCTTCTAATATGCCACAATATACCTGCCACATTAGGTCTTCACGTAATGGAAGGAAAAAAACATAACTAGGCCCACATTACGCACATGCCATTAATATTTTTGTTTTTCCTATCCTGCCACACTATTGTAAATTAAATATAATAAATCAGTCTTTTTCAATGAGACCAGTTTATGGATGAGTGTGTCTAAGTGTCAAAATTGTTACTTTCATTGCTTATGTAATTTTCTGAAAATAGACAAATGTATTTCTGACTGCTGAATACTGACGGCCTTCTTTTTGGTCATAATCTACATGAAAAGCAAAGCTTCACCAGTACTTTCTATTATCGCTGTATGTTAATCACATGAACCTTGATGATATCTGCTTCTTTTGCAGCAACATCAACAGCTAAGCTGTAAAAGGTAGATCTAAGCCAGTGTCATAACGGAGACTTGAATAAGGTTAGCAAAGATTATAACCATATCTATTTAATGTTCTGCACAGTTGCTTCTTTGTCAGTCAACATATCACAGCAACAAGTTTATTTACAAACCTTTATATAATTTCAAAATTCCTCAGAGAGAGCCTTCGATGTGGACGTGACTTGGACACTGAGCGGAAGTTAGTCCAGTATTGGAGCCAGCCAGAGTAAAGTCAAATCAGCCATGTCTTTTTGAATCTCTTTTGTTGAGGCCTACTGTGCAAGTCACAATAAGGATTTAACAGTACGTGCTGCAGATCGACCTGATACGCCTTCTGCTCAAACAGTGGAGAAGTTGGTGCAAAGATGAGACATTAGATAGATTTAAGTTAAGTTGAGCCTCTAAAATTGGTTACATTAAAGCAGAAGGAATTGTGACAAATTGTTTTTGTGTGTTTTCCGCCAATGGCACGCAAAGAGACTGAGAAATTGTAATCCCACCATGGGCAAACACATCGGGCCACTGCTCCGTCTGGTACTGTACACACCACCCGAAAGAGCACAAAGGACGGTGCACGATTGGTGTGTTTGACAGCGATCAGATAAAACCATAATTGGTCCATGTAAATGCATATGTTTTTTTTGTCAAACAAAAGCCCTGGTCACGCCATAGAAACTGTCGCTCAATGTTTTCATTGTCTGGCAACTAACTAAAGCGTAGGAGAGCTCAACAGAAACCTTCGAGTCAGACAGTGTTTAATGTGTGTGGAACGCCAGCGCTGTGAGTGTGTGTTTGTCTGCGATTGCTTTAAGTGCGAGAGGGCCACAGCGAGGCAAGGTTGTGCGGTCATAGAAGGACAAAGGCTGTGCAGAGTCGGCCATGTCTGGTACAGGCTCTTTTTAGAGAAGTTCGAATCTTATCAGATCTCACGAGGGTTATTTGTTCTCTTGGCTAAAAAGCTATGGGCATATTTGAACACATTTTCTACTGGAAAGAAAGTTTAACTGTATTTACAGAAGGTCAAGGCCAAACTTTGGCACTTTTTCTTTGGAAAGGCGCGCTTAGTTGAACACATTTTAACACATTGTTGGCAGCTTGTTGAGATTTTTTGCATTCACTCAGAGGGATGGCTCATCTAAAAAATCATATTTAAGTTTTGTCTTGGTTCTGACTCATGTGAGTTCTGCGTTTCTACCTTACAAGCAAGACAAGCTAGACATTTATATACAAACATAGTTATTTAGCACTGTTAAATGCACTTTTGACAGTATGGGAACGAAGAGGAAACATGCACAAGTCAACAAAGATCTACTAAAATATTTCAATGTATGGATAGCCGAAAGCTCAGAGATTTGACCTAAAAAATGGTCACAAAAATTTATATAGAACTGCAGGTATTCCAAAAACATTATGGTATTCTGTGACACAACAGTTTTAAATAATTGACCAATCAGAGCCTTAAATCACATTGGGGTGTGACCAAACAAATATGACGCAGGGAGGTTAATCCGAAGCCTTGTGTGACATTTACTCTGCCATTAAGACATTGCAACTAAGTCGAGATTTAACATTATAATTACAATTTTTTTCTTTAATTTGAAACATTGCATCCAAAAATCAAGCACAGATTAAAGAGCTTTCACAAAACATAAAAAGCAGACTTATAAACTAGAAGCAGCTGTTGCATACATTTTCATTCAGTGTCCCAGCAGAAGATTGAAGAGTTAATAGCAAGTTTAGCAAGTTGTGATTGCATGTGGATTGTTTTCATATCTATCATATAGACCTTGAAACATAAATAAACTCACACTCTCCACCTGCTCCATCTTCACTCCTCTGCAGTGCCAGGCCCAAGGATCCATGCCTCCCCTTTCCGCCGGCACCACCTACATCCACCCGCACTGTCTCCAGTTCTCCTATCAGTGACGTGGCCCCTCCGTCCAAGGCTGTTTTCTCTGCCGGTGCTGGCTCCAAACAGCTGATTCAGGGAAAGTCACAATGTGTCCCGGAGTCCCGACCTTCTGCACAGAGACAAAACACAGAGAGAGAGACTGGCTCCACAGGATGGAGACGTTAGCGCGGAAACAATAACAAAAGCCTCTGCATCTACACAAGAGAGATGAGGTGCACTTTTCCAGACGAAACCTCGAGTACTGCACACTTCCTGTTTCTTCACATACATCATTTACAGTATGGATAATACAGTGGGTTCCTATCCATCTTCATTAACTCATGACATTTGTATTAGAGGATATCTGTGGTGTTTTCTCACATGTCTTAAATTACAGTTACACGTTTTATAGGGAATTAGCAGGTGACTGTTGAATACTACACTTCTGCATCTTATCTTGTTTGATGGATGAATGGCTTTTTAAACACTTAAGTTATCTGACTGTTGGCTATTTGGAGGCGGGTTCCTTTATGTTCATGCCAAAGTGATAGGACTGACTGAAAAGGCTCCCTGAGTTCCACTCAAGCTTTTCCACTTAGAATGAAATACCTGTTTGTGTTACATTTTCACAAACAATCACTTAGTCTGATAAAAAACATTGCCCTTTTCCCTCCTGATGCCAGACATAAATGAGGAACTAAACTAATTTGTCTAGTCCACTCACTTCTACTGCATTTAAAGAATGCTAAAAATCTGATTTTTGAAAACACTACTGACACTTATTGGAAACTGAATGGGGGTTTTTAGTCTTTATTTGATAGGACAGTAAAGGGACAGAAAACAGGGTGAGAGTGAGGGGAAATGAGACAGAGCATATGACCCAAGCAGAAATCTAACCGGGTCTCCTGAGTATATGGTATATACCAGGTGACGCACCCCACAGAAGTTGATTTTTTCACCGATATATTATTTTATTTGTTGTGCCAGAGAAATACAATAGAGTTTCCAAAGTAACCAGTTAAAACCACACTGGGTCATGTTGCTGCTGTGTAGTGTCGTACACAAAGTCTGGGGTGCAAATACGGAAAAGTTACAGTGTTGCTTTAATTCCAAATTGCTTTTGTGCCTTATTAAAATGTATTGAAATAATTTCTTGCTCTGTACAGGGATAAATTTAAATTTAAATATGTGTTTTATATTCTTTGGCTATACTGAAATTCACCAAAGCACTTTTTATAATTACTCCACTCCTCACTTAATCCTTTATTCAATGTGAGTAAGCACTATGTTCAAATAAATATTAAAATTACATCAAGCCAGGCTTTGCTCTCCAAATCCAGTTAATCCTGAGAGCAAAGTTATTTACTTCTGCTGTTAAAGTTGGTTTGAAATGTGGTGACACTGCTAGCTCTTGGAAATCCATACAGTAGATTGCTTAAGCCTGCCCCAGTTTTCTCAAATATATCATGTGAAAGTGTGATTGGGCCGAGATTAAAAAGGTTCATGATATACCAACAGGCTGTTGGTCAGACATGATTGGAGACACTGTTATAAGAGACCAGCTCATATGGGCCCTAAAGTCTGTGTCATTTTGATATGACATCATGACATGAAAGAGATAAAGTGGAACTGCATGAAACACAAATAAAATGAAAACACAGATAATAAGGCTGTACAAAGTCTGTGTAAAAAGGTTTATGTCATCTTTACTGGGAGTAGAGTGAATCTGCTCCAAATAATCCAGGTCAAACAGCAGAGCGCCACTTGGAAACGCCAAATCTACCGGGATGGTACCTTTCCAAAACGACAAAGGTTACTTTTACACCTGTCACAATCCGTTTAATCATCTACCACTTCAAACAGGAGAGTCTGTTGCTCACGGCCTCCCAGCAGCCTTTGCTCCAAAAGCCCTCTGCAAACTGCCATTGATAGAGCACAACAGGCCTTTACAGGTACATAAAGGAACTGAACGTGTATGAGCGCAAATAGGTCAGAGTTTTAAAAGCAAGACAAGGAGACCATAAATACAGGAAATTGTTTTTACAGGTGCTCAGGCCAGTTTAGCATTGGCAAAGAAAAAAAAAGAAATTTGGAATTGATCTAAAGTTGTTCAAGCTTGATTTGCAACAAATAGAAATAGTGCCCTGTGCTTTTTCTTGATGCTTTATGTGAGGCTAAGTTAATATTATGTTAATATTTTACCTCAATATTTGCTCCTAAATGTAAACTGACCCTCTAGATATGCCTTTAAAACTGCTACTCCAGTTTCACCTATTCTACAATTTATTTTATCATTTTATTCCTTTCTTAATTTAAGGAAAAATGTGCAAACAGAACAGATATATATATATATTTTTATAATTTAAAATTTTAAAAAGATACATTTGAAAGTAATTTTTCTTCTTCTATATATTCTATTGCACTAAAATACAATAGACTGGTAGTGGGTTATATGTAGTAGGCTATTTACACAAGAAAAAATATATGAAATTAAGAAAAAGAATCGTTAATATAATCCTCATAAATACCCTCATAAAAAATTAACATCACTCAATAGTTTACATTAATCATAATGAGTTTATGCGTTATTCAAAGCTGAAGATAATCGGTCATTTAGAAAACACGTTCCCGGCAACAAATAAAAAAACTCAATGACTGAACCAATCATTTAAATGAGCGAGTTTAAATGAGTTTAAGTGTTATTGGCTCCATAACATCCCACACATAGCCATTTACAGCAGTCCTGGTGATCCGAGTTTGCACTGTGCCTGTAATAAGAGCTGGAGTGTTGGAGATAATCATTATCAAGTCTGTACATAAGGCACTGACACCTGAAGAGGGGTCGGCCATTAGCCTGCACAGCTCAGGAAAGAAACAAACACCATTCAGATACAACTGCCTATGATTAGGCTTAGCCTACATAAAAATCGTCTAATATTTTTTTGCGTAATGCATAAGAAAATGATATATAAACTATATTATTTATTGTCGTGGGCAGCAGTAGCACATGCTAAACCCCTTTTGAAACGCCTTGGGGCCTAAATGTAACTGTAAAATTAGAGGCCTGAATGACAAGGGCCCGGACCCAGAGTTTGACCGTCTCTGGATAATGTGGAGACAGGGCGGCGTCCTGCCACTTTTCCTCCCAGTGTCAGACCGGCACATTTTGACATCACTACGAAAACACCTCATTCATCAAGTCTCTCCGGCTCCGTGGCCCGCTCCTAATCGGTGGAGGGGGCAACTCAGAAAAAACAACACGCCTCTGTATAGTCTCTCACCTCACTGACAAGCACGCCCCAGGACCGCGACCAGAACCAGGACCAGAACCAGGGGGTGGATGCGGAACCATAGCCCATGGCCATGGTCACTCCTTTAAAACCACATCTTCACATTCATCGAGGAGTTTGATATTACTACAAGAAAAAGCTGAACTCAATTAAATGCCAATAGGTCTATAGACACAGACCCTCCATAAACCCAACTTTTAAAGCTTTGAATTAGCTTCACAAAATAATATACACAACACGTCATATTTTAGACTAATAATAAAAACGACCTCATGCTAATAAAACAACTAATATGGTAGCCTAGCCTACTGTGTTTCGGAGTTTGTTTGCTAATTAGTGAATGGTAGCAGTTTTTATGCTTTTATTCAGTAAAGAACAATTTATTATGCATGGTAGGCTGGGTTTAATTTTTTTAGACCTGTTGGATGTAGCTAAGCTAAGTGCTAAAGACGAGTTTTTCAAATAAGGCTGTAGGCTAGCATCCCAATAAGTAATGTGGCAAGGTTATTCAGCTAACAGATGTTGAATATTTTACTTATTTTTTTCCGCAGTGCTGAGGAAAATAGGTGTGGCTATAAAAATGTTAGTTAAATGCTATTTGACAGGCTATTAGCTACTGCTACACTGTGTCCTGTAAGTTGTTAGCAGGGTGCAAAAATGAAGCACCCTGACCAGACTACATTGTAGCTTTGGCTCGAGAGGTTTTTATATTGAGCTAGGCTAATATTTAACATCATGCATTTTATATAAACATTGGAGATAGCTGCATTTGAAGCTGTCCTCATCCACGCTGACTGTAAACACACAAATACAAGCTGAATGACTGTGAGTGTGATTGTGAAGCTCGGGAACACGCGTCAGAAGAGCCGTAAATAACCTAAATGAATGATTCAATTGACACCTCGGCACTTTTGATCACTTGACGATGTATATTGGGGCCTGCCTGAACGAATCATCTCCCTGTTCAAAGCAGCAGCAGCAGTGAGTTTGTGATTCTCCCCAGCTCAGGCCATTTAATCCTGAATAAAGGCGCCTGACTTAAATAAACTAATTAGCAGGGGGTTTGTTGATCACAGTGCAAAGAATGAGGAGAATAAATGCACAGATCATGCACAAACCAACATAAAGGTAACCAAAATATATCAAGATAAAATTATTCAAAGAAAAGTTTTATTTGCGTAAACTCATGCATTTCATTACAACATTAAAAATGTTAGGCTTACATTTTAAATAACTTGTCCTGGTCGGTCATGGGTTATTAAATATCAGCAGCTGGACTGTTAATTGTGGCTTAGCTGGGATTTTTTTCTACTGTATAACTATTATACTGTCTCAGACATTTCAATCAAATAAAAGCCTAACAATTCAAACCGATATAGAAATGAAAAATGCAAATGAAAGTCTTCAGTTTCAGACCTGATCAAGTGAGCCGCAGTCTGATTGATTGGAGGAGTTCACAGGCTGGCACCCCCATCGTGTCTCCAGCGCTTAGGCCGCAAATGATTGGTCGGCGTCGTGCAGCCGCCGCCACAATAAGCGCCTCCTCTCATAAACTCCGTCAGAGCGCACGCACTAACGTTTCCCATTACTCCCAGCACAAGCAGCGGATCACTATTACTGACTTGGAGAGCGACTTATGGGCACACAACTAGCAGGTAAGTGTTGGAAACGTCTTAAAATGCCTTCTTTTCTGTTCCGTTGGGACCGCGACGCACAGCTGGTTGAACATCTGGGGCATGGTAGCGCACCGCCAGGGACCCAGTTCATTTTGGACTATTGTTTTATCGCCCTGTTGAGCCTGCCTCTCGCTCTTATCTGTTTAGGGTCTTATCAGACGGTTATCTCATTGCTGTGAAGACATATTGCGTTTTGTTTCCTATCTCCATATGTTTGTGTGTGCGTGTGTTTGTGTATGCACTGGTGTGTGCGATGTGGGAGGACAGTGATTTGACACGGATGGATCCAGTGCCTCTTAAGGGCGCTTGATGGGAGCTATAGCAATCACTGCCTTTTTATTGGATTAACCCACAGCGCAAAATAATGTCTGGAAATGAATGATCTAATGTCAGGTTTGTAGGCTTTCTGTAGGGGTGGATCTTGACGAATTATATCAGATAAAGTTTAGTGAGTTTGAGTCAGGTTTTCGTGTAGATGTTGGGGGCATGTTCAAAGTCAGCTGATCGGAGCTTGGAGTTAAACGCGTCGACTCTTCTTTTCTAACGCTGGTGCTCTCCTGTTGCAGGGCGGACTACTCCCTGACCATTTGTTAACCCTTCGGTGTTTGGAAAGTACTCCTGGATGGACCTGGGCGAAAACAGCTGGTCCATGGTCAAGCGCGAAGTGTCCAGCAGCCCAGGGTCGCCGGCTGAGAGCTACCTGCCCGGTGACAGCAGGAGGGACGGCCCCGCCGCGGACGAGCTCCGGACGTCCGTGTCACAGAGCGAGCTGGACGCCCTGGGCCACCGGCGACACTCCTACGTCCACTTTGGACACCACAACAACGGGCTGGGCGCGTCCGAGGACATGCCGCTGTTTACGGACTTAGACCAGGGCAGTAAGCTGGTACTGTCCGGGAGTACGCACAAGGGCGGCCTCCTGGTGGACCCCAGCGACATGTACCAGACTCTGGCCATCGCCGCAACGCAGACGCAGACCGGATATGAGCCCTCCACGGGGGGCTACATGCACTCCAGCCCCAATTCCCCCATGTACGTGCCCAGCTCGCGCGTGGGCCCAATGATCCCCAGCCTGTCGTACCTCCAGGCCGGCGGTTCCCAGCCCAGCCACGTGTCCAGCCACCCAGTGTGGTCCACGCCCGAGAGCCCCTCATACAGCACCGGTAGCCCCCTCTCGGCCAGCCGCTTCCACTACCCCCCCAGCCCGCCCATGAATAACGGCACGGCCCGGGACACAGCCTACAGTAACACACTGAACGTGGGCAGCAGGGACCAGTACGGCCTGTCCCGATCCCTCAGCGGGACCTATGCCAGCCCCTACTCCCCGTATGTGGCACAACCGCTGTCTTCGCCCTGGACCAGTGGGCCTTTCGACAACACCATGTTGCACACGCTGCAGAGCAGGGGTGCGCCCCTCATCAGAGGCCCCAACGGAGGTGAGACTGGTACCACTCCCACTGCAAGATGTGGGGCAGAGCTTGATCTTGTTGTCTTGGATTATACTTCTTAAAAACGTTACATATTTTTTTTAACAAGCATATACTTATTGAAAAAGAAGATTAATAAACTAATAATTCAAATAATATTGCCTAAAACTGACTTGTCAAAGAAGACTAAAATAAAATACATAAAATAAATTATTAACATTTTAAAAAGAATATTGAATTCAATATTCAATTATTTGTGTAAAAATATTTTCAGGTGTTTCAATTTAAACATAGGCCTAATCTCTCACACACACACACACACACACACACACACACACACACACACACACACACACACACACACACACACACACACACACACACACACACACACAGAAATGAATTTGCTTTAAGGCCGTGACGTGTTGATAAAACAGTGAACCAAATTATTTTTAGTAATTTTACGGACTCTGCGCTTGGCTGATTTGCTTTAAGCTCACGATTTCTGTTTTCTCTGTCCTCAGTGTCAGACCTCCTAGACGACATGGGCGAGAGCCGAGAGTGCGTCAACTGTGGCTCCATCTCCACGCCGCTTTGGAGGCGCGACGGCACGGGACACTTTCTGTGCAACGCCTGCGGCCTCTACAGCAAAATGAACGGACTGAGCCGGCCATTAATTAAAACACCGAAGAGAACGGTGAGTGGCGACCAATTTCTTGCCGCATACGTGTCACATCTGTCTTTGTCAAATAACCCGCAAGACTCTTAGGCGTCATGTTTGAGATTAATTCAGTGAAACGAAAAATTGTATTATGTTTAAGTTATCCTAAATAAGTTAATGTAGTTTAAATGCAACACTTTATTAATAGTAATATTAATATTAGTAACACAGCAATTGCTTTGTGCAAACCTAGTTTATTCTAAAATGACAGATTCTCTTATTTTCTTGTACAGTCTATATTACTTTGATCATTTATTTTTTCTTTCCAAGTGAGCCTTTCAAGGGTTGTCATTACATTAGGCTACTTTTAATGACGAATCTTAAAAGTTAGATATATTTTTTTAGTTGGATTCTCAAAAGTTATTTGAGCAAGTGCCATGTTGAAAACAAATTGAGAAGCCCTGTTATTGTTGGGAAATATGCTGTGAATGGCCGCATAATGAAATTAGTGGCTTGTAACAAAACGTCAGGTCGACCTGTCAGTATTAACTTCCTGATTTGAAAACACACACACACACACACACAGTGTTGGAGTAATTATTAATGATTGTATCTTGTTTTTTTGTCACCAGTCGACGTCCAGAAGAATCGGTTTGTCCTGTGCAAACTGTCAAACGAGCACGACCACTCTCTGGCGCAGGAACGCGGAGGGTGAGCCGGTCTGCAACGCGTGTGGCCTCTACACCAAACTGCACGGGGTCAGTCTGAATCACAACTAGAAAATTATTGTCCATAAATTAATAACTATAAATTTGTGTATCTTGAACTGTTATTTCAACGTGTGGCAATTATTCTTTGTTTCGTTTGCCACTTGCCCAGTTTGGATTAATACAAAGAATGTCTTTGTTATTATTTAGATTGTAACTTGGTGTTTTAAAAGTGCTATATAATTAATTTTATTACATATATTGTAGGTGCCTCGACCACTTGCCATGAAAAAAGAGGGAATCCAGACAAGAAAAAGAAAACCCAAAACGCTCAACAAATCTAAAGGATCCTCTGGTAAGCATTCATTATTGCTCTTTAAACCTTTATTAAACAACATAAATCATAGTCTAACTTCTAAATCTCTTTTTCTAGGAAACAATAACAACAGTAACGCTGTCTCCATGACTCCCACGTCCACATCTTCATCTAACTCTGAAGACTGCTCAAAAACCAGCTCTCCCACTGCACAGGTGACTGCATCAAAACATTAAATCATGTAGATTATGTTGAATATATGGAAAGTCTGATGGAAATAGGCAGTAGTCAAAAATAGTCTGTGTCACCTAATCTGTAACTTATGTGTCACCTAAACATTTGAATGACAAATACTATTCTCACATGAAGTCAGCTTTACAGAAGTGTTTAGTGTTAAACCAGTAACTTAATGCAAGAATATGTACAGTTTAGTTTAAAGCCATTTTGCCGACATGAAAATAATAATTTAATTTAGAAAGACGTTTAATTTAGTTGCCATAGGAAAAAGGAACACAGGAAGGATATGAAAATTCAGGGTTTTAGATAAAACAGACATTATGTGGTTATTCTGAGACAATTTATAAATAAACAGTGACTTACTGTGAATGTCTTTCCTTTGACTCTGCAGGTCACTTCTTCAGTGCTGTCCAGTCCAGGAGGGACAGGCTCTGTCTCATCAGTGAAGTATCCGGGACAGGACGGCCTGTACACCAGCGTGGGTCTGTCTCAGGCGTCGGATGTAACCTCAGTGAGGGGCGAGCCTTGGTGCCCTATGGCTTTAGCCTGACCCTAAGCATGTTTCAATGGACTGTGATCCCTGGCCCAGCACATTGCTGTTTGGAAATATCCAGGAGCATTTATTTGTTTCCTTGTTCGGATGCAGAGCCCGACGTTCACTTGAAGCTTTGAGCTGGGCGTGGAATATCTGGCTTCCACATTGGGGATAATGGCACGCCAACATGATCAACATTGTTTTCTGCTGTGGATGGCTTTAGGAGGCACTCGGTTTAAATCTCTCCCACACATCCATTTTTAAAAATGTACAAAACGGATTTTCTCTTTGTCTATTGGATACAGACAGTGCCTCATTAAGCACAACTTTATGGACATGTTCCTTTACTACAACTGGAATCACGCAGAGACGACTTTTATAAATCAAAAGGGATGAAAACAAAAATATTTATAAATCTTCCAATGTTGAAAACATGGCTATGATTGTTAATAAAAATATCATTATAGAGTAGAACTTCTTTTTGGTGTTTCTTTTAAAGGCAGTTGTAGTATAGTGGTGTTGAATCTGCACATTTTCCACTGAAAGCTCTTACTGTAAACGAGTTTGGTTTAAACAGGGTATAAATGACTTCATCAGCTTGTCTTTCTTTAACTTATTTACTTTCAAATAATCAAACTAATCCCCCTTCATCGTAATAGACAACAAGGTACTAGTCTTTGACATGTAATGCAGTTGCATGACCTGTTTGAACAAAGCACACCCCAAATAAATAACCTGTTGGTTGCACTACAGGAAACTGTATACTTGCTTTTACAATGCAAACATGTACTGCAGCATCTTTGTTGTCATTAGACAGTGGAGAATGAATCCATTGTGACTGGATTAAAGGAGAGTGATAAGACAAATAATGAACGAAGGCAAGTGATAGTTGAATATAATTTTGTCTTGATGGTGTGCTCTGTGTGCTAATAGGTGAATGTGAGCTCCAGCTGAGTGGGCGGAGTCAAGCCTCAAAATAGAGCCTCACCACTGAGTCAGTTAAAGTTGGAAAAGTGAAGGATTTCTTTTTTACTTCACACCTTTCTGCTTCAACAATGTCATTTCTTTCCGGAAGTATTTATTTTTCCAAATATGTTTTTTTCCCAGCATAATTCCTTTCTATTTGTCCTTTAATTTGTGGAGGATTATTTAAAATTTAGTCAAATGAATTGTTATGCTAATGCTAAGGTTATCTTAAATTTTTTTTTCCCTTTGGGCATGTGTAAGCTAGTTTCTTCCATTGTGTGTGCAGGTCAAAATATTGAATAACTCAGTGCTAGATTTTGACATTTTTATAAAATTATTTCTTCTTAAATAAAAAATTGTCAGAACAAAAATAATATTACAATTAAAAGTGAACATTTGGACAAACTTCAAAGTTGTTATGATAAAAAGTTTCAAAATAAAATGTGTAAAAAAGTGATAAAAATAACTATTTTACATAAAAAGGGTTCAAATTTCTTTTTAACCATACATATTTGTTTCAAGTGTGTGTTACATAGAAGATGATTTAAATTTTATTCCTCATTTATCTGACACCAGAAAATGCTATATATTCATTAAGCACCTCAAAGTGTGCATTTCTCAGCAAGAGATACAGTTTAAATATTTTTTTATGAACCACACAGTGAAACAGAGACATTGAATAAGTTCAGTTTTGTCAATGTTAAGTCTTTAAAATGATTATTTTTGCCCTTTACTGTATGTGTGACATTGCTCCTGTCGGCTTCTCCAAACTGGGAGTGTGCTGATAATCTACTGGAGGAAATAAAATGGCTATTCAAACGTATAGTAATAGAACCACGTTTACAAAATAGTGAACTATCCCTTTAAGACTGAAGATAATAGTGTGTAAGAATATCTTTGCTTTTCTTTTTCCCTTTTTTTCTGACCGGTTGGCTCCTACACTGTGCCTATCTTTCATTAAAGCCTAACTTTGTTGTGCTTGACATGTTTTCTTTTTTTTTTTTATGCTGGTCTTTACCGGCAGCGTTCACGTACAGGCTCAAAGCACAGTCCACTTTCTTGTGTCCTCTTGAACTGTCAGCTCCAAGGACCTGTCACAATGTTTACTGTTCTTAAGCAAATGTAGCCTTTGAGTAGTACCACATGAAAAGATTTTCGAGATGCTGAAGATTTACGTCTGGGCTTTGCGTTATCCGTCTGCTCCTTGACGTATTGAGTTTATTGAGTGTTGAGGAATTTGCAAAGTTGCACCACAACCCCAAGTGTGAACACTGCTGTTGCACTTTTGACTGTAACTGTTGCTGTGTGAAGTGTAAAGTCTGCCGTGGTATTGTGTTTGCCATTCCCTCAGACCATGGATAAGCTCATGAACATCTAAATAACCAAACCACCTTACGTTATGTATAGACAAATTAGTGTTGAACTCAAAAACAGTAAATATTTATAGCGTTCTGAATTTATGAGGTGGTCCTGCCTTGGCACGGTCTGATTGGTATCCATGGAGACGAGAGGGAGGAAAGCTAAACAGAGCGTCCCAGAAACATCACAGTGTTCCTCCTTATGCTCTCATCTGGAGACGTGCAGGGGTCATATCGCTTTTACACTGAGGCTGCATTCACACTGGAGTCAAAACTGGAGCCAAATAGATGTATTTCCTTTAAGTCTGTTCATCACTTTTTACTTGCTATTACATATTATGTCATGTTATGTGAGAGTTTTTTTTCAAACAGAAGTCTACTATAGAGTCACTGTGTTTTTTTGCGCTCTCGTTCTCTTCTCATGCAAATTACTGCCAACAAAACTTATATACAGGTCTGATTATACATTATTTACTTGTGTGGACAGTCAAATCTGAATTCATGCAACATTTGTTACACATTGTTGTCAGTAATATTTTCATTTTTGTTTCTACAAATATGAGAAGCAGAAAGATATATCATAATCATTTCAAAAGTAGGCCATGGTAAACACAATACTTTCTGCATTAGTTTTCTTGGGTTGGTTCAGTTACATAAAACATAAAACCTGGTTGTGTCCTGACTTAACTAGGCTTACTTGAGTTACATTAGTCACACATATCAGTGGGAATACTACGTATTTTGGAGTTTTGAGTCATACCCACAACACAGATATACAGTGAGCCCCAAAGTCACAAGAAGTTAATGTGTTTTGGTTGGTGACTCCTGGGTGTCAAGTGTTGTGTTTATTTCTCTTTCGTACTCTATGTCATGATTTGATATTTATGCAAATGTAATCAGTTGGCCATCTACTGGTGTTAAAAGCATGATGCTCCATTCAATAGTAGCAGATGTCTGAAGAGACACAGGGACAGCACTGGGCTCTTGAGGGCTGCAGTGGGTTGAAAGTCCTCCCAAAGTAAACAGAGCAGACAGCAGTGGAGTCCAGGCCCAGGGCTGTTTGACCAGCAGACTCCAGCGCTCCCTCAGGAGATGCCCGTTGATCTTTCCACGCTGCCTTTCAAAGGAGAGACCCACATAGCCTGCCTTCCCCCGGAAGAGATGAGATCTCTGACTCAGCCCTTTTGGGTTTCCTTGACAGACTCGGGACACACTCAAAAACACAACAGTTGCTCTACTTGTATTGTTGCCATTGAAAAAATTGTTTTAATCATTGTATTTAATCAGTTCTGATTCTTAGTAAAAACGCAATAGTTTATTCAAAGCAATGTCTACAGAGCATTGGGAATTCACTCCTTGAAAAATAACAGCTGAGCAAGCACTAAGTCACAAGGTAAAAGTTCAGAACAGCATAATTAGATGGGAAATGTTTGTACTTTCTAAGTAAAATCATAAGATTAGTGGACGCACTGTATTGGAGCATCACTGACAGTTGATCCCACACAGAATAGTGATGACCTGTCATAACTATGAATAGTCACAGTTACTTATTACAGAAAAAGGAGGAGTGTGTGGGAGGGGGGAGGCTGGGTGTTGTACGAGTAAAGACTGAGTAAAGAAGGCGGAACGTTCTCTGTGTCAGTGTCTCCATCTACACCCTGTAGGTGGAGACTGGTGACATCTTTGTTATCATTTATGGAAAATGTTAAGTTTAAAACATGCCTTTAACTTGAAAGTGGCTATTAAACACCCACTAGACATTTGCATATGAAGCCATCACAGAAATAGAACCATTCAAAACCCACTGTAGTTGGAAAAACATCAGAGTTTAGGAATTCTGATGCAAGAAAAAGTTGTAGTATTGTAGCTTCTTGCCAGTGCTAATATCTAGTAAAGTACCTCTGAACTTTATAAAGCAACAGTGGAACACACTGTAGATGGCGATGCTAATCATAACAATAAACTCCACTACTTTAAAAAAAACTTTGAAAGGATTATTTTAAAATTATGTTTTGTGTCAATGCACAAGATTAATCAAAAGCAATACATTATACAATTACAAATATATATATATATATATATATATATATATATATATATATATATATATATATATATATATATATATATATATATATATATATATATATATATATATATATATATATATAAAAAGCTATTCACCAGTTGCTTTAAAGGTTGAATATTTTATGTAAAAGACACACATGATATTAGTATGATATTATGACGATGCTTACTGTAAAACAATGTACACACTTCCAGGTTTATGTTTACCTTTTCAGGAATTTCCCTTTTCTTACATGTGCATTTGCAGATGTAACAAATTTCTATGAGTATGAGTAACGTTGGGTACATTTGACTAACAAATCAGTTTTTACAGTTACAGTTGCAGACAATGCAATGCCAGTTTTGTCAGGGAGGAGCTTGGTTACTTTCAAATGGAAAGTTATTTTATTACAGTGTTTTCTGTCGAGAGGAGTCTGGGCTTTGAAACTCAGCCACTAAATCATGTAACTGTTGTAAGTATTTTTGCTGCAATCCTGGGAGTACATTGGGATTTTTGGGAGTTCAGAGCAAGGTTAAATCTATCTCTCCTCTCCTAGTAACCCAACAGCCTTGTTTCCAAGGCGTTTTGAATTAGCTCTGTTGTGTATGGGAACCTGAGCTCACAGCCAAATGCAATACTTCCCATGTATTTTCTGTCAGAACACTGGCCTTTGAAAACAAAACACAGTGAAATCACTGCAAGACTGAATTCATCAATTAAACATATGTCAACAAACAATATGCTAATCTTTGTCTCTGTGGGGAGAGCAAATTCTCTCCTGGTGATGTATAGTCAGGAGCCAATCAAGACTGGAGAACCACTCAGAGACAAGGAAAAGTAAGAAGAGAAACATGATTAAATGATTCTGACTGGGTCTCACTGTAAACACTAGTTATTTTAGATTCCTGTTTCAACTCATTGTCACTAATTATATATCAGTAAGGTACAGTAGAGTTATGATATAGTAAAAACCAGCAGCAAGCTATAGCCGATTACAGAAGCTAAATGAATGGCAGCTACAAAGGTTTTGTTTGTTGTTTATTGATTTTATTGTATGGGGAACAAAATGCAATGCCAACTGCAATAATGAAAATATATGTTTGATAACACAGCCAAAATGTTCAAGTAAATCAAGTAGTAACTAAATTTCAGAGTTCTGTGTAATGTCATGTCTATCTGCTGAATCATTAAGTCAATGCTGAATGTTTTGTCTTTGTTTAAACAAGGTGTGAGAGAACAATAAAGTGTGAGGAGGGAGCGATAGGTTCCTTGTGCCACACTGTTCCTTCTATGTTTATGTCTGTGTTTGCTTGGGAGAAGGACTTTAAAAAGTGCCTTCCTTTTGCTTGAAGTCCCCAGCCTTCTTAAGAACTGCTCCATGGCTGAGTCACTTGGGTCAGCAGAGGGCTAAAACGTTTTTCAGCCCCTCCTCGCTCCTATACCCACAATGCAATGCTCTGTCTCTGAACCACACTGTCTCAGATCGAGGTATGCTTGTGTAAACATCATTTGGTCCACTGAAGTCTCAAATTGTAATAAATTTTCATCTAGAGCTTAAGATAGCAACAGAGCTGAGAATGGGACGGGGATAAATTACACGACGTCTGACAGAGGAGTCCGGAGCTCCTTCTTTTGCTGCTGATTAGCGCAGACTCCATAGAGACCTCTTATGAACACTACTGATAAGCAAATGAGCATCTGAAATAAATAACTGGCTGACACATGGCGGGCCCCAGCAGAACAGAGCTGTGCACCGTAAACACTGCAGTTTAACATTTCTTTGTAACATACAGAGTTTAGTGATTTATTATCATCTTACTGAGTATTTAGAGGAGAGAAGTCACTGCTAATGTTTGGGGAAGTGTATATTGTGACACATAACATTAAATGTGATATTGTTCCAAGGTCAGAGCAAACCACTAGGCTTTGTAAAGTTCACTACTATGACTCATGGTCCTCAAATCGTCTCTGTACATGTATTTGAACACATTAGATGAGAAAATAAATTAAAATATACTAATCATGATTACAGTCACCGTCTGTAAACACTCAAGACTCCATCTTAGACTCCATTTTTAACTCGCTGTCGTCATAAAACTAAACATCCCTAAATATATTATAGTATGGTACAGTACAGGCGCGTCCACAAGTGATAATCTTTTGAATTTACACAGTACCTTTCAGGACACCTAAAGCACCAAACATTATAATAACTAATACACATCCTCATCTTGTTTTGGCACAATTTAA
The DNA here is from genome assembly GCA_024416835.2 of Perccottus glenii. Lineage (NCBI taxonomy): Eukaryota > Metazoa > Chordata > Actinopteri > Gobiiformes > Odontobutidae > Perccottus > Perccottus glenii. The sequence continues at coordinate 20,579,918 of CM044557.2, forward strand.
ACATTATTATTTTTATTTTAAAGTATATGATAGTGTAGTATAGTACAGCAGCCCAATCTTGTTATGTCTATTAGATCATGTTACAGAGTAGTAGCTTCAGCACTGACTGGATGTAAAAGCCTTGCAGGACTTGAACCCAGTGACTGAACTCTATAGAGCTGTTTCCTCACACTGCTCTGACCAGGCAAGCCCTTTGACTGAGGCAACCAATTAATTACAGACGTGACTTTACAACTTCCTGTTTTTCCTATTCCTAATTAAGCCAATCTGCCCTGCTGCTCTGAACAGAGGAAATAACCCAAAATAGTTCCCAATTTCAGCACATTCAATTATTCGTTGCCCAGGACAGATTGCATCGCCTGTGTTAATGTGTGCATCAACAGTGTTTGATCACAGGGAAATTATGTCTGTCATTCCTTCCTGCTTGGCCCCGTATAATGTGGGAATAGTGAAGGCACTCGGAGGCTGATGTGGGCACAGCCTGCACTGCCTTTAGTAACTACGTGCCCTGAGTCAGGCCCATCCAACATCAATCTATGTCAGATATGTTTTTTCATATACTCACTCTTTCTGAGAGAACGCCCCTGTATTCATACCCCCACTTTTGTCTTTTCCTGCCTTCATTAATGTCACCAGATTCCAGTGAATTCCTGTCATATTATTCACACTGAGCATTTTTGAGGTCAGCTTCTCACTTACACTGCACTATTTAGCTGGCAGACCACAGAACGTGCGTGAGTATTGTGTCTTTGGTGCCACATAAGTCTGAACACAAAATACAGCTTCATATCTCTCAGAGTGAACGTACAGCCTGTGTCAAACGAGTGTTATCGTGAATACCTCTGAATACCTGCCAGTTGTTTTAGTGGCGCCCTTTTCAACTTTGAACTGAAACTCACCTCCAGGCCTTGCCCCGTGCTTTTTAACTGGGAAACAGGAAAAAGGAGGAGAAAGTGAAGACATACATGGCTGGAACAGTTTGAAGAGGGGGGATTTATGTGCTTTAAATAAAAAAATCCTGATTATGAAAAAATGGAGCACAGTGGGAAGCTGTTCAGGACGACCTCTTATTGTTCAGTGGAATTTGGGTTTGAGACCGGGTTGTAGGTGAGTGTGAGTTATTGCAAATAGAGCTAAAAATACCCTTAGTAGGTTTTAATGACTCACTGTACACATCAGTTGACCTGTAGACACACTTTCCACAATGTGAACAAGAAGAGACAGGATAAAACATCAACTTTCTGTTTTTTTGGACAAGCCATTCTACTTTGACCAACAGAGCTATATGCTTCTGTACTTGTCTCTTGGTGCCACTTGGTTTATTTTTTTTATTAGGCCTGCTTTACCCAAAGTAATTCAGTGGTCATACACCCAGAGAGATGATTCAAGAAGTATCATTAAATTAGTCATTTTAATTTATTATATGCAGTCAACATTGTCTAATACTAGTCCAAGTAGTAACTTATACACTTTGGAGAAACATGCTTGTTACTACAGTATTAACTTGATCATATTGAGTGGTTAGCACTACGGCCTCACAGCCAGAAGGTCGTGAGCTCAAATCCCAGCCTAGCCAACTCAATAGGTTAATTAGCAACTCTAAAGTATGAATGATTGTGAGAGTGAATTCTCACTTTGTCTGTCAGTGTCTGTCTCTAAGAGTGACCAACTGGCCATTGTTGCTGGGATAGGGAAGTAGCAGAAGTGAATGAACAAACATAAAAATGTATGGTGATGCCAATGCTACGCAACTTTTACATAATTAATCAATACAAATGTTAATATTAATATAAATAGTATACTAAGGCCATAAAAATCTTTTCTCTGATGTTGATATAATAATTTCCATTTCCATGAAGAAACTGCTTAAGCTGAACGCAGTATCTCGGTGTATGTAGGCTAACAAACGTTCCAAGCCACCCCAAGCATTATCTTTACACAGAAGAATTTTAAAGGAGAATAAAAGCCACATCATTATATTAATTCAATAAATGTGTATTTGGCATTTGTATTGAACGTTTGTTGCAGATCTAAACATTTTATTGATCTAGGTGCTGTATATAGGGATTGCTGCTGGATTAAGTGGACTGTGACATCATCCAGGAGGAAACCCAAGCAGCCTACAAGCTGCTCTATAGAGGCCCCTTTAGAAAACAGGCTGGTTATCACATCACTAACATTTATTTAACCCCTCTGCAGAAGGTGTTTCGAACAGAGGGAGGGCTGTTCCTGAATTACTGTCGGACCCTTTGCCAACTGCAGTTGATATGCAAAACAATAAGAGTTCTCAAGTGCTTGTAAAAGTTAGGAGCCACAAAAATAAACTTGACTTAAGTAAAAAAACAATTAGCTGTCTACATTTTTACCTGAGGAAGATTAAGTATTTAGTGAAAAAAAACATTTGAGTTACTGTTAATTTGCCGGACAAATCAGTCATTCAGAAAGTCACAGAAAATATACCAACATGCATACTTAAATACAAAAAATAGAGAAAAAGTGGATCCACAATTGACTTAAACGGCTGCTAAAGGACATTGTAAGGTGTTTTGAACATCCAAAAATACATGGACAGAAAAAAGTAACTAAGAAAGTATTTTCCTTGGTCCTTACCATATCAATAAAAAAAAACATTATCAATAGATGTAGTCTCAAAGTCATGCTCTTTTCCATGATATTGGTGGCTATAGTTGTGTCCTTGGGCAAGACACGTAACTCACCTTGCCTCCAGTGGGCAGCTGTAACACTGGTAAGCTTTGAGTACCTAGTAGGTGACAAAAAAAAAAAAAAATATATATATATATATATATATATATATATATATATTGTTCCCATCAATATCACATCTCAATCAGCCATGTGCCCCATTTATGCTCCACCAGCGAGACAGCAAAAAAGGAGCCACTGCATTCTTAGCACTCAGCAATAAGTATTATAATGGACGTACAGTATGTAATATACATAAAGCGCACAAAAGGAAAAAAGGTAATTAACAATGAAAAAAGGAACAGGTGTTGTCCAAACTTAAAAGTACAGTACTAATTTAAATAAATAAACACAAATAACCAACACACCTCACCATATGTTTAAAATATCTAAGAAATTTCAAGACCCATGTGAGTTTGCAGCAGAGAAGGTACAGTATATGTAGTGTAGCTTTAGTTGTGTTAAATCTTTTATATTTCCTTAAATTGGTGACGGTGAGGTGTCTTGTAAACAGAAATTAAACTTAAAAATGTCATTACAAAAAATTTAGAGTTTTGTGAAAGAAAAGGATGAGTAGATGGAAGTTTGAAGATACGTGCTGACCTGCCCATCCCCCCTCTGGGTCCAGTCCTTTCCCGTTCACAGTGAGACAGTGCACACAGCTCTCTCCCACACATCTCCACATCCCAGCGCCAGGCCTCGTGTTTTCTTAATTCATTACTTTAAGGAAAGAAATGTAGCCCGTACCAAAATAAATACGTCTCTTTCTTGGATCCGAGTATGTGTCAGAGTGCGATAGCTCCTCAGTAAAGGCTGTTGTTTTAACCGGAGAAGGATGGACCTCTCTGGCTCTGCGAAGTGTCTGTCACTCTGTTCTCTGTCTCCATCTCACAGCAGCTTCAGCCTGTAATCATGTGAATTTCACCAAAAGACTGCATTTGAATTGAGCTGCTTGCTGTTAGTTAATGATGTGTTTTTACATCATTAACTAAATAAACTAGACCTTTGTAAAGTTCATATTTTCCTTGTTCCTTGTTCAGTGAGCTTTATTTGCACTCATCTTTATTACATTATAAAGAAATCTCCTAAGGGGGCTGCTTTGAGCACTAATATGTCACAGTTTGTAATAACTATACACCATTAGTCACGAATTAGTAAGATACTTAATGCATTTCATTAACTTGCATAATTCATTTATAAAGAGATATTAATAATGCTTAAAAGATGACCTATAATTGGCTCGGCAATGATTATAAGCTATAATACTGCATGCTTTGAACAAATTTTCATGCTTTTAATGCTTCATTTTGTAGTCATGATAAAGGGTTATTTGTGACTTTTATAGTTCTATAGTCTGATTACATACATTGGTCAATCACTAAACTCTGAGCTGCAACTTTTTGGCAATTTAGAAGTAATCCTTTGGTATTTTGTTTTACTTTTTTAATAAAACTGTTTGGGGGTGAAGTGTAGGACAGGAATAGATTTTAGGAAATGCAACTTTAAATGGTGACTCTAAGTAGCCCATAGAAGTCAATATAAGTGAGTGTCTGGTATTTATAAAGCGTCAGCTCTGGGGTTTACTGGTGATTGTCATGAGTATGTCCAACCACCTCTTGCCAGTGTCAGCTCGAGTGGACTCCACAACCCTCTGTATGAATAAGTCAAAGAAAATACAAATCATATCATGTGGCAATTTAACTCTTTCAAGGCTTGGCATGCATGTACTTCTCTGATATACTTAATAATTTACTTAATTTAATGAAAAAATATAATTTACTAAATCATTTGGTATCTTTCTGCAATTATTCATAAAAAATCAATCTCTTCATTCTAGATAAGCCTAAGCACTTGTCATTAGGAGTCTATAACTGTCTCATGGAGTGTGTACTTCGGGTGAGGTCTGTTAAACGGCCAATTGAATACTCCGTCAAGCAGAACTTGTTGTGACCTTAACACACACAGGCACACGTTCACATAGACAGTCACAGCGCTGGCTGGTGCAACAATCCTTTGCTTGAACATCAATAGTTTGTTTATAATTAGCCCTGGCACCTCTCAACTACTTAGAGAGAGTGATTGTTTTAGAAAATGGTCCCTGGGGTCCTGTTGACTGATTGGCCTGGCGTTGTAGGCGGACGGGGCGGGGGTATAAGGGTTTGTTGCTGGTCCACATTCCTCTGGAGCTGCTCTGGACTCTGGTCTGACAGGCCTGCGATAATATCCCAGTCTGATAGAGTCACAGCGGCGGCGCGTCTGAGCCCTGTTCTGAATCACTCAATTAGTCCAGTGGGAGGAGGAGCGAGTGAAGGTGGGGGTATTGGGGGTAAAGCTCTATATGTAACCGAGTCCACTCTTACCACATACACTATACATTTAGCTCAGTCATTAGCAGTGTTTAAAAAAGATATTTTGTTTTTTGTACATTTTCTTTAACAAAGCATTAAAGTCAGACAAGAAGTTATAAAACAGCCAAATACTATTATTCACTCATTCCTTTTATGAATCATTAACTTGTATTGTGTTATAAGCATCAGTTTGCAGGTGATTTATTTATTTCCTGTACAGATATGTTGACAACCTCACAGTGTACTTGAGACTCGAGATTCTGGTAGTCGGGATTCTTTAAAGATCACGGTTTTGTTTTGGACTCCAACTGTGTTTTCCTTGGTCTTGTCCTAGTCTTGGACAGACGTCTCAGGATTTTAAATAATGACCAAAACTAATTTAGCCTACTTGTCCACAATTATTTTACAACGAGTCTGACTTATGTTTATCTGCTGTTTGTGGCCTGTTGTTGTCACAGAAACATTAATCTGGTTTGGTCATGAGTCTGTTTTATGTCTTTGCTGAAGCCACTGACAGTAAAAACCAAGTGTGTCCAACCTGGGGTCTGCAGGCCAAATCCGGTCCTCTGTTAATTATATTTGGCCTTCACATAAATAACGGTGTTAATAAATGTTGGTCCTTCTTAATATTTAAGTAGGTAAAGAAGCCAAAAGAAAGCAAAAATGTTTTGGGGACTGGTATTTATACAAGTGTTTGATCTGAAGATTGTTTAAAAAAGAACCCACGTTAATTTGCAACATTTGGAGCATAATGGTAATTAAAATGTAACAATATAATATGAATTGCTGTGTCTTAAAAAATTCTAAAAAATACCACCATCTACAATAAAAAAAATATTTTATTTGGATTAATTTAATTTTGGGCTACAAAATTTGCAGAGTAGACCTACCTGTCCAAGGTATTTGAAAATTTTGTGACTATAATTTATCATTTAATAAGCCCACCCAATGCTAACCCTCCGTAAGACTTGGCCATGGACATTTAGATTGTTTGTTCTCTGTTATCTTTTCCAATGACACTGGTGTTGGTTTTGACTTGGTCTCAGTCCTTCAGGGTCTCGATCTTGTCTTGTACAAATACACTTGAGCTGCGTCTAATTTCTTAAAATATTCCTCCTTGATGCACCAGAAGCTAGTCTCTGTGTACCATCTTTAGTGCTGTCCCAAAGCTCTTACCGCTGCTCCGAGGAGCGAGAAGTGGAGCCGGAGGAGGCTTCTGAGAGGAGGCATATGCGAGGATACACCGGAGCTTCCTACATGGAAGTCAAACTCACGGCGGAGGAGATGCACAACAATGAAAAAACTTCAGCAGAGACCAGAGAAGTTGCTCTTTAATGCAGTGGTTCATGAATGTTATAATAAGTCATGATGTTTGCAAACTTTATATTTGTCTAAATAAAATTAAAGAACGTCAAAGATTAGTGCATGTTTATTTAAAATGTAAAATTCTTGGCAAACATTTAGATCACACTAAATTATAATTCTGGAGTTAATTTTAAGATCTTGCTACAGATCCAGTTGTAAATGTCATCAAAAAAGGACGTCGCTACAGGTGACGCTCCTGAGGAGAGAGATGTCCTATTGCTCTAAACTAATCTCTCCTCCTCCTCTTCTCTCCTCTCTGTGGCTTCTCTGTGGGCGGGACTAAGACGTGAGGAGAGGAGGGGAGTGGAAGTTTTCAGCAGCCCAGGTGTAGCTCCTCCGCTCGTCCAGCCTGCAGGTGACCCTTCCCCTCTGGCTGACCTGTCACCTGCAGACACCCTCGGCGACGGCCTTTGAAGTGCTGTTTGCTCTTACGTACAGTAGGGGTTAATCACACACCTTGAGAGCGTGACGGAGACTGCCACACAATGGCTCCTGAGGTCCATGTTGTCTGAGCGCTCACAGAGGGATTAGAGATTAAAGAACAGCCAGTGCCAGGTAAACACAGCAGAACAATATTTTACCTACTCAATGTTTAGTCAGCGGATGTTGATGTCAGGCCACTTCACAGACTTAGACTGCCACGACTGTGTACCAGAGTTTTCTTTTACTATTGAAGTGGAATTTATATGTTTTATTTGAATGTCAAATAAAGGCACAAAGGCTTGGTGTTTCTTTCGATGGAGACACATTTCAAACAAGAAAAAGGCTCACACCTACACTAACTATATATCATATATCAAGGAATTTATGCTAAAAAGTCTACTAGGGCGCAGCATCTATCCATTAGCCTACTATTTCAAATCATCCATGCTTTGTAGTATTTGTATTTCTTTTCCCTTTGTAGTATTTTAGACTAGAGTAAACAGTCATAAAACCTTTGCTTATTGGTTAGAAAAGCTGCTCCATTTTTCTCCCCAAGTCCAGTCCACTTTTTCCTCTCTCTTGTTCCTCACACCCTTTCTTCCATCTACTCACCTGTGCCCTTAGCTGTTATACATCCTCAATCAAGCCAGTATATACCTTCCCACTCACTGTCAGATTGTTCTTTTACATTCAACAAGAGACGTTCCTGCATTCGTGCTCAGACTGATTTCCTGTTGTTGACTCTACATGTTTTTGGACTTTGACTTTGGTTCTGCCCAGTGTAAATACTTTATAGTGGCTTTGGATGTGGATTCTATGTCTTGCTCTATGCTCTTGGGCTATAGGGAAGGTAATAGCAGACTATGACACTCTCATATCTTGGATTTTAGTGACAAACCTCCTTCCAAGACTGGCATAAACGTATCATGGAGCTTTTCCCACCGGAGTACTGGACTTCATTCTTCATTCCTTCATTCTTCAGAAAGACAATTTATAAATGTCTGGACCCCTTGTGTCCCCTTCACCAACTCTACTCTAGTGTCAATTCTAAACAGCACTGTAATGGATTAATAGACATTTTCTTTTTTCTTTAATCTTCTTGGCCTTTGTGAGAGAGTGTAAATGCAGAGCAATGATGTGGCAAGCTGTGTTTGTTAAAAAAATATTAGGGAAAAAAAGTATCTGTTTGAATAGAGTCCAATTAGATCTGTGTGACAGAAATAAGCTTATGTTAATCATCTTTGTTTGGTTATGGATATGACACAAAAATTGCTGTTGCGATCGTGATAGAAAATGTTTGGGAACACAACCTTGTTAACATTATACAACTTTATTCATAACAGCCATTTGTCATATTCCAACATGTTTTGCATAATAAAATGTTGGAATATGACAAAATAAAAAAAACATTGCATTTTCTATGAACTATGAACAGAAACTGAACTAAATGGTGCTCCATTTTTCTGATCAGAGTCTAAAAAAGTGAGGTTAGAAACCATATTCTATTGGTTATTTTGACTGAAAATCTAGTCCTAGTCCTCTGTAAGTCCCAATAACATGCCACATCTGTCACACCAAGTTTCTCCACACTTTGGGGGAAAAGAACAACAACTTTAACATCATTGATCTTCTCATCTGGGAAGTAACCCAACATTTTTGGAATAAACATTTAATCTTCAGGCCTTTGTTGCAAAAACGGACCAGTGCTGAAAGACAAGCTGCTAAGAACAGAAAACATAGTCCCTGGTTCGCTCACTACAGTGATGTGCTAAGGACCGGAGTGGTTTAATTGTAACAGGACTCTCCCTCAAGAACACTGTAGCTGACATGTTAATTCAAGCTGAAGGACATGACTTATGTGGTGTAATAATATCCCAGGAGTATGTTGTTGTTTCCCAGCTGGATGTGTAGAAAACAGAAAAAAAATGTAAAAACTTAATTGAGGTGCTCATGTCACCACCATGACCACCATTACTTTAAAACTTTAGATAGAAAAAATACTTAATACAATAAAATACACAATGGAAATGTTTTTGTTCGTTTTCTATAGTGCTCTGAAAAATATAGATGTGAATCTTCCTTAATTGAGTTACCAGGATATTACCTGCATATTATTACACCTTTAAACTGTAGTATTGACCCTCAAAGTTTTCAGTAAAATACAGTATAATAGATGGTAATTTATTTTAGGTGGTGGTAACACTTATTTTTAAATAACATTGGATGTAATGTGCTGTAGCTAAGTGACTGAGTTTGTGGTTAACAACATGTTTTATTAATGCAATGACGCCAGTGAACTTAAAAAATTGGAGGATGAATCACATTATGACAATAGTAATCCTGGAATGCAACATCTCTCTCTCTTAGTGCAGTGCAACAGGAAATTCATCGGAAAACGGAAGGGAGTGTGACTATTAACATGTCATTGAATGTTACATGATGTTAGAGCTTAAACAAGGATCAGGGTAACCTTCACCTGGTCCTTCACCTGGTCCTTCACCTGGTAGCCTACACAGATGGTAACAGTACCATTAGGTCTTATTTTAACTAATGTGTTTAGTCTAAAAAATGTAATGTAAGCAACGCCATCTTATGGAAAATATGGAAACAATTTAGTATTTTATTCAGGGGCTTATAAAAATGTTAAAGTGCCAGTGTGGTGTTTTAGTAGTATCTGGTGGTGAAATTCTAGATTTGCTTTTCTGCCCCTTTAAGGACCTATGGTAGCCCTGCAGGAACATGATGTTGTCTTGAACAAATCCAATGGAAAAAAATAACCAAAATAAAAATAGGTACAAAAGGTCCTAATTGCTCATGAAAAATTCTGATCAAAATGTGTGTGCTTCTCTTTCAGCAGTGCTCAGACAAACTGAGCAGTTGTAAGCAAAGTTTTTGGATAAAAGCGGGGCACAGTGGCAAAGTGGTTAGCACGCCTGCCTCACAACAAGAAGGTCCTGGGTTCAATTCCCATCCAGGGCAGGGCCTTTCTGTGTGGAGTTTGCATGTTCTCCCTGTGTCTGCGTAGGTTTCTCCGGGTACTCGGTTTCCTACCACTAAAAACATGTACAATATAGGACTACAGATGGAAATTAGCTGTTAAGCTATAATCTGGTACAAGCATCTCTGCTTAATGTAGAAGTGTGTAAGTATATCTTTATTCAGATTTGTTATAGTTTGTTCATTCATTATTTCAGATGACATAAAACATATTTTTCAGCACAATTCATTGACAAAGTATTTGGTATTTGGTTTCAACGCGAGATGAGAGGTAAGAGTCAGAGGCAGTGTGTAAGTATATCTCTTCACAGGAATCTGAAAAACAAGATGCTCTGTGAGTTACAAGGAGCTTTCGGGATGCTGCATACATCATGTTGTATTCAAACATTGTGACATTATTTGACTGTCTCGACAACAAATCACATTCTAGTTTGTTCACCATTAAAAAGTAAGTAACTAACTATCATTTTAACTATGGATTTATTCATGATGGGTTTTGAACCACATGGCGCTTGTTTTGAGACCATGACGGGGCCCAGGGCTGGACTTTGGACATCCCTAGTGTCGACACACATGGTGTTAATGTTACTAAAATGTCTAGCTTGGTTTAAAATAGTCTCTGGAGAAGATATAGTAAATGTGGTGTAAGTGTAATCAGCTGCACTTCAAAGTGGCCAAATTGACAATACTTCCCCGTGGCATTTCAAGTTGTTCCAGGTCTTTCATCTCTGGTCCTTGAGGAGAAGCCACTTAGATGGAGTCAGGAAGTCATTGAACTGCATTGCATTGTGGGATCTGTGTGGACAGCACTGTACAGAATATACAGTTGAAAGCCCTGTTTGTGTTAGATCATTTATTTGGCCAGACCATACTATCACAGATAACTCTTTCCTGGCCTGACAAAACAGCTTTCCTGTCGACACTACCTAGAGCCACCAGCCTCACTTTCTCATGACAAAACATTTCCAGTCTTGGTGTTTCCTCCAGAGCCGTGTAATGGACAAAAGGCACCCCCAAAAAGTGCTGATGTAGCATGAAGGATGGTGTTTTCATAAGTGGCTTGGCGTCTCTGCCACAACACAATCCATTATCTTTCTGTGGGACATGGGAAGTTGCTTGGGGACCTATTGTGTGTTTGAGTGTATGTTAGTGTGCACACAGGAGGTGTCAGGGTGCCTATACAGACCCCAGAGGGAAGTCTTGGCTCCGCGCAGGGGTCCCGTCTTCTTCGCTGGGCCCTGCTGTGCTGTTTAGGGAAGTCAGGCACAGAGACAGTAAGATGGGATGGGGGGTGGGGGGCGATGGGAGGTGCCGGGCCGGCTTACTGCCCTCTCACTGACAGGATCTGGTCAATGTCCTGCCGCCGAGGGTCGTGGCCTGGCTTACGCACACAAACTTATCTCCAGTGCATCTGCCGGGCCGCCTGCGCAGTCAGCCTGTCTCCACTGCAGGCCACGAGTGCTTTCCTGCCCCTGACTGAGAGGAGGACAGTGGGATAGTAGCACAGTCACTGTATTCACAGCTATTTATGAGGTTTGGAATTACAAAATTAATATTTATTTTTATTAATAGACTATACTTAGATTTTGTTAATGCTATAGGATGTGTTTATATTCATTGGATTTTCGAAAGTGATCCACAAGCAGTAAAGGACAAGTATTAAAGTTCCCTTTAATAACACAATAACGTTTTATTAGAGTTTGGAGTCCGTCATATACCTGGAGAAGGACATATTGTGTAAAAAGTCAGTGTGTGAACAAAGTTGCTGCTATGCTTATCTTAATTAAAGTACAACAGATCTTTATAAAATATTGGTAAAATACATTGTAAAGAGGTACTTCAGTTTACCTTATGATTAGAAAGTGTGTTTACTTAAAGTTAAGAAGCCAAGAATTGCATTTTCTTTTCTCAGTGCAGACTTCATGGAGCTCACTTTTGCACAAGCTTCCTCGTCCTCCTCCTTCACTGTCGGCTTTTTAGAGTGCCGATGGAGTTCAAAGAGGTTTTAGCATACATTTATATAATCTTCAAAAACATACTGTAAATCAAATGGAATTGTCTAACTACTTTTAGACGTGTATATTGGCTACAGCACATATTATAGATGCTGACTGGATATAGGCTGCTGCCCTACGGCCTGTCGCTAATACCAGTACAAATATCAACAACTTTCAAAACAAGAGCATATGTGCAAGGGCCGTACTCTTGCTCTATGGGCCACTTAATGTGTAAATAAACCAAAAACGCTTTGACGCATGCAACAATAAGGATATTTTAATTAAAATTAAATTAAACAATTATTTAGGTTACAGCACTAATCACGCATCCCTGGTACAACACTGCTAAAAGGTGGTGGAAATGAAAGTGAAGTGTGATGCAGTGCAGGCTGAGGGGGTCTCAGTGTGACTGCCCCTGAAGAGGTCTGCCAAGTCGCTGAGCTATATGGAAAACACGAGTCGCCTCCAGGGTAACAGGACCACTTCTGAATTTCGACAAACAAAAATAGCTCTGATGTCTGGCTACAACCCCTCTTTTCTCTGGCCCTGGTCGCTCTTTGCACGTCTGTCACATGAATTCCCACACCACAAAGTCGGGCTCATGTTCAAACCTAAACATCACTCCAAAACTTCATTTAATATTGAGTAATAATTGTATGGCGTCAACTGTATTTATCATTCCTTCTCTTCCCTTGCATGGTGGTGACCTTTCGGTGACCAACAGTGTGGACCTCAATCCTCAGTCCCTTTGGTGAGACATTTCATCATTTAAGCAGTGTGGGCTCCAATTCTCATGACCTAATGTGTTGTAAATGCCTGAAATCTGCTGCTAGTGTTTTCTCTTCTCTCCCTTTCTCAACCACAGCAGCAGGGATCCATATCACAACGACATGGCCGACAGTTCAGAGCTGTTGTGACAAGGTGGTGAGAATGCAAATATATATCTCGAGGGTGATGCCAGAAGGATTACAGTTTTGTTTGTTTTTCTAATCATGTTAATTAAAAGCTCTGAAAACATTTTTTGTACTAATACAGTGCATTCAGCTTCAAAGGTAATGCTTGACATTGAGGCTGTAAGATACACAATACCTCTTCTGTACTAAGTCCAAGCCCTACCATAGATCCTGTAAGTCCTACATGACAGCACACCTGACACTGACACATGCACACCTATAAACCTTACAAGAACAACTCCCCTCATCTGCTACTCATTGGCTCCTCTGTTTAAAGCAGGACCTTTAACACAAAGCTTAAACCCGCCATAGGCATTTACAAGCCAGGGTTTATCCATGTGACCTTCGGCACTAAAATTGTTATGGAGATGGGAATGAGGAAGGTAGCAGCAGGGTTACAGTGCAGTGCTCTTCCATTTTATGCCATTAAATATCCTAAAACTATCATCAGGGCCTTTCATTAGCTGAAGATGCTAATGTGTTGCAGGTGGTCAGTTACTCATTGTGTCACTTGATGAACTTATGAGGCACTGCATTACTGCATATCAGAAGGTCTTGATGTTGGTGTGACATAAGCAGTGCTTTATTTGTTAAGCTGGAGGTGGAACACAGAGAGAATATTTAGGGGAAGTATTCCCCCAGCATCAAGAAGCAAAAAAAGGTAAAGGTACATACAGTATGTTGTAATAAAGACTGCATTATAGCTTTTTTATTTAAATAATGGTATTTAAACAAATTAATGGGCAATTTCTACAGGCTGGGGTACAAACCAGAGTTAAGAATGTTTAAAAACAGGCCACATTAACTATTACTTTAAAAAAACATCTGGATCCAGTCAAACAGGTCCTGGTCCCGACTTAAAATGGCCATCTTCTGTTTCTAAATAGTATAATAGTTCAAATGTCTTATAATCCCTTGTCTTTATGTATTTCAGACATTTACAGATGTATTTCAATCAGTTACACCAAAATAACAGCAATGTAGCTAACTATGGTTAGCCGCTAACATTGATGAAAATAAAAGCAGTCCTCTGTGCTGGTACAAGATGAATCTGCTGCTCTCTTGATGTGGTTAACTGCAGGAATCAGCCCCAGTAAAACGTCATTTAAAACTTTGTCTTTTTTCAGTTTGTGTGGAAGTGGAAAAATTTAACGTGTTAGCTCAGAACTCCTACAAAATTACACTGAAGGTCACATGGAAGGGCACTTTTTTAAAAGCCTGGTTGATGTGTCTAACTCTAAGCCATACAATTACCTGAATAGAATATGAATAGTCAAAACACAGACTTACAAATAAACAAAAAAATTATTTCAACAGAAAGTATCTGAAAGACTCTGTGACTTGGGTTGTGGTAGGCAGTTCGATTCCCACTCTCCGCACAGTTCATGCTGTCGTTGTGTCCTTGGGCAAGACACTTAACCCACCTTGTTCCAGCTGTAACACTGGTGAATGGAACCTTAATGTAAGTCGCTTTGGATAAAAGCGTCAGCTAAATGATGAATGTAAATGTAATTGTGTATTTTCTTTCACTTACTGCTTATGTTGCTGTATTTGGAAGAAATAGAATAATTGATAAAACAACTCTCTTGTAAAGCCATCATATTCAAAGGCAGGAATGCGTAGAGTAAGAGACAACGACAGTATGAGAGACGACCTCCTCAATGTACATTCTGTTCTGCTTTGGCTTTGATTCCCAAGGTTGCCTCTGTTTCTGTGTGTGTGTGTGTGTGTGTTTCTGTGTGTGTTTCTGTGTGTGTGTGTGTGTGTGTTTCTGTGTGTGTGTGTGAGTGTGTGTGTGTGTGTGTGTGTTTGTGTGGGCGTGCGTGTGTGAGTATGTAAGTGCGTTCTCGGTGCCAGGCACAGTGTCTCTTCTGGCTCACTCACTGTTGACCCTGCCCTGTACTCTCCTCCTACTATGGGCCTGTGGGGCGAGGCTTCGTTCGGGGCGCAGCACGTAGCAGCACTGTGCTAACACTGATACAAATAGGTGTGTGCACCGCCTCTCTCTGACCGACACACACCTACGCACTTTCAGAGAATAAAACCTGCCATATTTACTCACTCTGTCGACTCCTTTTACTATACGCACACTGTCTACAAGTGGACAATGAAAACAAGTCTAAGGTGTAAAAGGTGAGCAAAGGTCATGCTCCTTCTTATTATGAAACATCTGAGTTAAAGGTTTAGAAGAAGCCACTCACTCCTCCATTAACATCAACCAACACTCTCTTGCTCTGCTTTTATAAGTGAGACAAATATTCCCATGTGAAATGTATTGCAAAGTATGTGACGGCACATTCCTGCTAAATGTTTTACCGTGATTTAATGCCTTCTAGTCAGAGTCTGGGTTTTGAGCTCATTTAAAGCCCTGGTTACATGAAAGAGCAGAGAATAACCCACGTCTTCCCAGTTAGCTTTCGATCATATCTCAGCACCAGCCCACTCTCTGTCTCTCAACCCACTCTTTTCCAAATGAATATAAACGAGTGTTTTCTTAGTGAGACAGAACACAAATGGCGAAGTATGGTACAGAAAAGACTAAAGCTAATACTCTTAAGTCGTCAAAAAGAAAAACAAAAGTAGGAAATTCTTGTGAAAAAGTTGCAGCCAAATTGTTTTTTCATGTCTGCTTTTGGCTGTCGTACAAATAACACTTAAGAAGTTCAGGAGTGTGTGCGCTGATGACAAAACATCTACAGTAAAGTGATTCTTGTGCAGTTAATGATTACATTTTATAGAGTAACGCAAGGGCCATACTACACATTCACATATTTCTGTCAGCTTTTTCCTGTGGAATATCAAAAGAGACAAAAACAAACGCAATAGTGAAACAAGCCTACATTCCTCGACATAAAACATTGCCAAGTGACTAATAGGAATGAGTGCAAAGGTCAAAGCAACAGGAACAAGGCTGTGGATGTGATTCAGGCAAAAGCAGAAGAGACTTTCACTTCTACGTGATCAACTAGAGATCACAGATGACGTTTTAAAAGGAAGAATAACAGTTTCCAAAAAGTAATTGGGTCATTGCAGTGGAATCCTTAAAGATGTCAGGAAAATGTTACAAACACAGAGGAGGTTTTTAACTTTTGGTGAAGAGCCCCATGCAACAGTAACAGTTCGTTGCAGCAGTGGGCCGCTCAGCTAATGCACAGTGATTCTCTGACGCTTTTTTGTCCTCAAACTTTCACGAAACACAAAGAAACAATTTGTAATGTAAAAAAGAAAGACTCAAATGTGTATAATGGTTTTGTCTCTTGTGTAAAAATATGAATATCATTTATCTTATTAAACTACATTATTACATGTTACATATCATGCTAAGACATGTTCTGATTATAAAGATGTATAGAACTTGACTTTGTTCATTTAAATACAGCAGAACTTACCTTAAACCTCAGCTCAGCACACATGGACGTGCACATGCTATACTTAATATAAATGCTGTTTTAATGGTGGTCTGTTCCATTTGTTACTTTTATTTCTAAGTTTGATCTGTTTTAGCAGTAGCTAATTCAGATTTTAACAACCTGCATGTTTTTTAAGATGGGCTTATCAGTGCCCATGGATGGCTTCACTGAATCTTGACAGTGAACACTTTATTTAAACTAATCCTGATATTAGATTTAAGTCTTTTATTTTACACTAGCATATTTTATTTTATTTTTTTTACTTGTCTACACCTCTCTGCATACAGTTCTACAATGTGTAGGAATTCTGTTGGGAATTCTTTCTAAAGTCTTTTTCTAGAGGTTTTCCTGCATCAGTGTATATCTCCCTGGACTAGGACCCGCAATGACCTCCAGAGTTAGCCTTTGTTTGGCAGACGCCTCGGCCCCCTTTAATCTTGTGAAGAGATAAATCCTTTGATGGACCTGCTCTGACTCAGTTGAAAGTGCTGGCCAGCCATCTCCATAGATCAACATAATACAGCATGTTTGAAGTCGGGGGGCTGTGGCACACGGGTGGGCCTCCTTTCTCTCTCCCTCTCTCTTCAACCTTCGACAGTCATCAATCCCCATCCACGACCGCAGACCCGCTCCTCGTGTGCTGTCCCTCTGGTTGACCACAGCCGACTCTGCCCTCTTGACCACAGAGGCTTACGGCCCAACGGGACGAGCTGATCTGTCTGTGTCAAAAACCAACAGCCAGACTCTGAGACGGCAGCATTTAACATTCTCACAGAAATTCTAAGACTAATGGGTACAATCTATAAACTTATTTTACGCTGAGCAGATTCAATGTCCAGTAACTGACAAGAAATGCATTTTATTTTTTATATTTTTTATATATTTAATTCATTTACTTATATGACTTATACAATTAGTCAGTGAAGCTTGTTGATACATTTGAGAAGCCTTAATCCTCAAATTACAGACAGTCATCTTCAAATAGGACCATCCAAAATCAACCAATATCTGTTGCTTTGGCTCCTATATTGTCCGTGTCAGCTAAACAACACCCATTCAGACTGACAAACATTTTTTTTATTTAGGATTATTGTGTGTCTCCTAATTTGCCAATTTCCCATGTATCAGGAATTTAATATAAAAAAGAAAAAATACAGAGAGAAACAGGATTTTGTTGAGAGCTGTTAAAACCTACACAGTTACATTTTTGGCCACATTTGAATGTTTGAAGAAATCACATTAGTATAAAAGTGGCCTTTTTATAAAACAACTAAAGTGCATTTATAATTTATGTGGTAAAAAAATTATATAGTAAAGACATTTTAACGATATCGAACTTTGGAAAAACGTTTCGACACTATTGCTCTATATTATATTACCTTACTGTGCCATTGCAAAATATAATGTAATGACTGCACACTGGATTCATAGATATCTACAGGCATTACAAAATACTGTGTGTCAGAAAATATTATTTACCTAAATGCCCTGTATGTTTCCATTTTGCTTATGTGAACATGACTTTTACCACTGGGTCCATCACTGAGCTTTCATATGTGTTGTCCAAAAGCCTGATTAAACTGTGGTGAACTTCAGGGAGCTCTTTAGATGTCACTAATAAGACCCCAGTCCCATTATGACTGTGTGAAAGCCCAGCGCTGGCCTCATACACACTGTCTTATCTAAATACTTCATCAACACACCTAATGCGATTTAATCTGGTAATGCTGAGAGATTTAACTCTCACGGGGGAATACGGAAGAATAACCAAATAACATTTGAGTCCCAATTTAGATATGATTAAATGGCATAAGGTTAAGTAGATTTAGATGTATTATGGTGAAGACTGCACAGGCTTGTAAAGAGTGTGTGTGTATGACAACCAGCTGAGGTCACATTAACACCCCTAAAATAGCTCAGCAGGCATTTTAATTGCTTTATCTTGCAGTGGTTCAAAAGGCTACTGGCAGAGATGGGTAGTAGTAAAAAAACAAAATACATTTGTCAAGCAGAAGTAAAAGCAGATGTCAAAATCATCACTTGTGTAATAGTAAGTATTGAGCAAAAGCAACAACCAATGAGTTACTTTTAGTTTATTGCATGATTAGATAGCGTAATCATGGGCCTATATATAAAAAAGGCTGAGTTCAAAAACAGATTTAGACCTGTTCTTCTAAGAAAACATTTCAGTGCTGCTGCAACAGAATTGATATACTGTATTGAGCTTCCCGTAGCAAACTGTAACTGAGCTAAAGCACAAAGCTTCAGAAGTCATACTCTTAAATGTCCACAGTTTAAGCAACACCACTTCTTTTTAGGACATAAACCCACTAAGAGACTAAAGACAGCAAATCCTGCTGCAAACTCTCATGGGACTGTTACCTCTCAGTAAACCGCTTAAATATTTCAATTGTGATGAAAATTTTAATTGAGGTTCTGGTGAGAGTCAGGGAGATAACTCAATACTATCAGTCTTTAGAAGACAGGTCCCTTTTTACGGTAAGTCCCCATGTCAAGAAACCATAAAAATAAAAGGCTCCGTACTTTGAGGTACAGAGTTAGATGTTGCTGATTGTCAATAAAATCTCAATGTGAACTTCATAATTTAAGTTGAAAAGCAAATATGGCTTGGCTTTTATTTCCTTGTTGTTAAATATGGATGGCTTTTATTTCCTTGTTCTCGTCACTGATCTTTGCCTTTTTACCCCATTTCCTCCTCTCACCTTCAACACATTAGTCTTTCAAAGCTCTGCTTTCATTATCAATGCCATAATGTATAAAGCATGATCCATTAAGAGACTTAACTATTGTGTTGTAGCTCAACGGGACTCTAATGGGAATATTTATGACCCTGACATGTTTGTCTTTAATCATTGGGAAAGTAATTGAGTCATGTGTTGCAGACGCACAATGAGGTGCTGAAGTACTTCAGGAGTAGGAAACTTGACACAAATACAGGAAGCATGGTGTTTCGCAGCCAGGCCAGGAGTCTCAGCCGCGCCGCTCAGGGACTGATGGACTGCTCAGATTAACCCCCAGTTCCTACTTTTATTGTTGGACAGGCCTTAGGCTGAAAGGCAACAACAGTGCATAGGTCTGCAGGCTGTACTGGGCGGCTTTTAAATAGAGATATGTGTAATTAGGCTATATGATTGTGATGAAAACAGAGCATATAACTGAACAAAAGTCATTAATCTGATTGATGTCCTTGTTAATATACCCCAAATAACCACAGTACTACTAATGACCTTATGACCATTCACAGCTACCAGTCTGTGCCTCAAGAGAAGAGCAGATTTGTGGTCCAATGGTGACCTCTAGTGATAAAAACGTTACATTTTGTAGTCTGAACCAACGATACTACAGATACTACATCTGTAGTATCTGTAGTATCATCTGTACATCTGTAGTATCTGTAGTATATCTGTAGTATCTGTAATATATATGTAGTATCTGTAGTATATATGTAGTATCTGTAGTATATCTGTAGTATCTGTGGTATATATGTAGTATCTGTAGTATATCTGTAGTATATATGTAGTATATGTAGTATTTGTAGCATCTGTAGTATATCTGTAGTATCTGTAATATATATGTAGTATCTGTAGTATATATGTAGTATCTGTAGTATATGTAGTATCTGTAGTATATATGTAGTATCTGTAGTATATATGTAGTATCTGTAGTATATATGTAGTATCTGTAGTATTTGTAGCATCTGTAGTATATCTGTAGTATCTGTAATATATATGTAGTATCTGTAGTATATATGTAGTATCTGTAGTATATATGTAGTGATAAAAACGTTACATTTTGTAGTCTAAACCAACGATACTACAGATACTACATCTGTAGTATCTGTAGTATCATCTGTACATCTGTAGTATCTGTAGTATATCTGTAGTATCTGTAATATATATGTAGTATCTGTAGTATATGTAGAATCTGTAGTATATCTGTAGTATCTGTGGTATATGTAGTATCTGTAGTATATATATGTAGTATATGTAGTATTTGTTGCATCTGTAGTATATCTGTAGTATCTGTGGTATATATGTAGTATCTGTAGTATATCTGTAGTATCTGTAGTATTTGTAGCATCTGTAGTATATCTGTAGTATCTGTAATATATATGTAGTATCTGTAGTATATATGTAGTATCTGTAGTATATATGTAGTATCTGTAGTATATATGTAGTGATAAAAACGTTACATTTTGTGGTCTAAACCAACGATACTACAGATACTACATCTGTAGTATCTGTAGTATCATCTGTACATCTGTAGTATCTGTAGTATATCTGTAGTATCTGTAATATATATGTAGTATCTGTAGTATATATGTAGAATCTGTAGTATATCTGTAGTATCTGTGGTATATATGTAGTATCTGTAGTATATATGTAGTATATGTAGTATTTGTTGCATCTGTAGTATATCTGTAGTATCTGTAATATATATGTAGTATCTGTAGTATATATGTAGTATCTGTAGTATATATGTAGTATCTGTAGTATATCTTTAGTATCTGTAGTATATATGTAGTATCTGTATTATATCTGTAGTATATATGTAGTATCTGTAGTATCTGTAGTATTTGTAGCATCTGTAGTATATCTGTAGTATCTGTAATATATATGTAGTATCTGTAGTATATATGTAGAATATGTAGTATATCTGTAGTATCTGTGGTATATATGTAGTATCTGTAGTATATATGTAGTATATATGTAGTACATGTAGTATTTGTTGCATCTGTAGTATATCTGTAGTATCTGTAATATATATGTAGTATCTGTAGTATATATGTAGTATCTGTAGTATATCTTTAGTATCTGTAGTATATCTGTAGTATATATGTAGTATCTGTATTATATATGTAGTATATATGTAGTATCTGTAGTATCTGTAGTATTTGTAGCATCTGTAATATCTGTAGAATATCTGTAGTATATGTAATATATATGTAGTATTTGTAGTATGTATGTAGTATCTGTAGTATATCTGTAGTATCTGTAGTATTTATGTAGTATCTGTAGCATCTGTAGTATCTATATTATCTGTAGTATCTGTAGCATCTGTAGTATATCTGTAGTATATCTGTAATATATATGTAGTATCTGTAGTATATATGTAGTATCTGTAGTATATATGTAGTATCTGTAGTATATATGTAGTATATATGTAGTATCTGTAGTATCTGTAGTATTTGTAGCATCTGTAGTATCTGTAGAATATCTGTAGTATCTGTAATATATATGTAGTATCTGTAGTATGTATGTAGTATCTGTAGTATATCTGTAGTATCTGTAGTATATCTGTAGTATCTGTAATATATATGTAGTATCTGTAGTATATATGTAGTATCTGTAGTATATATGTAGTATCTGTAGTATATATGTAGTGATAAAAACGTTACATTTTGTAGTCTAAACCAACGATACTACAGATACTACATACATCTGTAGTATCTGTAGTGTCATCTGTACATCTGTAGTATCTGTAGTATATCTGTAGTATCTGTAATATATATGTAGTATCTGTAGTATATATGTAGAATCTGTAGTATATCTGTAGTATCTGTAGTATATATGTAGTATATGTAGTATTTGTTGCATCTGTAGTATATCTGTAGTATCTGTAATATATATGTAGTATCTGTAGTATATATGTAGTATCTGTAGTATATATGTAGTATCTGTAGTATATATGTAGTATCTGTAGTATATCTTTAGTATCTGTAGTATATATGTAGTATCTGTAGTATATCTGTAGTATATCTGTAGTATCTGTAGTATATCTGTAGTATCTGTAGTATATCTGTAGTATATCTGTAGTATCTGTAGTATATTTGTAGTATATGTAGTATATCTGTAGTATATCTGTAGTATCTGTAGTATATATGTAGTATCTGTAGTATATATGTAGTATCTGTAGTATATCTTTAGTATCTGTAGTATATATGTAGTATCTGTATTATATATGTAGTATATATGTAGTATCTGTAGTATTTGTAGCATCTGTAGTATATCTGTAGTAAATCTGTAGTATATCTGTAGTATCTGTAGTATATCTGTAGTATATCTGTAGTATCTGTAGTATATTTGTAGTATATGTAGTATATCTGTAGTATATCTGTAGTATCTGTAGTATATTTGCAGTATATCTGTAGTATATTTGTAGTATATCTGTAGTATATCTGTAGTATATCTGTAGTATATCTGTAGTATATCTTTAGTATATCTGTAGCATCTGTAGTGTCTGTAGTATATCTGTAGTATTTGTAGTATATCTGTAGTAAATCTGTAGTATATCTGTAGTAAATCTGTAGTATATATGTAGTACAGTATCTGTAGTATATCTGTAGTATATCTGTAGTATCTGTAGTATATCTGTAGCATCTGTAGTATATCTGTAGTATCTGTAGTATATCTGTAGCATCTGTAGTATATCTGTAGTATATTTGTAGTATCTGCAGTATATCTGTAGTATATGTAGTATATCTGTAGTATATTTGTAGTATCTGTAGTATATCTGTAGTATATCTGTAGTAAATCTGTAGTATATCTGTAGTATATCTATAGTATCTGTAGTATATATATATATATATATATATATATATATATATATATATATATATTCTCTGAGTTCAGTGTGCATAAGGCAACATAGCAGCTTCCCAAAAAATATCACATTACGAACAGACATTGTGTAAAGTATGTTTTACATTAATTTAGCCAACTGCTTCTTTAAATCACACAAATACACAAATTAAACATTTTGAACATGTTTATGGCTTTTATGACTTCCCAGTCGGACGTCCCAGGCCAGTGCTCTGTATGTTTAGATCTGTCTATAATTGTGCTGCTACATGTTTGTTAAAGATGAGTATCAAAGGAGTTGTTTATAGAGCACATAGTCTTGTCAGGTTATAATTCAGTGTATGCAGTTCACTGGCAACTACTACATAATTCTGGTAAAGCTACAGACCTATATTGTGGATATGGAAAAGGTGTCAGCCCAAAACCACTAGATGGCATATTTAATCTAATTATTGCCAAAAACAGCCCCTGCAATGTGTGTCGAGCAGACAGATGGCGCAACTGCTGCAGAAATGCTGACCTGTACACTCCACAAAATGATCTATTTTCTTAAAACAAACAGCCAGGCCTATTCTGTCAGCACACATTGATCACTGTAAACACAAAGGCGTCTTGTGCAAATGCAGGAAGTAACGAGCAACTCTTTCACAATATTTTATGTTGGAACTTAAAGTTCTTATAACAAACGTGTCGCTGTACCGTGTAATCCCATTATTCCAGAAGTGCTAATTACAAAAGCATTGTGCACGTAATTTATGCATGTCAAAGGAGAGTAGAGCCAGGAAAAGGTAAAAAAAAAACGTATGTATTCCTGAAAGCCCATTGGTCCAGATTTTCCCTGTGCTGCCACAATACAGCCCACACGTGACCTGGCTGTTTTCACACAGTTATACGCATGTACTTAAAAGACAGGGCACCACCATTCAGCAACACAAGCACGAATTAGAGTGTAATATTGATGTCTGGGCGGTAAGGATCGCTGCTGAGGGCTTTCGGAGTGCGGACCATGGCGGCTGCCACAAGCAGCAACACATCTCCAGCCACGCTACAGATAAAGCATATCGAGCACACACGGAAACGCATCGACCCGAGGAGGAGGCAAGCCGCGCTGTCTTTTCTCAGTAACATTTCTTTGGACGGACGGCCCGTGCAGGACGATGCAGATTATCAAAATGAGGAGGAGAGCTCGCTTGAGGCTAGGACTAGACAGAGCCTGGTTTCTCCGGAGCGATGCGTGTCCTCGACCAACGCGAACACGGTCGCTCTCGCAAACCAGGCTCTCCTCTCCAGCAATAGGGCCACTTATGGGACGGGTCCCACCACAGCAGCAGGAACAGGAGGGGCCCCAACGTGTGCAGATAACACTGAGGGAGACGCGTTCCTGCCCGCAGCCCTCAGCTCGCCCTTCTCCGCGGTGCCCACGTCAGCCAGAGGCAGGCTGCAGACGTACACTCAGGGAATCCTGCCCGCGCCCTACTCTAGGCAGTCCTCCCAGAACTACTGCCTGGAGGGCGGACAGATAGAGCTGCAGAGGTCAAGGTAACAGCCCCATCCCGGGTACAAGGAGTGTGTACAGTGTGCAGAGAGTTCAAGAGTACAGAGGCAGCAGCAGGGTCCAGCCTGGTGCCGTAAAAGCAAAACAACATAACTTCAAGAATGTGCAGTTCATGCATGTTAGCGAGCATGTTTATTACTTAAAGGGATAGCTCTATTTAGATAATGTAATAACCAGGGTAGAAAATTCCCTGGAGAAGACACAAGTTACTGTTGTGAATGTTAACAACATATAGGCTATAGTGGCCCAGTGAGAGAAAAATGAAGATAGCCTTATTGTGTGTCTCATACTGCACAAGAGATGTCTTCTACCATTACAGACATTTTACATCTCTATGCACAAGCACATTAAAAAAGTGGTTGTCTGTCCGAGTTTACAAAAGTACATTGTTCAGTCCCCACATTGTTTCTGCTGGGGGTGTGCTCATGACTACACTGTAGTTACAGTTACACCAACTGTGTATAATGTGCTTCATAGAAGCACACCAGTTCAAAAATTAACTTAAAGCAGATGTCCAAATACGGCTGCAGTTCATTTTAAATCCAAGATTTAAACCTGTTACTATTTACAGTTGTGATAAGAAATGTACAAAGGTCTACATTTCTGGTAATTTATTTTACTATCGTGTAATGTCTTTGTCAGACTCTGTCAGATTTTGTCAGACTTTGACATTACACTTGATAATTAATTGTGATTTGTATTGTATTGTCTAATCATTAATCTCAAATGAAACTTCTTTTCCTGCTTATACTTACAGTTTATTTGCACGGGTATTTTTGTGCAATGCTGAGATTCCAAAATGCACAACAAGCACAAAAGTTCAAAACAAAAGTTGTTTATCTATTAATGTTTGCTCCTGTTATGCACGTGGATGCGTGATGTCAGGTCCAGCAGCTGTGGAGCTCTAACCCAGTTTCTCTTTCGAAGGAACGCGGCCCGCTCATCACTTTTCGCTGCTATATATTCTCTCTGTGCTCTGCCTCTATTGCATCTATTACACTCTTTTTCATAGACAAATTATTTTTAGTGCATGTCATGTCTAAAAGCTGATACACGCCTGTTGTTGTCTTTATCCCTTTCTGATCTAAACATTGTGTAAGTCTACACCACTGTCCAACCACACAGAACTCCTGCATGTATTTAATGCCTCCTTTAGTTGTAATGCTTAAATTCTGAAGTAGATGAGCCTTGTCTTGAAGCAGGCAGCTGTCAGTAACAGTTGCCTCATGGTCTCTCACTGTCAGAACCTGAAAGTCTTGCTTCACTCTCTGTTGAGCAGTGACAACAATGTGCTATCCATGCAGCCCACACATATCCATGCCCTCAAATGTTGACATTCAATCAAGAAAATTTATGATTTTATTGGATGACTTATTCATCTTTGTAAACTTAGAGAGTACAGTATGAACGTTTTAGACTCTGACTGAACACTGTCTTTGGAATGTTTGTGGAAAACATCCTCAAAACATGAATAATGTTTTAAAATAAGGAACCTGTTGATGGTCAACAGCCATATTCTCCGGGCACTTGCAAAGGCACATACACATAGGAGCAGAGTGCACAGTGGCCGGTCTGTTTTCTGAGGGCAGCTGGTGGAAACGTGGCCAGCGCTCTCTGGCTGAGAAAGGCAGAATGCCCAGGCTTTTACTAAAAAAGCTTACTGGTTCTGTGCGATTTTGTGTCCTTTGCCTTCTCTCCCAGAGGCATCAAAAAGACACTCTCCCTTAGACTTATGGCCTTGGGCGCTACTCCCTGTTCAGGAAGTTTCTGAGCCTCTGAAGTGGTGCCAGAATAGACTTTTCTAAGCCTTAGGTCTGAGTTTCTGAGGAAATGATAGAAGGGCTTTTGTCAGGCGTTTCTATTTTTTGAGTGTTTAATCATCATAATTCAGCACGCCAAGAGCTGTAAATACACATATGCCATCTGGACACTGTTGCCTCAGGTGCAGGGATATTTTTAATTCATCTTATCCCTTAAAATATGGCTTCACACTTCCCGTACTCATGTCCTGTGTTTTAACAAGGATTTCTTTTAGCATGAGGCAGCACAAACCAATGCTGGAAAACAAGCTGGGGCTGCTATTACAAAGACTTTGTGGAGGTTTTGTATGCTTGGGTTACTTCTTCTGGTTGGAAGGTCAATTGTTGTCCGCTGAAGTCATGTTTGGTTTGGAATAATGACAGGATTATATAAGAATGCTTTGCTTGAGCCTATTACTTTCATGAATAGTCCATAAACCACACAAAAGGATGAAAACACAGGTTACATCATGACTTACTATAGTACATTCAAGTCAAACCTAGCCAAGTATTTTGTAAAAGGGGGTCTATGAGATAATAAGGGATTGGTAGCTTAGTTTCTTAGAAATTAAGCCTAACCAGGGACTCAGCCTGCAAATTAGCTTTTAGCTGTAAGACTTTTAACACAGCATCGGTTGCTTTATGTAACAATGCTTTGTGTTTTGTCCCGATTAAATAAATGTATACACATAAATAAATAAATAGAATTATGGCTGTTTATGCCTGTGAAAACACACTTTTTTAACAGGGAACAAAGCTTCTGAAACTCTATTTCTCTTTTGTTGAAGTAGAATTTGTGGACCACAGATTTAAGTGAACAATGAATTAGTTCAGTGGCATTTTAGCCCTTCATCAGGTGTTTAGTTTGACACCACTGCTACTGGGGTCAAATTCCTCTGTGAATTTGTTTCCCACTAGTCAAAGCAGTTACACAGGGCCCAATTATTTTTATCAGAATAATGTCATTTCCCTTTGTCCTTGTGTGAGGAACATTACGTTTACTTCCTCAGTGACTGTCGAGTAAAACGGAAGACTGTGTCCCCTGGCGTGGGGCCAACAGGCTACGTGGGTAACTCACTAATCACTTCTTCCGAATAGTCTTTTTTATAGCTGCACTGCACAGCCCTGGTGCTTTTATGAAAAAGTGAGGATATAAGATGCTATTGTGTCTGTGCTGGAACATTTATTGCATAAAGTGTTGTATATAAACAACAAAAACAGGAATCGTTTGAAGCCAAGTTTGTGTTTCTTCAATCCTGCTTTGTACAGAGGTGTCTTTGAAGCATCTGACCTGGCCTTGTTAATGTCAAACTGGACACAAACCATCTGTTCTGACCTTACTTTATGCAGGTTGAATTCAAAGTGAATGAGTGGCCTGGCTTGTGTTATTGTTTCCAGTGTTTGTAGCGGACTGGAAAATATCTTTAGCAATAAAATCAAGTTGAACGGCTGTTTACACAAAGCCACTGCATCAAAGGCCTTGCTTGAACTTTCAACAATGCTTCTGACAAATAAGTGAGGGATTTTTTTGTTAATTAATTCTGTAAAGTTGATTAATTGTTAACAGGGGCTGTATCTGCTATACTACTACTAACAATAATATAACCAAAAAAAATCCCCAAATATGGAAATCTCATGTTTCTAATGTAAAAGCAAAAGAATGGGACGGGAGCTTTTAGGCCCTTTTAACTTTAACTTTATGCCCACATGAGTGAAAATTTGTCTTTGGTTCACCAACACAGTCACAAATCAGCACAGCAGTACAATAAATACAGAAATCATTACATTTACATTTAGTCATTTAGCAGACGCTTTATCCAAAGCGACTTACAAGTGAGGATAACAATGGAAGCAATTTTAATAACACAAGGTAACAAAAAGCATAAGTGCACAAAAAACTAGTCAGTTAGAACCCAGCACAGTATACAAAGCTAAGGATAGGAGAGAATCTTTTTCTTTTTTTTTTTTGATAGAAAGGAAGTAGAATTCAGTGTTTGTCAGTCAGGTGTTGACGGAAGAAATGTGTTTTCAGTCATTTTTAAAGATGGCTACAGAATCTGCTGATCTTGTAGCAGCAGGTAGATCATTCCACCAATGTGGAACCAAGCCTCTCCCATGGTACCTCTTAAATGGTCGTCATGTAAGGGCGCCGCCATACGGTGATTTTACAGCGAAATACAGCGATATACATCCGTCCACCAGAGGGCAGGCTCCAAAAGCGGAAATATAAGGAGAAACCCAATGGCGACTTTACAAGTGTAAAAATCATGTTTACAGCCTGGTACAAAAGATGGCTCCGGTCTCTAGAGCTAAGGTTTTACTTCGTGACAACTCTGGGGGGGGGGTGAATTTTTGATTATTACGTTGGTTTATGCTATCTAAAAACTATTGTTTTACTACGGAGTAAAAGCCGAAAAGCCCGGATGCAACGGCCATTTTATTGCCCATTCGTAATGACAATATTGGTAAATAGGGGAACATAGGGCGGATATCATCCATATTTATACTATCTATGTGTGAAACAGATCCAGAGAAGGTATGTGTGAGGGATTATTTTCCTTTTTGGGATGGTACCACCAGGCGTTGTTCATTTGCAGATCGCAGGGATCTGGTAGGAACATGGGTCTGTATTAGTGAGTGAAGATATGAGGGTGCAGAACCAGTGATGGTCTTGTAGGCCGAGAGCATAGCTTTGAACTTGATGCGGGCATGGCATTTTATCGAGATGTCACTCAGGCATGCCGAAACGCGAGCAGAGACCGTCAGATTGAAATGACAAGTGGAGTTGAGTGTCATCCGCGTAGCAGTGATAGGAAAAGAGTAGCGGTCCAAGCACTGAGCCCTGTGGCACCCCTGTATTGAGATGTTGGGACTCAGAAACCTTGTTTCTCCAGGATACTCTGAACGACCTATCCCAGAGGTAAGACTTGAACCATTGCAATGCCATTCCAGAGACACCCATCGCCCTGAGAGAAGACAGGAGGACAGTGTCAAAAGCAGCAGACAGATCCAGTAAGATGAGTACAGATGACTTGGTTGTTGCATTTGCCAGTGTCACGGCTTCGATGACTGAGAGCAGTGCAGTTTCGGTGGAATGTCCGCTCTTGAACCAGGACTGGTTCTGGTCCTGGAGGTTGTTCCGTGTGAAAAAGGAGGAGAGCTGGTTAAACACAACTCGCTCCAGAGCTTTGGCTATGAAGGAAAACCGGTCTGTAGTTTTCTAACAGTGTAGGGTTGAGAGTGAGTTTCTCATTATTATATTTATAAATACAAGTTGATAGAAAGTCGGCATTTAAAAAGCACAGTATGATGCATATTTACTTACTTACTTTAATTATTTATATTTTAAATAATGATGAGACAGTGATGAAAAAAGTTAGTATGGAGCCTTGATTTGTGAAATAATAAAATAGCACTTGTTCACTTCTAATTTGTCTCAATTCATTTCATAAAAGAAAACGTGACAAAATCGAATTGTGAGAACAGGATTGTGAATCAAATTGTATACATGCACACACACACACACACACACACACACACACACACACACACACACACACACACACACACACACACACACACACACACACACACACACACACACACACACACACACACACACACACACACACACACACACACACACATATACACACAATCTCAAGCATTTCTGTATTAAAAAAATGCTCAAAAACATTATCATTCATTTGGAGCACTGTTGCAGTAAACCAATGACACTAAAGTTTAAGTTTGTTATATTCTTTTTACCAATGCATTTCATTTACATATATTTTCTCAAAACATCCACACAAACAGCATGCACTCTCTCTGCCTTTTTTAGGTCTAAATGGGTGTCCATTAGACTCACTCGGCCCGTTAAAGCCATAGATTGTATAAATATGGATGATATCCGCCCATTGGTCCCCTATTCACCAATATTGTCATTACGAATGGGCAATAAAATGGCCGTTACATCCGGGCTTTTTCCATAGTAAAACAATAGTTTTTAGATAGCATAAACAAACGTATTAATCAAAAATTCACCCCCCCAGAGTTGTCATGTAGTAAAAACTTAGCTCTAGAGACAGGAGCCATCTTTTGTACCAGGCTGTAAACATGAGTTTTACTCTTGTAAAGTTGCCATTGGGTTTCTCCTTATATTTCCGCTTTTGGAGCCTGCCCTCTGGTGGACGGAGGTATATCGCTGTATTTCGCTGTAAAATCACCGTATGGCGGCGCCCTTACACGAGGACCATTTTAGAGGTTCCATGGGAGAGGCTTTGTGAAATCAGTCAGCATTGCCTTAACCTAAAGCTTTGTAATTAATAGCCTGAGTTTTAGACAATGTGATGGATTAAAGGCCAAGATTAGTTATGCATTCAGTCATGCAGTATTTTATACTTTGCTATTTAATGCCCCAATAAGCATTTATAATAATTATCAAATATTAATTAAACTAAAAGCCAATGCTTGTCTTCATGCACAGATTTTTATTGCAGATTCTTCTGCAGTCACTTCATTTGGGGAGGATGATGTAGACGGGCCATAAATTGTGTGATGCTGCTGTCTGCCCTTCAGTCAAAGGCCAGACACTAAAATGGTCCTTTAGCCATTAAAGATTATAGATACGGTGGCCATTTCATTTGAGAATTTCAATTTTGATTCCCCAGTGTCACCTCTTGATTGATATGTTCATAATAAACATTAATTTTGGATAAAGGCATCATTTTGGCTTGTATTAATGTAAACACTCAAGGCAGCAGTGTTAGTCCAACTGTGTGTTAGAATATTGCTTCATCTTTTGTGAATATGTCCTTGTGCTCTGTTGTTTATTAACCATCTGCGCTGTTCCCCTGTTGCTTGGGCTATTGGCTGCAGAGCTCCCTGGAGAGAGGGGGGAGGGTCAGTTCAAGTGTCACCATCCCACTGCACTCTTTACAGCATTACAACATGCAGTTGTGAAAGGAGGCAGAAGTGAGTGTGCATTCTCTGTACATGGTTCCCACACAGAAAGGAAAGTTGCTGTGGCGACCCCTGGATTGGGATAATCTTAAAGGCACTTTGTTTACTGTGTGTCTGTTAATTGTGGGCCCCACTGAGACTGAAGACCCTGGTGTAGTTTATGCTACTTTCTAACACGTAACAGAGAAGTCACAGACTCTGCTCCTGAAAATGTGTCACTGTTACAGCACTAAATGTACAATTCCAAACTCAGCCCACTTGGCAATCACATGTGGCCTTGTTTCTAAAACTGGCAGCCAATCATAAGAAATGTGCTATAAACACAATTAGCTGGTTGCATTGTGCAAACTTAAGTGTGAAATAAAGGCCATGTGTGACAGAAATGTGTTACACAGAAAGCTTCGGCCCAGCCAACTCTTGTTATAAACCTCTTAGCAGATCGGATTCTGGAAAATTCACTGTGATCTTTTTAAGATTGTGGAGATATCACTGGCCACATGGGTTGCAATGACTAATGACAGTCAAAACTTGATAGTCCAGGCCCGGTTTCTGTTAATAAACCACAGGACAAGTGATAATTGAACACAGGGGCTTGCCCTTTGTCCCAAGGAACACACCGAGAAAGAAGGGTATTATTGAAACTAAGAATTTTTAAGGCATGCTGTCCCAAGTAATTCTTTATTCTCATCAAAGGGTTTTATTATTTATTATTGCACTTAATTTCACACTGTTTATTTAGCACTGGCATTATTATTCCAAAGGGGCAAAGAGGCAAAATGAGGCATATTCATAACTAAGGATTGTCTTAATGCCTATTTTGTTTCTTGTAACTAATAATGTTTGTATCGAGGGATTCTTATATAATATTAACACTTATAAATGCATGTTTTCTCTACTGGTACATTTTTCCTTAATATCTCACAATAGCCTTAAAGGTAAAATCCATATTGAGGACACTTTCTTTGTGACAAAAATGACCTTATGGAATCAAGTGTCCATGTGTGCTGTAAAAGAATGTTTGTTTGTTCATATTTTAATATAGAAAATGATTATTAAATCTGTTTATCTGTCTTTCCAGACGTAGACTCATCTCCCAACGCTCATCACTTGAAACGCTTGAGGACATTGAGGAGAATGCTCCTTTACGCAGGTAGAAGACTTGTGTTATTGTCTGAAGTTCTTAAGGCATTCAGTTACAAGACAACAGTGACACATTTGACACAAAAGCGGATGATTTTGTGTTTGTTTTACATTTCAGATGTCGAACTCTGTCAGGTTCACCTCGACCAAAGAGCTTCAAGAAGGTCCACTTTATAAAGAACATGAGGCAACACGATACGCGCAATGGAAGGTATGAAAGCAAACAGCACTAGCGCTTCAGTCAATACACACATAATGGAACACTGGCCCAGTCAATGAAGTGCAGTGTAGATGTTTCTCACGTTACAAGGCACTAGGCCTGCACTACACAAGCATGTCCCTGTAAACACTCATGTCTGATTCAGACTGCTGACTATTCTTTCACATGCTGTATGAATGTCTTTATTTGATCCCTGCAGTCTGCCATCACAACATGGTACCCTTTATGTTTTGTGACTTAATCACGTGATCATTCCACACAGTCACTGTAAGAAGTCCAAACAGAAATCCCACAAAAGAGGTTTAATTTTGTTGTATAGTTATGAAAGCTGACGTTGCTAAAGACAAATTTTACTACAAAGTGGGTCAAATGTAGCAGATGGGACAATTGTTTTTGGTGCTTTCTGAATAAAGAAGGATATTCCTTATTCAACAAAATGACAATAAAAACTGTTCATCAGGCAGAAAACATACACTGTGTACAAGTCTGCTTAAATTCACCTTCTACATTTAGTTAAACATCTTAGCATTTCTGATTCCAGTTTGTACATTGAGTACATTTAGTATTTGAGTAATTGCATCGACATGTGTGACAAAGTATCCCCGAATGAAAAAAAGTCATCTGAGAAAGTCTAGAGTACTGTTTTTTATCTGATTGGTCTTTTATCCAGATAGATCTGTATCTAAAGCTGAGCTGGATTTTCCACATTAAAAGTGATGGTGAAACAAATGGAGCTGTTTATGCCTTAATGCTTATTTTGGCTGAGAAGCACAATTTATGTTCTTGAGTTGCATCTGGTTTATTGATACATTTGAGGTTGTTTTGGTGTAATTTACTGTCTGAGTGGACTGCTTACTCAGAATGATTGATGATATGACACTGTTTAGACAAATTCAAAACATATTTTGCGGATGAATTAGTATAAAACAAGCTCATATTACAAAAATGCAACACTATTGCCCCAAACCACAAACTACACATACTATGTTACTGATATTTCAGTTCATTCTCTTCATTCTCACTTTCTCCAGCTGAACCTGTGCCTCCTAGACGTTGATTAGCGTGTTTTTGTTTTTCATAGGATAGTCCTTATCAGTGGCAGAAGATCCCTCTATAGTGTATTTTCTGTCCTGCCCTATCGAGATTGTAGCCAAGCAGGGTATGTATCCTTCAGCATGCCGAACTCCGTAACCTCCTCTCTCCCTTTGTCTCCTCATAATTGTTTTCTGTGGACGTACTCTCCTCTGGTGCATACTTTCCTAAGGGCTGATTTTGGTGGATGCATTTTTTCCCTAATGCTAGAGAAATTGAACAGTTTGGGCTTTAATAGAGCTTTGGATGAATTTCTGTTGCTTGTATTGCTTCCCCATAATGCCTCTGGTGGCTTCTGGGCATTCATCTTTTTTGTTTTTATTTGTTGCAACTGTTCCTGGCTTTGCTGTTTTGTTCATCTTTCCCCACTGGCTCCAGTTTTAAAGCTTAAGTTTGGATTTTTTGCAGTGTGGTTGTAGGGGCTATTTATAGACACTGAATTATCCACAATAGCTGTTAACCAAAACAGAAACACTGATATGTGCTAAGCAATGTGGCTGTAGCCAATATATAAAATAACCACTTTTAAACAAATGCAATGCCTCTATAGTTGCAAAGATAAAGCACATTTAAAACTCAATTGGTTTTGCAACAGTTTGTGATTTGGGAGTGAATTGCAGCTGAAGATTTTACCTGAACAAACATGGTAAAGACAACTGTACTGAGAGTTATTACACATGCAGCTCCTTTTTAAGACTAGTTTAGCTAGTTTGCTCAAACATGTGCCTCCTACAACCCCATTACAAAATCTTGAGCTGTGTTTTTGAGCTGTGCAGCACCAGTTACAGAGGTACCCACTGGCGTAACCTTTAAGTTACATTTGCTCATGATGCAATTAAAATTTGTTATTAACCATTTTTTATTGTTTTAGCCCTGGTTTGTTACTCCACCTGGTTTACAGGCTGTGTGTAGGCTGTGTGTCTCAGTCCTGATGCCCTCCAGTCACACGGAGCAGTTAGTTTTGGAGGAAGTACAAGAGAAAGAGGACAGAGAAAACAATGCGCAGAGAGAAAAGCTGCACACATGAGCTTAGCAAAAAGCATAAACACCAACCCAGCTGTGGAAATTCCCTAAGCCTGTCAATCAGCGCTGGGTCAAAGGTTAACAAACCCCTGGTGCTGTCTAACATGTGCATGGGGACTGTTTGTGGCGGCTAAATGACACTTTGAGTCTGTTGGCTGGCTCTGATGAGGCTTTGAACTGCAAAAAAACTTTATATTAGACAACTAATGCAGCATGGTTTATTATGTGTCTGTGGATAATTGCTTCTTCTTCTTCTTCTACTACTTCTTCTTTTTCTTCTTTTTTTTCTTCTTCTTCTTCGTATATGGGAAAATAAACTAAAATAAATTGTTATATTCATATATTGAAAGCACACTGCCTTCAAGTGGCATTAGTAGCATAATGAAAAGTGTTTTGTTGACTGAATTACTTTGAGAAGAAGAATGTAAGAAGAGGTTCAC
This sequence comes from Perccottus glenii, assembly GCA_024416835.2. Classification (NCBI taxonomy): domain Eukaryota; kingdom Metazoa; phylum Chordata; class Actinopteri; order Gobiiformes; family Odontobutidae; genus Perccottus; species Perccottus glenii. Next base: position 20,614,947 of record CM044557.2, read on the forward strand.
CATCTTACTGATTCTGAAAAATAGGCAGTATTGGTTGTTTTTCAGCTCCTACCAGACTTAGTTATTGCTTTTTAGCATTTGACATCAATAAAATCACGACTAACATCCAGATGTTTTAAGCCAATGCTTTCTCCCTGCATGTCATAAAGCATTGCCACTTCCTTTATTTCTTGACCTAATTTTACACAGACAACTTCTTTATTGATTGTGCTTTTCTTCCTATTCCCTTTTTTACTTAATCTCCACGGTTGTGTCTGCCTTCTGGGGCTCTTTGGCTGTCTCTATGGTGCATCTGTCAACATTATGTCCTGACGCGCCCGTCTGCAAGATAACAGTGTTATTCGTTATAACATGTCTGCCTCTCATGTCATCAAAATACGAGAGTCATGTGAGGGCTCTTCGTTATTTCTTCTGCTTATCTGGGCGCTGTTTTAAAGTCCTTTCTGAGCTCTGAAAGATAAGGGAGGAGAAGAAAAACAAGGCATTGTCACATTTTAATGTCTGCTGAGGAAATAAAAACTTTCATTCCAAAATTCAACTTTGATTAAATGTCTGTGTCCTTTGTCTTTTTAAATTGCTGGAAAGAACTAGAGCCTCACACTCCTCATGGCTGCTTTGTTTGCAGTTATTTGGTATGACAGAGTGTGACTAAAGTGGCCCACAGACATGTAATCTCTTCTGTCAGTGCACATTGGCTTTTACTGGCACTGACCTCAAACAATCATGAGAAATTATTAATATGTTCAGCTTTGTCATGGAATATTCCATTGAATTACAAACCCCATTTCCTATAAAAATGATAAAATAGCTGGTTTTCAGCTCTGCACTACATCAAACACAGTCATGAATTTACACATTAAAAAAATGAGAACAAAATACAGAGATAAGAGTCAACACTCTCCAACAACTCGTGAATGTGCTCCTAGAATAGTCACCATTTTTAAGCTAAGAAGTTCTTCTTGTGTCTGTCTTCTGTCTTAAGCGTCTGTTTGCAGATTAGCTCAAGCTCAAGTTATAACAAATACAGTCAGTAATTATCATACCTTTCATTTAAATCACGACTGAAAGCTAAATAAATCCCAAAATCTTTAATAAATAACTTTTATAGGAAGTCAAGATAAATATGGATTCCTGGCCTGTGCAGATACACATTTTAACTTTACCAGAACCACATTAATGCCCCATAACAACCATCACTCTTCAAATGGGTTCCTGACACATGCCACATGTTCATCGACAGACATTAAAATCAGGCTTTATGCATCAAACTGAGAATAGTGGACCAGTCTTTACTGTCTGCTACACTGACACAGCAGTCTGCAGCTGCTTGAGCAATTGGCCTCCTGCAAATCTGCCACAGCACTACAGTATTTGAGACTCTGGTGAGACAGCAGCTGAGCCTTTTGGCCCATGACATCATTAACTCCTCCTTACCCCTTCTTCTCAAAGGGGCACTTTATTTATATTTGGCCTGTACTGCACACAAAGACTAGAGCAATTAGTGGAAGTAGGCCACGTGGTGAACACAGATCAATAGAGAGGTTGTTGTTGTTGTTAAAAATGTTGTGCCATCATCAGGGATGTGAAGTTGGAGGGAGGACGTCAACGGCACCCATCGGGAGGAGTCAGTGCCAAAGAGATGGTGATCGGGCTGGAGGGAGTTGAACTAGGAGCCGATGGCAAGGTGAAGTAGTTTCAGTTCTGTTCAAACCTTTAAGACCCAGTGTGTTTAATACTAAAATAATAAAAAGGATCCTTGAGCTGGTTAGTGATGGTGTTTCAGTGGGGAGTCTGCATGTTCCTGTGCTACTGGGGAGTCTTTCTAGGTCTGGCTTCTTCCCACTGTCCAAAGACATAAATGAGTAGGTAAACTGGTGAATCTTGTGAATGATATGAGTTAGTGGAAGTGTTAGCTCTTTGAATATTTGGCTATTGTCAAAGGTCTATAACAGGTCCAAAGCTGCTGGGATAGGCTCCAGCCTTCTAAGAATAAATTAGTCTTGAAAGTGAATTAAACCATTTACCCCAGTGACCATAATATTAAGACACTTATGAGAAAAGCCATGGAAATAATGACTTTTAAACTAACTAAATTTTATGTCACCTTTTACTTCTAAAATGACCTGAAAACCAAAAGACTAAATATGACAAAGTCAGCAGAAATGCTAACCTTTTGTGTTAGATAACGTGAATCAGTCCTAGTGTATGTATCTCATATTTCCCTGCCGTGTTTACAGACTGTGTCCTACACTCAGTTCCTGTATCCCACCAATGTCCTGGGAGGCAGAAGAAACACCATCGACTCCACCTCGTCTTTCTCTCAGTCTCGAAACGCCAGTCACAGAAGCCTCAGTTTGGGCCGAGCCAACAGCAACCAGAGCAGCCTCGACACAGGTAAACCACATCGCTCTGCGTCAGCTTAAACAAGGCGTCCGAGCTTTTAATGTGGGCACTTACCCAAAATCAATGTACAACAGTTGATGGCTGCCAGATGGTGTCTTGTTTGGAAAAGCAGATTGGATACAGAAATAAAACTGCCTCAATTTTTCTAAATTAACAAACACAAACAAAAACATTTAAACAGGTCAAAACCTTGTCTTTTCCTTTACTTCATCAAAAATATATAGTTGGAAGGGAAAGTGTATGTATTCACTGAGCATGTATTTACTGTCTTCTACAGGGAATGATTTTGGTGACTTTCGGGACTATGACCCTAATCTACTGGATGACCCACAGTGGCCTTGTGGAAAACATAAGAGGGTGCTCATCTTCCCTTCCTACATGGTGAGATAGTACACTGTCTAACAAACCAACAACACAACCCTGTTCTTTACAGAGCACAGACAAAGTTGTTTTATGCTTTTGTTTTTATAACCTTATTCAAGTTTCCTACAGTTCTTAGTGCTGGTATCTCTGCAGTGGTTATTTAAACATTTAAGCCCACATTCCTCAGGCGGCAACAACAGTAACATTGTTGAAGTATTTTTATTAAAACTGAATGAAAAATGATCAAGGAGGATGTTTTAATCTACAAGGTCAGTGGCTCAGACATTCCCACCTTTTTAGACTCAATGAATGCACAGACTTCAGACAGATGTTGTGGGTTGTTGCCATCCAACAGCCACTCATTGACACAACAAGCAGTGTTTGGAAAAAAAAAAAAGAGCAGATGTTTTAATGTGGTGTGAAAAAAAATGCCCTGACTATGGATTCCCAGGTCATTTTTGTCTGTGCCCTGTTTTTGTTACATAGACAGAATACACAACAAGGCCTGACATAGTTGAAATACTCAGTCAAGGCCAGGCTATATGTGTTTTTTCTCCTCTTCCTCCAATTACAAACCCTGGTGGCTCACAACAATAGCTATTGTGTTTACTACGGGAGCGGGACCAGTACTTTTTTTTACATTTTAGAGGTCAGACAGTCATGAAGCACAACCATGAGGGTCAAGTACAAGCACTGCATTAGTATGTAATATAGGAACGTAAACACACTACTATGCTTTATGTTGGTGATAATAAAACCTGTTTAGCATGTGTGGCATGTGTACTATAGCCCTTTACCATGAGAGAAATCAAAATGTTTTTTTTAAGAAAATGAAAATGTACAATTAGAGAATCAATTAGGTTTGCAAAAATGTCTTAACAGTAAAAAATAATGCAAGCCAAAAGTGGAGGTGCATTTGACTGTCACTGATCCAAGACAGGAAGATGTTCTTTTGTGCAGCATGTGTGAGGATGTTATATAATCTGTTAGAACCTAAACCAACATTAATGTCTCTATAGCCCAAGAGCAGAGACACAGGATCCAGATTCAAGGCCACTCCAAATAATTATTGTCTGTCCAATATGACTGAATATTAAGTCCAAATAGAGTAGGTAAATATCCCTTCCACTGATTTACATTTCAGTCTCATAGGTGACATTTGGACACGGTGAATAATTTCAAACTGTAGCAGCCTTGGCCCGGTTACAAACAGATATTCTTTTTGTTTAGTTCCAAATATCCTCCCATCATCAACCTCACCTTAACTAATTCTACTTTAACTTTTACTGAGAAAATATTTATACAGTTCCAATTGTTCTTGGAATTGTGGCTCAATATATGTTCTTAATGTGACACACCCATGTGGTCTAAACATGTCAGAACAGGGCCTTGTGGAAAATTCTCTCCAATGTGGCTCACAGGTCGGTCTGGGAAACCAGTAATCAGGTCAGTTTGCTTTCCACCAGTGCCCCTGCAATCAGTAAAGCCTCACTTTGAGATAAAGATTAGCTCAGCTCTCTTACCAGTTGATTTCAGAATTAATAAAGTCTCTTGGAATTAGTGACGAAATGTCTTTACCTTGAAAACTGAGTCCAGATGCTTTTACTTCAATTTATTTTTCAAGATGTCCTGGATGACTGAGAACCTTCACAGACATCTCACTTTGAGATGGCGAATCCAACACCAGCATGAGAGGATCTAGTTTGGATCAGCGCTGAAGGTGTCTGGTCATTGTGACACATCTTTTGGTTTTCCTTTTCAGACGACGGTCATTGAATACGTCAAGCCCTCTGACCTTAAGAAGGACATGAACGAAACCTTCAAGGAGAAGTTCCCCCACATCAGGCTCACACTCAGCAAGATTAGAAGGTAACGCAAAAACAAAGTCTGCTATTACATGTTTACATTTCTAAGTGATGATTTTTGTAATAATCATTGGCGGTTACACTTTCTCTGTTCAGTTTAAAAAGGGAGATCAAAAAGCTGGCTCAAGATGAATGCGGTTATGAGGAGCCGACCGTGGCCATGGCTTTTGTCTACTTTGAAAAACTGGTTCTTCAAGGCAAACTAAACAAACAGAATCGTAAACTCTGCGCTGGCGCTTGTGTCCTTTTGGCAGCGAAGATCGGCGGTGATCTCAAGAAACATGAAGTCAAGCACCTAATCGACGTGAGTTTATTTGCACACACAGACGCTGATAAACAACAGACTGTGGCCTGCACAAGATTAGACCACCAACAAATGTAATTTTTCTGTTATAAATGAAATTGCACAAACATAAATAGGTCATTGTCAGAAACTTACACAGGAGTTTCTAAAGTGTGTGTTAGATCCATGGGTCATAATGTTGTTCTTGAATGCTAAGTAGCTAATTTTAAGCTCTCATTTTGGGTACTATTGTCATTAATTACAAATACTAGTCACATTACATCTATAATCTATAAATACCTAAATTTTGAAACCCCTAATACTTCTGATGTACTGATATAAAGTCGTAATGACAATACCGAAAAAAAAAAATCATGAAACAATATCAAAGACGCCCAGACGTCATATGTATGTGCATGACAATAAATGTATTATATTCTGATTTGTTCTAAAATATTTTTCATTTCCTGACACAACAGAAATCCTTTTTATTCCACTACTATGTCCCTTTAGTGTAAAGTAGAGCTGAGTGTTAACAGTAAAATCACTCTTTTTGTTTGCATCCCTACATTTTACTCTTTTATTTACTCGAGAAGAATACTCTTTAATATGTCGTTTTCAGGTTTAGTTTATTTAAAAGCTTTACAGATATTTTCTCTAGAGATATAAGCTCAGATCTTGAATCAAATGAAAAAGTCTCTTGGAATTAAGAGATAAAAGTCCAGATGCCTTTGCTTTAACCTTTTCTTTGTTTAAAAAACAAATTAAATCTGGATTTGACTCTTACCTTGTGTCATTGTGCCAGAAAATCCTGCATATTGTGCCTTTAACTTAAATCCTAGACTGCACAATTTCTACCAACCAAACTAAAACCATCACAAAAGGGTTTCAGAGCTGAAAAATATACTCCTATATCATTGCACTGTTGCTTCCATTTTGTCAGCACCTTGTCCATGTTGATTGACTTCATGTTGAGTAGCAACAGTGGCACGCCGGGACTCATAAACCCCAGATTTATGAGCCTCTGGAACTCGTTACAAAAGTCTGGTCTTGTGAATACAGTATATGGATGATTTATTTAACCTAGCTTTTCCTATTTTTCTTTAAAGAAACTGGAAGAGCGGTTCCGAGTAAACCGCAGGGAGCTGATAGCCTTCGAGTTTCCTGTTTTGGTGGCTCTTGAGTTCAACCTGCACCTCCCGGAGCACGAGATCATGCCCCACTACAGACGCCTCCTGCAGACCTCCTAGCATTAGTGACCCATCAGGAGGACGAGCGCTGGGTTCCCCTCCTGATTCTCTTTCCTTTCAGTCAAACATTCTGTCCCTCACCCCAGACACCTCCAATCAGCAAGTGGCACGTGCGTCTCTCGATTATTTGATCACTACACAGACATCTGTTCAGCTCTTGTATATTTTACTCCTCTCTTGTTGATTAAGAGAGCTTTTTTCAGTTTAACCTGATTTTGAACAAAACAATGATTGTAACACTTTCACTTTTTGATCTCTTTTCATTAGTTTCTTGTTGCTATGAACAGTAGCCTCCCAACCTGATTTAAAACAAAGTGGCTGTTTTTTCTGGCCGGACTGTTATTCCTCAGACTTATTGTTTTGCAAATCTTCTAAGTGCACTTTTTATACAAAGCAACATATGGGAGAAGTATTTTGAACTTTGAACTTTGAAACTAACACTGAATTTTAAGCTGTTTTCATTAGCACCACAAGTCATTCATCTAGACCTCTAAAACCTTCCTCTTGTTATCAGTTTTCTAAGAGCTTCTCTGCATGAAACATGATTGTACACAGGTACTTGCAGACAAAATGGGACTAACTTTTTCCACACAGTATTCAACTCATTTTCTTACAACTGGACACTTGCATCGGACTCCGAGACACCACACTCACTTTTATCAGTGTCTAATTTCCTGTGCTCTATGTTAGAGTGTATTGCTAGCACATTTATTGTGCTGAATTTGGGTCTGGAAAGTTGCTCATGAGTGCAAAAAATGGCATTAAAGTGGTATTTTAAAATGTTACATGGGGTACGTATCTAGCATTGTAATTGTCCATTATTATTACAGTTTATAGCAATTGGGACATCACAACTATGGAGAAGCAGTGAGACTAAAAATCTATTATTTTACTTTAATCAAGATAAATGGAACCTAACAGAGCAATAATCAACAAGCCAGACAAAACCAGACTTCCCAGAATTTAGTGTGTGTCCCATGTATACAACAGCATGCCTCTTCCTTGTACAATAACGCATAATAAGATTTAGACGCAGACACCACAGTGCATGTAACACATTCATTTTTTCATTTCTGGACACTGATGCCAGAATATGTTTGGCAGCAGCCCACCAGCAGAGGTGAGACGAGTAGCCTAAATTGAAACTTAAGTAAGAGTAGCGTTACTTCAAAATAATTTTCTCAAGTAGAAATAAAAAATAGTCCTCCAAAACATTACTCAAGTAAGAGTAAAACGTATTTGGTTAAAAGAGTACTCAAGTACTAAGTAAGTGTTTAATCGTAATCGTGTCTGATTTATTTTAAATTTTGCTTTCACATAAATCTTTTGAAACCAATCCCTACAGTAGGTCTGTGTGTGAACGAAACGGGGCCAGGGCTGTTCATGCTCTTCACTTTCAAGCCTCTGCCATTTCTCATGTGTTTATTGCGTCCGCTGTGTGTGAAAAGTTCTTGCCGCTATGAATGTTATTTACATTTACTCATTTAGCTGATGCTTTTATCTAAAGCAACTTACATTGTTCTAATGTAATTACCAGTGTTACAGCCACTGGAGGCAAGGTGGGTTAAATGTCTTGCCCAAGGACACAACGGCAGTATAAACTGTGGGGAGAGCGGGAATTGAACAGCCTACCTTCCGGTTGAAGGACAACTGCTCTACCACTGAGCTTCTGCCGCCCCATAGAATGTTATGCATAGAATGTTTAAAATAAATGGTAAAATGGTAGCGTTACTTCTTTACATATCTCCTCAAGTAAAAGTAAAAAGTATGGTGCAGTAAAACTATTGTTAGAAGCACATTTATTTTCAAAACATTACTGTAACGGAGTTAATGTAACTCGTTACTACCCACCTCTGCACACCAGCAACTAATAATATGTAATAATATGTGTTACCTAAAACAATTTCTAAGGTAGTCTGGTTATTTGATGATATCTTTGACCTTGTTAATTTAAAGAAAGTCAAAGTGCAGCTTAGAAAAAAAGTCTTACTAAATGGAAGTAAAGCACTGTTGACAGTATTAATGTTATTTTGTTATCCTGTCTGCTTCACACTGACTAAAGATTGTACCTCTTCTATCCCAACCTTAAAACATTGAACTTCCTTGTCAATGCAGTGGTCAAACTTGATGAAGTGTCCTGTTTTCCATCATCGCTCCATGTGACCTTTCACCTTTAAAAACAAGAAAAATGAAAAACAAATTGGGGATTTACTTTAAATTTGACTGCAATTGTCAAATTTGGTGACAGAAAATAATCTGTCCAGCATGTATCTCAACTTAATTTTATTCTTGCATTTTGAGAGCAGACTTACTTGAAAAATTGTATTACTGCTGCTTGAAGTATTTGAATTTTCCGTTTATGATCACTGAAACAAATTGTTATGGAAGAAGCATGGTTTGTGCTGATTTAAAGAGTTGAGATAATGAGCTTATTTCTACTTGCAAGTCCAAAGATTTTCGCTTTTTAAGACGCACACTAGTCATGTGTGAGAGAAACTCATGGGCGACATCACCTGTGTATGTTGTAAATAAACTCCTTTGCTTGATCAACCTTAATAAGAGCCGCAACTGTTTTTGTTTTACATTAACTCCAATCCTCACTGGCAAAAGGTGGTATCTGGTGAGTGAACACTTACATATGGAGGAACTGTCAAATAATATGTTTGGCAAGATAAATCAAGAAGGATGTTTTCATATTTTTTACAGGTTCTTAATATAAAAAAAAACTGTTTCATTAGTTTACAGACAGTCGTAGTTGAACTGAAACTGAGCAAAATCTAAACATCTCTTTTTAAAAGTAATCATTATTCATTTGTATTCTTCCCGCTTCTTCCCATTAGGGGTCGCGGGTGACTTGAGCCTAACCCAGCAACTTTGGGCCCCAGGCTGGCTGCAGGGCTGACACTTACGCACAAACTACCATTCACTCTCACATTTATGCACTTCATTCTTACTTTGGATTTGCCAGTTGACACATATATGCATGTAGTGGGAGGAAGTACCTGGAGAGAGCCCACGGTAACATATGCAGACTCCTCACAGAAAGGCCTGAGTTGGCCAGCCGAGGACGTTCGAGTTGGCTGGCAGCCCATTTCATCATAGTTAAGAGAAAATATGTCAACATATTTTAAACCTTACCACAAAGCAGGTGTGTGTTCACGGGCCTCTAATGGAGGCATCTGTGGCTCTGATGCAATCCGAGAGGCCAGTTGTTTTGCCGAGTGGGAACTCACCTGGGATCGGAGTATCCAGTGTAAACAAGGCACACAGTCACACCAGTCTCGTGCTGCCATCAAAACAAGTAGGCTGTGGCCGAGTGTGAACAGCAGCATACGTGGCTTAGTCCTCTCCATTGAAGGCTTAATTCCCTCTGCCTGCTTCATAAAGGCCTCTATTGACAAGCCTTCCTGAGTCCACTCACACATAAGTCACTCTCATTGTGAAAATATGTGTACCATCGTATTACCCTTCCCTTTAAACTAACATTTGGCTGAAGCTGCATTTTGGCTCTTTCCTGTCATGATACTGTGACTAAGGGCTTTTCCTTTATTTACTGTATCTGTAAACACCAAGTCATAATAAACAAAGTTACATGAAGAAGAACTTCCTTTAATCCTGTTAGCATTTGCACACGCTCCATTTTTCATAGTCCTGTGAAGTGTTTTGGTGTGGTCAGAAGGGGAAAGCACAGCAGGTGGACCTGAAAATCTGATCCTCTCTTCATGTTTTACATGGTTACCTAATCCCTTTGTTCCACCCCAAGAGTCTGTTTCAGAGACAACTGAGTCCACTGTAACAGAAAACCAGTGACGCAAAGTGGGGCATTAAACGCTTATTCCACTCATTTATTGATGGATCTTTTAAAACTAAAACTTTTTTGGTGCATGTTGAGGGACAGTTCTCTTCGATGTGTTGTGCACAGCTCTAGTTGAATTTATCAACATTTCTAAACAGCTCAGGGAACTCATTTGCAAGTTGCTTTTAAATAGTTGAATGCCTTTATGAGACATTACACAGACACAGGAAATGACTGCACTCATAAAAGTATGTTCTGGTTCATTGAGAGCACCATGGAGTCTGAAGCAAGAATTTTATTATAGTTCGTCCAAATGCACAGTGTAAGATCAGCCGTTAGGGATCATTGTTTATGTAACACTGTTATAATTACGTCTCATAAAGTACTTGGTGACCGTGATATGTAGTAATATAGTGAATAAAACAATTAATGGTAATTTTGTTACTGCCATTTAGTGACTGCGGTAACTGTGAGTAAGAGTTTTATGGAAAGGATCAAAATGTAGAACAATATTAAGTATTAAGAGTAGAGAGACATAGTGAGTATGCTCATGTTTTTGTTTTCAGTTGAACAGTGATAGACTCCATGCAATACGTGGTCTATCCTGAGTCCAAAAAACACAGGAACAGGTCAAACTCTGGTGAGAGTCTTACATAATGTCCTGACCTGTATACCCTGGTCCCTGCTGCAGGCAGCAGTAGATCTGTAGGGGATATAAATATTTTAATCTGCCTGTCAGATTCAAAGAGCAGGGTGTGCTCTCACGGTGCAGAGGATAAATAAGTCATGAGCTGGAGGTTGGTGTGACAACAACCCGGACAGACAGTCACAACAACACACTCCTGAGGGAAGTGCACGACTTTGGCAGACACTCACAGCTGGGATGTGGGAGAGGGATGACCACTCTATTTGAAAAAAAGATGCTAATCAGCTTCTTTTATTGACTTGAGGAAATGGGTTGTGCTGGCTTGAAAAGTGTAGCCCTGCAGACACAGAGCTGAATTGGCTGACACTGTAAAGACATATGCCTTTCTTCTACATGAAAATCAGGTCAACTCCCACTGCACTAAAGACACTGATTCAGGCGCCACCCTGTGTTCACTGGGAATAGTTGCAGTATAAGTATTTCAATAGTCTGATAAATGAAACAAAAGATAGTTACATTTTTCACTAAATTCTTTTCTATTTAATATGGATTAAAAATGTTAAAAATAATTCATTAAAGCCAGTGGTGATTGTGTCAATGCACAACACTATTAAAAAGTACATTTTTACATCATTCAGTTACAGTCTTTTACCTAAAAGTATTTCACATCGAGGTTTGTCTGAACAATATATCTGTCTTTCTGCAGATTTGAGACATCATTTGTCTATTAATAAAAGTATTTCATTCCATCAAACCATAAAAAAGGTTTCAAAGATTATTCCTTCCATGTCCTAGCAGATTAGAGACATTGTCTAGTATAATGTAAATGTAATTGTTTTATAAACTCAACAAGAGCAGTGTTCTGTCAGGTTTTATTGAGTCCAATTTTTTCTCTTAAAAACAGGAATGCAAGGACATTGGGGGAAGAATAAGATAGCAACACAAGTCTTAATTAATAGCTAATAGAAAATAACATACTTACATACTTGGAATGAAAAACACAGAACTGTATTGTTGCACAGTGCAATCCGTAGTTACAAATGCTAAATGACTGAGTTAGTCCTGTGTGAGCTATTTACGTATAAATGTACACCTTCTTGTTCAGTAACTGCAGACACATTGTATCATCGAGAACTAAAAAGCTTTAAATTTGACTTCATCTGAGGTGTTCTTAAAAGCACATGCCATAGACAAACAATGCAGTCGGGTGCTGTCACAGACCCCAGATTACACACAAATGAAATGAGATGAATTGTTACTGCCAAAAAAAGAATGTTTAAAAAAACAGAGATGGTGGGTAGCAGTTTGGAGAGCAATGCATAACGCCTACATTGCAGACTGCACGGACCTATTTTGGGTTTACAGAGAAATCTAAAAGGCTGTGCATTTTCTTCGTACTCAAAAAAGGAGCTATTTGTATTCACAAATGTAATAAGCAGAGAACCATTACAAACTAAAAGAAATCATTTCAGAAAATAAAGTTGTTATTGCTGTGTGGAAATGCTACAACTGCCTTCCTACTACAGTCAGGTTTTTTGTTGACTATTATAAGTCTCTCTGTGCTGCATTCAAGTCAATCTGTTCTGTTAAATAGCTCTAAAACATTTTAAAGTTTTAACACATATTTATCATTTACACGTCTTAAAAAACATCTGCTCAGTATTACCCTTTATAGAGTTCCCCAATCAGACTGCTAGCATATGCGGCCGATTATAAAATGCTGTTAGGGGTGGTGTCTCTCCTACTTCCACATGTTGTTTCACATTTGTCCAGTGCATTCATACACTAAAGACAAACTGTAATGTAAAGTCTGTATTTTGAGGCTGTCCACAGTCTTTTGAGGAAAACCACTGAGTACGCAGCATATTCCTGAGTTAGTCTGTGCATAGTAGTAACGATGAGAAGATGAGTGTGTCAGTAATCACAGAAACTCCCACCACAATCACATAATTGTTCATTTTCTCAACTAATAGTTGAGGAGGTGCTCCCTTTCTGTACCGATGTAGCGTCTGCTCGCTGCAAACACTTTGGCTTTGTTGGCTGAGGGACCTAAAAGAATTAAAAATATATGCCGTTTATTAACAACAACAATGTAGCAGCATACAACAGGCCACAAGTCAGCTTTGAGATACTTGAACTAACCAACCTGACATGTGCATTACTTATAATATTCCTGTGTGATTTCATTTTACTGACCTATATAGCTTAGAAGCACAGGGAGGAAGATGAGTCCATGTGCAGCTCCCAGTAGAACGATCGCAAGGTACATCCTAAAGTAGAACACTTGGAAGATTTGGGACTTGGACAGTGCCAAGATCAAGATCCCTCCAAACTTTGTTAATGTAATCCCACTGAATACCTGAAACAAAGAAAGCAATGTCAGTAAACATAACTATACAGACTTTGTATATCCTAATAAATTATTAGACTGTCTTAACATAATGCAGAGACATTAATAGGTTGTATTAATCTGAGATCAGCATTAGATTAGTTTCAGCTCATAAAGTCTGTTCATAAAGTCTGTTCTATTACTTGCTAAGTTGAGTTGTAGTGCTTAGTCCCATTTACCACAAGGAGGCAATAACGTCTTGTGATTGGTGTGAATTGTGCTTGATATAAGAGGTATACATTTTGTTGCACCAATACATCTGGTCACCTATTACTGCCCATGTAATGGCTAAATAAACATTGGTGAGATTTGGACATTTAAGGCAAGTGTATTGCTTGTTTATTGTCCCTCCTCTTCCCATTGCTCTCTTACTTTTTACAATCAGATAGAATAGTGTTGTGTGGACTAATCTTGTAATGTTTTAATGTCCACTTTAATGTCCACAAATAAAACACAGCCTGTGAACTATGGGGAGTCATTGAGTACAAAATCGTCCAGCGGCTAAAGCAATATGAATCACCATCTGCACGATAACTTACCGAACTGCCCATGTGAGCCAGCGCCTCCTCCGCTCGCTCCACTCTGTTCCTCTTCACGCTGATGGTGAACGCCCGCACAATATGACTGCAGAACTCTACTGAGATACCACAACTCTGTAAAAGAAACAGGAAAAACTAAATTTCTATTTGAAAAGTGGTTGTTTTTAATCCTAGTTCTTGTGACACTGTAACCACAAGCAAAGCCTCAGCTTAAAAATCACAATTCCCAAACCTAAAAATAAAACAAAACAGACAAATAAACTTGCAAAAAGACCAGATTTCTTCTTCTCACCATGACTAAGTTCACTAGAGAGACTGCATTGAGGCTAATGCTCCACAGCCACATGACGCCAAACATGTTGACCAGGATCATGGCGATTGTGATGCTGACCAAGACGGCGGACCACAGCTCAAAGCCCAACAACACTGTGGTCACTACAAAGATGGCCAACAATGATAAGCACAGGTTTAAAGCCGTGTCATCAGCAATGGTGAGGTACTGCTCGTAGAAGACATAGAAAACACTGTAAAAGGAAAAGACACAAAACATTAGCAAGATAGCACACACACTGGTGCACTACTATATGCAGTTGTGATTGTATTTTCTGTTATATAGTAGTTCACAGATAATTCAATCAGCAAGTGGGCTCTAATCTCATTGCAGTGTTTTAGACAGTTTGCTTATCTATGACCTACATTTCCTTATCTACAAATTGTGAGTTCAAAACTGCTCTTTCATCATTTGAACCAAAAGAAGTAGATAAACAGCATTGAAAAGTGTACCTATATGCAAACACGCTATGGTTAGTGGCCTTAGTGATATTCTGAGCCAGGGAGCGGGCCATTTTCAAAGCGTTTATGTATTCTGAGGACTCCTTCATGATGGTGTGATACGTCATGAAGTAAGTGGCTCCAACTGTGTTATTGGGCTGCAGGTCCACTGCGCTGCCATATGCTGCATGGCCACTGGGCGAACACAGAAAAAGAGAGATGAGAGGATGAGAAAAGGACTCAAAACTGAATCAGGCATATTGCACTCAGTTAATATTTTAGATGTGAAATTACCCTTTGCCACACTTGGGGTTGGGGTTGTCTGACAAGAACATAGGAAGGAAGTGCATGAAGTCGTCTCCAACAGGTCTCTGCTTTCCGCTGGGAGTCAAGGGCCGACAGTGGACACAAGATGGATCTACCACTGAACGACAAGAAGGAAAGATTGAGACAATAACAAGTTTAATTATTTCAGATTTATGTCCCATTTTCTTAAAAGAACACTTTTAAAAGACTACAAGCTGATAACAAGACGAACCTACATTATCCACTTGAGGTGAAGAGTTAAAAGTGGTACATTTTATTCTTTGTATAATGCAAAGTACATTTTAATAGAAAATTTGATAGAAAGAATTGAGTGTAAGTATTGAGACTGAACTTGTTTCCTTTCTCCCTTTGTCTATGATGTGCCTAAAGAAATCCTAAACTTGCACAGTTAAGTCTACATTTTAATAATTACCCGAGGCATTGCAGAAAGCACCAGAACTGTTGAAATATCGGCAACAAGAGGACTGAGGCTTCACCCAGTCGAAGTAGTCATCGAGCCACGAGGATGGAGTGAAACCAATTGTAGTGCTGAAATAATAAAAGTGAAATGTATTAGTATGATACAAAACAAACAAAAAACTAAGAGTTTACACAATACACAGTGTAATGTCACACGTCATGTTTTTTATCTTATCACTGAAACTTACTAGTTGCTGATGAGTGAAGCAGAGTACACCTGCTGAACCAGAGAGTTGTTGTTGCAGCCCACACCTCCACATATAGCATTTTGGCCCTCTAGGCTACTGTAGTCGAGACCGTCCTCTACCACAAAGTACACTGGAGCTCCAGTGTGGAGATACTCGGACAAGTTTTTGAAGTAATCCAACACATACGAGTCCTAGAATGAAGAGGAACACGGCTGTTACCACTACATGTGAAGTCTACACGATCCTATACATTTACTGGTCTTTAGAAGAGCCATTGTGTAATTCCTAAACACAGATGCATCCAGTGGGTGTGTGGGTTAAGCAATTGATGACATTCCATAGCAGTAAATGAAAAAAACTAAATTGTATACAAGAGAAAAATCACACCGATAATACAGAACGTATCATAATAAGGGTTGACAATAGATAATCAACACTGAAAATTATACTTGTATGCAAAAACAATATGGTCCATGGCCTGACTGTAATGCTTAGCCAGGTTTGAGCTATTTTCAAAGCATTTGGACTTACATCAGGCATTGAGAGCTTCTGGTCCAGTCCAATTTCAACTTTATTTACCACTGCAATGCTGAATGAGAGCATTCCAACAAACACTGCCACCTAATGAAAAAAAGATGTTAAAGATGATAAAAATACACTCAACAAATTGAACAGTTCTGTAGAATTGCTAGACAGTCAAGTTTCACAGCTGCACTTACTATAATTGGTCGCAACCACTCTTTAAGAACAAATGGAGCGTAGACTTTCTTGAAAAAACGGAAGAGACAACCATCTGTCTTTGTTTCCTGAGCTTCTGGCAACTTCACGCAGCATAGTATGTCAAGACGATTTCCCTGTTAGACACAAGTTCAGCAGGTAGACTCAGTACAGATGTAAGTGCAAGTCAAATCTTAAGGAAATTGTTTTGACACATTTCCTGCTGTACCTCCTGTCTTTTAGCATCCAAGCCTAGCAAGCTGACAAAGCAGCTGATCTGCAACAGGAAATCAATAAAAACAGCCAAGCCAGCAAATAGAGAGAAAGTCCTCACTGCTGGCATGTTGGACAGGGCTCCTAGAAAAGAACATGTCAACAGTATTATCAGCATGTGACCCAACAGGCAACTGTGTCAAATAGGATTAGAAAATTAAGTTCAAATAAGTTCAGTTTTTTTTTTTTTCCTATAACATTGATTTCCTGTGTTTCTATATTATATAGTTGTTTAAGGATGGTCAACTTTACCAAGGAAAAAGGCAACCGTTTCGGAGAAGGAAGAGAGAAACATGCTAGGGGCCACATCCCCAAGAATACGACCAATCTGCTGGTGAAGCTCTTCCTGCGGCATACGCTCATCTCTCTGTTTGAAAAGACAATGCTTTTTGTAAGTTTAACCAGGATAAATATAAATAAAGATTCAAATCAGTGTTGTGCATTTAAATGGTGTGTATCAATTCTGGTACAAGGTTAAAGGATACAGAACATTTTCCTGTTCCAAGCATGCATTAATTGATAATGAAATATGTGCACCAGTCATAATATTCCTAAGGTGGATATCAGTAATAGTTCATGTATTCAAATGAGTATCAGTAACTAGATTACCTGGTAGGTTTGCACTATAATAAAGATGTTGTCCACTCCAACAGCAAGGACTAAGAAGGGGATCACCTCAATGACAATGAGTGTGAGTGGAATACCAAAGTAGCTGAAAATACCCAACGAAGATGCCACAGAGCTCAAAACAATCAGGATGCCTGCAATGCCTAGAGAGATCTTAGAGTCCACCTGTGTAGGGAGAGAATTCAGAGTTACATCACAGTTTTGTTGAGAAGCTGTTAAGCCTGTTGGACCAGTTAAATTATGACATTAGTGAAACGAAACAGAAAAAAGGCATGGCCTATGTATCGTAAGTTTATTTGGAGAATGTGATTGGCTGATTATTATGGTATCATGTCAGCGTTTCTTACCAAGAAACGCCTACAGCTCTGAATGTGTCCCAGAGCCAAAGAGATGTAGATGAACATAATGACATAGCTGATTAATATGGTGCTAATGTCACTGTTGCTTTCTCTGTCAATTTCATCCTCAATGCTCCTCTCGGCACTGAAAGCTATAGTCAGGTTTGGATTGCTGAAGTTCTTCATGAAGCTGATGAATCTAAAAAAAAAAGATATGAAGAAAAACATTAAGTAAAGGCATGTATTAGTAACACAAAGACAAACCATCTTTTCAAAATCAAATCAACTAATTTTCTCACTCTTTCTCCCAAGCCAGAGCTTTGCTTTTTAGTGCAGAGTCATGTTGGTAGTTGATAATTGGGAAGGTAATCACTAGAGCACTGGCATTGTTGTAGTTGGTCTCTGTTGAAAGAAATATAGGAAATATTGTTACTTATTTTGATTAAGAGCAATATTTTATCCATGACTATGGCAATGTTTGTGAAATCAATATATTAAAATTAAAAAAATTAAGTGACAATCATTTACTATATGCTATATTTTATAGAAAAAACATTTTCTGTTGCATTTAAAAATATTCATAGCTCACCATCATAACCCCCAAGGGCCAGCCAGGGGAACACAGGACCTCCATATGTCCCCAAGCAGGGGTCATGAAGAGGAGTGGTGTCGTTGAGTGATGCGGGTGCACTGTAAAATTCAAAGAGTTGACTCAGAAAACCCTGATGCATTCAATCACCTGTGCATGGCTATATTCTAATGTCAAAGGCAGTCAGACTAACATTTTGTGTTCAGTTAGGAAGGCCACTGTTTGAGAATGGTCGACTATACAACATTCAAAATAGAAAGTGAACCATAAAATCACCTGACACAGTAGAGGAAATGACTGTGAAAGTCAGCCCAGACATAGAAATCATCTCCTATAGTGTGATCCAGCACATCATGGCTGTTCTGGAAATAGTTAAGGATGCTCAGGATAGTGCAGTTGTTATTGTACGGGGCCAGAGGAGCTAAACAAATGTCTTTTATCGTCACATTCTGGCCTTCAAATGATGCCACAATGTTCTCAATGTCAAGCTGCAGATCCAAAACCTGTGGAGTAAAACAGATTTAAAAGTGAGCTAAAGGAAAAAAGCAGAAGCAGTCAGCCACACTGGTTTTGCACATGAATGTTGTGTGACAATTCTGGTTTAGCAATGTACAGATTGGGAGGCACATGTAAAACTATTTTTATTTGCCAACACATGCCTAAATATATTCACTACACTGATATCCTGGGGGTAGCATCTCTAAATCCCAGTCAGTTGTGGGTTTATTTGAATTCATTATTACAAACAGTACTTTTTACGCACCTGGTGCAGAATGTCTTTGCGAAGAATGGCTCCAAACGGGACATCTAGCCCCGGAAAGTAGGGAGAGTAGATATATGTGTCATTTATGGGAGTGGTTATAATGAGCTGTGCTGTTCTAAAGAAGGGTCCAAAGTGGCTGTCAAAGTAGTCCTTTTCTTGGCGAGCTTGGCTACTGGGAGACGACCACAGCTCCACAGGGTCGGTCGTAATGCGCATGTACACCAGGCCACCAGAGGAAGCTGCTATCACTATGATACTCCCCAAAATGACCAGTAAAGGATTGCGCACACAGAATGAACCCCAGGAGCTGAAGACGATTCGCATGGCATTCTCAAAGCGCTCACCCAGTGTTTCACAACAGGATGGATTAACTAAATGTAGAAAAAAACAGAAAGATTGGTCATATATTAATATATCATATATTATACTACTTTAAAATAAAACACTGAATAAAGAAGATTCTCTTACCGTGGTCAGGGTTATCACTATTAAGAGAGAGTGGGTTATTGCTGTCCAATATGGGGCCATATTCTGACATGATTGTCCTTTTCCTATTAAGAAGAAGATACAAACATATTAGTGATGGACTGTAACAACAATATATTAAACATCTTTATTTCATTCTTTCCGGTCAAATGTGGTGTGCATAATTATTAGGCAGATTCTTCTCTTCAGGAAAAATGGGCCAAAAAAGAGATTTAACTGACTCTGAAAAGTCAAAAATTGTAAAAAAATAAATAAATAAAATAAAATAAAGTCTTTCACATAGATGCAGCACTCTTGAAATATCTAAGATCTACTATAGAAAATAGTCAACAGGGTCGCAACAAACGTGTTGAGAAGAAAAGACTTAAATTAACCGCCAAAGATTTGCAAAGAATCAAACATGAAGCTACCAGGAACCCATTATCCTCCAGTGCTGCCATATTCCACCTACCTGGAGTGTCAAGAAGTACGAGGTGTTCAGTTCTCAGAGACAAGGTAAGAAAGGCTGAAACCTGACTACCTCTGACCAAGACACATAAGTTGAAACGTCAAGAATGGACCAAGAAATATCTGAAGACAGATTTTTCAAAGGTTTTGTGGATTGATGAGAGTGACTCTTGACGGACTAGATGGATGGGCCCGTGGTTGGATCAGTAACGGGCACAGAGCTCCACTTTGATTCAGACGCCAGCAAGTTGGAGGTGTTATTAATGATGAGCTAGTGGGACCTTTCTGGGTTGAAAATGGACTCAAAATAAACTCTCAGACCTACTGCCAATTTTTAGAAGACACATTCTTCAAGCAGTAGTACAGGAAAAAGTCTGCATCTTTCAAAAAGACTTTGATGCATGTGATGGAGTCTTGTCTTGCCTAAAAATCAAAGTTCCCACTGCGTGCCTGGTCAGTAAACGCCTTTAAAGATAAAAACTAACGACATAAACTCTATTGAGAACTTTTGGGCCCTTCTTAAGCAGGACATTTACAGTGAAGGTAAACGGTACACCTCTCTGAACAGTGTCTGGGAGGCTGTGGTTGCAGCTGCACAAAAAGTTGATTCTGACCAGATCAGGAAACTGACGGGACTCCGTGAATGGAAGGCTTGTTACTGTTATCAAAAAGAAGGGTGGCTATATTGGTCACTGAGTTTTTTTTTTTTTTTTTTTTAGAAATGTTTATTGGTAAATTTTGAGTTTGTTTATTATTCTTACTTTAACAGTTGAAAATAAACAAGTAAGATGGGAAAGTCTTTGTTTTTCATTTAGTTGCATAATAACTCTGCACACTAATAGTTGACTAATAATGGTTTAATGTAGATATTATCTTAAGAAAGCCAAAACTTCACATTTACTACTTAAATGTTCAGGTTTGAGGGTTTGTTAACATTTTAGATTGACCTAGAACACTGTAGTTGTACAATACGAAATGAATCCTCAAAAATACAACTTGCCTAATAAATTGTGCACACAGTGTACATTTACCCCATACAATTGCCCCACCAACCCAACTAAAGTCTAACTCCATAAGTTGTTTACCTGTAGCACCATGCTGCTATCACAACTCCAGCAAAAATGAGGAGGAACGCCATGTAAGAGATCCACATGATGACAGCCATTGCGTCAATCCCAAAAATGGTCCAAGGGGGAGGAAGTGGGGGAGGAATTGGTCTAGGACCACAGGCCTTTGCACAGTCTTGACAGGAGCAGGGGCCCGAACCATCATCGAGGCCCTCGGTGCAGTTGTACGTGAGGTTGTTCATGGGAGTAAAACCTGAAACTGGAGAATCTAGAGAAGAGAATAACATTTTACATGGAGTGCTGCTGTTATAGAAACATAGTCCCAATTTTCATATACAAGATTATTTACCTGAGAATTTTGGAAGAATGGAAAATGGTGCCTGTCCATTGTTGATGTCAAACATGTACTGGATCCAGTTAGTTGCATTGCATTGACTTGCATCCTTCCCACACAGAATTGATAGGGCCTTGACGTTACTCGATGGTGCTTGGACATCCTTACAGGCATTGTACATGGCTAAAAATGTAGGATGTACAATTATTTTACAGTTCGGGAAACGTGTTGCATTTCTTGCATTCCCTTTTGTTATTTCCTGTTACTTGATTTACAACATGATCCTAACATGGGGAAGTGACATATAATGTAAATAAGATGTTTTAGCAGCACTCTATTCCTGCATGAAACTAAGCAATGATCACTTGTGTGTGCTCACCATCTGTAAATTTCTGCCCAATATAGTACTGGACTTCCACTACATTGGACCCATTGAACGAGGTGGCATTCATGAACTGACTCTGATGGGGGCTGCATGTCAGCTCACAGAACAGGGTCATCAGATTGAAATAACATGCAGGACACCTGTATACAAAAGTGGGGAAGAGAGATTTGAAAGATTAGTCATTGCCCAAAAGAAACAACACAATAATAAGGAACTGAAAGGTAAAACATCAAGATTGTCAAAAGGTGATGCTTTTAAATTATGCTTGCCTGTACTTTCCACATCAATCTTTGATAAATAATTATTTGGTTGTGGTTATTTGGTAGCTAGCTTTGGGATGTGTGTGATTATTACACATCTGATTATATATGCATCTAGTACAAATGTTTTACACAGAAAGTCTTTGTATATTGTTAAAGTGCCTATGGTTTGTTACCGCATTTTTTAGTTCCACAACATGGTACTGTTCTTGTCATTTCTACTCTTTACTATTGTACATTCCGCTTTTGCTTGTTTGTTTCCTTTTACCTTTTGTTCTGCTTGTTTTTAATCAATGTAGGTATCTTTTTCTACAAGCCCTGATAAAGAACAGCAGGATTAAAGATGCTCTTATGCCCCCTGTTTGAATAAAGGACTTTATTTTTGAACACTAGGTAAAAAGCCTGCTTTTTTGACTGCCTTTCATTCTTTCAGTCTATTGTAGTTTTAAAAGATTATTCTATATTCTACAAATAACATGCAATAGCCCAGATAATCAAAGTCACAAAAAACATGCAACGCCAGGAACAATGATTTGAATAAGAATAAAAAATATCCCTCCAAGAATGTAATATGCTTCATTAGTTAATTTTATAAACAGCTCATACCGGGACAGAAACTGAAGGGGCAACTGGAGACTTCCTTTTAAAGTGCGCAACTGGTCATCATTACAGCAGATAGTTCGGTTACCATAGTCAAATCCAGGACAAAGCTCCTGCGTGAGAGATATGATGTCAGTATTTATTTTGCACAAGAGATTATTATTTTTTGGGCCAAAGAGTAAAAATAAAAAGCAGTTAGCTTTGTACCTTGAGAATGTCATAACCCTCAGTGGGAAGTGGAAGAGGAGGACCAGTGTAGTTGCAGTTATACTTCTTCCCAGGCACCTTTACGGACTCCCCACACTCCCCATACCAGACACAGTGGTCTGCCCTGACCTGTCAGAAAAAGAAGAGAGAGAACATTATGTCAGTAGCAAATACAAAATGTTGTCGTTAAACCCGTCTGCATCTATATTTGCTTTACAACAGCTATCCACATTGCTCGAAATATCCCAGTAAACCACTGATAATAAACAAACTGCACTGAATCTGTTATCTGAGGTTAAACCTATACTATAACCTAGAGATTTCTCTGGTCTTTTAGCAAATGACTTTTGACTCTAAAACTAAAAGTTTCAGTTCTGCAAAAGTATTGACATCTAATCTGGCACTCAAGTTGTAAAAATAAAGATATTCTTTGTTTAGTCATATCACAATGTTATCATAGCCAAGGCAACGTTCAAACAATCGAATGCACAAAAGCAAAAAACACTGAGTCCTACCATTTTTTTTTAAATGTTTTTATGAAGTACAACATTACACAACAATCATTTACACTTATGACAATTATAGTTTAGTCATCAGAGTTTTTCCGAAATGTTGGTTCAGCATAAGAGTGCTCACATGTCAAAGGGGTAACATGGGGAAGTTAATTCACTTGGCGCCCAACTGAGAGTGTATGTATAAACATGGGTGTCCTCTGGCCTACTTCTGCTTGAGGGACTGCTTGCTTAAGTTCAAGGACAGCGTTTAAATGCCATTTTATCCCTACATAGGAGTTGAATGTGTTGAAAAAGAAATGGCTACAACTAATCTGGCTGGTGTTACATGTGTTGTAAACTCTGTTAAGAACCTGCAGAGGCCCACAAGTTCAGGTGACAAGACTCTGCAGTAAGTACCCCCTTCTATAAATATTATTGATCCAGTCAGGTTCTGATCTTTGTACAGTATTGAACTAAACAAAGGGTAGTCAAATCAATGTAGGCACTACTGAGTCTAATCTAATTACAGTGTAAGGGAAAACACATGGGCTCTCTTAGTTTAGGAAAAGAGGTTAAGGTTTTTGAGTATGTTTGCGTTTAGTTAAAGTAAATATCTTTGCACTATGTGATGCATCAACTACGTTACTCATTATTCATTCATTCATTCATTCCACGTAAATATGCGAGAATAACGAGGCATTAGTCAGCGCAGCCTTTCAGTTTTTTTTTTTTTTTTGCATACCTATCGATTGGGTAACACAACATGTTCTCTACTGATTTCAGTTTTCAATCCAGGGTTTGTAGCCTTTATAAAAGAAAAAAAAACTGTTCATTTACCATCCGTGACGTCAGTTTATGAACATAGTATCCTACTTTTTAAACGTTGTTTAACATTATGACTAGTTCACATCGGTCAATGCATATAAAATATAGCTTAACCATTTCCCTGTTCTCTGTACTATAAATTTCACGCAATATATTGAGTAATAGGTGATTCAAAGACTGGTCTGTGAGGACTTAGTATTGTTAGCCAACACTAGCAGACTCACTAACAGCAGCAGTAGCCCGGCCTGAGTCATGATTTAGTCACGAGAATACATACGTAAAGTTACACTCACCCATCCAAAATGTCCCACGGAGAGAAATACGGCGACTAAAAAAATAAATAAACAGCTCCTTTTTGGTAAGAGCCCCATTGCTCTTACTGAACAGCTCAATTCAAACTGAGATGTTAGGTGAAGTTTCGCATTTCTTGTTGTTGACCGTTCTTCCTCGGATGTTTTTTCTGGGGGCGGAGACAAAGTACTGTTCAAAGGGCTGCCATCTAGCGATCATAATCACTACTACACCTACACAGACCACAGCTACACGGCTTGTTACGAGTCTGCAGTTTTGAGATGGTCCATAAACCATTTCTTGTGTAAAAACTTAACTCTAAAATTTAACAAATATTTTGTTTTATTATAATAATAAATGCCATATTATATACAAGCCTATTTCCTGTATTTGAGACCAAAATCTAGATGGATTTTTTTGTCCTATCATCAAGACATTATTTTGCAAATAGTAGCTCCTTCAAGTGATTGCACATCAAGTTGAACTGGTCATCAGACCAAGGCCCTTAGACAACATCACCAATATTATCATGATTAAAAGAGATGTGATGCATTTAAAACATAGAATGAACAGATTAATGCCCAATCAAGTACTTTTGTTTTCTGCCTGTCAGTGGTTTCCCCTCTCATAGCTTGATAGAGGTTGCGGTTTCATACCCCATTATGTAACTTTTTAAGCATTAGAATTTCAAAAAAATATTTTCTTACCATTGACTATTGACTTCTGTCTAGCCCAATTCCAATCCTCTTTCTTACGACAAAGCGGTTAAAGTCCACAGCTGAACATGCACTTTCTAGTATTGGTAGTACTGCACCTCATTATTGGATCATTATATGTGAGTAGAATTAGGAATAATTAACCCTGACAAACAAACATAGTTTTGATTACAGAGCCATCATTGTATAAATGCTGCTAAAAAGTAACCCTTTAAATGTGCAATATAGAGCAGCTGTAATATATCAGCAGAATGTGATGGATGTGTGAATGAGGTTTTAAAATTCTTAAGTCATTTATTGAAGTGATACTTGTATATATTTCTTTGTGCTTATAGTATATATAATATATATAAAAACACTAAAGTTATACTGTTTTATTTCCTTGTTATTGTCTTTTGCACATATGGATTGCATCCATTTTTGTTTAATGATGGACACTGACATTAAGCTTTTATTTATTTTTATTTCTATTCTAATGAACAACTAGTCAAGCTTTAGCTTAGACACTTGAATTTTATCCCATCAGTATAACAGAAGATACTATCAGAGCAGATTGATTTCAATCATTTACTATCAGCTTATCAGTGAGGGGTAGTTAATCAATGCTGTTTGAAGTGTTTCTTGTGTTAACAAAACAAGTCTGAGCAGATGAGTTAATTATTAAAAGCAAACTATGTACACAACACAAATTAAACTTCCATAGAAAATATTTATTCAGGCTTAGTTTTGACAGAATTAATTACAATTTAGGAATAAGTGCATATTCACATACGGAAAATCTGTATATTGATAGTATAAATTATATAAGACTATTATGGGTATATTACAGCAAAATCTCTACTTTCTGTACATGTACCTGTGTAAAATCTGCAAAAGTAGATATAGTTTGCTACTATACTATATTCCTTTAAAACTAGGAATAATATCTGAAATAAAAGTAAAAATTCTTGGCAGGACTACAAGACTTTAAAGCCGCAAGCAGATTTAAAGATTTGGTGTCAACACTTAACAGGGGACAACAATTTACACATTTACAAAAAAGTTAAGGTCCCTATGAAAGCTGAAATGTCAGTCTGCCGTGTTGAAACATGATTCATAACAGAACTGCATTCAATAGTCATTCATGTGCCATCAAATATTTGCATATATCCAGCATTATTTCACTTTAAAATGAAAGAGAAGTGTAAAGAAACTGAAAGTGCTAGTTTTAAACAGATTTTGCAGTTTTCTTAAAGTAACTCTATGTAACGTTTTACCAGAAAATGTTCCCTCCCATTGTCCAAAGACATGCACACACAAGTGAACTGAACAATCTTAAATTGCCCCTCGTAAATTAATGTGAGCGTGTCAGCCCTGCGACTAACTTGTGTACACAGGCTCCAGTCACCCACGACCCCTAACAGGACTAAGTGGAAGAAGATGAATGAAGCCTAAACATTGTTTTGATGGTTTACTGCCACTAAAAAGGTAGAATAACTCATCTTTTATAGACATGCTACACCCAGCTGACCAGATACTCCACTGTGTAACACTGACTAAGGGCCGCCCTATCATCTTATGAAAGTGTATATTTTAAAGCAATCACCACATTTCTCCACACATCTGACTTGCATATATATGACATACTTTACAAATCACAGTCCCATCATGTGTGCAGTTGTTTGCAGCAGTGCAGTAGCAAACAGTCCAATAATAGGTTTGAATGCTGAAAAGTTACATAATGTTGCTTTAAGTTGATATACTGCTCAGTTAAAAGTCAGTAAGCTCTCATAATAGAACTGTAGAAGTAATCAATAAAAGGTCCTGGTTCTGCAGACCGATGTGCTGAAGGAAATAAAGCTCAGAGATGAGCGATCTTTGTGGTTTTACACACAGAAGAAGCTTAGTGCTACAGATGCGCTGTTCATTTTTAGAAACACAACAGCAGTGAAACAAGTGCGATCACATTCTCACCATAGTAACTGTAATATCACATATAAAGGGGCACATAAACTGGAAACATACAAAATGCCTTTGATGATAAAGTATACACACTTTAAAGCTAAAATTCACCAGTTTTCCCCTTTACAGACTATACATCACATCATCACATTTTCCTTATTGACTCGTCCACCAGTAGGCGTGTCGTCAGGCCAGCATTCAAATACGAAGAGCCTCCACTCTTCAGCTGCATTGCACCTTAGAGAAATCATCTGAGACTTTCCATCAACTTCGAGGACATTAATGTTGTCAAGTCTCTTTATTACCACTCATCAAGTACAATGTTGACTGATTATAACTTGCTTCTGCTATTTGCAAAACATGTACCATGTCAAGTTTTTTGGCCGTGCTGCCAGTGTTTGTTCTTTGAAATGTAGTGTTTGGAATCGCTCCAAAGATTGTTTACTTCTTGGCTGATTCTTTCCATAAAGACTATAGCCTATAGTCACAACCTGCTGGATAACTGACTTACATTAAAAAAAAAAAAAGCCATATTTGTACAGCTTCATCAAAAAAAAAAAAAGTATGCTATTTAGAAAGAGGGCTTTGCATTTGACAACATGCAAACCATAGGAAACCAGGAAAAGTGTCACCTGACTTTAGACAGGTTACATACTATATAATAGTACCACCACCAGGCTTTTCCAGACAAGATAATGCCCTTCTTAAATGAACAAGAAACAGTCTATGTCCATCCACCAGGTCATCAGTCTGGGCCCAGGTAATCTGCATTCTCTGCTGCTGGGATGTGTCCATTTGTGTGCGTCTTAAACACTGGAGTGAAGTCCTGTTGGTAATCAGGGTTGTCCATGCTGGTCTGTGGGTGGTATTTCTGGATGTTATGTAGCGTGCCGTTGGTTGTGCGGGGTTGGACAACTGGGGCCTGAATTTCGTTAATATACTCTGGACCAGACGGCTCACTTTTTAAAGCAGTTCAGGTATTCAGACTCTGCTTCATCTGACGCAATGGTGGGCAGGATGCAGCGCGGAGGACCAGGATACTGATAGTTGGGGTTCATCATGTCTGACAACCCATTCTGGTTTATGTAATCTGGAGGAAACAAGACAGGATTTAAGGAATGAGCAGTTTACTGAGTTTATAAGTGTTTTCCATTTATTCAACACACTTTATTTACATCTGTTTACAATGCCAGATCCCAGGGCTAAGTTTGATATTTTTAATGTTATAAGTTTGTTTCATATTTAAAATGGATTTCTCTATAAATTTAAAATGTGAACCATGCATCTCATCTAAAAACTTGTAATGTATTGATTATAAATAGCATGTTGTAATCTGATACTGTATCTTTGTAAAAGTACGAATGGGTCCCATTTTGGACTAGTCCAGGTTTAACCAAGTCTTATTAACTAATATTCCTTTATAGTTCAGTGAAAAGGACAATGTCATATTACCTTTAAAATGTCTGCAAAATGTCTATTTTTAAATATCTTGTATCCACTAGATGTCTCTCTTTCTCCTTAGTAAAGCGGAGCCACTTCTAAAGATTACCGTGAATGATACTAAACAAAGCAGTGGACACAAAAAGAGGTTTACAAATCCACTTGCCTGGAGCGGGCTGGAAGGCATCGTCTGAAAACTTGTCTGTGGGATCGGGAATGTATCGGAGAACCATGCTTCCGTCTCTGCTCGGGAACCCCTTCTGTATCCAAGGCCAAAGATAGTGAATTAACAGCCAGTTTCAGTTTGGTAAACTTTAAAATAAATGCTTTTTTCCCTTACCAAAACACCATTTCTACTGTGGCACGTTCCAATACTACTGCTGAGACTCTGCAACATAAAAAAATAAAATTAAATTAAATAAACCAGAAAAAGGTTTTATTCAATAGAGAAACATTTCCATACAACTTCTTGCTGACGTTATTATCTCTACATGTCATCTATATAACATTTGTTGCTCATTGTTTTCCTTGACTTATCTTAAACATCTCAGCAGACAAACTTTAAAAAGGCCAAATATATAAATGTGTCTTTATGTGTGTAAAAAGATTGAAAATAAACATCCACCAAGCAGCTTCCTATTTATTTAGGCAATCTGACATGCTTAATTGTACGTGTCAGCTTTTCACATCAAAAAGTACTATGAATGGCAAGTAAAACGCAGAAAGTCAGCGATAAAGAAAGCAGAGTGACAGCTGTGACAGTGCAATTACCTCCAACAAGAAAAGGAAATTAAACAGTGTAAAAGTTACCATCTGTAAAAGATTTTTCTGCCCGTAGAAGACCATGCCCTAACAATATTACAAAAACAGGTCCAGAGTGGGCTTTTTTGGCTAAAGATTTGCCTGGAAAAGTAATCATTGAAAGTTTGCATGGGGAACACAGGTTGAAGAGGCGGACCAGAGCTGCACTGAACTCAAGCAGACCAGACCTTCACTGAACTCAAGTGAACGTTCTCCTCGTTTGACTCGCATCAATTAAAGAGAGGAAGAAACGTGGAGAGGATGGAGGGGGTGGTGTTAGGTTCAGGAAGAAGAGAATGTGTCCCACTGGGGAGATTTTAAGGCATGCAAGGTCAGAAAAGCCAGGTATGACCAGTCACTAAGATCAAATTTTATCACCTAGACTCACTTTAACAGAGAGCGTTCTGCTCCTGTGACGACTAATTGCTTTCAAATGCTTCTTTCCAGTCTGACTCACAAATGATTTATGCAGAAGTCCACCTAAAATAGTACAATTAAACTTTCAAAATTCACATTAGTTGCTTTTGCTTGCGATGTCTTTTTTCCTCATCAATGAACGCAGAACTTTCTGAAAAATCCCATTGTGTGTCTAAAGCTTCACAAGGACAATGACTGGGATTGAGGAGTCTGGTTTATGTCTGTCTCTAATAAGGCACATTAAAGAGCATAGGCATTTTAAACAAGACAGAAAGACATACAATGATGATTGATGGCATACAACACAAAAATAATACAATTAGCCTAATATTTTGTTAAGTACCATACATTAAAAAATGATCAAACTGTTGGCCCATTGCCAAAAACTGAATGTGTCCATAGCATGTCTTTGTGTTAAACCAGCTTTGTTCTCACTCTATAGGAATGTGCTGTAAAGGTGGGGACACAGTTCTTGGAAATTCTTCACAGCTTATTATAAAGAAGTGCAATACTGTGAGCTTGCAAATGTATGAAAGGCGGTTTATTATTGACAACACTGTTACCGTTGAATGAAGCAGGGGGGTGTGTGAGGAGCTTGGACTGCTGAAAAAGCCGTGCTGTGGCAACAAGTATTCATCTGCGTCGACAGCGTCCTCCATCTCTTCTCCGCTGATCAAGCTGCGATAAAATCTGCCATCAGAAGGACTTGGCAAATGCATTCGATCGTCACCCTAGAAGAAGAATAGCCATACTACAGTCATTTCTGTCATGACACAAACTACACTTTATACAATGGCAGTTTGTAAAATATACATACTTGGATAACAAGATAACGCGAAGGATCTCTTGCCATTTTTGTGAACTCTGCTATTAGTTCACGGAAGCGGGGCCGGCTGTCTGCGTCAATCATCCAACCTGTACACATACATTAGACAACATTGTAAAAGATTATTTGGCGGCTCTGTTAAGGGGTTAGAAGGTATTTATTTATATGGCTGCTATATTAGGAAACACCAAAGTAAAGGCAGGAAAATGCACATATCTAAAAACATTTACTAAGACAAATATTAGGAGCATAAAAAAACATCACATATGTCTAACAGTCTAGGTAAATAATAATAAGTATAAAACACCTTTTAATTTCCCATTCAACATGATGATGACAAACACACAGAACTTACATTTGACCATGATCATGTACACGTTTATGGTGCAGATTGGCGGCTGAGGCAAGCGTTCCCCTTTCTCCAGGACTGCAGCTATTTCAGTGGCAGGTATACCGTCATATGGTTTAGTCCCAAACGTCATCAGCTCCCAAACGGTTACACCTAAACAGAGACATTTGGGAATTTAGAGAGCCCTCTTTCTAAAATAATTAGAGTTTGATTTTCAAATTTATTTCAAGCATCTATGGAGATAAGGGCATATTTGTTTAATTAAAAGCCCTTTGAGGCTAATGAAGTGCTGTTGTGATAGTTGACTTGCATGCTTTATTAGTGTTATTTAATAGTTGTTATCCAACACTTGTTGTTATGCACTACTTTGGAAAGTGGGTGTAAATATGCTAAATAAATTTGACGTACTGGATTGGATTGAACTGACATTGAAAAGGGAATGTATATTAACAAATTGGCTCTACGTTTATAAGTGGGAGTTAGCAGGATGCACCTCCGAGTTGGAATTGCTGCAAAAGGAGAAAACCTAAGACTCCTGCCAGGGTTTGCTGATGATACTGCCATATTGAGCGGAAGGCATGATCAAACCCCAGAGACAAGTGAGTGTGCAGCATCTGTCCCAAAAAGATGTTTTGTTTATGTGGGATGAGTCAACACACTGTTTTGACATGATATTGTCCATCTGAGAGTTCTGCTGCTGTGTAGGTGTGTGCTACCAGTGTTCTAAAAAACTGCAGATGCTAGCAAGATGTTCCCCTTTTTTCTTCACCATGAAATGTGACAACAGCTGAGCCACTACGTGTAGATTTGAATGACTGTTCCCTTGCTGATAAAACACTTGATTTAACAATGAATAAATACTTCTCCTCAGAGACAACACTGATACTGGATCTGAGGTTATATAAACATCGAGACAGAAGCTGACATTTTGATAGCAGGGCATTTTGAATGGCACTTTATAGATATAAATATATATATAATATGTTTTTTTTAAGCACAGTACATACCATAGCTCCATACATCACTCTGATGTGTATATGTCCGGTTCAGGATCGATTCAAGAGCCATCCATTTGATTGGTACCTTCCAAACAAAAAGGTAAAGTAAGTTTTTGGATTATTAGTGATTAAAAGAGACTGGAAAATTATTTCTTTATTTGATTTCATAAAAACAAAAATCCAGTATTCAAGATTCAAAGATTCAAAGATGCAAAGTGTTTATTGTCATGTGTACAGACAGAAAGCATGTTTCCCTATACAATGAAATTCTTACTTTGCCGTCCACAGTAAAATGTCACACATTAAGTAAAAATAAAAATAAGACAAATATACAAGTAATAATAATGGAAGTATACCAAAAAAAAAAAAATACAAATATACAAAAAGTGTAAAGTGTAGTAAGGTGAGGTAGTGCAGTTGTGATGGTGTAAAGTGACGTGTAAAGTAAAGTGAGGTAGTGCAGTAGGTAAACAATTGTTCATGTAATGTTGTGATTGTGATTGTAGACTCCTATCTGCTGTTTAGAGTCTTATGGCAGAGGGAAAGAATGAGTTCTTCATTCTGAAGTCTTGCATTTCACACTTCTGTACCTCCGTCCTGAGGGTAGAAGTGTGAACAGACCATGTTGTGGGTGGGAGGGGTCTTTGAGGATGGAAGCAGCTCTTCTGTGGACTCTGGTGGTAGATGCTCTGCAGAGAGGGCAGTGGAGTCCTGGTGATCTTCTGCAGTCTTCACCACTCTCTGCAGGCGTTTGCGGTCCATGACAGAAGTGCTGCCGTACCACACAGTGATGCAGCTGGTCAGGACACTCTCAATGGTGCAGCTGTAGAAGTTGCTGAGGATCTTGGGCGACATGCCAAACTTCCTCAGCCTCCTCAGAAATACAGCCGCTGTTGAGCCTTCTTGACCAGCTGTGTGATGTGAGGTGTCCAAGTGAGGTCCTCATTGATGTGGACACCCAAGTATTTGAAGTTGCTCACCCTCTCCACTTCAAGTTCCCGGATGAACAGTGGCTGAGGCGTTCTCCTCTCCCTCCTCATGTCCACTATCATCTCCTTTGTCTTGTCCGTGTTGAGGGTGAGGTTGTTGTCTTCACACCATGACACCAGACTGGCCACCTCCCTCCTGTAAGCTGCCTCGTCACCGCCAGCGTGCGTCCTATCACTGCGGTGTCGTCAGCAAACTTCAGGATGATGTTGTCCTTGTGAGAGGCGACACAGTCGTAGGTGTACAGGGTGTAGAGGATGGGGCTGAGTACACAGCCCTGTGGAGTACCAATGTTTGTGATGGTGCTGGCTGAAGTCCTATTACCAATCCTGACAGACTGAGGCCTGCCAGTCAGGAAATCTAGGAGCCAGTCACAGAGGGTGGGGTGCAAACCAAGTGTGGACAGTTTGTGGGTGAGTTTGTGTGGGATGACCGTGTTGAAGGCGGAGCTGTAATCTATAAAAAGTATCCGTATGTATGAGTCCTTGTTCTCCAGGTGTGAGAGGGAGTAGTGGACAGCAGTAGCGATTGCATCCGAGGTAGATCTGTTGGGCCGGTAGGCATACTGCAGGGGGTCAATGGTGTCCGGTATGCTGCTCTGAATGTGGGCCAGCAGTATGTGCTGAGTTATAAAGCATGAAAAAAAAAGAAAAGACCAAAACTTCTGCCAAAAAAGTGATAACTTTATCATATCCTAATAACATCACATCTGGCTTTGTCTTAGACATAGCACTATAACAGATGTAAACAATTACTAGCATTTGTAACAGCACTGTCACCTACTGGTAAAAAGCTGTAATAGCCTCACATTCATATAAAATTGGCATTGCATTATGTAGATGGTATGAGTAAATGGGAAAGATTATCTTACAACAAATAAAGTTGCCACATAACCCTACAAAGAAGACTCTCCAAATGTTTTAGTGTTTTTGAGACATGTTTAAAACTGCCTAATGAGGCATAAATGCAACTTAAGTGGTTATGGTTATGTAAATTTGAAGTGACTGAAGATAGTTTTCAAACACCTTTTGTTATCTGTAGAATAGTATCAGAACATCACCCACCTTTCCACCGTCTGCATGGTACTCCTTCTCGTCTGCATTGAGCATTTTGGCCAGGCCAAAGTCAGTAATCTTGACATGCTGAGGAGTCTTCACCAGGACGTTCCTTGCTGCCAGGTCACGGTGCACCAGGTGCCGCTCCTCCAAGTAGTTCATGCCCTTTTGACAAACAAGAACAAGAACAAAGGAAACCTAATCACACAAGAGCAGTGGTTTATTTAATAGGTATCTAATTATTGCTGTCAACAGAGCCAAATCTTTGCATGACATGGCATGATAAAAGAAATTTTAAGTACATAATATTCTCATGAAAGACTTGTTATTATCATTAGACCTATTAGTCATGTCTATTACTATGTACCATCTAGGAATGAAGAGACCACTTTTCAAAGGCCATTTAAGGTGAAACAAAACAGTTCTGATCTCATTTCACCAAACTATAATGCAGGCA
Organism: Perccottus glenii; assembly: GCA_024416835.2. Taxonomy (NCBI): domain Eukaryota; kingdom Metazoa; phylum Chordata; class Actinopteri; order Gobiiformes; family Odontobutidae; genus Perccottus; species Perccottus glenii. Next base: position 20,648,916 of record CM044557.2, read on the forward strand.
AAACAAAAAAGGAAATATACTTAAAAACAGGGCTATCATTTTGAATACTTATATAAATTGAGCAGGCACTTTAAAACCACACTTTCAATTCATCAAAGCAAAAAAACAATCTTTCTTTATGGTAGTTGCAGTGATACAAATACATTTGGTTCGAAGGGGACATATAAGCTATAGGTACACAATTTAATATAATAATGGCATTGTAGAAAAAACTCTTAAGTTTAAGTAATGTCAGAACAGTCTAAGAGGAATGTGTATAATTTTTTTGAATTTAGTTAATCCACAGTACACCATAAACCTTCAAATTACACAAAACATATTTGTACAGGGCTTAGATTTTTGTATCTTTTGTTCCATGTCCTCCTGACACCAACTCAATGTGAAAGTCTACAGTGCTGAACCACTATTCTCACCTTGGCAATCTGCACACACCAGTTCAGCAGATACTGGGAGCCAATGTTGTCCTTATTCTCTTTAACATAGTCCAGTAGGCAGCCATAGGGCATGAGCTGAGTGACGAGCTGAACAGTAGAGGTCAGACAGATGCCAAGCAGACGGCAAACATGGGGTGGTCCACAGTGGCCATCACATAGGCCTCCTATAGTTCAACAAAGGAAAAGAACAGACAAAAATCTCTTGAAGCCCAAACATGACTATATAATCATTCATATTAATTCAAACTCCAGGGAAACAAACTATATAGATACTACTAAGTATCCACTAACAAAGACGTCCTATCTCAATAGAAAGCTATTATGTCAATGGCATAAAGAGATTAAAAACACGGCATTGTAAAAGCTTCAAAGCGAATTAAAAAATAAAAGTAATTCCTTTAAATAGTCACCCTTTGCCCTTAAGTCAGACAAAGGATGTCCACCCCAGCTCCCAGATATTGTATGACTGAGCAACACAACCACAAAATCACAGGATCTGAGATGCACAAACAGTAATGTGTACATTGCATTTGTAGCAGACTGCTTTCTCAGTGCAGCCACAGGACTGCATTCCTCTGCAGAACACCTCAGCCTTGAATAACACACAGACGCCCACACAATACCCTTCAATGAAATAATCCCATTTAATAAAGCCCCACGTGAGAGCCTGAGATGAAACACTGTCCATTTAACAGAAACACAAGTGGTTATTTCCTTTAAATATAGCTACATGTGTCATAAATTACAGAGTCCATTCCAGTCCAAGTGCTATATCTAGTAGGTATCATTATCATGACACAGCTACTTCTAACTAGGAAGTCTGTATATTTATATTTGCTGTCATTTCCCACTAGGAGTGCATACTTTACTGAAGTAGTTTAGGAAGTCACAAATAAAAAGCTGTGTTGCTTTGAGAGAGTTACAGTAAGCTCAGAGTGAGAAAAAACTGTACAACTTACATCCAAGATTTCTTTGTTTGCTTTTGGTGATGTGGCCTCCCTCAAAACCTTAATGGCTACTGGGATCTTGACATCCTCTCCCTCTGGAACCCACAGGCCCTGAATGGACATAGATTTATTATTTAACATAAAAATGAGTTACCAGAAAGTCATTGCATCTACATAATCATAACAAACATATGTTTAATGGTAAAGAGAGGATGTGATGATTACGGTTTATGTCAGCATTAGTAATAAGAAGTAACACTCTCTTAGTAAGAAACATTGAAGGTGAAGTCATCTGTGATCTGGCAAGTTATTAATGCGTCTTTTTATTGGAAAATTGTTAACAGATGTCCAAACGCAAACACTGATGTTATTGCTTATGTAGGTTTGGCACTAACAATATTTTGCTAGTTTTTTTGCTTGTGTACAGCACTAAATTGTATATTATTTTTAGCATACTTTACAAACACAAATCTGCTGTGCTTTATTACCTTGTAAACTGTACCAAATGCCCCAGATCCCAGCACTTTGATTTTCTTAAATTCAGTTTCTTTCAGGATTCGTAAAAGTGCTTGGTTGGGGGCCTCGCCACTTGGAGTCAAGGGTTCAACCAACTGAAACAAAGATAATTCACTGTTTAAATGACTGTTTCAATTGTTTTACATTGGTTAATTAAAAACATTTGTTTAAAATGATAACTCAATCATCTTGATTCCTCTTACAAGCCCTGGGTCGGAGTGTTTAGGTCCTACCTCTCTTTCTTGGAGAAGTCTTCTCATGGTCCTCTTCCGCTTGATGTGGCGTCGGCGTAGCAACACAAAAACAGACAGGCCAGCAACAAGGACGGCCAACAGACCACCTACGACACCAGCCGCAATCATGGACATGCCAGAGACGCTGAAACAACAAAAGGAATGAGAACGCCCTGCCTACTTAGCCAAAGTCAGCATCAATAACTGGTTATCACCTTTTACCCTGGCAGCCCTCTAGACCATGTCCGGTGCACCTGTAAACCAAATCATATATAAATGCTTTGTGCAAAAACAATTCTCCAACTCAATTCACAGTTTGGAACGGTAAACAGATACTGTGTAATAAGTTGCCTTCAAAAGCAGCTGTCACTTTCACCACACTCATAACATCTGAGTCTGGTGCTCATTCGTCTGCGTGCTATTGAGGTCGCCTGGAGACTGTTTAGATCATGATGTAAAGTGATACAGTTATGAAATACAAACAGTGGGAAAATCTTGTGGAAATCTTATCCCATTTGTCCTCATTTTCAAGTAACCAAGAGAACACTGTTTGCAAAAAATATCAAATAGAAAGTAACAAGACTGAATGTTGACAGTCTTTTTTAACTAAAAGTCAAAATAATACAGTGGCAAGAAAAGGTATGTAAACCTTTTTTGAATTTCATTGTTTTCTGAGTAAATTTGTCTTAAAATGTGATGTGATCTGATCATCTAAGTCAAGGGTATTGACAAACATAATGTGTCTAAAAATAATTACACAAACAAATTCAGATCTTTTATTATCCTCCTTATTGAACACACTTATTCAACATTCAAAATGGCAGTGGAAAAAGTAAGTGAACCCTTTAAATTAATAATTGTTTGACCCCTCCCTTCCCTCCTGTAGCTGTGGCTCAGACCTGCACATCTTTGAGAAGGAATTTTTGTCCATTCAGCCTGCCAGAATGGCTTTTGCGTGTGTCATTTCCATAGCATCTCTATTGTGTTGTAGTCTAGGCTCTGACTCCAAAAGGCAGATTTTGTTTTTCTGAAGCTATTCTGTTTTGGACTTGCTCCGGTGTTTTGGGTTGTTGTATCATCTTCCCCTCGATGATTGCAAACTGGCCAGGCCCTGATGCAGCAAAGCAGGCCCAAATCATTATGTTTCCTCCACATGACTTTACAGTTGGGATGAAGTTTTTATGATGATATGCTATGCCCTTTCTACGCCAGATGTAGCGTTGTGTGTTTTTTTCCAAATAGTTAAATCTTAGTTTCATCAGGCCACAAAACATTTTGCCAATACCACTGTGAAGTGTCAATGTGCTCTTTTGCAAACTTTAGGCGTGCAGCAATGTTCTTTTTAGTAAGCAGTGGCTTCCTTCATGGTGTCCTGACTTGTTCAGTGTTTGACGTATTGTAGACTCATGAACAGAGATGTTAGCAAGTTCCAATGATGCTTTCAAATCTTTGGCTGTCATTCGGGTTGTTTCTTTGAATCTTTGTTGTGCTCTGTGTAATTTTGTCTGGGTGCCCACTTCTTGGTAGAGTAGCAACAGTCTCAAAGCGTCTCCATTTGAGGATTATTTGCCTAACTGTAGACTGGTGAATTACTAAAGTCTTTAAAATAACTTTGTAAACCTTTCCATCTTTGTGTAAAGCAACAATTCTCGATTGTACCTCCTTTGAAAGCTTGGGGAGGCATGGCTCACATAAGCGTGTTCTTCTTGTGCAGAGCAAACTCCAAAAGTTTGAGGGGTTTTTATTAGTCGAAGTAGCTGTAGTCCACTCCTCCTAACATTTGATCTTAACAAGACTCTAGTTGTGCTAAAACCTGACTCCAATTAGCTTTTTTGAGGTCATTAACTTAAGAGTTCACATACGTTTTCTACTGCCATTTTGAATGTTGAATAGTAGTGTGTTCAATAAAGACATTTTTGTGTAATTATTTTTAGACACATTATGTTTGTCAATAGCCCTGACTTAGATAAAGATCAGATTTTAAGACAAATTTATTCAGAAAACAATGAAATTCCAAAAGGTTTACATACTTTTTCTTGCCACTGTATATTTGTGCAAAGCTAAATAAGACAGAAGTCAGCTATCCTTACAGTGGATTAAGAGACCACACTTCAATAACTTAAGTGTGTGGAGTCTTTCCTATTACCCATGACATGTTCTGTTTTATTAGCTTAGAGCCCAATAAAGTCACAGGTTTAATATCCTTACATAACATTTCTTTAACAATAGATTTTATGTTACACAAAATACAAATAAAATATCAATAATGGATAACCACTACAATTAATACTAATATAAAGCAGAGCTGTATGTATCTCCAAAGTGACTGGATTTTCACTGCCATCAACTATACTTAATGCACTGACTCTGAACCTCATCTTTTCAAGCAAATCTGAATCCCTTGCAACACACTCCAGTGTAACCAAACAGTAGGTTGGTTAAAGTTGAGGTTAAACATTTAAGGCCATCAATAAAGTCAGCATGAACTGTGCCAACTATATGAGACTCAAACCCCTGCTGACTGTTTTGGCTGTAAATCCACATCTTACATAAACATTATGACAGGCACACATTTAGTCATTTAGCTGACACTTTTGCAACACAGTCAAATGCAGTGCCCGTTCGTGTTCAGCAGCACGCAGCTCTCACCCCTGAGTGCAGTTTTTGTGGCACAGCTGGCACACTTTCATCTCATCTGCGTATTTCCACACCAGCGTTTCGTTTTTGCCTAGGACGCCTTGAGGGCAGCGGGACACACAGAAGAGTCCATCTTTGAAGTTGGCACACTTGGTGCAATTCCCAGACCCCTGAGAAAAAAAAAAAAAAATCATATTTACAGCTCCCTTGAGAACAGCAATAAATATTATGGAAACAGCGTGTCTAATAGTGATAAATTGTTAAAGCAATGAACATCCATCTTCCTCATAAAGACGTAATGTCTGCCAATAAAAACACTTCAGTGATGTTAAGTGTTACAGTTGATCTTCTGAAATCTAACACCTTTCTTTACTTCTTAAATCGTTATCTGTCTAGATCTTATTTAACAATGATGCCCTACTTTACCTGGAGTTACTTTTGAGACACAGGCTATTGTTTAAACCAAAGACAGGATCATTGGTGTAAAATAAGACGACAAGCCACGCCCGTTACTCAAAATACAACATACCTTTTCAAGCTGCTATTGATGGAGAAATGGGCTTTGTTACCATCTTATGATGTGTAACAGTGATAGAGCATTTTGACCTGTATTTTTTATGTTTACATGATTTTATGGTGGTGTTAGTGATATCTACACATGAAACATACAGGTGCACTGCAGGTTGCTGTCCCATTCATAGGCTGACACTCGGGGTGGCACGCAATGCAGGTTTTATTCACCACTGTCTCCCTCGGGTCCCTGAAAAAAACAATGAGACAGCATTACAAACAGTTTTATGCAAAGTGGAATTCTTCATGCTTTTTTGAGGTCCAAAGTTAAATTATAAACATGGCAAGATTCAATGTTTGACAGAGATCTGCAAAGATAAACAAATGTTCGTGAATGTGCCATTTCATCCTTCCTGTTTGTCTACTGAATGGTGGTTTGACTTCAAAATGCCTTGAATCTTTGTTTTGACTTAATGACAACTTCCCACACTCTGGAAATGCTCATATGTATGTATGCAGGCAGATTTAAAATGAGTTAACAGATCTCATACTTGTTCATCTAAAATAATAACAGTTAAAGCAGGATTCCTCCCTTACCCCTCCAGGATGTTACACGAGTCAACACAGCTCCACTCTCGGCTGTAGTCACGGCAAGAAAAACACATATCTGGGCCTGGACCCCAGCAGCCATCCGAAGTGCACTTCCTGTCACAAGTGTTGTTCTTCAGAGCTGCAAACAAATAAACAATCTCAAGACGAGAGCTTCATCCTTTGCAATTATCTCATTTTGAAATTAGGCTTCTTAATTAAATCTGTCTTGGCTGCTGATTAATGTCAAATTATACAACAAACAAAAAATGATTCAACTGCTTTTGGATGAAATTACTACTTACCACATAAGGCAGCATCTGAGTTTTCACCTATGAAGACAGTTTGGATTTCTGACTTGAACAGTCCCAACCAGTGGCTTTCATTGGTGTAGCAAAGATTGCGGTTCTTCATAATGATCACGTCACCACCACTGATTTCTTTGAGAGAGCGCAGACCCAGATAGTTGATATCAAGTTGAGTAATTGCCACACTGCGGCTCCCACTGCAAAAAAAAAAAAAAAAAAGAAGAAAAAAAAGAAAAGATAATGGGTGAAATTTTAGTAGGGCTTTCAACAACACTTAAAACAACTCTTCATTTTATGAGGACAATACCGTTTAGTCCGTCCTCGAATGATCTCCAAATTCTCAAAAGGACTAAGTGAGCTTAAGCTTTCTGGCCATGTTTGAATCAACAAGTATCCTGAAGGAAGAGGTGTCTTGTTAATGATAAGACATTTACTGTGTATTCAGTGTGTCATACATTACTCATGTCACCTTACCACTTATTTCCTTCACAGTTTTAAACACATCAAGTTGGGCAGGGTCCATCTTAGGAGTTTTGGTGTATTTATCGCTGCAAAAAAATATAAGAGATCTGTTTATTTGCGTTCATGCTGTATTCTTTACATGAAATCAAAAAAAAAAAAATTCTATATGTTTTTGACCTACCCGTGGATTGAAGTGTGGAGAATTGCGATGTTACCATTGATCTTAGTACAGTTTTTGAAAGAGTCAATGTTGGAAGCATTAATAGACAAAGTGTGAGCCAAGTCTTCCATTCCGAGGCCGTTACACACTATTCACCCAGAAAAGAAAAAGTTGTAAGAAAAACCAAACTGAAACTGACTATGACATTTTCAAGAGAATTTAAAGAAAGCCAATCTCCACAGCTTCTTGGTAAAATATTTAATTGGCAGAAAACATAAAATTTTTATTGTAAAGAACAGAAAAAGTAATTGAGTAGAAAGTGTATTCAATTTATCAAAGAAATCCAATAATGCACATGCGACTCTTATCTTATGGTTGTACAGTGACAGCTAACACTCTTGTACCTTTTGGACACAGGCCTTCACACTTAGCACACTTCCTGATTCCTCCTTCGTCGACCTCATATGTGTTCCCACTGCATGTCCGCACACACGCTCCATGGTCAGACACCACATAGTTATCTGGAATTATTCAATGAATATAAGCCTTTTATGACATGATACTTCCAAACAAACATGTTACAGCCGTCATAAATTAGTGCAGTAAAACTGTAGCGTCATAATAACACAGCCATTGTATTACTACAAGCAAGTCATGTTACAGAGAGTGAGTAATGCTGGGCCAGATCAGTGTGGGTTAAACTAAGACAGAACAGTTGTTACATTAACACGCCCCGAAACTCATTCATTTTCTGTTGTTGCTTATACGGTTTATAATTAAACCCAAGACAAATTGTAACCATTGAATGTCTAACACTCTGAAGTACAACCGAGTTTAGCATATCACAATGTGAAATAGCTCATATTCATGCATGACAAGTTTCAGTTTGACTAGACACAGTGTAACAACACATACAAAACACAAGTATGTTTGTTGCTGTAGTAGGAGAGGCTCTTACGTGGGCAGCTTTTAACACAGGTGGCTCCAAAGTTGTATTTCCCATGTGGGTTGGGGACCAGCTGGTGCAGGTTAGGGTCGTAGCGCATGAGGCCAGGGCACGAGTCCTTACACACCCCGTCGTCTTGATGGTTTCGACAGGCCTGCCGCACAAAGAATAGACTCAGACAGACCCAACCATAACAGAGCCCCACACTAATGATAACAGTGCATTCCTCCTATCACTGCCATGCCTTAATCTACAGAGCTGTCCAGAGAGGGAAAGCAGAAGCACAGTCAAATGAAAGATCAAATCAGAAGTTATACGTCTCATTCAAAACCAAATCCAATAACATCACAAGCTGCTGACTGAAAGCTTTGTTTTGTCAGAGACTTATAGACCCGATTTACTGAAAAAAGTATCAAGTATTCAGCGCGTCTCCCTGGCTCTCATTCCAAGTTTTCCTAACAAAAGACGGCTGTATTTGAAAAAGCGTTTCTCACCAGACAGTCTGTGGGCTTGGGTCCTGTGCAGCCTGCAGCACAGTGCTCATTACAGCAGTCACCGGGTGAAGGACCTCTGCATCTCTTAGAGCATTGCTGTGCACAGTTCAGCTTTGTTACTGGACACAGAAGCACCAACACAAAACAGTGAATGTCAGTGTGCACAGGTTGAGGTCATAGAAAGCAATAACATTCCTCCTTCCACAAAATATGGCAAAGAAAACTATGGGTATGTTTGCTCAGTTGTTTCACCTAGCTAAAAATAGTTAATGCATTTTTTTTTTACAGGCTTTTGTACTTTTTAGCTTAAGAACATGTTCAGTCAGTGTTTTCACATTATTTGAACTACAGCACACCACAAGACATTTAAAATTGAGCTTGATGCAGATTTTCTGTTACAGATGGAAAATTGCATTAGCATTAGATACTTGCTCCCAAGTCAGAGCCATTTCTGTTATTTCTGTCAAAAAATAATTAATGAGGGCAGCTTACAAGTCTGACAGTTTTGAGAACCAGGTGCCCAGCAGGAACCATTAAAACAGCTTGTGTCACATTTTTTACCTAGAAACACAAAAGAAATTTGAATCAAATGCTAATTTCATCCACAGCTTTCTTAAGCAGTGAACATTTTGGGAGTAATTAGTTATTTTGTAGTATTCATTTACATTTTTGGTTGTTGCTGGCTAGAGGGAGCTCCATGTTGGGTTTTGCGTCACTATTGACAATGTCATTCCACTGTATAGTCTCCACATTACAAAGCTGGTTGTTCCCAAATTTCACACCCCCTTCAACGATTTCTGCAAGAGAAAAATGATATTTAAACATATTCCATTCAAAGAAACAAAGAGAGAGATCCCTGCTTAGATTTGAAGAGGAGACAAACCAGTCAGGTTGGTCAGGAGAAGCTCAGTGGTGGCACGACCTGTCTCTTTGTCATAATTGGCGAGAACAGCCAGTGCAAAGCCTCCATCGTAGAGCGTGTAACCTCGAATGATGCGCAGGTTTTGCAGAGGAATCCTTGATGCAGTGTTGACGGCGATGAGGACATAGCCACCCACTTCTTCAATCGACTGTGGGCAAAGAGACGTTTGTTCTCAAGCCAAATGTAGTCCTTGCATTTGATTTACTTTCTAATGTGGGTTACTGTATTTAACTAAAATACAAGCTAATATGTTTGGGATACAAATCTGTGGTTATATTGTTTGATATAATGGGTACGATATCTCAGTCTATGTTGTTTTGTTTATGTCTAGTTTCACGTGTGTGGTCTCCTGTCCTTGCAGCTGCAGAAACAAGACTTCAACAAGAGCAAGTGAGTGATATAAACAGTATGAATCGTGTGTAATCGAGGACACTCTCTCCTCTGATTTTAATTATCTGAACTGAGGTGAAGCTTGGAAAATACCAGATAGTTTATCTGGCAAACATTTACAGGACAAGAATACGTTGAGTTGAGTGATCCACCAAAATGAAGAAATAACTTTACCGTGAGGAAGGACAAGTCTTGGTGCTCCTCCATATGGGTGATCTCCAGATTCTCCAGGACCACAGTGCAGTTGCTGTAGGTCTTCACCATGTTCAGATAGTGGTCCTCTTTGGAGCCAAGAAGGTTTAACCGGTTGGTGATGCCTTGGCATACTGAAAGAAAAAAAAGACATCCTTATGATGTATAATTAAAGAAAATTAATCTTAATTTGTCTGATTGTGAAAGCATTATACAACATCATTTTCACAACTTATGTAACACTTTGGTTCAATTTCTGTCTCAGTAAATTCAAACTGCACAGTCAGAACCTGGCTACGTTTTAAGAGAAAATCTGGTATTCATCTACAATAGGAATGAAATCAGAGCGAGAAAGGCGAGTTCATGAGTCAAACTGAGTGTATTTATACTGGCAGAGGCCTGGCTCTTTCCACTGCTATGCTCAAACTAGTTAAAGCGACCACAGCAACCAGAATCTCCCGGCTGCCTTGTCATTTCAGGGAAAAAGCTTTAGTCACAAAAAGTACCATTGAATTGTGAGAAACTGTTTCGTAAGGGTTTCTCTAAATCTCATCCTAAATAATGCCATAGCCTGGTTTAGCACGTCTGACTTCAAGGCATGAGGCTGAATGATTAAAAGACAAAACATGGCTTTAAATTAAATGCTGATCAGGCAGTTTCTCTACAATGCAGAGCCAATAACAACAAACCTACTGATGTCTGTTGATATAAAGAGACATAGGCACACGAGCTGATAAAGCAAGCTGCATGGCATTATGCAACAGCGTATTTGGATAAGGAAGGTAGGATTACAGATAAGCACAGATGGAACAAAAGGCATTTACTCAATGAATAAAGTCCTCAAATGGGAAAATATGTGTCTTAAGAGCGCAGTCATTGTCCTGCAGTGCATGTTCAATCGTCTGCAGCTGGTCGGACAGGTTCTGACCGGCACAGCCCTGTCAGATATGGTAACAATCCCCTCAGAGGCAGAACTACACACATGAATGAAAACACCTAAAAATTCAGAGTCTGGGTTTTGGATTTAAGGGTTAATCTCATCTTGTGCAATTGCTTCAGAATAATAATAATGGTGGTGGTTTACAGTAATGTCTCTTGGGTCACATTCCAAAACGTGTCTGCTCTTGACAAAGCCACAAATTGCACGACAAATGGGACACACCTGTGAAGATAAATGTTTTTAGTCCACAATATTGTTTATTTCCGTACATTTTACCTTTCAGCATGATTAATTAAAATGGTATAGATGTTGTGCTTTTTCATAGACATAATATATGCTGTTTTTGTTGAATACTGCAATGGCTATCTTAAGATATTTGAAATTCTTCAAGCAATAATATGCAGAATAGGTCATGGAAATGCTGAATTCACCATCACACATCCTCCCTTTTACTGCATTTAACCCCTTGGTTTACTTGTGAGAGGCACTTCTGAGTGTAGTAGCTCTCAGCCAATCACAGCTTCAAGAAGAAAGGTGGATAGAGAACTAGATATTAGTTTTACTGAATGAGGAACACTCAAAAAAGAACAGTGCCTGGTTTGTTTAGAAACTAATATCTGGAAAATTGCATATCATGCCTTTTAATTTAATAAAACAAAATGCATTAATATCACTCTGCTTGAGTTGGCTCCATCCAACTGCCAAAAAATACCCTGGAAAAGGGCCTAACGTTGCAATTTAATCCGTCTTTTGTGTATTATGCTACAATTTCAATTTTATATTATCCAGCTACATATATGTCTTACTTGTGTTGTATTGTTTTGAGTTTTTCCAGTTCAACAGCTAAGGCCACAGAATAGTCGAGAATTACTTTTAAACAGCTGTCCACTATCCTCCCTTGACCCCAGCTCTCATTAGTGTTTTCCTGAGGGATCTCTCTGACGTGAGCCCCCCGGTCCTCCAGTCTAATACCCAGACAACAGTGACACGTTTGGATACGTGCTGACCATCTTAATTAGAGCAGCCCTGTGAGATGTAATTAGTCACCCAATTATTACTGGGACTGAGAAACCACAAGGTAATAAAACAGACTGTCACAACTATGCAGCTGTGAATATTAATCCCTTAATCTGTATGTCGTGCAAAATCACAACAGATTATGATGAACTGCTGTGTTGTTTGTCATAGAATGGACTTCCTTATGCATCTTGTACTTCCTGTTAAAACGTTCTGTTCCGTTAATTTTTATGATGTGTAAAGAGACAGATGACCATAAATGTTTAAACTGACTTCCTTCACTGGACATTCAGATTTGCAAATAGGGAGAAGAAAAAAAACAAAACGCCACTGAGCAGTCATATAGCACTGTAAATATTGTTCTTGTCCTGTTGTGGCTGTCTAATTGCTGTGCTGGTGGTAAATGAACTGATAGAAGAAGTGTAAACTTGTGTTTGCACAAAAAAGGAGGTCAGGCTTTATCAACACAGTGGTTCGAGTAGAAGGATAGCTCCATAATAATACATCAACATCAATTTTCAAACCTATTAAATTAATATGTCATATATATAGCCAACCATCGTCCTGGGAAAGTGGAAGTGGAATGAACATGGAATGACTTCAGTCTTTCAATTTGCGCTGGATACAAAATAAATCACCTTAACTAGTAAAAACAGAGTGCATTTAAATGAAAGGGTGAGGCGTGCAATGATGTAACCGTGACTAATTACTCGTTGCGCCACTTCCGCCAGCTGTACTGTCGTCACTAATGTCCAAGAAGTAACTTTATGTACAAGGAGTGGCAGATCTGGTCTATCTCTACTTCAGTACTAAAAAGTGTGCGTAGGTGTGTAATATACAGTAATGAGTTTGTAACTCTCTGGCTCCAAGGCTGAGCTTTACAGAAAACTCCCTGGATAACGCAGTGGTAAAGGCTCACGGCCCAGTCAGCATTGACAAAGGACTTGATAAACCAGACCATTAGTCATAATCTTGCAGCAATCTGCGGTCACATATTGTACTTTGATGTTTACTCGGGGACTAGTGTCGGTAAGACGAGGGTGTGTGGGCAGGTATTTGTTTCTTGAGGCTATAGTGTCTGTGTTACAATGGGGAAAAAAAGAAACAACCTAAACCAATTATGGAAAACAATTATCTCATTGTTCTGGCCCAAAGGAAGTGTGTAGAACATACAATAGAAGGTGTTTTACAAAGTTTCAGAAGTCTGCCCGTCAAAGAAATGAGAATTCAGTCATTGTGACATTTGGCAAATTACATTTTGAATGATTAGAACAAAAATTTTACACTACAATGTTCTACATAATCTTTTTAGTAAAATTAATGGCTCTTTGTGTGTCAGCCAGCACTAAATAAGAAGAGGAAGGTTGAATTCAATGGTATTTAATATTCAATGAGTGAGTAAGGAAAAGTTAAAAGTTATTTTCAAGCTTATATACGCACATAAAACCTATGTCTGAAATTTAAATGGTGCTGTCTTTTTTACATGTTTGAATTTTTAAATGTATCTTTTAGGCTACAAAGGTAAATAATTCAATTCCTAAATGAAATCCAAACTTTCCTAGACTGCAATAAAAAGCTTCTCAATCTCTCCAATGTTTTCTCTTGGTACACAAAGCCAATTACTACACACTTAAATCATCACGTATCCTTACTACAGTACAGACAGCAGCAATGGCTGAGCCGTTTTCTCTTCCTACCTAAAACTCAATTACACTGTGTCCAGAGGCCCGTAATTCGATTATGTGAAAACCTAGACATAATTAAAGGGAAGCTACAACGCTTACTGACATTCTAGTTTATTTCTCTGCCCAAGTCGACAACATTACGCCAAAGTATCTCTGTAACTCTTGTGTGACTCTATTGAGGGTAAATTGAAGATAAAATGTACAAAAATACACTGTCAGATCTCAAATCTTTACAAAAAAAAAAAAACAGATGAGATTTTAAAGGGTCCTGGGGCTGCACTCGCACACATTTGCAGATGTTGACTTTTCAAGGAGCATAAATCTGCAAAGTCAGTGCTACTCTCTGTTCATTCAACTCGCATTTCCTGCTGAAATGTTCTACAATTCACACACAGGAAAGGGATTACATGTCATAAAGAGCAAAGCAGATAAGTTAAAAAAAAAGGTCTAAAGTTATCTTACAATACCCTTTGAAGCTGGCGTGCTTATATCCTGCTCTCTGCACTGTGAAAATTCAATCTTCCTCTGCGTGGGAGATGCACCGATTCCTTAGAGAAAACATCTTGGGGCCTCAGAGAAGAGAAAGGGCCAGTAAGGATAAGAGGACACCCCCCTTTCCCCTTCAGAGACAATCCACACGCACTGCTTCCCATCCCCAGTGGCCTCAGCAGCACAAGCCCCTGTGACATCCCAGGAAGTTGATCTTCACAAAGTTCAAACACAGAGAGCCATCTGTGACGCCGGACAGATGGGAGCCGACCGTCGAACAAGGAGTAGGACTACTTTTTAGTGCATTATTATTAAAAAGGAAGTGATTTGAAAAGCGAGACTGAGGAGTGGTTTGTGGTTGCACTAGCTGACATGTTCTTGGTGGATATAGCAGCTGACTGTGGGGTCAGACTGTGGCTAAGAGGGGTGTAAAGTCCCACACCAAATGTTGGAAAACAGCTGACCTTTTTCCCAAAAGGCCAGAAAAAAGGACAACTTTTAAGTGTCTGAGGCAAATTGCGCCATGTATAATCTAAACAGCCCCGATCTTTACGACATCTAGATGGCCCTGTTTCGAGTCTGAGAGCAGCAGGTGTAGTTTAGTCTGTTTAAAGCTCAGCAAAGTTACCAAATAAAGAGCAAAAGGCTTGTGTTTACTTTGTGTCCCGGAGAGAGCACTCTTTAGCAGTGAGAGAGACACTCCAGATACCTGCGGCTGGGCCCATCATAATGTTTACTCTCTTCCTCTCGGTGTGAGGAAACCATGGATTTAAGTTCCTCACAAACACAGGCTCCAAAATGCTAAGTCATAACCACTTAGGGACTAGAATTAGAAAAGAAGGTTTTTTTTGTTTCTTGTTAGGTTCTGGTGTTACAGCATACGTGTAATGAGAGGGTAAAATAAATCTTTATTGTTTAACGAATCTTAGGTGAGAACTGGACAACATACATTTTTAACTCAAAAAATGTGTTTGCTGGTTGGTTAAATTAAATCAAAGAACAAACACTTAGGTCTGGGATACAAACGTGATCTCAATTACAAAAAGTGTTAAAGAAAATAAGAAAAAGAAAGTTAGGTTTGCAGTATTTACAGCTTTTGTTTTTTTCTGTCAAAGTGAAGTTTGAAGCTATGCCACTGACTAGAAGCTACAAGCTACTTCTAAATTCTACTGTCAAAATTACACAATGTAATAATTTAATTTAAAAAGCCAAGAAAAGGTAGCTAAACAAAACCTCTCACTAAATTTTCACAAATTAGAATCTTAAAAGCCTGAACAGCATTGATTAAATGTAACTCTGACATCTGCTCCTATGTCCCATTTACTGCCCCGACTTGTCTCCTGACCAAAAGCAACACTATGCACTTATGTACCTTGTATGTATAAGATGTATTGGATGTGTTCTTATGACATGGTATTGTGCCTCAACATTTAGAGTTACATAATAAAGTATCTGCTGGGTTCACTGTCTCTAATAAAGAGGGAATATTCTTTTTAATCATACTGTCAAAACTGTCAAAAGCATGAACTTTTTCAGGCCTCTACAGTATAATCCATTAACAATGAGAAAAAAAATCCTATTGGGGGTAAAGGCTGCTATAACTAAGATAATTATGTAAAAGGAAACAGCACAAACAAATGTTTTTTATGGCTCAGGATTTGTATTTTAGAAAACCATTTAAAAGTAAATGACTAACACCAGGATGTCTCATTGCCCGCATACTGGTTAGTCTTTGAGCTACTGTGAATAATCAGCTCACCTCACATTTATCTCAATAGACAATATAAGATCCATGACACAAAAGCCATAGAGGGAGAGATAAATGCACAAAAAGATGTATTAAAGGGCATAAAGCGCAGTGAGTTGATTTATCTACGCTGGTTAAACACAGCTGCACCTCTGTCCAGCTGTGAGCAGCGAGGGGCCAAATGATCAGGAACACATATCATTAGTGGGATCATTCTCCCACATGCCACAGTAAGAAGTCCATTAGTCGTCCATAAAGTCACTGAACAATCCCACTGCTGTTGCCAAGAACTCACAGAACCTCCTTTACCCCAAGGTCCTATTTAAATTCCAATAATGCACCCACCGCTCGACTGCAACGTTCCAACATTCAGCCCACTTCCTCTTTTATACGTTCAGACATTCTCCTCATTGAAGGCTGCTCCAGCCAAGACAACCCCCCTCCTCTCTCCTATTCCTTTTCCCTGTTAAAACCATACTCCTCTTCGATCCCACAGGAAGTGCGAGAGGAAGACTGTAGTGGGCGGCGAAGCACGCTGTTATTGCTGCTGCCGCTGTTAACTCACTCCTCACAGCTCGATGCCAATAGGACCCCCCTTTCTTCCCCCCTGCACCTCCTCCGGCCTGGAAAAGACGAGCAGAGGAAGAGAAAGAAAAACAACAACCACCGGCAAAGGAACCCACACTTTTCACACATTGTCCCAGCACAAGAACACAGCTGTGGCTCGGGAATCCCCATGTTGAGTTTAGCATTCCCTACCCTGAGCAGCAGGTTGGAAAACGGCTACAGAGAGCGAACAGATAACTCTCACTCACTGGACTCTTCACTTGACCTAAACAGAAGAGATAGATGCTCTGCTTAAGAGTTTCTTTTTTTAGACAGGCATTTTTGTACAGGCCTAACACTGTTATTGTCTTAGTCATGTCTGCGTGGCTCGGCCCCCAGTTCACACAGACCCCATAAAAGGAATATTCCTAGAAAAGCCTCTGGTTTGCAGCTTTACTCTATCCTTACTCACCATTTGCTGTCCACATCAGCAGGAGCCCTTAAGTCACTGATGAGTAGTTTCTTCCTAATCCACGCTACAGGAAAGAGCCAGGGTTAAGTGCAGCCGAGGGAATGCGTTAGTGCAGGCCGAGAACTTTCCTCAATGCAAAAGAGGATATAGTTACATTTTGACTTGTATTTGCCAAAAGCGTGACCAATTTGATTTGGACAGAAAAGCTCAGAAGAATGTAGTTATGACTTCCTGATGACACAGCCACATGAGATGTTTGCAATGCAATGGGGTGCCGCTAATACATTAGAGAGCAGAGTAGTCATATTCTTCTGAATGTCTGAGAGCTTTTCACCACAGAAGTGACAGAAAATGATACTAGTTTTCATCCCACAGCTCTTTTATGGCAGCTCAGATTTCATCAATTGTTAACATTCAGGCGTTATCTTGTTCCTGACAAAGACAAACAATTAAAATTCAGCTCTACAACATTAACAACACTGTGCAACAATGCCTAGCTTGTTTAAAATGGTTATGACTGAGCAGGCTGGTTGTTTCAAGGCCGCCCCCTCACTCCAGACACAAACAGAAAGAGGATTTTGCAAAACCTACAATGCCCGCTGACTGATTTGACTCAGTCATCAAAGGCATCAAACTTGGAGCACAGTCTCTTCTTCATATCAACACAGGAGCCGGCCCCGAAGCATAATGTCAGAGAGTGGACAGTTACATAAGCCCTGGACCAACACAGTAATATCTATGAGAGTTCCACATCAAAGAGGTCTGTCCATTTCTGATATAGCCTTTAACACACACAGTATGAAATGATAAAAAATAAAATCACTAGTGGTTACAATGTTTACAATGTCTCTTTAAAATTATTTAAGTTACACTTGGCTCCATGTTACATTGTGTTCAACTACAACCCAGTCACAAGTAAATAGCAAATGAATGCATGAGTAAGTATTGACTGTATAAAGCCTAAAGAGCTTGTTGCAGATTTCTACCTAGTAAACAATAATTTTACGCATGTATGATTTTATTCTGGATGTTTTTAATTCACCAACAGGTGCCACGCATTTATAAACCCAGGACGAATCTCGACACTGCAGCCTGCTCCAGCCACAATGCCCATAGGAATAAAAGTTATCTTTCCCATTTATTCAATTTATTTTAAATACCTCCAGCGCCACGGTTAAAAAAAAATAAACAAATTGAAATGTTTACATAATATTCTCTGACACAAAAATTAAATAAGACAGAGTATTTTAATTCTTTGGAAATCTCCTTGTGTAGCTGCTTGTTAAAATAATACTCGGATAAAAACTGAAACCAGCTCAGGAAGCAGTGGTTGTTATAGGAGATATTGTGATTACCCCGAGGACTATAATCCTGGCCCTGGTCCAGCTATGCACTCCAGTCCAGACTGTGTCTAGGGATCCTATTGTACTCCCAACCACAACACCATCACACTTAAGAGCTGTTAGGAAAATGAAAAGAGGTATACAGCGATAAATTATTAGTGTTTTAAATGTCACGCTGCTGTAACATGAAACAGTTCTCTGGAGTTAAGTATATTGCCTGCTCTAACGGTGTATTAGGCAATCTTGACATGAGAAGGTCAGCTGTGTTTAATTTTTTTAATTAAAATTTTTTAAATGGGAGTAAACACAGCAAACAAGGCAAGATGAATTCCTTTTTTTACAGGCATCTGGCTTCAATTATGAAAACATGTAGTAATGAAGATGTTCCACTCAGGGTCCCACCAGGAAATTAATTCTGAGCCCAACGAAGCATCGGTGTTGTTAAAACTTATTGAGCAATTAGAAAAGCTTGAGCACAAGGTGTAGAGAGAAGAGAATATGTCGTCATCGATTAATATATACAGTATGTGTTTTCAGATGCACGCAAAATTCCTGAGAAGTGAGGTGCTGGCACAGTAACAAGAAGCTGACATCTTCTTTTCCCTTTCACTACCTCACGATTATAACCAGAAGAGTAACATCTGGAATTAAACTTCACTGCAGTACGTGATGTTTCAGTTCAGGTGGGAAATTAATTAATTAATTAAAGAGGGCTTATACAAATCTGATGATCAAGCACTTTCTTATTTTCCATCTTAGTGTAGATGCACAAACAGCTAAATTGATTCACTTAAACTAGCTGGCTTTCCTGGCTTTAGGGCCATTTCAGATGCCATTCTCTTCAGTGTTGACACAAAGCGGTAAAGTCGTGTCTACATGGCAAGTTAAGGTCAGAGGAAGACAGATAAGCCTGTGTCAAAGAATATAAGAGTCCCAAATAAAGAACCCTTTGTCCAAGGCTTTGGGGGTTTGACCAGAAAAGACAAAGTTAAGTTTGGTCTATACTAAAGGGACAGGAATGCATTTTTCTTGTGTGCCTTTCTTAAGTGTCCATGTACTTTTTATTGTTTTGGACTCAGATGATGGTAGAGTATGTATTTTGGCTAAAACATTAGGCGACTAACATTTTCATGAGAGGTCCTTTTGTATCAAGGCCACCACGACAGACAACGTAAGCTGAGAGTCTAAACCTTGCACTTTTGCCTCTTGCCAGTACCAAGCCAGTTCAAATATGTGACAGGGGGTCTAAAAGGAAAGAAAACCCACAAGCAATTCAGGTATCAGCTATCAGTCATTCTCAATGTTGACTTTGTTCATGGGAAACTTTATAGTAAGTTGGATGGATTTTCAGAAACTAGTGTACCGTAAAGCACTAAACTCACCCTGCTCTTATTCCCTGTTTACTTACTTCTATCAACCTTTTGATTCAACGCTGGAAAGGTACATATGATAGAATTTTCACCACACCCTTGAAATGAAGCATGTAATGCCTTAAATCCCTGGGAATCATTTTCAAAAGTTAAGCGATAAAAAACTATTAGACAAGCCTCCTCACTGTTCTTGTCACAGCTATAAATAACTGCTGGATGTATTTAGAAAATTAAGCCTGAAGTGACAAAAACCTGCATTAACTCTGCCTGAGTTAACTGCACTGGTCCATTGTTGACACAAAATGGTAAACCTTGAGGCATTAGTGTAAAGCACTGCCAATGCAAACTGATGCAAAACAGCCAAGTAGTCCATAGTAAATCCTTTTAAACAGGAAGTCCTTTTGGTTTAGGCTACCAATAAAGCTCATAATGAATCTCAATCCAGCTTCTGACAAAGAATTAGTTTAATAAAAATGTGATGAATTAATCATAATGTACCATAAACAACTTACTACACCATGGACCACACAGGAAGAGCATAAATGCTATTAGGGAAGTGAGGTTCAGAGATCAGGCACCACCCTTTAGTCAAGTCTTTCTTCAGAAATATTTGGAAAAGGGGTTTTGTTTGTAAAGCCATTGTTCTCTTCCCTATGGGGGATTCCACCTTTGGATGAAAACAGCTCCTGTGAATGACCTGCGGGCTGTTAAAGAAGACGCCACACCTACAGGACGTCATTATAGTAAGAGAAATGCAAGTCAAAGTTAAAGCAAAAGATCACACTGTGTTCTTCAGAAGTTTGTGCCTCTTCATCTGCATCTTCATCTTCTGTCACTTTTGAATTCTCCAATTAACACCTAAGACTTAAAGATACAAAATTGGCATCTGTGGGAAAATGTGTGAGACTACATGTTCTGTGTAGTTTTAACATAATGTGAGCAGGGTGTAAGGCTTGTGGTAAATTAAAGATATGGATTTTATCCAAGATGAAAGGCTCAGGGATGAAAACATAATGTTCTATGCCCATTTTCCATCTTTACCCTGGAGCACTGCTTCAGCACTTTTGCTCTGACAAGAACTTTCTCATGAAAGCACTTCACTAAAGACTAAAACCTCAATGTGAAATCTTTGTTTTCTTTTAACGCAATCACAAAGAGGTTGATGTATTTACACTGATGTTAACACATGTCCACATGAAAAAACTGTTCAAAATGCAGATTCATTGTAAAAGGAAAACACCAAAGAAACCCTTCAGAAACCTTTGAGTTAACAGACAAAAAGGCCAATCTCAAAAACAAGCTAATTTTATATTTTTATTAACATATGAGTTCTCCATTCACAAATATTTTATAATCCTTGTAATATTCGTACTATAAACAGTTCAGGTATAATAAGATGGACACATAAAGATCGGCTGACTGTTGTGGCCTCTTTTCCCTTTTAACGCCGCACGTGATGAGATGGGGAGATAACTCAGGGCTTTTTCCAAACCTAAATTCCTTGTTCACTTTCCACTTTCCACGTGCACGTGTCGGATCATGGAAAGGCCATAAATACAGTTACCATGTACAAACTAGTTCAATGAGTAACCACATTTACCCCAAGCTGGCTCTTTAGTGAATGTATAGACACTAGAGTTTGTTATAGCATTGTTAAAAAATGTCAGACATAAAAATAAGACATTGTTGTGTCTGGTTGGTTTAGGCCACAAACCAGACTTATAATTACAATTTACAGAGGTGTGCTTTCAATTTGGGGGCATGACAATAGGTTTACTGTTATCTTTACAGTAAAATGTTAGCATAGGAACAAGGCTGCTTTAGTCTTTTTTCCTTTTGTCTAGTCTTGGGTACATCTGGTGGATGGCATACATCCTCCAGCTCGGCCTTAAGTATTAGTACTGCCAGATAACCTGCCCTCCACAGAGGCACCATTGTCCCTGAGTGAAACCAAAATCCTGAACCAGAAGCCTTTCAAAAGTCTCTACCAGTCAGATACAATGCACTTTATCAAAAACTAAATGGGGGAAGGGGGCAAGTGAGAAGTTATCCTCCAACTCCCCGGGCCCAGAGCAAAAAGTTATATTGTGAACAATGTCTATAGCAGATGAAGTCTGTGAAGGTCGTCAAAGGAGCAGGCTGTATTCACACCACGCAGGGCCACTCTAGACCCTGAAACGCAGACAAGAGATTCTAGGATTACACAGGATCATAATGTGCATTTCACTACAGACATTTATCTAAACCCAGAGCGTGGGCCTTAATGAAAAGAAACAGCACGATTCTGCTAAAGTGATGGAGAAAGCAGGCGGCTGATGAGAAAAGCTGTCTTGTTAGAGTCCAACACAACACAGGGAAAAGCACTTACTCAGGATGCAGAAAAACAGCCCTGCACAGCTGAGAATCTTCATGATTCAGCATCAGTTTTGCAGGTATCCAAACACATTTAAATGCAAAAATGCACATTGAGGCTGGCCTTCCCTTCATCGACAGGAGACTACTGCAGAGCTTTTCCCACCATAGATTTAAAGTAATAATGAACGTATAAAGCCACGGTGTTTGT
Source organism: Perccottus glenii (assembly GCA_024416835.2). Lineage (NCBI taxonomy): Eukaryota > Metazoa > Chordata > Actinopteri > Gobiiformes > Odontobutidae > Perccottus > Perccottus glenii. The sequence goes on from CM044557.2 coordinate 20,670,827, forward strand.
GGAAACAGAAGAGATTATCATAGAAAGAGAAAGGAGAAAGGTCACAGCACAAGACGCAGATACTTTGTACCATTGTTGAAGCACATTGCAGATGATCTAGTTAACCACAGTCATGATAAGAGAGTCCATGTTGAGTTTAATAAGATAAAATCAACCATAAAATGTAAAAGTGTAAAAGACTAGCAGCAGTGCTTTTCTGATTTCTGAATTGTAAATCAATGGGAGTCAGGCATCTTGGAGCCGACCCTCACTTGTGCTTCCTGGTTCACTATTGTCTATTGTCAATGCTACTGCGAGTTATCTCCCAATCTCGAACTGTGAAAAGTTGAATAACCCAGTAATTTGTGAGAAAGCATATTGATTTAAGCGGGTTATCTGGTGCCCAAAGCAAGCAGGGGAGCCTCGCATAAGGGATTAAAGATTTAGCTCATGACATGCCCCTGAGATTAGTTTGATCTTTCACACATCTCATGTAGCCTGGTTACACAGCAGTTTGGAAAAAGACTTAAAAATTACCTGGTTATTAATACACATAATAAAAATTTAATCATTTCTGCACAGCGTGAGTTCAATGGATTCATTGAGCATTAGAGTCTTATCAGGGAAAGGAATAAGCCCAGTTATTGCTTGTGGTTGGCTGCTGGGTGAAGTGGCAAGTGTTATTTACAACCTGCTTGGCGTCGGCGATGGTGACAGTTAATAACGGATCATGGGATCGGGGATCGGGTTTTGAATATCCTGCCGAAGCAGTCAGACCATGGCACAAGACTGACAGGTGCACTTCCTGTGGGAGAGACCGCTACTGTCAGGTGTACTATCATTTCACTTCCAACGTTTGGCCCATAAAAGGCTTGCAGAGGTGACCTAGTGCAAATATACTTGCTTCCTCAATGTTGTCATACTGATAAAGGAGATTTAGCTTTAATAGCAGGAAATGGGTTTGTTCTGATGTAATATTAAATGAAAGCGTTTTATTGTACTCTCAGTCCAATGAGAGAAACAAACCTTCAGTTGTTATACTCGAGATAAAAGGCTCTATTTTCTACCCATGAGCTCATCAAGTTTATAAATCTCTTTATTTATGTAAACAGTTGACCAGATGTTCGCGCTGGTTTCACAGCAACCCAGACACTTGCATAATGAAATCAAATGCTTTAAACAACATCAAGGAGCAAGATAGGATTGCTGAGTTTTTGTTATTTTTATGGATGTTACTGTGGTGCGATGTACTAAGAAGGGCCAACACCGCAGGTTTTAAAGCACATATTGCAATATGTTACATGTATGCATATATTATAATGACTTGAATATTTACAGCAACATTATGCCGTTTTCCAAGATTTGTACACACTCCTGCCAACTCTTATTACACCGTCATGTCTGATAATGTACCTTGTCTTTAAGGTGTGAAAAAGTTGTGATAGATCTTTTCAGAAGTCAATTCCCAATAGATGGTAGCATGCCTTGTCACTCAGAGTTACGATAACTGTTGAGTCACTTGCGCGGTAAAAACATGATGAAACCATGCCAGAGAAATGAATCGTTGGGATCCTAATTGATCACAAAAATATGAAAGCACATACTATACCCTGAGAACACTGCCAAAATATTATTGCCTGAAACAAAATACTATTGGTATTGGTAACTATAGATTTGAACAATAGGCTCACTGTCATGGCCTCAGGGCACCGGCAACGGCTGCACCGACTGATCTCCACTGGCGGCAGGTTAGAAATTTTTTAATTAAGTAAATATAGTGTTACGGTTAAAGCTAGGGTTAGACATGATCACCGATTGAACTCCTGGAGCTTGGTAATATAAGCAATAAAAGAATCAATGAGTTTTTTTACAGTGTCAGATTAACTCTTATGGACAGTGTGCTTGAAAAAATGTTCCTCATAAAAACATCTGTCTGAGCTCATGGCCAAAAACAAAAAACAACAACAGCAGCTCAATGCTCGGACATATGGTGCAAGTAACATTTCCTAGAAACATTCAAACTGCTGAACAGCACAAAAGACAAACAGTAATTACACCAAATCAACTAAAACACCCTACTTATGTTTACAGCCGCTCATTTTTAATCTTCTGTGGTCTTAATAAAATCCCTAAAATCCTTATTTACTGTGGAAGACTTTAGCGCAGCCAGAAAACTGCACTGTCTCATTTGTTTAGAGGCCCAGAAATATTTAGGGACTCTTGTCTTGTTGGCTCACAAACATTTTTGATTTGTTATGGTCCTGAAAGGAAAAAAAAGAAGCCAGTTTGGAGCAGACACAGGAGATGTAGGATTCACGTGCAGCACTGGTGGCACACACACACACACACACACACACACACACACACACACCGCTTATCTGCTTATGAGGGGGAACAAGAGTGCAATGAGTGGGACAATGATGATCCATGAGAGTAGGAAACAATTACAGCAAGTAAAATGAGACTTCTGGTCACTTTCTCTCTTGATGTGAGGTCTTTATAGGGCATGTATGAATCACTCAAGACGACATGTGGAAGAAATAAAATGTTCCCAATCTCAAATTTACATCTGAGTCCATTTATAGGCATGATGTGAGAAAAGGCCAAAGGAAAAAACTGACATGCCACAAAACGAAAACATCAAAACATGTCAAAGCCTGCTGTGTGAATGAGATGAGAGTGTCTGCTTATCTCCATAACAAGTTCACTCCGTTTTTGATTCTCTCAAGGCGTCGTTAAAAGCTGATATGCTATATTCTAACATACTTTTTCCCAGGTTAACTCTGCGTACACACAAAGACTGCATAAAGCTATAAAGCAAAAAAAAAAAGAAAAAAATAGTCTTAGACTCTGCCCATACAGCCATCCATATCACACACAAAACGCTGCACATTCATGCTTAAAAGATAACAGCTATAAAAGTAATATATTCCAGTTAATTGCACAATCCACAGCCCTCCCTGCAGCATCATCGCAGATCTGCTGCAGGTTTTAGCACTTTGTCATTACACTGGAAATGTGGGAGAGATATTTTGCACATTCCAACTTTAAGCAACGCTGTAGACTCAAACTTAACTGTGATTATCCTCATATACATTCACAGCCTCCTTGTTGCTATTTCAGTTCGTAGGTTGAACCGCGAGCTCCTGAAGAACTTTTTCTCACGCTGTTTCAACTTTTCACGCAGCGTTAGTTTTCTGTGATTTATGTAAACACCACCCTGAGAGGAAAGTATCAAGTTTGCATTGCTTTAAAGCCACGTCCCTGCCCTATAGCTCTCCAAGACTTACCTTTCTTTTCCGCCAGAACGCAAGAGCCGTAGAAGAAGAGCGAAGAGGTGAGAGTGAACCACTTGAGAAAACGGGTCGCCATCGTGTTTATTGACGTCCTCCGGTAAAAAGGTGTCATTCCATTCCAACAGCGAGCGATATTCCGCTTTTTACAAAATACCCAAAGTTGTACCACTCTCCTGGAAAAGTGTAAGATTTTCTTCTCTCTCTCTCTCTCTCTCTCTCTCTCTGGTAAACGCCAACTTTGACAGCTCCTCCTCCTTACAGATCTGCGCAGGGCTCAGTCAGTGTGCGCTCCTCAAAGCCAAGGCGAAGACGAACCGCTGGCGGCACGACGTCACTGGAGAAGGGGCGTGCCTCCCGCAGGTACAGGCTGTGCTCTGCTATTGGCTACTACTACAGGTGCTAAAGACCAGCACAGGAATGCTTGGCCTTGAATAGTTTTTATACTTTCTGAAAAAGAACAGCAAATTGGCACATTTTTTTTAATACATAAAGCATATAGCCCATGTTTAAACAGTTAAACAAATGGTCTTGAAATGTCTTAGGCCTACTTCTAAGCAAAGTATGTGCTTAATGGCTTTGAAATAGTTTGAATGATCTTAACTTGCTTTTCCAGTTATTTACAACCAAGTAGCTATTACAAGTTTAATGTCACAACTAATATAATAAATGTATATGTTTCATTTTGAAAGCAGTTGTGGATTAGTGGCGATAGGTTTGCTGCCATTCAGATAATGTTTATGATACCAGGAAATGAGACAGAAATGAAATTGGTTTGATATTAACATTATTATAGGTGTCTGTGAGTTTCCTGTTACATTGGAACATATTTTGAAAAATGACCCATTCACCTTGTTATCCAGGAAAATGTACTGAATGAATATATACATATGAAAATGTATGAGCACTGCTGGATTATGCTGTAATATGATTTGCAAAATAAAGATATGCAAGGACAAAGGACTACAGGGGCGGCAGTGGCTCAGTGGTAGAGCGGTCATCCTTCAACCGGAAGGTAGGAGGTTCGATTCCTGCTCTCCCCACAGTTCATACTGTTGTTGTGTCCTTGGGCAAGACACTTAACCCGCCTTGCCTTGTATGAATGTGTAAGAATGTGAATGTATTTGGTGATGGTCGGAGAGTCCGTAGGCGCGGAATGGCTGCCACGTCTCTGTCAGTCTGCCCCAGGGCATCTGTGGCTATAGATGTAGCTTACCACCACCAGTGTATGACTGTGGAGTGAATGAATAATTGATATGTAAAGCGTCTTTGCGTCCCCGGAAAAGCGCTATATAAAATTGATGTAATAATAATAATAATAATAATATTATCCAGCTTAATTTATGGAGGAACACGGGATATATTCCTCCGAAATCATTGACCTTTTCAGGAGATGTTTCTTAAAGTAAAAGTTAAGTTAAACCTTTTTATTTCCGATTTTTACCTCAGCCTGTAGAAATTGGCAATTTTTAAAATGGCATAATTTAAATACAAAAACCTATAATGCAATCTTCATAACAACATATGTTCCTTTAACTTTTTTTCCTTCTCGATGCTGGGAGAATACTTCCCCTAAATATTCTATATTATATCATTATTAGTTTTTGACAATGTTTAGGTTGTGCTTTATTTTATATTTAATCTTGTGCTGTATTGTCCTCATCTGATTTAGCAATAGGTTATCTCTAGAGCTTTTATTACTTTTGAATGATGGAACAAAGCATAACATCCCAACGTCCCAACAACAATGACGAAATCAATCCCAAATCAAAGTCATCTTGTTCCGTGTTTTTTGAAAATGATCCTCAGTGTGAGTGTCATTTACTGTAGCTCTGGGATGGATTCTGATGGGAGCTGAGCCTAAATGCTTGTTGATGTCCACAGATCCAACTCGGAGTGATAAAACTCATTTTTCACACTGCTGCTTATTTCATTACCGCAGCGTAATGCTTTAGCAAATTGTCTTTGCTTGTACTGTTAGAGGGAGAGGTTATTGTGTTTGGGGAAATGATGCCCACTGAGAAGAAATTACACAATATGAGGTTAATGTTTCACATGAGACAACACCGAAAAGCGTTTGAATGGAGTGTTTTTACTGTGGACGTGATGCAACTGACAGTCTGCCTTGTTGGAAAACTGGACAAACATACTGTAATTTGCCTTTTAATCACACACACTATTAGTTGTAGATTTTATTGATCCATCCAGTATCTTACATCTCAATTTCTTGTGGTCCAGATAAATTATTAACAAATAACATCTTATTATTATAACATTATACAATTGGAATTATCTCTTCAGAAAATAAGTTATCCTTCAAATAACCCAGTTAATATTAAACTTATTGAAAACAGGAGTAATTCACTTTAAAAAAAAACCAACACTATCCTGATAAAAAGAACACAAGATAAGCTGCACTGATCATTTGCAAATTTTTCCCCATTGTAATATCACACTCGTGGTTACAACATAGAAATAATATTTTAAGAGGGACACCACTCAAAAAGTACAGAGGTTGGGTCCCACTGGGATTGACTAAAAGTACAATAAACATTATTTCTGACCAAATGTTTTCCATCCTTTTGTTTAGTGCTCACCAATAAGTTAAAGTCCAATCCAGGTTTACCTGTCTTTTGAAAGAACTCTGGATACCTGCCTTATACTTTAACAGCATTTTCTTTTCTTCTGTTACCAGCTGAGACTTCCTCAACTAAAAACATTGTTCCCTTGTAAAAAAAAAAATACTAAAAGGCAGAAAAGAGATTTTGGTTTACAGATACACCCACCACTTATTGTTCTAATCTAAAGTGACGTGGTGTGGAATAATAATAATTAAAAAACATCAATTATTAAATTTTTCATCAAACTCCTGCATTTTACAGAACTCAAGTACTACATGAAGTGTGACTCCTAAAAAGACAATGCAGTTAATTGCCGATTGTCCAGGGTGTAGTGGTCCTCCTCACATCCAACGCAGCTGGAATAAGCAGTAGAAAAAAACTCTATCTTACATTAGAACAGTTAGCTTGGCTGGAAGATAACATGAGGTCAGTAAAAGGCTGGATTTCCAAATAATTCTCTCTAAGATTGGTTTATCATGATCAACTTTTTATGCTACAATAGAGAACAGCAACAACGAAATTCACCAGAGGACATTTTCTACACCACTGACCAATGCCTTCATTGTGAAATTTTCCGAAAACAAGAGCAACAAGAAGTCCCAGTTGTAACTGTCTACACCTCTTTCCTAAGGCCTTGTTCATGTTGCAACAGCCTGCACAGTGCACTTTGCTATGGCTGCGTGTTAGCCGAGCAGAAACCTTAACAATCAGGATATGAAAGCTGCACCGATGGGAACTTAAGACGAAAGAAGAGAAGAAGGTGTCTGATTGATTGTGTGGAAAGATGACATGGCTTATGTTGCAAATACATGTCCAACCTTGCAAAAATAGTCTCATAATGTCTACCTTTTTCTAAGAATGTGTTGATAAATGCATCACCTGTATTGAATTCTCCCAGGGCTATCAAAGATCCAGATTGTAAAAGCAGAGATGATATCAGCTGAGGTTTACACGGGGAATCTTATTAATCGGTTCAGCGAGGCAGAAAGGTTGTATGACATGTTGTGAGACAGTTATTATGAGGCTCTGAAGTTTGATGTGCATGACTTGGCCCAGATGGACCAGCAACATCTCTTTGCAGTTCACAGCTATAACTCACTGTTAAATGAACAAACAGATTTATATGGATGGCAGAAGATAGTGGTTGATGACTATTTTCTGGACAATATGTATGCATATTTTTGTTGTTCTTTGTTTCTCTTTAAGTACAGCTGAGGGTCTTTTCAAAGTCACTCTCTTACATCTTGGCTAAATAACATATTGTTTGCTAATAAGTAAATCTGGGAAGGCTGAAGCATTTCAAACAATTTAAATGTCTTTATATTTTGGAGGCTACACTTATGTAGCTGTGGTTTCATTCGTTATAAAAGCCTGTAAGTCAAGTCAAGTCAAATTCATCAAGTCAAACAGAAGCTCATTTTCTGTGTTATTTCTGGTCACACTTATTCACAGAATCTCTGACACATAACGAACCTGTGTTCTGTCATGGAAGGTTTGACTTACATTAGATGTAACTGAGTTTATTATATCTTTAACAATAGCTGTCTGACTCTCATTTCCCAGCAGTGATGCCCCAGGCGTCAGCAGCAACCTGTCAACTACCAATTAATTATAGGTTTAATTAAAGAAATCTGTGAGTTTACCTCATATGTAACCATCTGTCCAAGTCTCATTCAGATACTTGCTAAAGGCACTTTTCTTTTTTAAGAATAGACTGATAAAACACACGTATATCTTATTGCACTGTGTTTCGGCACTTCCTGTCAAGGCCCCTGACTTCTGGAACAGAGCCATGTTCACTTGCCTGAGCATGTGGTCTCCATGGCAGCCCATTGGCTTACACAGTAAACACCTCATGGTAAATGAATGAACCTGTTAAAATCCAAAAGGAATCCCGTTCTTAACTTCAATAGTCACATTATGTTTCAAAATACTGACTACGTTGTTCACGGTCAAAACTGATGACTGATGTTTGAGTGAGGTTTAATAAGATTTTACAGGTTTTATGAGAAAGAATGTGAACAAAATAAGGTTCTGTTGATAAACCAGAAGAGTATTAGAAGTTAAAATATCTCACAGTTTAATGCATTGGTCTTTATCTTTACTCTTTCGCATATGCTTTATAACGTGTGTTCATTTTTGTGAGATGAATTCAGGTTTAAAGTGTTTCTGGTCTTTGGAGATAGAGACTCCAATAGCTGCCGGCCACAGACCTAAAGGAAATGTTGCCATCTTGTGGTTTGTTTGCTGAAGGCAGACTGTGGCTATAGCCCTGCTTTGAGTTGACAGGAGCCAGATATGTCTTGTAGGGTGTTGGTTGTGTTGGTCAGATTTGAATTCAGACATGAATAGTGGCATAAACTTGAGCACTTTTTATTAACCCTTTATATTTTATGCTTTATGAAGAGGAATTCTTTCATAGTTAGTGTTTATACCAAATTTAAACTACAGATCTATTTAGAATGTCTAAATAGCCTATGTGAGATTAATAAATGTGTCTAAACACTTGTTTTTGGAGAAAAACATCTATTACACAAATTCATGTCTTGTTTAACACAAGACATAAAAACATAAAAGCCATACTGATTTAAATATATTTAATTGAATTGGAAAATGGCATAGCCATACTGATTTAAATATATTTAATTGAATTGGAAAATGGCATAAACATTATGGAACATTATAACCATGTTTAACCATTGCAAAAATTAAACAATCTCCTCACTGTCTGTGAAGGTTCTCAGTCATCCAGGACATCTTGAAAAAAAGGTTAAAGTAAAAGCATCTGGACCCCAGTTTTCAAGACTTTTCGTCTCTAATTCTAAGAGACTTTATTAATTCTGAGATTGACTGGTAGGAGAGCTGAGCGTATATCTCTAGAGGGAGGAGTTTCCCCTGAAACCAAACCTGATGGACCAGGCTGTTCTCAGTAGTTGGCTCTGAAAGGGAAGTGTGACTCCTGATGTGAGAGTCGTTAAGGCTCCTCCTAAATGACTAAAATGACTAAATGTCCTCCCTCTAGAGATATAAGCTCAGCTCTCTTACCAGTTGATCTCAGAATTGATAAAGTCTTTTGGAATTAGCGACGAAACGTCTTCACCTTGAAAACTGAGTCCAGATGCTTTTACTTTAACCTTTTTTTTTTCCAATTTCCTCACTGCTATTTTATAAAAAGTCATAATAATCCATTTTAATATTCAACCTCTACCACTAGAACACAAAACATTAAATAACAAACAAGTCTCTGCATTTAAGTGGTAGGAAAGGTAAAAGGTAGCCTCCTTTTACAAAAAATTGTAGCACCTGTACAAAATGATAAAAATATTTTCATTTTTGTGTATTTTGTAGAAGGTCATCACATTTCAGGCTAAAATAATGACGTTTAGGGTATTTTTTTTATATTATAATGTAACTACACAGGGTAAATACAGGGTTCAATTTTATTCAAATTACTTGATATTGGTGGGACAAACAGATTTGTGGGACATATATACCTGACATCATTAAGATTTATGGGGCCTACGTCTTTTAAACCTGAATTTACACATATTCAAATAAGCCTCATTACACTGACTGTATGTAAGTGTTTTGAAACAAATGAAGTGACAACCAAAATCAAAATAGTAAAAGTGACTTTTCCCACACTGACATGGAAATGGCCCATTCAAGCTTTAACCCAAAAAAGCAAAGAAAAAAAATTCAGGTCCCCTTATGTGGACATGTTCCAGTGTCCTATTCTTAGTTTATCCTATATGTTGTAGGAGGTGGTTTAGGCAGAAATGTAGGCTGCCTCTAATCTGCCCTCGGTTGCTATGGTGAATCTTAAGCTAACATATCCGAGGTCCCGAGAGACACAGGCCTCACTGTAAAAGCTTTCAAATGACTGTGGAGACATTTCGTGTAGCATGCACTGGCTCTCGCGGTTCTTGTGATGCTAACGTGCAGCGCTGCGCCGCGTGAGGAGCCAGAGCGCACGCGTCGAGTCGGGAGGGAGCATATCTTGCGCAGACTGTGTACTGTACATGGCCATTGATGCTGCTAGATAGATGTAGCCCCCCTGATGTAAATAAGAATGGCGAGGCAAGCGGGTGTACAATGCAGCGCTTGACATCGGTGCGTTACATGGGATTATTTGTGCAGACGTCCTTTTGCCGTTTTCATCGGAATCTGCCCGCTTGACAGCCAGCACGCCCGATGGCTTTCATTTGACACACGAAAGGGAGGCATAAGCAGACGAGGCGGCTTCTTCTGATAAACACTCGGGAAAAACAGGTCATTATGACCTTAGTATCCTCCATTAAAAGAAAACCATTGGATTGCGTTTACGCGGCAGCTTTCTGCTTGCATCTTCTGCTTTGGATTTCATGTGCCGTGTCCGAAGAGGAGCATCATCATCACTTCAACGTTGAGGTAAGATAAATGGCCTTCCCAGGTTATTACAAATGACCGTGCTCTCTCTACCTCTACAAATCATCCTGCCTCAGCAACATGCACACAAGCCTTAGCACGCTTTCCCATTACCATGAGACATTACACGAAGACGTTGTGTCAGCAGAGTGGAGTTGCACGGAGAAAATATAACGCATTTCTCATTGGTAAGCATGCAATAAAACACAAGGCTGCTCATTTCAGGTTATTACACTGTGGTCCGTAAGTTGAGCTGATCCGAGTGTTCAGCCCACATCAATACACTCTATTGGTCAATATTGGCTCTGCCCAAAGGTGTAACAGTATTTATGACAATAAGTAGCCTACAAGTCATCAATAATGCCATTTCTCACAAAACAAACCACTGTTCTACTTTATTGGAGATACACATTTACTGCTAATATCTGTTTGTGAGAAGGTTTTAGTAAAGGATAGATGTATTCTTTATACAAACACTATTATATACCAAGTCTAATGTGTGTGGGCAAAATGAAGCTCAAACATTTGCTAAAAAAAGACTTTAGATAAGCGTTGCTATTTACACACGACTTGCATAATTGGGTCTTATTAGCTTATTAATTGATGAAAACTATCACATTTACCCAAGCCCTTTACTCTGGAGGAATGAAATGCTGAGGCTGCCACACACAAACACACCATTATTCAATTTTATGCCTCAGCGCAATGTGCATGATATCTCCTTCAGGACAAACACAGTCAGGAAGCACACTCAGGAGCGAGGGAAATGTGGACAAACAAGGCTCAGGCAGAAGGAGGTAGAGCTACAATGGTGTAGGGCTGGACAGGAGAGTGAACTGGACAGATTAGCTCCAGCACTCAGATGCGGGCAGCCTTGGATTGTTTGTAACTCACGGCTCTGGGAGTCAGTGACAGTGACCCCTGGTTGCATCGCAGCCTTGGCTCTTTGCTCTGTTGCAAGCAGCTTTGTTGGACCAGTGAGTAGAGGCACTGGTCCAACAAAGTCGCTGACAGAGGTGAGGATTCAGCTAATCAAGATAGGTCATCAACAGACTTATTTTGTTGAAACATCACAATATTATTTTTAAATGAAACAAACTTTTATAGGACACATGACATGGAGAGTATATCGGTTGACAGGGGTTTTGAGATAATGGAAGAACCATGGAGCACAAAATCGTACAACTAAACTGACTATATGACCTGTTACTATATTACTAAATACAGGTCGTCATCTTGACTTGATCAAGCCTATAGTCCAGGTTTTTCCTCTGGATCTAGTCTCGTCCGTGGTCTGCTTTTGGATAGTGGTGTTTTGACTACAACATGATCAGTTTTTTATAACAATGATTTTTTTCATATGTCGTGATGATTTTGTAGGCCACTGTAGACTCTCACAAGAGTCGGAAGATTATGTGTGTCGATGTTTGTGTCGTCATAATGTGACTGGACATCTGCCAGTCTACACATACAGTGTTGAGGGTAATACTGGTACCTTAATAATGTGTTTTTATTTAAGTGTGTGTCAAATGAAAGAAAGCTCTATGGATTTATAGACTGGGTTTAATTCTGGTTTCTCACAAACAATTAGTATAATGCACCTGTCTTGCAGTTTACATGACAATAAACTACCCACTAAAACAACCATCTAGTCTATAAACCAAACTGTGGGGGCAACCAACATGATCTCTCTCTTCCCTCTGACAGGAATGGCTACAGAGGTATGGATACCTTTCCCGCACAGAACCGGGAATGTCACTCCTGCGCTCAGCCCACTCCATGCACTCAGCTATAGCTTCTATGCAGCGTGTATATGGTCTCAATGTCACAGGGACACTGGATGACAAAACCAAGGAGTAAGTATGAACTCATTTATATAAGTGCACACACTCCTACAATTTATCTGAAATGCTAAAGAGACCATTTAAATATGTGAATGGGTAGGTCAGAAATAAATATTATATAGAAGGACTTCACCATTAAACAACTGCAGGCTTTAAACATATTCACCTCTTTTCATTTTAATGTTCATGCAGTAATATCACAGTGAGCTGAAAATGATTTGTTAAATGTTGCGTCTTCATGTGAAAGTATGATGCAGTCTCCATCACTTTGTAAGTTGGCAGTCACTCATTTTGCTGTAGGGATACATTGGTAAAAGCCAGGTAGCTTATTGTTGTGATGTGGCAGTATATTTCCCCTGACGTTGTGTTAGTAAACTTAAATTACCTATTTTTTCTTTTTCTCATCAAAGCTGGATGCAGAAGCCAAGGTGTGGAGTTCCAGACAAATTGAAAGGTATTTCGCGGTCACGGAAACGGAGATATGCGCTGACGGGACAGAAGTGGCAGCGTACTCACATCACTTACAGGTGAAAGACGGTTGGCTGTTGTCATAGCAACCACTGACTGTAGCAGCGCTCATTGTTAAGTTTTAGATGCCAGTGATAATTGTCTCAGTTCTAGCTGTCTGTCATATCCCCTTTTAAGCTTCCTGGGATCATGTTGTCATAGAAACACACAAATATAGGCAACATCACACAATTAGAGACACAGGAATTAACACATGCAACTCTCAGAGTATAAATAATTAACTGAACAAGCCTCTTCCATTTGCTCTTTATATTCCCATTACTACAAGACAAAGCATTAGCCAAGCAAGACTGATTTTTTTTTCTCTCTCTCATATGAAATTGTTTGAAAATCCTTTTGCGTAAATTGCCCATAATCTCAGCAGAAAAATAATTCAGACCCTCATCTTATCACGGCTGATTAAGCTGCGCTTTTTAATAGGTTTTGAGGAGGACTGATAAACGGGTCTCTGGCACAACTGCAGAATTGACAGGTTACAGCAGTAATGGACGATAACACTGTCAATTTATTCAAATCCTTCCTTCTTCCCAGAATTTGAATTGATGAGCCACCTCTCTTAATGGAATGTCAATCAGTGCACAGCCGGTGCTGCTGACTGCACTTTATTCATGAAAATGAGTGCAAAGAGAGCGAGAGAAGATTTCACATTTCTCTGTGCCTGCCAGCGCCTGATAACGACTGCTGTGTTAAAAGTTCAACAAAAGCTGTCAGGCTTGAAATAGTTTTATCAAGTACAATTTTTTTAGTGACTACGCATTTAGTTTTTGTCATTTAGTTTTTAGTTTTGATAAATTAAAACAATCAGGAACAATTGACCCTGTTTTTGCCAAGTTCAAGGTTCATTAAGAAAAGGTTAAAGCAAAGGCATCTGGACAAGGTTCACCTTAAAAAGCTAGTCCAAATGCCTTTGCTTTAACCTTTTCTTCAACATAACCTGGATGACTGAGAACCTTCACAGACAAGGTTATTAAGGTAAATATGTTGAACTGTAAATGGATTTGAAAATAAGCATTGCAATTGTGAGTACTTTAAACAAATGATTGAAGCAATGAGACGTGTATGGTTCCAGAGGTTAGTATGTCACGCTCTCATCAATATTTCCTATTTTTCTTTTCCCACAGCATAAAAAATGTCACGCCGAAGGTGGGAGCCCGAGAGACTCACGATGCCATCAGACGAGCGTTTGATGTGTGGCAGGGTGTGACACCGCTGCGCTTCGAGGCCGTTCCATACAGTGCCCTAGAGACAGGCAGACGTGACGTGGACATCACCATCATCTTTGCTTCAGGTTTCCACGGTGACAGTTCCCCGTTTGATGGAGAGGGAGGCTTCCTAGCACATGCATATTTCCCCGGGCCTGGCATCGGAGGGGACACGCACTTCGACTCGGATGAGCCCTGGACCCTCGGGAATCCCAACCACGATGGTAAGTGAATGAGAATGGGCTTTTGGTTTGGAGAAAGGAAACACACAAATAGAAAATGGCAAAACCAGAGAGTACTAGTTCATATGCAAGTGGGTGTTTGTAATCACATGCTGTGTATTTCTTTTGTGTACATGAGCGATTTGCTGTTTAATACTTAGATGACAGTAAAAGGTGTTAGGACGACAGTAAAAGGTGTTAGGACGATATGAGACAATATCACTGTATGATAGTATCATAGTTAATGTTTCAGTTCAGTAAAAAATGTATGCAATTCTTCCAAATAAACAAATGCAGCCCGTTAAGGCTTAGATTTTTTATTGGTTGCATTGGTATTACTGGATTTTTTTTTTTCAAATTTATTTCAGACTCTTAGTCAGTTACACAAATACACATTTTAAAAAGACACCTGTGTCCTTACAGCTGTTGAGACGCAATATTTGACATTATGTTTAAATAATGTTTAATGTTTAATTAATTTGAGGCAGCAGCAGAGCTTGCCACTTTTGTTTTGGCTACAGCCTCCATTTGAACATTACCAGTTTGGTTAATGTTGTGTTTCTGGTCTTGTCTCAACTGCTCGTATTACAAAAACGCTATGTCATTTTCATCATGTATAACTTTGAAACTGCAGTATATATTGAAACCAGAAATCTTCACATACCTATTACTGTGTATTAAATATACACATTTATATCTAATATAATATAAATAGATAAAGGATGTGAGAGAAAGGAGTAGCATGGAGTAAATGAGGCAGAGAATAACATTCAGTCTCAGTCCATGTCTGTGTGTGGCATGTGCTCTAACCGCTGAGATAGCAAGAGGCACTAACTGTGAGGGACAAGTTTTTGGCAGGATTGAACAGAGTGATATTTTTGAAAACTTTATATGTAGTAGAAGGGGGTCTATGAAGGACTGATGGTCAGGCAGTGGTCAGTAGCAGAGATTGGTATCTAAAGCCAAAGATGAGAAATGCTTTAGCACAAACAAAGAACGCACAAGTGTCTTTGATCAGGCTGTGCTCTATAAAGACGCATCACCCCATCTGTCAGGATCCAAATGTTTTCCCCACATAATAAGCTCTTGAGATGACAGAATAGAGAGCCCTGCTATTTTAAGACATTAGTTTCTGGCACATTATGGCTATTCTGTTGCTTGATTTGAGTTATCATTTAGGAAATTGTCTCCAGAAGTGTTCCTGTTATGGCTGTATTAATTTTGTTACATAAGGCAAAAATGACTATAGATGTCACTTTGTGTTATTTAAAGTTACAGGGAGATTTATTTTTACAAACTAATGTCTTTATAAAGTGATTGCACTGTAATATAAATGTACTCTATGTACATTGTAGTAGTAGTAGTAGTGTACTGTGAATAACAATGTTTTTCTCAGTGAAACTGTTATTGCCAATACTCAATTATAATCAGCCATTTTTATATATACTTCATCTTATATACTTAACATTATCTATTTTCAAAATGTCAAACTTCTACTACTGAGAACAGAACAGTGTGATGCATGAAAAATTAACAGTGAATACAGAATATATTTTTATGTGTTACACCAGTTAATATGAGTTCATTTCACAATGGTTGAGTGTAGTGTGGCATGAGCTCAAAGTAGGGTGCATCCACACACAGACACCCGCACAAACACACACACAGATACAGTTTAATTATTCTACCTACAAGGCGCCATGCTTGTCAGCCCTGCTACGATAATACCCCTGTGCCATTTGCTTACCTCCCATGCTCCCATTAGTGGAGACGAGTGTGCATTGTGTTTGTACTTTGAAACCGCTTCCCAAGTTTCCAGCCATCAGCTTCTCTCCTCCCTTCATTTGATTCTCATTCTGTTGTGCTAAAAGTTCCCTCCCAAGTGAATTTTCTCTCACCTTAGTGTAAGTTCCATGTTTAAAAGGACATTTCTCTTCATATAGGCTCTCACAGGTGAACTACCGTTATGTTAAAATCACCTGTGCTACTTTAATGGCCTTTCACAGTAGTGTCATTTTAAAAGTTGCATGTAGACATGTGTGCTAATGGTAGTCCCACAGTATTCCCTAGGGCACATTTGTGCTACTTGTGGTAGGTAATGGGGAAAGGAGAGGTGTAACCTTTTAGCTGCTGGCTGAGGGTCAGTGGTTGTTCAGTGCGAAGCTGCCGGCAGGAGTGGGTATTGTGTTTTAAAGGGCAGCAATCTCCTGGGGACAGCCTTAGTCACAAACTGAACGTAAATGGTGAATTTTTTCTATGACACTGTGGGCTAAGTGCTGACCACAGTCACTGACCGTGACATTTTTCTCTTAGTGTGATATGAACTGGAAGCACAAATGTGGCTATGGAGTTAAGGTGCCTGAAATGTACTGTACTCTGTGTTTTGCACTCATGCTTTAAGCTGCAATGACTCTACATGCACTATAGGTGTTCCTGAGCTGTGGCTTATCTGCTCTCAGCTCTGCAGCAGACTTATTGTATATATGTAACACATTATGTTAAATATATTCCATAAAAGAAAAAGAAAATAAACACTGGAGCAGTGCTGAGTGTCACTATTGTATTTTCTTTTCTCTGAAAAAATTCAACTAGCTAAATTTTGTGTGGGATAAAACCTAGATATTTAGTTATTATTTCAGTAGTAGTGATTGATATTTACAAGAAATTTTATTAAGCATAAAAACAGAACCAATTTATTATTTCTGTTCAGACCTGTAAATAAAAAATGCTTGAGTGTTCTCAGTGTTCTCATCTGACGTTCATGTTAATAATACTAGTAATAACAGTAGTATTAGTAACTGTAAGGGATATGTTAATAAGTAATATTTGACTTCCAAGTGTATTTTCCCTCGCCTCCCCAGAGTCGAGTTAAAAAGGACTTTCTCTATACAACCAAACAGATTTTGAAGCTCAAAACATTTTCAATTCAATCATTCAGACGTGCATCTGCAGTACAAATGTTATGTAGGCACCCTTAAAAACATCATCCTCAGTCATCCCTGTGTGTCTCTCCAGGTAATGACCTGTTCTTGGTTGCGGTTCACGAGCTGGGTCATGCCCTCGGCCTGGAGCACTCCAATGATCCCACTGCGATAATGGCCCCCTTCTACCAGTACATGGACACAGAAAACTTTAAACTACCTCACGACGACCTACAGGGCATCCAGAAAATCTACGGTAAAATCTTCTTCTCCTCAATTATCTGTGGTTCAACTAATGGTAGAAAAGCGACACATACAAAAATAAACAAATAAGAATAATGATGATTGCAAAGCCACTGTAAAGGCACAGAAGTTTGTTATTAAATCAATAACTCACTCAGACAAGCTTCAGTGAGGCCAGATGGCTGCGACATAATTACAGTAGAAAAATCTATTATTAAAAACCCTCATGCTTTTGAAGTTGTTATGATTTATGCATTTGTACCAATAGGATTGATAACTTTTTCTTCAAATGTCCTACTAAGTTACACAACCAAAAAAACGTGGCTGAACTGTCCTGTTGGCCATCCAGTCTGACTTCTCCTCACAAAGTGACATGACATAATGTATCTGTGGCGCCTATCCAACCTGACAAGAGAAGAGTAGGTTTCACTGTTTGACACTAATTTATCTACTATACCTCTAGCTGTTAAATAAATAGAGAACTATTTAAATCAGCGCAGAGGAATGTGATCCTTTTCAAACCTTAAAAGAAATGACTTATTGAGCTGTTTAGTTTAATATGGCCACACTATAGAAAAACAATTTTTTACTTCTTTAGGTCCACCAGACAGAGCCCCCCAGCCCACCAGACCTGCACCTACCGTCCCCCCTCCTCGCTTCCATCCTCCCTCGGACCCCCGCAAGCACGATCGTCACGCCACCAGACCACATCGACCGCCGCAGGGGGCCAAGCCCTCCAATCCCAACTCCCTGCCCAACATCTGTGATGGGGGTTTCAACACGCTGGCCATCCTGCGCCAGGAGCTCTTTGTCTTCAAGGTAAAGCTTTGTCCATCACAAAAGTGACTATTAATCATTTTTGAGTAGTAATTGTGATACTCTCAAAGGTATACTGTGTATATTGATCTAAAATGTTTCTTTAGACTGTTGATGCTCGTAGACAAAAATAAAGCCAAACTGTGAGCCATCCTGACTCAAAACCAATGTTAAACAGCAAATAGTAACAAACTTTTATTTAGCATTTTCTACTGGTGTAAGCAGTTTATTGCACATACCCGAAAAATAGTTGGTTGTGCAGCTATTAATAAACGTTAGAAAGTAAGAAATATTAATGCTACTATTCAATCATTTGCTTACAATTGTTCCCGTTGTATCTTTTTTGTCATACCTAATACACACATGTAAATATGAATATATGTATAATTTCATATAAGAGACTCATTTTTAACTAGCAGAATTTGGGGCATATCCAGTGTATGCCATACACAACAGTGCTTATACTTCTCATTAGGTTTCAGAAACCCTATCATTAACTTATTTCTAGAATAAATGGAGCTTGTGGCATTCATATATACAGTACCATCCAGTATTTGATGCATTTGTAGGGTATACATTTATGTAACTGGTATAAAAGGTCACAAACCGTTACTAATAATGCAATGATTTGTGCTTTTTGCTTGTTTTGTGCAAAAGTTACATTCTGAAGTCAAACTAATAGTGAAAGTTAAGCCCGAGGCTTATCTTAGTAAAATCTGTCTTAGATGAGACTGATGTTTTTATCATTTTTATTTTATGTTCATAGGACCAATGGTTCTGGAGGGTACGGGACAACTCAATATTACCTGGCTATCCCATGCACATTAACAACTTCTGGAAAGGACTGCCGCCTAAAATTGATGCTGTCTATGAAAACAGTGAAGGAAAATTTGTCTTTTTCAAAGGTATAGTTTATTTGTTGTTGTTGAAAAAACACATTTTCTTGCTTTTATGAGTGTGTGAGGTCTTCCTCTATTACCAAGGACCATACAACAAAAAGACAATAGACAAGAAAGAGTAATCTATTATTGATAAAGGAAAAGTGCAGTCTATGTTCTATAGTCTGGTGGATGTGATGTTGTTTTCAGTCCTGTATGGCAACAGCACAGGCGTAGGTCCAGTGCAGCCGTTCGTCCATCAGGCAGATTAACATGACATCTGTCACCCAGTAGGATCAGAGTGCCTCATGCTTTATTTATTTATTCACTAAAGGCGGACTTAACTGTGTGTTGCTGCCTGTCTCTGTGTATGAGTTCCCAGCTACTTACTGCAGCTCTCTCCTAAATGAATTGATTTGAATTCACCATATAGCTGTTTATTGTTACAGATAAATTTATAATAACCCTTATTGGTAAAAGAAACATTGTTTGGAAACATTTAAAGCTAGTAGCCATTTTAGGTCAAACTTGAGATAATGTCCCAGAGCTTCTTGAACTTGGTGTGTGTCTATTTTAGGAAATCGTTTCTGGGTCTTTAAGGACACAACTCTTCAGCCTTCATATCCTCAGGACATCTCACTGTTCGGAAGTGGCATGCCCGCCCAGAACATCGAGACAGCTGTGTGGTGGGAGGACGTGGCCAAAACCTACTTCTTTAAAGGAGACAGGTGTGTAGAGGAATTGGATGTGAAGTGACATGTTTTAAACAAAGTAGTATGAGATTTATTTTCAGATCAGGTGTTTAAGATTGGATGTTTCACATATGGGTTATTGTTTGTGCAGAGATTGTTTTATCTTTATTTTAGGAGGTTAGTTAGGATTTGTTATTTTTGCCTAAACAATGTGACATTCACATTAGTTTCCATCAGTCACTACTTATGTACCTCTTTACATCTCACAGCAACAGCAACAATATGAAAAACTAGGACCCTATTTATTTTTATATGTTCAAATTCAGAAAACCTTTAATCCCAAAAAAAATAATTATTGTCATTAACATTTTATTTATATAGTATGGTACAGCAAAGCATTATAAATTAAGCTTGGTCTCTTTTTTGTACATTGTGCTTCTTGTCTGATTTCATAAATAGTTTCTGATCATCATCCCTGTTGGCAGGCTGCACATCCTTGCTGTTCTGTAAGCTGTCACATGTTTATTCAAAAATGCTAACAGCATCTTCAGCAGCTGACAACTGCTGCTTATTGGCCTCAAACCAAAACAACCCAAATGTTACAAGAACTTTTGTTTTCATATTCACCTTAAATAGTTACTTTCAAAAACAAATGACAGTGACAACAACAATGATTTGACCTTATACAAAATCTAATTTAGTTTATGTGCCTTGCCAGCTTCTTATAGTTTGTTCTCCAATGTGACTCACATATTTGTTCAGCCTTCATTATAAATCATATCCGCAGAGGTCATGGGACCCTTTGGCGGGAGCTGACAACATGCTTTGTCATGATACTGTCATCCTTCAACCTGCTGCTTCAAATCATCACAAACAAGCCTCAAACATCTACAGTATATGTGTGTCCGCAGCAAATCAATTGTGATGACCCTACAACACTGTGATAATCCATGCAACATTATAGATTTTACAAGGGTCATGTGAAATAAGTTGATATATGGTCACACTGAGGAAAAACGTGGTTTACTGAGAATTAACCACAACTTAATGGAGTTGCTCCTTGTGGTAAACTAAGACAGGAATCATGAGGCACGTCAAACAGCTGGGTACTGATGAGGCGCTAACAACATTTATTAATAATAGGAACTTGATTACAATCGGATGTTAGCCCCTGACAGTTGGTTACTGAAGTTACAAGACATTCACACAGCTCATTGTTCAAAAAGGGACAGTAATCAAGGCTATGGCATGTGCGTAAGTAATGAGTCATCACCGTGATCACAGTTTCATCAGCTATAGATATTATTTGATTTTCACACCTTGGTGTCACTTTCTGTTCTCTTCACACTGAATGAATTTGGTGTTGACACAAAACCATAAAGCTTTTTTCATTTCCAGAGTTGTGACAGATCTGTTACTGTTAAATGATTGTGTATAAATATAGACTTAATATATACAACAATCTGTACCAACACAACTGTCATTAGAGCTGTCCATTATATAAAAAAGTTCAATACCGTCAAATTGTGATTAACATGTGCTCTCTAACATAATGCCTAATAGTGCTTGAATGGCAATAAACGTACAGTCTTCCATTCTTGTTATTAGTTTTGTCCCAAAGGAAAAGAAGTGACATCTCAAACAACAATGCAACTGCAATATTCACCAATATCACAAAACACATGTGTTTTTAAGGCTGCATACCAAAAAGATGGTTGGTTTGATCCTCTGCCTATGTGTGTTGAATTGATTTGAGCTTGTGAGAACCTGGGGGTTGCTTCATCCACACATGCATGTATAGGCCTATTGCCTGTAGTGAATGAATGTGGGAATGAATATTTTTGTCTTGGCATCGTACAAACAAACTAATGTGTTTTTAGTATCATACAGCTTCATTTGTCTTGAACTGGTTCTCATTTGTGACTTGTGATATAGATACTGGAGATACAACGAGGACATGAGAACAATGGACCCTGGTTACCCAAAACCCATTACCATCTGGAAAGGTATCCCCGACTCTCCACAGGGGGCTTTTGTCGACAAGGCCAATGGTATGTACTATTTACAAATTGTTAAGGATCATTAGTGTATCACAGTTGTGTTGCAGTCATTGCAAAGTATTTACCAATTTTATATATAAATTAGGACTTGCTTTTGACACAGTAACTCATTTAAAGATTTAATTAAATTAATTGTTTAAAAAAGTTATTTTTCAGCCTCAATTGTTATGTTGCTGCTGTGGTTTTGTTAGGAAAGTAAAATTGCCTTTACAAATGAATCAGAAGATGAATAGTCAATCTGTCTATAACTGTCATCCTTGTGATAAACTGTTGATTGGTGCGTAATCACTGCCAAGTGACTTCACATAAACTGTGTATTGGGCTGTCAATCATAACATCTGTACTTCATAAAGCATAGCTCCAAAAACAGCACATGAAACACATATTGGAATTGTTCTTTTTTCTCCCTTTCCAGGCTTTACCTACTTTTACAAAGGTAAGGAGTACTGGAAGTTCAATAACCAGCTGCTCCGTGTTGAGCCCAGCTATCCGCGCTCGATCCTGAGGGATTTCATGGGCTGTGACGGCCTCCCAGCAGACCCGGACTGGGACTGGAACCCTCCGGTGGCTGAAGAACGCCACTACGACAATGGAGACGCAGACGTGGTCATCAAACTGGACAGCACGGGGGGCACGGAGAAAGCTGTAGCCATAGCTATTCCCTGTGTCCTGGCGCTTTGCATGATGGTCCTCCTTTACACCGTGTTTCAGTTTAGGAGGAAGAGCACGCAGCGCCACATACTGTACTGCAAGCGCTCTATGCAGGAGTGGGTCTGAGGGACTACCACTACAGAGACAGTTGGTGAAGTGCTGATAAAAGGCGAGTCATTGCTCTAAGCCCTGAGTACAGTAATGACAGTGCTGTAAAAAGGGAGCAGTCCGTGAGAGTTGCCACGTGGGCAGATTTGCCCGAACTCATAATGTACAAGAGTAATAAGCAGAACTCAAGTGAAGACAGTGATTGAGCCACATCTACTGCGCCCAACTTATAAATATGTACCTGCTTTGACTTTGTCTCTGTATCTCAAAATGAACTCAAATGAGAGACATATTTTGTGAGTGGGACTTTTGTTTGTCCTCGTCTCTGCACGCCGCTTAAAAAGCCACTAGCACTTAAGTCAGTGGGCAAATTAGACATAGGGTACTACATTCTCTTCATTAACTTGCCCTGACCTGTGCTTTTTTGATTTAGGGTCCATGTACAGGATCATCAATTGTGTGGAACCAAATAGACTATTCTTCCAAAGAGGATTAATGCTCAGTGTTTATTTCAGTGGAATAGTTTCTGATTTTTGGCTCATGGTGGTGTCAAGGTTTCCTTTGGTATTTCTATTCATATCTTCCCATCTGTTGTGTAATTAGCGGGGATAGGAAACAGTTTTTAGCACAGGCAAAGATTTGATGACTTTCGTGGCAGGGTATCTCCAAACAGGGGCCAATAGCCTCTTTGCAATTTCTGAAACCACCTTAATCAGAGGTTGCTTCCTGAAGGCACTGTGGAAGTTCAGTGGCACTGTAAGGACACGGTCTTTAAACAATGTATTAAGGTATTAAAAGTGGACTATTGTCTTTTGTTTATTGAATCTGCAGAGAAAATGACAGTAATTGAGGGAAAGTAGAAATGAGGAATGATCCATACATATCCACAAATCCATACCTAGATGGACAGTATTGGTCATTCTTAAAACTAAAGCCATCTAGTGGTTGGTTGTAAGTACTGAGCTGTCAAGAATGTGTCACATGGCATTAAACCATAGACAGTTGAATTACCAGACAAATATACAGGGTTAGGCTGATCATGGAGCCAATAGTGATTAACATAGTCAAAGTTTAGAAAGCACAAAAATGATAGTTGAGCTAAACCTTAATTAATTGATGAAAGTCATCCCTAAGTTATTTTTATTTATTTTTTTTACCTTTATTTATCCAGGAAAGTCCCACTAAGATTACAAATCTCTTTTGCAGGGGAGTCCTGGTTAACCACAAACTTAGTAATGATGAAGTGCTTTAGTGTAGTCACTGTTGTCCTAAAAGCACAGTCCTTGAGGTTTCGAGTGAGCTGTTGCCATGGGACTGACCTAGTATAATATTTGCAATAACCCACAAACAGACCTCCGGGAAAGTGAAATATTGTTTAGATAAATACAGAGACACCACTTAATAATTCAATAAATCAACTGTCTATGAATTAAAGCCGTTGTTACTTAACAGCAACATCAATGTCTCCAACTTTATGAAAAGTCCAGGGTCCATAAGTTTGAATCTGCTTTTCCTGATTCAAATTCATATTTCATTTTTTATCCTCTGTACATGCTTTCTTTTTAATAGTTTAAAATAACAAAAATAAGTGCTAAAAAGTTAATTTCAAGGGAAAGAATTGTCTACATTTGTCTAACATGCAGCCATATCACTTTGAGATGCAAACATGCAAATACTAACCAGTATTTATCATGAATATGAGCAGACTAAACAAGAGATTTGTGCTAAAACTTCTGTCAATTTAAAAACTGTAGCTGTAGCCACTATATCTATACTCTAATAAAACGACTAATAACTTCAGATTAAAACGCCACTAACATTAAAAGAAACTAAAAAACAACTTAATTTGGACAATGATTATGCGCATATAATTGTGGATATAACATAATTGAATTAACATTTACCTCTATATCAGATCCAAGATGAAACGCAGAAATGAAAGTGAAAGGATAGCTGTAATTGCTATGGCCTTTAGTTGCTTGACATGAATTGTAGCTGAGAAGTGGTTTTCTATTTTTATTTTAAAATGTGGGTTTATATTGATGCTTTTGGTTTTGTTACTCTTTTGCTTGAAAGGGTTTCTGGAAAAATACATTTTATTGTTCCATGAAATCATCGAAAAATAGTCTTGATATTCTGACTGATATTTTTTTTCTAAATGCATCAAATTTTCCTGTTTACATTTTTTGACATTTCCTTTCTACCAGTCCATACATATCAAGTGAAGGTGGATCCTAGCCTGGCCAGCCAAATACCCAATCACCCATCTCGTTTACTGTAAGCATTAATCCAAAATGGGGTGAATTTTATGCAACGCTTCATTCTTCTAATTGGTTGTATTATCTATTCAATCTTGTCCAGAGGCAGTTTTTTTCTGCGTCCACTCGTACTCCCCCTGAAAATCCAACTTGAATCCACAGAGACTACTTTCTTTGTATAGTATAGAAAAGAATTGCATTAGGTGGCCAGACTGGGAGTATTTATGACCTCTGTATTTACAGTGGAAACAGAAACCACCTCATTGGTCATGGTTTTGGCTCCGGTGAGTGTAACCTCCTCCTGAAACTCATTATTCAGAGTGAAATTGTATTGTTGTGATGCTGTAAAAGTCAGATGTAATGATTTTATTTGATCATCCTCTTTCAGATTGTGTATCATTGAAATAATTCATCTTAAGGGACTGGTTGGTACAGTTTATTGTTTGAAATACTTGACATTAACTGAGGGTCTCTGTGCTCTGACCCTTTCTTGTTTATTTCCAGTCATTTATTTGCCTGCTTCGACACTGCTGCTAAGCATTAGGGCTCAAATCTGGGGTGTCATTAAAAGGAGTACATGTGGTTGATTAAACAGTGGTCAATGAAGTGTAGATTGTGTGGAAAGAAAGCATTTTGAAGATCACTGCAGTAGAGATCGTAGGTGTAGACCGGCGTGGTAATGACCTTATGTACTTATGTACTGTAATAAATGCTGTATATGAAGTATTGCATATGTACATACTGAGTGAAAAATGTTTGCCTGGGAAAATGTTGTTTTTCATTCTTAAGACATGGAAAATGCTGTGTGTTGTAAATAAATTAAGTGCATAATAACGGTTTCCTTATCTTATCTCCTATCCACCTCCTGCAGCACAAGGGGTAGGGTTTATTTAATGACAGAAAAGCACAAGGAGAAGAAATAGGTCATGTTTTATACTTACAGTTGATGTTTGGGTCAAAGAATTGGCTTCAATTGTGATACTATTTCTTTCTCAGTTTACATTAAAACTTACTGTAAACGGGTTAATCAGAAGTCCAAAGTCCAATCCATTTATATTAAAAGTTGTAATTTATTTTCTTAGTGGTTTGCATGAAGTGCATGTGTCAAATGTATAGTTAAACAAATGGGACATATCAGTCAAGATTGTTTTCAATAATGTCTGATTGCTTTGCATTTGCATACTTTGCATTTGTCTGTCGAAAACCAATTAGTCTCTTTCCTGTTTCTACAGCTGCCCAGAATGGACAAACAGAGCACTGCTGGAGGAGAAGCACAACCATGTTTCTTTGTGTGCCAACATAGCATTGTAAATTGAATCGTATTTGTTTTAATTATTTCTTAAATAAAATTAGTACTAGACCTATTTCCACTTTTGCCACCAGATGTCAATGAATTATGGTCAGCACAAGTAAAAGTTTTCACTGATGAAATTAGTCAAATGGAACTGTGGTAATGGTAAATGTACTGACATAGCCCTGTTGCAAAGACATATCCTGTATGTGTTTGGATTTCTGGAGTTAGGTTAAATGTTGATGCCAAAATATTTGCCAAGAATGTGTAAATGGTTTTATTGATTCAGATAATCACAACCCATTTGGCTTAAGACACATTTACTCTGCCCTGGACAAATCAAACCTCAAGGCCTTTATTCGAGCAAGGTGTGAAATTGAATTATCTAGACGACTACACATCGGACAGATAACCTTCGTCAGGAAAACATGTGGCTGAAGTTATGGAAGGACACATTTTTTCATTGCTGATCTCTTTGTAGCCTGGAGCACTGGTCAGTCCACTCCCTTTTGAAAACACAACAGAGAATTAGTTTTAGACTAGCTTTCTTTTTAGAAAAGGAATAACACTGGACTAAATCAATTACCTTCAATGAGATTGTGGAAGAGGCAGAAGTCATTTGGACTGGTGCCGTTCTGAGGAGTAGTTATAGAGTAGGCCTGTAGAAGTAAAACTCTGTTAGAGTAAAAAATGTTAATTAAAATAATCTGTATAATTTTAGACACTTACCCAGATTTTGCAGAACTGAGGATCACTGGGAGGGTAGAACTCAAAATACATCAGAGTAGTTTTCTGTAGGCTGGGGGACGTGTGCATAACTTCGAGGTTTAAAGGACTTATCCGAACAATCTGAATGTAAAACAATAAAAACACAAGTTTAAGGGGCTTTCTTTTCCATAAATAAAAATGTCCGGACATTGTTTTTTGCTAGAAAATGAAATATTCATGCCTTTGTATCCATGAGAATCCAAAAGTCAATTCTTAGTTAGTAAATATATTGAAACTCACAAAGGTATTGCATGTAAATAGTAGTTAAACTAATAGTCCACCTTTCTGGTGAATAAAGATTGTTTCAGTTTTAAATTCATGGCATTTTGGGGCGCCTCAGTGGCTCACTTGGCAGAGGACATACTGGTTAAACAGGGTTTGATTTATTCTCAGGTCATGCCCAATGCCGTTCCCCTCTCTCTCACCCTGTTTCCTGTCTGTCTACTATCCCATCAAATAAAGGCAAAAAAAAAAAAATCTTTAAATTGCCAGAAATGAAGCAGGATCTTGGATGGGAACCAAAGTCTAAAAGTTTAAACCTGTGCCCCAATGGTTATATTTCCTGAATATTTTAAACTCTTCTTTAGTGGTTTTAATATTTCAGTTAAAGAAAAAATGCTGCAAACATTACCTTATACATGCACTTCTCTTGCTCGTCAGCACATCTGTCGGAGCTCCAAGTCTTGACCTGATTTACCAATGCACGGTAAGGTTTGACACAGGGCAGATTGAAAACCCTGTAAGGAAGGAAATTCAGAAAATACAACCTCAGAAAATAGTGATGCACATTTTAAGTCATTTAGTAACGTACCATATTGCTCTGCAGGAGGAATCCCACGGCGAGATGTCAGCCAGCAGCAGTGGCGCGAACAACACGGAGGTGGTGAGCACAGCAGCCAGATTCATCTTTGGAGCCAAATGAGTGATCGTTCTCAAAATGTGGGGCTTTTTAAAGAACCAGGATAGAGAGAGCTTTTCACGCTCTTTTACAAAATGTCAGCGAATACTACCACTGTCATTGTATTTTGGAATAGATCCTTATTTTGAGCCTAAGGGCTTGAGAGAAAAGTCCCGGCCTGAGGGTTACCCACAAGGTCATGTGACTGAAGTGAAATGTTATCATCATTAAGAGTTCAAAGAAAACCACACGCTTTATAATTTTATCATTATCGATAATTTAGCACCCTTTAGTCACGTTTCAGTGAGTCAACACATGTTCAAAATAAATGTTTGATTTATTTTTGCTGCTTGAATAAAAAAAGATAAATTAAACAGCAAACATACTGTACATAAAAGTCAAAACACTGAGCTAGAAGGAAGACTATTAAAATGTGTGGTGGCAAATGTAGTCCAAACTTAAGAGGCTTTAAGCAGGGCATGACATTTCTTTAACATAGATCACCACGTAATGGGCAGCTGACTTTCTTTGGAAATGCATTTGGTTGTTTTCACTGAAGGACATTCATTCCTGATCTCTTTGTATTTCAGCTTTTTTTTTTAAGAGAGACAACGTAGAGTAAATGAGGCAAATCAATTACCTTCAAAGAGATGGAAGAGGCAGAAGTCGTTAGGACTGGTGCCATTCTGAGGCGTTGTTACAGAATTAGCCTGGAATAACAATCATGAGTAGAATTTAGATTCCTGTAAAAAAAAAAGTTCTTTAGTTTATTTTTGTTTTTAATTGAATTTACCCTGATTTTGCTAAAATGAGGAGCCTCATGTTTGTGGTCATATGCATGCTTTGGATGTGCTTGATGTCGAGGTTTAAAGCACTTGATGATCTAAAAAGAGTTTTCAAAATCAAAAACAATAACTTCTATTGCTTTTTGCGAGCTTACAGGGCCACTGTCGTTTTGTCTTACCTCATACCTCATACATGCACTACTCATGGTCATCAGAACACATTTTGGAGCTCCATGGACCTAATTTACCAAAGCTTGGTTTGGTTTAGTACATGGCTCTCTGAACATCCTGTAGGAACAAATATATTCAACACAATACTGCATTTTATGAAAACTACAAGCATCAATCTGAAAATACACTGAAACCACATTTCCCTTGTATGCACCATATTACTCTGCACGTTGGCTCCACTGATAAGGAGTCAGTCAGCAGCAAAGGCAGTATAAATATGGTTGAGCTCAGATAGAGACTTTGGAGCCAAATGAAGGTTCTTCTTGAAGTGTGAGGTTTTATAAAGACCTGTGTGGAGAAAAAACACGTTTTTTTTCCCATAACAATCATTGAATCATGAATCAACTCTCTATACGACCACAATAAGTGTGAGGCCCAGAGAGGCATTGCACCAACAGTCTAAACAATAACTGATGACTGATCTGACATCTTGTTTAGACTGCTTTTCATGGTTTAGTAGTATTCCCATCTGTTTGGAAACATGAGCCTCTGTTCTAAGTTAGAGCCTAAAGAACTTAACCCAGTCTTGACACCATCAATTAATTATTTGCAAACACATTTTTTCTGGTAATTTTCCAACTAGACAGAAAAAGGTTTTTACAGAGGTGTTAATTTCCAGTAAACATTAATACCAAAGTTCTTTTAGTTTGGCACTGAGTTAAACATGTTCTCTCTCTGTCTGCATAGGGCTGAATCATTATATATTTAAATCCATATGTAATTGAATACATACATCATTTTCTGAACTCCTTTAAAATAAATCTTCATATCCAGCCAGGCAAAGCAAAAGTTGAGTCATAATCTAGCAGTTATTTCTTTCTGTTTTACATTCATCCCATTTCTAAAAGGAAAGGATGGAACATGGAGGCACAAGGAGGGGATCTATTTAAATGCAAGCCTTTTGTAAACTGTCACACAATGACCAATAGACCCACAGCACCCCATGTATTGACAATACAGCAGCCTTTTTATAGAAAATGTCCTCTCGCCAGCCAAAACGGGCTTCAATACGTTCACAAGACCACACCCTTCTCTGACCAAAGACTCTTCCCTTCACCACGAGGACTCTGCTACTGGTTTTGGGCCTGCTCGCTGGTCTCAGTGTTTCACATACAGTGTATATCCCTGGACCATATCATGCTTTCTGCAGACCCACCAGTTTCTCACTTACATAGACCACAACTGACCACAAACTCAAAATGACAGGTCTCTTTTTGTCCCTGTGCTGAGGTCAACACCACTTCAGTGCAGCCTTTGAGTCCTACAACTGGATCTAATATGTGCTACTACTAGCAAGGTCATGTTTTTGGCCAAATACAACATCAGTACATGTGTATTGTCAATAAAAACAAACCACACTATTGTTTCTATCTGTTTTGATTGGTTTTGTCTTTTTTTGCACTTGGAAGGTGACTTTTTTTACCTACCTTTATAAAATGCAGTATGAAAATAATGTAAATGACACAAGGTATTTGCAAAACAAAATCATTTATTTTTTTTTGTGCTGTAAATCTATTCATTCCCATTGCTTTTCAAGTATGATGTATTTTTTACAACATAAACATTATTTAATTTGAACAAAGTAATGCCTTTGTTGTGTAATGTCTCATTGCAGCGTGTTAGACTTCCCAGGTGGGCCAGTCCGAGCTCAGACAAGCCCACTCATTGGTCATCTCCATGAAGTCTGATAGAGTGTCGAGGCCACTGGCTAAAAAAACAGATGCAGAAAATATTTTAGAAAATATTTGTGAAATCAGTTCAAATAGTGCTACATAATAAGCATAATACAGATTAATGTATTGCACAGTAAAAATAAAGTGAGACCAGATTGTGTAGGTTGCAGTAATTTAGACCATTGTCCAGGAGAGAACTGGAGAAATAAAAAGACTGAGACTCAGCCTGGAGAAGACAAATACTATGAGTGCAGTGAACCAGATATTTACTGCTGTCATTTCGCACTAATTTCTTCTGTCTTTGTCATCATATACATATCTTTTTTTTAGAATAGTTTGAGCTTACAGACACACGGCAGCCATCAGGCAGCATGGTCGGGAGTGGTTAGCCATGATGTACTGAGGAGTGACTGACACAAGCTAAAACAACAGAAAACAACACATTTAAATTCAGCCAAACTGAGACACACACACAGTAGAGTAATTGTGACGGTTCTGAGGCACATCCCATCTCGGGACTGAAGGCCTGGATCTTCTTCGCTAATGAGATGCTGATTTGAGAGCAGGGTGCTGTAAAGAGCCAATGGGTAAAAACAAATAGCTGTAAGACATTTTGTTCATATATTAGATACAAATGTGAGGCTTAAAGAAGGTTTACTTACCACATAGTTTTGCAGAAGGCATGTGGAGCAGGGGTTGGGATAGGAATGGCAGAGTCCTCATGGTGCAGGTTGTGTGTCCTGAGCTGTGGATCTGAGAAGCTCCCCTCCCTTCCTTTATACCTAATGTCAACCTTTGTAATGAGGGTCTGGATAATGAAAACCAATATGTTCTGGGAAGGCAGTGTGGTTAAAACAGTTTAAACACAAAAGGACATGTGGCTTGTGTGTGACTCGAGAGGCTCATTATGATCACCTTTAATATATCTTATGGTCATAGGCAAGAACATTTATGCATGAACATTTTACTGTTAAAAGACAAACCAATGTGACAATGCTAGATGCAATGTTTGGGTGTAAAAAAATCAATATTTTTGTCAGAGGCCTTAATGCTTAATGTTTTTGTTCATACAATGGCTTTAGTTTTATTTTTTTTTATTATTTTTATGTTTAGGCTTTTTTAAGAATATTGACTATTGACTAACTGCAAAATCATGTCAGTAAATTAATTACCAAATGAATGTATTTTTGTAGTAATGTCTATTTAAAACATAGTGGTCAGAGGTTAAATATGTAAAATATACAATACAGTAGAACACAAATATTTATTGTTTATTGTATATGTTTATTGTTTATTGTGTTAATTGTATTTATTATAGTCTTTATTTTAGTGTATAATGGTCATTTATTTAAACTTTTAACCTCTTTTTTAGTTCTGAAGCTAAATAACTAAATTAGAATATCAAAACCTCTCTTTTATAATAAAGAGGAATCATATGTTGTGATGTCAAGGTGAAATCTTTTTACTTCATACATACTTCATAAACACATTTTTAGCATTGTTTAAATAAATACTTAGACCAGGGCAACCTGACTGCTACGACATTACACCTAAGCAACAGCTGTCTGAACTTGCTGCAGTTTAATTCAGGGCAGTAAATATTTCTCAGGGAGTCAAATGCTGATTGAATTAAAAACACAAAATTGGCTGTACATTCTTAACTGACTATACTGCTTGTGATTGTTTTTTAAATCTGTATTGAAATATCCAACATGAGCTAAACTTTAGAGGTGTCATTTGGTGAGAAGAATAAAATATTATGTGTTGAATAAAATAATTTGATGTCACATATTATCCAGTGTTTATGTTTATGTGTCTGAATGAATGACACTGTTGAGTTTTTGTCTTACTGTGAAACTTGTGCCCTCTAGTGGCTTAAATTGTCACTTACAACTGTGAAGCCATCTGACCTTTCACCCTCTGTCTCTGATTTCCAGCGACTGGACTCTACAACACATGGGTCTGTCCGGGACTTTCGCTCACAACCTGGCTTTATACACAGAACCAACACGTGGGTCTGTCCGGGACTTTCACTCACAACCTGGCTTTATACACAGAACCAACACGTGTCTTTCCGGGACTTTCACTCACAACCTGGCTTTATAGACAGAACCAACTAGTGGGTCTGTCCGGGACTTTCACTCACAACTTGGCTTTATAGACAGAACCAACACGTGGGTCTGTCCGGGACTTTGACTCACAACCTGGCTTTACAGACAGAACCAACACGTGGGTCTGTCCGGGACTTTCACTCACAACCTGGCTTTATAGACAGAACCAACACGTGGGTCTGTCCGGGACTTTGACTCACAACCTGGCTTTATAGACAGAACCAACACGTGGGTCTGTCCGGGACTTTCACTCACAACCTGGCTTTATACACAGAACCAACACGTGGGTCTTTCCGGGACTTTGACTCACAACCTGGCTTTATACACAGAACCAACACGTGGGTCTTTCCGGGACTTTCACTCACAACCTGGCTTTACACACAGAACCAACACGTGGGTCTGTCCGGGACTTTCACTCACAACCTGTAAAGTGACAACACCTAACAACTAACTTCACTGTATTTGATTCTTGCAAGATTTTGCCTGTAATGTAAATACAAAGAACTTTATTATGAGATTTTCTCTTATCTTTTTTATAAAAAAGTTTGCAAAATGTCTTTTTTTTCCACTAAGTACCACTTCAGAAATATTTGGCTCAACATTGGAAACAGTAAAATACAGACGCATAGGCCAATTTAAGTATTTAAAATTTTTACAATGGAATCATTTTGCTTTATTTTCAGTAAATATTACTTTTCTATCCCCAACCTGACTATATCACTGAAGTAAATTGACCATGTCAAGGTTAAAACAGGAAAGAGTTAGGACTAAAGCTGGACTAAACCAGAAAAATAAATAATTAGAATTCATAAAAAATGAGGGAACTCACCAAGTATAGCAAAATATATACAGAATATTATGTGTTTTATTATTAAGGTTATTAGTATATGATTTTATTTTTGACCAAAATACCACAAAGATGACATTCCACCACCAACTCTTGGTTAGAGCTTAGTGCCTCTGTCACTGATCCTCATGACAAGCCTCATTTTCCCTATAAATTGACTTTTGAGAGAAATTGGTCAGTGCCCATCCAACAACGCTTACCTTGAGGAAAGACTAACCTGCATTTGGACAAACATGTGGACTCTGCTGCTGGCTTCGATGCTGATTGTGGCACTGTTTAGTTTGGGTGTGCTCACAGCCACTGATAGGCCTTTCCCTATTCCCTATCACGCCTTCTGCAAATCCATCTGATAAGTTCAAACTTAAATAATACTGTGTTTACGTATATTGAAATAACATCTAGGCTTTTTGCTACTCCGTGCCTTCAAATTAGCACCTTACAATATCAGATAAAGGCGTTCAGTCCTGCAGTTGGATGTGATACATGCAAAAAAAAAAAAACATAATTCTAATAGGAAATTTAAAATGTAAAAACTATCACTATGTATGATGAATTTGCTTATATTACTGTCTTGCCTCGGTAAAAAAAAAATATATTGTGCACATACAGTAGTCAACCAACAGAAATGTAAATTAAAGGTTGCAACCAAAGTACAATCTCTGTATTTTATTATTGTAAAAGTGATTTAAAATGTGATTTAGTGTATATTGGTTGTCTAACCCAAAACCTTCCCTTTGTTGTCTTATATAAATCTGAAAAGTGCTATTAGTCATGATAGACGGTGCATGTTTTTTGTTGTGTTGAGGTGACATTGTAAATCTCTGATTGTGTTTCGTCAGGATTTTAGCTAAGTCAATTAAAGTTGATGAAACTGTTCATTGTTTTCCTTCGTAATCTTAATCTCATTAATATAAATAAACGTGATACAATTTTCAACATCAATTACGATAGTAATAAAGATGTATATCAATAAAGTAACAATAGAAATATAAATTAATTTACATTCATCAGCGAACTTGCATTGGCTAGTTTAAAATTACTATAAGCATGATGTTTGTCAAAGACTGAACACATCTGAGCTGTCTTCCAAAGCCTGAGCCGTTTGTGTGAATGTTGGCTCTGAACCAGTTTAGATCAGAAATACCTTCTTAGAATAACTGTCCACTTCTTTGACAACAACTGAAAAAAACAACAACACCAAAGCTACAAGGATATTTGTATTTATAAATGTAAAAGAGAGCAGAAGACAAGGGTTTGCAATAATTGCCATCAATGTTTTTATTTTCATACATATTGCAACTACACTTTTCTCTTTACTGACCAGCTGTTTTTAGGGCTAGTCACTTTGGCAAATGCTTGTTATTTATGTAAACTACTATACTATGTATAAAACTGTAACAATCAGCCCTATTAAAAAAATACAGCCCATGTGTGTAAATGTGTGGGTGTATTAAATCTCTACTGAACTGGAGATGAGAAGTCATTGTCCACCATATTTCATGCGTGTGTTGGACTGGCGTATGCTTTTGTGTACATAGTATTGTATTGTCAAAAGTCAGTGTTAAAACATTATACAGTTATAAATATGCATTTTCTTGTAGCCTGCTGTAGCCAGCTCACATTTTGAGTTGGATTTCTCACACATGACTGCTTTAGAGGCTTAGATGAAGTTAGTACTGACCTGTGACTCCTGGGGGCGACGTTGCAGATTTCAGCTTCTATTTAATTTACTAATATGCAGAGTGACTAATTTAAAGATAATTATTTTTGAAGCCGCTTTCTTATCCTAGTATTTCACTTTTGGAGTCACTCTATCCTATTTGTTGTCAGCACAATGGCAGGGAAACACAAGTCACTAAATCTAACAGTGACAGCTGAGTCAGAATATGTGACCAAACTGAAGCGAAGCAATTAATGAACACTAAAATCACTGTTCAATCATTTCTATCATAGGTTTTAATTAACTACCTACTGATTGGGTTACGGTTAGGGTTAATGTTCCTGTTTGGAGGTAGAAGACAATATGCTTAAATCTAAAATGTTCTGAAAATAAAACTGAGTAGAAAAAGGAGCATGAATAATTGCTGAAGTGGCTTGTGGTTGGCATGACTAATGAAAGTGCAATGCCATTATCACAATATGAAAAATATGATTACAGGGGAGGCTTTAGCCTAGCCTAAATAACAATGTGTTTCAAGCATAAAAAAGATATGGCCTTGTTTAGATGCATTTTTTCATACCCTATATGGCTATAATAAGCAGTACTATACATTTTAACTGATATGCAAAATAACAAAAACATTTAATGTGCAGTTTTGAGTGAGTATCATAGCTGTAAAAGGTTCTCTATATTGTTTTGATAGGACTTAACGCAATTGTGAGGTGTTGTAATATTTATGATATTCTACTGGAGTTTCATGTTATTGTGCATAACAGGTGAATAAGGAGGTAAATAAGCTCATTCTCTCCATTCTGTGGACCATATTGTGGTCCATGCTATGCTGACTACACCTAACTTCTCTTAGAAGAAATATCACTCTGAACACAGCTTTATTGTTTCAAATGTATTCTTGAATGTTGTACAAGATTGCAGTGACATTACATTACATTAGTTAAATACACATTTAACATATATTTTTATAGTATATACGACTTTTGCATAATACAGACGAATAATACTGAAGGACTTTCTACACTTTTCATGGCAATTAGTTGCAGGTAGAAAGTCCAACACCAAGGCAGAGCCATTCATTTGTGAACTCTACAAAGCCTGGAGCCTTGTCAAGTCCGCTCCCTGTATAAAGACGGGAAATAAAGAAAGATATTTTATTCTATATAGTGTTGAAAATTATCCAGAAGATATAGTGTGTAAAACTCACCTTGAATGATATTGCGGAGGTTGCAGTAGTTGGTGCCATTATCAAACAGGCTGTACCATAATGAAGACATGGACGAACCCTGAACAAAAAAATAATGGTTAGGTGCTCATGTTATGGAAAGTTATGGAAATTGTGAATAGTCTACTGTGACCTACCTCAACATGGCAGCCCATCCCCAGGGACGTCCCAACGATGGTGAAGTTAACACTCTCGTACTGGCTCATCCCAGACGTGTGGTTGGCCTCGATCAGACCGGCAGTCACTGGGCCCAACTGCAAGACAGGCAAGACAACTTTATTTATTTAGCACCAATTACAACAAATATACATCTCAAGGCAGTGAAGAATTTAATTTATGTAGAGAATAATTGAGTCAAAAGTACATTTCATCCCTCTGACATTTTCTTACCTTTTATGAGCCCATTGCTTTAATCTTAGTTACACTAGCCATGCTCACTTTATCACATGGTAGTCCAAGAAACCTTGAGAAAAAAGTGAAAAGAAATAACATTTCTATATAAAAAGCATATTTGGTAACAGTGAATCTAGACTTCTAACACATTATGCGTTTTAACCAACTCAGCTAACACAAATACTTCCTCAAAAGACTAAAATAATAGAAAACTCTTACCATACAATCCTGCAATAAGCATGCATTATATCAGGTTTATAGCCACTTGAAACAATGGACATTCCCAAAAAGAGAGCACATCCTGAAGCTTGTGAATCGTGTCAGACATACAGTTCTCACTGCACTTTTGGGACCAAACTGGACATTGCATAAAAATGGATGGATGGTCATGTGGAGCCGTGCAAAAGAGATTTGCATGACCCTTGGCATGAAGTGTATGAGCTGAAACTTCAGAAAGATACAATCTCTATGATCTAACGTGTTTTTGCTGTACTTTATACTCTACCTTTATAAAGTTTTTATTTAAGGGACCTTCTTGCAATAGTGGTTACACATTTTGAACACACAATCATTTAACATTGTTAGGGAGCTACATACATCTGTATTCAGGTTTATGCTACCCACTCATACATGTGGATACAGTGTACAGTTACCCATTTACCAAACACTGATTCTGTCCGAATGATTGCAAGTTTGTTTTTGTGGCATCTCTTAGCTGTTTTGATCAATTAAAGCATGAATGATTGTGTCCCTTTGATTGTTTCCTCTTGAAGCATGAGGTAATGTTTTCATGCCCCTCTTTTTGTAATGGGCTTTAAAATTTCATTAAAGTTTCATTCTTCTTTGATTTACTTTTCCTGTCCATATTTACTGGAACCCAAATGTTCATGGATTTGACCACACTGATCCTTGAAGATCACTGTGGTTTGAACATTAAACCAAGACCAGGAAGGCCAGTGAAAAGACAACAGATAAGAATGAATCCATGTCTTATGGTGTCTTGTGAGATATTTTCAAGTAAAACAATAAGAAAACAGGTCCATTTTTATTAATGGGACTTATAAGTACAACAGTAAAATGGGGTTTACCTTCTTTCTGTCTGTAGATGGCAGCAGACAATAACTCTCAGTAGATCAGCCTG
The DNA here is from genome assembly GCA_024416835.2 of Perccottus glenii. NCBI lineage: Eukaryota > Metazoa > Chordata > Actinopteri > Gobiiformes > Odontobutidae > Perccottus > Perccottus glenii. The sequence goes on from CM044557.2 coordinate 20,708,584, forward strand.
AGTATAGAACCAAATCCTTAATATAGCTATTATTCAATTGGAGCCATATTAGAAAGCAAAGCCACTTTAAAACGACAACAAAATACCACAAATTATACTGAACTTTAAAGCGCTGAACAAACTTGACACAACACATTTTTTTAATTGAGAGGCGATGCATCAAACTCCTTGTTAATGGCTTTGCTGTTTCTCTGGAGGTCAGCTGTCACACTGGAGTGGGTGGGTTTAGTCAGCTCTCTCCTGCAGAATCCCCTCGTGGTCTTGTCCCTTTGAACCTGTCAGCCGTACAGATGAATGGCAGTGACAATCTTCTCTTGTCTCTAATGAGGAACTCGGCAGGAGACAGTAGAGGCTGGGCACAAGTTTTACCCGTCTGCGCTCATTTACAATGCAAAGATTCATCTCTTTCTTTGGATGATCAATTTTTCCTCCCTTATGGCTTGTGCATTGTGTGTAAAGCTATTTCTGCAACACAGCATTTACTGACAATCCAAGAAAAAAACATTAACCTGACTATTTCTTTACTTTGCAGCTAAAATGACATTTCATTACTTGAGTCCCATATGTTTGTTTTACACCATGGCTGTTTCTTTGCAGATTCATCAGCATTCTGGCACTCGGCATGTGAACAGTATGAGGACGGTCATTTGCGTTGCCATTTGAGAGAGCAATGGTCAGTTGAATGGTGACTGTTCACTGGGCAGACAGTCCCTGCCACTGCAGACCATCTGCTGAATGTAGAAACTCATTTGTCTTGTTTTATCATAGTACAACTTGTTTCTAAGTTCAGTGTGAAGCATTTAAAGCCTCATAATGTAACCATAACAGCAGGAGATTGCACGTGTTTCATTGGACCTCACCATCTAAATTCAGTTTTTATAAGGCTGGATCAAATCTTGGATGAATAAGCACTGTAGTAGCACTGTGCCCACTATACTAGCTACTCTGTTTAGATTTCCTAATTCAAGGATGCAAGAATATCCCTGAGGGGCAAATATTTTCACAGCAGTAGAACAAATACATACAACCACAACACAATATGCACAATAGATTAGATTAGATTAGATTCAACTTTATTGTCATTACACAAGTACAGGTACAAGGCAACGAAATGCAGTTTAGGTCTAACCAGAAGTGCAATAGCAGTAAAGTGCAGGATATATACAATGGTTCGTACGTGCAGGATACGTATTTATACAATACAGTATAAATACAAACTAATGTGAATATTTTAAAAGGCTATTGGCTACAGGAATGAGTGCGTTTTTGTATCTATTTTCTTGTATTTCTGGCCAAAAAAATCTGCATCTACTAGTTTCTAAATATTGTATTGGTCTCGGTGAAATAAAATGTATTTTTAATTTTCTTATTTTGTGTACTTTGGAGCAACTTCTTGAGATAAGTATGGTATAGTGTAGGCTACTGTTATAAGAATTCTTTGTCCATATCATCCAGAAAGAAGCAAACTTCATCCTGTACCATTGTCTACATGTTTGCACTTTGCTTCTTTTTGCAAGAATTAAACCTGATCATTCATTTTTAAATTGTACGCTGTCTGGATAATATGGACAAAGAATTCTTATAACAGCTACAAATACACACTTTGATATTATTATATTGTGATCTGTTTGTGTGTAGTATGTCAAATAAAAATAAAATAAAACATCAATCACAAGTGTCCCAATTTATGATTTGTATGTATTGTTTATTTTCAGTCACTGTGCCGCAACCGCTAATATTTCTAAAAAACTACATTCCCGTGATCCTCTTGCCATGCTACACTTTCCGTCACGTGACCGGACATCGCGCCGCTGTTTTCTTTCTGGTTTAATCCTGAAGTGGGCGGAGCTGCTGTCTGTGCTGTGTGCTGTTGGTGCTGGAGGTGGACCGTTGTAAAGCCGAAAACAAGGTCAGCAAATAAATTTAAACAGTTCACACTTATTTTTAAAAGCGGAAGTCGAATTACGTGATGATTCTTAGCTCAATGTGCAGTCAGTTTATTACGAGTTAGTAACATTGAGCTCAGGCTCTTACTATGGTGTTATGTCTGAGTTGTACTGATTTAGACATTGTATTTATGAAAAACACTGGATATATATTTTATTGAATATTTTCACACAATACCTTCTTTGTGCAGCTCCTATTGGACTCGTTGCACATTGTGGTCCAAAGGTCCCTCCTTGTGGTCAATGTTAAGCCAACTGCAGTGAATGAGTATTTACATATGGCTAAATTATTATAAGGGAGCACATACTTCTTGCCATACATTATTAAAATGTATTAGTCTCAATGGCCTTTTTATTGTTGCTTTTTTTGTGTGTGTTTTCAAGGACATTCCTGAAAAGCCATCATGTCAGAGCTGAGTGGTAAAGTCCAGACAGTCCTGGGACTCGTCGATCCAGACCAGCTTGGGCGCACTATGACCCATGAACATCTAACCATGAGCTTCGAGTGCTGCTACTTCCCCCCTGCCCAGGGTGACGAGGCAGTGGCAGCAAACCCCTTCCAGATGCAACACATGCACTGGCTGAGACAAAACTCCTATAGCTGCCACGAAAACCTGCTCCTGAAGCAAGAGACCTGCGCCGTGCGGGACGAGCTGCTGGTCTACAGGCAGTCTGGCGGGGGTACCATAGTGGAGAACACCACCACGGGCATTGACAGGGATCTACCCACTCTGAAGCAGCTGGCCAAGGAGACGGGGGTCCACATTATCGGAGGAGCGGGGTACTATGTAGACTGCACCCACACAGAGGCCATGAGGAGGATGAGTGTAGAGCAGGTTTGGTTCATCTTTGCATGCACACTGAGCTACATACAGTATGAACAATTCACAGGCATCACATTTCTTAAACTCTAAACCAGTAAATGTGACTATAATGGACTATAATGTGGGCAGCAGTAGCTCAGTGGGTAGAGCGGCCATCCTTTGACTAACGGGTGGGCGGTTTGATCCCCGCTCGAAACATCCCAAAACATCATAACATCCCGCTCTCCCCCACAGTTCATACTGTTGTTGTGTCCTTGGGCAAGACACTTAACCCACCAGTGGTGTCAGCTGTAACACTGGTAAAGCACTTTGAGTGCCTACTAAGTGGAAAAGCACTGTATAAATATATTTTAAAAAATGATGCTATAAAGCTTTTTTTTTTAAAGAATTTCCCAAATTTTTGTTATATTTGTTGAGCTTTTGATTTGCCAAGCATTTGTACATGTACATTTACAATTACAATTATATCAAAACTCGTAGGTGTCCATGTACTCTCCATGATCCAACATGAGTTATGTACTAATCAAAGGGGAATTAATCTACAAACATGTTGCTCACTGACCCTAAATGTAACGCTGCCCTGTATTGACTACCCTGTCACTTTGCCGACAGCTCACTGACATTATCGTGAGTGAAGTGCTTTATGGTGCAGACGGCACAGACATAAGATGTGGTGTTATCGGAGAGATTGGCACCGGCTGGCCCATCACTGAGAGCGAGAAGAAGGTACTGAGAGCCACCGCTCAGGCTCAAGTTCAACTGGGCTGTCCCGTTATCATACACCCTGGCCGTGATCCCGCCGCTCCAGCTGAAGTTGTTCGTATTCTCCAGGAGGCTGGTGGTGACATTGGAAAAACTGTCATGTCTCATCTGGACAGGTTAGAAGCCCGGAGAATATTCATAGAGTTGCTCATAAAATATAAATGACTTTGTTTTTTTGTCCTTATAATCAGGACCACCTCCCCATACACCCTAGTACACCCCTTTATTGGCATTTAGTCATCCTTTTATTAGAATGAAATGCTCTTGCAGTGGCAACTCATCAATTTAATCTCGCTTGTCTTTTTAAATAGCTAATTGATGTCCTAGACAGAATGTATTTTTACATATGTTTTAATGCCCTCTGTTTAACATCTTCATCTGAATTTACCTAACATTACCTTAGGAAACTTAAATATTAAGTCAATAGATTGGACATAGGTTTTCAAACAATCCAAAGGTCCAAACCACAAGGTTAATTGGTAAATTAACCTGACATAAATCGTCCATGATCCTGGCTGTGTTTGTGGTGACAACCCTTTTACAAAGTGTCTGCCCCTCAGCTAAAGTCAGCTGGGATACTGTCCAGCCCTTGCGACCTCGCCAGGGCTAAGTGGTAGAAGATGGATGGATTGATGGATGATGGATAGCTTTATTATTTCACTGTTGCCCCTTATATTTATCACTGACCAGTTTATATGACCCTTACTGTATCTTGTTATTTATACGTAAGTAAGGCTGTATTTCAAACACATTACACCACACCTTGTTTCCTGCAGGACTATATTTGACGAGGGTGAGCTGCTGGAGTTTGCTAAGATGGGGAGTTACCTGGAGTATGATCTGTTTGGAACGGAGATGCTGAACTACCCCTACAGTCTGGAGGTGGACATGCCCAGCGACAGCCAGCGGGTGAAGACGTGAGTAATGCTGGGAGCAATAACACATTTGAGATCATGCGTGCACGAACAGCCAAGTGCCCACACGACCAAATGTGAGATCAAAATATTTTCACTCAGTGTCATAAATAACTAAGTCTTAATACATTTCTGTCATGAATGTGAAGCCCCCTGTAGAAAGATGAGTGTGCCCTTCAGTTTTTAATAGAAACAAGGAGATGTTCATCTCCCAAAACAGTAAGGAATGACTGATGAATGTCATTATTCACCTAAGAATTGTTGTACACGCGTTCCGACACATTTAAAAGAAAGAGGCCAGCGTAGGCATAAGCATAGGTTGCTGAACATGATTGTTTCCTGTGTTTTTAGATTGGTGTTCTTGGTGAAGGAGGGCTACGAGGACAAGATTTTGGTTGCACATGACATCCACACCAAAAACCGCCTGACAAAGTTTGGTGGCCACGGATACTCTCACATCCTGAAAAATATAGTGCCGAAGATGCTGACAAGAGGCATCTCTCAGCACCAAGTTGATAAGATTCTCATTGACAACCCAAAACGCTGGCTCACCTTCAAATAAAGAAAGATTACCCTTCCTCCCCAAATGGTGAAACCCAAGGAAACCTGAGTTGATTGAATGTTGATACATATTTTATCTTCAGATGATGATTAAACAAAATAGACACTTGAATTATAATACAGAATGGCTTACTTACAATCAATACTGGCTTTAGTTTTATACAGCTCATACATGATTTATTATTTTTTATGGTGTGATTATACATTACTCACTTAACCCTTTGAACAATTTATAAAAAAAAAAAGGACATGCAGAATCACAGTGCCTTGTGTTAGTAGTTTTGTTATGAATATGACCTTTGTGTCACAGATATAGATTGTTTGGGTAAAAGAAATTTACTTGAAAAAAGCACCAAATAATTTTTGCACTTTCATTTTAAGGACTTGGATGTGACACTTTGAAGCAAAATAATGAGCCTGTTTGTAATCAGTATGCTGCTCTGCTCTTAACACAACACGGCTGTGTTAGATGAGTTGTCCTGTTGCCCCTCAGTGGGTGTCTGGGTGTCTACGGGAGGCTGAGTGGCTGGCGGGCCCAGATGAAGGACATGTTCTCCTCTCATCTGGGAACAGGTGGCCTCACAGAGTGACTTCACCACATGATCAATGGCATGATCGCCACGGCAGACTGTGCCATGAAAAACAATATATAACTTTGATTCATTTTCTGAGGATTATAAAGAGTGACAGATGATTTAGTCTGACATGTATTTAACAGTTTGAATGACAAGCTTATCTGGCGGGCCTCACCCACCAGCAGACTGATATACACTGGTAATTTTGGTCACTTCTTTTGTGATGGTGACTAACAGCAGAGCAGTCAGTTGCCTCGACCAACTGTTATGCAAAGAGCGACAAGAAGTTACAATGATTATCAGTCACAGTGCTTCAATAACATCAGAATGGCCTTTTACAGTTGATTTCTGCTGTACATGTTTCAGCTATTTCATATTGTCTACAATCATGCACCAATAATGCTGTTAACATTCACTCTTAATGCAACAACAATAGATTATTTTGGCAAATAAAACACAGTTATTGACACAAACACCACAAACAGAGTGATGACTATGTGAGTATACTTTCAGCTCTATAATTGAGTGCTACAGATCAATACACTCACATACTTTATATGTTGGCACAGCAGCGACACTTTATTTAGCAATACAATAGTTTGGACGTAGGTTTGAGTCCTTATGAAAGACACTGAGCAAATTAAACTTGATATATGTCTCAAAGTACAGCTCTTTTTCCATCCACTTTCTTGACTTTTCTGAAAAGATTTGATTCCTGCCTCTGATAATCCAAATGCAATGGGCATGAGTAAGCTTTTGGCAGAGCCTCTTGTATCAGTCCATCCTCTGTTTCAGTCAGCATACAGCATGAAGCCAGAGAAAGTGCTATACTTGTTGTTGTTGCCCCCGTGTGCTTTGCCACCGTCTAGTTTGATGTATATCTCATCCCCGGGCTCCAGATGTAGGACCACACTGTTGCTGGCATAGTCGTAGTTCTGGTCTGCGTCTTGTGCGATGGCGCTGGCTCTCACCTAAAAGGAAAATTAAACATTATTCTTAATGCAGTGCCAATGCGCTGTAGTGTTTCCTTTGAGTACAACTTAATCAGCACCAGAGACAGCTCCATGACGTGAGGGTAAATATTCTATTCTATGTCTACTCTGACAATACTCAATAACTAACATCAAGGGCACAACAAGGAAAATTGTCTTAATTCTCTTTACAAAAATTTAAATAACTGAACATAGATAACATTTAAAATTGTAACCTAATAAGTGAGATAAATACCACAGTCAAGTTTCAATGGAAACTAAACATGACGCTCTTCAGGCGTTCCTCAAAGGCTAATGTGTGTGGGTCGCGTTTACAAAGAGCCTGCCCTATTGTGATAAATGTTGTAAAGGAGTATTGCCTTTCTCCAACCTCGTGTCCTACCTGGTTGTTCTTGCAAAGGTCAGCCCACATGCTGGTCCCATCGCCTCCTCTCATCAGCACGTGGTAAACAAAGAAGTAAATCCCGGGTATGGAGCAGGTGAATTTTCCCGTGGATGGGTCGTAATGGTTGCCCAGATTTGTGACAACGTCGTCGAACTTGAGCACCTCGTAGCCCTCGTGCTGCTTCTTAAGTCCGGCGTAGAAAGCGATTTTTGGGATGGTGTTGTATGTGGCTGCACTGATGGCACCAGTCGGCCCGTGAGCTCCCGGCGCTCCAGGTAGACCTGGAGGTCCGGACGCGCCTCTCTCTCCGGGCGGTCCAGCGGGTCCAGGTGGTCCCGGTTCACCTACCGGACCCCTGGGGCCCACCCTCCCCACGCGTCCCGGCTCTCCCTGCGGACCCTGTATGAAGGTGGGCAGCGACTGAACCAGGCGGTTGTCTTTGATGGGACTGGTGGCTTTGGCCGGGGCTGTAGCTGCGGTTCCGTGGGAGTCACACACCATTTGACACGAGCCCAGCATTTCGTAGCGCGCGGGGGTCCCGGCCGTGTTGACCATGACCGGGATCAAGACCACCAGGACCAGCACCAGCGCGACGCCACAGACACCAGTTGCGATCATCTGCGCTCTGCGGACTCGCTGGGATCTCCGGAGCGGGTGGTCGTCCAGCCTGCTTGTGGGGTGTATCTTTGCTTGGAGAAGAACCGATCCTGGTCGCGCCGTAACTTTTAGAGGTAGGACAGTCCTTTAAATGTTTACGCGCAAAAGTCAGCATCCACAACTTTTACGCGCCCCAGATATTGTCCAAATGCTTCATGCCTGCCTCCACATGCGCCAAAACACTTATAGCGACGCAAAACAATTAGAGTTGCACAAAGTGGGTTTCGTTCTTACTCGGTGCCACGGGAGAGAATGGGCTTGAAATTAAGCTTTACCCGTTTCTATGTTTGAGAGGGAGGGGAGGGGTGAAGTGATGGATGGGATAGACGCGTCTATTTTCAATCAAAGCACAAACAATGAAAAACACAAACACTGAATAGTAATTTTGATGCTTCGACGTACCATTGTTATGTTTGTTTTTCTACCATTAGCCTTTGTGAGAATAGTCTTTGGTGTTTTTATCTTCTGTAATATATAATGTTACAAGTTGCTTCAGCACACCCACAGTGGTTCTCTAAAGGTCTTACGCATAATTAAGCCCATTACTGACAAAAGCTATAGTCCTTGGCACCTGGTCACACCTCACTGGCTCCTTGTGTCTAATTTATCATTTGGGGGAAAAATCCATAGTGCAAGTGAAAGAAAGGAGGAGTCAGTAGGAGCTGGCAGTGAAGGATGGCTTTACACAAATATACTGATAAAATGACTAAATACACAAGCACTTAGAGCGGGGGATACTGTCAAATCACTTTATTAATTTAAGTGTTAGCATTACCAGCCACAGAGATAGATCAAATTGTTTAAATGCAGTTACTAATGATTGCCACAATTTAATTTGATTTGTTAAAAATGTCTTGTCTTTGTGAGACGAAAGCATTGGTTTGAGTAATGAAGGGGTAATGGCCGGTGAAGAGGGAAGATCATGATGTCCTCAGGAATGCAGAGGCTGTGGTGGCACTTGTAAGAGTGCAGGGCGAGAAGAATGAATGGGTGGGAAACATGCATGGGGCTGGTTAGATTCAGGAGGAGGAGACTTTGATCTCAGCCCAAAATGCTTAGAAATGAAAAGTCTTAAGTTTCATAGGACGTTTTGAAAATGTTAATTCTTTTGGAAAAGAACAACCCAATGTGTGCTTGTGTAACCAGGGTTTCCAAACTTAGTTGTATTTGAACCGGTTTAAGTTGGATTTGAACCTGTTTGCCTAAAACTGCTTCTGGTGGAGCCATAAACAATCAATTTTATCTCAGAAGCTGAGGGCCACATAAAATCTCACCTAGACTGTTATAACAGTATAACAGTCTATGTTAACAGCACCATGTTCTCATGTAGATCTACTAAGTTCTTGTTTAATAGTTGAAATGAACACACAGTTTTTTCTGAACTCATTTCTCTGTTGTGGTTAAATCAAATTCCCACCTACTGCGGTGTATTTAAATTTAAAATAACAGTAAAATGCCAATAGTAATAATTATGAGTGTATGAGTGTCCTTTCTGTGTATGTCAACTCTGTCATCTCCCTGTGTTTATTTACTATTACATTTACATTTAGCTGACGCTTTTATCCAAAGCGACTTACATTGTTCTAATGTAATTACCAGTGTTACAGCCACTGGAGGCAAGGTGGGTTAAGTGTCTTGCCCAAGGACACAACGACAGTATGAACTGTGGGGAGAGCGGAATCGAACCGCCTACCTTCCGGTTGAAAGACGACCGCTCTACCCATTGAGCTACTGAGCCCAAACTGATCACAGAAGTCCCACGCAGGCATCATGGTGTTGGTAGTGAGTGCTACACACACTAGACCTTTTAGGTCCTAAAAGGTCAGTGGTGTCAAACACAAAGTGGTGAAGGGCCGCAATAGTTAATAAGGAGCCTTTCAGAGGCCGAAGATTGTGACACTTGGGTCTCTTGTTTTATATTTAATATTGTTTGAATGTAAGGCATTCTTCATTTCCATCGAGCCTTGAGTTCGATGTGTCTTTTATGAGACTGCAAAAGTTAAAAGAAGACTAAAAAGTAGGATGCAATGAAAAGACTAAAACGTACAAAGAAAAGTCACTGTCATAAAATCTTTGCTTGAGCGCAGCTGCTGAGTCAACCAGGATTTGATTTACTTCACAAGTGATTTCCAGAGTTCATCCTTGGCTGGAAAATGCTCCTGTCTAATATTACAGTTGTAAATCTATACAGTGGCACTAATGTGATTCGGGATTTTGGATGTTTAGTGAAACTAAATTTAATAAAATACATGTATGAAAGAAACTGTGCAGTGATGTCTTGTGCATTAATCAGAGTTCACATGAGGAGATATTACTCAGAAACCTTCCTGTGTCTGTGAAATCCCTGATCTACAACAGTATGAGCAAACCTGAACAGCCATTTCAAGTTTTTAATTGAGCTTAAATGAATAAACAGAATTGAAAGCCTTTCCTTTAGTTTTACCAGAAACCTTCGAAAATAATAACAAAGTGGACTGACAAAATGCTTGAAATACTAAATGCAAGGTAAATACAATCAATAGATTTCTTTCAAACAGAGTGGCTCAGATTTAAAAGACCATTCTTGTAACTATTTCTAGACATCTTAAAACATGTCCATGAGGTCACAGGGGCTTTCAGGAGCTGGTGTGTGCATCTATCAATCAATTGAATGTATTCATCCACATCCACCAAGTAGTGATTATGTAAACATGTCAAGTAACCTGTGATGTCTGCAAAGGACTAGTGCTATGTTTTAATAATGATCCAGTTGAATTTATTGGAATTAGGGCTGCACAATATGAGGAAAAACGTGACATGTGATATCTAAGTAGAATATTTTGATAATGTGTGTGTGTGATATGTCAATGTCTTATTTGAAGTAAAATTACACAGTAGCCTAATCAGATATATAAAAACAATCTCCACTGGTTTCACTAACTAATTTATTTGGACTCAAACTTAAAGCCTTTATTTTGAAATTAAAAGTATAATAAATACAACATGGAATGAAAAAGGTAGAGGGTGCAGGCCCCTTTACAGAGAATATATTTTGTTGGGCTAAAAGTTATTCGATGCCCCTTTTAAATGTCTGTTCTTTACAAAAATAGTTTTAGTCACGAACAATAACCTGTATAATTACAGTTAATTTTTTTAATGATATGGCAGCATCTACAAATTGGTTTATTCAATAATTGTTAATTACACATTTATTAAAGCTCACTACTGTTTGATTATGTGTAGTTATACAATTTTACAAATGTAACCAGAAACTAATACTGTTACACTGCACTCTCTAGAATATATGCAAATATATCTGTTAGAATAAGGAACATTAATCTCACATCTTCTATTGCTGGAAATTAACTTGTATTCTTTTCAATGAGTTAATTCTGGTCTGGTCCTATTTAATTTTAGCTCTGCTCTTTTGATCAGGCTGACTGTACACTGGGACGAGGTTGTCTATGTGAGCTAAAATACAGTCACCCTTTGTCAAAGAACACATTTTCTGTGGGAGGGTTGCAAAGTAAGAAATAGATGAGTATTTAACAGAGGGTAATATATAAAGGCACACAAGCACACAAACAGACACAGTGGGACATACTGCGATGGCTCTGAGTCAGCGAGCACTTGTTAGTGGTCAGGCTCACTCCTTCCAGTTGGCTCGAGGCTCAGGTGACTCAGGGAGACTTGACGACCAGGAGCCAGAGCGAACAGCAGTGTCAAACCAAAGCTGTGGACAGACTGATCAACATCTATCACGAGATTTGTGCTACACTAGGATGGGTTTTCTGAGTTATGAAGAGAAAAGGGGAAAATGATGGACTTAAGGTGTAGGACAGCAACCATATGAGCTTGTTACAGTACTGTGATAAAGTACTGTGATTTGGTATATTATTGCTATTGTTTGTTTAACAGACAGGGTACTATTCCGTCAAGTGTATTATCATAAATCATTATCGCCTTAACAAATTAGAAACCCTATTCCAAAAAATTTGTGACACAAATTCCAATATTTTATTCAGAATACGACATATCAAATGTTTAAACTGAGAAAATGTATAATTTTAAGGGAAAAATAAGTTGATTTTAAATTTCATGGCATCAACACATCTCAAAAAGGTTGTGACAAGGCCATGTTTACCACTGTGTGGCATCCTCCTTTCTTTTTATAACAGTCTGCAAACGTCTGGAGACTGAAATATATGTTTCTTTGCAATTTGACTAGCCTGACCTCTGACCTCTGAAATGGCTATAAGAGGATTTGAGACACATTTAGTGTAGTGAATGGGTAAGGCTGCCCAGGCTGTCATAAGCAGGTGAAGTTTATTTCCCATCAATACAGACCCGGAGACAGTTGAACACTACACACAGTATTCAACATTCAAGTCTGACCACGCTACAAAGACTACAAATGAGTCAAGTTATCCATGCAAGTATATATATGATCAGTTAGACCTGACTAAGGGTCAGAATTATCAGAGATAAGTTAAATGTGAAGGACACTGCACAATGAATAGTTCTTAGAGTTGTGCTTCAGCATCAGCCTCAGTAGGAGAATAGCATTTAAGGCAGTTCTAACAAGAACACCAACAAATCTAGGCAATAGTTAGATGTACTATTAAGCTATGGCACAGACGACCAAACATTCTCCAACATGGATAAGACATTAACGCACAACTGTGGACCCATGGTTTGTTTGGAGCTGTTATTATTGTTTATTTGAGATATGTGCAGTAATAAGTAATCATTACAGGCTGCACACAAACTTGCCAATAGCCTCAAAAGTACTGCTAAAATAAATAAACTCAATTTGACTCTTGTAGAGAGTCTTACCAACCACAGATGCTGACATACATTTAATTTTAAACATATCATCCTAACTAGCCTATAAAGCTAAAGGTTTTGTTTAATGGAGCATAAATGCATGGATGTTGCTCAAATTAAGAAAACAGAAAATATAATTGAGAGCAATCCTTTTTAGAGACAACTTTTCCTGCGGTCCTGTCTATGGTCCAGTCTAAATTGGCGTTTCTATGTGGTTTGATGAGAGTGAAAGTGATAGGAGTGACTAAATCTGAACCCAGTACAACTCCAAAGGGAGTTTTAGCGCTGACCTGTCAGATTGAAGGAATAGGCCTTTCTAAGAGGAAGATCACAATCTGTATCATTGCACTTTTTTTTTGTCCGGTGTCTGTTTGAGTCCAAGATTCACAGCACTGGACACTCAGCTCACCTACGCTGTAAAGATTCCTCCATCAGAGATCTCTCTGACAGGTTGTTTGGAGCTTGGACTTTGGGAGTTCATTTACAAGCAGTCAAGTGGAGTCCGGAGGGGGCCTGATGATTTTTGACATCCGGACAAGCAGATGTTCTGAGAGACATGAATAAAACATACAGCCCATTTGACCACAGCCCAGAGGCTTCCCAATCGTCTAATGAAATATGAGGCGTGAGTGCAATTTATATAAAAAAAAGAGGTAAGAATTGTTTTTGTCAGATAAACGTGATGCGGTATGAAATATGTATGACATTTATGTTGCCTGACTTGGATGGGTAAGCAGGGTTTGGTTTTGGTTATGACAATCAAAGCGGAGACAGGTTTGTCAAAGGATTCAAACGGTGAATGGACGAGAAACTGAATGGATCTCTCGATACAAGCCTGGAATATAAACAGACACATTATGTGACCGCTGACAACCAAGTGTTTACCAACTCATGAAATAGCATGTGTGCCAGAGCGAGCCCGGTGATAACATACATGTCCCTCGGTACTTTTCAGACCTCTTTTTTTGGTGAATCTTTTGCTTTACTACCAGTAAAAAAGCAGGGCTCATCGCCGCAGGGGGGGGATAACAGAATGCGTTACCACACCAACACCCACTCAAAGCTGCCCGCGGACTGTATTTAAGCTGCAAAAGTAATCACAATAACGCAGGGTGGAGGGCTAGTGGCGTACCGGGGAGCAGCACTTTCCATTCAAGTGAAAAATCAGCACTTCATTGTTTAGTGTGATATCAACAGTTTACCGGTAGTTAACAGGCGAGGAGTTTTTTTTGTTGTTGTTGTTTTGTTGTTTTGTAGATCTGAATGGGAGAGTTAACTATTGTTGATGCATAAAAGTGAGATGGGGAGTTTCCTAATTCTGCTCCTGTGTGATTTTTTCCCAGGAAGGAGCCATGCTTTATAGTTGTACGCCAGAGAAAAAGGTTAAGAAAAATGGCTCATGATTGCGTAGAAAATGGAAAGATTATAAAAATATTAGTCTTTAATCTAGGCACAATAACAAGTATTTCCAGGAAATCGTTTGTAAACTAACCTGGCCTCATACCTCATCCTTCCTCAACACTCAAACGTTAGTTGGTTTAGTCAAGTTTTTAGTTTTAGATACCTGTTTTACAATAAATAAATAAAAATCCTTTTTTTCTGTGAGCTGGTTGTGACTGAGCTACACAAAAAACATCCTTCTCAAGTAAACAAAGGATTGAAATGCTGAAACACAGACACTAGTTTACCATTACATTTAACTCCATATTATTGTAGAGCAGAAGTATCAAACATGTGGCTCGAGGGCCAGCACTGGCCTGTATGTGGCCCCTGAACTAAAATGAGTTTGACACCCCTGGTCTCGGGACATTGCTGTGGAGTAAAAAAGATTTCCATAGTGTAAGTTATCATTTAATTTCCACCTTTAACAAACCCCTCAACTTCTAAAAATACCCAGGTTTATTCTTACCCCACCAGAAGAAATTTAGCACCTGATTTAGTATTATAAACCACAATACAGTATGACTCATCATGTTGCACTACAATACAGTTGATTGATGATTACTTTTGTCTTAGTGTTTCCTCTTGTCACTAATTACCTTTGTACAAGGATGTTATTTTCCTCTCCGCGTCGTCCTCCTGTCCTCCAGCAGGGGCCCGCAGCTCAACACGTCATCCCCCTCATGCAGCGCATGAATAAGATGTTGATTCATAACTCGCAACCTGTCAGAGCTTTACTGACAAGAGTAGCAACGTGCAAGAACAAGAAGCTCTGCCAGAACTTTTTTGCACTATGATTTCAAAAACAGCAAAAACATATATAAATATTGCATATATCATGTTTAAGCAATCGGAATAGTAATGTGTAGTTTTGTTTAGCACCAAATTAAAACCAAGGTGAAGAGGTCATGAGCCCTACACAAACATTAACTTCAGTTAGCATCATTATTGTTATACTGTTTCTATTGTGTGTTATTATGAAACATTATTGTCACAATTGTCTAAACAAACAAAATTAAACACATTTAAAAGTCTTTTTTTAAGACATGCTGTTTGATACAGACATTACATGTCCCAGACCTGCATTTCTTCAATTTTAACACACTATTTATCGCTGGGTGTCAAGAACATACTGATATAAGCATGGTTCATTAGTCATATTCTTACAGTCAAAACATGTATTAAGCAAAACACTTACCTTTAAAGCTAAAGGAAAAAGTAAATAAAATACTCTGATTGCCAAACTTTAGGTCAGGACCCAAAAGTACATTGTGGGAGATTTTATTTGGGTTGCCAAAAAAATTTTTACTCAAAAATTCTAAAATTCTAAGAAAAATATTTTTCCAGGACCATTTAATAAAATAATTGGTAAAGATTAGGAATGAAAGTATGTTAAGAATAATTAAAAAGACACTAAAAGCATTAAAGGGAATTAAAGTGCACTATAAAGGAAGAAGGAAAAAGGTTTGGGGACATACTATATTATCTAATGTTATCTGAAGATTTATATAAGAAATAACAATATAATAATAAGGTGTTCTTTGTCATAACACACTTTCAAAAAAACAACTTGTTATTGGCTATGATAAGGTTATCGTTCACAACTGTGCACTATAATACAAACCTGAATGTTTAAAACCAGGGGTGTCAAACTAATTCTAGTTCAGGAACCACATGCAGTCCAATTTGATCTGAAATGGTAAAATATTAGCACAATAACCAATAAATAATGACAAGTAATTTTCTTTTTACATCCTTTGTTTAGTGCAAAAAAAGTACAATTATTTTGTCAGTGCTCAATCAATCACAACTGGAAAAAGCTAATGTTAGCAAAGGTTTCAGCTTGTCTGTTTGCATAAACCTCACAATATGGCCTTGATCCTAATGCTATTTTGGGTAATGAGGGTGCCACAGAGGGTTATTTTGATTGCAAAAGAGTAACTGCATTGCCATTTTTTGTTCAGTTCTGGGTGTCAGTGTTGTGTCTGCTACTGTTACTAAAACAGTGCGACCCACAGTGGATAAATTAGGTATAGCAGTTACTTAAATTTAAAAAAATTGCAGTTATTGTCTTTTCCTACTTTCTTACAAATTCATTTCAGGGGCTGGACTGTACCCTCTGGCGGGCCAGTGTTGGCCCCTGGACCGTGTTTTTGACATTGAAACCCTCTCATAATTGGTAATGTGTTTCTGTTATACACAAACATTTCTACAGATTAGGACAAGTTGACCTCTGTATATAATGCTTGTATTTATCCTAGGATTGTATCTCCAACAAAGACATCCAGATATTTTTCCTCTATGAGGAAATTCCCACTTTTGTATTCCAGAAGCACTCCGAGTGTCCACAATAAAACCTTTATCTACGAGCCGGAATACAGGATTACAACAAAGGATTATAACCAAAGCAAATCCCTGCACGAGCCCCAAAAATAAGTAGATTGATTTTCATCGAGATGTCAGTCGATGTGCTGCTTTGCTGATGGCATCAGAGGGCGGAGTGTCACATTTTGTGCCGATGAGATTGAGCGGCAGAGAGGGGCTTAGTGGCAAATACAATCGAGAAGTGTAAACATACCAAGGGCTGCGAGAGGCAGATCAATACCTCCAGTCTGGGATTGATTAATTACCCCCAGAAAGAGACTGAGGTGTGAGGGCACCAGAGAAACCTGATCAGAACAAGATTTATCACCCAATCTCTGTATCATCACCCCTCCCTCTCAACACTTTATTTTGTGTCTTACCCTTGTTTGAACCTTTTTAGATATCTGTTCCTCTCTCACTTAACTCATTTTGTACAACCCTAACACAATACCTTTTTAACAGGTCAAGAAAAAAAAGATACTGTCAGAGAATGTCATATTTCAACACATAACATAACATAATACACATCACATAATAAAATCAAATGGAATAAAGGCTATTCATATGATTTATACAAACAGTAGAATATATTGACCCAGTGACGGATCAGAACTAAGGCCTAAGGAAAAGCTTACTAAGCTGCTTAGTAAAAATGATGATGCCTTGTACTTATATAGCGCTTTTCAAGATACCCGAAGACGCTTTACATATCCATTATTCATTCACTCCACAGTCACACACTGGTGGTGGTAAGCCACACCTGCCCTGGGGCAGACTGACAGAAACGTGGCAGCCATTTTGCGCCTACAGACTCTCCAACCATCACCAAACATTCATACACCAGTGCCACAGACACTGGAGGCAAGGAGGATTAAGTGTCTTGTTTTTAATGTACTTCACTTTTGTGAACGTCTATCTGGAGTGTTTAAATTGCAAGCCACTTGAGCAACTGTTGTGCTTGTTTGGCTGTTTGTTTACAAATAAATAAATAAGCATATTTTAACTAATGTAAATATACAGAAGTAAGATTAATTCTGATACTGTTGTCAAGGATTTTGCAAGAAAACCTTACAGGCCACTAGCACCATCTCAATATCTATGACAAGCATCACTAGCAACAGTTTAAAACATTCAAACAGGAGCACAGTGGCTCAGGAGGTTAGTGAAGGTTGGCGGTTCAATCCCCGCTCCCCACAGTTCATAATGTCGTTGTGTCCTTTGATTTGGTGGGGGTCGGAGAGAAAATATGACTGCCAGGTCGCCATCAGTCTGCCCCGGGACAGCTGTGACTGTGGAGCGAATGAAGAATGGACTGAATGATTCCAATTTTAAAATTCAGTAAGTATACTAGTATACAATTATATTATAAAGTGTTCTTGGAAACCATTGTTGATGTAGAAAAGGTTAAACCGAAGACATCTGGACGTAGGTTTTAGTGCCTTTGTTTTTTGTTCCAAATGCCTTTGTTTTAACCTTTTCTTCAATATGTCCTGGATGACTGAGAACCTCCACAGACACACTGTAGATAAAATTTACAATCTCTGCCTGAAGTAAGTTCCTCTCTTGTAGCTACAGCTGACTTAGGGAGTGTCATGCCTCCAAGTGATGTGTCTTCTCCTCTTCTCCAAATCAGAATAAAAGCGTCACACTGTCGATTGACTTACACTTGATTAAAAACCTGAGGTGTATATAATGCTGTGAGAAGAATCAACTCTTTCTTACTCATCTGCACTCAAATTAAGATGCCATTCAAAAGCTACACATTTTCTTACAATTACACAACCCATGAGAGTACCGTACATCATTTTGTTTATTTTGTTGTTGATTGTGGCAACACAGTTTGGCTCAGTCTTAACTGCACTTTGTACTTTCAACTAAACAATTCAGCTGTTGATTGAAGGGCTTTAGTGGCTAAATCACAAATACAGTCATGATGCAGCAATTACTTTTTCATGTGAAAGTGTGTCAATTGAACATTTTCACAGTTAGTCCTGGACTCTCAATGTGTGAAATACAATAATAATAATACAATGGTGTTTGTCACGTGTCATTATTGTGTCGTACGGTGCATTGATATGAAACCTTTGATTAGGATTATTTTGACAGTGTCTAACTACATACTTTGACTTCAGTACAACCTGGCAGAAAATATACAGTATTTAGTTTTCTGGAAAAACATTTTAAAACAGATTTCAGATATCAGAGACAAGGGGACTTGCATGGCAACCTCACAGCAAGGTCTCAAATTTTATCCCAAGTCTGTACTGCCAACTGTGCATTTACTGGTAAGGCAACAGTACTTTACTTGATATTAACTACTCTTACCATCTCTGACCGTGTGACCTTGTAGCAATTTCTGTTCGACATTAGACTGTGGTTCCGATGCAAGTGCATAAGGGACAGGCAAATGTGATATTTCCTTATGAAATTTTGAGCAACACTTTTGGATATAGGAACATTTTTCATCAGTTTTTCCCAATTTCTGGTTAGATTTTAATTGAGCATTTCAGTGTAAAAGAATAATTGTAATATTGAACCACTTTTTGTGACATTTCACTTTAATTGCTTAAGTCAGGACCCACATCTGATAGTGAAATCTAATGCACAAAGAGGATATTGAATGATCTAATTGTCGATGCTCAAACACCATTAGGTTTTAATGAGCTGTTCTGGTCAGTGCTACTGTAGGACTGCCCTCCTGTACCAGAGTACAGGCCAGATACTGGATATATGGACTGGTCGTTGTCACAAGTGAGGCATGACAGCGCAGATGTCTGACGCCTGACTGTCTCTCCGTCGCCCAACAATCCTCACCCGAACTAACGATGACCTTTGATTCCCAAAAGATGTCGGTGGATGAAACATCGGCCAATTAATTTACGCTGGGATGTGCGGGCCGTCATGCAAGTGGACTGAACTGTGAGGGGCTTCAGTGAAAAGACAGAGCTTGGTATAATTAGGATTCAGGAGGGCCTTTGTCGGAGATAATTAAAGCTGACAGCCACTGTGGAGTAGAGAGGAAGAGAGCAGAAAACCCCCTTCAAACTGAACACTTCACTTTAACTCCAAATATGGTCTTTCTATCACACACACACACACACACACACACACACACACACACACACACACACACACACACACACACACACACACACACACACACACACACACACAACTTCCATCCATCACCCCTGCTGGCTTTGAAAGCGCTTACAAGGCAATAATATGGATGACAGATTAATAGAGATGACAAAAGCAGTTGTGGTATCTACACGTACGGCCTTGTGAGATGAGCGTGATCATTATTGGAGCTGACAATTTTTAACATCTACACACAGCTACACAATTGGGCAGGACGTGGACTACTATAGGCAGGGCAGAGAGGGCAGCTGCTCATGATATAGTGAAGGCCCATAGGAAGAGTATACAGTACACTTAGCTTTCATTAAACAGAAGCTAACATAGGCCACGCTCTTAAGTGCTCAAACCTTAATTTGTCAGGTGATCTATCCATGTATCCTAATTTTTCTGTTAATATATACTGTATATATATATAAAAAAAAACATTAGTCTGGTCTCAGTGGTTTAGAGTTGGATTTGCAGAGAGCAGAACTGAGAAGCTCAGAACAAACTGCCTCTGGATGCAGTTGGATGGACAACCAATCAGATAAACCAAACAGTGCATAAAGCCTGTCCCATTTCAGATTTACTGAGTGGAAAAAGATGTGAAGGGAAGGACTTTAGACCTGTTTCACTTTCCAACAACACTGAGTCTGGTCGGCCAAAAGACAAATAAATGGACATGAGTAAATTTAGGTTTATGCGTAATAATAACTCACTTAAGTTTAGGAAAAAGACTGGTTAGCACTTTTTATTTACCAATAATTATACGGTATCATGGCTACAACATTAATTTGTAGTTTTGGCACAGATCATGTTTTGTTCAAACATAAAATTGAAAATGGCGACTAAAATAAAATTGGGTAAGCGACCATGGGCTGACTGTTAGATTTGCCACATGCTGCTACTTAGATACAAGGCTTAAAATGTGGCTTAATGTTGATTTGTGGAGGGAATACACCTGAGGGCATGAGTAAGACTATGTAATATTTACAGTAAATACTCTCAACTGTAAAGAAAAAGTCCTATGAAATAATTGGGAGTTTTTAATGATGAATACAGAGATGGAAAATGGGCTATAATTGCATGTTTATATTGAATTTTGGCACATGTCATCCAGCTAGAAGCATCACCAAACCCCTTTGAATTCCTCCTTCCCCCAAGGTAAAAAGTAAAATTGAAAAACAAAATTTACATTTGTGACCAAAACTGTCTGTAAGGCATAAAAAAGATGGATCGGATTTAGAAAAAGAGAAAAGCTCATAAAAACTTACTAATATTCTGTTTCTATAACTATAAAATAAAGTAGTGTACATGATAATACAAAATCATTTCCTAATTATGCAAATAAATCCTTTGAGCTTGAATACCTCACAGGAAGTGCCTGCAGTGTATTTGAACTTAAGTTTCATTTTAACCTTTTTAAAACTTAGCATATATAGACACATATCTTTACCTACAGATACACAGATCATCAGTACATGCATCCTTCAAAGCATCAATACAGCATACAAGGGAAGTAAAACTACTTAGTTTGTACCAGATCTTTGAACGATAACGGTCAACGGTAACGGATACTTTCTTCTCAGTTTTTGTCTGTAATGTCTGTAACTGTCCAAATGTATGTACGGGCTGAAGTGTGTCATCACAGAGACCACCAGAGCAGCAGGGAAAAGGCACTTGTTAAGTGACACATGGCTGAGGTCTTCTTCTCTTGTGGTTGTTTCTGAAGTAGAGGTGAATATTTAAGAATATTGCTGAGTAAATCTCTGGTGGAACTCCTTCACTTTCTTGAGCAGGATCTTCAGCTTGTCTATTGGTGGCAGGATGGTCATTCTGAGGTACAAAGTACAAAAAAAACAGTTTAACTAAAACTTCATATTATACTAGACCGTGGGATAGTTCAAAATTGAAAAGTGTGAAATTATTGGTCTCATATGTCAACTAATATCAGAATATCAAATTGAAGGATTTCCAACACTTGGTTACGATGTCGTTTCAAAGATTTTTATATTTTGAAAGGAGAGTATTAGCAAGTCATATACAGTTGAAAAAGGTGGAGCACATTAGTCAAAGTATGTTTTCAATTGTAATCACCTCTATAACTTAAAATAAATGTATAATAAATAGACCTGTAATGCTCTACAAAGCTCTGCACAGAGAGGACAGATATAGCACTGCTGGAGGACAACCACACTTGCATTATTGTTCTTCATCAAATATAGCTAATCTTTCTCTAGTTTTTGTTTTATCTTGTATAAGCAGGTCTCAAACCTGTTTCCATTAGCCTAAAATCATCCTTAAAAACACAAAAACCCTATGTAAACACCTGAAGTGGTATGTGCCTTCCTTCTGTCCGAATCCACTTCCAGGTACGAGGCAGATCCCAGTCTCCTCCAGCATCTTCATACAGTAAAACATGTCTGGCTGCTGTCCCTTTTCCTAACACACAAAGGAAAAAAAAAAAAGAATGGGACAATATTATTAGGCTATGCTTCTCTGTATTTCTCTGTATTCTGTTGTACTAAAGACTGTGGAAACTATTTCTCTTTCTTATTTCAACAGGAGTCCTTCATAATCCGTTTCATGTGCTGTGATTGTTTTGATAGAACATGTTTTTGTTTAGACTGATTGAACTAAAGAGTGGTACCTTTGGTTCTCTTTTTAGAAGACCTTTTTAACATCCTGTTAAGTGTTTCAGCCTTCATAGTGACCCAGAGCTGAAGGAGGAACATGCTCAGTAGACTGCAGACATTAAATTACCAATATTGTAGCTAAAATGTCTTTTGTCATCCACCGTGACACTGTGGAATCAGTGAATTGATCATATGACACAAGGTCAGCTTTTCTGACCTTTATCCCAAGTAAGGCTCTGCTCAGCCCTTTCCATTTCCATCTGAGCAGTACTCCTCCGATCAACAGTGAAGTTATAGGAAATCATTTGTTCCCTCAACAGAAAGGTGGTAGGTGTGTACTGTGCTGGACCTAGTTAAGCTTTGAGGGGGCAAGTTTACTGTATAGGACAGCAGTCTCTCTCTCAAAATAACATATTTAGTGTATCTCAATGTAACACAAAAATATTCTATTCTAGTGATGATTATAATACACTTATAAAGTAAATGATGAATTAATAAAACTAAAAACATGGATGGTCATAAATAAATGGTCTTTGAAATTAAATACAACTAAAGTAATGATGTTCGGTAATTATAAAGAAAACACAGCAGAATTAATAAGTACAGATGGTGTTGCAATAGAAAAAGTGTCAAAAAATAAATTCTGAGGAATTTAACTATTGACAGTAAATTAAACTACATGTCAGATACATAGTAAAGTATCCAAGAGTATCTCAATTAATAAATATGTCCTGGATTATAATGCACTATATACAGTTTATTCTATTGTTCATTAGTTTTGCCCTATTTAACTTACTTTATAGAAGTTTGGAGCAATAACAATAAAAGTTCTCTACATCCCCTCTTCATCCTCCAAAAATGTGCAGTTAAATATCATACACAAGGTGGGATATTTCACCCAAATATATTATTCCTGCAGTCCAGACTATTAAAACTTACTGATTAATAACTCTTTATATGGCACAACTCTTGTATAAAGCCAACAAAAATGAACTACCAGGTAATATTCAAAAACCTTTTAAAGAAAGAGGGGGGCTAAAACCTGAGGGGATGTGGTCAGTTTAAAGTCCAGTCGGTGAAAACCACAAGGAAGACTTTGTGAGTGTCTGTGTGTGGTGTTAAACTTTGGAATGGTTTATGGTACAGCTCAAGCAATGGCCAAATATTCACTGGTTTAAATTAAGACGTAATGAAATGGTGTTGTCGGGTGGTGGCACTGGTATTTGGTTTTGTTTTGTGAAAAATACTATAAATGTTTTGTGTTTTTTCCTTGTTGTTGTTTTGTTGTATTGATAATTTAACTTAAATGCATTTTTAGTTGATGGGATTCTGAATTGCTTCATGTTTAAATTTTTAAAGTGACTAAAGTGAATAAACAAAAAAAAAAAAATTAAAAACTTCCCTTTGAGGGGACAAGCAAGAAAGCCATTGTAAAAAAAAAAAGGTCATGGGGTCTGATGACTAATGCCATTACCTTCTAAGAAAATTGAACAAATAGACAACATATAAATTCTCAGAATTCAGTAATACAAAAATACTTTTACAAAAGAAGCCCCATGAAAAAGACCTGGCCCCACTGGCGGCTGGATATGTAACAAGAGAACATACAAAGAAAGACATGATGAAACGGCAACAAGACAACCCAGTTAGATAGATACTAAAAGAAATGATTTGGATTGCATAAAAACCCTTGTCTAGGACTAAAAAATAAGGTTTATTTTTGTTGCAGTAAACCAAAGTAATAACCTTGAAGGGAAAATGGAACTTATTATAATGTAAAGCATTGAAAAGAATTACCATGGCCTCTTTAATAGCCTTTTCAGGGATGGTTATGCAAGGGAAGGAGTACATAGCGCCCTGCACAGGATTACATCTGATCCCAGGAACAGTGTTGAGGACCTGCTCTGTAAGTTTGGCCTTCTCAGCTAAGGCACTTAACGTTGCTGTGCGCTCCTGTAGGGCAGAAAGAATAGAAAAATAAATAAATAAAAGAACACAGTTTAGAGATATTTTCATGATTAAAATTGCTCTAATATTATGTTTTTAGATGATATGAGAAAGGACGACTGTGACATCAAGCTTTTCTATTTTTTATTATTTTTCATCTTGGTTACAGAAAAAAGCCTAATTATTTATTTATTTTTTTACAGCCCTTGTGTCCTGCCAGAAAATTTCTTCCCAAGAGTTCAGACTAGTTAAGATTTTTTCTTTTTTTTTATCACTCATGTGTAGCCACTATAGCCATCTGCTTGACAGCTTGATCATGTGACTGTGGGGCACAAAATGAACAGGCTGAATACTGTAGAAATATAAAGACAGCAGTGGGTGAGTTAATTAGATTTACTTTAGCCATGTACAGGAAAGCTTGGTTTATTATCATCATATTATCTTCAGCCCTCAGGACACAGGTAAGGGACACCTTTTTTCAATACTAGTATGTCATTGGTGCCAACTGCAGGCAGTTCCCCGAACAAGCAGATGAAAACTTGACTTGTTTCCCTGTTTCGTGTGAAAAATTGACTTTCATTGATTTTGACTTTCAGGCGCCATATTTTGAGGTAAAATGTTACATAGTATTGCTTTAATAAAATTTAGCCACTGTCATTTTGTTGAGATGTATACCTTAATAAAACTGGCATAGGATGGCTCTCCAGGCCGTGGAGGATTGACTACCAGGTCCATGAGAGCCTGTCCGGGAACAGGTGCACACAGGCGGACTGACACCAACTTACTCAACTGAAATTTAACATCATCGTCCATGTTGATGATCTCCATGTAGCCTCCGCGGAAGCCACACCTTGTGAAAAACATAAGAACAACTGTGTGAACAAGCAGCAGTGCAGAAATGCTGATACAGTTTGGTAAATAATTCTAATTTAAAAGACTTACTCTCCCATGTAACACTTGGAGGTGGAGTGGAAAGATGCCAGCTCAACTGTTTCGGAATACTCTGGTCCCATCTCAAACAGTACTTTTTTAAATGAGTGGAACTGGCAGCCCTCAGCGTATACATTATCCTGGTACACCTGGAGAGGGGGATAGAGTCGAGTCAAATGACCGGATTAGAGCCAACTAAACAGACAGATAAAAAGAGTAATAATGCAGGCACAATACCTCATCTGCCATAAGGAAGAGACGCTCCTTCGCAGCAAAGCGAATAACATCCTCAATGCACTCTCTGCTCTGAACCTGACCTGTGGAAAAGAAGAGGGCTAATAAGAAACAGTTCATTGGGTAGCAAATGTGATATTTTACTGCCATCTAGTGTCTCCTACAAAGAATGTATATAAGGATGGTACTAAAAAATCCCCAAAAGACCCTTACTTTTTATGCTGCAGTAGAAAATATGTTTATATTCATAATGCAGTGAATAACAGCTATGTTAGAGATTTATCAGTTTTCAGTTATTAGGGACAAATGTCTTTTGGGACAAATTGGACAAATTGAATGACTCTTTTGTTTGAGCAGTTTCTAAAGTGTGTACAGAAAGATTTATTGTTGTATTAGACTGTGAAAATGTACCGGTGGGGTTTCCTGGGTTGATGATGCACAGGGCGCGTGGGTTGCAGTGTTGCCGGGCTTCATCCAGAGCGCGCTGAAGCTCGTTAATGTCCAGACTCCAACAGTTGTCTTCATTCAAGTAATAGTTGATCTGCACTGCGCCCAGTTCGGCTATCGCAGCTGAGTACAGGGGATACTGAGGTATGGAGATCATGATACCTGTACAGTCCATCCCTTGGCCGCACACTATCAGCTTCAGCATGGTCTGATGGAGAAAGACATACATGTTAGGTATACTTTAGGACCTCTGCTTTTTGTTATCATTTATATGTATCCTTTGTTAAAAACGTGCACTCTGTTTCAATGTATTTACTGTCAAATCAAATAAAATTCAGAAAATTACAATCTATATATTCTAAGATGTACCACATGGACCGTACTTTGCTTGTGTTCTTAAAAAACAAGCACTCAAACACATTTAAAAAAAAAAAAACACAAAAGGATGAGACGTTTTTGTACCACAATGCCATCGCTCGCCCCTGTGGTGAGGTAAATGTTGTCAGGGTCACAGGGCACACCGCCGTCTCTTCGCTCAATGTAGTTGGCCACATCCTGACGCACAGAGTCAATTCCTTGACTGGGGCTGTATGAACCTGAAGGGAAATCATGTAAAGATGGAGTTTGTGATGTGAAATGGTGAGAACAAGATATGCAACACTTAAAAAAGTGGTAATTAAACCTGCTGAACAATAAGCTCTACACACCCATACTGTACCCTCCGCAAGACTCAAGAATGCGCCTTGCTCTACTCTTAGCATCTTCTGGGAATGTGTTGTCATTCAGGAGTTCAGGGT
Organism: Perccottus glenii; assembly: GCA_024416835.2. Lineage (NCBI taxonomy): Eukaryota > Metazoa > Chordata > Actinopteri > Gobiiformes > Odontobutidae > Perccottus > Perccottus glenii. Next base: position 20,734,921 of record CM044557.2, read on the forward strand.
AGGAGCACAGAGGCCAGGACCTTAACACAAAGACAACTCGGTGTCAGGTTTGGAAACAAAATCTTAGGATAATTGTTGCATAGGTGCGCAGTAGCTCAGTGGTAGAGCAGTCGTCCTTCAACCGGAAGGTAGGCGGTTCGAATCCCGCTCTCCCCACAGTTCATACTGACGTTGTGTCCTTAACCCACCTTGCCTACAGTGGTGTTCCAGCTGTAACACTGGTGAATGGAACTTTAATGTAAGTCGCTTTGGATAAAAGCGTCAGCTAAATGACTAAATGTAAATGTAAATGCATAGAAATGAAAGTATGTATTGCATTGTACAGGAAGAGACATCTGCTTTATACATGTTCAGATATTACTTGAGTGCAGGTTGTATTTTTAGATGTGAACCACTGGGGGAAGGGCAGAGGAACTGACCTGTCGGAAGAAAGTAATTGGCTGCTGACCCATAGCGTGTGCGTCGCCAATGTTGGCCTTGATGACCTCAGCAAATGGCTTTTCTATACCCTGCAGGAATATACAGAAGACAATGCATTAGATAATTAGCTTAACATGTTCAATGTCTGATGATCGTCAGTGGTAAGGCACCCCATCATGATGTTTTAGACAAAAACAAAAAACACACCTCCATAAATGTTTACACTTTCAGTGGCCATGACCTGAACAGCTGCAGAGCCCACATCAGGGTCACTGCCTTACACAAGAACACTGAACAAACTAGCTTAACCAAGCAAATTTCATTGTACACTTTAAGCAGTAGATAGTTCAGTTTTATTTTAAACACTTAAATGATTACTTTCTAATGGTTTCTATCAGTCAGATGGTTTTAAATGACATACATCTGTTCACAGGTGAGAACACTGCTTGCATTAAGACAATTGCTTGTGTTTTGGTTTTTGTATCAAAGTTCTACATTAGAGCGTACCACACTGATAATAATCTAATGATAATAATTAAAAAATGTATATATCCACTTCTAAATTAATGTGTCATTAGCAGAACAACTGAAGGGCAGATAGTATATGTAAACATAAACTTGTGCACACTGTATTATCTCACTAGTAACTTTTTGGCACAGAAACAGAGTGCACATTTCAGGACGGAAAGTAAAAAGCCTAGAAAATACAGCAAAGAGTAATTAGCATTTTGTTTCCTCATTTAAAATAGATGTACTGTTATTCAGGGCAAAAATATTGAATTTCTGCAAGGTAATCTCTTAGGACATGTCTTTTGAGACAGATCATCTTGCATCTGAGAGTAGTGACAGAGCACAAACAGAAAGGCTGGCAAGCTTCTCCCTAAAACACATACAATGAAGCAGATGCCAGAAACAGTGGGACACGGCAGAGAGGCTAAAAAGTTACAACACTGTGCGCAAATCAAAGCAACATGTTTGCTTGGATTGGACAGAGATTTTTCAATACTACTCCTTTTCCTATTGGCCGCAGAATAGAGGCGTCTCCCAGACTGAGCCAATAACTTTATACCGAATGAATAACACCCCTTGAGGTTAAGGGAACTGCCCGTTCAGAACAAGGATCTTTTAGAAAAAAAGATGAGCTCTGTGCCTCTAACTGGATTAAGAAGAGTGCACTTTTTGTCCATTTCTGACAATACTGCTTAGGCATTTCCTTCTACAGTCAAAGTCTATAAAAACAGCTGACTCTTATCCTCCCTTAACAAATTTGGTGAGAAACAAAACCAGCCAAACTTTTGTTTTGTTTGTGGGATGTTTTCCAGAGTTAGTAGGGGATCTGAGCCAGACTTGTGCTTGTCCCCATAGCAACAGTTGAAGCTTTAGAAAGCATTTAAAAAAGATCCCCACTCTGCCGGCTGCTCATTACGTCAAACAAAGAATGCACAACATTGTAATAACTGCATGCTCTGTCTCTCTCAGTTCAGTCCAGTTTCTAAAGCCCATGGAAAAATAAACCTGATATGAACTATCCCATCTTTTGACAGGAACAAGGGACTACTGTAAAAAAAAAGCAAGAGATTGAAGTATTAAATAACAAAGAAACATGGCAGATTAAGGGTGCATTTACGTAAGTCTGTTAAGTTTGATTCACTGAGCAACACAGAGAAAACCACTGTGGCCTATTTCCCAAAGTAATCCAACACCTGAGAAACCTCAATCTGGTAAAGAGCTTGCACATTGTGAGAAAGACACTATTACTACAAGTTGAAGAATAGTTCTGTCTTCCATTAGTGTGCTGTAATAAAGGACAGACATGGAGCAACACAATTACACTACTCTCTCAGTTGGATAAATAAAATAGATATAAGGGCCCATTAGCAGTAGCAAACATATGGTAACTCTCAGTTATTAGCAATCCCATTTCATAAAAAAACAGAATCTTCCACTTAATCCAACTGCAAATGCAAATGCAATGTGAACTAAAGCTGAACAATTCAAGCAAAAAAGTGTTATTTGTAAAGAGAATGTAATGATGCAAGACTGTAGCAATGCCTCTAAGTAAAAAAAAAAAAACAGCCACAGTAAGTTACAGGAATGATGCTTTTCTTATGCAAGTTAATGACCAAATGTTCTTGAATTAAGAACAAATTTACACCTGAACAAACTTCAAGTAGAAAGACTACATGCTTCCTTACCTAATGTAGCGCTTTTACTACTTCAACTATGTAAAAACATTACAGTATACTTATCATAACACAATATAACACAATGTCACCTTTATGGATGCATTTCCAACTAAAGACTAAAGGAGACAAAAGCTCCTGCAAACGCACAGGGGGCTGTTACGTCTCAATAAATAAATGCAAACTGTAAATTGTCTTGTTTTTTTAAACCATTTTGAATTATGGCTCTTACAAACTATGAGTTGTACACCCGAACTTACTGCAAAAAAAAAGGCTAATCAGAGCTGTGAGTTAGATTACAGATGTAAAAGTTTGACCAGTGGAATGTAGTCAAGAGAATTGAATGTTTTTATATAAAATACAGCCAGCTTACACCGTTAGCCTGCCATTCACTTTTGTAAGAACCTGTTGGTGAATACTTATCCCTTCCTGAGCAAAGCACTCAGACAGGACAGTTTTCACAGCAGACTGCACTGCAATGTTGAAATATAAGGTGAAAGACGTCGTTTTTATCATGTCAGTCAATGTTTTCTTTGACATGATCGACCTGTTGAATTACTAACTAAGGATGGACCTGGTTGTTGATGTTAGAGTTCTATGTGAGTGACACCAGCAGTTTGAAGAAGTTAATGGTTAAACTGAAGAGTATTAACCAAATAACTGGCAACAAAAAGCTGCTGATGTGCAATTATACTTACTTATAACATGTAGACTATAGCCAAAACAGATGAAAGCTATTTAAGCAGAGGACAAACATGATATGCACCACCTCATCACCATTACTGCTTTGAAAAATCATTGGGTGCTCAAAAGTTTTTCTCTTATGTGCAGTAAAATAATAAAACAGATGAAGGCAACGTGATTAAAAGATATCAAAGAATGAATTGTACAATTGACAGATCCAGCCATTGGTGACCTTTTGTACCTACAAAGCCATTTCAGTCACTCTAGAGTTTTATAAATGTAAATCTAAAGTACCATATATATAGTGTACCACAAAACAATTAATGTCCTTGGTTGTTTACTACTACTGGTATTTTGTAATCACTGAATGAGAAATACAAAAATCATCTTAAATGTAAATAAAATATTTTACATTTCATACACATGCCAATTTGACTTGTACTGTTCCTGCCTTCTTGAAATTTTAATAATTTGTTTTCTCTGTGGATTTCTGTCCCATGTGAAGTTTAAACCGCTTTGACACTACTCCATTCATTACCAATGCATGTAAAAAAATGATAGTCACAGACAAAGTGCACATAGGGGATGTATGCAGTGCAGTACAGACCTCAAGGAGCTCCTTCTCCAGCTCCACAGCGCGTTGTACGATTGGCCCCCTCACTGCGTACTCGACCATCTTTACCGTGGGGTTCATGGTGTCGATGGTCAGCACTTTGGGCCGGGATAATCCATTCTCGGACATTTTCTCTTTAGGGAGGCCGCGTCGAGGTGCAGTCAGACTGGACAAAGCTCTGAACACAGTGGAGGACATAGAGGGAGATGTCAGTAAGGAGCAGGGACCCCCAGGCTGACAGCCACCGGTACTGGCGCCCAAAATGTCGTGTGCTCCCAAGCGTAAAAAGCGCACGTTTCTGGGTGAGAGCTGCCACATTCTTGTGGCTGAAATGTTTAAATCTCCTTTAAAAAAATTCAAACTCTTTAGAAGTGCTAGAGCAGAGACTGTAAAAACCTTGTCACAAAATCACAAATGTTTGAGCGAACGCCCGCTTAAAGATTACTCAGCGACAAGACCTTTGTCCTTTCAGAAGCTGCAATAAACGCAAAACTGATTGAAAGAAAAACTGATAACGTTTGCTGGCCGACATACACCACAGTCTACACTTTTCTCTGTACAAGTTGGGGACTCAGCACACATGGCACTTCAGCCAGCGTCTGCACCCCTCCTCTTTGTGTGGCTTATTCAAAGTTACCCCACCCCTTCTGCTCCGGTTACTGGGGACGGTACAGTTTAGGAGCACAGAAATGACTCCAAGTAACATAAACTTTAGACCTAGGGCAGTTTCCAAGTTAGTCCAAGACTCGGTGCACTCCTTCGGGTACACTTTTGGTCCAGTTGTCCAATGTCATTTGGTAGGCGGGTTTTATTATTATAATGAATCCCCTTCCTATTTCGGCCCACTTCCAGCCTACACTAGCGCTTCTTGTCATTTCTCTGTTAATGTTTGTGAATCCGCTCTGTTCTAGTCAAAACTGTCCACATTAGGTATACATGGGTCTGACATTGACTGTTCAAGGCTATTGACAAGGTTAAAGAATGTGAGGGTTGCAATAACAATGGTTTTAAGTCTTAATGTCACTATCCATATAACTCAATAGCTTTTTGTGTTAATAGATTAGTGTAATGTAAATGATTGAAACTCAAATGCAAAAACAAAATAAAGAGCAAAATAATTAAATTCATTAAAATATTCTTAAATTAATAGAAGTCCATCCATCTTCTTCCTTTTATCTGGGCCGGGTCACGGGGGCAGCAGTCTAAGCAGAGATGCCCAGACTTCCCTCTCCACACTATACTTCCTACAAATGTCAGAGCCACCTCAGCTGACTCCTCTCAATATGGTCTATGATTTCAATAAAAAAAAACAATAATGGAAAAATGAAAAGATGTAATAACTTTATTTAACAAAACTGTATCCACCATAGTCAAATAATAGGCCATCAACTCTATCTATGGAAATAAAAATAGTGCAAACAAATACAAATTAAACTGGTCTAAAGTCTTTCTACAGTGTTTTAAAAGCATTTTAAATGGTTTTAATGGTCAAAGAAAATCCAGCCAGTCTTTAGTACATATATCTGTAAAAATAAAGTAAATATTTTTACAGTAGCAGGAAGTCAATCAAAACCCAGTGGAAGCAACTATAATGGAAAGAGTTTGGTTGGCCACAGAGCGCAGTGCAAACGTAGGAACTGAAAGTGGGAGGAGCAGCAAGAGTTGATGCCGAGGTGTCTGCAGGCCATAACACTTGCACTCTTCTGTAACCAGGTAGCACTGCAATGGCTGATGGGAGAATCCGTGCACAAAGTCCTCTGTGCTGCCTTTCTGGGCCTTTTCCTCTGGAGACATTATGTCCTCTTGGTGGAAGTACCGTGTTGTACTGAAGATGTAGAAGAGCTTTAACAGTTCCCAGCACCGGGCTTTGGAGGGAAGAGGAGTGCCTGTCACAGGATGGTTGGTGAGGGTCCGAACACAAGAGACAGAGCGGCGTGTTTCACGGTTTATCAGCAGTAGTGCAAGCACATCGGGCCGCAGGGTTACAGAACCTGGTAAGCAGCCTTCCCCAACAGCTAAACAGTCTCTGAGAGCATCCACGAGGGGCGACCAGAATCTGCACACTAGCCCACTTTCTGCTTTGTGCAGAGAGGGTGTGGGACCACAAAGCACACAAACATCTGCACCAGGAAGCAGCTGGAAGCGGAGCAGGCGGTGTGCTACAGTAGGGCTTCCCTGAGGCAAGAAAACCGGGTAGTCACAAGAAGTAGATCCTGACTTTGACAGGGTCTGCATCAAGGCGGAGAGCAGCACAACTTCCTGTGGAGCAAGACGCCACCACTTTTCAGTTGCCACGGCTATTCTCCCATGGATAACAAGGCAACCAAATTCACTATCTGCAGCCTGTGCAAAGCTGTCCACTGCTTCCTGAAGAAGGGCAGGGTTTGGGGCCATGAGTGAGTCAGCACAGTGCGTTAGGTTTCCCAGTATTCTCTCCTGTCTTTCCTCCAAAAGCTGGTCAATGAGGCCGAAGCAGGAGCGCAGGTCCCTCTTCAGTCGCTCCACATTTCTCACATTTACCAACTCGTCCTGTCCCAGCACTAGCACCATACAGTTCCAAACGTTTTCCAGCAGGCGTTGCAGGAACATTTCATCCTCTTTACTGCTGCACAAACCAGTCTGAGCCTGCTGACCTCCACTTACAGCAATGAGCATCACACTGTCGTGAAAGACTCTCCACACCACCTTACCCCCACCTCCGGTCTCACAGCTGGACAATAAGACATCCTGACCACCTCCAAACATGTGGACACCATTTAGGGAACCAATGACTGAGAAGGGCAGCTGTTTGGAGCTACCCCTTGTGAAAAGAGGGACCCCACTGTTAGCAGTGAGGCAGAGTATCTGCAATGACCCATCTTGGAGCATCATTCTCTAGTCTAGAATAAACCAGTACACACCACTACTTTAACTACAACGCCCAGTAAGGTATTTATGTAACTTACCGGTTTGGGAGGTATTGTAATGCCACCAAGAATAGACTACTGCTAAGACCTGCTTAACGTCAGCACTATAATGCTGATGCAATAACCCTATAGCCTTGCTAGCGCAACATTGTCCCCAACGTGAAATAGCTTGTTTAAAAGAAAATTATCTTGCTGAGACGTAACACGGATTCCTCGTCGACTTGTTTTATTGCCCAACGCTGACCGCTTAACAAAGTTGTTAACAGAGGTTAGGGGAAGAAGTTACCGTTTCCACAGCAACGCGGTCCCATAGTTCATTCTTCACAAAAGCAAGACGTCCTCATTGAGCCATTCAGCCCAATAAAAAGCAACTACACTATAGGGGACTCGTCAAAACCGTTAAATAAACAAAGAAAACAGACCTGCGTTTAGCCCCTTTCAGTCAACATATCCTACGTGTACATAATCATTCCGCGTTTTCTATTGTGACACCATGCACGCTGATGTGATTTGTGCCATCTCGCGAGAATTTAAAACCACGTAACTCAAAATTGCAGCAGAGGGCAATGTTGCCATCATTATAAAGTGTTGCACATTATAATTTACTCACTGCCCATTGTATGAGGCCAGGATTTGGCCAAATAGCCCATTCTAAAAGTGTTACCTGATTAATAGTTCACAAAAAAGGGACCATCTGTAGTTCATCTGTAAAAATAAATGAAAAAGCTGATGCAATGCTGCTACTCATTTTTTACAACCAGCAATGTATGTTTCAGATCTACAGCTTGTATAGTAAACCTAAGCTATTTAACACAACTATGTTAAGCCATTAAATGCATGCATTATTTTAGTGACATTTGCCCCTGCAACATTACAGCTACACCAACAGCAAGGGCGGCAGTAGCTCAGTGGGTAGAGTGGTCGTCTTTCAACCGGAAGGTAGGCGGTTCGATTCCCACTCCCATCACAGTTCATTACTGTCGTTGTGTCCTTGGGCAAGACACTTAACCCAGCTTGCCTCAAGTGACTGTAACACTGGTAATTACATTAGAACAATGTAAGTCGCTTTGGATAAAAGCGTCAGCTAAATGAATAAATGTAAATATCTGGTTTGACAAAAATCGTATGGCTTATATCAATTTGCTAACCTCCCCAAAAAGTACAATTTCTAAATTAATTTAACAACCTCAACTCTACTCGCATTGCAAAACAAAAACATTTGAGTAGTAAAGAATGTTTTTATTCATTAAATACAAAAATTCATAACAGTGATGGCTAAAATATAACAATAGAAAAGGCACAACAATTCATTTGAAAAACCACACTGTGCCATGAAAAATAAAACCGTCTTCTTTCTCCTATTGTAGCTGAAAACTGATGGTTGTCTTCCAGTGTGTTGTGCAGATTCCGTGGCAGTGTAATGGCTTGGCATAAGGAGCAGTGTGGTGGTCATCTTTCCCAGTCACGTCAAAATAAAGGCCTATAAACAAATACAAAACCAAATATTAATTAGTACGTATGAAAGCAAGTATTTTAGAAACACTCAGTCCAACAAGGTTGTAAACATATCACCCCATTAATCAACATGCCTAAATATGTACATTTTTATATAATTTGAAAGCAAATACTCAGTGTGTGTCTCTAAGTGGTGCAATTAATTGTGCTGACTACACCCCGTCTCAGTCTTGCAGGAGCTGGAATAGGCTCCAGCCCCATGATACATAACATAATAAGCAGAAAATATTTAGTTTAATCTTATAACAATGCAACAGTGTAAAATGTGATTAAAAATGTGTGGGTAAATGTGAGGTAAAAAAAATATCTGTAGTTCCCTCAGTAATCACAGTTAACACTCATTTGTAAACATAGGCCCATGGAAAGTGTCCTGCAGCTAAAGAATGAATTTTCTTTGAATAAACAAATATACTGGTTTAATTCTCAGACCTCTTTAACTGCACATTTCTATTGTAAAGTAGTAACTTACCAGTGACAGCAGGGGTTTGACTCACAAAAAGGAACAGACCTTCTGTGGTCTAAAGGGGTTGGTGCTGGAGGATACGCCCGTGAGCAGAGGGTCTTGCAAGGCATTCTGCACACAAAACTGCTGAAGGTCTGCAGCCGCCTGGGACACCTGTACCAGGTAATCACAGATAAAAGTGTTGTTTGCAGTTACAGAAGGTGTATTTATTAAAAAACAAAAAATCACATCTTATTCAAAAACCAAAAGACACTCAAAAGTTTAGTATTTCACTTCAAACCAATCTAATCTGATATTTTAAATCCTTATAGTCAATTAATAAGAAAGAAAGAAATAAGTAGTTAACTAAACCAAATCTGAGTCAGAAAACAAAAAGTATTATAACATATACAATAAATCAATCAATATAAAAACATAAAAAGCTCTGTGGGGAACTGAAACAAACATAACACTGTCGGTGGTAAATTTAGAGTAATCAAACAACAAATCAATTTACACTTGACTTGATGCTAACAGCTAAAGCTATGCCAACAGAAGGACCGTGAAAGGCCACTTTAGCGTTAGTTACATTCGCTTTATCAGAGTTGAGGTTTCATTGTATTACTACAATCAGAGATAGATAAAATAGACGTAATTCTTAATATCCCAATACATTTAATATGCAATCATTTATTTTAGAAGTTACGCCCAGTTGTGTAGAGTAGCCATTTGCTATGCACTAGCGCCAGCAACAGCTAGCAATAGCGGATTTGTCGAAATAATGTCTCCCCGTTATTAAAAAAGAAAAGAAAAAAAAGGCCACAGACATTACCTTCACTCTGTTTATGCTCGCCTCGAAACGTAGCTGTTGTACAACTTTTTTCATAGCAACAAGATTAGATGAACTCGACATTTTTACGCTTTTTCTGAAAAACTCCCAGTCGAGTAGTGGGTGGATACTGAGACAAAAAGCAGAAGATGATCACATCCGGATTCCGGTTCGTCACTTTTGTAACGCGAGTGTTTGTACCATACACCAGAGGGCGCTCTAACAGAGGGGAGAAAAACAGCAGTCGTGTTCGTTCAAGGAATAGCCTAGATTTTTCTTTTCCGTTTAAAAGTAGTTTAATAAAATGTTACTGGCCCCATTTACAAGCAAATTTCAAATCGGGAGTGTGCTGACAACTACCTAGTACTGTAGCTGTGAAGGTTCGCAGTCATCCAAATCATCTTGGAAAAAAAAAAGTTAAGGTAAAAGCATCTGACCCAGTTTTCCAGGTGAAGTCGTTTTGTTCTCCAACTCCAGGAGACTATCAATTTTGCTTCTACCTTAACCTTTTTTTTTTTTTTTTTTTAAACCTAGTACTGTGGAAAATAAATTCTGCATGTTTGTATATTCATTCCTTCATTCATCAATACATTTTCACTTATAACAGCTCCATTAACATTGTATCTGCGAGCCAGACAAATGTTAACAAAAAGGGTCAGTCTTGATGACTTGGCTTTGAGTTTTGTGTGTCATAACTTTACAGAAAGAGTAAAATGAGATAGTGGGTCAATTAAAGTTATCTTTATTGCATTAAGAGACATTATGTTACAAAACCAATGTACATATCTGCAGTAGGTAAACAAAATGTAAACTAAACCATATATGTTAAATAGAGTCACACGTAGCTTTACTGGTCTATGTTTAAAAAGTACTAAAATATTTGATAATGAATCTTAATTCTACTTGTTCTCAAAAAACAAAATCGTTAAAGTGCTCTCTTTTGTGATTGATTTTTAGGGAATGGCATGTGCATAACCATAGTTGTCTTAAGTGCTGATAAAAAAAGATGTTTGATTGATACTTGGAGTTCACTGTAGTCAAACAAAAAGGCACTATTGGTTCATCAAGTCAGGCTGTTCTCTTCCTCTCCCAAAGAGAATATGCTTATTTCCTGACATCTAGCTCGATTTTTGGCTTTTACCCAAGTATCACCATCTTCAATGGCGCTTGACTCTTGCCATTGTCCTCGGGTTGAATATTTGGAAGAACTGAAAAAAGGGTTTGTTGTTAAAAGATATTGCAAGTCTGTACTCGCATCTCATTTTAGAAATACAATTCACAGCTCTGCACAGTACCTGGTGTCTGGTATGAGACGGAGTGTCCGATAAAGTTCAGATGTGGATGGCACAGCAGAACTTGGTGGAAGTTTAGGAGTGGAGAATGTAGTGTAGGCGGATTTGGGCAACTGAACTGTAGTGGAAGACATTCGTAATTCTGGTTCACTCCTGCAAAGGAAACAATTGAGGAAAATATAAGTACATATTTCAAAATCATAATAATATTTATTTTCATAGAGCGCTTTTCCACCGACTGTAGTACGCACTCAAAGCGCTTTCATTACCATGTAATTAACCAAAATGAAGTTCCTCAAAAACATGGTTCAGACTCACTTATTGATAAGGAACTTTGACCTTCAGCTGAGGAACCTCTCCGGCGGTTAGCAAAAGGAGTCATGTTCAAAAACTGATTTTTGAGCCAAGACGCCCGATCCTCATCAAAAGCTCTTCTCTGTGGAATTCAAATAGTTATAGTTAAAAACTTGCAAAATATCAATACATATAAAACATAGAAATGCAACAAATGGAAATACACTTACATCTCTCTCAAGACGAATGGCTGCGTCTGTGAAGTTCTTTCTTTCCTTCTCAAAATTTCTTTTCTGGTCCTCAAATAGCCTCCATTCCTCTTTGAGACGCTCCTTCTCCTCCAGGGTGTAGCAGTCATTAAGCAGAGCAGCTGTCTCATCGTCAAATGATGTGTGCAGTTGTTGCTGCATGGTTACAGCCACAATTAAAAACATTTATCTCCTGAATCTACAGACTACTCTTACAGGAGAAATACTGACCTGGAGTAGCTGCTGCTGTGTGTGAATGAACTCTTTGCATTGCTGCACTTCTCTCCTCATTCTCTCCATTTCATCATCGTGGGTCTGCCTTGGTATTACATCTGCATTGGCCTCTTGGTTATTCTGGGATGCTTCGGGGACAAAATGTTAACAGTAAGTTTGAAGCCTAGTATAAAATTAATATTGAAATGCATGTGGCAGTACAAATACCTTGGCTGTCCAATCTCTCCATGTGGTTCCTGACTTTTCTCCACTGCTGACGAATGCTGTTAGTCAGCTGCTCTCGAGCATGCTCACAGGACTTGTCCAAAGATTCTCTGCTAGAGTCACCTGCTCTTTCCTCTGCATCTGAATCACCCTGAAGGAGAAACAGAATTAGTTTGAATATACTTAATTTGGTGAACTACACCCACAGTCACTATTTATTACTATTTATAGTTGCTCTGTATGTTCTCAGAAAAAACATTATTGTCAAAGTGATGGTTTAACAAAAGTATAGTTAATGTTAAAACACCGACACTGCTGTCAAGTTAAAATAATAAAAATTATTAATAAAGTTATTGCTCATAGTTTGCTGTGTTGGTAGCGAAAACTCTCCTTTATAGTCAAGTTGTATCAAGTGTCAATGTGTTTTAAGGTCAACTAATGTTGTACCGTGGCCTAAATATGTAGATAGTCTGTGTGTCTCTGGAGGTTCCTCAGTCATCCAGGACATAAGAAAAAGGTTTAAACAAAGGCATCTGGACGTAGGGTTCAACGTGAAGACGTTTTATTCCTCATCCGAGGAACTTTTTTTATTCAATTGAGAGTTCAACTGGTAAGAAAGCTGAGCTTATATTCTTAGAATGAGAAACCAGAAAAACTAGGTTCACAGTTAGTTTAAAATTAACCCCTTCCACTAGAGATATACGCAAGCTAAGCTCTCTTACCAGTTGAACTCAAAATTGAAAAAGTTCCTCGGATGAGGAATGAAACTTTACCTTATGCTTTTGTTTTAACCTCATCTAGAGAGGCTATGCTCAATATTCATTGTGATGCTTCATTTAAGCAGAAAAACACATCATCATCCCAGTATCTTTTACATGACCATGACATGAAATTCTGAAATACGATTAAATAATCAGAGAAAGAGAAAGCCTTCAGAAGATAAGGACACAAATACCTGCTCATGGCCATAGTCAGCAGTGGCTCCTTTGTTGGCAGGCTGACGTGGACTCAGGATATGTATCATCTCCTTTTTCATCTGCTGTAGGACTTTTTTCAGCTCTGCATTTTCCAGCATTAAGGACCTCTGACTGGCTTCATAGTCACTTAGTAAAGACTTATACATCTCACTCTCATGGCTGCATATGCAATGAGATACATGCATCCAATTACAGTTACAAATTTTATGGCCAATGTGCAATGACTGATTTTATTATACCTTGCAGTTGCTTTTGCAGTCTTCCAGTGGCTCCTCTTTCCATCCGAGCGTCCCAAACAGTTCAGCACATCAATCGCTGAAGTTAGGCCAAAGAGATTTCAATGTAAAGTATTTGGTGCCAAAAAAACCCTGTAAATTATTATTTTGTGTACAAACCAATATTTACAGATTTTTTTGTCCTTTCTATCTACCAGCAGTTGGCTAAGTCGTTCCTTGAGCTTTGCAGTTTCCCTCTCTTTTCTCTTAGCATCATGGCTGTACTGCGAAGCACGGCTGGCAATGATATTTTGTAGTTTTTGAACCTGTCAAAAATATATTGTCAGGCTCACTCATAATAATAATAAAATAATAATAATAATAATAATAATGTATATTGGCTAATGTTAATAGTAGCACAAAATTCTACTGACCTCTTCCTTTTCTGTTTTTATGCAGCTTTGCAAAGTCTTAATTTTCAGTTGCAACTGTCTCTCGGTTTCATGAAGACCTGACTTTTCTCTCATCGACATCTCCAACTGATCCTGTGACAAAATGATTATTCAAAATGACAAATTATTATTATTTTGGGTGAGTGGTTCTGTAATTATTGTTTGGGGGAGGGTAAAGCTTTCGGTCCTGTTTCTGCCCTCCTGTATTCATTTATCTGTAACTGCAACTGTATGACAAGATACACGGAAGTATAAGGGCTGTCCGATTTTTAGAAAAACATGCGATGGATGCACCACAGTTTAATTTTAATAGATTTGATAGATTCTGAAAATTAAACTACTGAAAATTTTACACCTAGCTTAGCCCCCATGTTAATTCTGTAATACAGTTTGAAGGCAAAGAAAAAGCTGTAAATTAAAATTTAGAATACAGGAAGTCACAGCCAATTAAACACATTAAGAGCAAACGGAGGAAGTAAACAGGTAAAAAACAACAACACAAAACGATATTGGTCGGGTTTAAAAACGCATACAACGCATTAGATTAGGTTGTTCTGTTTTATATGGTTCCATTTGTATCATTATGCTAGGACAGATGCCTCCTGTAAAGCCATCTATTTCCCAATGTGCATTTTAGCGATGTATTTAATGTCAATAACGATGCGTTTGAAGTTTCAGCCGTTTGTATTCTATATTGACAATAGTAACATGTTGACACTATGCCAGTCTGATTATTGTATTACTGCCGTTAAACTGTAAATTGAGCCGCCGAAGAGACACATTCACCACAGTAAAATGAGGCCTGTGCCCTCATCATCACGACAGTGAGCACAGCGCCAGGGAAAGTCTGATTGTCTACTTTACAGTAGTGTAGTGTGAGACCAAAAGTGGAAACTACAACTGCTTATATTACATTAGTGATCTGTAAGATATTGTGCAGCTTATGAGAATAAACCAAAATACACACAGATATAATGCCGATACTTGCCTTGAGTCTGGAATTGTTCATCTGCACATGCTCTAAAGTGTTTGACTTCTTGAGCTGGTCTCTCTCAAGCTCCTCTAAAGTGCCCATTTCACGTCGATGTATCTGTAGCAGCTCATAAATGACATTGAGAGCTGGCACGATGTTGAGGCCAGAGACCCCCGGTGTGCTGGTCTTGATACATGTTGGGAGGCCCAAAGAGTCCAGCTCCTTTTCAATAAAAGACAAGTACATCACTGCATTGACAATCCTTTTGAAAACATTTATTTAAATGTACTTGTGTAGTACCTGGTTAACATATGAAATGCACTGGGGAATGTTATCCTCTGTGCAAAAGGCACTTATGACATTGTAAGAGCTTTTGGACAGGGCCAAAGAAGAGTACATTGACAAAAGGTTGTTCTGTTTGAAGGGGACATTGTCACATGTGATATGCTTGAGATCTCATAATTTTCTAAAAATAAAAAAGGCAAACAGAGACAGTGTTAGATTTACTGCAAGAAAAAAAAAAACATTATTCATTCCCTTGTTCTACAAAGGAGAAGGATAAAATGGGTTGTTCTAAATCAAGAACAGAATGTGGGTCACCTCCGACAGTTACTTTTTATAGTTCACATGCCGTATTAAACATGAAAGATTACCAATAGATGTGTCTTTTGGCACTGTTGTCCACCACTCTCCCATATCACCAACATACCAGGACACTAGGCTAGAAGGTCACGAGTTATCCACCAGCAAATTGGATTAGTGGCCATGCAGTGGACGAGATCCTTCTACTGGGAACTGAGCCCTGCAATGAAGCATCAAGCTGTGAGAGACCAGCCCTAGATAATCTGGACTTCAACCACAACGGATTAACATTCATACTCAGATTGGGGTTTATTAAGCGGGACCTCCTATTGGTTAATGTCCACTAAAATACAGTGCGAGAAGATGAGAAGAAACCAAACTATTTGCAGAAATGACTTTTAACATGATGGATTTAGTTACAGGCAGGATAATACAGACACAGAGACTGTGTTGTGCAGCTTTTGTTCCTTTAGGACAATAATGTGATCCTCATATGCTGTGGCAAAACGAGATGAACCAGCCATGTATACATGGCACTCCCTCTATGTACTGTACTGTCCCATCTTGTTTAAAAGCCTTTAAAAAAATACTGCAAGGTTGAACAAGGTTGAACAAAGGGCTGAAATACAGTATGTGTACACTCAAGCAGAAACATATGGCAGAGGAAACTCATTTAAATTGCAGGTTATCTCTTATGAGTTCTTATCTACAAAACCAGAGCCACGAGTCTATCTAGCTGATTGCCTTTTTTCATGTGACGTGAGGGAGATAGAACAAATGAGTTCACGTTAATGTTTACAAGTACTCTCAAACATAACTTGGTCTAATTGAGTTACTGGCAAGCTAGCTACACTGGCTTGACATAAAATAAACTCGGTGGCAATGAAAGCTAACTTGAAGTTAATGTTTTCCTAATTTTTATTGGGGAAGTGAAGGAGTTTATATTCCACGTTAATTTTAAGCTTCTTTTGTGTCTCCGGTCGAAAGTACTTAAGGCGAATGACACGTTAGTAAGATGAACATGATTAAGCTACAATTCTCAGTCATATGGTTTACAATGTTTGCTAACCGTTTACCTGTACAAAGCTATGAAGAGTTTATTTAACATACCTTAGCTTGGAATTTTAGTCCAGCGACGCTAAATAGGTCAACAGTTTTCTAACACAGATAAAATAAATACCAAAGATCCCTTCACAACAACAACAGCAAAGTGTATAGAGTGTAGTTCAGTCGCCAAATTCACCGCAACAATTGCAACTAAAAAAGCTCACCTATTTACTCAGATGCAGTCCACACGGGACGAAAGCAGGCGGCAGATCCCTCACCCGCAGCGGCTGGAGTTAGGTGTTTTTTTGAAGTCTTGCCCTCGATGGCTTTCCACCAAACGCCATTGTTATTGGAGGCAGCGTTGTTAGGCAACCAGTATGTGAGCCGTACATTGGACATTGGCACGCGCAGAGACGATTATGCAAATGAGACAGACTGTCAGGTGTCAAAGAGCAGCCCATCACAGGCATCGGTATGGAGGGTCAGGGTTATGGTTACATAATTATACTGTGTAGTATATACATGCATACAAATCATTGGTATGGACAGTGAATAAAAGTTGTGCTTTTGTCAATATGTCAGTATTTTTTTTTAATGCCGCTTTTTAATATAAACAAGTTATTATTTACAGATGTAATTTTAAACGTTTTCTGTGTTATATTGTGAGACACAATTGTAATATTTTTCTCATGTAAAATAAGTATTGAGGGGCTAAAACATAGCCTATTACAATAAAACATTAATACACAAAAAAAAAAAAAAAAATTACATGTCAACAACACTAGCAAATATTGCTAGTCTGGGATAGTAACACCTGATTAAGTTGTGACAGGTGTTCATCAATCAATTATTGAATTAATTGATTTTTTAATTAATTAATCAATAAATTAATAGATAAATAAGAGGACAGTATACTAGCAGTAGAACTAATTATACATTACAAAAATATCTAAATAAATAAATAAATAAATAAAAAAGTGTATTTTTCCTTTTTTTCATAGTCATAAGTCACAAACTTTTATCATTTCTACATAAAAAGTTTCATCCTTAAAATATAAACTAGCAAGAATGTATAAATTATAAATATATCATGATTGCTTTTATTTTGTCCATGAAATGTGCATTTTGTGAAAGATGTTCCGTTTTGGAAAGACAGGGAACTGAAAAGAAACCCAAACCTGTTTTTTAAGTTACAACAAGACTGAACGAGTTACAGCAGAATGTCAATATGTTGTACTATGTCTTATAAAAAGTATTGTACATTGTTGTCACACAAATATTATATGCATGAGCAATTTCATTCAAGTTTATTCAGCACTTAAACAAAGTTTGCCAAACACTTGACAATTAAAAATGACAAAAAGTCATTCAGCTTGCTTCTACAACATTTATCATATCTGAGGCTGTCAATAAAAAATAAAAAATAGGCTTAGCCAAGTATGAGGATATGACCCAGTAAAAAGCATTTTGAAATCTTTTAAAAACAAACTTAAGATGATAATCTACAAGCATTTGCGTAATACCATAAAGGTAAAGCTGTAAATGTCAAGAACCAATAGAAAATGACAGGTGATGCCAAAATCTTTCACTAAAGCCCACACACTAATGCCGCACTACTCTTATGGTTATATATAAATATGTGCTTTGTAAAGGCCCTGCACATTCCCACTTCACCCAGAACAGCAGCAAGAAGATTTATCAATCTGGTATCTTCCCGACTCCGGCTGGTCTCTGCACTCTGCTATGAACGTCTGGAGCTGGGACACTGGCAGCTTGTCCTGCTGATGATGCTGGATAGATAACATTTGGGGTAAATGTTGACTTTACTGTGTTAGTAACAGCAAATGTAAAATAAGCTGACTCAGACTGACCTTGATAGTCTCATATGTGTCAGTAATGAGAGCAATGAACAAGCTGAGCACCATGTAGATGAAGAGGGAGGTGTAGGAGTAAAGGTAGAGTCTGCTGAAAAGCCAAACCATGTAGCTCTTCTCCCTTATGTTTAGAAAGGTGTTGTACATGTCGTCCCCGTTAATGAGAGAAAACAGGCATTCGGTCACTTTATCAAATGTCCTAAACTGCAAGAATCACCAGGAAAACACAGGTGAGGTATTATTTACAGTAACAGCCAATGTGAGTTCACACAGTTGTAGTTTACTTTGTCATGGTGTGGCCCAAGCACAATCCATCCACAGAAACAGTAGCCGAGGTAGATCATAGCAGCACAACAGCAAAATCTGATCACATTCGGAAAAGCTGCCCTCAGTGTCAAAATTAAGATCTAAAAGTAGAGAAGAAAATTGAGAAAATTTAATTTTAGCATTTGTGTGAACAAATAAACATTATATCAGTTCTTACATTGTATTTCTTAAAGAATCCAAAGTAACGGATCACTCCAACCCAGACGAGCATCGTGGCAGTTCCCAGAAGGATGCTGCAGACGTCGTAGTTGGTCAGGAACTACAAAAAAACCAACCTCTTTGGCACTAATTTCTGTAATAGGCCAGTGGTTCTCAAACATTTTCACACCAAGTACAAAGCATCTTTAGGGCAGTAAAGTGTTAAAGTTAAAAATAATTAAAATAATTTAAAAAATACACTTTATTGGCAGCTATTACACTTCCTGAAACGTCAGATCACAAGCCAGTGTAGACCGCTAGGAACGCTCCTTTTTTGAGCTTGGGATTTGCTTGCATGGATTTGGGCAATTTTTTCCTTATTCAGTCCCCTATAATAAACAATAGTTGGCATCATAAAGCCGTTTTTTTTTTTTTTTTTTTTTTTTACTAATGATTGCTTTTACAATATACTATTTGGGGTTTAAACCATTTTCCTCTACTAGAAAAAAATATCAGGTACAAGATCTTTCATTTTGATTTAGTCTGCCACTAAAAGGTTTTCCAAATTTCCTTTTGGAGACACTTTTAAGGCTCAAGACAGATATTTCTCAAACTGCCCCCTGTGTAGAACTAGAATACCACCAAAAGCCCCCGCCCCACAGTTTGAGAACCACTAAAACAGGTCATTGAAACTCACAGACGTATGTATACCTTTGTTTGGATTCCAATTTTAAGCATAGACCCGGTGATAGTCAATATGTCACTGACAATTATAACGATATACCAGCCGTTGATAAACTCCATTCGGTCAGACCAACTGACATTTTTATTGAAATACGCCTGGAAGAATATACTAAACTCCTGAAACAAAAAAACAAAAAAACACAATGCAATGAAAAGGCACAAATGTGAGTTACACAAATAGAACATTTATAAAGGTAATTTAGTTTTAAATAGCTTACAAACTGAAGTTTGATACCATTGATGATAGAGCGGATGCAGAGAATAAAAGAAGTAAAACAGACCAGAATCACAACTGAGTCAAACATCAGTAGTGCATAGTTGTTCTTCCCAGCTACAAAAAAAAACAAAAAAAACAAATGTGTCTATGCAGTGTTTTTATGCTGACATGACATAGAAGCAGTACTAACACTGTGACTGTTCCCTCTACTGGATTTTTCTGTGTTTTAAACTTACAAGTGCCTTCAAAGTTCCAGTCTTTGCATTCATAAATCCTAACATTATTTTTAACATCAACTTTAATCCTTCCGCTGCGTGCATTGTTGTCAAATATAATCTGTAGTGAAGAAAAGTCACAAAAAATGTATCTGTAAATTTGACTGTAGTAAGTTATTTAAGTCTAAACAGGCACACACAGTGCTTTGTGACTCCTCACCACACCTCAATATGGAAGTCATAGCAGTCTGGCAGCTCATGGTGCCGTAAGGTCTGCAGATTGATGGTATTCAGAGTAAGGTAGATGTTCACTGATAGCAGCCTGGGTACAGACAGACACATGTATTAGCAGCCTGTGCTTTCATAATCACTTGATACCAAACCAGTATTTAGTCACCTTCTGAAATCCAAAGAGAAGTTCATGTGTGTGTCCAAACTGTTGTCCACTGACCTCATTGGATGAATTAAAATACACTCTTTAAAATAGAAGTAAAATTAGATGCAGGTTTCTGTGGTTAACAATCCAAGCTTCCTCTTTTTAAACCAAACAATGTGATTATTTCCACTCGTGACATTTACAATTTACAGTTTTTAGCCACATCATCATGAAATAAATTATTAGCTTGTAATCTTAGCTTTCTTACAAGGTGAATTATTAAGATAATAGTACCTCTGTCAATGAGGGGATCAATGTTAAATGTCTCGTTCCCCGGATCAAGGCTGCTGTTTCTGTAAAATACTTTACAAAGGAACAGAGAAGTGTTTTTCCCATTAACCCTCTCATATGCGAGGTTACCCACAGTCAAATTCTGGAGGTGGATGTACTGAAAAACAGAACAGAAACAGAAGAGTTAATGCACTTTTCACAATAGCGCTTAATATTTAAATAACTCTGTATCAGTACCCTGTCAATCACAAAATAGATGTGGTCATATAAGTCAGTTTTTGTGTAAAGTGCATAAGTTCCCATTCGATGATCCTTGTATCCTTTGAGAAACAGATGTTTGAATGTCATCAGATTTTCTTCTTTGAAAGTGACCATCATTTCGTTGCTGAGCCCAAAGAACACCAACTAAACCAAAGAAAAGTTTTGTTAGAACAATCTTACACTAAGTTTAATCCCCTACATTACTTTGTGTGTTACCTGGGCTGTGATTAGGGCAATTTTTAATATCTGTATCATTAGTTTCCATGGTTTCGACCCCTTGCTTTGTATTTCTCGCAGGGGTTCATGAAAAAGTACTTGAGTCTGCGTCTTAAGTCCTCCACCACATGCGACTCAAAGTTCTGGACTTGGCCACTCCATCTGCACAGACCGTTTAGTCCTTGTATGTCCTGATCTTTGTGCCACCAAGGGCTCGGACTCATCCATAGCCCTACAGAGAAAGACTGTCACTGGTTACTGGGAACAAAACATCCAGATTACTCGTTTTGTTTGAGGTACACTATAAAGGTACAATCATTCCAGTCATTCTGATGTTTATCAAACTGGTTTTCTTGCACAAGCCTGCTGCTGCTAGTCATTTTGGACTGTAAAATATATTATATTGCTTATGTATATACAACATTAGGGGAAAAATATGGTTAATTTAAGAGCTACTGCGTTTTAAATATTGCACACTAATCTTGTCAAAGCATCAACATATTTGACAATTGTGCAAAAATGCAATTTTAAATTGTATTTTTCAATTGTACCTCTATAAACCAACATGTATGTCTCAGTATACATGTCATTTATGTATAAAGCTATGGGTTCTTACAAAATAACCATTAACCCCTTGCCACTATTATATTTTAAAACCTTTGAAGGCTATTGTGTAAAACCGTCATATTGCTTTAAGTAAAATACAATTACATAGCTTAAGCACATGGTTAAAAAAATCTAAATTTAACTACAATTATTCACAAAGAAAATGATATACAATACTAAATGATTTACCTGCTCCCTTGTGCTGTGTGTCCAGGAGGTCCTGCCTACTTCAGTGACTGCTCTGCCTTTTAAAGAGCAGTGCCGTCAGCCTTTAGCACAATGAATGACTGGCACTCTCACACGTCACTGAGTCACCGCAAATCGTCTTCGCTATGTCTTTCTGTGCATAGATTACTTCTATTATCTAACTAGTGTAATATTTCATACAGGGGGCCAATGAGATACTTAGGGATAGGTAATTTATTCACCAAAATAATTATTGCCACATTCCCAGTTTGGAGAAGAAGACAGGAGCTGCTAATAGAGTCAACAAATAACTAATATATAAAACAATGTAGTCAGATTTGTATGGTACATATTTTCATGCGTACCTGTATGAATTGTGCTATACAACTAAGCTTGCCTTGCATTTATAAATGAGTTTTACCATCATAACTAAACATTTACAAAATAATTCACTATGAATTTGACGGGAACCTACAACACACATTGCTGCTGTAGAATGCTAACCCACTGTATCTTCAAAATGCTATCTTACATCAAAGTTTACAAGCCATTCTAAATACCTTCCATTGGGGTGATAGATGGCATAATCCACTCATCAATGTAAAATGACACAAATTTAAAAGTAAATTTGGAGATTCAACAGGAGAAATCAAGAAATAATAATATATACTATAAACAAATTTGAATTAGACACATTAAGCAAACTAGTCAACTAAAACTGGTCAAATCTATGGGTATTATAATATGTATTTTTACATATATAAAACATACACTCAACACATTATATTAAAAAGACATCCTATTAAGGTTTATGGTACCACAATTGACATATCACAATTGTTGATAGTTTAGCAACATTCCTATTATTTACAGCTTAACCCTACTACACAATACAAAGAAAGATATAGTGGTTATAGTAGTGGTAGAATAAAAAAATTGCCACAGAGAACTTATTTATGTATATGTATATAGTGGTTGGTACAGTGATATTGCAATAATGTTAGAGAATTTACAGACAGATGAAACCGACAGAGTTGGAGATAGTCAGTGTCACTCAGTTCTTTGCGTAATTTGGAGTGAGAGAGCGTGACCGAAGCGGCTGGAAGTTAGAGTCCCCTCCCGTGCTGGTGCATCCTGGCGATTCAGTGTCGATGTTAGAGGGCGAATCCACCAAGGTTTTCGTCCGGCAGCGCGGGCGCTCCTGGGTCTCCAGGCCTGGGAAGACTAGAGGAGGTAGAAGAGACGATGCCAGAACCAGCCACGGAGCTCAACTGAGCTGACTTCAGATTGAGAGAAGCTCCTAAATCTGAAGTGGAAGGGCTTTTCTCTCCATCTGGGTGGTAAAGCATTGTGGAGGTATTGGAAAAGTTGTTGGAGAGGTCGCTGGCTGTTTTTGAAGCGCTTGGTGTGCTGTCAGATGAAGAACTTAAGGCAGCCGCTGAAGAAAGACAGGAAAAGGAAAATAAGCATGAGTTATCACACAAACATTTTAAACTACTTTAAAGCAACACTAAGTAACTTTTCAGGATTTGGATCAACAGCTACAAAACCCCAAGGGAACGTTACGTTTCAGTGTAATACTGTGTATATATCTGATGTGTGTATAGTTTGGCAAGATTTGGGTGAACTTTATTTTAAAGGTGTTACAGAGAATCTTTTGTAATATTACTTGAAACTGCCTTTACTAACTGATAACAGACTATTTATTAGGTGCAATGAAATGAAAAATATCAATATAGATCATCTGTGGATGAGGTGGGGTCGAAAAACATCAACCAACCATGGCCCAACATTTAATTACTGTTACTACAAGTGTTACATATTGCAAGTGTGTTCCAGTTGCTGCATATGCATTAACAGTGTGTTTATGTTTATGTGTTTATTCCCGGCTTTCATGCATTGTTGCTCCGCCAGTCTGACAACAACCTGAAGCATGTAGTGGCAAAATAAAATTTCATTTTGAGGAATATGAAAAGAGGAGAAAAATGGTTGAAGAGCAAAATAAAACCAGTGTTTCTTGGTGATTCTTTTTCATAACTCATATTGAGTTTTAAACAATTCATGTGATTGTACTTTGAAAGCCCTGTTATAAGTTTAACAATACCTACTGTGAATACTTGTATTGTATTTACGTACATACATAGTAATTTAGTTTGTGTTAGTGGGGCCCCAACTTTGGTTTTAGCCCCCTGGGCCCCCTCCTTCATTGTTCTGCCCCCTCATGTTCAACTTGTAACAGCATGTTGCACACATCTTTCCTTCAGCCTCGAGGCACATACAGGTGCTTAGCTTTTGCTTTTTACCTTTATTGTTGAGACGGTTAGAACCAGTTTCAGCGTGAGTTTAGCAAAAGAGTTTGCTCTTTATTTTTAGCGCAACAGAGTGGGCTGCAGCATCGGAGAGAGAGAGTGCAACACAAACGGAACTGCTAAAGTTTTTTCTGAAACCGTAGTCATATTCAGACAGACCTCTCTAGACAGACACGAGCTATCGCCAAGGCTCAGTTGTCACTTGACAACATCAACATCAACGGGCATTTCTGAGGCTCTATTGCAACGATAAAATAACCCTTACTGCAGCCTCACTTTCACACATTAGTGACAGACAGAGACTGCTGTGACTTCAGACTCTATTTTAACTCTTTGTTAAACACACTCCACCTCTCACCTTGTTTTCCCAGTCCAATGCCTTTTAATTTGACATATTTTTAAAGAAAGACCTTAAAGGTCTCTGTGTAAACTCATTGAGCATTTATTCACTTACAGCTCTCTGAGTCTCAGCTCTTCGCTGTGTCAACCGAGCAGCGCTGGACCCCTTGGCAGTTGTTGCAATGCATAATGAGACTTGTACTTTAAATGGGCCAATTTAATTCGGTGGGCCATTAATAACAGAAATTAATTAGCAGAAATCAATTGCTCTGCAGGCCGGATCTGGCACACAGGCCTTGTATTTGACACATGTAGTTTAGACTGAGACATGGTGAGCTAGCCAACTAGATGTTTAGCTTATGCCTTCTCTGCTGCGCGTGGATTGGGTGGTCTGTAAGTGCTTTGAGACATGAGAGGGGCCCACGACAGCTCCTGCGGCTCATTGAGAAGAGAAAAAACAAATATATCCTAAAGTCTCCAATAACATCAGGAAAAGTCACTAGATTTATCGCTAGTCACTGGAAGGGGGTCTGAAAAAGTCGCTAAGTTGGCAACACTGCACTTGTGCTTCAATGCTCGTGCATCAGGTCTGGGAGACATTCACTCAAAAGGGGGCTGTTCTTACACATACGCTCATTTCAAAAACTCACTAACAGACGTTGGTTTCTCAGTTGTCAACAACATCCTCTGTAACTCCTTTAAGGGGTTTTACTTCCTCTTCATGTAAAGAGAAATTACTTGGAGGACACATGGCAATGCTTTTAAGGTTATGTAATTTGTGAAAAAAGACACAGAGCAATGCATTAATGTAGATTGCTTTTTGTTGTAATGTTTTTTATTGTTTGCCCTGCCCAAAATAATTTATTTTAAACATAATATTTTTTTCCTTTCTCAGCACTTTTTCTTTAGTATTCATTTGTCTATTGAGTCCTGGTTAGTCCGTGTTTATGATACTGACATGCACCTTGTGTATGTATAAACACTTATAGAAGTGTTAACATTATTGTACTAACCTCTGAGAGACTCAATCTTCTCATTTTTGACCTTCTGCAGTTCATCTGTAATCTTGGTGATGATGAAGTTCTGAGAGCGCATCTCTCGAATGGAGTCAACCAGAGCGTCCAGTCCCCTGGGGTTATCAGCTAGAAAGTCCAATAACATGGCAGTCCTCTTAGTCTGTGTTGTCCTGCAGCTGATTTCTTCTGCGTCGTCCCGCGTGAGGACCCGACGAGAGCGCAGGTAGTCCAGATGGCGTTCGGCTCGAATCTTTTCACAAAGATAGTGCCGCATTCGAGTCAGCACCTGACATGAAAAGCAAGAGAAAAGACTAAATAAGACATGATATTCAGGATTTTGAGGTATTTGTAAATTTCCCATTCATTCTTGCTCATTGGTGAGTAAAAGCTCTGATATTTGAATGAACTTGAGCCACATGTCACAATTGGCTGACCTTTACACACTACAAAAACGTTCCTCTCATGTAAACCAAAGAGTAACCTGTTGAATTACAGACAGAGGGAAGTTGGTTTACACATACATTCACCTCTTCATTGTCCTTGAGGACAATAAAAAGTGTTTTATAAAAGGGGTTTCCATTGTGTTAGGATTCATTCATGTGTCACAAAAATACTGCACATATAACTTTAAAAACCCAGTGTGAAAGGATGCTCTGCTCAATAACATAGCTTTTAACATAAAAATAGACATCGCATTAAAGATAATTTAAGACAAAGGGGAATTAATGTAATGTAGCACATCTCTTACCATGTTTTACTAAAATTTAGATGAAATTAGATGGTTGTTTTTACAACTTTCAGATTGACTAAATTGAGTAAAAATTTGAATTTGTGGTTTATGTGGTCATAGTGAGGGCGTGGTGGGGATTTCCTCTTTTACAAAGACCTGAAATGACCAAGAAATGCATTGACTGATTAACATGGGTGCACAGTTTGCACATAAAACAACTTTAGCATTTGGTTTATTTATTTAAAACCAATTACTCACGTCTTTTTTAATCTCTGCCATCTCATCTTCGGTCAGGTGAGGACCTTCCATCCTTTCCCCTCAAAGTAAAAATCCAGGTGTTCAGAGGAAGAAATGGCGACAGTTAAAACTTTGTAAACTAGTTATTATCAGTATCCTGGGTTACTTAAACACACCAGGCGACTTCAGAGCGTTGTCAAATGTTCCCAGGCATTATAAAAATGTTTGAACACCGCGTATCCACGGTTCATTTACGTCTCAAGAGCCGCAAAAGTAAAAATCCCCGGACTTCCTGATTCAGTTGAGGTTTACGTCGCTACGTGCTTTGCAGTGACGACACAACACGTCACGGCTAAAGTTCATGCTAAAAGGCTAAAAACATGTCTCCGTGCAGTCAAAATTCATTACGATTTATAAAGTTAGCATACCAGTTACTGATGTAGTTAATATTGTGCTTTATTTCAAAGACAATTTGGACAGATGTTCTCATTCCCGCCACTAGATGTCAGTGTTGGGCAGTAATCATCGTCACAAGTTGCCTACAATGGAAAAAACTCAACATCAAAGACTAGACTGCATATTGTGTATATATTTGAATATGTTATATTCAAAATTAAATATACAGTTATGATGGATCATTATATTTTATATATTTTACGTGTACTTATTATATTGCCTGTTGGCACCCATCTGAATGTCTCAATGTTCTAATTACATCCAATTTTCTTTTCACCAGCACATGAAGAAGACTAATAAGCAAACAACAACAACAACAACAACAACACAATAATAATAATAATAATAATAATAATAATAATAATAATAATAATAATAATAATAATGACATGATAATAACTAGATTAAAACCAAAGGTTCATTTATAATATTGTGTGAACAATAATTGTTCCCAAAGTCCCATAGCCATATCAGCCAGCAAAGTCTGGATGTCAAAAAAAAATAAAAAAATAAAAAAAAGTGTATAAAGCTTATACTTGTGACTGCAATCCCCCCAGTATATTATTAAAATTTATGTTACCAGATGTCTTTGGGGCCCTCTTACAGCTTGGGACCCTGGGCAATTGCCTACTCCTTTGTAACACTCCTGGGTTTACATATTTAAGGTGTGTATATCATCTAAAGCAAAGTGGCCTTAGAGTTTTACAGTGTGCAAAGGAAAAAGCAGCTCCTCAGTAAACACACAATAAAATGAACAATCATTTATTATATACAGGCCTTCTCTTTGCCTGTGGTGCCCCTAAAGCACCTGAGAATAAATTGTTACTTGTTTTGCCCTATTCTTCAATCAAATTTCCACAGTTGCTGCAACTGCAAGATTTCTGCCATGAGCACAAATTGCAAATATCCTGGAAGACACAGCTTGTGAATAGTGTGGCATTAATGCTCTGGTTGTCTCCAGGGCGCGTTGCTGCCATAGGTTCCCTCTGAGTATTCTGGCTTCCTCCCACTGTCCTAAAAGACAGATACATTGTTATTGTCCAGGATGTACCCGCCTCATGTCCAAAGCAGCTGGAATTGGCTTTAACCCTGACATAACAACTAAAACTCACGGATAGATAATTATGTGTTGCATAACATCTCTTATAATCACTCAGGCAGGCTTTAACGGTGTAAAATATAGATATGTACTAGTGATATAAGGTTAGTGTTACAATTTGGCAAATGCAGGCTGAGGCAAGAAAAATAATAAAAGGAGAGTACAGCCTACTCACCTACGTTCAGACTTTGTGGAAAGAAACACACTGAAGTCTACATCTAGCAGGTGAGAGGTCTATTAACAATTTCAAAAAAGTAATTTATACATTAAAAGATTTACAAAGAAATTAACTAAAGTTGTACAAGGCTGTAATTAATCTAGCTCCACAGGCTCTATCAAATATTAAACTCATCCATCTAATCCCCACATGATGAGCACTTAATATGTAATTTGACTAATTAAACTCTCTGATGGATTTACTTTTCTATAAGCAATGACTCACTCTTTTTAGTGTTATGTAATGTGAACATTAAAGTCTTAACAGAACTAAAGATTTAATGAACTAAAGATTTAATGGTTTTATAAACCTAAATTCATTGATGATGTCAGGTGTATGATATCTCAGAAACACCTTGCTCAGTGGAACCTTTTTACACTGGTCAATTGAACAACCATAGGCCATGCACAATGTCATAAATAGAGCAGCTAATAGTTTCCAAATCCTCAAGCTGCATGTTGTACCTCTGACATTTCTCTTACCTAACCTGGTTCCACACATTCTTCATATTACAGGGAAAACCACAACAGTCAGCATTTTAAAGAGACATCTGCCAATGCTCTCACCTTTTTGCCCATCATCTGTCTAAGCTGGCACCATTTCAAGATGATAATCTCAGTTAGATAAGAAGACGGCTGTGCTAGTGTTCCTGCTCAGCTTCTTGTTCTCACAGGTTGTAATGAAGATGAGATGAATGCCTATGTTGATAATGCCTATTGTTCTTTGATGTAAGTAGCTGAAGACTTGTTTTATCTTGGCATCTATTTCAAAGAAACCTGCAGTGTTCATCCTGACAGGAATGTTGCCTCTGGGATTTCTCAAGTTTGCTTTTTCTTCATCTTCTTTTTTTCTCATTCTGTGATCTCTTATTGAGAATGGACAAAGGATTCCAGCATTCCTGAAGGCCCTTGTCACCTTTTGGTAATATTAAAGTCAAACAAACTATAGTCGTTATGCACCTTCGCTGGGGACTGACAAGAATTTCATCTGTGACTTTTAGCACTGGCGAGGAGCAGCCTTATTACAACAGTGATCCCAGTCTTAACACAGCTTCATGTAAGATACGAACTCAGTTGGTCAGAGAAATATGTAGCTTCACTTCAATATTTATGGAAGAACTTGTGGTGCCCTGATGTTAAATCTTACACAAAAACAGAGCTAATGATAAAACTTGCCAGCTATCAGACATGTGTGTTTATTGCCCTTTACATTTCTGTGTCACCAAACTTTGCTTGATTTAAAAAAAATTAAATAAATCATTGTAACTATGTTCACAATATGAGGAAACTGTTTTACCTTTTATCAAGTTTTTCTTTTCATCTTAGCGTTCATATGATTAGATACAGTGTTCTGTATGATTAGATACAGTGTAAGATAATATTGATTCTAAAGTGTTACATGAACACCTTGGACAGGACCTCTACACAACCTTGGTGGCTGGCCTGCGGATCAAACCCACATGCTTTTCCTTTGAGGGATCATTCCGCCAATTTAAAACCCTTAACCAACGTTTTTGACACATAAAAATTTAACACTATGAGAAAATAAAAGAAGTCATTATTTGTATTTGCTATGGGTTGAACAAAAATAGTTTTTTAAAAATCTGATTTGAGATCAAAATCTGAAAACCTATGTAATGCAAATCAATTTGATTCCCATTGCAATAAATGCAAGGATGTAATATTTGAGAATAAAGGTCACATAGGTGAGGTGTGCAGTTTTTGACCTTTTTAGTGGCACGTGGCGGCAAAAGCAGTTGGCAATTTCACAACTGACACACACCTTTCCTTTTGAGAGCTTGTACACATCTATGGCACCTTTGGAGAATATGTTGTTGTGTTTGAACAAAACCAATAGAAAGAAACCTGACAAACCTGAAAGTCAGTGCTCAGTTTGTGCTATCTGGGCAGCTCTACAAAGTGGAACAGGAAGTAATGGAACGTTCTTTGGCTTCTATGGGGATATAAAAGGATTAGTTAACTGTTATTTTGAGGTGGTTACGCCTCTATTGAAATAGTTTTGACTGATGGACTCCATTTTGTTTAAGTAAATACTGCAGCATTTTAAGCAATATACCTTTAAGAGAAATAACTGACTCATGAGCATTTCCTTTTGAGGTAGAACAGTTTGTCCCAGTTCCACCACCTGATTGCAGGCCACATGTAAAATGTACATTACACTCCCAAAAAAAATATATACTATGGAAAGATGGGTGTCACGCAGAGTGGTTCTTGGCCGGTGCAGTAAAAGGAGCAGAGGGGGCACGTCTTATGGGCTTAGGGGAGGACGCGTGGGGCATTCCTCTCATAGTTTGGGGGCAGCTCTTCTGGCCACGCATACGTCAAGTCTGCACTAGTGAATAAAAGGAGATGGGACGGCCCTGTATTCTCAGACCATAAGAAGCTACACTAAGAAAATAGGCTTGTTTTGGCTTTTGAAGATGTGGAAAGTTTTTGTCTTTGTCATTTTTGATATTACAATGGTGAGTAAAACAGATCCCTCTGTGCATGTGTTTTATCAATCATGTAGTAACCCATGTATTGTATAATGTCTCATCTCAGGTATCAGCCTCCTGCCAGAACGAGTGTCAGTGCCCACCTGAGGCCCCTAAGTGTGCCGCAGGTGTCAGTCTTGTGCTCGACAGCTGTGGATGCTGTAAGGTTTGTGCGCAGCAGCTGAATGAAGACTGCAGCCAGACAGAGCCATGTGACCAAATTAAGGGACTGGAGTGCAACTTTGGTGGACAATATGGAACTATTAAGGGGATTTGTCGAGGTAAATGTGAAATAATACTAATGTAACACTTGGTTACTAGGCAGACTTGATCGGTATTCTTTGGATCATTAATTAAAGTTTAAATCCTTTCAGTTATGTACCTGTTTGTGTTTCAAAGCAGCCAGATCAGACGGCAGAACCTGTGAGTACAACAAAAAGATTTACCAAAATGGCGAGACTTTTAAGCCCAACTGCAAAAACCAGTGCACCTGCCTGGATGGTGCTGTGGGTTGTGTGTCCTTGTGCCCACGGGAGTTCACTCTGCCCAAAGTCAGCTGTGCCAGACCTCGATTGATCAAGGTCGCGGGACACTGCTGTGAACAACTTGTCTGTCCTGATGAGACAGAGAGGTCCGGGGTAAAGATGTTCAGGAAAAAGCACAGAATGTCTGAGGAATCCTTTAACAGTGAGGAGAAAGTGGCTGCTGCTTGGACAGAGACTTACCTGGTGAGAATTGTTACTTTGCATAATTTGGGCAATGAAATGTATCAAATTGTAAAACTCTATTGTTTTAAATAGAAAACAAGAAAAAAGGAGTGAGATTACAACAAATAATACAAAACTAATTTGTCGTTCAGCTTTTAGGGCCCATGCAATGGCCAGCACAATAAGGGTTGACTGTGTGCCTCAGACCACAGCTTGGTCCCCTTGCTCCAGGTCTTGTGGCACTGGGGTGTCCACTAGAATGACGAGCAGCAGTCAAACGCAGTGTGAAATGCTAACTGAGACCAGAATATGTGAAGTTCGGCCATGTGAACAGATACCGGTCCGAATAAAAAAGGTAAAAAAGTGTGTTATATATGTTTAAGCATGTAGACTATGTTTAAAGCTTTAAATTATGTTTTTTAATGTCTTTGTCAGGATGGCCAAAAATGCAAGCAGATGGAAACAACCAGCCAATCAATAAAAATGTCCTCCAAAGGTTGCCACAGCGTGAAAAGGTTTCCGTTTTGGTATAGTGAGAGCTGCTCTAATAGACGCTGCTGCAGACCACACCAGACACAGACTGTTCCAATCATGTTCAGGTGTAAAAATGGAGCGACCTACAGTCGGTTGGTGATGATGGTCCAGTCGTGCAAGTGTGACTTCAACTGCACTGACGCCGAAACGTCTCCTTCACACAAAATCTTCAATCACATACACAAACTCAGACAGTGAAGAGCAATCAGCAGACATCTGTAGAATTGTCCTTGTCATTTTTGCTTCAAAACAATGGAGCTTAGTGTCTTGCTTTATATTGAAGCCATCAACACTTTTTAAATGTCTTTTTTTTTTGTTAAATATTTTTGACTTTTAGTATTTAAGGTTTTGTTGACAAGACATGTCTCATGATTATTCGGTTCTAGACACCCTGGCAGTTCCATGTCTTGATTTGTTGCTTTTGTCTGATGTCAGTAGCGAAAGTACTTTTCACTGTGTTTTATACTTGCATCTTGTTTTTAATGATTTTGTACATAAAATGTTCCACTTACTTACTATGTTAAAAGCAGACTAATGGCTGAAACATGCTGTGCAAAATGGATATTTTAATAAACACTTAAAGCAAATGAGGGTCATATAGTTTTTACTAGTATATACAGTATTCTAATATTGAGCCTTAGGACACAGTAGTCTACAAGCATCTGGTTGTCCTGCATATCACATAATAGTTTAGATAAGCTCTAAAGTGTTTCTTGCTGTTGGAAAGATGCTAGACAGTCCTGAAGCATGAACACCCCAATAATAAATACATTAATTAATAAACATGACAGTAGAGAGTATAGTTTATTGTAAACTATACAAGACTTGTCTTTGTGTTACCGACAGCATTAAGAGAAACCACTTTAGTTGAGGTTGGTTCTGTCTTATTGCAGACTCATTGTTCAAACCAAATGGACAAAAATCAGACATTAGCTTATTCTTTAGACTTTAGAGAGATGAATGACTTGCTGAGTTACATAAACGGGCAAGACCAAGAGACCAAAAAAACGGTATTTCCGATGCACTCTGAGATGAAATGCCTCCATAATCTGACGGTGAGCACAATAAAGCTTTATCTGTGAGAAATTCTGAGGATCACTGCTCCCGGTGGAATCCGTCTGTTTCAAGAACACATGCATCAGCAGGTCAGGTCCCTCAGTAGTTCATTGCTCATTGAGCAGAACATGAAAAGAATAGAAAAGAACCCACGCCTTTCTAATTTTTGCAAACGTCAAAATCTGTAGCACCAAAGTTCACAGCCTGGAATTTGCATACAAGACTAAAATAATCTGCAACATCTCTGGGGAAAGGTTTTGTATAGTTCCCCACGTAACCGACACTAAAAGTAGTCCAGAGATTTAAATCTACTTCCCCTCAGAGTGATACAAATTCTGAACTAGTTTATTACCCATTATGAGTAATAAATAATACAGTACATAATATTAACACCAAAGAATCAATGCAGCCATAGTCATTTTAGAAAATAAGACGATGCAAAACACGTCATTTGCAGACCCTCGTCAAACATTGTCTTGTAAGACTTTTTCAGGAAATCAACATAGTTCTGAATGCTCTGTTTGTGGCTCTCGGACTGGTCCAGACTCAGCTGAAGATCTTTTAGACGAACGTCAAACTGCTTTTCTGCCTGCAGATTTAGAGGAAGAAAAAAACACACATTATAAATTGTATTATTGTTGATTCAATTAAATATGAGGTGTGTTCATGAGTGCTAGAACATTATGGTACTCACTGTTAGTTTGCTTTGGCGCAGCAGACTAAGTTCTTTATCTCTTCTACTTATTTCTGCTTCCAGCTCCAAGATTTTGGTCTGCAGAGCTTGATCTCTAGAATCAACTTGACTTTTTACTTTGTTAACCTGAAAAATATATACATGTAACATATATAATCACACCTTAATAACCATGTTAGAGATTAACACCCATCGCAGCAAGAAAAGCAGTGGTATATCTCTTTCATTTAAAGGAGATCACAAGATGTCACAACCCAAGCTATAGCCTTGAAAAAGGGTTAAAGTAAAAATAGTTACATTTTGGTCTCACTCCCAATGACTTTGTTCCAGAAGTTTTGAGGCTTGTCTCTGTGCTCTTTGGTGTATTGTAAGTGGGATGCTTTGTGGCATTTGTGTAGTAATGGCTTTCTTCTGGTAACTCGACAATGCAGCCCAAGTGCCTCCTTTTTGTGCATCTTGAAACAGCCACACCACTTTTTTCAGAAAGTCCTGTATTTCAGCTCCAGCTATTTGTGGCGTTTTCTTTGCATTCCAAACAATTTTCCTGGCAGTTGTGGCTGAAATTGTTGTTGGTCTACCTGACCTTGGTTTGGTTTCAACACTGCTGAAAGGCATTTTCAATTCTTTGGATATTTCTTTTATATCCCTTTCCTATTTTATACAGTTCAATTACCTTTTCCCGCAGAGCCTTTGACAATTCTTTTGCTTTTCCCATGACTCGGAATACAGAAACATCAATTCAGGACTGGATAAGAGATTCAAGGGTCTGTCAGGAACCCAGAAACTCACTGACCTTTTATACACA
The DNA here is from genome assembly GCA_024416835.2 of Perccottus glenii. Lineage (NCBI taxonomy): Eukaryota > Metazoa > Chordata > Actinopteri > Gobiiformes > Odontobutidae > Perccottus > Perccottus glenii. The sequence continues at coordinate 20,769,175 of CM044557.2, forward strand.
CATACTGATTAAAAGCTCAGATCAGATACATGTTATCAGGCCAAAATCACCAGGGTATGTAAACTTTTGATCAGGGTCATTTGTGTAGTTTCTGTTTTAAAAGAGTAAACACATTTTGAAGATGAATGGCTTCAACCAACCACTGACTATGAGTGAAAAAAGGGTTTTGTGTTAACATTCACATTCTCCATAGGAAATCCAAATTCTGCCATAGGTTTAGCCATGTGCTAATCTCTTCAAACAGATCTCAGTTCAAATTCTATTTCACATATGTTCAGTTTTTTTTTATTAATTTGTTTTATAATTTTTTCTAAACATTCAGTTTAACCATTTTTGATGAGAAAGGTCAAGCCCAAAAACAATCCATATACAACTCAGATTTCTTTCATGTGCTATTTTTTGTCCAGCATAACCTAATCATACATTTCTAGTGAGTTGTAGCATGTAGCCTTTAGCTGGTATAGCTTAAATGCTTGTATACAGAGCATTGAAATATTGAGTCACAGACTAATGTTCTCTAACAACTAACTCACTGACAGCACATACATAAAGTCAGTTGGTTGCAATTTGCCAGAATTGTCTTGTTTTTGCAGAATCTGCTCATTTTGGAGGCAGATGCCCATTAACACTGTACGGCTGCCTAACTTCCCAAGCCAAACTTCAATTGAAGTTCATGATGTTTACAGACAGTTAAAGGGTCTATAATTATTAATCTGCTAATATGAGTGACGCCAACATAAAAGTGAGGTTATACTGGCAGTGAGTAGTACCTGCTGTTTAACATCTGACAGAGCAGCGTCAAGCTGGCGACCTAGGGCCTGGCACTCTGATGAACGCTGATCCAGTTGCCTGTTGCTGTAGCCGACAGCTTCTTCCTGTGTACTGAGTCTTCGAATGAGCTCTGAGTTCTCCTGCTGCAGCCTGTCCATCTTCCTAGAGAGGAATTTCCCATTTTCACAATAGTAAGCCTTGGAAAATGTTTTATGTATGCCACGATTTGACATTCAGGGAAGAGATAAAAGGATTGTCTTACATTTGCAGAGCGTTCACTTTTTCTTGCAGCTGTAAATTGGCCTCATTGATGGATTCGTTCATCTCCAAAGATGAACCCAGGAACTTCTTTTGACTGTCAATCTGTACAAAATGCATAGTTTAGAATTCCGACTCTGAATAAAACAGTAGTTTACAAGTAAAATGAGCAGATCAATTCAAATCCCATGCAATACAAGACAAGATAATAGTTCATGAGGAAAATACGCCACAGCTTCTTTTCTTCTTTTGAATTTCAATTTGCACAAATACATAGTTCAGAATGTCTACTTTGAATAACTGGACTGACGGGATAGATTCAAATCAGATGCAAGGTAGGATTCAAGCCGCTTCCTTCACAGTTACTGGGTCGGTTTTAACAGGAAAGGTTTCACTGCAATCAAACACACAGCAGGACCTCAATGCTAAATGCACACAAGGGATGTTACTACTGCCTAGTGGTCAGATGTATAACAGTCATTTTACATCTGATTCCACACCTTGGCCTTGAGTTGCATAATGGACTCTGACTTTTCTGAGCATTTCTTCTCAAAGTGTTGCAAACTCTCCTGGCATTGGCGGAGATTCTGCTCAGCTGAACTCAGTAACTGAGGATAAGCCTTCAGATCTTGAACGCTGCCCTGTAGCTCCTGTCTCACCTGGGCTCCGGAGCAGGGCATCAGATGTTTAGAGGACAACATAGAGGATTATCACAAAAACATAATATTCTTTCCCCCACAGATACTCTCAGATAAAAAGCTTACATTAATATAGTGGCAACACATATGTATTATCTGTGTAGCTAAAATGTATTGACAAATTGTAAATGTAGACAGTCAGCCGCTCTCTGCATTAATTTCAATAGATTTTTAAACCTTAATAAGGAGGCAGGAAGTGTGCGTGGTCACCTTTTCAACTTCTGTTTCTCTTCCTCCTCGTATGCCGTCTGTCTTCCTTAAAACATCTGCATGCTTGATTTTTATTTTAGCAATTTCAGACTGAAGCATCTCCACCTGAAAATACAGTACAATAGCATGTTTATTCCAACCCTAGCAAGAATAAAATTATACAGCCATAGACCTGCATTAATGAGACAGTACCAGTGTCCTCACTTATTAATAACATAGAGTGGAAGTTCATTATTTTTCATCACTATGAAAGAAATACCCAATATTTTCAAGATATAGTTAAAAAGAATTTTAAGAATTGACCAGCTCTACACCTGCCTCAAGTTCTGTTGTCAAACCATATAAATAAAAAGCTTGCTCCGTTTCCTGATGTTGTCATTACAATTTATACTTAGTTTAATCTTCATTTGTGTAGAATATAGTGTATGTCATTCTTGTTTTTGTGACTTAAAATAACAAATTGAGTTTTATTTTCCTCCAAGTTGTATTTTCGCATCTTCAATGTTTTTCTTCGGTCATTTCTTTAACTTTGTGACAGTGGTAACTACCTGATGCTGGAACTGTTTAGCTTCGTGGCTTCTCTCCTGAGACTCAATTTTCTCTTCTATCAGAGCTGTCTCACAATCGGCCAGCTGCGCCTCCAACTGAGCGACAGAAGCCTGCAAACAGCCAAAGCAGCAAATTATCTTTTGTGACAAACAAAAGTGGTCACTGACAACATTTCACCACTGACACAGTAATCATTAAAGAGTAATGAAAATGTACTGAACAAAGTTAAAGTCGAAATGTATGTCAGATGTGAACCCATTCATTTTTAATAACATGGACACAGCATATATTATGCACGTCTTACAGTGACTCACACAAGCTGTTTGACAACTTGTACCTTGAGTGTTGCATTATTGATGCTGAGGTCTCCATTTTCAGAGGTGAGTTTTTGGACTTGCTGCATCATACGTTCATTAGCATCAGTGAGGTCATCTTTTTCCTTCTGCAGCCTTGCGGTCAGATTTGAAACTTGACTATTTACAAAAAACATAATATAAAAATATAATTGATAACTTAATAATAAGCCATTCTATTTTACTGGATGTCATAAAAGATATTACTGACCTCTTCAATAATGCTATTTGAAGTTTAAGTTTGTCTTTCTCATCTGTTATTTGTTCCTTTTGTTGTTTCTTGGAGTCTCTTTCCAGACGAGCATTGGCAAGCTGTGCATCCTACATATCAAAGAAAACATATTAACACATCTATTTAGTATTAGCAAAAACATTTAAAAGAAGATGTTTTTCTATAATACCTTTTCTTTTAATTGTGTGTAACACCTTTCTACAGCAGCCTCAAATCGTTCAGCCCTCAGTTTCTGTGCTCGGGTGGCTTTCTTTAGAGCTTCTTTATCCTGTGCTGCCTTTTCTCTCACTAAGGTGAAAGATGCTTTTAAGTCCTCTATCTCCATCTTTTGTTGAGCCAGTGTCCTCTCTAATGTCTGTAACAAACCACAAACAAACGGAAATATGGTTTTGATTACATCACAAAAGTATTTATCTAAAGGGCAGTAGGCTAATAGAGTCTGTACCCGAAGTTGCACAGTCAGACGGTTGTTTTCGGCTTCTTTGCTCCGTAGCTGCCCCTGAAGATGAGCCCGCATCACTTCCGCAGATTTTGTCATATGAACTGCACTTTTTATGTTGTCCTGTGGGAATGAGTGGCAAAAATCTTCTGAAAAAGGACTGTTTGTTTCAAGGATTTCCACCTGAAAACTGTGATGGACCTACCTGCTCCTCTCTTCTCAAATCCATCAGCTCTTCAACCCTTTTCCCCATCTCATGTAAATCTCTTTTCAAAACCTTTAAGAGACAAACAGAGCAATACCAATGTGCAAAATGGGCAGTAAGGTATTTAAATGTAATACTTTAGATGTCATATTTTTATTAAATTGAGAGAGAAAAGGGATTTAAGCATCTGATTACCAGATTACCACTTGCTTATTTATCCTAACCTCATTTTCACTTTCGGCCTGAGAAATCCTCTTCAGCAAACTATCAGTCTGTTTGTCTGCATAAACTTGCTCAGCCTGAATTGAGCAATAGCTTCAGTTCATTTGTATACAAACATATTTTTTTCAATCTGTGATAAAACTAGAAGGTAAAGAATCAGACCTCTGCTTCTTGGAGCTGTTTCAAAGTCTGACGAACAGACTTATTTATGCGTCTAAAATCCTCCAACTTCTCCAGCAAAAGCCCTCTCTGCCTCGTGATTCTGCTTTTGTCTGTAACAGACTGTTTTGGATTCTAAAAGACAGACAATTTGAGTAAATATCTTAACAAGAGTTGTGTGATTATTAATGCATGCTCTTAAGTTACATACAGCAAATTCATTTTCCATAGCATCTTTAAAAGAGACAAGTTGCACAGCTGCAGCATTGGCAGCTGTTTCTGCATCAAACAGAATTTGGAGAAGAGAGTTTTTTCCATGACTAAAAGAAATAGAGCACGAAAACTGCATTATTTTTACGTTGAAAATGGTATGTGAGTTTGAATCAGTTTATCTGATCTTACCAAGTGGTGTTACCCTCTGGTAATTTTGCACGGAGACTGGGGTGTGCCTTCCTCTTTTGCTTGTCTCTGTGGAGTTGTCCAGATCACTACAGTTCAAGGGGGCATCCTCTCCACGAGAGCTGAAACCAAGGAAGGGGCTATGGAGATCCTCTGGGGACATACTTATTGTAACTGTAAACAATAAATTAGCAATAAATTAGACAATAACAATTAATGGTCGTACAGTAACTTCACTGACTAACATTGCGCTATATGAGTGTATGATATGATGAGTACAATATCAAGAGACATGAAGTCAAGCAAGCAAGGGAAGCTTACTCCTTAGCAACAGACTATGGGACAAGGTTAAGAGGCATTTTAGCTTTTGTACGGCTAAAGGCTCTACAAACTAACAACATCAAGCAGAAGGAGTGAGGTCTAATACATTTAAATAAGGCAGGAAATTTTTACTAAACAATGTCATTTAAACATTGTGTAAAGTACCATATTACTTACGCCTACGCCTCCGCCAGGGGTCGATTGTTGTTGCAGATACTCCAAACTCAAGAACCCATTATGAAAAGGTAAAACGGGATTGGTGCTTTGTATTCAAATGCGTTAACGGGATTGGTTAGTCCGGAAGTATGGAGGCATTTCCTTGCAGTTGATTTGCTCCCGAAGGTCAAGGAGGCGGGTCTAATTTGATTGACGTTGGCACTGACCAGTGAACGAACGTCTGTAAAAAAAGCCCAGCCGAAACCATAGAAACGAAAAGGAAGTTTACCCTCTTGCTACTCTGTGCTGGGACATTAAGCTAACCAGTGGATTGATACGTTATGTCCTACCTCGCGACATAAAAATATACAAGAGTCTATTATTTATTTAATGAGGTTGCTACGGTTTATTGCACTGGAGTTTAGCCAGTTAGCTAGTTACAGTTAGAAGTCAACTGCCACGGGCTAGAAATGCAAGTGAAAATACTCTTAATTGGTCCAACGGAGGTAAGTTAATGATGCCTCCAGTCTATTACCGCATAATTACTATATGGTAATAGTTAACCCTAGAAAACTGTAACGTTATTTTTTTCTTTAGCTAGCTAAAGCACAAGCTAACACTACATTGCTTTGCTAGTTAAATATGTAAAGCTAGCTGTGTATTTGCATTTTGAGATCGAACATCATTCACCCACTGCAAATAGCTAGAAGATCATTTCTTATTGTTTGTCTTTCAGTGTGGTAAATCAGTTCTTGCCAACTTCCTATCAGACATAATTGAAAATGTGGGAGGGGAATACAAGCCTACAATAGGAGTAAGGTATGAGATATTTCTATACGGAAATAATCTTTCCCCAAGGGCCACATTAAAACATGGGACTGTTGTGGAATGCCGGGCCAACACGGTGAACTCACTTATGCTCAGTAACATTTCTTTTACATATAGTTTAAAGTTTGAATTATAGACAAACCAATATGTGCAATAAACACTGCATATTCAACATATTCCACAGTCACAGCTGCACCCTCCTCAGTTTTAGATTTACTCTTTGCAGTTTGTTCTAAAACCAGTGAAAACTACCTCTCGCTGACAGTAGTGATGCTAGCTTTAGGAAAGGAAAGGTATTGTTTGGAGGATGTTGTATAGTGGAATCAGCTGATATTCAATTGAAGGAAAAGGGGAAAATATATGCAGGGTTTAATATATGCAGGGTTTAATTATCAATACATTATTTAATAAATGCTTGGTGGGCCACATTAACAGCATGCATTTTAATCAGTAATCCATTCATATGTCTGTGACGGTTCTTGGTCATCCAGGTCGTCTTGAAGAAAAGTTAACCTTTTCTTTAATCCATGCAGACTGATCATGTGTTTAAAGGCAATTATTTACATTTCTTATAAATTAAAGTATTTTATCTGTTCTTATAAACATATTAATGGATCATTAATTTATTCATAAAAAAAATGAATATAAGGATGCCGCATTGCCAACATCTACAGTCACTTAATGGCTTCTAAATGTTTGTTAGAAAAATCACACACACAGATGTCATTAAAATACTATTGTTTGCTCCTTCAAGGGTCCTCGAGTTTGAGTCACAGCCTCAAGGTAGTGGGGATAACAAAATGTGTGAGGTTGAACTTTGGGACTGTTCAGGAGATTTTAAGTAAGTTAAGATTAACCTAATAAAACCTGACAAAAAGGTAAACATGCTTTCACTGTTGATTTTTCTTCAGGTTTGAGTCATGTTGGCCAGCCCTCATGAAAGACTCCAACGGCGTGGTGATTGTATTTAATCCTGACGTTCCAAACCACCTCATAGAAATTGAGACGTGGTTTTCAATGTTCATCTCCTCCCAGGGTTTGCAGGACAGCCAGTGTTTACTTATTGCGCACCATAAGCCTGGCAGTGCAGTTGAAGAAGGACGGCTGCCTTTTGGTAATCACACAACAGGTTGTTTGAAGCTGTTTAAGAATTTATTGTTTCTTTCACGGATCTAACACATGAACTCTTTTTGATACAGCCGCACATTTGAACAGGCTTCCACTGATACAGTCCAATCTGGAGGAGGAGCCAGAAGATGTGAGAAAAGCTTTCTGCAGATACTTGGGAAATGTTGTAAATGCAATCTCTGAAAGTCGAGAGCGAGAGGAGATGTCTATTCTCATGTAGAGTGTGAAATGTAGTGTATTTATTCAAACATTATCAATAAATTATAAATACTATAAGTACTCTGCATATTCTAGAAGGGTTTAACTCAAAACATTCACTAAATTTGTAAATATATCTTTAAATGTATTTGCTCTTTTAACATTTATTTGTATGTGTAAAAACATATTGAGTGAATGTTGTAGTGAGGACCAACAGTAAAATTATTTATTAAAAAAAAGTCATGTGTCATAATTCACACATCATATCCAATTATTCCACGTTTTCCAATGCACTCCCCAATGAAGAACCACATCAGCACCTCAGTGGTAACCAGTTCGTCCCTCACAGCTTCCTACAGACACATACAAAAAAGGTTGTTACAGCATGAGGCCACTGGCTGAAAGGGTATTTCTTAAAACTTAATGGTATGGCAAAGACATAACTGTGTGCCACTAACTCCTGAACTGCAAATATTCAAAACTAGGATTGTATTTTTTATAAACAAATTTTAACTGGAACTTACTGGAAATAGCCACTTTAAAATAAGTTACTTTTAATCATCTTATTTCAATATCATTTTAATTCTGTATTTCTGTTTAGGGTACTGATTGTTTTTGTGTTTATTACACATTTCTACAGTCTAATTACAGAGTTAGATTGGCTCTACTCTGAATGGCTCTGTCACATGACTTATTTTGATCAAACACAGTCCTGAGGGGTTTTCCATAAGACACCTTAGAAACATAGGCTATGATCCTGTTTCTAAATCAGCTGAGCAAAAACAAGACTAGGCCAGACGTAAGACTACAATCAACTGCAAATGAAGTCCTGCAGGGACTAGACAGTTTTTAATGTTTGTATATTTTGTATTTTTAGTGTATTTTGTAAAGGTTTAGGTCTTGTCTCGGTCTCGAACTGATTTTTACTCCGTGTCAGACCGATAGTTACAAAATAGTCAGTTTGTGCTGTTTAAAAGCAGGTACATTTATCAAGCTCATTCATTTAATTCTTCTTTAGTACAGATTTAAATTCTCCTAAAGACTCAAGTAACAAGTTCAGATAGATTCAAGTTAATATCTTTCAAGTTAATAACTTTCTTATTCAATTTATAATCTCGATCTATTTCTGCCTCCTTCAACAAACATTATACCCTCTATGAGACTGGGCTTGGTCAAAAACTTGACATGATCTGTTTGGATCTTATAACTGTTCCCTTTTACTGTTTGTATTACAGTGTATTGTACAGAGGTCTCAAGCTTGACCTGCTGTGGTCTTGCTCGTGACTCGGTCTTATGCTCTGGTCTCGGTCGGTGCGGTCTTTACTACAACCCTAGTTTTTAGTAACTTTATTCCAGACATTTTTATTTATTGGCTTGTTAACTTTATTTACTTGCACAATAAACAAAGTAACTCAGTACCCTGCAATTTCACCAACTTAACCAACTTTGTTTCTCTTACTCAAGTTATTATGGGTGACTACTTTTTACTTCTTCTTCAGTAAATTTATCCGGTAACTGTACTTTTACTATAGTACAGACTTCTACTCTACTGAGCAGATTTACCTTCACTGTAGTTTGACCCAGACGTCCTGAACGGTAGCTCATGATCAGGCCCTGGGCTGCCTCTATGGCTTTGGGGATCTCAGCAGGGGACGGTGGCACCAGTTCCACTCGGGCGTAGCGCCAGAAGGTCGTTAGACGTGGTTTGGAGTATGTCACGAGAGCTATAAAGTAAAAAAAAAAAATAATCTAACTGAATTCAACAGGATGGGAGTATATCAAAATGTAAAAAGGTAAGAACAACAAATCATCACATGTGGGTTCATAGACAGTGTCTGGGATCTCTTGTTTTCATGGGTGATGTATTTTGCTTTGGGGTGGGTTATGAAGAAAGAAATATGTATTTTCATTGGCATTCACTTCTAATTAACCATACCTAGTTTAAGAATAGACACGGTTGTAAATTTTCATTGGTGATTTTGAATTAAAGGGAAATGGTCCACCTTAACTGGCTCTGTCCAAACACCTGTTTGCAAGGGTCACACAGGTTGCAAAGCTGCTAACAAGCTGCACACTGTCGGTCTTACGTCATCTTTTCTTGGTTAAAAGTGGAAAAGAAAAGTTACAGACAAACTTACCACCGACTAGTTTGGGAACTTTGGCCACAAGTTTCTGCACTTTCTGAGCCATAGTGAATTATGTTTGAGAAGCTCAAACAGCTGTATGACCGGTTGTAAAAAAAAAAGGAAAGTAGCATTGTAGTTTCCGGTAGGGGTGGGCGGATCGATCCTTAATATCGATATAGAGGTTGTATCGAAAATGATCGATCTAAAAGTCAAAATATCGATATTAAGGGCTTTTTTAAACCAATGATTTTATTTATTTTGCATAAAATATAATATTTAAAATGAGCTTGTATATGCAGCTCCTTTCGCACGTCACGCACATTGGTCACCCCTCTGCTGTGCTCTGCTCATAAGCTCTGCTGTGTTTTATTGCCCTGCCATCACGTGACTCCAAGCCTCTCCAATGGTACCTCTTTGTCGTGTAATGGCGCCGCCATACTGCGATTTTACAGCGAAATACAGCGATATACATCTTTCCACCAGAGGGCAGGCTCCAAAAGCGGAAATATAAGGAGAAACCCAATGGCGACTTTACAAGTGTAAAAATCATGTTTACAGCCAGTGGTGGACAGTAACGAAGTAAATGTAATTCGTTACTGTACTTAAGTAGTTTTTTCCAGTATCTGTACTTTACTAAGTATTTCCATTAAGGGATACTTTTTACTTTACTTCACTACATTTCAACGTCAAATATCTTACTTTTTACTCAAGTACATTTTGCAAAATTAGTCGTTCCTTGTGTTTCCGTTAAATATTTTTGTAGAAGAAGACCTCAAAGACGCGTCTCAGTGGGAGTGTCAGAACGGCTCAATAGAAGCCTTATTCTCTACACATGAGCTGATAAACATGAAAATGACAAATAAAAACTACACCTGTGATGAAGCTTTGGTATTAGTAATGGCTGACTCTGATTCTGAGGAGAACATCTACCTTTAGAGTCTTTTCAGCCGAGTGAAAGTGAGAATGAGCGAGAGTGCGTGCGTGTGTAACTTGGAAAGCGCCGCTGCTCGTGCCTTTCTCAGCGTCTCTCATAAAGCACACGCTGTTTTTCCCACATTTTACCAAACATCAGTGAAAGAAACGGGAGGAAAACTAGTCGTGAAGGATGTTGGAAAGGGAAGCCGTGAGCGCGTAGCACCTGCAGCTTTACCTTTAGCACCTGCAGCTTTACCTTTAGCACAGGTGATAGAAGCCGGGCAGGTGTGTACTGCCGTGGCCGCGGGAGTGACAGGGATTTTGGGAATAATGTGGCTTCTATTGACAGCTGTTTGGGACAAATACGTGTTGATCCTGACACTTTACCCAGTCGAGGAGGGAGAGACAGGGGTAAACATAGTCAGTGAGAATGCGCTAATCAAAGCAGCGATCGTAATAAAAGTGATGGCTGTGTGCTGTGCTTTATGAGAGGTCCACACTCTAAAAATACTAACTATGCCACATGGATGGATAAGAAAAGATTAAGCAACTGCAACCACACACATACAGTACATGTGTATATTTCTCATAACTATTTGCATACGTTTTACTAGTTATGGTTTATTAGAAGTTGTAGTTATTCTTTATTTCAGAAAAGAAAAAAACTATTCTAATATGTTCATTAGTGTGTAAGTACTGAAAAAAACATAACCACCAATATATAATGTCATAGTATGCAAATTATTTGCAAATTAGATGCTTAAAATTTATTTACTTAAATACTTTGGGTCATACCTGACATTTTTCTACTTTAGAGTAGGAAACCACAGCCTTTTGAAATTTGGATCTCAAAATCTGTATTTTTTAAATAATTCCTGGCACCTAAAGGGGGCAAGAGACTGACAAAAATTATAAGGGCATTATAGCCTAGTACTTGGATACTTAAGTACATTTGAAGGCAAATACTTTTGTACTTTTACTCAAGTGAAAGTTAAAAGGGAGTACTTTTACTTTTACTGAAGTAATATTTTACCTAGTGTATCTGTACTTTAACTCAAGTACTTGGTTTGTGTACTTCGTCCACCACTGTTTACAGCCTGGTACAAAAGATGGCTCCGGTCTCTAGAGCTAAGTTTTTACTACGTGACAACTCTGGGGGGGGGTGAATTTTTGATTATTACGTTGGTTTATGCTATCTGAAAACTATTGTTTTACTATGGAGTAAAAGCCGAAAAGCCCGGATGTAACGGCCATTTTATTGCCCATTCGTAATGACAATATTGGTGAATAGGGGACCAATGGGCGGATATCATCCATATTTATACTATCTATGCGTGACTCAGCAAACAGCTGCAGAGAGAGTGAGAGCGAGGTGGTGCGTGCCTGCCTTGGTATCATGGAGCTGGCAGATAAAAAAAACGGAGCGCTGTGTGGAAGTATTTTACTGTTGTAAATGTAAATACAGCGAATTGCGACGTCTGTAAAAAGGCCATTCGCTACTTTGGTAACACCACCAACTTACACAAACACATAAAACGACATGACAAAGAGAGCTCAGAACTATACAAAAAGAAAGAGAGGAGGCAAATCTTTCAGACAGAGCCCCGCCGGCAGCGAGACAGAAGTCACTGGCTGAGTCCTTTCATTTACATTTACATTTACATTTATTCATTTAGCTGACGCTTTACATTGTTCTAATGTACCAGTGTTACCAGTTACAGTCACTGGAGGCAAGTGGGTTAGTGTGTCTTGCCACAATGAATGTATGAATTGTGGGGAGAGTGGGAATCGAACCGCCTACCTTCCGGTTGAAAGACGACCACTCTACCCACTGAGCTACTGCCGCCCCTTTCAGCTTCAGAAATGTTATCCAGGTAGCTAATACTGGTAAAAATATGTTTTAGTCATATTTGATCTTCAGCATGAAGTGTCATCACCATAGTTGTTGTAACAAAACGTAACCATGGATAATATAAACCACAAATTAACAATGCTTACACTAACAATAGTTTATGTTGAAAAATTTATAAAAATTAAATAATATGAAAAATAAATATATAAATATTGTTAACAAATAAAGTGTCATTTGTTAACAATATTTATAAATCTTCGTTAATGTTATTTATTGAAAACTAAGATTAACAAATAACTGCACTGCGTCGGGTGTGTGTTCATGGTGTGTGTGTGTGTGTTTAATTTAACCATGAAAAGGATTGCTTTAAGCTACATATGGTAAGGCTATAGACTAAAATTAATAATTTTGATATCCCCTATGCAAGAAACTAAATGTAATTTATATTGTGTGATAAAAAAAAAAAATAAATAAAAATAAAAATTCGTCGATATCGGCCTGTATTTACTTGGTATCTGATCGATACAAAATTTTGCAGTATCGCCCAACTCTAGTTTCCGGTAAGGCGCTTTCAAAGTAACTTGAAGCTAAATGTAAAAGAATGAGCTGAAACGTTGCCAAGTGAACCAAACATTTAAAAGTATTAGACATATAACTCTTTTCACATAAAGCTACTTATATATTCCCCCAGTAGGTGATGTGAGAGAGAACGTAGGCCAGCCTATAGTACTTGTGTCAGGTAATCCTAACATGGTTGTCTTGGCTCCTAGAGGGCGCCCTAACAACTATTTAGCATCGTGGAAGTGTTTTCCTTGTTGTTCGTGCTGCAAATCATTTTAGTTTGGATGTTTTTTAGTACCTACACTGTCAGTGGTAGAAGAATCCTAGTAAACAAAATGGCTGTAAAAAGTAAAGTTATGTTAATTAATGTTTAATGTGGAACACCCTTTATGCATTTCATTGAAGATTTAGTCTCTATTTTGTGTTAATTAAAAGCAATATGACAACCGTGTGTCACAGCAAACGTCGCAATTGGGGGTTACACAAAACATGTTGATCAGCCCACGTCTTTGGAACAAACAGAGTAAGATCATTAGATTTGTGCTTGAGACTTTGGGCTTAATTTGAAGGTAAACTGTCTTCATTGAAGCGTGCTGATTTTAAGTGATTTAAATCAAAGTGAAAAGTGTCCAAACCAACCCCAGTCACCCTTGGATGACTAAATCATTAGTCACTCTCTCTGACTCACAGCACTGATTCAACAGTGTTCACCAACAAACCTCAGCGTTTAAGTAAACACCCTTTTCAGCCAGGCGTTTGATTGATTATTTTTCAATATTTTACTTGTGTGTTTATAATTTGGTTTAAGAGTTTTACAGACAGCGGTGCAATGGGTGTTCTAGTCTTTATAATGATGCCTCTGAAGGATTACTAAGATATTTTTAGTGCACCAGATGCTGCTCTGCTCTTTAGACCACAGGAAGAAAAAATCACATGTTCAGAGAGGAATCACCAGAGGGTGCTCTTTATTAGTTTACCTCATTAAACTTTGGCTAAACTCTTCTCTGTGCCTTAAATGTATGAATTAAACACATTTAATTTACTGTTTCATGATATGACTTTACTCTTTCATAGTGTTACTATAATTTTAATATCATCACCCCATAATTTTCAAGTAGAAAAAAACATCAGATGGGTTTGTGTCTTTGAAGTAAAATGCCATTTTTTAACAGCAGCACTGACTTATGCGCATTAAATCCAATGCTTTTTTCCCCCAGGTAGTTTTATAATGTAATAAAACATATTAGAATACTGCTATTCAAATTGAATATGACAGTGTATTAGATAGGTATTCAGCTGCTTTTCTGCTATTGAACCAGATGCATCACATTTGTATTCAGAATGGTTGCTCATGGTCATGTTTGCTCAGACAAAAGGTATAAGGTTCCCCTTTGCATAACCGTGTCCCAGTGAAGTATTTGTTCCACTTAGACACAGCCAAAAGGGAGATGACTCATCAAAACCTCAGAAAAGACAGAGGAAAGTCTGTCTTCTTTCATGGTCTGTTTGTGTATGAAGATGAGATTAAAACAAATGACGTCACTACCTACCTCTCATTTTGACTCTCAGCTCTGCCGGGACAGATAAGGATGCCATTTATTTCTTAGATGAGTTATATTTAAGATCAAGGCCTGAATAATGAAGATTTCTTTATTGCTATATTAAATATTTAGACATATGGACAGGCTCTCTAATTCCCAATTTCCTTTATCTGTTTCTTCTTTTGTCTGAAAGTAACTGGGGTATTTTTGTTGTCTGGCTCGGGGCAGACATCATCTCACATGCACACTGTCTACTGCTGCAGTTCACGACATGCATTTGCAGATTCTCTCGGTCTTACTGTGATTCGATTTGGCTGCACAGTGTAAAGACTATCGCCGCTGGAGTCTGAGATCATACTGCTGCAGGGGATGACAGGAAAATGTTAACAAGAATAAGAAAATAATGATAAATTAAGAAATCAATATGCAATGTAAAAACCATAGCCTGTGTCCAGAAGTCTGTTTTTCACTTATTCACTGGTGATGTAATGGAGTCTGTTGGCCTGTTTTCTCAGATAAATGTATTTACATTTAACTATCATATTGTACCAAACCAAGCCTTTATTTTGAGGCATGAAAACCTTGCCAAATGCCAGTTTTTCATGTTTCATGTCTTTATTTTTACTCTTTTCTGTTTCATTCAAAAGGTTTTCTTGGCAATTCATGCACTCACTGAAAAGGGCTATATCAATTTACAATGAAGTGAAATATAGCGAGGGCACCTTGACACACAACAAAATAAGCTTGGCACTTTGCTCTGTAGGGCCGTCTGGCCTCTCACAATGAAGTGTATAAAGACAAATTTAAAAATGCACTTTCATATTTTATATCTTTTTGTTTGAAATTGTCTTTACCCCTTGAAGATTTTCTTTTCATAGAAGGCTTATGAGAAAAAAAATCTCAAAAAGTCTACAGTCTGCCTTATTTTGTCTTTTTTTCTTTGAAAGAGAATTGAAAGTAAACAAGTCTCAACCGTAAAACTTTGTCGGTCACAGTTGGAATCAAATACATTGCAAAGCCGGACTTGCATTTTAAACCTTTATTGTTTGTTAAATAGTTTAACAAAATGGAGCACATAGGGTTTCAGTAGTTGTATAGTTACCCTCAAAATAACCATTTTTGCATTTGTCTATGTTAGAAAAATAAAAATTGAAAGCTCCATAGAATCCAGTGGAAAAGAGACCAACTTCCTGTTCCTAAAACTGCCTTTGAAAGACAAGCAGAGCGCTGGAGGAGAAGCACATTTGTGTGCGTGTGTTTTCTCTCTCTTTTTTATTCCTTTAACAATCAACCTTTCTAACTGTCTTAGATTTGATAAATATTTGGATTTTCATCAGATTCTTTCCCATCAGGTTTGTTCATATATCTCTGCAGGGCTACTGTTGGTGTTCCAATGGTCTCTCTAAAAAACTTGCATAAGGTATGGAACTCTATTTGTCACCACCAGGGGCCACTAATAAGTACACGCCCAACCTTTCATTTTGTTCACTACAGGGGCCATAACACTTTTTCAGACACTTGGGACAAATATGATGAGACCTCGGGCAGTGATTGGCCCCAGGTCCAGGCTTAGGACATGACATTCTTTTCCCCAGATCTCACTACAATTTACAAAGCAGGAATAATATTTCCTTCATTCTGACTGCAGACTCATTTTCAAAGTGTTATTGTCTCTGACCTGTGCTGACCCTCGTTGTACAGTGTTTACTCAAATAATATTTTTCCCACTTCAGACTGAACCACAAGGCTGAACACAAACATGAGCTGTAATTCTGAGACAGGAGCATGACAAAGCATGTTAAAAACAAGTACAGGTCAATGCCAAGGTGCACAGCTAATAGAGCCAGGAAGACAAAGCCTGACACGCACAAGCCCACTCAGGTCAGAGAGCTCCGTAATCTCTGCAGAAACAACTCAGCACGCTGGAACCAATTAGCATAAAGCCTCTATCCCGTCTCTCATCCTGACTACAGGACTAATCTAAAATTTTCAAAATGTCCAAAAAGAGTTACTTTTAATTAAATTCAAACTTCATATCGATTGGAAGACACTCTTATACTTCCATATGCACAGTACAGTGTGAGCATATTGTAATTTTCTCATATCAGGAAACTCAATGAAGTATTTTTGTACTGAACACAGATCCCAGCTGTTGTTGAAGCTTTTCTGTGGACTCTGTTGTCATGCAGTCTGCCTTCTACAACACTACAGCTTTATTTTAGTGAAGCTAGATGCAGAATTGCACATAAATACAGATGGGATGTCTGGTAGTTGTAAATGCATTTAGTTTCAGTATGTAGCTGGTGTGCACAGTTTTCAGGTGTGGCAGGGGTAAAGAGTATTACCTTATTACCTGTGAAAAAGTCTTACATAAGAGAAAACATTTTTTTTTCTGTTATAATTATCTGACTAGAAACAGAAGTGGTGGCACTTAATGTCTCAAAGTGGATTAGAGATGGGTTTTAATGAGTCTTTTTAAACTGAAGAAGTAAAATACCTGTCCTTTGGCATTACTTTCTTGTTCTTATGTAATTATGTGTGTCCTGAAGGTGAAAATAGAATTATTTTTTTTTCTTTCTGGCTTTATGAACAACAAAGTCTTCATAAAACAAATTAACTTAAAGCCCAGCAACACAAAAGTTTCAAGCCCACTTGATACTATATGTTCAAATAGAGATTGAGTTGTATAATAACAGCTCCTGCAAACCACAGATAAGAAAATGACCTCACTCTGGATTTATGTCTACTCGCAATAGACCAGTGGTTTTGTATTAAGAGTGTAATAAAAGTATATATGTACATTTTACTGCCTGCCAGACCCTTTCATTTTCACATCTCTAAGACAGAGTTGGTCTGAAACAACGACTTCCACAGAGTTTAATACAAGTGACCAATCATAACTGTTTATTTAAAAAAGCACTGTTAAGCTATATTTTCTGAATGGTTGTATATATATATTTTTTATTTCATTGGTCCCTCCAGATATTGATTTTTTCCCCCTTATGATTGTATTTGTTCCGTCTCCTGGAAGTCAGACTCAAACCAGGAGTGACCAGACTGATTTTATGTATTCATGGGTTGTACATGATGTAAAACAAAGAGTGTTGCCAAAGCAATTAACAATTCAAAACATTGTTGTTCTATCTTTTGAATGGTCAAAAGTCTTCAAAATGGCGTCCATAACTGGAAAAAGTCATGTGACTGAAACCCATGAAGAAAAAGAGATGGCTGGCCAGGCTACTCTCCTCAACTGTCCACTGGTGGTTTTGTCATCACTAAAGCAAAAATAAGGACTACATCATTGGTTTGCATCTATTTTATTGTCTTTTAACTAGTATACAGGTTGTGTTAGCATAAACACGTACATTTAAAATCAGAATTACAAATATGATTTTAATATACAACAATGGCTCAGTAAATTTACTGCTGATTACAACATTCACTTTCTAATAGTCAATTTTCCTTATTTCTGCAACTTTAACTGAGAAGCAGTTTTGTCCAAATACAGCTCAACCGTGCAAGCTTCATCCCATTTTCTTTAGTGTTGTGTTGTCATTAAAACTACCTTACTATATTGGAATGATGGTAAATTATTCAACCACACTTTTAGCAGATGTGTCCCACTCTTCTGTCTGATTCTCCTGTTATTAAATGTTGTATTCAGGAACATTATATTACTCTGCTGCTCATTATCTGATGTATGCAGCAGAAATTCAAACCAAAGCCTCATTTAAAAGGCAGACTAATTAAAGTGGCAAACAAAGTCCTGAGAGCGTGTGCAGTCGAATGAAGAGAGTACAACTGGAAAAACTCTGCCCCTGTGATCTTTTAGTGACACCAACCAACAGAAGCAGATTTCCTCCATCACAAGCTTTACAGGAAAATGTGTAATTGAGGGATATTTACAATACAGCTCTTCTTTAGGCAACTGACGACAAGCTTTGAAAAATTTAAGCCACATGAAGTTGCAGCGGGAGCAGTACGTTGTTTCTAGAGGGCCCAACTCCGGTTCCTGCTGAACTGAGCCAGTGCTTGTCAAACGTCCAACTGTTATCAGCTCAGTAGGCACAGGAGGGTGAGCCCAGGCGCCTGCACTGCCCTGCTGCCAACACTAGGGGAGGCAAACAACAACTTAACTACACACAGTACAGGGAAACGAAACATACACAAGAGTCTACAGATGTGGCATTCTGGAAGATGTGGTAACGGTCTTCTAATTTTGGCTAAAATTACTATTACAATATGCCAGATTGTTAGATATTAGCCATTTTATAAAACCTTCCGTAAAAAGACATTGTATAACTCAGTTGATCAACCATGAATACCTGCGTGTCCAAATGATGACCATGTTCCCTTTGAGCATTTTTTTAAACTCTTTAA
Organism: Perccottus glenii; assembly: GCA_024416835.2. NCBI lineage: Eukaryota > Metazoa > Chordata > Actinopteri > Gobiiformes > Odontobutidae > Perccottus > Perccottus glenii. The sequence continues at coordinate 20,787,676 of CM044557.2, forward strand.
ACTTTGCTGCTATGAGTTTTGCTTATCAAGACTCACACAGCAGGGACCTTTTTGAAGTCCACATAACTCGTGATCAAACATAAAAAAAATAGCCCAAATTTCAAATTTTGTTTATTTCTTTAGGACAGCGTACAGTGTACATTAAGCCGGAGCAGAGATGCTTGTACCAGATTATAGCTTAACAGCTAATTTCCATCTGTAGTCCTATATTGTACATGTTTTTAGTGGTAGGGGAAACCGGAGTACCCGGAGGAAACCTACGCAGACACAGGGAGAACATGCAAACTCCACACAGAAAGGCCCTGCCCTGGATGGGAATCAAACCCAGGACCTTCTTGCTGTGAGGCAGAAAGGCCCTGCCCTGGATGGGAATCGAACCCAGGACCTTCTTGCTGTGAGGCAGGCGTGCTAACCACTTTGCCACTGTGCCGCCGAACATAAACATCAGCACACGTTAAGGTTTAAAAATCTCAACCAAAAACTACATGGTGGGGCTCACCTGGTAGAGCGCATACCATATACTTCGGGGTTCGATTCCCGCTTGGGTCATTTCCCCAATGTCACGCTCACCCTGTTTTCTGAACTTGGTCTTTAAATATTTTGTAGTAGCCCATTGCATGACACCATCCACAAAGTTAGCAACTCAGTTTAGTCCGACCCAGTTTACGTATTATTCCTTGCAGCAAGAACCTGAATGCATGTTTACTCGGTCCTAACACACACGCCTCTCTCTCGGGCCACCCAGACAGTAAATGAGCCCACGGTTCACAATCGCACCGCTACTTGTTTTCCCGATGGGACATTTCCTGTACTTCCTTCCTGTATGAGTAACATGCCTCCCTCTTCCCCCTCAACCATCAGCTCTGCTTTTTTAGGAGCCTCCTCTTCAAATGCTGCTTCTTCCTCCACCACACTGTGTGAAAAATAAAAGAGAAGAAACACAAAGAGAGTTATTGAATGCCTTTAGGCCACCATTGTGTGCGCCATCACAACAGATCTATTATAACAATGCTCCTGGTGAAAAGCTTGACACGTTGTGATTTGTGTGTGTTAGCTATACAAGAAACACGTCACTGTACATGTAGATATTGAAACAACCTGTTTTATTAAAAAATGGCTGTCAGGAACTGTGATCTTGTCAAAGCAGTTGGTTAAATAAAAGTCTAGATGTTGCATTAACTTTTTCAAAGGAATCGTTTGTAAGAAGCGGAACTTAGCCACTGTGAACAAAGACTTTGAACTGTTCACAAAGCGAGCTAAGTCCTGCTTCTTGGACAAACTTTTTCAACAACACTGAATCTTATCTGTAAAGGTTCTCGTACACTTAACTAGTCTAGAAGTAATTTCAAACTCTTCATCAATTCTTTTTTCCTTTACATCTTATTTTCTCTTCTGTTACTAGTTAGCATCATCTTAAAGAAACAGGACTCACAAGCTCTAAACATACGGCCCTCTTCTTCTCCTTTCTACAGTATGTTGTCTGTGGAAATTTCTCTCAGCAATATCCCGTCTCCGTCAGCATATGCCCCAGTTATGCTCCACAAGTTACACAGCAAAAAGGTGAACAACTATGCCTCTTTCTGCAGCAACCATAAATAAGGAAATAGACTGAAAACATGTAAACATCTTTATGCATCAAGTTTGCTGCTGTAGTGGATTATTAAAACACTGTAATACTCAGAAGTTTGTCTTTTCAGCAGGAAACCAGAAGTTTGACAATTAAATTCTGGGAAGGTTTTTCTTTGGCCTGTTACAAGACATTGATGTAAATGCAACCAAACAAGTTAATTTGGTGAGTTTGTGGAGACACATCCTCTGGGTTATGTCTATAAACACTTTGGAACTCTATATCCTTCAAGCAAGTTTACAATTTCGCAGACGTCAGATACGTTTTGGCTGCAGCTGGTTGGAAATCCCTGGCAATGTGATTTATATGACATCACAACCAAATCACTCTGCCAGGAATCCCTCCAGCTACAGCGACTCCTCTCAGCATCCAGGAAAAAAAAAAAGTGTAAAAAAAAAACAAGGCAGTGGAAAGACAAATGGGCAAGACATGTCAAGCTTTATTCAGTGAGTAGGAAAAGACGCAGGAGTGTGTTGGTGACAGAAGGTCACAGGTGTCTATCTGAGCATACATCAGCGTGGCACATTTACTCCCTCAACACTTTGTAATCTGGGCTGTGTTTTAAATGTTAACACACGCAGTGTGGGCTTGGCCTATGAGCTGGGCTGGCAGAGTCGGCTGTCACCTACGCACCTGCACAAACACCAGTGTGTTCTATTTACTGTTATTGATTGAGGGCGAGAATGTGGGTGTGTTGACGAGCACTCATTAGACTGAATAGAAGTGATCACTCACGTCAACGCATGTGGCAAGTTGCACAGGACTAGGACAGGAGGGCTTTGTTTTCAGTAAATCAAGTGTCATGACAAGTTTTACCAGAAATTATATAGTGTGCATGTAATTGCACCTAAACAAGATCTGATGCTGTTTTAATTGTAGGTTGGTTTTGTGTGTAATTATAACGTACAATGAATCATATAAGCTTTTTTTCTACTGCTAAGGGCCTCTTTTATGAAACCCTATTAGAAATGTGATGAAATATCCCACCTTAATTTTATATTTTTTTCCCAACACACACACAAAGCAAAATAGGGGGGGGTATTTTATTTTACTGTCATTAGTTAGAAAAATAAGAAAATTGATAGTTTTCTCTCAGTGTAGTTTCTCAGTCCACATGACATGACCTGATCTTGTTCATTTTCCGTATCATTAAAAGATTCAAACATCTAAAGAAATACATGGCTCCTACTTTTCCTTTTCACTAAATTTAAATTTAAACATACCAGAGTGTGATTTAAGGCTCTGATCGGTCCATTTTCTGACATAAATGCAATTCAAGTCTTTGAGATATGCAACAATGATGATTGTGTAGCAAAAAATATACTGTTTTTCCACAAGAAAGCAATGTTCCTGAAATTGTGGCACCAAACTTCCTCTCACACTTGAGCGAGCCAAAGAGAACAGTCAGTGAAGAGCAGGGACATAAATGAGGGGAAAAGACTTCCATTATTTTGTATGACTTTCAAATGATGAAGCACTTTCAAGCAAAGATGTCCTTAAAAGGGCATTTTGGAACAGAGTGAATCCAGCATCTAATGATCCTTAACGAAGAGTCTAATGACAACTGCAGGCTTATCTTTTTTATTCTAGAGCACACTGTTTGGTCGCTGGACAAATCGTGATTCAGTGGAACTTCTGCTAAAATGCTGTGTGATTTTCCTTGAATGAGTAAAGAAGTGCACGTGCCCTGCTTTAGCAAATATTTATTTCAGCGCAGAATTTGATAGAGCAGGAAATATGAGTCAGTAATCCTTGGTAAACAGCTGGCTTCCTGTACCTCTGACACTGATATTCAGAACCAAATGTTTTTTTTCTGCTGCTGCTGTCCTGGACTTTCTGTAAATGCACACGTCAGTCCTGTTCAGCCACTGCAGTTCACTTTGACAATACTGACAGGCAGCTGGTGGCAGTTTGACAGTGAGAAGAAAAGTGGGAAAAGCATAAAAAGTCATAGCTGTCTGTTTATCTCATGACTATGTACAGACAGTGGAAAAAACTGTATGTAAAATGAGCTTTTCTTGCAGAACACTTTACTGAGCAGCACAATTATAAAAAAACACTGTAACTTAACACAATGCGATAAAGTTCTTTTTTATATAATTACAATTTGTAATAGTAATAGAATAAAGTAATAATATTAAAAGCAAATATTGGGCGGCAGTAGCTCAGTGGGTAGAGCGGTCGTCTTTCAACCGGAAGGTAGGGGGTTCGATTCCCGCTCTCCCCACAGTTCATACTGTCGTTGTGTCCTTGGGCAAGACACTTAACCCACCTTGATAAAAAAACACTGTAACTTAACACAATGTGATAAAGTTCTTTTTTATATAATTACAATTTGTCACAGTAATAGAATAAAGTAATAATATTAAAAGAAAGGACGGGGGACAACACCAAGTATGTTTGATGATGATAAGGCCCAAAATAAGCTATAGCTAAAGGCGTAGTCTGCATGGCATAACTTAACCTTTTCTTCTTTCTTCTTGCTATACACTCCTTCAAACTTTCCCACCCTAGGTCACATTAGAATGCACTCACAGCTGGCTGATAATAATAGCTCAAACCCAGCCAGCGTCTCAGAGAGCTGTGACAGTCAATCAGCCTAATGCAATAGCCTGGCACAGTCTGGCTTTCTGTCTCTTTGTCTCTCTGCCTATATCTGTTATTCAGCAACCTGCAGCGGTATTTTTAGACTTTGATGGACCCTAATGCACTGCCACCACTGCACTGCATAACTGCAGGGGAAACAAACTTGCATACAGACTCCCTCCACATGGAACTCAAGTAGGACCCAGCCATTTGAAGTCAGCGAATATAAACCTCCCCTGATTTTAGGATTTTTAACCACAAAGCTTTGAGCATGTCTCGGAAACCACACTCACATGACAACATTACAATGAGCCATACATTTCCACCCGTATAGAAGTTACACTCTGCTCACCTGTGGCTGCCTTCTGCCCACAACTGTTTGACAGCTAAATGAGCAACACTTGGTCTGGCTGTGCTCCAGAGCAGCTCAGCTTCTCAATAACAGCAGGAAGTGGCTACATGACTAAGGTCCTCCACTCAGATTAAGCTCAGCTCTGCAGTGTTTCTTCTCCCTGCTCTTCTGGGATCCTTCCTTTTACAATATTACTAATATAAATGACTGAGGGAGACTCCACACAGACAAAATGTTTATATATACAGTATACCTTAAACAATTTATACAGTTATAACAAAAGGTATTCATACTAAAACACTTTTATTATCACTAGTGGCCATTTCATTGACTAAAAGGCCTGTGCACTGAAAGCCATAAGGCCTTTCTTTCAGTTAAAAAAAAAAAGAATATGTAATGTTGATCTCTTCAGTCATGGCTAATAAAGAACATTTTTCAAATATTGGAAATAGCAGGTTAAATGAAGCATTCAACAGCTTTCACAGATTAAAGAAAGGCATTCCAAATATTTATCTATGTAAAAAACTAATACAAAGCTTTTATTTGAGCAGACAGCAGGCTCAGTAACTCGTTTGTTTTTACCTAAACACTAGAAACCTACAGCGATTGCATCAGAGCCTTGGGCTTTTCTGCAGGGCTATCACAACAAAAATAATAAAATTTCTATATCCACAAGTGCAGACATGTCCTTTTAGAATAACAGTTAGTAGGTTTGCAGTGAATTGCTTTCAGCCGCTTTTCCTTTCATCAAGGAGATGGGCACATTTGAAACACAAACAATTGCTACACAACACCTTTGAGCACATGCATTCATCAGGCGGCAAACATTAGCAGCTGCCACCTCAGACTGGGAATGCATTAGGCCGACACCCTACACACGTACTGGCTTCAAGTATGAGAGCTCTGAGCGCATGCCAAACAATCTACGCTCTTTCTCAGTTTACCTTTTCACTCTGTGCTTAGACCAGCAGCCAGTGCCCTTCTCTTGTGATTACCCCGTGATTTAACAGCCTCAGCTGTGCTGTATTTTGGCTAGACTCTTTTTTGGGACTAAAGCCAAGGGCACACATGATTGGTTGGGGTCTGTCTGGGCTGGGCTTGCAGGTTATCCTAGCTTGACCTACAGCCTTTAGTAGCCTGAGCTTTAAAAAACAGCTGGGTTTGGTCAGATAACCTTACTCATCATGCGTTGGACCAGGGTTGGATTTACAATGCTCTGGCTTCACTCAACTTTCTGGGAGGTTTTTCAAAGAGAAAAGAGCCCGAGCAGCAGACAGGAACAGGAAGAGTTAGGCAGACAAACAGAGCAGTGGGCAGACACTGACGTTTGAGCACACAGCGGCAGGACACAACAGAGGAGCTCTAGAAACAGCAACATTTAACATCACATAGCCTTGGGCTACTTCTCCACAGCTAAGTAGCAAGTGACAAAGATTATGCTACACAAAAATACTAAATTAAGTAAGAAGAACTTTTCCATTTCCATCATCACAAACCCACCTTTTGTATTTGTTACTAATATTGGCTGAAACTCCACTGACATTCACACTAACATGTTTTTGTAAGCAGATGTTTTTATTGTCCAAACATAGCTGATATAAATTCTGTAAATTTGTCAACACATGCGTATGGCAATGTTTAAAAAAAGAAAAGCCTAATTACAAGTCATGGGAGGGGTTTGCATTTTCCTGTGAAATAAATCAGTTTGGATAATACGGTTGGGGTTTGGGCCACTGCAGTCAAATTACTGCAGCAGAAAAAGCCATTGCCCACTAAATCTGTTACAGACCCAGGGAATCTGAGTCCTATTTACCTCAGAATATGAGACCAAGGGAAGTCTATTTAAAGGCCCGCTTTGGACTGGATCAAGCCTGGACTGGAAAAGTCCAAATGACTGCTTCCTGAGCTTAAAACCAAACAAAGGCTTTAACTACGACCCAGAGCTATACATCCCATGCCAAAAACACAATAGCACGCTGGTTTTATACTATAAAGACATTATAAAATATTACATACTGCTCCAAAGTGGCCATGCTTTTTATTTAATTCATTTTGTTTTATAGTGGTTTCCATTATAGGATCTAGTGTTGTTTACTCATTCTTGAATGAATGTTTTGTGTAGTATATATAAAAAATAATATATAAAAAGACAATTCTTCAAAAGAGTGTACATATGCTTAATACATACAGTTCACTTAAAACAAAAAATAAAAGAGGTTGATTGTTAAAGCCAAGCAGCAGCACCCATCTTACTTTCCCACACATAAATGTAAGTATACAGGGTTTACGACGGCTCGGAAAAATGCAATAAAAAGACCTTTCTGTGAATACAGCCATGTGTGTGAGTTTAAAAGAACTTCCTGTAAACAAGAACGAGGAGAACAAATCCTCTCACACTCGTCCATCGCTCTGCTTGGAATTAGCTTTGTTTTCCTCTGTCTTTTACTGCATTTTGTTTATGCTACAGATTGTTGACTCTTCTTTTTTATTACTGCCTGTTTTCATTCCACTTCAACCCTTATTTCACTGTGCTTGTCCTAAGAAAACCTCACTTATTTATAATGTATTTATTAATTACGATTGGACAAGATCTGAACTCTGTGGAGCCCTAGCCTTACAAAAGTCAATCAAAATTATTATTGCTATTGGTAATGCCCTTGTAAATGAGAAAACTCAAACTCCGCCATTTTGTGTCCTCAGCAATTTACCTCTTTTACTACAAAATTGGCGACAGGGCATGTAAACAGCCCAATAAGTCAAAGTGCTTGTGAAATATGCATAGAATATTTAATATGCTATTTAATAATAGCAAATGGTTTCCACTGTGCACACTAAATAACAAGCTCAGTAAAACTCAATGAACAAGGCCCGCAGTTTCTCATTATACTCCGTGTTTTTAACATATATACAATAAAACAGCATCGTGACTTTTTTTTTTTACAACAGAACATAAAATAAACTCAAGCTTTTTATCAATGAATTCAGTTTTGTTCTAAAGCTACATGCGGTATCTAAGCTAGAGCACACTGCAAGTTCATTTAATATGATTTAAAAGGGGAAAAAACATCCCGTTACTTTGTGGCTGCACTAATTTGTCAAGTTGACGTCCTATTGAGGCTGCAGTCCTCCGTCAGACCATCTTAAGTGACCTGCACTGGCTCAACTAAGACAAACGGAACGAGGCAGGTGTGTTTTTTCAGCAAAGCGCCACGTGTGTTTTCGCAGCAGCCCTCTGGACAGCATCAGTCTGGTTTTGAGCCCATTGAGAAAAGGCAGACAGAGCAGTAACAGGTCAGTCCTTTTAGAAGCCCTTTGTGTGTGAATGTGAGTCAAATGGTGTCAGGTGGAAAAGCCTGGTGACTCTCTCCGTCTGGGTAAAAGTTTAAAAGTATGAAGGAAACACTACACCTGCTTTGTATTGTCTTATTCATTATAACCATAAACCTTAAGTCACTTTTATTAATAAGCTGACCTGTTTTCAAATTACACTTAAGTTAACATAGTTGGTAAAATTATTAATTGAAAAAACAACAAAGAAAAACAAAACTAACTAAAAGGCAAAGCAAACAAAGACACTTTGTGCGCTAATGAGAAACAGCAATAGGCCTGTAACTGTTAAAGCTAACCAGAAGATTCACTATAACGTATCTTAGACAAGACACAATGTCCAAATTAATTTCAGCAACAAATGGCGGAAGCTAACTAATTGGCTACAGCTAATAAAGAGAATAGGTGTTCATTAGAAAGTTAGCTGCTTATTTATTTCTAAGGAGGAAGCTAACTAATTGGCAAAGCTAATGAGGAGAATACGTGTGCTCATGAAAATGTGTATTAACACTATTTAAGCTAACAGGAAAATGTCACGTGGTGAATCCACAGTGCTGGAAAAAAATACACAATGCACTAATAAGTAGCTTGGAAATGTTAGCTTAAAATAAGGATAATGAATGAGTTAAAATGGCTGCCACACACCTATTTTTTTTATTCCCCAATTATCCACATTTTTTACCAAGTTCACATTAGGATGCAAACCTTAAATCAACCCGCTGTCGGATCAGCGTTAGATGATGGAGATAAATGTCACAAAATAAATGTTTGTGTCGCCGTGAGTCCGATTTTTCAAGCGCTAAATTAAAGATGCTTTACAAAGGCATGTGTTTCCTGTTATTTCAGAACTAAGGAAGGCATATCAAGGCTGTCCGACTGAGCTGCTGATTGACACATGGGTTTTCTTAATAACATTACATTTCAGTTCTCATATGGACAATTATGGACTTATTCACTACTTTTTAAAGCTTAGACACTTAAAAAAAAAGCTAATACAATGCTTTAGGTTAATTGTATGCAGTGTGTACTCTTAAGGAGAGCACTCTTTATAAAAGCCTCAACTTACAAAGTTCACTCACCTTTTTTCTGATATGGTAAGAGCTCTAATACTCACTTTGTGAAAAAAATAATAAAGAAAAAAAAAATTCCAATTGTTATGCAAAGACAGACAATCTTAGCTCAGGCCAAAGATTGCTCAGAAAAACACAGCACACACAGCTCCACTCCAAGTTAAAATGTGCTCCAGACTTGTGCTGTTTGCTTTGCTCCACCTCCTGTGAAGTCAGTCCTCTTTAAGTTGAAGGGTGTGGACTGTAGTCAAAGCTACAAGTATGAGAGGTCCACATCATTCACAGTTTGAAAAAAAAAAAACCACACCCATGGAACAAGAGAGGGAGAGCGAAGGAGAGGCAGGGCAGAATGGGAAACACTCTAAAGTTTTCCCTAAATAACAGCAGAGGAGTGAGTGAGGAAACTTCTGGTTTGAGGGTCTCCCACAGCCCTGGAATAACCAGCCTCTGACTATTATGACGCGGTGCACAGGCATTCATTTCAGGATGTTTATGTTATTCTCTGAGCTTTTAAGATGGAGGTAGGTAGGTTAGTAGGTAGGTCGGCGTACGGTGGGCCCAGGCTTTAAACATGAGATTACTGAGATAAAAGCCATGGGTTTGTCGCTGTGTTTATGAACATGTGTGTACTTTAGAGTGTCTATAGTTTGAGGCCGCCCTTGTCTCTATGTTGATGGCAACCAGCTGCCATCTCTTTCCTGTCTGAGTGGGTATACAATCCATGCTATAACGTGGTAATCATACAGTATGCCTACATCTGTTTAGCGTTACCCAAACACACGTGCAATCCCAGAGCAATTCTCCTGCTCCTGCTGTTTATTTGATCTCACTTTATTATAACATAACATAGGGCCCTTCGGTGGCTGCTTTCATCCACTGGGCTTTTTACCGTTTCATGAGAGCGCAGCGTGGTTTGGCCCAAATTGTGTTTTTTTTCTGCCAGACTCACTGCCATGTTCCGCTTTTAAACCCTGTTTATATCTTGTTCATTTGTGAATTAACATCAAAACTCACAAAGATGACAAAGATGAAAACAAGTGTTTGCAATAACTAGTAATGTCCGAGGGAATCTAAATATATCCTTTCTTGTATTAGGACAATGACAGTGGATCTGATTGCATATGTTATGTTCTCAAAGAGCTCTTGAGTAATTGTACATATGGCCATTTCCTGCTTTATGAACATTATAAACCAGCTGTCTAACTTTTTTTTTGTTTAATCTGCAAAAACTCAAACAATTTATTATTTTTGAGGTCAGGCTATGAACCATTGAAAAATATGTTATAATAAATACATTTTTATCAGTTTTACTCCAAGGTCTGTATCTGTATCTGAGGTCCATCTGTAGATTATTGCATATTTACACATAATTTAGGGGCAAACATTATGCAAAGGCCCTAAAGATATTCTATAATATATCTTGAAATGATCTGAGGTGCACTGCACTGGATAGCAAGAGCATGGGAGAAACAGCCCCTCTGTGTGTTGTCTGAATGTCCTCCTTTTCCTTTCATGGCTTCTCTCTATAGGCACTCCTTACAAAGACATGCAGAAAGATAATCTAAATTTCCCATAGTGAATGAATGTGAGTGTAAATGATTGTCAGTCTATGTCTCCGAGTCCAAGTGTAAGCCAGGGTGTAACCAGCTTCACACCCATAGCAGCTGGGATAGGCTTCAGCGACCTTGTAAAGGATAATAAATGAACAAGTTGACATAACTTTCACTAATCCCAATGTGTGATGAAATGCATTGGATTTTGTTGTTGCAAAGTTTTATTCCAGGCCAAACAAAGCAGACTTGAGACTGCATTTGTAGCTTGTGCGTGAAAGTAAACAACACCTTTTCCTCAACTGTTTTATATTTCCTTTGCAGTGACTTCCTCAGTTTGATGTGAACAACATGTTTATGACGGCGCTCATATTAACGGGATTTGCAGCAAATCAATCATAAACTGGTCACTGAAACCAGACAGAATCTGTTTGGACAATAGCCAAGGCGGGCAATGTTTGTCCATCAGTTTCTATTTATGTCTAAATATTATGTTGCTAGGGACATCTCTATTGAAAGTGATTAAATTAATGCTAACAATCCGGCGTGTGCATATATGACAAATCTGATGACACATACTGGAGGAACACAGTAACGCAATGGTGGAAACCCTTTACAGAGACAGTGCCAAACCACAAAAGCTCTATAGTAAACTGTTTATTACGTCATCATTTACTAAGACTAAATAGATGCTGACATATTGACAAACCTTTCTGAAGGAGCCACACTAAGTTTCATCTCACGAAAGAAAGCTTTGGAAACAAACTGTAAAAAGACTTACTGAGTCAGGAACATTGCCCAGATGGGAAAAGCAACAAGCAACAATCCGAAGTAGCACAAAATGTGAAATCTTTTCTGATGTTTTAATTCTTGTTTAATTGTGTATTGTTTTGTATCTTTACAGCGGATGTTTTTAAGACACACAGTGTAGTGTTATGTGTATGACTCACAGCAGTGCAACCCCACCCTACGTGGGCGGTTGATTTGTCTGCGCTATTCGTCTGAGGCAGAGTATTTAGCCTCTGTGTCAGTGTGCCTGTCCCAGAAACAGTGGCTCATATAACTAGCCTCTTTGTTCCAAATGTCACTCCACTCAAAAGAAAGAAAAGGGATCCCTCATTCGCTCTCGTCTTTTCCTGTGGAGGCTACGCCGCTGACAGCAGCTGCAGTGAAAACAGTGACCAGAAGAGTCCTTTTAAATAAAAGGAAGAAAAATGTGTGTGTTTTTAGTTAGATAATTACTTGTTAAGTGTTTATGAAGCATAAAAAGATTTATAAGGATGGTGTGGTATGTGGTTGATTAAATTTTACACACATCAAATGAATGCTCTTCATTTTGCAATTACTAAAGTATCCATTGGAACCTGATGACAAGATGTTTACTTCAAATATTTGTGGCTGTGATTTCGCAACAGATTAAAACATTAGATAACAATTATGATAGTTCTATAAATGTATGATTAAGGCATTACGTAAAATGGTGTCCTTTATGAACAGCATGGAATAAAGCACTTAAAGTTAAATATAATGACATTTAAAGCTCCACAAGCAAAACAAAAAGTTCCATTTCTTCTTGTTCCTGTTTCTACAGTTGCCTTTAGAGGACAAACTTAGCACTGCGGGTGGAAAAGCAAACTCGTGTTTTCTTTTTGAGCACACACTCATGCATAAATTTAGAGTATAAAAAATATTTTGTTTCAATCATTTTAAAAGGAAGAATAGTGTTTTGTTTTTACTCATGCTCTGTGGTCTGGTCCTTGTAAATAGTCTAAACTCCATTAAAGTCCTGTTCCAGGCTGTGCAAATAAAATGATTAGGTCAAAGATATAGTCATCCCTTCTACAATCACAGATTTACAGTCAGACTTTAACAGAGCATCTTTCATTAAGTCTGTAACCACATGTTGTTTTGAAAATGGTGAAACAATTTGTGTTATTACAAAAAGATGACACTCCTTTTATTTCCAGTCTACTGTAAATAACACTTAAGTTCAGACTCTTGAGGCCTGAGGCAGGTATCTTCTCACACAATAAACAAGAACAAATCCAAATGCGGTACAGTGCTCCAGTGTCCATTTAGTCCCGCTTACTTAATCCCTACCATTAATTTTGCCTCTTTGGGCATGTCTTTTCCACCCAGAAACATTTAGTATTTCATAAAAATAGAGTATTATGTTTTTCCTTTTTCCAACTCCTAATAGAGATGAATTTATATTGTATTCTTGGAGTGTGTGCAAGGTTTCCATAAATTAAATCCTGTGCTTGTATAACGGATGAAGTGCATTCAGATGATATACAGTATATGAAAAAAATATCCTCCAAGCCTTGGGTCTCTCATCGGCTGCTCCTGTGTTTGGCATTGCTCATCATACATAGTGTTTAAAAAAAGAACATTTCTGGGAAGTTTCTCTGTGTGCAAACCATTTCATTCATGCATCTATGACTCTGTCTGTGTTTAACATGAGAGTAAAAGCATTACTGTTACAGAAGTGGTTCTAACATAATTTTCTCTAATTAAATAAAAGGCCTTAAAATACAGCTTGAATTTGGAAGAAAGGGTTGATTAGGCCATTCAAAACAGTGAATAATAATGCATGACTTTGTACTGTTGTGGTTGGAATTTTATCTGATTGATACAGTGTCCCGTTTATGCTTGTGCTCATGTCACATCATGCATTTTAATTAAGACATAACAATGAGTACTGTGCTGCATGTCAGCGTTATGCAATAAAACAGTGTTTATCAGTCAATTATCCTAATTATTGAGAAAGATTGCTAAGGGCAGTTTTTGTTTAGTTTTATGATTTATTAAAACTCTTTTGTTTCAATCATAATAATCATTTTGACTTTTACTTTATTGTAGTCTGTCAAGTAAAGATTAGATTAGATTAGATTCAACTTTATTGTCACTGCACATGTAAGGTACAAGGCAACGAAATGCAGTGAGTAAAAAAGTTAAAAAGTTAAAAAGTAAAAAAAGTAATTCTACTTGTGCTTCATGATGTAGTTATGACACTTTGCGTAACCTCATTTCAGTTCCAGCGGCATCTGGCAAAAACACTGTGTCAATGTGTCAACTCATCTAATGAATAAAAATTACGAAAACAATCTTACACAAAATAAGACAGTTACAAGAGCAATGTGACCTTTGTTTATTGTGTTTCCAGTTATAAATCTGCACTGCTCATGTCCTAACGCTGTTTCCTTTGAAGTTTCATACACAAAGCCGTAGGAGCAGAGTTGGGAGGCAGGATCAAGTGAGTGCAATGGGGCCATCTGGGGCCTCTTAATTTCTCTTTAATGGCTGCCATTGAGCCTCAGTCGCGAGTGTCGGGCCAGCAGGGTTAGCTGCTCTGTTGGTTGTGGCAAACAGCATTTAAATAGTTTGCCATAGCAGCCTCAGGATTATAATGTGACATTTTTTAAAATAATCTCACTCCCCTTTAGCAATTCCTTAACACCAAATCAGAAATAAAATATTAAGATTTTTTTTTTTTACTTTGACTACACTGAAAGAATGGTAAGTCTGTTTTGTTACCAATTTTCTTACCAATTACACTACATTGAAAGTTGTAGTTGAAATTTGTTACAACATTTTTCATAAAACCTGTTGGAACATTAGGACAATGGGTAATAAATAAAAATCCATAAAAAGTGGTGAAACGTGTAATTGTAGTAGTCTTTTACTTTTACAGTTTGGCCTAAATGTGCACTTTCAGAACATAACCTTTACAGTGAGTCAGTACCTCCATGACTTATACAGAATGAAACAATGTGTATATGAGAAATCCCCAGAGGGCTTCATAAACAACACAGCCTGGAAGCACTGAAAAGGCTTGCACGTTAAAATTCATAAACACATTCATATTTTTTCAGTGCGCAGGCTGAAAGAAAAAGCTCTTTTTTATGTGACGTGTGTTCTTGTGCCAGGCATCGTTACACTCCTGCAGTTAGTGGCAAGTGAACAGAGGTCAGATTTAAAATGTATGACTTAAAGGCAATGTGGCAATATGGAAACACTTAAACAGAGGCAGTCCTACTTCAGTTGTCCGAGGTAAAAGTGGAACAATGTGTCACTAATCGTTTTTTAGAGAGGCTAATTACTTTTGTCACTTGGAATACTTCTAATGAGGCAATGCATTAACATTTAAATCATTACACTGCAGCCTGGAGCGAATTATTCTCTTATTAATAAAGCAGACACACACGGTTTATGTTTTTTCTAAAGTAAAAACAGCTCTGAGCTTTGCAATACAGCAGAGATATGGGTAACATGAGTTCAAACTATGCAATCACAACTTTTTATGTCATGCTTTGGCTAAAGCTCTCTCTTACCGACTCAATGTGTATTGAATTATGTGCTTGTGTTAATACAATCTTGTGTTTTACAAATATATAACAACCAAAGTATTGATTATTTAAAAAGCCTGAAGCGTCTGAATATGAATAGTTCAAAAATCCATTTTAGTTCAAACTTTAAATCAATGGGAACAGATAAAGCCATGGCTTGCAGTTATAACTAAACTTTTTCTAATCTTTTTTTTATTTTGTGTGTTAACACAGCCCAATTTGATCTCAAGGCTGGACTAATAATATTAACCTATTTAAACTATAAATAAACTCAAATATTTACCCTCCCCTTTTTTCCCCTCTCACCAATTGCAACAAAAAAAGCCATTGTTGGCAAACGCCTTCAGCATGTATCTTTTCACAAACTCCTCACAATATGGCTTTGATGCTAATGCTATTTTGGTAGAAATAATGTGGCTAACTGCTGCATCACTGTCCTCATGGCTATGAGTAAAACATTATTATTTCCACAGACTTGCTACTGCCAGGCGGATTGTACCCTCTGACACTTGTCTGACACCCCTGCTCCAGATGTTAGACTTTAACCATCAGTAACCAGTCACCATGTCCAATTTTGTTCATTTTTATTGCTCAAGGCCCTTTTTTTCTCTACAACCAAATTTTACACTGTAACTAAATCAGTAGAAAACTTATAATAATAGTGCTAGGCCTTCATTAGCTTTTACATCCCTTTCTGCTCAGTAGATAAATGTGCTTGTACATACCAGTTTATACAGTAAATAATGATAATATATATTACAATAAACTACATGGCTCAAGTTTAGGCTTTTTGTCTGGACAGGAATTCAAAATATATCCAAGTGACTCAATCAGACAGGTTTAAACAATACTGATGACTTGCCTCTATTTATCTCTAATTGACCCGAACCGCACCTGACAACTTCAACAGCAGCAGCCGAGCCCTCTGTTCAATGGGTGACGGGAAGAATGTGGTGGAAAATGTAAACATCATGAGTCACATTGGGGTACATGTTGAGCTACAAAATGATATGTGAACAAGCAGCTGTGCAATGGGTCATAGACTCACAAATTGGAACCATTTACCATGAATGTTTTGTTTATAATACCATCATTGTGCCTCGTGGTACTCATTGACAGATGGGTATCGGGTTGCAAATGTCTTGATTCGCTCATTTTCAAATTGTTAAACCTAACTCGACGGCTGCAGCTTTGAATTACAACATGTTTGCTAGTTACTCACTTGTCTATCCGTTTTAGAGAAGCTTGGTACGTTTTTTTTTATGCACACATTTTTTTTATTAATCCTCTCATGGATCAGATCAAACCATTGTGTTGCATTACTAGCATCTTAATGTGACATCTTCGTGAGAATCTGTGTCAGCCGTTGAAAGAGATGGAATAGTAATTGGCTTTTTAAGAACTGTGATGGATTACTTCCCTGATCTGATTAATATCAAATGATGGATGGCCCTCAAAGCAGATGCATACTTTGGATAACCACCTCCTTGTCCATGTGCTCCAGATGTACAGGGCAGGCTACTCTATTCTAAATACTGGGAGCTAGGAGCGTCTTCCACAATAAATACATCTGGGTGACTTTACCCACAATGAATATATTGTGTTTGCTCTTTTTGAGATGATAATGTATGTATGTATGATATGTATCAACTTGAGTTTGCTATAAATTTTCCAATATCTGTCTTGAAATATTACTTATACCCTCAGCACTTTCAAACAAAATTTATGAATGTAATTCTAAGCCTTTGAAGGGCATATATTTTATAGCCTGTGCACAACATGAGAACAGAACATTTATTTCCATATTGTGGTGATTGACCGGTGTAATATAACCTGACAGTCAGATAGAACTGCTCCACAGAACATAGTCTGTTCCACAGTAGTATCTGGAGGGCTCCTGTTGAAAGTGTTTGCAAAAGGGCACTTTCAATGAATATCTCGTCAGTGATTGGATTTATTACAATTTATCCAATCAGAGCAGCGCCATGCTATTAACGTTCATATTGGTGAAACGGTAGCTATACCTTCAAACCTAAAACAGGCCCAAACCAGTCAGTGCTGCCACATCATTGGACACGAGTCGGTAAAGACAGGGTTTGGACGTGAATACTTTGCTTGAGGCAGGTACCCACCCAACATCATCACCAAGTGCCACTGTGTGTATTTATATATGTATTTAAAATGGGTTAACTTAAATACTTATAGAACAGTTTATTTGAATCTTATCAAGATATTAAAAAAGTAAAACAACTCCCAAACCTACAGCCTACTGTAAGTGAGCTGTCATGGGAGAACTGAGGAGAGAAAAAAGTAACTTAGGAAGCAAGATATTGTACTGCTATGGATGGGTAACCTGCAAAATGATTTTGTACTTTAAGATAAAACTGTATTGAAATAAAATCACCACTTTGGCCTAATTCCCTCTGAAAGTCTTTCCATATAAGAGATAAAAGTCTTAAACTCAGATTACCCCAGAGGAAACTAGCAATTTTATCTCAGGGAATAAGTGTTCTACTGGGAAGCTGTAATAGTTATAGCCTTGCAGTGTAACCATAATATTTTATACCTAACTGAATGGCTCATATACATATATTGCTATGCTGCTGTCTGTTCCATGAAAACTCTTTCAAAAAGTCCACTTTTGCAACGGTTTATAGTTAACAACTGCACGTATGCTTTTTCACTGAAGCCACACAGGGAAAAATACATTGCCAGTCAGTTAATAGCTATATTTTGTCAGATTTTGTGTAATTACATGGCTGTACAAATGTTATGGTTACAGGCTTGTAGGTGAATGAATGGAAACTTTGAACAAAACACTAAGTGCGTGAGAAAAAAGCATCTGAATCGGGCTTGTTTGGGTTGAAACAAAGTTGAAAAAAAGGCATAGTCGACAAAGCTGCACTTCATAAAGCCCTGGTTCATTCAAAACAATGAAGTAAGCAGATGGTGAAAGTTCCACTCTTAGTGAATCTTTAGTTTTTAAATTGATTTACTGGCAGCAAACCACAATATATAAAGATATTTTAGATGTAAACCAGCTAAGACAGTTTTTAAACTAATTTAAAACATAGCGGTGCAACATTTTCACCCCAACCAAAAGTCTGGAAAAAACATTTCAAAATTATAGGTTGTTGCATAAACAGCTGAAAATCATGAAGCTCTCTCTTTATGTGCTTTGACTGTTTTTGTGAGCTGACAATCCTAAAATGCTAATAGATGATGGCTTGAGTTGCACCTGGAGACTGCTGGGGACGGCTGGGGATAGTGTAAGGCTTTAGTTTTGCGTGAGCTGTGCTTGTGGATATATCTGTTGGCATCTGGCTCTGATTTCCTCTCTGCATGTCACAGGCACACAGGCTTTGAGCATGAGTCACTACGCTCGAAGCTCCAGGGCATCGTGCTTGCTCTACAGACACAATACAAGAGCGTGCAAATGTCACGACCATTTTGACAATGGTCGCTCTGACACCAGGTCTTACTTATGCCACTCTAGACTGCTTACGCTGTCATTACTTTTTGAAATAACAGAATAAGTTCACCTATGACATCCGACTCTCTTCAGGAGGCTGTGATGTTTGAATGTTTGTGCCTCGCAGTTACTGGGATTGCTTCTAATTTGCACAAAATGTCAGTGACCACATTTTCATGAGGCAAAAACACAAAGTCTCCTGTAAACACAATAAAACCCACTGTTAAATGATAAAAAAGTGCACCACTCATATATTAGTATTTAAACAGCTCTAGTTTTTGGGGGATTACACATCAGACAATGATACTGTTGTGATTCCTACTCTTCGTTTATATCATCTTGGACTGTTTCAAATAAATGACATTATAATTCTTCGAAATAACTGCCAAAGGGGGCAAGTTTTTTGTCCCTTGTTTTCGGACTGAGTCATTGTGTGGGAATGACACTTGTGCCAGAGGCTGCATAAGATTTCCAAGAGCCATTTTGAGACTCATGGAACTGACAATAACATACAACTGACTCACACACAGGCCTAGAAAGTTAAACTCAACCTATTAGGAATTTAGTGAAATAAAATCAAGCAATAAAAAGACACAAGCCATGACGTTAAGGGAAAACAAAACAGACTTGCTTTAAATTATACAGTAATATTAAAAATGAGTATGTGTGGTATTCAGATCATTATAGTAATAAGTATCAATGAAAACAAAATTATACTCTTTTCTCTGTCATTAAAACCAAAGGCAAATCTGGACATGTACAAATGAAAAGGTGCAAATTGAAAGTTGTAAAGGTTAACACATTGTTCAAAGAGTAACAGTAAACTAGTCTTTCTAAGTGCACAAATACAAGTCTGAGCTAACACAATTACACCTGCTAACACTGACAGAGAAACATTTGCACATTCATCTACTACAGTATTTTTAGAGTCAGTTAACCAGTCTGCCACCCTGCACCCGTTTTTGGTCCCTGTACTGACACTGTATCGACTGAATGACTACAAATAGTGTTTTGCCAACTGAGGGTCAGACAGCTGTGACCCACTCATGTCTGCACCACTGTCCAGTCCAGTCCAGCTGGTCCTGAATGTCAACGGGACCAGGTCACAGGCTGCTGATGGCGACCAGATGCTGAAAAGACACGCAGTGTAAATGCACACAGACTTGGGCCTACCTCATTCGACCTTACTGCTCACTTTTTGTTTACTTCAGCTCAGTGGAAGAAGTCAACTCCCACTCAAAAAAGCAGGACTTTTTGCTCCAGTGTCGTTAATGTAATAATAACATAACATTTAATAAAAACAGACTGTAACCATCGTCATTATAGAGCAAACTTAGCATGTAGCTAGTTCAAGTTCAAGAAAGCTCAGGTTGGCTGCTGAAAACATGACTCCTTGTCTCTATTTAAAAACGTTTGGAGCTGCTTCAGAAGATTTTGAAAAGAAGAGAAGATCCCTGGATGGAGGTAGTTTTTAAACCGTTCCTAAGATGAGATGGGTTTTTCTTCTGTTTTACACTTCACAAACGTTAGTGCAGATGTGACTTACTCCATTTGTAGAGAGAGGAATATTGTAGGAACAAGGTGAAAGTCCAGTTTAAGTTGTAGTTCATTTTAGTTTACTACCCTATAGTATATTGCATGTAGAATATTGTTAGTAATTATTTTGATGGAATATATTTTAAAGATAATTACAATAAATAGGTCTACTTGCCTTCACTGGAGTCATCAAATATTTATTCCAGTTGAATGAAAGTTTTCTGAAAAGTTGGACAATAAAATCACAAACCAAATGCACATTTTCCAGATGGATTTTTGAAGCTGACATGTTAAACTCAAGCTAAAAAAAATATTGACTCTGCAGTGTTTTACACAAGTTGTCAGATTTGCTTATGAAAAGAAATTTAAATGTGTGCAATTACAAAAACACAGACAAAGATCTCAAACAAAAACTGGCTCTGATAACTGTTAACTGTAACTCCAACTGTCGGTGAGTCATGTTGATATAAACTGCTATTATCGTTTCATACTTTCTCTCATTACTCATGCGAATGAATGGTTTGGATGGGCCCTTTGACTGTTGGGTTTGACCAGCTAAACTGTGCACCTCCCTCCCCAACAACAACATCGGAGCAGAACATCAGGACAAACCCCGGGGAAAATGAAACCCAACCAGTTGTGACACACAGAGCGGTGATTTGAGATAAAAGAAGGAAACTAATCTTTTATGTACTAGCTACTGTGGGGCAGCCATGTTTTGTACATGCCACATAGAATAAAGAGTCCGGACAAGAGGGTTACACTGGTAAAAACGTGACATGAATGAAATGAGACAGAAGTTTGCTTGGCTTTTTATCCCTGCAACAGAATAGCTCTTTCCTGGAGCCTGTGCAGCCTGAGTGTTTTGGGGATCTGGTTGGTAGTGCCTCTGGTAAAATGTGCTGGCAGTCTGCCTGGTGTTCAACTACAACCATCTGGGAAGATGGTGGGAGACAGATTCCCTACTATGAGCTTTTCGCTGATGATTAGTCATTTTATTGCTGTGCTTTTCATTTTGCAACACCTCTTTTCTTGTTTTCTTGAGATTTTTGGATTGTGACAAAACTATACTAAAGCCTATATACTATTTTGGCCCACATTATAAAGGACTTAGGCTAAGTTGGTGCATTTTCTGTGACCTAAGGTGTGCAAGAGGTTAAAATACACAGAAGGAAAAATGTTGTATAGGGGTTGGCAGGGCACTATACATTTTGCTTTATTGCCTTGGCTCTTTCTTAGTACTTAATATACTGCTGCAGCCTAAAATATATAAGATAGTGTAGTGATAACAGTGTAAAATTAAATATTCAATATTAATCAAACAAGCCTTAGACGTTTTCAGTAAGTATGGTGAAAAGAAAATGGGAGGGTTCATTTGTATGATTAAAAAATATTAAACATCATTATGTGCAAGTGAGTTTTATTCAGGTTATTGGCTAATTAACAATTATGTATGTCAAAAATGATACTAATGACACAGAAAATGAAGCTGAACACAACCAACACAATAAGTATTTTCCCCACCATCTAAATAGTACATTTTTATTTTGCTCTACTGTTTCTTTCCAGAATCTCATTTCATTTGTTTGGAGCAGAAGCTACTATAAAAGGCTTTACGGTACGAGGACCACCATGAGTGCCCGTCGCCCTGACAGTCTCTGTTTGTTATTCCAGGCAACTGCGCACCCCGATAGGCCTCAAGCGCCCGCGAGCCGTCTCGTTCAGACTCCTTCTCTCTGATTCCCTGCCATAAACCGTTCCCCGCAACTTAATCTGTCCGTGTTTTGTCCTTTACCCCCTCCTCTTCCATCTCATTTACCCGTGAGTCATCGCTGTGGTTTGGACAGGGGATCAAGAGAGTGCGCATGCATGAATTCAAACCGAACAGAGCTAAACCCAGGAGTTTTAAGGAAAGCCTGGTCACAAACCGCTCAAAAATTTCTTGATTTAATTATGTGCCAAAGTCGCCCTTTAGCCATTTTCAGATGGTGATGAAGAAGAAAGTGCAGAAGCTGTTTTGTAATGTAAGAAGGACAACCCTGCTTCTGGGATAAATCCATCTCGAGTGTCCATCCAATGAGAAGAGGCAAAGAAGTGAGGCTTAAGATCCAAAAGACAGACTGAGTGTTGCATTACCCCATCTGCTGCACTGTGGTTATTACTCAGGTTTGTAACTTAACAGACGTTAATACTAATGGACTGCGAAAGTCATGGGATATTTAAAAATGATTTAAACATGAGAGAGTTTTCTATCTAAAATTTTTTTTGTTCTATTATCTTTAAAAACAAAAAACAATGTAGAACTACTTTTGATTAGCATAACATTATTTTAAATACAGTGAGCTTGTAAACCAGTGTTGTTCTCTTCAAGGGGTGCTTTTCATTAACCTTGTGCTGCAGCTGGATTCTCGCAAGATTTGTGAGTTTACAAACTCACAAAAATACATCTTGAACTGCAAAGTGTGCATGGCATGGCGCAGGCGGGTAAAACTGCTAATCTTAGTCAAAGCACAAGTCAACAGCAGTGTGTTTTTTCTTCAAAGCCCACGAAGGGCTTTTGAAGGCTCAAGTCCTGCTTTCTTATACTCGTGCTTGCTCAAGTCTGGCATCTTCATACCTGCGCCAGCTCAAGCCCTGCTTTCTAATGCACGCGCCGGCTGAAGTCCTGCCTCTTCATTCCTGCGACAGCTCAAGTCCTGCTTCTTTATACCTGCGCCGGCTCAAGTCCGGCCTCTTCATACCTACGAAGGCTCAAGTCCTGCCTCTTTATACCTGCAACAGCTCAAGTCCTGCTTCTTTATACCTGCGCCGGCTCAAGTCCGGCCTCTTCATACCTACGAAGGCTCAAGTCCTGCCTCTTCATACCTGCGACAGCTCAAGTCCTGTTTTCTAATACCCGCGCCGGCTCAAGTCCTGCCTCTTCAAACCTGCGACTGCTAATGTCCTGCCTCTTCATACCTGCGACGGCTCAAGTCCTGCCTCTTCATACCTGCGACTGCTCAAGTCCGGCCTCTTCATACCGGCGACTGCTCAAGTCCGGCCTCTTCATACCGGCGACTGCTCAAGTCCGGCCTCTTCATACCTGCGACGGCTCAAGTCCTGCCTCTTCATACCTGCGACTGCTCAAGTCCGGCCTCTTCATACCGGCGACTGCTCAAGTCCTGCTTTCTTATACCCGTGCCGGCTCAAGTCCTGCCTCTTCATACCTACGAAGGCTCAAGTCCTGCCTCTTCATACCTGCGCCGGCTCAAGCCCTGCTTTCTTATACCTGCACCGGCTCAAGTCCTGTCTCTTCATACCTACGACAGCTCAAGTCCTGCTTCTTTATACCTGCGTTGGCTCAAGTCCTGCCTCTTCATACCTGCGACGGCTCAAGTCCTGTCTCGTCATACCTGCGTCGGCTCAAATCCTTCCTCGTCATACCTGCGACGGCTCAAGTCCTGCCTCTTCATACCTGCGACGGCTCAAGTCCTGCCTCTTCATACCTGCGACGGCTCAAGTCCTGTCTCTTCATACCTGCGACAGCTCAAATCCTGCTTCTTTATACCTGCGCCGGCTCAAATCCTGCCTCGTCATACCTGCGACGGCTCATGTCCTGCCTCTTCATACCTGCGCCGGCTCAAGTCTTGTCTCTTCATACCTGCGACAGCTCAGGTTCTGCTTCTTTATACCTGCATCGGCTCAAATCCTTCCTCGTCAAACCTGCGACGGCTCAAGTCCTGCCTCTTCATACCTGCGCCGGCTCAAGTCCTGTCTCTTCATACCTGCGCCGGCTCAAGTCCTATCTCTTCATACCTGCGCTGGCTCAAGTCCTTTCTCGTCAAACCTGCGACGGCTCAAGTCCTGCCTCTTCATACCTGCGACAGCTCAGGTTCTGCTTCTTTATACCTGTGACGGCTCAATCCTGCCTCGTCATACCTGCGTGTCTATAAAGTAGATAAAGACACGCCCCTCAATGAGCTTCCGTCTCCATTGAGGGGCGTGTGTTTTGATTGGGAAGATACAGCCCATTATCACTCTCAACCTGTTTCCTGTCTGTCTTTACTGCCACTATCAAATAAAGTTAAATACTCAGGTTTTATGCCAGTGAACATTATTAACCTTTTCCTTTCTACACATCTTATAATGCACCAGGCAAAACTTGTTTTTTTCTTATAGCATTAAATGCCTTGATGCACTTGATTGAACCTTGGTGTTTTAAAATTTCTGTGAACAATTGTATACACTTTACAAACATCCTTTTAAGAGAATTTGAATCTTGGTAGGTTTTAAAACAAAATTGATTTTATTTATAAATGCCCCAAAGACAGCCAAAAATAGCTATGATTGTCATGCTTTTGTAATAGTGCTCAGTTTGTCTTTGGGCAGCCATAGAAACAGAAAACATGGAACTTCCAGTGTTTTTTATTGAGCTTTACATGTGTATTTTCCAAAGATAAAATTAAAAAGAATATTATTGTGAGCATTTTAAACTCCTAACAACAACATTTTGACCGATGTGTTTTATTTCATAGAATGTACCTTTGCCAAAATATTACAAAAATCCAACAGAGATAAAATCATAGCTGCACTTTTTTTACTTGTTGTGAGACTGTTGTTGATGAGCCCTTTAAGCATAATATCCAAGGCCACATCACTAGTGGATCAACCTGGACTATCAACATACATTAAGGACTGTTGGAGATACACATTAATTTCTATAATTGGCTGTATTTTCAGGGCCATCATTAGGTATAGTCATGAAGACTCAAATGCGTGCCCAACCTTAAGGTTGCATGGTCAAATATTTCATCTGTGTGTGATCTCCAGAGGCTGCTTGGGGTTAACGTAAGCCAGATCACTCTTAATCTGTGCTCGAGTCAGTCCTCATTATGTGACACCGGGGCAGAGATGCAGCAGAGCCCAGCCACACAGAGCGGCTTGTCATCTGCGTAAACTTCAAGCAGGAACATTGCTACTGACAGGGACATATATTGTTACTGCCCAAATTTCCGTGTTGCACAGGCTACCTTTGTTTGGGGACAAGACGGGAATGCTTTAAGACCTGACACTTTTTTTTTGTTCCAAAACATATTTTATGAGGTGCATTTCACATTAATCTATATATTTTGTTTGAAAATAGCTATAGATGTTAATCTATATATTTTGTTTGAAAATAGCTATAGATGTTAAATTTTGACACTATTATCAAGATATCGGAGAGTCCGAACTGCTCTAAAATGCCAGCATCCTCCCTTTGCTCTGAATATATATATATAGCTTCTACCAGTAATGTCCCTGATTCAACAGGAAATGACTCAAATGTTAAAATGCTTGGCCTTTTTCTTAGTCCCTGTTTGAGTTGTGAAGAACGTTTTAACGTACTGTATTGCAGTGTATCCAGTCTTCTTTAACTTATATTGCTCTGATGCTTTTAATTACAGAACATGTACAACAAATTTCTTTCTGCTGCCATTTTCAGAAGATTTTGCCATTTATTTCTGTCTACCCTTCATTTTACAAACTATTGAAATGCATTGTAAATATGTAGAATTTCATTCTCTAATCATCCTAAATCTCCTGGAGTTATATGCTTATGACCGGTCGTCCATTCACTTTGCAAAGCGTTTTTTATTATTTTAATGAAAACTAGTAATCAGTAAGAATGTTGTTTATTTATTTATTGTTTTTATATAATTAATATGTGCAACACTTTGTAAAATTTGCTATGTAAATAAAGTAATTGGATATAAAAAGGTAGAATTCTGTATTAATAAATAAACGTACCGTATCGCCCTAGTGTCATTGGGCTGACCAGGTATCCTGACTTCTCACTGTGTCATGTGATCACTATGTACAATGTAAAAAACTACAGGAGACATACAACTAACAATATAATGTTAATTTTCTGCAGTAACTGTATGAAAAATATACTGTATGAAAGTCCATTACTCGATGAACAAAAATATTAGGTAGGTAAAAAGGTAAAAACATTTGCCACAAAGATTTTCTAAATGACGGTTCATTGACTGTCACACAAGGTAATGGTTCATTGATTTTCTGTTTTGAATTTAGTAAGACTTTATTAGTCTATATTTAATGCAAAGCAAAAAAAAAAAATAATAAAAAAAAACACAAATTCTGCTTGAAGTAAACCAACAATAAAGTAACGACTCAGTCTGTATGCGACCTGTTGTATAACGCCACACACTGTACATATTTCATTCCCCAATAGATTTCCATTAAAATGTCCCAATGGGCATGAGGTGTTTGTGTTGGAGCCTGTATGGGCCACAGCCGTTCTCAGGAAAATTAATAGCAGAGGTCTGTCGGTAGTAAAGTGCGCCAGCCAAGCCTTGAATCACCAACATGTAATTGCCACAAGAAAAAAAACGGCCCGCCTTTACTCACTGTTTCATGTGAAATCTTCACTCTTCACCCACATTATTTACACTGTATTGAAAGATTATACATTGATGAGTATTGACTGTGAAAGTGAAGAGTGGCTTTGGAATTGTTGAATAAGAGGTTTGCCTTCAACTGAACCACACCCTCTAAAGACCTCTTGCAGTGTGTCTCCTTGAAAAAAGAGGGAAGTGTGCCATCCGGTTACTGGAAGAGCCAAGAGCACATGTGGAAAGTTTGTTTCACGTTGGCATTTGGACAAAACTCTTGGTATACACTCATCCTGCAGCATGTGTTTAACTTTTTGAAGGGAGCCATTTTAATGTGCTCACAGTCCTTAGCTCTAGTTCAATGAAGAAGTCTATAAAATATTGTTTTTCATATAATTCCAGTCCTGTGTAGTGCATTTTTATAAACATATGAACATTAAATGGCATCACAAAAAAAAACAAAAATATATCAGATTAAATATATATTGTTTTAATATCTGATAATATAGCTGCTGGGATAGGCTCCAGTCACCCGTTACCCCTAATTGGACAAAGCGGTAGAAAATGAATGAATGAATGAAATTAATGTTTTAATATCTGAGTTGGTGCATGCACTGAGGTAAATTGTCATAAATGAGCATAGCAGGCATTGTTTATTTATTACATAAAGTTAATAAGTTATAACTTATTAAGAGTTGATTTCTAAAACAAATCAGTAAGGTTTGTTGGATTGATTCGGTACATTAAAAAAATATAGTGAAAAAAAAACATTATGCGTAATGTTTTTAGGACGCACTCACACAAAAACGGCCTAGCCTAGCTTTAAAATAGATTTGAGCTGTTACCTTTAGTGCAGTTATATGATGTCTTTTTTATTTTCACTTCTATTTTGAGTCTTATCCTAGAAAATAAACTAAATACTCAAAATGTGTATTTTATCTCAAATTTTTTAAAGACCTTTTTGCCTTCATTGACAGCAGTAGGTTGGAAACAGGGCGAGAGAGAAGGGGATGACACAGGAGACCCGGTTTAAATCTCAGATTTGTCTCCTGTGTTTTGTGTATTTGCGAATGCACTACCAACTGAGCTAGGGGTGGTAGTGCCCCCCCCCCAAATTCATTTTGATCAGAATAACATATAAAGCATGATACGTATTTATTTAGACATAACAGTCCCATGTGAGTTTGTGACAGGACAGTTGCAGACAAAATCCTAAAATGTTCATGTGTCGCTTCCATTGTGCCCCTCCTATGACGTCTGAAAGTGCTTTTAATATGAATAACACATGCTACAACCTGCTTTTGAAATTTCAGTTGAATATAACAATACAGCTCCATAATTTAAAAACCTGAGATTTAAATTGTGACCATTGTGAACATATGACACACGCAGGCACACCCCAAACCCTTTACGGTGATGCCAAACGATACACTGACATGCTAATACATGGAAATGAAAGCTGTAGGAAAGAATCTGAGAATGTGATGGACATGAGAGGCATTCATTGACAAATCTGGGATGTTTCTGGTTTATGATGCATCGCATCTAAGGGTGGATCGTGAGCCTAATCTTTATAAAGTCTTTATCTCAGTGTGTGCACTGTAAACAGCAGCTTTGATTAATGGTGGCAGGGTCACACCACTTACTCTCTGACTGTTTATAGGGCAAAGGCACACACTCTGCTTTATTGAAGGGAAAAACGTTTATTTTTAACTCAGAGATAAATCCTTAGCAGTTTAGTTGTGTATTCTGATTGTAGCTGATGTAACAGACACACCACTTACACTGCACTGGTGAATCATGACCCACTGGTTCTTATCTCTACCCATTTATTAAAAAAACTTATAATGAGACATGGGTCATTCAGTCTGAATACACTCACCACAACCATGAATAAGATCAGCATAAAAACACCAGTAATAGTAGTAGCATACAATTAAGTAAAAGTCACAACCCATGAAATACACATGAACTGTTAAGAAAGTGAGCTGCACAGGAATACATACTGTTCATCATACTGTTCTATCTATCTATCTATCTATCTATCTATCTATCTATCTATCTATCTATCTATCTATCTATCTATCTATCTATCTATCTATCTATCTATCTGACCTTCAGGTGGGAGTCCTGCATCACCTCTGGATTTTTCCTAAGACAAGTGTCACAACGCAAAAAAAAAAATTATAACTCACAAACAACTCAATAATGACCTCAAGAGTAAACATCAATGTGTTTACAGTGTGTATGCTGCTGGTGTTTTGGGATATCCCACCTACACTTGAAGCCTTGGGCATTCTTTTATGTAGTTTCTGCTGCAGGTTTGCACTGTGAATACTCTGTGTATTTGTTTGCTAATATTCTACTACGTTCTACTACGGTAGGTGTAATGACAACATGACTAACCTATGACCCTGGGAGCTTTTCTTGATGAGACTTGGAGGAGTTAGTGTTCCTTTCCCAGCTGTTGAGATGTGGCCAAGGAATATGAAGAATCTCATCTAATCTCAGAAAACGTACTATATTTATTGTAACATTTACTTTTACTCAAGTGCAGATTTTGTCAATAATTAAATACTTCACACCAGGATATTTATAATTGCACTGCACTGGAAACCTCACTTCTCATTCAGCCATCATTTATTCTACTTCATCGATGCTACTCTCATTCAAAGCCAAACCACAAGGGCACCACTTGACATTTTGTCGAGGCTCTTTTTTGCTGTTATAAGACAAATCACTCTTTGCTACTTTTACCATTTTAGACTTTGGTATTTACACATTTTACACACTGACTCATTAGAGTTATGGTGTTTTTACAGTTAGACAAAATGGGAAATGAAGGAAGCTGGAGAGACTGTGGCATAACATTTGTGCGTGTGTGTGTGTGTATACATGTGTATGTGTATATACATGTGTATGTGTCTGTATGTGTACATGTGTGTGTGTGTGTGTGTGTGTATGTATGTGTGTCAGCATGTGTACAGGTTTGTCTGTGTGCATCTGTGTGTGTGTGTACGTGTGGGTGTGTGTGTACGTACGTGTGTGTATGTGTGCGACCTAGTGTGCCTGAGGCAAAGATATAAAACCGGTCGGGAGACTGGTGGGTGTGTGTTGGGTGTGACCTCTGTGACTCAGTCATCAGCTATGTTCTTCTTCAAGGTGAGTGAGTCATAACCTCGTCCTACCAGGACATTATGCAGCAACGAATATCTGCTCCTTTAATAATACGCCACTGGCCCCCATAATGAATGTAACAACAATGTGCACTGTTACAAATGACAGTAAAATAGCAACAGTAAATTCCTAATCCAGGAAATAAATCATAGTTTTAGGGGTGCAACAAGCCCTATAAAGCATACAGTAGTTAAGTATTTGTAATGAGTTCTTATTGTTTTTCTTGAATAATTAGATTAGATTCAACTTTATTGTCATTACACAAGTACAGGTACAAGGCAACGAAATGCAGTTTAGGTCTAACCAGAAGTGCAATAGCAGCAAAGTGCAGGGATATATATAATGGTTGCATACGTGCAGGATATGGAGATGTACAGGATTTACAGGTAATATGTACAATGAATATAAATATACAGATGGTTATTACTATAAAAGGTGAGTGTGTGCCATAAATATAATTACAGGTGTCTCTTTTCTATAAACAGCATTTACAGGTGAATATGTACTCTAAATGTAATGTAATACACACGCGTTGCGCCGCACACACACATACACACACTCACTCACATACACACACACACACAACATACACACATACACACAGAATTAAACAGGAGAGCTATACACACAGACACTCACATACACACACACACACACTCACTCACATTCACACACATACACACACACATACACATACTCTCGCATACTCACACACAAACACACACACACATACACACACACTCACACTCACATACACACATACTCACACACACACTCACATACACTCACATACACACACACACACACACACACACACATATACACATACACACATCACACACTCATACTCACACACACACAAACACACACACACATACACACATACTCACCCATACACACACACACACACACACACACACACACACACACACACACACACACACACACACACACACACACACACACACACACACACATAATACACTCATGTTGAAGTGATTAAGTCATAGATTAGCAACAATATTACACAGTTTTTTGTTGTTTGATTTTTTTGCAGTAGCAGAAGTAATGTCTTATATAATGTCTGTGTATATATATATATATATATATATATATATATATATATATATTAGGGCTGGGACTTTAACGCGTTAATTAAGATTAATTAATTACAGGACTTTAACGCGTTAACTAAGATTAATTACGCCAAAAATAAATAACATATTTTTAACCACACTTATTTTTGCACCGCGGAACGTTTTTCAATGAATGAGTTTCGACGGAGCGATTATACTGGAGACGAAAGGAGACTGGAGACTAAAAAACGAAAGGATGGAAGCGTCGACAAGAGCATGGTTGTGTGCAAGCTATGCAACAAGGAATTTGCATTTTACCGCAGTACATCGAGCCTCAAATATCACCTCAACACAAAACAGATAGGAGTTAGCGTGGACGTTAGCCCGATGACCCTCACCCAACCCACACTCCACCAGATGATCAGGACCAGGGTAACTACACTGCTACACTTAATGGCAAACATTGCACTGGTCTGCTGGACTGAAATTAATAAACAATATGTTGTTGATTAAGCTTATGTATTCAGTCATTATTCAATGGTATACTAAAAATCCATGAGAAAAAATACTTCTCACTGTTCTCAGGTCAAATATTTATATGCAATTAAAATGCGATTAATTTTGATTAATTAATTACAAAGCCTCTAATTAATTAGATTATTTTTTTAATTGAGTCCCAGTCCTAATATATATATATATATATATATATATATATATATATATATATATATATATATATATATGTATATAGTATATAGTATATTAGAGTGAAAGGGACAGGTGATTAGTGATTTTGTTTTACTGTAAATGTAGTTATTGATCTTATATTTTACAGTGCAGGCTTATCCAAATGTTTGGCGGGGTGTTCATAAAGGTCGGTCCATTTTTAGAACTGCTCATGCAACACTAAAAGCTGGCCACCAACAGGTTATTTAATTTTCATAATAAATGCACAAATCCATTTCAATTTATCAACTGCATCACACTCTCATAATAACACTCAAGCAGCACTGACTCACACAGATGTTTTCCGGAGAAATTAAACACTTGATTCACTGCCTCGTGTGTGTTTTTTGGACCTATCTTCATATCCACGTCCATGTTACCTTGACCTTTCCACCCACTTGCATTCGTTCTTTTGTGTCTGTCCTATCAACGTGCTTTGCCAATCTCCGACAGAATTATATTTTATGCATCTGTGAGCTATAGATAATTAATTCAGTGTTTCAGAAGTGACTGCAAATGTAGCAATAGATTTACAGGGAAGCAGCTTTGGGGAACTGTTATCAGTCAGAGGTTGGCAGGAGATGGAAATGGTGCCAACATTTGTTTAAACAATGAATGGCCTCCTAAAAGTGACTCATCTGAATAATATTTAAACTACAGCACATTCGGTCTCTAACCTAAAATATTGAATCATTGTCACAACCTAGTAATTGATATGTGTCTGCCATTCAGCACACTTTATCTACTAATATGCATTTCATTTTCAAAGTTTAACAAATAAGTCACAGACATCTGCATTTTAGACCAATTTCAATAACAATCCCAGATTAAGTGTTGATTTGCACCTGCATCTTAATTCAGCAAAACAGGTCAGCTCTTTCTATAACAGCAAAAATGAAATTGAGTCTTGTCATTTTATGCATTTGAACTATAAATGACTAAAAATATTAACATTTTTCTGCCAGATAGAATTGCACGACAGAACATAGTCAGAACCGACTGGGAGGCCTCCTGTTGAGTAGGTACTTTAAATGAAAACCTTGAGGTGATTGGATTTATCAGCCACAGTTTTATCCAATCAGAGCAGCGCCATGTTGTTTACATTTGTAAAGGTTGAACGTTCAAACCTAAAACACGCCCAGACCTGTCAGTGCTGCCACATCATTGGACACAACGAGCCGGTAAAGCCAGGGTGAATACTTTGATTGGAGCAGTTCAAGATGGATTTCCATAGGTTTGTAAACTCATAAATCTTGAGAGAATCCAGCTGCAGTGCAAAGTATTACAAATAGGTGAGCAATTTGAAAACACTCATCTTTCTCTGTGCTGTGTCCATCCTTCAACAGCCTGTAGATTCTTTTCATTTTTACTTTAAAGTGAATGTTTTTTTTTATGTAGGATTAGACCTTTCCAAGTTTGAAAAACTGACAAACCTTGACTTAATATTTACAAGTAGAAATTAATAAACAGCTTCACAACAACAAAATTGGTTGTAGTCTACAGTTAACTAATTTATTTTAATATAATATTACTATGTATTATTTATACACCGATGCCACACTAAATTTCTTTAAGAAAGCCTTTGTACAAATAATAATAAACATAAGCCAATAATTATTATATTTTTACAAATTAATTTTACATTTAACATTTGTGTTACTGACGTTTATCACATGGAACTGACTTGATAATTTTTTCTTTAAGTTCCAGTTTAGTCTTTTAACTACTTCATGTTTTTTATTTTAATTTCATAATTTTTGATGTCACATATCATTAATTACCCAAGACAATATAATAATAACGTAAGAATGTAAATGCAGCATGTTTAAAAACGGACAAAAAAAGGCTGAATCTTGGAAGTATCCTCCACAGAGATATAGGCTGATCATTTCTTTCAACAGTGTCCATATCACAGGTTTTGTTTTGTATTTGTGGTGCGCATTAATTTCCTGACTTAGCTGTCCTGCTTGGACCACTAAACTGGATTTGAAACCACACGTCTGTCCAATTCAACTAATGCAACCAGAACTGTAAATATTTTTGTGATCTGAAAGCGTTCATCGCCGTTTGAAGAGCTCTCATGTGTTTGAAATAACGGATGCCCTAAAGCAGTAAACCGAGAACGCTGTACACGTCTCAAAGTAAGTCTGGGATTAATCAGTGATGGCAGCTATTATTCTGTAACGATGTTATGTGTCCAGAGAGGGGTTGTTTGCGCACTTGCCTCCATTTACTGCAGGATGTATGTTTCAACATGTTGACCTGCTGTTACCATAGCGGCTAAATGAGCCACTTGTTGAGAGTCCCACAATGGCGCTGCGATAAACACAGGAAGATGGCAAACAAAGAAAAACTGTGGAGAAGACTTGTTTTTTTTTACGGTTTGGCCAAGAGCAAAAACACAGAAGAAGAAGACACCAGGAGAGAAAAGGGTGACTGCACTAAGATTAAGAAATTAAAATGGCTTTTTCCAATGACTGTGCCACAGACCAAATCTTAAAGAATTTTCAATATATTTTAATATAAATATTAAACCCAAACCTGACCCATTCTCTGTTTTTCTCATCAAAGAGTATAAGTCAAATTCAAGTTTATTTTTGCCAGTGAATTGTGTCTTTACAGATACACACACCTCCACTTTGTTCTAGAGAGAGATAGGTGTCAAATAAAATAATATTTCAATTAAAACAATAAAAATCCTAGAGATGATGCTGAGCAGAATACTTACCAGCGTCTGTCACTAGTTATTAAAACATCTCCAATTTTCTTGTCATTTCCCCAGAGTCTTTGTTCTTGGTGAGAGTGTACCTGTGATTAAAGACCTTTAATAGTGTTTTGACTGTATTTCACTTGCCTTTTTAACACCCCACAAAAAGGCAGCCGCACATGTAATAACAGAGCTGCGGTTGTGATTGAACAAGAACATAGATGACTAATGAAAGGGGTTCACGTACAGGGATTCTTTAATGTTCCCACTTCATGTGCCGCTCCTTTATTTGACAAGTATTTTTATGAGAAGCGCCGTTGTGGGATGCGGTTCGATTTACCGTTAGTCAATCTTTCCCCCATTCATTTGTTTTATATGAATTTTTTCCACATTCTCACCAAAGGGGGGGTCACGACCTTTTGTTTACTGAATATTCTGGCCGCTCTCCTCACAACAATAAAGATGAAGTGTTTATGAGCTGAGTGGCTGTTAACACATGCTCGACTGAAAAGCTCTTCAGACTGGACCAACGGGGCTTTGACTTACAAACTATTAAAATGATTTGTGCATTTTTATTTTTGCTGATAGTTTTACTGGCTTAAAACCTGGCAAAAACAACACATTACGGCCTAGTAAATGTCTGGGGTGTTTCTCCACAGTTATTTTATAATTTCTCAAAAATATCATAAGAATAAATGATCCTGCCAACTCGTCCAAGTGAAAATGTAGAAATGATGTATGTAATGTAACTGTTGTGTTTTCATGTTGCACATTTTAAATGGATCATAATTTTTGTTCACCTCATAGATATGTTTTTTTTTCTACATTAATATTTTATTTCTTGAACATCAGCACAATATGTGATGAAATGTCTGGTCACAAAATCAACAGAGCGCCACAGAAAGCTGAGATTCTTGCGTTTGAAATGAAGAAAAAGACTTTCTGTCACTGTGGAAATGCAAACAAACAAAAGAAG
This sequence comes from Perccottus glenii, assembly GCA_024416835.2. Classification (NCBI taxonomy): domain Eukaryota; kingdom Metazoa; phylum Chordata; class Actinopteri; order Gobiiformes; family Odontobutidae; genus Perccottus; species Perccottus glenii. The sequence continues at coordinate 20,822,581 of CM044557.2, forward strand.
TGACTGCAAATCTCTAGGTCAATAAATAACCTCATTTTAAATGGTGGTCATAAAGATTTTTAAAACCAATGTAACACATGAAACAGTTAAAACCAATGTAACACATGAACTCAAATGAGAATGCGTCAGTTTTGTCTGTTGCAAAAAAAGAACTTTCATTGTAACTTTCTAGTACACAGTGGCAGAAAAATCATTACCAAATAACTCAAGCTGATCAAATAACAGCTCAGAGGATCAGACCTGTTTCACACTTTATATTCATTACAAAGTTGGCCCTTCTGTCATTTTCTCGTCTTTCAAAACCCTTTAGAAGTTTCTAAGTATAGTGATTGTTGCCTGAAAGTCAACACCCCACAAAGACTGATACATCAATGCACTGTGTGATAACCATAAAAACCACAGTGCTTTGTTCCATTAGTAGAATGATATCTGCACGCACTTTATTCCTACAAACAAAGCTGTAGATAGGAAGCCCTGTATTTAAAGACACAGAAAGTTCATGCACAAAGCGTTCTCTGATCTCAGCCTCAATGAACCTGTGCCACTTTGTCTGACCTAGTGTAACTTTGGATTGCTCTCACTGCTGCTCGTGGTTGCTGAAAATTATACAGTGTGTTCTTTTTAATGAAAGCAAATTAATTACTTTGCGTCATGAACTTGAACATCTCTGGTTTGAAACTGAGGTGTGTTACAGTCAGGTTTTGTCAAGGTGCAATCACCCACACCCACACCGGGCCAGTCTGTGCCCAGACAGGCTTGTTTGTACTAGACAGAGCGGCTGCACTTTAAGTGTCTCTTGGCACCATCTCTAATAATACCTGCTCTGGTCGAGGTGCCTTGGCATGCTGTCCCATACTCGCGTGAACACTCTCTCTCATCTGTACACAATAACAGGTAAGTCCAAATTCTGAGCCGGGGGCCAATCTTGATTGCATTTAATCGATTTTAAAAGTATTACATGCATTGTGTGAATCCTATAAAATGTTGTACTTAATTGGAAATATGTACTTATTGTACACATCTATCTTTTTAATAGTGTATAATCACACAATAAGACAATAAGACATTAGCACACATTGTTGCTGAAGGTTTAGGACATTAAACTAATATTATTTTATTAAAAAGACTTCATAGACAGCAGCATGTTCCTGCAGTGCTCCACATCATGGCCAAAAACTACACACCTCACGTTTAAGAGAATCAGGGTTGTTTTGTTCAGACTTGTTTATTAGCTGATTCCCTCAAATGCAATATAAACATTTTTTTTTCTAACACTTGTGACCCTGTTTGGACACTTTGACATCCACCAGATAAAAAACACATACAGAGATTTCCTTGTCTTGAAAAGTCAATGGATAGTTTTGATGTTTAAAAAACTATACAATTTCTCAATGCAGAAATCTATTTGGCCAAATGCTTGTACCCAACACATTGTAGACAAGGCAAGGCAAGGCAATTTTATTTATATAGCACAATTCATACACTGGGTAACTCAAAGTGCTTTACAGGAATAAAGGACAATTTAGATGTCTTTAGATGAAGAAACATAAGAAACATTAAAAACATTTTAAAAAGAAGATTGACACATTTTTCACATTATTATGATTAATGCTCTGTCTAATGCCATGTGATCACAGTAGGCTATAAGTTATACACCAGAAGGCATCATTTAAAAACAATATATAAAACATACCTCATCAGTCTTTAGGAGCATGACGAGATCACAGCCGGCGGGGAATAAGAAGTGAGGACCTGGCACACATCCAGAACATTTATGGTATTTATTTGGCAAACAAATGGGCCGACACTATTCTATAAATGTGTGTGATTGTTGAGGTGACGTGGGTGCCTTTTTATGGCAGCCCCCCTCTCTGTCTGCCCCAGGTGTGACTGTGTGTGAATGGGATGAATGAAAGCACGATGTTAAGCGCTTTAAGTGCCCGAGAAGGGTACAGAAATGCACTATATATATGCACACCATTTAACAAATGCATCTGCAGTCGACCTGACACATGGCGGGACAAAGCAGTGGGTTCGGCTCGCCAACATGTCTGAGAACATGTGCACTGTGCCTGCCAGATACATTAGATGTGTCTGCAGTGTGTGAGACTAACTACCACGGACCATTGTGCGCCAAGATGATGTCTATCAGTCCTTGACACTTGACAGCTACTGCCGTACATCAGGCCAAAGAACAGTCAAGTGTTTTTGAATGTTACCACTATAGAGCAAAAACAGATCTCATTGTGTTAATGGGAATAACAACCAGCCTTTTATACCAGGGACAGCAAGTAGTAATGCACCAATACATCGGCTTAACATCGGTATAATAAATAAATTGCTTAAAAGACATATTTTGTATTAAGATTTTTTTGATTTCCAAAGGAAACATAATATCAGAAAATACTTAATAATATTGGTATTGGCCATTATGTTAATTTAAACATTGGTATTGGCCTATTTCCATATCGGTGCATCCCTAGCAACCAGTATTATGTCCACTAACAAGTGAAGATAATAACATTGATTCGTTACCATGGCACCAGTCAAGGAGTCAAGGACGGGATCAATTATGAAGCAAGTGAATATTTTGAAGAAGATTTTTATAACAAGTTTAATGGCAACATGACTTGCTTTGTAAAACAACAGCTGATAAAAAATAATAGTAATTTTAAAAAAAATCGAAATTGCAGTGCACCAGAATAATGAATAATGTGAATAATGAAGTTTAGTAATGTTCTGTTATGCTAGCCTAATTGATACATACAGTAGGGCCTACATTCATATCTGTTGTGACATAAAGCCACAATGAGCAACAGACGTTTTCTTATTTGAATAAATGACGAGATGTAATATCAAATTTTTACCGTTAATTTAATATAAATTACACTATAATGGATTTTAACCTAAGATGGCCATTAGTGGGTTTTTTATGATTATTTTATTTGTCCTTTTTATGTGATAGGACAGTAGACAGGGTGGGAAAAAGAAGAATGGCATTAGGCTAGTGACCTGAGCGGGAATCAAACCCGCTACAGGTGAGCCACTTATTTTTGTTATTTATTTTATTTATGTACATCTGAATGTCCCCATATTGTGGTAGTTTGTATTTGTTTAGTTATTAATAGGTTCCTCTAATTGTATTGTGTAGCTATAATTTAAACACAGTATCCACAAACACAACCAACAACCTCAGTCTTTTCTGCACTGATTTATTATATTCTGTTGGTCTCCCCTCTTGGTGGAGTCACGCTCTCAGCTTTTTATTTAAATTTATTCCACTAGCACCATAAAACTGGCTCAGTGCATGAAAACACCAAACGCAAACAAAAATATGTGCCACATGCCTTCCATAAGTAATGAGTAATTATCAGCACTAGTCACACTTTCTGCCATTAACATCGAGGAAATGCACAGCTCCAAACTTTTGCCTTCGTTATTTAATTGCTTGGGCCCAGTCTACCATTTAATTGCCTATACAGCCGAGTCAATGGCCTGTACAGTCTCTATAATCACAGTGACATCACCACTTCACATTAACTCTCCTCATTCATGGTGTTTATATAAAGAGGGGCTATTTATATGTGGAGAAGGAGACGAGGGGATATCATTTTAATTTTCAGCTCAAATAAACCTAGGGAGGAGATATACCTTTCTCTCTCACACACATTTTTTTTTTTATCTCATTCCCAACTTAACTCAGCCCTAAATAACAAAAAAACTATAGAAAACTATACTTTACTACTAACTTTACTATAGCTATACAAGATTAAAGCAGTAATAATCATTATCATTATATATTTTAGTTTGTGTGTAGAATAGTATATACTGTTAGAAAAGTTTTTTTTTTTGGTGCCTAGACAAATTTACTAGCCAGATATTAATTAACAGGCATTTAAAAGTAGAGACAACATTCAAGACTCCACCCTTACATTTTGTGCTGCTGCGTTAAACTGTGTAACCCCTAAGTCCACATAGAGGGCAGGCTACAAATAACATTTGATATGGAACTCTCCCTCGACTTTACAAGTGTAAAAAACATGTTGACAGCCTGGTACAAAAAGTTGGCTCTGATCTCTTTGTATCTTAAACACTATTGTGCCAAAATCCCAGTGTGGTGACGGATTGACATGTGTCAGCTGCTAGTGTGACTGTGGCGCCAGCAGCTCCTAATTGTGCTACTTAGTTAGGCGTCTGTGCTAATGACTTTCCCGCATTACGCTTGCAATTATTTGTTTGTTTTTTCATTGATTTTATAGTGTATGGACTAGCTTTACAAGATGATCGGACAGTACCAAGACAAGTTTTAGTGAAGATAATTTGCCAGAATAAATGTCTCCAGCCTCTTAGACAGTTGCTAATCACAGAAACAGCTAATGCTAATACCAAAGCTCTTGCTAATCTTGCCATTTAGAATTTGAAGAGGTCATTTTCTTATTTTTAACCCTGTATTCTTGCTAAATAATACAACATGCATGGCCAAACAAAATGCTGACAACTATTTAATCTGCTGCACCACAGAGAGCCACAGCTAATGCTTATCCAGCTAGTACACTTTGTAAAAAAACACTGACAAAAGGTGATGAGGTGAATTCAGATGATGAGACATGAAAGATTAGTTTAAAGCTTTACTAGGACAACCAAAAAGGAACAACTTTAGGTATAGACTTGTAACTCACTGTGTAACAAGTACCAGAGCTCGGACATGCATGTTTATGTGCTCATTGCTCCATTTATTTTTAGGCCAGAGGCAGGATATTGGGTTTCAATAAAAGTACTACTCCTCTTTCTTTCTTTTTTCCACATCTTTTTCTTGTGTACACACAGGCTGTCCCAGGGGTGAGGTGGTGGTGGCGGTGGCGTTGGTGTGGTTTCCTGCTTGGGTTGTGACGTGAGGCGGTTCAACTCGTCGCTACAGAAAGGCCTCTTTGTGTACGGGCTTCGTGTATCGTTCCTCCCGCCTCTTTCCATCATGTTGACAATTATTTTCCCCCCAAACCCCTCAGCTGACGAGCTACGCTTAAGCCGCTATCGTCATACTTCATCTTGTTGCTGTGAGAGAAGAAATGAGAGAAAACAAGGGTAACAACTGCTGAAGGTTTTGATTTCAACAGCTGGACCTTACATTTTTACTGGAAATGGCTTCAAACAGATGAAGTGCTTTTTTAGCAGTGTTTTGTCTGGTCAGGCCACCCAGACTTTCATTTTTTAATTTTGTTATGTCATATTTACGGAGAGGCAAAGGCGAGAATTTCATACGAGTCACACAGTTTTAAATCACAAAAACACGGCAGCACAGAACTCAGAGATCTTTCAGTGGAGCCCAGTTGCTCTGTTATACATCACTGGTGGAGTCTCAAGAGGACCCCAGATTGTCTGATGTGGTGTTTGGGGCCAGAGCAGAAGCAGTGGTGTCAACAATCATCACTGCACTTTGAGCAAAGGCTATTTTTTATGTCTTTGCAAACAGGCTTAGTTGATACAATACAATGTTGTGACTCACAGAGCAGACCGTTGCCAAGAAAAACTACCACAGATCATTAACACTCACTGCCAAGCCGCCTTTTCACAGTTTTTTCTCACACTGATTTTCTGCCTTGGAACCAAAGGGTTTCTCGTTACTCTGGCTCTCTGTTGCCCTCTAGAGGTAGAGCGACACATTTCCGCTCATTCTGCGTCATTTTAGTCATCAATTATTGCACTATAGAGCACTCTGTCACATTATTATATCATACACAGTTGGTGGAATTAGAGAACAACATACTGTGAATGAAGAGTCATTGCAAAATGGAACAAAACACATTATCTGTAGGATATTTTTGGAAAAGCACAGAACTCACTCAAATTTCACTGCAGCACCTTTAAATGTAAAGGGTACATGTGGTTATATAGACATATCTTATCCATTGTATGACATAAAGAGTTCATGAAGGTGAGTGTTAGTTGACTGTCGCAACAATATTATGAATACAACCTCAATCTTTTCAATTTTATTGTATTTCTATTTTAATATTGTTTCATATGATGTGCATCCCGGAGACTAGCAACTGCAACAGCATAAGCTAATGCGGATCTTACAGGTGAAGTGGAAAATCTTCAGTAGAAATCCAGTGCTTTGTTTCTCTGATTGGCTGTATGTCTTTCCAAAGTGGGTTCAGAGGCAGTTTAATCTGTGTCTGTTGGTTCTACTGCCTGAAAATCAAACTTAAAAGAGAGACTGGGCTATTTTTTTTGTTTGTTTGTATAGAGTAGAAAAAGTAGATTGACTGGCCAGGTTGTGGTTATGTTGTCTAAAAATAGACATACCATATACTTGTAGGTTGCATTAAAAGACTCTTGAAAATGTCTTTACATATAGTTCTGCTTTTCTATAGCGCCCTATACGAGAAGGTTGAATGTTTCTTTTTATGGAATACTTTTAAATGAGCTCAACCACTGCATCAGCTTTACAGAGGAAGGAATAAGGTCTCGAACAAGTGACCCTTTAAGACACGGAGCTCTCTACAGCACGAACACGATTTGTTTACTCGAACTTTATACAGCGCAAGAATTTGAGTAATTACTATTGATTAGGACCAAATGAAAAGGAGAGAGGAATGAGATGTTTTTCACCTAGTTAATCACATATCGGCTTTGTGTTATGTTGCCTTTTGGAAACAACCTAATTTATCTCAAATATATCAAGACTGAAAATGTTTTTGAATCTGGACATGACTGTGGACTTTGGGAAGTGCACAGATCTTATCAGGCTGTGTGATATTTCAGACAATAACAGAGCACAAATCGACAGCTCTCTGACCACTTCTCTTCCCAGGAGCAGATTATTCTCTGCTGCATCAATTTTGTACAAGTCTAAAAAAACGATTTGGACTGTTCAACCCAACGGCTTTGCAATGTAGTCTATCTACGACTGGGTTCAGTGAATCAGGACCCTGCAGTGTGATAGTCATACTCAGTCAGGAAATGGTGTTGTGCCCTGCTCCATGATTGAGGAGAGTTCCTGCCTCAAAGGAGTGTCTCTCAGTGGGCCTGGGAATTCCTTGTATATCCCTGGAAGAGCTATAGGAGGTGTCTAGGGAAAGGTAAGTCCAGATAACTGAAAGAAGATGAGGGTGGATTAATGTCTGTCAAAATATCATCACGTTATGCAATTTGTGGGAAATACTGGAAATGTAAAACAGTAGGAAATTTATTAGAGACCACTGCTGCTTTAAAAATTTAAAACATTGTGACTGAAACAAATTCACACACACCTGTCAAGGTCATACATTCTTGCCAAGTGTTTGGTCTTTAAACAAAACGCTGCCTTTTTCACCACCTGTTATATTTTCCAATCTGCAGATTAATTTCCCTCGAGAGGCAAACGTGAAGAGATTGATTATGTTGACGAGTTTGTGCTATGCTCAAAAAGGAAGTGTGGTGTTTCATAAGAACTCAAAAGTCTAACATTTTAAATAATGATGTCATCTCCCCATCGGCCAATGTTGTGGTCCCAAAAGATGAGGGACGTCTTCAAGATAATTGTGGATTTATGTGAATAAAATTTGAAATAATGCCCAGGGAAACAGGAAAGCTGCTATTTGTCTGTCAATGTCAGGGAGGCCATGCAAGGAGTGTGGGCAAGTTAGAATGACATAAATAAATAGGAGTGAGGCCCAGGGATGTCTCTGCCCTAAAACAGCACTGCACTGTTTTGTCCTTGGAAGACATCATCATCAATGCCATGGTCAATTTTCAAGGTTTCGCCTCAAAACTTCCACTATGCTGCAAAACAGAAAGGTGCTGATGTTACAGGGAACGCCTTTCTGGAATTTAACGCTCCATTAAGTCCCAAAGGTGCAGGACACAAGGTTGAGGTCAGAGCTGTGGGCGAGACATGTCATGCGTGCCAAATAAAATCCATTGACAGAAGCAATAGTCTTTTTGTTAATGCCCACTCAGAAATGTTTTCACTTTCAAGGCCGTCTAAATTATTAAGATTACCAGGAGCTAAACAGTTCGGATGAAGGTGTGCATTTTAAGTCAAAAATAAGAAACCCACGCTCAACCTTTGGCATCAGCAATACACAATGAGCTTTTTTTCTCTCTGAAGTTCATTAAGTACACACTGTGTATTCTGCACACAATGCAGCAAAACAACACAAAACTAGTCATTTGAAAATGGACAGTAAACACAAACCATTTGTGTCTGAATCACAACAACAGGACAATTTATTTATCAAAAATAAAAGTTTATTTTAATGACCTTTTTCATCATTACAATACACAGATGCACACATACACACAATTAAATGACCAATTTCAAAAACAAAGCAGCCCCACGGCCAATAACAAAAGCTAACAGAAGGACAATAGAAGTACTGTGTTGAGAAATACGCCTCTGGTCTGAAGAAATGTGGCCCAAATGCTCGGCAAATCAAGAGGGTGGACCATCTCGAGTGTCACTCCATTAAGAAGATGAAAAATAGGGATGTAAAGCAATGCAGAGATATTGCTGTCATGAAAATACTTTTGACTTTTTAATAATAAATTGTCGTCCCTAGTATAAAGTACAACTATTTAATCTCATTAAGATCTGTAGTTCCACAGAGCCTTTGACTTCGAGGAGGAGAGGATCACTCAACCTTAGCTGTGCTCTGAGACCTACAACCAACCTCCAACTGATTCATTCACATCACAAAAACACTAATGGTGGCCTAATAATCTGACATTCTCAGCTGTGGTTAAGGCATATTGTTTTAATGTTGCACCACTGGACAATAAATGCTCATCCCCTTCCCACTGTTCTCTGCCAGAGTTTTAGAACACGGTTGCTGTTAACATTAAAGCTTTGTCTTACATTTGAGAGACAGTGTACTTCCAGTCCTTTCTGTGTGCCGTTAGTAATTGACAGAGAGGCACAGGTGTTTCATTGTGCCCCAGTTCTTGCACTTGACTGTTGAATCTTCTTCTTCTTTCACCGTGTGACTCTTGTTTGTCATGAATTCAAGCCCAGGGCCATGTCTTGATGACATTCTGTTTTTCTTTTTTCTTTGTCTGTTGCTTTCATGTTTGTGCCACCAGTGCCACTTCATGACAACTCATTAACTTCTGCACCACACAAGGCTCACCCTTTAGTACTCTCCAAATAGTTCTGCCAACCAAAAGAGGACCATACCTAAAAATACATTTCTCTTTGTACGCCAAGTGGCCAAAATGAAGCAAGCCTTGGGAATAAAGTATCATAAGTCATTTTCAGTGTGACTAAATTACTTTTATAGCACTTTATTGTAGCTTATAGTGTATCCATCATAAAAGAAAGTGGTTCAACCAGAAGCAAAGCAGACTTCAAATGCCAAAGAAGTGCCTACAAGCTGAATATAAATGCACCACAACTGAGTATGATGCAAAAAGAGGCCTTTGATAGAGGAAGAAAAAAAACACCAAAGCACTAGCGTTAACCTGTGAAAGACATTTTGGGTTGAATGTCTTTTTGTCGACATGAAGAAAGCTTGTGTGATAAAAGTGTGTTATCAGCAGCTCGATGATGGAGATGTCTTTTGAAAGGAGCCAATTAGACAACACTCAAGCACCAATAGGAGGAAGAGAGCACAGTGTAGCAACCAACACAGAATATCAACTTTACAGAATATTTACTTTACAGTGTTTTTGGGTCAAAAGAAAAGAGGAAATATGCCACTGCGTCCCAGATATCATTGATAATTTAATTTTACATTTACATTTACATTTAGTCATTTAGCAGACGCTTTTATCCAAAGCGACTTACATTCACCAGTGTTACATTTACGGTTGACACTTTTTCATTTAAAGCGACTTACATTAAGGCTCCATTCACCAGTGTTACAGCTGGAACACCACTGGAGGCAAGGACACAACGACAGTATGAACTGTGGGGAGAGCGGGAAACGAACCGCCTACCTCCCGGTTGAAGGACGACCGCTTCTACCACTGAGCCACTGCTCATATGAATATAATATTATTATTAAGTGATCCTTGACAGTGATTGAATTGACAGTATTTATCCGGGTTTTATGTTGCCTCCTTTTTATTTGTTGATGTTTTATTTTTTTGTTTTTCTGAGGATAAATCAATTTTTAGCGCTGAAAATACTAACCAGCAGCTATTACACTTATGGAAGTCATATGACAAGCCGGTGTAGACCAATGGGTGCTTCTTTTTGAGCATGTGATTTGCTTACATGTGATTGGCCAAGGTTTTCCTTTCTTGAGTAACTTACAATAAACAGATGACATTGTTTTCTTTCCCAAATTATTGCTTTTACAATAAACTATTTGGGGTTTTAACTCTTTTCCCCAACTAGAAGAAAAGGGGGACAGAGTATGTTTAAATGGAAGCTAATCTGGGACCTAGTGATGAAACACAACAATATGATATTGAACCATTTGGTATGACCTCTGGGGTTCAATATGCACAGGTGAGGTTTGCACAGGGTTAATTTATTCCCTGCATGTACAGTATTTATCTCTTGTCTTGTCTCTGTCAGTCAATGAACCTCTCAGACCACACTGAGGGAAAAGAAAGGCCCTCTTTAAGAGTGAACATCCCATTACAAGGCAGGTGCTGGTGACAACTTTCAATTAGTCACCACTGCATCTTGAATCTTGTGAATAAGCGAGGAGTCTCAGTAAACTGAAAAAATGGTCAACAAAAAGTTCAGTTTATTTGCCATTTGCAGTGGAAACCACAGTGGAAAACAGTTTCTAGGAGCTCAAAGTGCATTGTCAACATTTATCATATAAAAACACAAGCTTAAAAAACAACACATGGACACACAAAAACACTAAAATGCTAAGAGACAATAAATCACAATATGAAGACACTCTTGAGCACCTTGTTATTTGTTTTTCAGCACTCAAAACAATACATTAGCTATCTTTAGTTTGTAAATGATTTTTTGTAACATTAGATTTAAAACTAACACAATGTGACGTTAAAGAAATGTGCCCCATTCTCCAATAATTTCTTAGTATCCTTCTCAAATTTTATCTTTAGAAGATTTATGAGAACAGGATGATTCTTTGCACCAGTTTCCTAAACTCAATGAATCCCATTGTCTGCCTAAATCCAACGCCTGAGCCAGTTAATCACACAAGCAAAAAGAAAAGAGAGAACCCATCCGACAGTCATCAAACAAACAAAACATACTTTTGAACTTTAATCTAAAGTAAAAGTTAAGTGGAGGTGTTGCAGGAAGTGGCTACTACTTAGTGTAATAATAATGTAATATAAAGTGGCTTTAAAGACATTGACTATATATATGACTTTAAATCAAGGCAAAAGGAAATGGAACAAAATGCTGGAGATACATAGAGGTAAAAAAAAAAGGACAGTTATAGTCCATTTTACAACACGTAGAAGTTGGAGCAGGGCATTGCAGCCATAATTGGACCCTCTGCAGTATTCACACTACGACCTGAGTATTGAGCTGAGAGTATGCTTCCTCCTCACCTTTCATGTACTCGAACAGCCATTGAATGGGCCCTTGTGTGTATATCTGTTAGTTTGGTTTCCCAGTTTCTCTTGTGAGCCAAGACGGCTTTCTATGAGACACTTTCTTTGAGAGCTCTTTGCTCACATCAGGTTTACAGTAGTGTGCCCAGGCGTCAGACATATTGTCAAAAGACCTGTTGTCCTGTTGCTCCTTCCTCCTGTCTTTTTGTTTGTGCCCAGTTCTCAGTGAGTTTCAAATATCAAAGTTAAGTTGCTTTGTTTTGACCACATTTCAGCTGCTATTTTTGTCTGTGTTGTTGTCTCTGGGTGTTTTATTTATTAGATCTTAACAGAAAATGTTCAAGAAAATGTTCATTTCCCAGGTTCCCCAAGCTTCGACGCTATTTCTTTAAATTATAAAACCTTTCTCGCTTATTGGACCCTTTTGATTTTCAACTAATCAGTGAGGGTCTCCGGAAGTGCAGCAGTATGAGACAGTTGTATAATCCCTGTGTCAGCGGCAGCTTACAGCGTAACCCACTGAGGACAGCTGATGTTTAAGTGCCCTGCAGCCTACATAAAGACCTTTCACTGACTCAAACCTCCCACATTGTGTCTACTTACCATTTCCTGAGCTCTTTATTTAGTTCAGCCTGTGCCTGAAAGATGAAGAAAGCTGCCTGTGCTGTACTTCATTCAGCGCTTCACTTAAATGGACAGCACTGGAGTTTAGGGCTATTATTGTAAAGGTTATCATCATCAATTCTGTCCGTGTGGCATGTGGGCAGATGTACTCTTCAGAAATGATGTCTCATGTTTTTACACTATTGTCTCTTTGTAATAAAATGTGAAACAAAAGGCTAATAACCGAAGCTTGTTAATCAAAGTTTTAAACCCACACTTTCTAAAACAAATCATCAAACCTTAATGATAGGGCTGTATAGCTTCTTCAGTTTTCTCTGTCGGAACAATTCTTTTTTCTAATGACTTTGATTAGTTTTTTTAACCTTGGGAGAACTGTAGTTATCTCTCAAGCTCTGAACGCACAGAATTAAAAGGTCTTTAAAGCTTTGTGGAGTTTAGTCTGGGTCATCTGCCGGGTGAACCTGGAAAATACTCTGAAGCACAAAAAGAAGTGTCCGTCCATTTGCATTAATGAGTTCTTTATAAATGGATAGATTATAGCTTCATAGACTTGCACTGGTAAACCTGGGCACACTCCTACAGTACATCCTACAGGCCCATCCTTTTGTTTAACCCTCACCAAATGTCAAATATTATGTCAACCATCAGAAGACTTTGGGATTTCCTCCAAAGCACATTTCAGGATTCCACTGTTCAGGAACAAACCTGCCCAGTGCTGTGTCTTATCCTTTTGCTCTCTTTTATTCATGAGTAATTAACTTGTCTAATCTGCGACAAGGACTATGTGTCTAATTTAAAACCCAAAACAAACACATCAGAAATGAAAACACCATAATAAAAGCCTTTTTGATCATGAGTTTTTTTGGGTTGTGAATAAATTAGTTTCTTAACACTTGTGTTATAAAACTGTGGTTAGAGCAGAACTCTAACAACTAAATGTGACATGATTGATTAAGATCCAACAGAAGTCTTTTAAAGAGAAATAGAAGGAGAAAACCTCTAAGATAAACGTTAGATATATTTAAATGAAGTTGTATTAAAGTGCAGATCCCACCGGCACACGGCTCTTATCAGAAACTGAAAATGTAGAAAGCAGCAGCAGAAAGAGCTCTCTCCTTTTCTATCAAACAGAATGAGACGGTTTAATAGTGTGGGACATTGCAGCCACTTCTCTTCTTTGCTTCTCTCATCCCGGGCTAATGGCACTGATAGGTACATGACCGGCAGGAGTGGATCTGCTGAGACTCACACGAAGGAAGCGAACAATCCATGGGATATATTATTTCTCAGTTATCATTATTATATTATTATTATTATTAGTATGAATTTCAAATCTGTCGTGATCGTGGCTCACCTGGTAGAGCGCAAACCATATACTTGGGAGACCCGGGTTTGATATTTGCCCAATGTCATTCCCTTCTCTCTATAGGTTTCTATTTTTTTTTTTTTGTACTTCATAATTTTTCTGACTAACTATGCCCACTGCCTCTTCTTCTTAACATGTTTTCTAGGCTTTTTTCTTTAGACCTCAGCCAGATATAGAAACGAGAACTTGGAGCAAAAAGGTCAAAGTATATGAGCGGCCAAAAAAGCACCCGTCCTTTAAAATGTCATCATGAAGTCTGATTTCCAGGATACTAATTGGTAATGCTTTCTTTTTAATGTGAGCGTAAACAGGGAAAGGAATGACACTGGATTTGATCCCACACTTTATCCTTTCAAATTGTTTATTCAGACATTCATCTCAGTTTTATTTCACAAGTTTCTAATGAACTTAAAAACTGCTAAACATTCAAAAAAAAGGACCACGGTGTAAGAACAACACAAAATCAAACACAGATATCAGACTTACATGTGGACCTGGGATTGCAGCAAACGTGTCGACTAAGCTGAGGAATAATAACCATTACGAACAGACACTACTATGTCAAACATGTCATGTGATGAGTGTATTTAAAGCAGATCAAAGAGCTGTGATTAAAGTAACCAGGAATGCACCTGTCACTCCTGGTTTCTTTTTTTTATAACAATAAACCATTTTAAACCAATCACACCCCATTCAAACATATTCAAACATTTTCAAACATATTGAAAAAGGTTGTAGCTACCTGAGCGTCCTTATTACATTGCTGTGGCTGTATGTGCCACAAATTGTTCCCAAACTGTTTTTCTTTGATGGTCCTAACATCCATTGACGGCAAATTGTGGCAAAAAGTGCTCTCAAATTAACACCATTTAGCTACAGTATCTACAGGGGGGAAAAATCGAGCATTTACTCACATGGGGCATCATTTGGGTGCTGCTTCTGTCTAGAGAGATGGATATAAATGTGTGAAAGTGTGGAGTTGGCAGAGGCATAATGTGCACTATTCACTAAGCCAGAAAGCTTGCATTTGAATGGACTCTGCTTTTGTAAAATGCGTTCTCGCTGCCGAGGGCACACAGCCCATCACCACGCTTTGAATTATACTGACATGATCCAACGTGCATACATAAATATTTGGGATAATGCATGGGTCCAAAAGAAAGGTAAACATGTTTTGTGCTGTTAAAACCCTGGTTTCTGCCAAATATCACTTATCACATTGAGCAGCACAGAAACTAGCGTCCAGCTGGAACCTGGTCTTGTTTGGTTTGACGTTTGCATTTTAACTCTGTCTTCACTAGAGAGGATTATTTAACAGCGGCGCAAACTTCCCAAAGCCCGATTTCATTTAGTCTTTTCTCCACCTCAATCACAGTTCAGAGAAAACCCATCTTCCCAATTAGTTTTTTTTTTTTCACACAATTAGATGAAAGAATAGGTTTGAGAACATTGAGCATAGCTTTTTTTAGATTCAGTATTTCAACCTTACTCTACTGTCGGTCTCTATACAGTAAATGTTGGAAGAGTCATAAAATAAAATCACATTTAAATCATCCACCAACCCTTTCCAAATGTCAGATGGTGCAAAAGAAGATACATTTGCCATTTCCACTCCATAATCTATAAAGTAAAGGGAGTTCGCCTAGAAATAAAACATCAAATCAAGGCTCTTCAGTTCAAATTACAACACAGTTCTGTACACAGTAGAAATATTTCACAAAACTATACTTCAATCATAATGTCCAGTGATGCCACAAGTCTACTGTAGTGGCTGTAGTTTGTGGGAAATACACTGGAGAGCATGATAAAGGTGATCAAACTGAGAATGAACAGTTATTACATGCTGTAGCATTAATGTAAACACTACATAACTTTCACAAAGGTGTATATGAGCCAGGATTGTTGCTGAAAAAGGGTTATTCTGACTTTCTCATAACCTTGAGCTTAGATTTTTAAATGTTTTTTTATGTATTTTTAATGTAAAAAAGTTACATAGCGTTGCTTTTAAAGAGACTCTTGTAATTCAATGTATCATGAAAAGAACGTAAGAAGACACAGTGGAATATTTCTCTCCTAAAAACTGCTCCAAACAATGGTAAAAGGCTGATATGCATCTCGAGCATTTCAAGACCATTTTAAATGCCTGAGTGTGCATTTATCCGTGAGATGCAGATATGCCGTCAGCTGACCTCATTTGTTTGACAGTTTGATGGATGGTGTACGGTGCCAGCACTGCGTGGTCTTGGCAGTGACAACTACTGACATTTCATGCAGCACACTCTTAGGGTCCATTCATTTAATGAGTCTGTGTTTTCCTTTATCAGCGTGGTAATTAGATGTATTCAATAACATAAATAAAACACGCCGAGTCCTTTAGAGATCAGCCAACCATTAGCAGTGGCACACAGTGAAGTGACTGGCTCAGTTGTTTCTTCACATTCAAATGTTATCTTGTACTTTTCATTATGAGATTCAGTTCACCCCGTTGTTATTGTTCCCTTCTTCCGCAGCCACAAATTTGATCTCGGCGTTGGCAGTCCTAGAGGCCATGCTGCTATCTCTCACCTTGTGTTTGAACAGAAAAGGGAAGGTCTTCCTGAAGGATTTTTGGAAACTGGCCCCCATGAAGCCGTACACGATGGGGTTGACAGATGAGTTGGCGTAGGACATACAGTTAGCCCAGGTTTTGATTTTGTAGGTGACGTAGCTGGGCCTGTAGTTTGGATAAAAGGACTGGAACAGGACAAAGATCTGAATGGGACCCCAGCAGATGGCGAAAAGGAGGACAATGACCACCACCATCTTGGACACTTTACTCCTGATGCTGATTGTCCTCTCAGACAGAAGGTTTACCTGAGAACAATTAGAGTAAAGCGTTAAAATGAAAAGAAACGTAATGCTATTAAAGTAAGTGCCATATGTCTTAATTAAGCCCATCAGTCACATCTAGTCAAGTAAAATGAACAGAACAGACTTTTTTGTACCTGGTAATTGTTGTCCACGGGCTCCACAGCAGGCTGCCCAACTCTCTTCACCATCAGAGTGTAGCAGAAGGATATGGTGAGGACCGGCAGCAGGTAGGCAGCAATGAACTGGTACAAGATAAACGCCCTCTCGTGGGTCTTGGAGGGGAATCTCTCCATGCAGTACTGGCGTGGGCCGTACCAGTAGCCCTCCTCGATGCGCTGGTACATCAGAATAGGAGTGGACAGGATCAGGGAACCTAGAGAGAAGAGTTGATTTATTTATTTTTCTTACAGTATGCACCAAATTAGGGATGGAAAGAGGTTTTTAATGGAAGAGGGGCAGAACAGACCGATCCAAATGCAGATGCTAACGATCATGGCAACTTTTGGCGTCCGGTGGCGGAGGGACTTCAGAGGGTAGACAGTGACGTAACAGCGGTCCCCACTCATAGCAGTCAGAGTGATACAAGTCGCCTGCACAGTCACCTGGGAGGAACAGATAACAGAGAATTTATCTGATGGTACAGAGGTGGTACAGGGTTTTAGCATTTGACAGCTATTCATTGCGCAGACAGAAACGAGATTTAAACACAAAGAGGGTGACGTTTGTTAAAGTTATTCTACACTGCAATATCAAACTGCATTAAATTTTAACTCACTTTAAAATGAACAGCAGTTATGACTCGCTCAGCACAGACTGTGATGATGAGCTCTATTATTGTCATAACTCTTACGGTAATCTTCAGTCAGACTGCTTTTCATCTGTCACAGGAAGTCCCCATGTCATCTTCTCTGTCTGTGTCCTTTAGTTTATGATGCATTGTGCACAAATTAAGCTTTTATATTGTAAACTAACACAAAACTTAGTTCTAGTTTTGCTCATATTTAACAGTATAGCTCAAGCCTTAACCTAAATTGTCTGATTAGAAAACAAATCAGTCCCTTTTGTAGATGCCAAAACCATCTTGTCTTTTGGCCAGAGGAAACTGAGGAGTAAAATAAATATTCATCTCATTTTTGTGTCAGAAAATAAAAGTTTAAATTAAAGTTTATCTTTTTGAATGTGAGTCAACTGGAGCATAACCTTCTGGAACAAACCTCTGGCATCTGTGTTTTTTCTGCATTCATATTTGCTGCACAATAAAAGCCAATGTTCAGTATGTTCTTCTGGCTATATATTTTCTGGGCCCATGAAATTTTCACATTTGCATATGTACCCTTGAATTTAAATTTCTTCCCACAATGTAAATTCGGAGACTTCCGTGTTACCAACAGACAATAACAGTAAATGGCATCTTTTTTCTCTTTGCGACAAAGATAACATTCACTTTTCAAATAGACAGACATCAGAAAGCCACGATGTCTTAGGTATACTCGTCCATGTTGCTTTAAATCCCTGTGTGAGGTGAAAAAGAGGATTTAGGAGGTTCTCGCTGCGCCCTCTCTTACATAGGCTCTAATGCAGTCACTGCTGTGTCTATATCTGTAGCTCTTATAGAAGCAGCAGCCATTGCCCTTCATACTTTTGAAGCAACATATCACAGCTTCAAAGGATGAGAGGCACACAGAGAGGTTATCTCCAGCTCAGAGTTGTGACCACCCCTCTCCATGAAAGTACAAGAGCTATCATAGAACTATATTATTGTACACCATCTGCCATCAAAGGCATAGGCTTAGGCACTGCAAAGAGAATATATTTAGCGAGATAGGATTCCTTCACACCACATGTGGGAATATTGGATGGCTGCATACAGGTTAGAGGTCACTGGACAGTATGTATTATCATGAAAGATGTTGCTAGTATAGTAAAGATGTAGACATTATTGTGACTGCCTTGGACTGATGGAGCAATCAATGTCTGAAATTGTGAGGGAATCAAAAAAAAAAAAAAAGGGCAATGCTCGAATGGACTTTTGGTTCTCACTTTCTAAAAACACAATGTTATCACTCAAGTCCTATAGCAAAAGAAATCAGTGGCTATTCAAGTACACTGAGCAAATTTACACAGCATTATCTGAATATATTCTGAACCAATTCTTCAAGCGCTATTGTTCACTGGTTTCTTAGCTGATCGACAGGGGGAAGGGCATTATGGGTAAATTCAGAGGTTCAGCAGCAACACAGAGAGAAGATGGTGTAGAAATGTGCTCGATGTAACGTAAAGCTCCATGTGGGGGTGGTTATTGAGCTGAACGGCACAGTTATAATAGGTTCATACTGTGGATCTCCAAGTGTGGTACAGGAGTCTTTGACATTATTTTCAAGATTGAATGACGCCCACTCTCAATTTAGGTATAAATGTTCAAGTTTATAATAGTTTACATAAAGCCAGTTCTGGGGTTAATTATTAGTTTATTAAATCATACATATTCCTCCTGGAGTAAAAGACTACAGTCTTGACAGTTATAATGATGACATGAAGAGACAAATATTTGCTAAAGTGGTACTCGTGTGCTTTAAATAATCGTGACAGTGGTGTCTGGTTACATTTGTCTGCAGAAACAAACGGTACTATAAATCAAATTACATTGATGAAGCAGTTTGACTTGTGTTACAAAGAAAACTGAGATTTATTTAAACAATTTCTTTAATTATTGACCAAAAGCAATTCATATTTTTAGTAAAAATATATTTGTAATCAGCATTGCAGTGTTAATCGTTGAGCAACAACCATTAGAGACAAGTTGACAGAATCACATCACAAAGTAACAGATGGATTTTTCCATACACAGTCACTTTAAATCAGTATCAGGATTAATTTCAGTAAATTAATCCAACAACAACAGCTCTCTGACCAGACCGGGATTGCAAAAAGAAAAAGGCACTTCTGCTGAAAGGATGTAAAGTGGGGTTATCTGATACAAGGACCACATTTTAATACCTAAACTGGTATGTCAGGAATGTCAGTCTCCACTTTACCTGAATACGTCTGCCTGCCTCCTCTACGTCTGTGACCCCAAGAGGATAAGAAGTTTAGAAAGTGAGAAGTGAGGAGTAAAGACGTTCAGTGCTTGCTACCTCATCCATTATTTACTCACAAATATCCCTTTGTGATTTATTGCAGCCAGCAAAGTGACAGTTTTCTCTGCCTGGAAGCACATTTTACAAGACGTATTGAATAAGAGATGAACACTGCATCGGCAACTCAAAAGTGAAAATGTCTATGGAGCCATGTAAAGATTCAATGAAATGAACAAATGACCGCATGTGAATACATTGTAAATGACAAGAATGAAATAGAAATGAAAGGTTTTATGTTTCATGGTCAGATTGAAATCCTTGAATAAAGTGTGTCAACGAAGCAAAGGGGAGTCACATGACCTAAACAACTAGCTGACAACTAGCTAGATGGAGGTACAGTAAATACTGCTGCAATAAAACTGTAGAAGAAGATGTTTCTAGTTTATTGACAGCTTTCTGAACTTTAAATTCAGAGAGCTGCACCAGTTTCCTACATTTCAGGGACAAAGAGATGGAACGGATTGTATTTTTGGACAATTTCAGAATGTAGAAAAGCCACACCAGGAGAGTCTAATGCTACATGTTACTTCTTGGCTATCACACAAAATATTCAAACTTCATCTGGCATTTCTCATGTGGCCTCATGTTGTAGAGAGAAATAGCCAACATTATATTAACTAAGGCACAAAGTAATCCGCTTGGTCTTCAGTATCATACAATTTATGGTAATGTTTTTTTAAGCATGATTCATAAATATGTTATCAAACTGCATTATGGAAGACTACAGGCACTGGACCACTTCAAAAGCTCTCTGACTCCTTTGGCTGGGTTCCTTTGAAAGCAGACATTTTGAGAAAGATAACGCCACCTGTTCTGCCTAACTATAATTACAACATTTAAAACTTAATTATTCCTATCACACGCAATAATGAACAACCCTCTTCACGTTCACAGGTTACCAGTGACTTTTTACTTCTTTTTTTTTTTTTAAAGCTATTACTCAATCTTTAATGACTCCACGTCTAACTTTTGCCTCTATGTTGACAATTAAAAATCCTTTTAGCCGTCCTCCTTCCTCGGCTCTTGTGCTGCCTGTTTGAGTGACATTTAGACTTAAATTAGGTTTTAGAAGAGAATGTGCACTTTTCTATTAGCTGCCAGTCAGATCTTCCTCTCGTGGTCTTAGTTAACACCATTTTCAATCAAAGACTATGAAGGGACTGTGCTCGTCTAACAGATCAAAATCATTTTTATACACTGTATTTAATGGCATTGCAATTGACCTTTCAGATCTCTGTGCTCCCTGTGAATAGTGCAGGGGCGGTATGTAGTGTAAATATGTTAATACTGTTTACAAACCCGAATCACAGCTTGAGGCTGTTTTGAGACACACTGTGTACCGTAAATACTTTTACGGTACACAGTGTGTGCACATAATAGATGACATACATAGCAGTAAGTTGTTGCTGAAATACCTTTTTGTAAATGAGATCAGTTTGATCTTGAGTTTTTTATTTTGACTTGAGACCATTTTGTAAATTTCTTGGTCTTGTCTTGGTCTCAAACTCAATTTTACTTGGTCTTGGACATAAAGATCAACCAAGACCACAAATGGCATATTTGTCTGTTCATGGGATTGGACAAAAATCTCAATAATTTTAAACTAAATTAAAATTATGCTCAAAATCTGCTTCCTTCATCAAACACTGACCTCCATGAGTCTGGACTTGGTCACTGGACTTGACAGTTAACATTTTTAACTATTTCCTGGTATCTATGACAGTGTACACTGGTTCTGGTCTTAACTAAGTCTTGAACAGCCATGGTCTTGGTATTGACTTGGTCCGAATAGCTAAGTCTTGGTCTTGTCATGGTCTCGATGCGCTCTAGTGTCATGTCTTGGTCCTGGTCAGTGGGGTCTTGACTACAACTGGCTTTTTATGATCCCACTATGATTCCCTTTCAAAGAACCATAATGGAAATGACTGGATTATATGGAAATGTTGATGATGGAAAGTGGATGCGGGGGATAAAGAGGGGATAGGACTAGATGGAAGCAGAGGATTTACTGTGACAACCACCAAAGAGAACAGCCGAGAGGAAAAGGAGGAGTCGTTACATCATAAGTACTGCAGTCTGCATTTATTTATTTTTTTTTCTCTTTACAATTACTTTGTAGTTTGTGGAAACAACAACTTACAGCAGTTTATTTGTTTTTGTTTTGTACATTTTTTAATATACCGTATTTTTCGGACTATAAGTCGCACCTGAGTATAAGTCGCATCAGTCCAAAAATACATCATGACGAGGAAAAAAACATATATAAGTCGCACCGGACTATAAGTCGCATTCATTTAGAACCAAGAGAAAACATTACCGTCTATTAACATGTGTTTATAATACACACACGAATCTCTCTCCTGGCATTTTCTCAAAAGTTACGTATTTATTATTTCTTAAACATTGTCAACACATTAACTGTGCACCACACCTCATTCATTGTTTTACTGATTATATTTCTGCTAGAGGTTAATACTAGAGTTGCTGTCGTTTTGTGAACAGGGCATTTTGTTTGTGCTAGCTAGCTTACATGCTAGCGGGTTTTTAAGCAATTGAGTTAGCGCTTAGCATACCTCGAGTGTTGTGCTTCATTTATTTAAAATCCAAGACCAAGAACAGATATTGGTAATCTGGCAAGTCTGGCAAGGCAAGTTATTCAGCTAATGGTACACAATAGTACACAGAACAACAGGCTGAATATGTATATTAACGTAACACATTAACAGTTAGCTACATATTAGCATAGCACTCACTCCAAACTTTCTTTCTGCTGCTCGATTAACATGTTACCGTTTTCGGCTGCATATTTTACTATCTGCAGTTTGTAATCTGCAGAATAGGATTTTCTTTTTGGTGGCATTTTGTTTTCTCAGTTGTCTTTAAGTTAATATTTCAGTTAACAGTTTTCAGTGGTAGGCTACAGGCGCACTGAGCAGCATAGAGCGCCCTCTCGTGGCTGTAGACGGTAATGTTTTCTATTGGTTCATTTCTCTTGGTTCATTTCTCTCGGTTCATTTTTATCGGTTCATGTCAAATAAATTGATAAATAAGTCGCACCTGACTATAAGTCGCAGGACCAGCCAAACTATGAAAAAAAGTGCGACTTATAGTCCGGAAAATACGGTATATTATTTTTGGGACTTTGCGTTTATATGACAGTTATGGTAGACAGACAGGAAACGTAAAAGACAGAAAAACAAAAGGGAATGACAATGCGCAAATGACCCGAATCAATCCCAAGTATGTGTTGTGTGCTCTACCAGGTTAAGTAAAGTTACTTTTCATTGCTAGGTTTAAAATGATTTGTTTTGAAAATGCAGGCCGGAGCACCCAAGTGGAGGAAATATGACCAATTGAAAAGTATTAAGTATCTAATCAACAGAGAGGCTAAATTCTACGTATTACTGGCGCTTATTACAGCCTTTTGTTTCCTCAGTTATCATCATACTCTTTTTAAATTACTTTCTAAAATTGAATTTGTTTGAAGCTGTCTGATTGTGTTCTTAGGAATATTATTGTAATGAATAGGCTTCATTAAAGAGGAAATTAGACATGGTATAGTTTAGAGACAAATCAGTGAAAAAGAACACTTAATCAAATGTGCTTTTACCTGCTGTAGAAATGCAACAAATTTGCACATGAAGTTGCCAAAGATCCATCCGGGCAGAGGGTAGAGCGTGGCAGTGAAGGGGACGCAGCACACCAGGAAGATAATGTCAGTGGCCGCCAGGTTCGCTGCAAAGACAAACACAAACCTGGTTTTGAGCACATTATTGAGAATGCTGTATCTCAAGTGGACTCTTAGGAACATGTCAAGCTAAAAGAGCAGCCCATTCGTCTTAGAGATAAAAAGAAATGTACTGCAGTGTACCAAAAATGATCTTGTCCCATCTGGGCTGCAGTAGAAACATGACAAAAGGCACTTTGTGTATGTGTACAGATTAGGAATGTAACAATTCCCTCAACTCATGATTCAATTTGATTCACAATTTTGATCTCACAATAAAAGAAAATCACAATTTCTTTTTGAGACAAATTAGAAGTGAACAAGTGCCTAATTATTCATTATTTTACAAATGCTGCACATTATTTGTAAAATAAAAATATCTTCTTGTAAAATACCAAAATAAAATTTCAAAACAAATAAAAAAAAAGAATAATACTGAATAATAATACTGCGTCACAGTAAGAAGGTTGTGGGTTTTTGTGTACAGACGGCTGTGCCTGGAGCTTAAATATTTTATTAATATATAATTTTTTTTTGTTTTAAAGAAAGGAATCGATAGAAAGGAAGTAGAACTCAGTGTTTGTCAGTCAGGTGTTGAGGGAAGAGATGTGTTTTCAGGTGTTTTTTAAAGATGGCTACAGAATCTGCTGATCTTGTAGCAGCAGGTAGATCATTCCACCAATATGGAACAGATCTAGAGAAGGTACGTGAGAGTGATTTTTTTCCTTTTTGGGACGGTACGACCAGACATTGTTCATTTGCAGATCGCAGGGATCTGGTAGGAACGTAGGTCTGTATTAGTGAGTGAAGATATGAGGGTGCAGAACCAGTAGTGGTCTTGTAGGCCAAGAGCATAGCTTTGAACTTGATGCGGGCGTCAACAGGAGCCAGTGTAACCTAATGAAGAGAGGAGTTACGTGCGCTCTCTTCGGTTCATTAAAGACCACTCTTGCCGCTGCATTCTGGATCAGCTGCAGAGGTTTGGCTGTGCAGGCAGGGAGTCCAGCCAGTAGAGCATTGCAATAATCCAGTTTGGACAAGACAAGAGCCTGGACTAGAATTTGCGTAGAGTGCTCTGATAGGAAAGGTCTAATTTTCCTAATGTTGTAGAGGATGAATCTACAGGACCGGGTGGTGCTGGCGACATGACTTGTGAAGTTTAGCTGATCGTCAATTACCACTCCCAGATTTCTGGCAGTGCTGGACGGTGTAATGGTTGATGGGCCTAGTTGAATGGAGAGGTTGTGGTGGGTCTTTGGATTGGCTGGAATCACAAGCAGTTCTGTTTTTGCAAGGTTCAGCTGCAGGTGATGGTCCTTCATCCAAAGTGAGATGTCACTCAGACATGCCGAGACGCAAGCAGAGACCGTCGGATCGTCAGGTTGAAATGACAGGTGGAGTTGAGTGTCATCTGCATAGTGGTGTGATGCGGGCCTCTTTGAAAGCTGTGGGGAATGACCCAGTGGAGAGAGATGAGTTGATGATGTGGGTGAGAGCAGGCACGACAGATGGAGAGATGGCCTGAAGGAGATGTGTGGGGATAGGATTCAGCGGGCAGGTAGTAGGGTGGTTAGAACTAATGACCTTGGAAACATATGCTTCAGTTAGAGGTTTAATAAAAAGCATTTCCAAAGCATCTAAATTTCTGCTGACATATACAGTTGCTTACATTTGCAACTCCAGGAAATATTAGGTGATTTCTTAAATATATCAAATAAATAAAAATATATCAAGAATATGATATTTTGATAAAATTTTAAATAAACAAAGTAAAGGTTTTAGAGTTATCATACATTATACAAAACAAAAGCTTTTTTTTTTTTTTAAGTATTTTTAATCTTAGGACCTAGAGATACTTTTAACATCTCTGTTCTTCTAAGGCTACCTAATCATTTTTGGAATTAGGTTTTAAGGAAGAATTAAACGCTTGTAGGTTATTTTGTATTCTAGTTAACAATAAGAGTTTTGCAGTAATTTCACTTCAATGTTTATGCATTCTCAAACATTAGTTTTAAACATTAGACTGGTATTTGTACTTTATACGTGTGATATTACCAGTAGATACAATAATTCAGCTTATTACCCAGTTATATTGCCATGACAACCAAAGCAGCAATTGATAGAAGTCACAACAAAGCTAAACTCGGAGTCTGGCCCATGCCCCTCTGTTCCACCAGCGTTAATGAGAAATTCTGCACTTTTCAAATAGAACTCCAGAGCTAACTATAATTAAGCTGGAAGTGTGTCTGAAACTTGTTGTCACTCTGAAAAGTTGCAGGAAGGTGATTCTGCTCCATCTGTTCTTGTATTACTTGATTATCAGCGCACAATTATTTCTGAAAACATTTGAAAAATAAGCCCCCACATGTTTTTTTTTGGCTCAGGTGTACACATATACAGTAGATGCATAATGTGTCAGCACAAAGGTTATCACAATAAGAGCCTGCAGAATTATTCTTCCTCTTTGCCCTGTCTAATTTGCGTTCTTCTTATTATTTTCTGGCTGGATTTAATCGCGTTACAGAAGCCTGACTATTATGTTGCAGGAATGTGCAGATGGTGCAGGATGAGACCGAATGATGGTGAATATTAAAACTATTTCAGAGCCTTGCTGTGGACTTTAGGGTATCAGCTAAGATCAAAGTCATGTCACATTCACGAGGCTATGTGCCAACACCTGGGAATCGTGTCGTGGTTTTTTATAGCCATCACTTTTGACTGCTTTAACATGTTCTGCCTCCAAATGCAATGCAATGACAAATAATGGACCACACGTCAGAGACAAAGACACCTGAGTGACCTTCAATGAAGATATGAGGCTGAATATGTCTATAAGTATTTGGCAAGCAATACTTGACATCTTGTTTACTGAATAATAATAACCTATTGAACATATATTACAAAACAACAACAGGAACAAGTTATTACAAGCTCATATTGTGGCCAGATCTTTTGTTTGACTCATTTGTTATTCAGTCCCTTTACTTGTCTCTTCCCTTTAGTGAGTGAACCCTGCTCTCCTCAAGAAGAGCAGACTTATGAATCTGTCCCATTAGGTAAATAAAAGTCATGTAAAAACACTCAGCACTTTCTCATTCTGCTGGCATGCTGTTATTGTTTCATAAATGTTACAGCACACTGATCCCTCACAGTGAATACTATTTGCTCTCACTCACCGATGTAAAAGTTTGTAGCCGTCCTCATTTGCCGGTGTTTTGTGATGACATAAATCACCAAAGAGTTTCCCACCAGTCCCACCAGCATTATTAAAGAGAAGAATAACGGCACGAGCCAAGCGTCTGTCAGAAAAGGGTGCTGGTTCCCACTTTCCTCCTCCTCGTGTCTCTCCAGGGAGAAGTTGGCTTCGGATCCATTTATCCACACCTGCTCCGTGCTGTTCCAAAGACCCTCGGAGGAGTGCATCTTGACAACACGCAGGTTATTGTAGCAGCAATTAGTAGACACTCAGTGAATGTAATGTGCCACAAGGCTATAGGAGAGAGGGGATTTGAAATGAAAGTCAAAATAATTGTGCACGGCAGTAGATAAAAGACACAAAGGTATGAATCAAAAAGGTGGAAGGGCAGTGAGGCTGTGAATGGTGATGCAAATGAAAACGCTGGCTTAAAGGTGAGTGTTTTAAGGATAGAACTGATGGACAGGACGGTAATGAGATGGGACTATAGTCAAGAAAATGAGGAGAAAACACAAGGGCTGTCGTGGGGAAAAGTCCTCTTGAATTGCAGAGAGAAGCTGAAAATAAGGTTGTGTTTCTTACAAAAACAATCTCCCGGGGGATATATTTTCAGGAGCTGACTCTTTGTAGCAAGGCACTGAGCTGTCTTCATCAATTAGGGAAGGTAAACAATCCATTCAACAGGCTTCCTTTCCTTGAAATAGTTTGTTTCCAATTTTCTTTTGCTGTCCCTTTTTCCAGCATCATTGCAATCACATTAAAAAAAGAAGACCAAATGTGACGTGACTAGTCTTGGAGTCGAAAAAAAGTCATCCAATGTATATTTACATTTTTTTTCTTCTCTTTAAACACGCTGCAAATGAGGCTAGAGCTAGAGCGTTGCCTCTGCTGTCCTTGGAGAGACTGAGCATTGTGGAGTGAGACGCAGCCGTTTTATAGTAGGAGCGAGGACATAGAGAGGCAGCAGAGTGAGGGGCTTCACACACAGCAACGGACCGGACACGTGCAGACTACTGCATAAATCTGGGATAAACAGCCAATGTCAGGGTTTCCTAGCAACGTTATCCCAATATCCAACCATCTTTAATGTTTTGTCACAAATTGCGGAATATATACCTCCCTTTGTGTCCCTACTTTTTCTTCTATTCCACAGGGGATGAGATTAAACAGACAGTTCAGACTGCTGAATCAATAGATCAGATTATGCAACAGTCTATCATGAATTGTTGTACAACATCTGATAAATGTTGTTACAGTGACATATTCTAGGGCAGAAGGTGTATGTGCTGTTTATATCAAGGTGTGAAAGAAGCAGTTACATGTTTATGAAGTGTGTTAAAATAAAATATATTTTATCTCCTGGGCATACATTGCACCTTACACTGTTTATATTAACACAACCACCACTGATGCTGGTAACTGTAATTAAGAGTGAGAGGCGCCATTTTTACTGAGGTCACAATCTTAACAGTTTATACGCTAAAAGAATGTGTGCTGCAACAAAAAGAAAACCCAGATTCAAAAAAGTGCATTTTTGTGGAGCAAGGACGCCATCCGTGAGTAAACAATGAATGTGTGTTGTTAAAAAAGAATCCTCTTAGTTTTAAAAGGAAATTTGATTCTCAGCTGAATTCAGATTTATGGGTTCACAAATTTACAAGAATCCATCTTCATTCATGTGATTTCCACAGAACCATGACAGGTTTGGGCCAATAATGCAGTGCTGGCAGTTATAGGTGTGTTTTAGGTTTGATGACAAAGCAACCATCATGCCGTTACTTTGTAAACAACGTGCCATTACTTTGATTGGATTAATTGACCTTGTGGTTCATATACTGTAGTCACCGACAAGGTATTCATCCAAACTTAAAGCCTCCCCAGATGTGTAACAATATTAAAACCAGTCTCTAGCTCTAGTCACACTACAGTTGAAGTTATGATCACAGTGCATTCTCAAAGTTGTCACTTTTAGCAAACACCTCACTTAGTTTGATTGTTTGTCTGGGAGACTTGTACTGAAGTTGAAAAATTCCACAGAAAGCAATGACAACTTTCAAGCAGTGCTAGCAGAATACATTGAAATTAATTCCCCTGCTGTGTTGTGCATGCTGTGACTGTGATTGGTGTCTGTATACCTTTGTTACTCATTGAGACACAAAGTCATTTTTTTTGTCATTGGTACATTTTTCTAGCATGGCCAGCCGCACCTATACCGTTTAATAGTTTTATATTTTAGTGGTTATTAAAAACACAGGGTTTTTTGCTGGAGTAGCCTTCCATGAGTTGCTGGTGAAATTATCAGAGTTTTGTCAACTATATCTTATGATACATTTAAGGATACACCTCTTATGCTCATTTTTTGTAATGTCCTTCAAAGGAGGAGTCTAATAACTGATACATTTGATGAGGTGGATGAGGGAGAGAAAGCTGCTCTAACTTTACTGTGGTACCTTTATCAATGAACTACTGTAGATACGTTTGTACTGTAGTGCCAAGAAAGTACATGAAGTGTCATGTCCTGCTGTTGAAACTTTGCCAATGATGCTAAAAATCTAAAGCAGTGGATGTAGGATGCTGGTGGTGCTCAAATAAGGTATTTTGAATTGAATTTCAAATGCAATATACTGAACTATTCCCCACCTGTTGTTTGGACCTAAATCTTTGAATGTTACTTAACCTAGGTTTGCCCAAATGTCAACAAAAATTACACTTAATTATTGTATATTGCACTGAGGGATGGATGAATAAAGCTTCTCCCTACAGCCAAGTGTCAGTTCACAGTCAACTCAGTAATGAAGCCCACTGCAGAGCCAACCTATTAAAGGTGAAGCCTGAAAAGCTCAGCACATTATAAGCTCTTTATTTATTCTTCATATTCCTCTCTGGAAAGAAATCTGCAGCGCTTTGAGGATATCCAACATA
Organism: Perccottus glenii; assembly: GCA_024416835.2. Classification (NCBI taxonomy): domain Eukaryota; kingdom Metazoa; phylum Chordata; class Actinopteri; order Gobiiformes; family Odontobutidae; genus Perccottus; species Perccottus glenii. The sequence continues at coordinate 20,851,875 of CM044557.2, forward strand.
TTCTTCAGACGTGCTCCCTCGATGTATGTGAGAAATCTGCCGATGGCACCAAAGCTCCCTGCAGTGCCTCTGGATTCTCCTAAGTCCCATTAGGAGTCCCAAGGCTAAAACATCAGCTGGTCTAGAGTTGGATGAAACAGCATTCACAATAACAACAGCTGTTTTATCTACAGGAGTGTGCAAACATTGAAACTTCTCACAGAAACACATTATCTTTCCTTTAACGTGTGCATTTCTCTACTTAAATATCATACATTGTGCCAAAAAAAATAGGAGGCATCTCGGTTGGTATCGTCTTTGCTTCTGTTGTGGTGATTCATTGGATTCATTCATCTGTTTCCAGCTCACATTCTGCCGGTAAAGCATTAGGGTGTGAAATAGTGACAAATAATCTGCAAGAAAACAGGAGAGTAAGCAGTTTGAACTGAAACTTACAAAACTATATTAACAGAAGTAACACTGTTTTCATGTCTTTTATGTAAAACTACAGAAAGCTTTTGGAATGGATTAACTGAGGCTTGTCTGTAGAAAACAAATCCACACCTACTTCTCTAAGCTGTGGTACAGTTTTACTTTTTTATTCTATTTGACATTGACAAGGGTTTTATTTCCAGACTTATTTTAATATGAAAACACAAAAATGAGAGATTAAGCTACTTAGGGATAATGGCAACAGTCAATTACAGGTGATGGAAAGCCTCTGGTAAGATCAGGAAGGTGTTTGGCAACAGTTTTCGCTGCATAAAAGATTAGTGTAAATATCTAAACAGGAACGTTGAAGGCCATCGACAGTGGAGACTGAATAAAGCAAAGAACAAAGGACTCACAAATGTATATAATCACTGAAGGCTTCATAGATTTAGTGTGCTTCACAGCCACTTCACAGATCTATTGTGACTTTATTATTGCTTTAAATGTTAATGTTGATTGAGCCTCTGCGATAGCTAATACAAACCTGAAATGAAGTGTTCCTATCCTTCTGCCTAATTATATTTAACTCTCTTGTAGAACATTTTCTTGGTCGGTCTGATGATGCTCTGGATCTTACTTTTCAATCCCAACCACCTAAATCAAATGTTTGTTCTTTCAGACAATGTGGTGGCGTCATCTTGCATTAAAATACACCACCACAGTTGTAAGTACTATTTGATTAACATTAGGGAATTATCTTTGTTCAAGAAATGCACACGTTAAAGAAAAGACATTGTGTTTCTGTGAGAAGTTTCAATGTTTGCACACTCCTGTAGATAAAACAGCTGTTGTTATTGTGAATGCTGTTTCATCCAACTCTAGACCAGCTGATGTTTTAGCCTAATGGGACTTAGGAGAATCCAGAGGCACTGCAGGGAGCTTTGGTGCCATCGGCTTCAACAGAAGCAGATTTCTCACATACATCGAGGCAGCACGTCTAAAGAATATATTGGATATCCTCAAAGCGCTGCAGATTTCTTTACAGAGAAGAATATGAAGAATAAATAAAGAGCTTATAATGTGCTGAGATTTTTTAAGCTAAACTTTTCATTCAGGTGTTTAAGGTTGGCTCTGCAGTGGGTTTTATTTGAACATTGGGATGGTGGTCCTGTCCCCTGTTTCTGTTTATTCAGCATGTGCAGGTTTTTGCCTGGAGCTGCATTCATCATGAACAATTACTGAGCTGATCAGGGAATAACGCTTGGCTGTAACGGACTGCTTTAGACATGCCTCTAACTACATTTACATTTCCTCCATATCTACAATTTATAGTAAGTGTTGACTTATATGCAAATACAGCATATGTTACATTATAAATGGAATTGAGGTAGGTCTAAAAAAATGGTTTTCCATTTAATTCAATCTAACAAACCCTATTTTTGCCCCAATTTATTTCAGCAACAACATCCCACATCTACTTCTTCAGACGGATCATTGATGGTTAGTGATAATCAGTGGCGGCTGGTGGTGATGTTGGGTGGGTGGGCTAGAAATGCAGATGAGCAATTGTTCACACTAGAAATAGCAAAACAACTTTCAGGCAACACCATGTAGACTTTATGTTTTCAAGTGTAGCTTTTACCAACAACCTTTCTAACTATCTGATAATATCCTGCTTTTCTGTCACTTCACCCTCCACATTCTCTCTCAAAAGCCCACTGTTCAAGGCTCTGGGCTGAAGAAAATTAGTCAGAAATACAAGGGGGCGGGCCTTCACACCTGTCATTTACCAAATCAGGAAGATGGTTGAGCTGAAGTTACATTATGCTCAGGCTGTAAAAAATAAGCTTTCTTTTCAATATTAGGTCTTCCAGAATAAGCCTAAAACACACACACACCAAGCCCATTTATACCAGCCATCCATGGTGATGATAGCCTTCAACAGAGTACAGAAAAATAATGTCTTAGTAATAAACAGTCTAAAAGGCAATTCTGCATAAAATTCCTTTTTAGATAGTGCTTCAATTTGGGCCGGCAGAGTGTAGGGGAGACTGGGGACAATTGCAACACTATTTGCCTTTGACTCAGAGACGGTTTGGATTAGACAAACCACATTTTTATACAATAAACTTACAACTGTCTGTTACTAGTCAAAATCATTTAAAGATGATTACAGAAAGTACATTCTTCACAATTTCCATTTTTTCCATTTAGCGGTATTGCATCAAGTGTCGTGCGTGTTCACTGTGCGCACGCTTGTACGAACACAAACAAACAACAACCGAAGAAGAATCTGTGGTTTTGAGTGCACTGGAGGCCTGTCTCTTCCTTGTGTTCACAGGGTTTTTTCAACTTTTCCGCTAGCATTGCTTATTTTACTTGTGGCGGTAAACCAGAAAGTCAGCACCAGGTGAACGAACACGCACATTACGTCATGTCTGCTGAAACGACGCAAGAGTTTTGATCTTGAAACCTTCTCATTTTATTCAGAGGCTAGAGGCTGACAGAGGCCACCGCGGCTCCTTCTGCACATCAGGCTGTTGTTGATGCATGTATGGGTTAGAAACAATGTTATTTGAACCATTGAAACTTCTGTAATGTACTTGTAAGATTAGTTAGCAAAAATGCAAGTTATAATAATATTACAGTGTGATTTGATTTAATCAGCTGACATTTATAGATTTGTCTAGATGAGTAGGTCAAAGATTCAAATTGATATAAAATACAGTAGGCTTTTAATGACATAAGAAGAATGGCACAATTTATGAGGCAATTAACTTTAATTGAAAGGTATATGCATTCATTATGCAAAATGTACTTTTGAGAAAACTGGCCTTCTAAAACCATTGCGGAAAAACTGATATATGTTTAGATTAGCAGGGTCACGGCAACCATCCCCTGTTGCAACTGTCCCCAGTCTCCCATACTTGGGTTGCATAATGTACTCAATGAACTCTATCATACAATCTACATGTAAGAAATTCTGTTTGAGCATGCTATTAAAAAGCGTTTCCCAACCAGGGGTGAGGATATTTCAGGGGATACAATTTGATAATTAATTACATGCATGTGCAGTGCTGCAGCACCTGTTCAGCTAACGACTTGCAGGCCAACAGAAGCCCTCGAGAGGTTTAAAGAAAACCCAACTTTTTCCCTTTCAGAGTTTAGTGTTTGTACGTTTTTTAGATTTCTCACTTTTCCCTTTGCGCCTGAACACATCGTTGCTGACTTTCTCTGCGTCTAATAGAGCGGAGTAACTTTTCTGTTGAGAGCGTGCCTTGGGAAATAGGAGTTGGACTCTGATTTTTGTCTGTATTAGACACTTATGGCTCAGATGCAGGTCCCAGAGCAAGACTTCAGTGTGCATCTGTCTCTGTATAAACAAACATTTACCACCGCCCAGTTTCTAATTAAAGGCTGTAATATTAAATTATTGTCCTGTAATATTATGTGTACTGTTAAGATGTGCATTTTTATTCTCTAATTACTACAGTACTACAAGATAAAAATGAGACTTTAGCTGCAATGTAACAATTTAGACCATAATAGTTTTTTCTTGACTTTTTGTGTTGAATAGTTTTGAGATCCCTTTATTAACGTGTTAGATTTTATTATCAGTGTAAGAAAGTGTTTGTTTGTTTTTACTTAAATTATAATATTTAACTAAACAAATGTTGGATAGCAGTGACATTAAGCATTCAAATAAATTGTAGATTTTTTTTATGTTTCTGAAGGAAATGACAAGTAATGAAGCATCAAAAAAAGCTATAAATAGCATTGTTCTCAGACACATTACTGTTGGTTTTTTATTTATATTTCTGTCCAATAATTCCACTGAAGTTGAACAGTCCTGGTCTGTGTCATGTAGCGACTGTCCCATAATAAAAATACTTCTCCAGGTCAGTAGTTTCAGTCAGTAGCACAATAACTACATTAATGTCAGAGTCTCATTGAATTAGTTGGTTCAGACTTCACCTTTGATTTTTCATTTTTAATTCTGTTGTTTCTAGGGCTGTACTAGAATAATCGAATATTCGAATATTCGTTCGGTGGGGTGGCATTCGATTTTCAGTTTTGAGATTCGAATATTCTTTGTAACTGCCGCATTTTCATTTCTGTTCATTTTCTGTGTAAACTGTTATTTGGTGTGTTTTGTGAAGTGTCACCAGAGGGCGCTGTAGCGCAGAGTTAGATTTGTATACGCAGTGGTAGATTGATTAGAGCAGAAGTAGCGATCTAACTAAACCAAGAAAGGATACATGAATAAGAGAATAATTACGCTAAAAGTTAAAGTTTAAATTTATAAGGTGTTTCTGAAAATCTCCAAAGCTAATCCCTCTCATGGTACTCAGCCAACGAGGTTTGTTTTGTCTGTTTTATTTTCTAGAAGTTAATGTATCAATTGTACTTATTTTCGTTAAGCTAGCTGTTGTTTTATCTGTGTGTTTCATCAGTTTTCACGGTGTTTTTATGGCGCTATTGAAAGGCGGATGCTAATAAATTCATCAGTAGAGGAAACCACTTGTGTCTAAAGTATTCTTGGGAATTACATTCTTTTTTTTTTCAACACGTGACTTTCGTCGCGGACTGATTCTCACTCATGCTTGATGCTAGTGATTTATTTCATCTCATACTGAATAGGTACAAAATGCCCAAGACCTCAGCTGTTTGGGAGCACTTTAAATTAAGTGAGGATGACAAGACAAAGGCAGTGTGTCAAATATGCGATTTGAAACTGGCCTACCACAACAGCACCACAAGTTTGAAAAATCACCTGAGTTCTGTAGTACAAACACATTTACGATGCGAAGAGTGAAAGCGTGAAAGATGATACAAATGCAAACCGACACTATTATTATATATTTAGCCCCACCCACGAGCTTGAATATTCGATATTGATTGCCACCTAAGCTTCGAAGCTCAAAAAATGGCATTCGAAACAGCCCTAGTTGTTTCATAGTATCCCGGCAGACATTATGGGACCATAAACTAATCAGATGTAATACATTTTATATGACCGCTTTCTTAATAATCATCGACACGTATAAGACGGAAAAGACAAGACAAGACAAAAATCTCTGCAATAATGGAAAAAAGCATTTTCTTCCCCTGTATTTCTTTGAGTATTCTCCTGACAATAAAGTCAAAGCAATGATCCCTGCCTCACAGAGAGAGCACTCCCGCAGCTTCAATGTCTGCAGTTGGTTTCATCTGACTGAGATCATCTGGAAAAGTCCACTCCAGACCAGAGAGTATTGATTTGTGTTTTAGGTAGTGTTTGACATTCTCGCAACTGACTACCTGAACTTTGGATCTATTTATACAAGACGCCTTGGAGGAACAGGAGACAGTAAAGTATAGTGCCTGAATGAAAAGACAATGAGAAAGTGAAAAAACGATAAGAAAACCCGAAGTGAGAATAGCCCAAGACATAGAATGGATGCTGAAGACAGACAAGAGGGAAAAAACAGAATTCCTTCTGATGGTTGTGGTGGAGTGGAGATTGGTTTGTGAGAGGAGATGCACCCTGTAGTTGTAGGTAGGCAGATACACATTCAAATGCTTAACATAAAGCTGGACTTGTGTATGATGTGAATTTATATTGTTAGCTCTTATCTTCTTTACTGTAGAATCCAGTCCTCAAAATATATTTGCAGTGGGGTGTGCGTTGTTATTCAGGGCATAAGACAATGATCCATAGTGCATTGTTAGGAGACAGTGAAATGGTCAATAAAACAATGTGAATTGTATAATTGGATGTGCCACACGACCAAGAATTGCCTCAATTTAACAAACCCTTAACTGTTAGCTCCTTGTACAGCATCAAATGAATACTGTATCTGCATTACTGCTACAGGCTGGGGCTGGACTGAGAGAGATAAACCTGGAGAGTATATTAACTGGGTTTCAGTATCAAGGATTTAAATGAATCATCCTGAGAGAGAATTGTGGGATCTTATTTGACTTGTTAAACTCAGAGCTAGAAGTTTAAGGTAAGCTCTAAACCTTGGTTTGGGTCCATGTGCGAAGTATACTTTATTTACATATGTACACGTTTACAAATTGTTTTCAGGGTATTTCCTTGTATTCACCAACTTTTTGGCAGTTGGCCAAAGGAAGTTGGCCATTGTAGACAGAGACCACTTCCTTTCAAAATAAAAGCTTTAGGCTATGATAACACATTTTGACATGTTTGGTGTTTATCAGGTGTCATTTTAGACTATAAACACCAGAGTACCATTACACAAAATATAATTATAACAAATATATGATCGGATTTCATGTTATTTCTCTGACATTTTGCCACTTGTGACATGACAGCTCTGTTGTAGGCTATATTTAATGATAGAAATCTGGCGCCATCTGTTTCACAAATGGATGGATTGACATACAACCAATCATGAAATGAAAGCACTGTGTTAGCCCACCACGTTTTAGTGATTACAATTGGTCCAATAAGATTTCAAACCAAGTGGAAATTAAATTAAGGAAAAGATTTCAGAGCCATTTCACAGAGAATTAAATTAGTATGGCTGACCAGGCTACAGTACACTCTGGTCTCCAACACTAAATTTATACAGCAATACTGTATAAATACCCCTGTCCCAAATATAATGTGACTAATGTTAAGTTCTAAAATGTGTTGCAATGCTACAAAGTTTGCTTCACAAACAGTAAAGACTTGCAAAGGCTCCCATTTTCTGCTGCTTCTGTCTCCCATCGCTTTCGCAGATCTTATCTTTCACTTGAGCATTGCTGCTTTGTCACTGGTGAAAGCTACAATTATACTGCCAGTCTGTGTGGCAGATCGCTGACTGGCTCCTTACCCCTTACTGAGTACCCCCTTCTGCCAAAAAGACATATGCCACAACCCTATCTCCCGCTTCAGCTGAAATGTAGAGGATCGAATGAACGCCACTCAGAATCCAAACACAAAAGTAAAGTAACACATGTTGTACTAGCCCGTAGATAATGCCTCACTGTTTTATGACGGTGTATGTTCTCAATGACCTTTACAGAAATCCCACAAGGTTTTTTTCTGATTTAAAATGGATGAGGCAGAGTCCTAAGAACATGTCTTAAAAGGGCGAGGGATGTGTCATACATAACAGTTTGGTATTCACATGTGTCTTGAAAGCAGTATTTGTTCTGCTTTTTCATGCACTGCAGGACATTCAAATAAGCCAGCTGAATGAATAAATACACCTCATCAACTAATCTTTGTACGGGACTGATAATTTTAGAGTTTAGAGTTTATTGTTGAGTGACAAAGAGCAGAGATTAACATCAAGGGGCTACTTTCCATATGAGAGGAAGATGGAGTGAACAAGAGTGTAATTCCCGTCAGTTACAGCTTTAGCGTCTGGGGCTTAGCAGAAATAGCCCTGATTTAAATCGCCTCAGACACTGGATTTAGCAAGAGATACATGAACTACGTCAGCACCTATTCATCTATTGTTGGTGTGAAGAACCAGCCATTTGTTTTCAAGTTGAAAGCACCAAATGGCTCTGTCTGTTAGTCTTTGTTCTGTTTTGTGCATGCTGAAAATAGAAAGAGTGGTTGGTGTGGTTCTCCAGTTTAGTAAGAAGAAAACAGAAAATGTCTCAGAGTAATCTTTCATCATGTTTGTTTTTTTGTTTTTTTTCACCATGATTAATTACACTATAAACTAGGGATGTAAAGATATGAAGTTCTCACTGTACAGTATTATTACCGCTGAACTGATTCTGAGTGCAAAGGATCATGGGCTCTGTAGTTGCCTCATACACTCTTGTGATATTTTCAATACCGTTACATCCCTATAAACACCTTTATTTAAACACCATTCAATTTGAAAGTGTTTCTTCTGAATGTAAAGGAATGAGAAGGTTTTTGAAAGTGAAAAGTAAGTTTAAAGTCAATATTTGAATGATTTTGAAGCTTGTGCATTTTCTGGTGAAATGGGCCATTCCAAGAAGGTTTTTGTTTTTAATATTCTGCTGACATATTTGCATAAAACCCATCCAAATCATCTAAATGCAAAACTGTGACACTGATTAAAAATAGCATTGCTTTAACAAAAGGTTTGACATTTCATTGCACAGCCCATACTCCTACGCAGTGTGTTCAATTAAAGATTAGAACACAGAAATGCAACATAACATCAAGTAGAAGTGTTTATTTTCTGACATAGGCCCGAATAAAATTGAAGATGGCATATTTTTCCACTATTCCATGACTTCTTCTCTGTTGCCTTTCTTTAAACAATTGGCTTTTGGCAATTGGCTTTACTTCAACATTATTGTGCCTGTCACATAATTTGGCTTTAGTGAAGACCTGCAAACTCCTCTCAAGAAGAGCACACAAGCGCTTTTCAACTGAGAATGAAATACGTTACTTTAAACAAACATAAGCATCTAAACGCAGTAAATGAAATGTATAAAATGACAAATACTTCTGAAGCTACCATTTTGCAGATTACGTAAACCACAGTTTTTGACAGACAAAACCAGGCTCTTTAGTGGAGAGTAGGCCTTTCTTTTGTTTAATCACCTTATATTATATTTAGGGCCGGGACTCTATTAAAAAAATTAATCTAATTAATTAGAGGCATTGTAATTAATTAATCAAAATTAATCACATTTTAATTGCATATAAATATTTGACCTGAGTATTTTTTCACATGGATTTTTACTATACCATTGAATAATGACTGAATACATAAGCTTAATCAACTAAATATTTTTTATTTATTTCAGTCCAGCAGACCAGTGCAATGTTTGCCATTGAGTGTAGCAGTGCAGTTACCCTGGTCCTGATCATCTGGTGGAGTGTGGGTTGGGTGTGGGTCCTTGTAACTTTACTCAGAGTCGGGTTAACGTCCACACTAACTCCTGTGTGTTTTGTGTTGAGGTGATATTTTGGGCCCGATGTGATGCAATGATACGCAAATTCCTTCTTCGTTCATGTTGACTGTGGTTTGTTGTTGTCGGAAGTCAAGAACGCTAGTTGGTGCTCCAGTATAATCGGTCTGTCGAAACTCATTCATTGAAAAATGTTCTTAATCTTAATTAACACGTTAAAGTCTGGTAATTAATTAATCTTAATTAACGCGTTAAAGTCCCGATAATTATATTGTAAAAAAAAGACCTTCAGACGTCATCTTGGCTTTATTATCAACAATTTTATTAAATGAGAATTTTTAGTCTTTTCAGAACCTTTGGCCAATTACACATGGTTGCTTCTGAAAAAAGGAGCACTCCCATTGGTCTACACTGATGTCAATAAGGAAGTAATGGCTACTGATAAAACTGAGAAAGTGCATTTTCAGCACTGGATACATCTTTTAACACAACAAAACAATGTAAAGAAAATTAAAACATAAACAAAGAAAAGGGATGCAATGTAAAACGGGGAGAAATATTAGTAATTCAATCACGTAATGGTTAAGGAGGTGGAGATAATCCTGAACAATCTCAGGGCCATCACTAAGCAAATAGAACCAGAGAAGAATCACAAATAAAATAACTAATGTAGATCTTCTCAATTTAACCCATATTCTTTTTTTCACTCCCCCTCCCCTTCGTGTTTTGTGTTTTGTGTGTGTGCCTACTTGTTGTGGAGCCTCCAGTTAGATATGATAGTACCCATACATCACATCAGTTAATTTTTTGATGAGAACTTGAGACCACTTTTAGTCTGTTGCAACTGACATGGAAGGAAGGTTCAAAGCATTAGTGTGAAATAAAACTCCTTTTTGTCTTGAATGTGTTGTAGAGTTAACATAAAAGCACACTCTAAAATATTTGGCACTTAAACTCCATTAACACTCTGAATTAGCTGACCACTTAGCACCCCTGATGGGCCACTTTTAGTGACCCACTTTATTCACCAGGTAAAGAAGATGAACTTAAGTCCTGCTTTCTTTGCTGTGGCATTAAAATCCCGTCTTTTCAATGTGAATTTGTGAAGGCATGTCATTAACTTTAATATGTCAGTGTGTCCCGCTCCTGCTCCATCAGTCTTTGAGAAGACAGTAGTGACCGTTAAGGGCCATAAAATGTGCTTGGCTTAACATGGCTTATCAAATCAATCATAAGCGATGAGGTGCTTTACCAGCTGACTGTCGAGAAAGAACAGCCCGTTCTTTTGTTAATTACATGTCCTCTTTGATTCTGCAAGTGCTCTCATAAGATTAGAGTGCTGCTTTCATGTCCTATTATAGCAATCCTTGGTCACATCTGGTGAATAGTATCAAGGTGGAAACACTATAAAAGACCGGGATGTGTGTGACCAGAACATGTATAAATAAATATGTGAGTCTACATGGCTGCACAGATAAAAATTACAATTGTAGCTCGGTTTAGACATTCACATTGAATGGAACCACTGTCAATTCTACACAAGTGGAGCAGACAGATCAATGGCTGTGCAGAAACTTCTCCAAAGATACATCAAGCTGGAGGCCCCTCTCAATAGATTAAGCCTTCAACAAGATGAAAGGATGTACAAATTATACACAGTGGGTTATTTATTATTATCCATTTCCTCAGCTAAGTTAGTCAGTGGTTCTAATGTTGGAGTGGAGTTTTACATTGCACTGTTGTTAAACTGTTAAAAAACAATCTTTCTCTTCAGATAGGTACATATCCAGTCACATGGAGCAATTGGAAAAGCTCCCCAGTGAGTCAGTGCTCATCAATCACCAACAAATTTTAAGCAGCGGCCTTCATTACGCCCTTCAAATCCCCATTCACAGCTCTGTCGCCCATGTGACACTTACAAATCGATGTTGCAGTAATGAGTTATACAGTAACTTTTTATTTATTTATTATCCTGTGGGTAAGATCTTTTTGGACAGACTGCAAACAAAACTTCCAGGATCTTGGGATGCCAGGCCACAGTGGACCTGGGCTGGCTCATGTCAAAAGGAGGACATAATTATAACAATGGACAACATTTAAATGAACTTCAAAACACAGTACTTAGAAGATAAAAAGGCAAGTCAAAAGAAAGCTGGACATAAGAGAACAGACCTAGAAAAACATTTGGATTTTACAAACAAAGCAAAGCACACTACAAACTCATAAAACAGTTCTCTTCACCACAAGATGACGGTAAACAGACCACAGAGAGTCTGTTTAGCTTTGACAGGGCAAAACTCTTCTGAAAGTATCAGCAATGGCGAGTCTGACAACAAAAGGTGAATGATATGTGACCAGACGGCAAGTTGGATTTGTTTCATTCCAGTAAAAGCAGAAAAATGGATCTGTTACTCAATATTTCAAGAGATTAGTGAGTGACACGCTGGAAAACAGGCCACTACACTGGATCCTAGCAGAGTCGTATTTGTAAAAATTACACTAAAATTACCCTACTGTTCTGTCTTCTAAGCTTATACGTATCTACTGGTGAACAAACGCCTGTGACAGTGAGGTCTTCTTTCTCTGCTGGCAAAAGGTTACGCAGGGTTGCTTTAAAGATGACATGTCTTTAAAGAACATAAATGTTCTTAGACAGTAAGAGCATTGAAATTAAATTGGATCATAGTAGCCAGCTACATTTAGTAAGAGAATTAATACATTTTAATTGTATAACTACTGTTAAATACTAACAGACATTTTACTGTTCCCTTTTCCTGATTTGATTGTGGATGTAGAGCAGTAAAAGTGAGCTGAAACCTTTGTTTAGGGAGTCGTTGACCCCCCAGGTTGCCCTTTGCAGGTGGACTTAATGTTTCCTCAGAGGCAATCTGGATGTGAACTACAGTACTCCTTGTGGTCATTGCTCTTACCTATTATATTGTTTTCAGAAACCTTTCCTGTTACGCCAATTCCACTCTTGGAGCCTGTAACGGAAATGATAAACGTTGCCTTGCATTGTGGACTGAAACTACATAATCAATGAGAAATAACCAGAACATACAACAATATGTCACTACTCTGGGCAGGTAAATCATTTAAATAAAGTTTATGCCAAAGTTGCATTTTATTTATTTTACCACATTTGAAAAGTTTTTTATTCCCCCTTTATTTGAATTTGAATTAAACCCCTTTAGATTGAGCATCTCATTTTCAAGGGGGACCAAACATGAAAGAGTTTACATTATCTAGAACAGTTTACACAGAACATAATGCAATAGACAATATAGACAAACAGTTCACACAACAGGACATTGTTGCTCACACAACTCTCTCCCCCTCACGACCATCTCAGAGTCAACATGATTACAATTACCAATAGACAGTTTGAACAAACTTGAGGAAGGTTGTTAAAAAATATAGAAGAAGGGGACCAAGAGTGGAACCCGGTGGGACACCTTTTCCATAATGAGTCTAGACTGAACACCTATAAAAACAACAAACTGACGTTGGTTATGAAAATGAGCTTTAAACCATGAAAGAGCATTTCTATCGAGACCTATTGATTGAAGTTTAGCCAGAAGTTTAATAGTGGTCTACAGGTCAAAAGCTTTTGAAAGGTCAAGAAATATAGCACCTGTGTATTGGTTTTCATCAAAGGAACATTTTTCTTAAATTTAAGATGAATCTTATCAGAAATCTAAGAACAGAAATCAGATTGGTAGAGCGAGACAATAATTGGTTAAGGTAACTATATAATTGCTGGAAAATATATTTTTCTAATGTTTTTGTAATTGTGCAGATGATGGAAATTTAAAATCACATAAAGATGGCCTCATCAGTCTGCTGTCAGTTGAACATATTAATAATTCATCTCCTTCTTTGCACAATCTTTCACATATAAAAAGATGTTTTTTTATGTTTGGTGGTGGGTGTTTTCTACTAAGGTCTCTTTTGTAACATGACTGGGTATTGACAAAAATGAACAAGTAACATTGAGTCTGCTTTGTGAACTACAAAAGTACATCTCCCCTTTTGAGGACTCAAGATTTTTGTTTGTTTTTTTGCTCATAAGACACACATAAGTGATAGCTCAAAATGAACTGCTTCTGTCTATGATGTGCTGTACAATATATATCCTCCAATATATGTCCTCACGGTAATACTGGGAATAGATCACTGTCTTTTATGTGTTTATCTCATCTCAACAACATAAAAAAAAAAAAACAAGGTGAGTGTTAGCTAATAATACAACCGCTTATGTGACTTTTATTTACTTGTTTTTTTCCGTCTGTCTCGGGGACTCAGTGTACTTCAGTTAATTTTGGGGACTGGAGCTAAATGGACACATATTGTATTCTGCAAACAGTGCCTGGAATGAATCCACAGAATCAATTATGCTCTTAGGGATGTTAATGTGGGAAATGGAGACGGGACAGTCTGTAACAACAGGTTTGGTTGCCTTACAAAAAGAAAACATGATCACAATGATGAATACACAAAATTTGCTGCATACTCATAATAAGTCAAAGCTTCAAAATGTAGCCAAACAACAGGATGATGTGCGGTTAGTTAATGAAACCTGATGAGCTTGAATTGAACATAATGCTTTCTGTCCTTTCTGACTTGCCTAGTTTATTAACCCTTGGCTCCTGTGAACATCTACAAAATGCCACGTCATTGATAAAAGATGCATAAAACAAACCAGGATAAGGGAGAAGTGTTAAATTACTTGCGAGAACATATACGTGTCTCTTTTGCATTAGCACTCTGGGCACATAGAATATGTAAATGAAATGCACACTGCTCATTGGAGTTAGACGCTGTGAATTAGGGATTTAGAAACTGACCTCAGCAAAAAGAATCCTGAAAATGATGTGTTATATAATCTGAGAATTGATATGCAATATGAGTACTATGTGTATAATGACAATAAACCTTTCATTCATTCTGTGTTTAAATGTATGGGCATTGGGAGCATGCAAAAACAATTCATCTTGGTGTGGTAAATGTAAATTTACTTTCATAGGGTACTTTGATATGAGCAACTGTACACTGAATGGGAACCTGGGCATTTAGTGCAATAAAGCAAAGCAATTCAGGTTGAATGTGTTGACATCAATACAGTCAGGTGTTCAATGAATCGAATGCTATGATTATTATGTGTTCGGGCTCCCATCAATAATACATAAATATTTAAAGTTATCTATTGTTTTCATGCAAATGCAGTGGCGTATAAAATAAAAACAAAAAATCACTTATGTGATGGGACATATGACGGCAAAAGACCAAAACTATTAAGCATTACTTACTGCTGAGGCTGAAGCAGTAACCACTTTTCCACATGCATTATCTATGTCATAATGTTTGCCCTTTCTTCTTTATAATTACAGTGGGTCGCTGGAGGATATGCAAATTCCATCTTGGCCTGCACCAATTATTACATATTTCTACGGCACCTTTTCTAACACATGGACACATACAGCACATACTTTAGGCCTACACTTTCCAGAGCACTGGTTAAAAAGCTATTTGTAACATACTCCTATGTAATTTTTTATTGGAAATCTGAAAGGGTCTAATTATACTTTTAAAATTTAAATCGTCATTGGCAGTGGGGTATGAATTGGAGTGTTAACGAGATAGCACTCAAAACCATAATTATGAGCACTTAGTCTATACAATTAATGTGTGCCAGGGGATTTAAACACACACTCTCACTGCTCTGCATTATTCATAGTCTGTTGCTTGTTTTTTGAACAAATGCACTTTGTTCCAATATAATGTTTCATGCTACTTTATTAGCCTGGCCAGCCGCAACAAACTCTTTTTCTTTCGGTTTGGTATACCAGGCTACTGCTTTATTAGTTTACATCATTCATTTAAAACCACCAAGGTAATTCTACTAATTAGCTTAGTATGATATAATTTGATTTAAGTGGCTCGTGACTCCCTCTATTGGTGCAAAAAGATAAGGCAACACTGACAACAGTTTTGGATTCTTCTCTAAAGAAAAGAAAAAACATTGTAATTCATTCATTGTAATCCCTTACTGTTTATTTATCTGAAAGCATGTTGTATTAAGAATCTTCTGTGAAAAAACAAGGCCTCAAGATATCATCATGGTTTCAATTTCAAGGATTTAAATAGATGAGAATGAGCGGCTTTCAAATGCTTTCTCTCAAAAAAGAACCACTCCTATTTGTCAACACTAATGTCAACAAGGAAGTGTTGTGTCTGAATCGATACATTAATCACTAAATAGTGCACTATATAGTGGTTATAACGCAATTTTGTAGAGGTGTCCGAATGTCTAGTGACTGAAATGTAGTGCACTCAAAGTTTCCCACAATGCATTAGTAAAAGTAGCGATGGTCACAAGACGGTCAAAATAGACCATAATGCTTTGCGAATTGTCGAAGGAGGGCAGCGCAACTGTGACTTATCTTTAAAATATACAAGTTTGAATGAAACGAGTTAGTTTTACATTTAAAAAAAACATTTGTCACAGTACTGTTGGGGGATGAGGTGAGGGATTGGTGACTGGGACAGAAGAAAATATCAGTTAATGCATCTTTTATTGCAGGGCTAACACTTAGAGACACTTACAGACCGACAACATTCTCGCTGTGATATACTCTAGTCTAAATACATATCGTATTGTCATAAGATCAAGTTTTAGCATCCACCTGAGCAGTTGTTTACAACACAACGTAGATGTATTGTCAATATAAATGGACCAAATAGCACAATATGTTCTCGCAAGGCCAAGCACAGGTCAGGATGTTTCTGAATTGTGAAAAGCATCTCTGTAATTATCAAGGTTACAGTTGCCTGACAGCAGCTTACCATCCAGTTACCAGTCCACTAGGGGTCATGTTGTTTCGTTATACAGTATGTCCTGGGTCACTGTGACAGAGACAAAAGAATCCTGCACAATTTAATGGACATAGGCTATGGACAGTGAATTTAATGAATGATATGTGCTCCTATAAATGCCAGCCAGATGATAGATGATAAGCCCAGAGTGACTCCTGAGTGCCCTGGGCAGAATACAACTACACACACGAATAGAGAAGATGGATTTTATGATTTAGCAGCTACCAGCAGCATGTGTTATTTGGCTTGTTGTAAGCGTAGTTGCACAGCTTGGTTGCAAAATGAAAGAGCATTTTTCATTAAGTATGTCGATGCCTCTGAATGCAGATGTTAAGAGCAGCTTTACCGGTTCCACTGGTGGCAAAACAGAGACATGTTGCTGTTGATGATGAATGTTGCAGTACAGTCATCATGATAGACACAGAAGGCAGCAGGGTGTTATTTATTTATGGCCAAGGCTCACCCTAAGTGAAAAATGATTCTCAATTCGTTGGATACCTTTTTATAACCCATTTCCTATTTTATACAGTTTAATTAACTTTTCTCGGTGATCCTTTGACAATTCTTTTGCTTTCCCCATGACTCAGAATACAGAAACTTCAGTGCAGCACTTAATGAGAGATGCAAGTCTGTCAGGAGTCCAGAAACTCACTGACCTTTTATACACACACTGATTAGCAAGCAAGCAAACAGATCACAGGTGAGGATGGTTACCTTTAGTAGTCATTCAAACTTGTTTGTGTCAACTTATGTGCATATTATCAGGCCAAAATTAGGGTCATTTGGGTCATTTCTGTTCAGTTAAAAAGAGTAAACACAGTTGTTTGACGAATAATGGATTCACCCAACCAATAACTATGAGTGAATTTTGTTTTTTTTGTGTTATCATTTATATTCTCTGAATAATTGCCAAATAAATTACAAATTCTGC
The DNA here is from genome assembly GCA_024416835.2 of Perccottus glenii. Lineage (NCBI taxonomy): Eukaryota > Metazoa > Chordata > Actinopteri > Gobiiformes > Odontobutidae > Perccottus > Perccottus glenii. Next base: position 20,868,937 of record CM044557.2, read on the forward strand.
CAGGGTTAACCTTTGAGCACAACTGTAAATCACACTTAGGAGACAAATTATGGCCCAAAGTCACTTAATGTATTAAACGTAGCATATATTTTTTACCCTGATAAAAACACATTCAATTATTACAAATGTTTTATGCATAAGTCACATGCAACAGTCTTTTGGGGGAAGGGATTAATTCTGCAATATCGGATGTTGTAATCTTTGTATAAGGCTGCTAAGTGTCTCTTTTGATAATGACCTTTTAACAAAAGAATTGTGTAAGGAGCCAAACAAGAGACAAAAAGCAGCTGTAGCTGCGAGGGCTGCTGTCAGTAGATATGCTACAGGCTGAAGCATTAACACTCCTGATGGTCCATCTGTCCGACTTGTTGGCTAGTGCAATATATCCTCCATGTAAAGCCTATATTACTTTAATAATTTACTGCTACTGCATTTGGTCACAAGGAAGAAGGAAAGAGAAATACCTTCTGCTGAGTACTTGGCATTAAGATATCAACTTGTAATCCACTAGCTCTGAAGCTCCACTGTGTACCTATAATCACTGTTATCACTGTTCAAATGCTTGAAGTGTATTAAGTGTCACTTAGACTTGGGCCAAGATATTGAATTCAGTAAGTAACTTGATTTTTGTAAAGACTGTGGAACAAAAGAGTAAAATTATGTCTGAGTAGATTCAATTAAAAATAATAATCAGTTTATAAACATGGATGTAACAGATTTCAGAGCTGTATGTTTAGTGTGAATTTGTTTGTATGTGACATCATTTAGCTTCCTGAAAAAAATAAAGATTTTCTTTTTTTTTTTTAAATTGCAAATGTGACATTGTTTTTCACCAGTCAATTGTGCTAATCATTGTCCCCCTTAAAATAAATCAAAGCAATTACAATTTAGCTTTATTTACTTATAGTCAGTGCTTAAGTAAAGCTGGAGGTGGGGGAACATAGAGATAATATTTAAGGGAAGTATTCCCCAGCATCAAGAAGGGAAAAGGGTAAAGGGACATATGTTGTTATGAAGACTGCATTTTAGCTTTTTGCGTCTAAATGATGTCGTTTTAACAAACAAATGAGCAATTTCCACAGACTAAAATGTTTAAAAACAGGCTACATTAACTTTTACTTTAAGAAACCGTCTTCTGAAAAAAAGGTGAGGTTTCCGATTTAGGAGGTGGGGGAATATATTCCCTCCGTGTTCCCCCACAAATTAAGCACTACTTTAGTTTGGTGGCTTTACATCAGTTTACACTAACATCCTACATCATCATATGTTATTTTCTGCAGATCCCATGCATGCACTTGTCTTTTGTAGAAATGCTGATACTTACTCTGGTGACCACAGAGGAACATGCTGTGTTTTTTTACTCAGTTGGATCAGTATATTAAAAAATATTTACAACTGCAGGGGTATTTTGGTGCCTCTCTGAAAAATGGAAATGAGCAACATAGTAAATAGAAGTGTTCATCGGTTCATGAGTGCTTTGTGACATGTTGCAAAGCAGTAAATATTTATCTAAATAAGGTACCTATATGTGGCTTATTGGCTATGACCTAAGCAAAACTACAGCTGCTAAACTTGGACATCTTTATTGTATAGTTTCATAGAACATAATTTTACAATTTTCCTTCTTGAGGCTACTGAATGTATCATATTCAGTCAGCAACCCTTTAGTGAGTAGCAATAGAGACTGGTGCTCTCAGTGGCAAATGGGGAAGCCCATTATAGCTGCTTTTACAAAAGCTTTTAAACCACTTCTAGGTAAATCTTATTAAAGTCAATGACACACAAAAGCACAAACATGCTTTCTTGCCACCCAAGTTTAACATGCTAGTCTTTGTGGTTATATTCTTTTCACTTATTTATCAATCTAAAGAAATAAAAAGACGAATAAATAAATAAATCAGAAAGGCAATGCATGTATGCTGCTCCAAGAGTGGCATCTAGCGTCCATTTTGCGCGTTACAGGCAGCACTGAAGGTCGAATTACAGTAGCCTTAATATATTCTGATATCTCTTTTGATGCACTGGCTCTAAATTGATCTGTATTCATTTCTATATTCCCTATAACTCTGTGGTCATTTGTAACTGTTTTGGTACGTTGTAAAGTGAAGACAGATCTTATCCATGTAGCCAATATTCATTCAATGCGCCCAGTTGCAGTGTTTCACTTCCGGTCACATGTTGATGATCAGCTGACATCAAGCTGCTTCTTCTTTTGATGCTCTCCTAGCTGTCCTCATCCGTCGACGGATAGTGAGACTTGTATTCATTTTATACCATTTGGCTGGCATCAAATTGATATTTGAGCCAAACACCTCTTGCTCGTTGAGCGGGAATATCGCCGGATTGATGCTGTTGGAGTGTATGATGAACGGACACGCTATTCTTTACACGGGGGTCACTCTGGCCTTCTGGAGTACCATCTTAATCGTCGGTAATGCTCGTTTTATTAAAACCAATTCTGATATGAATGAATGATCCTTCGGGACTTTTACACAAATAGTAAGGCATTTGTTGCTTAGCCTCTCCCGGCGTATAGCATTTGTCTATATGACTGCATTCAGGAACTAATGTACGATAGGTAATGCAAGCGTATGTTGGCTTGTTTTTGCATATACTGTCATTATACACTTGTTGCTAAGAGATAACAGTTTGCAAACTGTTAAAACTGATATTTTTGTCACGTCTAATTTGTATCTTTTTGCTCCTCACTAGCCATAACTAGCATTGAGCTAACGTCGCATAGCTAATGTAGATGTAATGTAATGTAAAACTGTTTCTCTGACAGCTGTGTAATCTGGGCCTCTTTTGGGCTTCAGTGCAGTTTTTATCTACTCTGTTAATAATAGTTTGGGTGTATTACACTGTAATATTTTAAACAAGAACTTATCACGTGATAGTCTCAAGGCAATGACACTTAAACTACAACCTCTCCAAAGACTTTGGCACATGAATGTTACTCTACCTTATGTCTAGAAACAAAAACAAATATAAAAAAATCCATACAGGACATTGACACAAGTAAATGCATTGTGTAAAAACCCAACAGGTAAAATCTAAATGGCATTTCTTAATTAAGAATTTTATTTTGTTTCCTTAGGTATCTGCTACACAATTTTTGACCTGGGATTCCGGTTTGACATAGCATGGTAAGTTGTTTGATAAGATGATAATGTTATAATCCACTTGATTTTCCCAGATTGTACAATTGCACAAGTGCTGCTTCGCTTTAAGTCTGCTTTAAGTCTCATTGCATGAAGACATCACTTTAGGGATGTTGCAAATGTTTTATCACTCATGGCTGAAAATGTAATTGTTTACTACTTTAGTCAGTGTTTTCCTTAAGCTCTTGATGTACAATTTAGGTGGTTAAAATCCATACAAGAAAACCCTATACTGTGAAGGACAAACCACAAAATCGGTTTAAACTTTTCTCCAACAGGTTCCTGACGGAAACCTCTCCTTTTATGTGGGCTAACCTGGGCATTGGCCTGGCGATATCGCTTTCTGTGGTGGGTGCAGCCTGGTAAGTACCCAGCTGTAGAGTAAATCCTAAATGCTATTTAAATGGATGTTAACATTATTTGCTACTTTCCAGGGGCATCTACATCACAGGCTCCAGCATCATTGGTGGCGGTGTCAAAGCTCCTAGAATTAAAACTAAGAATTTAGTCAGGTTGGTTAAAGTTCATAGATTAAAATATTCTTCACATGCTGTACTTAACATGGTTTTTAAAATCATACATTTTTTTCTACTACAGCATCATCTTCTGTGAAGCCGTAGCAATTTATGGAATCATTATGGCTATTGTCATCAGCAATATGGCTGAGGTAAGCAATTGTATTGATCTGTACAGATGTGGCACTAAATCAAAATTGAGGAAGTTTTTCTTGACGTTTGAGTTATTTGGGAACAGACATTATGAATCATTGAATCATTGTTACTGTTTATACAAATAATCTTTTGTTTCCCTTCAGAACTTCAAAGGAACAACCCCTGAAACCATTGGGGCAAGGAACTACCAAGCTGGTGAGTGCTTGACATGAGGTTGAAAAAGCCAGGTGGGGACTACATATTATACCTTTTAAAACGGTGGCAGACTGGTTAGCACTCCGGCCTCACAGCATGAAGGTCCTGGGTTCGATTCCCATCCAGGGCAGGGCTTTCTGTGTGGATTTTGCATGTTCTTCCTGTGTCTGTGTAGGTTTCCTCCGGGTGCTCCGGTTTCCCCTACCACCAAAAACATGTACAATATAGGACTACAGATGAAAATTAGCTGTTAAGCTATAATCTGGTACAAGCATCTCTGCTCTGGCGTACATTGTACGCTGTCCTAAAGAAATAAAACAAATCTAACTTATTGTCGATGCTTGCAGCTGTAAAATGGATTCATGTTTTTTAATTTTTGTATGAAGGTCCACTGAGATATCTTTCTCACGTGCTGTCTCTCACTAGGTTACTCCATGTTTGGAGCTGGTCTGACTGTGGGCTTTTCTAACCTTTTCTGTGGGATCTGTGTGGGCATTGTGGGCAGTGGAGCAGCTCTGGCAGATGCCCAGAACCCCAGTCTCTTTGTGAAGATTCTCATTGTGGAAATCTTTGGCAGTGCTATTGGCCTGTTTGGTGTTATTGTAGCCATTCTGCAGGTGAGTGAAACAAATGTCATTGGTCACAAACCATAATGGAGTACATATAGTAACTGGTGTAATTCTGTTCCTCAGACGTCGAAAGTAAAGATGGGCGACTAGAAGATGCCCTCTAATCCCAAGAAGATGAAAATGATCTTGCTGGAAATTAAGATGGATTATTGTGTAAATACATCGTCAATTATTAAGTGTCTATTTGCTTGAGCTTGTTTTTAAGCTGTCATTCACAAAATTGGCTGTATGCATCCTACTGTAGGTTCAATGATATGAATGTTGAATCAGAAATGCTTTTTTTAAGCATCAGCTTTCAACACAGGCACTGTATCTTTTTGAGATTTGCAGTTGTGTCACATGGACTAAATTTTTTTGAAGGCTATGTTTGGACCGGTCTTTGTGAATGATGAGTTAAAAATAACACTAGAGTATTTAAAGATTTTGGTGTGTGTGTGTGTGTGTGTGTATGTATGCTGCACTTTTTTTATTTTTTCCTGTGAAGCATAGGGTTGTTAAGCAATGTGTTTACTGCAGTCTGGTCTGTCATAGTTTTTGTTCTGTACTAATAAGGAAGTGCTCTTTAATCTTCAAAGTGGTCCACATACAGTATTTGCAGAGAAAAGTTAGTTTTTTGTTCTCAGAAGAAAAACTGAGTCAGATCACAGCAGTAGATCTGATCTAAATATGTCATTTTCCTTCCTAGCTTACATTCCTACTTCCCTAATTTTAAGATTTCCATTTGAAACCCTTTTAGCATCTTCTAAAAAAAACAAACAAAGGTAGACAGTGAGGGGATTCAAAATAACATGCGTTTAATACATCACCAAAAAGAAAGAAGAGAATAATTTGTTATGCATGAAGTGAATTGTATTTGTTGAGTTGAACCACAAATAGATCATCAAACATTGTCTTTCTGTGTTGTGTTTTTAAAATTTCTTATGAGTTTCCTTCCTAAACACACTAAAACAGAATGTGGGAGATGTTGCACCAGATAACTCAGACTCCTGCTACATCATCAAAGCCATAACTTATATATGTACATTCATGTTAGATCTTTAATGGCAGGGTTGTGAGCTGATTCATCAGGACACTTCATACAATTACAGGTATACAACAGTTTATATTTCATATTAAAACTCTTTGTCATAATGGCAGACCATGGCTGGTTGTGAATGGAATCACTTTTTATTTTATTCCATTGATTCTTGTAAAGTTTTAATTTAAATTGTCAAATTTAATTGTCTTTATAAACGTGCATAACCTGGGCCTTAGGTGAAATGTAATTACAGTGGTTTTGGTGAACCAGGCATTGTACCAAACCCTTGACTTTTGGTGACTAGTTGAATCTATGTGTATGTTATGTTGATGTAATGGTGAACAGATAATAACCTTGTTTTTGACATTGTGATAAACAACAAAAACATTATCCATGTATATGTAAGAAAATAAAATGTTCGAAGACATTAGGACATTTTCCACTCATTTTTGTTTTATTAACTCTCTCAGTTTTGCAAATACATTTTAATGTTACTTCTTGCTTATTAATTGAGCAAATAATTTGATCAGATCCAATTCATATACTTTTTTAGTTTACAGTTTTATGACACTAGAGGGGGCACAATACCACAAATAAAGCACCTGTTCAAGAAGCAAAAAAAAAAAAAGCCTACTAATGATATACTCAGCAAAATATATTAGGAAAATATTTTTTAAGTTAAGAAGTCCGAGTCTGGTGTTATTTAACGAAGTCAGACGTTTTCAACCATTAGTTATTACAATTAGTTTTAGGCCATAAAGGGGTGCCAGTATTTATGGCTGATTTGATAACCTTAAGTAGTGTGTTATAGCGTTGTTTAAAAACATGTAGTACGTTTAAGTTAAAGAGAAGAGAAGGGGACATTGGTAGTTAACATTTTTGCAGAAGAATAAACCTTTCACAAAAAGCGATTCTGCTCACTCCGGGCTTCCGTAGGCAGCAGGAGCGAGGGACCTGCTTGCTGCCACAGTCTGACAGCATCCTTTTCTTTGATTTCATATTATCCTCAACCAAAACACAACGGAGTGACAGAAAACCATGAGGAGAGCATTTTTGTACTCATCGCTTCGCAATAAAATAACATTTCGGGCTTTGTTACCCATTTTTCGAGAGTAACACGCTACAAAATGAGGCTTTTACTCGAAGAAGAGCAGACATAATAGCTTGTCTTTGACAAGAATATAGTTATCTTTAGCCGAGCGAGCTGGGCTCTAGATTTTACTGTTTTTACCCAGTTTTTTTCTTTTAAATATTTGGCAACGATACTCTCACACGGACTGCTTTGTGGTTGTTTTTTTTTTTTTTTCGACTAATGTGAATAAATACAGCGGTGGTCTAACAGAGGATGCACAGAGAGAAGAAGTGCTCGCTTGACAACATCCAAGGTAAGATGCTCTGTCTCTGGGATGTATTGTTTCATTCAGCACTGTAGCATCACGTTGCTTTGTTACTATGCAGCCTTTGTCCTAGTATTCTTCAAGTCTCCTTCTATCTTTAGTTTTATAGCCTATTCAGCTTTATAGCTACTACAGCTCTGTTGTTGTCAAGCACATATCCAACTAGCTGCATCTTTACACCCGCCATACTAGGACTGACTGTTTCCATGCTTTATTCTTCTTCTTCTTTTTTTTTTTTTATAAAACCACTAAACCATAATGTTTTGTTTTTTTTAGTGCACATCATCTTGTGTTTAATAATCTAGTGAGAGCACATCAAGAGGGAAAGTGTAGCCCACAACTGTGCACAGCCTGTATCAGTGGGGAAATGAGATAAGAGAAGGAGGGGGCTTCATCATGATGCTTAAACTAACCAGGCGTTTACACAGAAGCTCTCTACCTTACACCGTAATCCAATGTGACATCTTGCTCATTTATGGCACAGTGTCTCTTAAGGGGCGACTGCTTATAGAGGAGGCTATAGTAGCAAGTGGACTGGAACTGGCCCTCTCTGTGCAGACACAGAGTTAAGTGGGCTTTGGTGTTCGAATTTCATGCTGAGTGTATAAAAGATTTTACGTGTCAGGGGGCCCTATTTATTTTTGATAGTGACTTTTTGAATGGGTTTTCAGTTTGATTTAAGCATTAGAGCTCTTTCTTTAGAAGCCCATTACATTTGAAAGTCTAAATATTATAGCATCAAGGTGGTAGGTTGGCTGTAAGTGGTATATGTGGTTTAATAGAGTATTATGAATCCAGAAAGTTTGAAGACACTAAGCCCATGTGTATTTGAGTTGTTTGAATCAATGTAGCCTATACTTAGCACACTTTAAACATCAGCATTCAGCATGCAAAAGTTGTCCAATTATTTCCAGATTTTTTTATAGATTTCATTTGACCTCCCAGTGTGTTTAGTGATGTTGCACGAGGTTTACTTCAGTGTCTTTGTAGTTCTGAAAGTCACAGCAGCAGTGATTGTCATTGATCATCATTTAAGGCCTTCAATCAGTTCAATAAGACGACATTCAATAAACTTACTTATCTTATATCTTAGAAAAAACACCAAACTGTCTGTTATAGTTTTGTAGGAAGATAGTGCAGTTTATTTTAAATGTTCTGGAAATAACTTGGCGTGTGGCCCAGTAAAAGTGAATGCACCCAGCCAAGAAATAAACCCAAACATAACACTGTGTAAAAAGCAACAAGTCTTTTTTTGATTTTAAACAGATAATGTCCTATATTATGACTCAGTGAGCTGTAAGATTCTTGTGGTCCAGGCCAGTGTTTTGTCGCCAGTGTTTGGCTATAGCTATGTGTTATGCCTCCACCATTTTGTTTCATCTACGATTTTTTTGAACCTATTATTATAACCCATTATTATTTTAATTGCAGTCTATAATGAAGCATACATATTTCAGTTCTAAAATATGCTGCTTTTATGTTTGAGTTTGTCTAGAAATATATTTATAAAATAGTTTGTTCAGCTACTGCAAGTTAGTTTTTTCTGATTTTTCTTTTTGTGCTAGTAAAATAGCTGGTGTTACATGTTATGTTATGTTGAAATCCATTCAAATATATGCACAAATAGGTTTGATATTAAAGACAATATATGTAAAGAGAACAAAGAAAACCCCTCTTCTTACATCACGCTCTACATTAATGCCAAAGAAATGTTACCAATAAAGTATAAATAAATCTGTCAAAACACTCTTAAGGGAGCCACTACTTTTATTTTGACAGTGATTGGTTATTGCAGCCATCAATCTTCCATCTTATATTTCCTGGATGATGATGGGCTGGAGACTCCTCCACAAGGTCGATGTTATACTCCCTGAAAACAAAGCCAAAAGATAATACGTTTCAACTTTAATGTTCTTAGGACCTAGAGATATGGGTCTACACTTTTTCTGTTAATACTTTTTCTGAATACTGCTTTTCCGACTATTCACTAACTGCCAATTTTTATAAAATAGCACTAAAAACTAAGAGGGTTGATAAAATAAAAAACAGTTGAAAGCATGACTGGCCTTAATATCCCACTGATGTTTTAAGCCAGTCATTTAAAACCTTGCACCAAATCCTGATCTTGCTCCTTTTACCACAGTCCCTCTCCCGATGAAGCCTTCCTTCCGCCGAAGCACTTCATTTATTTCTTTGCTCCACTGCCAAATGAGCAGCTGGATCTAGGCTAGAGACAGAGGGAAACGGGACAGAGAAAGATGATTATTTATCCACTGTAGTCATCGCATCTTTACATCATAGCCACAGATGGGACTTTGGCAGATTGGTTGATGGTGTTCCGAAAAAATGACTGAAGTGAAAATTCCTCGATAGCTTTTGCAGTCAGTGTCTGCCCTAACATGATAGGGCTCTGTTTCTGGGCACATTTTGATGCACAAGTTGTTAAAGTTTGTGTCTTTGCAGTTCTGTCTTTCTTTAAAGTAACAAAATGAAAGGTTTTGAGATGAAAGGGATTTGTCTCCTCAGAACTCAGTGTGTTTTTGTAGAGGACTAGAATACAATGTCAGCAACTCAGCAGAGATTGGTTGGTTGGTTTAACCTGAATTACACTTAGAGACTGAAAACAAATGAATACATTAATAATGTTTAATGAAGGTAAGACTTTGGCAATGAAGGTAATAATTTGGCGCTTAGACTCCGGCAGGACAGATCAGAGAAGAGCAGAATGGATGAATGCTTGAGAACAGTCCTAGCCTCTACTACAACAAACATAAAATAACCAACGCACAAGTTAGCCAATTGTGTAGTAGCTATGTGTCAAAGAACATGTGGGTCTGCTCCGACTGATGTGTGTCTTTTTTGGTTACGCTTTGTCAACATTGTTCAAAGATCTGTAGAGCATCAGAGCTAAGGCGGCAACATATAACAAAATGTGCGCTATACAAAATCTTTGATCTATATTGAGATCTCCAGACTACAATCTTTGTTATACCACCCTGGAACAACACCAAAAACTGCTTTCAGCCATCCTGAAGCTAATGCCAACTATCCCTATTACAAAAATGTATTTATACAAACTAATATTGTTTAGCACCTTAATAAGATACTAATTTAGATTTGTGTCATTTGTGTTGAATAAATGTCTGGGTGGACTATGATTTCTATTGTTTAATTTACCCTTGAGAATCAAAAAAGGTTTTTAATTCTTCCTAGACTAACTCCCAATTTTGCATTTGGTCACGTCATTTGTTTATTTGTAAAATATAAAAATAAATCACTCACATCACATAAAAAGAACGTCTGTTTCCAAGTGGCCTTTTGTTGTTTTTTTCTTTAGTGTCTAAAGTTGGTACAGTTTAATCAGGAAATCACTTCTTGCCAGACATGTTTTCTTTGATATTGTAATGACAATAATTTTGTTATTTATTGGTCTGTTCAGTCCAGCTCCCGTACACCACAGCTTCACTTTTAACCACATTATCTAGCTCTACTAATATAAATTTTCAAATGAATGCCATTCTTATCTGTTTATGGTCACTTTAAAAGTCCTTATTTGACTCCAAGGCACAAATCTGAATTTCTCTGTCTACATTAATTGAGAGTCTAAAGCTCCCTTGAAAGGTTCCAGGTGAAGAGGACAAAGAGACAGTGTGTAAGATATCAATTGTTTTATTTAGAAGTACAGAACACATTGTCTGCAGACTACAATTTATACAAAAATATCTCTGCAGTGCACAATAGACATGGATTTGAACTTGACCTGGATGAATGCTTTTCCATTTCTTTTAAATCATACTGTTCATACTGAAAAAAACACTTTAATTTAGGAACCACTGTGCATTTGTTAAGGTGGAATTATATGAGCTTTAGGTGTGTGGTGTTGATGTGACGGGTTCATTGGACTTAAACCTTATGTCAATGAAAGAGGACTTACCGTATTCTCATTGTCTCCATTAAAATAACTTGAAGTAAAAAGTACACAGTGTTGCTTTATTGGAATCTATGGCATGGCGCTGAATGAGAGAAAGAGATGCAGGAGGATGTATGCAACGTGATATCCGACTTTAAAACAGTTCCTTCAGATCACAGACAGCTGAGAGGCAATTTAATATCAGCGTTGGCAGGGTTGAGTGGAAGGGGTTTTTAAGCTCAGCGAACACTAGAGTTTTGTTCTAATTTGGTTGGCTTTATACGCTGCTCTTTTCTTTTTTCCATTTGAGTTCTTTTTATCTTTGCTCTTTTATTCTTTGCCCGTTTCAGTTTTTTGCTGTCTTTGTAGCTCCAACACAAGAGTCAACAGACCACAAGGTGTATTATAACACTCAACTTTGTACAACAAATCTAGGAATTTTCAGTAAATGTCAGACACAAGGAATGAGATTTTTCTTTTTTACAAAAAAACATCGGATATTGATATTTTTTGTGTTTTGTCCACTTTTAGGGGTAATAGAGACACTGGATTGAGCACTGGATGAAACATTTTGCCTTCGGCAGACTACAAGGTATGATATTAACAAGATAAATAAATATTGTTGTGAATATTTTGTTCATACTTTTTCCTGTGGCCTATCAATTTACCTTACCCTTAAAGCTTTGTAGAAATAAGGTAAGCTGGAGATTGGTATTTTCAGCTCTCTTTTCAGTTTTATTTATAAAGTAGGTCCCTCAAAGTCTGTACAGAACTACACCCTGACCTTCTACCAGGGAAATGAAAACTAACATTTATCTTTCAGATTTTTTTCTATTTGAAGAATAAAATAATCAGAATAAATGGAAGAAAATAATAAAAGATGTGCTCAATAAAAGTGCTGAATACACTCAATCTACAGTGAGTTACCGTAAGTCACTGGTGATGCACTATTATGTAACAGTAAGATGTGTCATTGGGACTTATTTGGGCTGACATTGAACTCTGACGTGTAAATGTGGTTTCAAAACTAAGTGAAAATATTTCATAGTTGCATTAAGATTGTACATATAATATTAGTATTAGGTCTTCCTGAGCTGTCAAATACTGGGAGTACAAAAATATGTTCTATTCTATTTAAATGCAGTAATCCTATCTATTGCAAAAATCATTCATGTTGAAAAAGATTATTCGTACTTATTGGTCTTTGAACTCATGATTTTAGGTTTTATAAATATGCTTTGGTACATAAGTTGTTTTGAGAGCCAATCTTTCTGTAGCTAACAATTTCCTTAACTAATAACTATTGCTAATGGAGTGAAATTAAAAAAGAGTTAATGTAGCCCTGGGGAGATAATACATATTACTTGGACTCCAAAACATCAAAAACTGCATGGGTGTCTCTACATGATATAGAAATAAATGTTAATGCACTGATTACATAATTACCATAAAACAAAAATACAGCTGTTACAGTTTAATTATTAATAATTAAAAAGATAATTCTCTAATGGGCTTTGGCATTATGTCCACAGCTCCACATGTTAGTCATAATGGTCCTGGGCTGAGGTGAAGACAATAGTGCAGTATGACAGTAGGTCACTTCCTGATCTCCTGTGCATTGTGCATGTACGGTTCTCACTGATGCCCTGCTTCTTAGTGATGTGACCCAGATCCTTCATAATGACAGTGTGTAGTGTTCTCTGTCGCTCTGTTGCCCTCCCCCCGCCGCACATCACAATGACTCTGAAGTTGTTATGTTAAGGTGAGAATCCTGCAAAGTTCTTATTTAATACTAAACAGATTTTTACAATGATGTTATGCTTCCCTTTAATTGACCAGCTGTTTATGACGCTAACACAGCAAGGCCTAGTGTTGTAGTTAAACCCTTTCAAATACCCTTAACCCTTAAACTCAAACTTACTCTAGTTAGTCTTCTCTTGGTCTCAGGCCTACAGTTCTAAAGATTTTAAATATACCATCCATGACCACATTTATTCACATCATTCTAGGAAATCTCCCTCTAACTCTCTCTTCTTTACCCCTGCATGAGTTTAGACTTGGCCCAGGACTAGACTGGACTGGAGTTTGGATTTTAATTCTGGTATCTCCGTCCAAATGTCATACTCTGGTCTTGTCTTGGTTTTGATACGCTCTGGTCTTGTCTTGGTTTCGATACACCTTGGTCTTGTCTTGGTTTTGATACACTCTGGTCTTTTCTTGGTTTTGATACACTCTGGTCTTGTCTTGGTTTCGATACGCTCTGGTCTTGTCTTGGTTTTGATACACTCTGGTCTTGTCTTGGTTTTGATACACTCTGGTCTTGTCTTGGTTTTGATACACTCTGGTCTTGTCTTGGTTTTGATACACTCTGGTCTTGTCTTGGTTTTGATACACTCTGGTCTTGTTTTGGTTTTGATACACTCTGGTCTTGTCTTGGTTTTGATACACTCTGGTCTTGTCTTGGTTTCGATACACCTTGGTCTTGTCTTGGATTTGATACGCTCTGGTCTTGTCTTGGTTTCGATACACCTTGGTCTTGTCTTGGTTTTGATACGCTCTGGTCTTGTCTTGGTTTCGATACACCTTGGTCTTGTCTTGGTTTTGATACACTCTGGTCTTGTCTTGGTTTTGATACACTCTGGTCTTGTCTTGGTTTCGATACACCTTGGTCTTGTCTTGGATTTGATACGCTCTGGTCTTGTCTTGGTTTCGATACACCTTGGTCTTGTCTTGGTTTTGATTCACTCTGGTCTTGTCTTGGTTTCGATACACCTTGGTCTTGTCTTGGTTTCGATACACCTTGGTCTTGTCTTGGTTTCGATACACTCTGGTCTTGTCTTGTTTTTGATACACTCTGGTCTTGTCTTGGTTTCGATACACCTTGGTCTTGTCTTGGTTTTGATACACTCTGGTCTTGTCTTGGTTTCGATACACCTTGGTCTTGTCTTGGTTTTGATACACTCTGGTCTTGTCTTGGTTTCGATACACTCTGGTCTTGTCTTGGTTTTGATACACTCTGGTCTTGTCTTGGTTTTGATACACTCTGGTCTTGTTTTGGTTTTGATACACTCTGGTCTTGTCTTGGTTTCGATACACCTTGGTCTTGTCTTGGATTTGATACGCTCTGGTCTTGTCTTGGTTTCGATACACCTTGGTCTTGTCTTGGTTTTGATACGCTCTGGTCTTGTCTTGGTTTCGATACACCTTGGTCTTGTCTTGGTTTTGATACACTCTGGTCTTGTCTTGGTTTTGATACACTCTGGTCTTGTCTTGGTTTCGATACACCTTGGTCTTGTCTTGGATTTGATACGCTCTGGTCTTGTCTTGGTTTCGATACACCTTGGTCTTGTCTTGGTTTTGATTCACTCTGGTCTTGTCTTGGTTTTGATACGCTCTGGTCTTGTCTTGGTTTGTCTTGTCTTGGTTTTGATACGCTCTGGTCTTGTCTTGGTTTTGATACGCTCTGATTTATTCACATCATTCTAGGAAATCTCCCTCTAACTCTCTCTTCTTTACCCCTGCATGAGTTTAGACTTGGCCCAGGACTAGACTGGACTGGAGTTTGGATTTTAATTCTGGTATCTCCGTCCAAATGTCATACTCTGGTCTTGTCTTGGTTTTGATACGCTCTGGTCTTGTCTTGGTTTCGATACACCTTGGTCTTGTCTTGGTTTTGATACACTCTGGTCTTTTCTTGGTTTTGATACACTCTGGTCTTGTCTTGGTTTCGATACGCTCTGGTCTTGTCTTGGTTTTGATACACTCTGGTCTTGTCTTGGTTTTGATACACTCTGGTCTTGTCTTGGTTTTGATACACTCTGGTCTTGTCTTGGTTTTGATACACTCTGGTCTTGTCTTGGTTTTGATACACTCTGGTCTTGTTTTGGTTTTGATACACTCTGGTCTTGTCTTGGTTTTGATACACTCTGGTCTTGTCTTGGTTTCGATACACCTTGGTCTTGTCTTGGATTTGATACGCTCTGGTCTTGTCTTGGTTTCGATACACCTTGGTCTTGTCTTGGTTTTGATACGCTCTGGTCTTGTCTTGGTTTCGATACACCTTGGTCTTGTCTTGGTTTTGATACACTCTGGTCTTGTCTTGGTTTTGATACACTCTGGTCTTGTCTTGGTTTGATACACCTTGGTCTTGTCTTGGATTTGATACGCTCTGGTCTTGTCTTGGTTTCGATACACCTTGGTCTTGTCTTGGTTTTGATTCACTCTGGTCTTGTCTTGGTTTTGATACGCTCTGGTCTTGTCTTGGTTTCGATACGCTCTGGTCTTGTCTTGGTTTTGATACGCTCTGGTCTTGTCTTGGTTTTGATACGCTCTGGTCTTGTCTTGGTTATGATACGCTCTGGTCTTGTCTTGGTTTCGATACACCTTGGTCTTGTCTTGGTTTTGATACACTCTGGTCTTGTCTTGGTTTTGATACGCTCTGGTCTTGTCTTGGTTTTGATACGCTCTGGTCTTGTTTTGGTTTTGATACACTCTGGTCTTGTCTTGGTTTCGATACACCTTGGTCTTGTCTTGGTTTCGATACACTCTGGTCTTGTCTTGTTTTTGATACACTCTGGTCTTGTCTTGGTTTCGATACACCTTGGTCTTGTCTTGGTTTTGATACACTCTGGTCTTGTCTTGGTTTCGATACACCTTGGTCTTGTCTTGGTTTTGATACACTCTGGTCTTGTCTTGGTTTCGATACACTCTGGTCTTGTCTTGGTTTTGATACACTCTGGTCTTGTCTTGGTTTTGATACACTCTGGTCTTGTTTTGGTTTTGATACACTCTGGTCTTGTCTTGGTTTCGATACACCTTGGTCTTGTCTTGGATTTGATACGCTCTGGTCTTGTCTTGGTTTTGATACACCTTGGTCTTGTCTTGGTTTTGATACACTCTGGTCTTGTCTTGGTTTCGATACACCTTGGTCTTGTCTTGGTTTTGATACACTCTGGTCTTGTCTTGGTTTTGATACACTCTGGTCTTGTCTTGGTTTTGATACACCTTGGTCTTGTCTTGGTTTGATACGCTCTGGTCTTGTCTTGGTTTCGATACACCTTGGTCTTGTCTTGGTTTTGATTCACTTTGGTCTTGTCTTGGTTTTGATACGCTCTGGTCTTGTCTTGGTTTCGATACGCTCTGGTCTTGTCTTGGTTTGATACGCTCTGGTCTTGTCTTGGTTTTGATACGCCTGGTCTTGTCTTGGTTATGATACGCTCTGGTCTTGTCTTGGTTTCGATACACCTTGGTCTTGTCTTGGTTTTGATTCACTCTGGTCTTGTCTTGGTTTGATACGCTCTGGTCTTGTCTTGGTTTGATACGCTCTGGTCTTGTCTTGGTTTTGATACACTCTGGTCTTGTCTTGGTTTGATACACCTTGGTCTTGTCTTGGTTTTGATACACTCTGGTCTTGTCTTGTTTTTGATACACTCTGGTCTTGTCTTGGTTTCGATACACCTTGGTCTTGTCTTGGTTTTGATACACTCTGGTCTTGTCTTGGTTTCGATACACCTTGGTCTTGTCTTGGTTTTGATACACTCTGGTCTTGTCTTGGTTTTGATACACTCTGGTCTTGTCTTGGTTTCGATACACTCTGGTCTTGTCTTGGTTTTGATACGCTCTGGTCTTGTCTTGGTTTTGATACGCTCTGGTCTTGTCTTGGTTTTGATACACTCTGGTCTTGTCTTGGTTCGATACACTCTGGTCTTGTCTTGGTTTGATACACTCTGGTCTTGTCTTGGTTTGATACACCTTGGTCTTGTCTTGGATACACTCTGGTCTTGTCTTGGTTTGATACACTCTGGTCTTGTCTTGGTTTTGATACACTCTGGTCTTGTCTTGGTTTTGATACACTCTGGTCTTGTCTTGGTTTCGATACACTCTGGTCTTGTCTTGGTTTGATACGCCTGGTCTTGTCTTGGTTTTGATACGCTCTGGTCTTGTCTTGGTTTTGATACACTCTGGTCTTGTCTTGGTTTCGATACACTCTGGTCTTGTCTTGGTTTCGATAAACTCTGGTCTTGTCTTGGTTTCGATACACCTTGGTCTTGTCTTGGTTTCGATACACTCTGGTCTTGTCTTGTTTTTGATACACTCTGGTCTTGTCTTGGTTTCGATACACCTTGGTCTTGTCTTGGTTTTGATACACTCTGGTCTTGTCTTGGTTTCGATAAACTCTGGTCTTCCTTGGTTTTGATACACTCTGGTCTTGTCTTGGTTTCGATACACCTTGGTCTTGTCTTGGTTTCGATACACTCTGGTCTTGTCTTGTTTTTGATACACTCTGGTCTTGTCTTGGTTTGATACACCTTGGTCTTGTCTTGGTTTTGATACACTCTGGTCTTGTCTTGGTTTTGATACACTCTGGTCTTGTCTTCTTTTTGATACACTCTGGTCTTGTCTTCTTTTTGATACACTCTGGTCTTGTCTTGGTTTCGATACACCTTGGTCTTGTCTTGGTTTTGATACACTCTGGTCTTGTCTTGGTTTTGATACACTCTTGTCTTGTCTTTGTTTCGATACACTCTGGTCTTGTCTTCTTTTTGATACACTCTGGTCTTGTCTTGTTTTGATACACTCTGGTCTTGTCTTCTTTTTGATACACTCTGGTCTTGTTCATGACTTGGTTGACATGGCCACACTTCAACACTATAAGGCGTCTTTGTGTAGACCAAGAGAACCACAGCGAGGATAACTTATGTTTGTCCCAATGGGCCACGGTTTTTGTGGGAGATGAACTCGCCTACAGCAAGATGTGCCCGGGCCACGAGAAAGCTCTCAGGACTCATACTATCAAGTGTAGCGCGGCTAATGCATTTTTGATAAGACTGACTGTTGGTGTGTAGGTTAAAACTCAAGAGGCCCAGGGCTCTGGAGGCACAGACAGTGAAGGAGAGAGGAAGAAAATAACCCCCACTATGATCTTCATTCCACTGAAGCTTGTCCTCTGCACCAACACTGTGTCCTAATGGGACTAAAATTTTGGAATCTTGTAAAAGTAGCATTAGAGATTGTCTTGACACTAAGGAAGCTATTGTAAACCATTGTTGTGAAAGAACAGGTAACCATAAACCCACAGTCATCTGTAATTCAGAGTTCTGTAGCTTGCTTTGTTAATGTTTCAGGAATTGGGATTTAAAATGAGTCTGTGTCTCTTACATTAGACAAATCCAATAAAAATGCAAATTACATTTTCATAATTCTACAGATCAGCTGATGATTTACGTTTAACTTTTTTTGTCTGACTACAAGCATTTTTTTTTTTTTATCTAAAATGAACAGAAGCTTTCTACTAGACTTTAAAGTTAAAAGATAATAGGTTATATATGTTGACCCCATGTCCCAACATCTGCCAAGATTATAGTACACTTTTCCTTGAGGATTAATAAAAGGATTTTAAATATTGAATGGCCTTAAGCCATGCTTTTTCTAAAATGTGAGGTAAGATTAAAAAAAAAAAATTCCCACTTCCTTTAAGAATAAAGATGATGGTTGCATGATGAAATGTATAGTTTGGTGTGTAGTTTTGGTTTTTTTTTCAAGATTTTTTTCCAATAGCACTTTTCCGTGTTAATTGCTTTTGCCTTTTTTGGTAAGTCTATTAACACAGTCATTTAAGATAAGATAAGGTGACATTTCATTATATATTTGGATCATTGATTAATAGACTGACAATAAAAGTGCACATCATCCTTTAGGGACTCTGAAGCTAAATTTAGTATAGAAACTAAACTCTATTTTGCATCTTGCCACCCTTACATAAGGTCAAGAAATGTTGTTGAAGCTCAAAAGGCTACCAAAGAGACTTGGTAAATGAACAAAACAAACAAGCTTGAATGCTCAGCTGAGAACATCTGTGAGATGAACACACATTTAGAGAGAGGAGAGTGTGCTCTTGTATCACGGTGTGGTTGGGCAGTGCCAAGATCTTGCTCAGGGCCACTGGGAAAGTATTGCCTTCTGCATTAAACCTTATTATAAATGATCAATTATGATGTCATTGGCAGCAAAATGAAGGCTGTTTACGGTCTCATATGGTTAGTTTATTCGACGTGCTGAGCTCATGCCAAATGGTAGGAGTTACTGTATTTAGGAGAGTGGGCCTCAGGCAATACAAATGTAACACTTTATATTCACACCATTAATCCTTTGTGCATCCCTCAGTATTAGATATGCATGTTTCTGACCCATTCTAGCAGTGTAAATTAGATTTCTCAAATGAGGTATTCTCCACTGGTAATTAGTGTGTTGCTGCTCTAAGTTGTGTTACCTGGATGGCCAATGAGTTCTTATAAAGGAATAATGTGCCCTTTGGAAGTGTTACTGGCCTATTAACTTTGCCGCATCAGTGCAAAGTTTGTTTTGAATATACAGCATAACTTTGTATAGTCCCGATCAGTCTTCTCCCAAATTTCACTCATTAAAATGCAATTTGATTCAATAATATGACAGCACAAAATGTTGAGGAGTTTTGTTTTGCTAATGTGCCATTTCTGGTATTGGCTGGTTTGTATTCTTATTTTATTTTGTATTAATAAGGAAGAATATACTGTCCACCATTACCACACCATCCCCAGGTGTTCTTTTTTAACCTTAAAGCCATTATGTTTTGTTGCACTACCATTTTACTAACTTTCTTAACCCAATGTTAAATATGTATTGTGTCAAGCAAAAGGTTATCCATATACATCCATTTTCAATGTCATTTGACATAGTTTTCATTTTGAATTTACACCAGACTGGTTTGGATTATTTAATCTTTGTATTACTGTAGACAGTTTTGCCCTTGAAACTCTGCATTGACCAAACATTGCTATATTTATACATAAGTCTTAGAAAAACAACTGGAGCCTGACATTGACAACATAATCTGTAACACTTACTGAGAGCAGAAGTAAACTTCTAGAGCTGCACAGGTTATTATTTGCATTTGGATACTGTGCTCATCTTGCTGTAAAAGAATCCATTATAACTTTTTGTCTAAATGAGGTGTCAGCACAGTTGGGCGCATGCTATTATAAATCCTTAATATGGTGCTAGTGTGGTGCACAGCAGGCTGCAGTTCTGCCAACAGCAGCTGCAGATTCACAAATCTGAAAGCCATAGATCACAACATCAGAGAAATTCAGCATAGCACCTATTGTGAGAAATAAGTACCTTTTGGCTCTTTGAATAACTAAAGCAGGCACATGATTTTCTACATGTTGCTAGTAGCCATTAAAGGTGTAGCATTTTACATCTTAGGCCAACATTAGCGGCAGTAGCTCAGTGGTAGAGCGGTCGTCTTTCAACCAGAAGGTAGGGGGTTCGATTCCCGCTCTCCCCACAGTTCATACTGTCGTTGTGTCCTTGGGCAAGACACTTAACCCACCTTGCCTCCAGTGACTGTAACACTGGTAATGTAATGTAAGTCGCTTTGGATAAAAGCGTCAGATAAATGTAAATGTAAATGTAAACATTAAGTAACAGGATAAATGCTTGCTCCATATTGTTTGTACTTTTCTTCACAAATTAAAACTGAAATTGAAAGGTGCCTCATACATGTGAGTTTTTACCCAATAATATATTTAAATGCTGTTGATAATATTAATCATTATACTCTTTGTGAAAAAAATATTGGAACCAAACTGATGTCAATAGTGCCTTTCTTTCAGCAGAAGTCAACAGCATCATAATTATGCAGCAGTGTGACAGACATGTAGTAAGTCTTACAGGGAGGCATTAATTAATTGTAGGGGATACAAAAGATGATGTCACATTTTTAGATGCAATAATTAAGCCAGTTTGAAAATGCATTACAGTGATTTCTTTTGTTTTCTTGACTTTGTGGGTAGAAGGGATTATGGTTGCGTTTTAACATCTTAAACACGTTTTCTTGGTTAGAATCAGAAATTGAAATGGTAATTGGCGGTGAAAGCAGACAGGTTAACCTATCTCTCTTCTTTTTGTAAAGCAATTTGAAATGCTGTATGTATGATTTGTGCTCTACATATAAACTTGCCTTGCCTTGAAAACATTCTATCAAAAGTAAAAATACGGAAACCTTGTGTCATATTCAAACTGTATTTGAAAGCTAAAGGTAAACAGTGAGTCTTTCCTTATGCTTTCAGAATCTGAACTTGAAACCTAAGATGCTGTAGTGCACTGGTTGAAAGTTTTATTTTTCCTTGGCAGGTATCAGCCTAGTGAAAACTGGTCTGACCACTGTAAAAGGCAATAAAAACATATTTTATTCATATTTTACTTCACTGGAAGGTTGTAAAATCCTTAATTTATCATCTGACAGACTCTGGCTTAAACAATGAAATATGCAAGGTTATTTTTCAAAGTAAAAACCCTCATTTCAGTGGCAGATCATCTCTTCTGACAGCATATGTTTGGCCTTTTCTTGATGAATTATGTATCTTCACAAATTACCAGTCTGGCCACCCTTCTGCCAACCAATTAAAGTTTGACGATACAGATGTTGTAGACATTCTGTTAGCTTTAACTGGCACCTCATCTGAATGTAGTTAGGTGACTGTTTTCTTGTGCTCAAATGTCAAAGTGGGGTTTTAATTATGTAATTGTATCATGGTGATATCCTAAAGGCTTTTATTATGATTTTGTTTTTATTGCTTAACTTAGCGTGAACTTCTGCACTTTCAGTTGATTTTGACACAGGAGTCACGTAAACAACAGGCAAAGACCATGGCTAAGCTCTACATGTCATTAAAATGTAAATTAAGAATTGTCCTTTTGGGTTTATAAAGTTATATTAAGGCTTGTTATGAATAAGAGTTAGGTTGTTCTATATGCAAAAGTCATGTCAAGTGTTAAATTGATGTGAAGTCAGTATCATGTGTGACCCAGTCTGTCTACTGTGCAACAAATAAAGAAGAAGAAAAGTTTCTGGATGAGTTAGAGCTTTCACAAACAAATAGAAAGTACATATTTTGGTATCCTGTCCTCTTTTATCCAATCAGAAGCATTTAAACAAAAGCAGAGCAAAAGAAAAATAGCAAATGGTTTTAATTCTGCATTATGGATGTTTATTAGCTGTGTTAGCTTTACTGTCAATGGAATTTATTACACAAATGTTTAAAGTAAATTAGCTACTGTTCTTTATTGATACTTTTCTTAATGATGTATGGATATTTTAATTGTGTGGTAGTGTTTGGTTCTCCCATCACCCACTGTTCTTAAAAGCCTTATCTTGCCCTCTGTACACTCCAGTCTCAGAGATGACTCAGTCTTTAGGACCATAACTCTACATTCTAGTCACCCTGCCATATCCTGGTTATAGTTCACCTTCCCTTTATCTGATTTAAGTACCAGGTGTGCTTTGTACTGCAAAATAGTTCCCCCTAAATGCGGTTGTCATGGCGACTCTGTGTGAGTTGGCTGTGGCTACATCAGAAACAAGACTCATACTAGAGCCATAAAAATACATTATGTGTTGTAACAAAATTTGACCATGTACCTTGTACCAGATTATAGCTTTAACAGCTAATTTCCATCTGTAGTCCTATACTGTACATGCTTTTGGTGGTAGGGGAAACAGGAGCACTCAGAGGAAACCTACACAGACACATGGAGAACATGCAAACTCCACAGTGAAAGGCTCTGCCTTTGATGGGAATCGAACACAGGACCTACTTGGTGTGAGGCAGGAGTGCTAACCACTCTGCCATAAGTTATAAAACCTTTTTTTTCATTCATTCCTGAATGAATGAGTTATAAAACCTGTAGTATATAATTTATAGAAATAGTGCTTTCCGGGAGTGATGGTATGTTATACTTCATTATGACTGGAATGTTCATATGAAGTTAGTATTACAACCACTTCAATTAGGTTTCACTGATGACTCTTCCTGTTACATATTTTAGTTTTACCTGCTCTGCATTATCCTCTCTCATTTTTCTGCTGCTGAATTATAATTAATCTGTGATCCATTGAACAATGAGCCAGAGTGGTTGTTAACCTGTGAGACTAAAGCTGCACTTCCTGTAGAGATTAGTGAGCCTATAATCCCTGTGGTTGGGGAACACTCCTATGTGCTGCATCGCAAATCCCTGATATTGCCAAAGATTGGCCTCAATGGAAAAACCACTGATGTTATTTGGATAAATCTAAGAGTCATTGTTTTTATTTTTAAAAGATGCCCAAGAAACACATCTTAGATGTGTTTTTACTTTCAACTACATCTCTTTCCACACTGACCGAGACACCGACTTGACTTTATAGTGACTGTGTTCATCTTTTACAAGGACACCTGAAGTGGCCATGCTTTGCTCTTTAAGCTGCTGCCTTGAAGCTCTATAAAAATTTACCCAGATTGTTATAGCACTCCATATATCTTCATTAAAAGCAGCCTCAGAGGCAGTCAGTCTGGCTTCATGTGCTCATGTACATGCGATTGTCTGCTATCTGAGAGTTATGCCGACCTTGAATAAAATGGCTAACCATGTTTTTCTCACTTTTACTCTGGGCAACCCAATGTCATTTTCTCTTTCTGTCTTTGTTCAGACCATGCATTAAGATGGGCTCTTTCTGTGCTTTGAATGCAAGTACAACATATTGTAGGGAGACAAATTTTTTAATGTACTAGTTATGGGTGTGTATTGGCGAGCACCTGGCGATACGATACGTATCACGATACACATGCCATGATATGATATATCCCAATGTATCCTGATACTGTATTGAAAGAAGAAATATTGTGTTTTTTTAATAGAAGAATCTGGAAAACCTCATTTTGTTCTTAGCTTCCGTATCAGAAACTAATGACCTGCTCTCATTTGGCTCCAGTCTCAGAAATGACACTTGGTGCCATCTTGACTAGGAACATAGCGTAACTGTTGTATTGTTTCCTTATAGCAGCAGATCATCTGATAATGTTATATTTATTTTTATGGCATTTCTTTTGAACTGGACATCCAGTGAAATGATGAATGACGTTAGCTTTTTTGCTATTTTTGATTTGCACAAAACAACTTTATCTCAATATTTTCCTGGGCAATGAATTGCAAATTAAATTGTTTCATGAGGTACTCTCGACCCTTGTGTCCCTAAAAGTACATTTTACTGTACCAGTCATTTCTGACATCATTTCTGACATCATTGACACTTTTATTATTTAATCACTGACCAAATCTGTTTTCTAACGGATCTTTTTCATTGTCGCACAGATTCAAATTAAGAAAAAATTATGACGTGGGGATCAATAATACCAGTTGAAGACACCATTTTTCTTGCACCTTTTTATTGTTTTGTTTTGCTCCACTGACCTTTTTCAACAAAATAAAATCCACAGACGGTTGTTTGTGTCTTAACAAAAAGTAAATGTGGGCTTTTGTACACCTCAAATCTGTCATCTCTACATCAGCTCAGACTTTTGTACATAACATGATTCAAATGTGTAATGATGCTGATGGACTGACAAGGATCTAGAATTTGGGAACCTTAAAAACTGCCAGAAGATCACAAAAAGATTCCAAACCCAACCAATTAAATATAGTGTGCATTCTTTTAGACATATATCTGTGTTTGTGTTCCCTGTGTTTTACTGCTGCTGGGGCTATGGTTTAGTGCTATGCAGTAAAACACCTGTTGGACACTGGGGGCAACCTGACTGCCCCTGAGCTGTGTTCTTCAAGCAAAAAAGGCCCCAAACCACTTCTCACTGATTTTCCAACTACATGTTTGACAATTCCCTCTGATGCCTTACATGCCAGGTCTTTTTTTCTGACTGCAGCGGCACAGCTGTGAAATACCCCTGCTAGTAAGTATTATGGTGCAAGTGCTGTGCAGCGACTCAGTCCTCTGGTCAGCGGAAATCTATCTCATTAAGCTGCAGATGAACACGCATTTCCTCCAAACAGAAAACACTCAGTCCCTGAGGCAGTGTCTGTCTTGGCAGTCTTGACTCAGCTGCCCACAGACAAAAGGCAGAGCGGCCAAAAATCTGAATCAGCCGCTCAGCCACACAACATATGTTTCAGTGCACTGTGCTCTGTTTTGGCCTTTCTTAGGAAACAAACACCAATCTGTGACCCTAATCCTTTTATTTTGATATTGAATTTATTATTAGAAAAAGTAGAATAGTAGAAAAATAAAAATATATTTGAACTTTTGGTTTGGTATTGGCCATGGACTCTTTATAAAAGGGCATTTTGGCTTAAGGTGATGAAGTTAAGGTGATGAAGTTGGTTTTCATTTCTTCCCATGAGATGAGAGAGGCCCTGATATGGGACATTTAAGATAAATTTAAACTTGAACATTGTTAAAGTATTTATCACTTAGACATGTATCCCTCTTGGCCGGTGTCTCACAAAAGATGTTCTTTTAGTGTGGTCCCTGAAAATCTCATATTTGGAGGAGTGTACTGCCCTACCCCTAGTCCTTCCAAATTGGTACACCACTTGTGAACGCGCAAAGCGAGGGCTAAGGGTTATAATTGGGATTGGGCCTAAGTAATTCAATGTATTAGAAATTATACGTATACAGTAAATGGATAATGTAGTAAATAGTCAGTACATTGTTTGTGCTTCATTTATTAGTTGAGTGGTTTCATTGGGGAATTGATAAGTTACAATACAAGCTTATTAATACATTTAGTAAATGTGATTTACTCATTTTGTAAAAACAAGCCACACAGATTCACAAGTCCTTTTACAAAAAGCAGATTGTTTTCTTTTTTTTTTCTCAAAAGTTGGTTGTTGTAGAGCATTTATTATCTACTTCAGCCTCATTTCTTCTTCTCTTATTGATTGAAAATGCTATAAACCTCCAGCAAGTGTTGCCTGTGGGAAAACTCTAAGTGCCCTCACTTTCCTTTGCTTTGCCTCTATGTTCCCTTCATTGTGTATTCCCACTTTCCATCATAAATGCCTTTTAAACCACTTGACTGGAAAATTGACTTGGCGTGTCAATTTGGAAATGCCCCAGTCAAGGTTCCTTATTTGTTTGGGCCTGCCGATGCTTCTGTTGTTAGCCCTGTTTTTGTCAATCTCACACATATTTTTACCCTAAAGCTTACTTCTTAATGTATTTTGCTGGTTTTCAACCAAGCATATCGAATAAAAGGCAAGGTCACAGAATGCTCTGAAATGCCACCGGAAGATCGATGAAGTTCGGCTTCATTTTATACAGAGAATAATGTAATAAATCACTGCGATGGGGCAATGCACATTTATAATTAATAGCACTTTCCACCTGCATTGCTTTAAGTAAGCAGTCAAAACATTAGCAGTCTAACCATTCTTTTAGTCAAACATTTGACAAATTAGCATAATTAAACTGCATTTAACATTGATTGGGCTTTAGTATCATTTATTTTAATGCCTTTTTTCTTATCTCTGTCTAGGTGCTTGAGACTTCAGTAAACCTCAACTAACTGGGAAGTGACCGGAAGCCATCTCGACCGAAAGAGCTGACCTTTTACTCTGCTCAATAATGAATGTTTGCCACCACTCATGAACCACTGGGAAGTTCGGCGCATCTTGCGGACTGATTGGACTGGCCTTTGGATAACACATGACTGAAATGTGGTACAGCATCTGACACACTCATATCAACAAAGTCCTGTCGGCAGCGAGATGTTCGGTCTGAGAGTTAGCATCACTTTGTGGGCATATCCATATTAGGACTGATTGATCACTTCAGTGTTTTTGTCATGCAGAAAGGCCTCAGATAGGGAATAAACAAGCTGGCATTGCAGACTGGAGAAGAGATAAAATTAGAAATTAAATAGTGTTTTTCTGTCCTGAGTTGTGACCCTATGACCCCTGCAGGAATGAGATAGTTGGGTGCAGCTAATCACCTTTCCTTCTCCGTGATTTTACCGCAGCTGGTATGGACCTCCTGGGTGTCAGGATGAGCGCATGCCCCTAACTGCACCACTCCAGCTTTACCGTGGCTGGGTTACTGTCCTCGGCCATGACCCGGCTTATGTTGGGCCGGACTCTGGAGCGCATTTGTAAAGGCGTCTTACTGCTCTGTCTGCTTCACTTCCTCATTATGATGATACTGTACTTTGACGTCTACTCGCAAAGATTCGACCTCTTCAGCCGCTTCAATAATGGCCGTAATGGCTCCAGGAATAACATTAGTGGAACAGCAGGCAGCGGACATCATTATTACTACTACAACCTGTCAAGGCCCAATTCTACAATGGCCAGCTACTTGGCAACAGGAGAGCAGCTGGGGCTCAGCGCCCAGACAGAGACTAATCAGACGCCTTCGCCTAAACCGCTGTCGCCGTGCCCCGAGAACCCCCCTGGCCTGGGTGAGTAGGACAGTTTTCTCCCTTTATCAATGGCTAATAATTGTTCATATTTTTAGTCAAACAAAGGTTTTACGTTTTTGTTGTGGCATATCTATTGTTAAACTGCTCCTGTTATGTATGTGGCATAGCCATGCCAGTCATACCATTCCAAAAATGGCTCTGGAATTTATTCAGAGTAATTCCCACTTAGTAGAGTGACCAATCAGACATAAAATTGACTGGGTTTTATGTGACACTTTGTATCTCTGATTGGTTGTATGTTCATCCAGTTGCATCCAGAGGCGGTTTATTCTGCGTCCGTTGGGACTGCCCTGGAAATCTGTCAACAGAGACCAGACTAATCTTTGTGTAATATACAAAATTAAGTTGGCTATGTTTTAGGCAATATAAAATCCTAACGCTAGTATCTTACACCACTTGTGAGCTTTAAACCAAACATTTATTTATTTTATACATTCATTTAAACTGTTGCTTGAGGTTCTCTCTGTACCCCTAATTTCTTTATTGTTTTTAAGCACTCAAACATTGAAAGTGTGTTTTTTGATTCAATTAAATGATTCATCCCACTTTAACATTTTTACATAAAGACTTTAACACTTTATGAAAATGACCTTAAATGTGTGGGCCGCACATGTGCCTTTAGATCATATTTATATTGTTTTATATGTTACAGTCAGTACTGAGTCTGTGGCCAATAACATAAAACCAGGCGGATTTGCACATCATCGATTAGAGTAATGAGTAGCAGCAGGTCAGACCTTGATTGGATTCTGAAACTGGAGCGTCCCATATTATATTCCCTTAATAAATGCATTTCCAGTCTCAGTCTAATTAGCAGAAGAGCAAGTGTAGCTGAAACTTTGTTTTTCTGGGTCGGCCTAAAACATAAAATGGATTTAATGTCAACGATTTACTGAGCAGTATTTCAGCCTTATAGACTCACAGTAACGCTATTAAAAGATTCAAGCAGACAGATGTGCATATGCGGCAGCAACGATGCCAAGGCTTTGTGGACAGTTCTTGTTTTTTATATGTGTTTTTTTGTTAGTAATCTGTTTTAATACAGTCATGTAGTGTTGTCAGTCTGTAATAGGGTTGTGAAATATGTATGCACTGCCTTTCTGCTTGAAAACATTGACATGATCTTATATTTAAAAAATGTAATCAAATTTAAGTAGAATGCAAAGTGTTGTTGGAAAGTTTTCTTTTACATCAGATACTCCACTAATCCCATAATCCTCTTTAGATTCAGGAGGAATCCATTTTTATTATCAGTATCAATGTTACTATTAGATAAATCAGCAAAAATATTTAGAGGATGGAAATAACGTTTTGACTTAATGATAACCTTGAGGGAAAATATCACAGTATGACATGAGCATTACAACTGCAAATGTTTTTAAGCAAATAAGCAAATGTTTCTGCTGACACACAGCTCTAGCCTCCGTCTGAAGAGTCCCACTCTGTCTCCTCCAAAACTTTAGTCATTACAGCATCTGTTTATGTTCTCAGAGTCAGACTTGTCTGGCTGTGCTTTGCTCTTCTCTTTTCCTGGTTTTCCCAAACGTTACTCTGATAAACTGACCCAGATCTTTTTATGGTAAATAAACACCGTGCACTTTATTCTAGCAATGGTGAGAACTGTTGAAAAAGATACTTCATGGTCTTGTCATTTTGTAAATAACATGAACTGAACACTATGTCACAAGATTAGTGGTTTTAGGAGTTGATAACTACGGTATACTATAAAATCTGTATTTGCTCAATATTTAACTGAAAAGCATTAATAATTAGTAGTTTCACACAGAGACAGTCTTTGCACATGTACGACGTGTAGTTTCCCTTTACGCTCATACAAAGACACACAGCTCATTATCATCAGTATCCCTTAACCCAACAAACGAGAGGTTGATGGAGTCAGACTAAGCCTGGGGTTTACTAAATCTATAATTACATACTGGACACACACACTTCCCTCCCTCGGGCTGCTCACTCTAACTCACGCAATTATACTTGACTTCAGCACTGATCTCCAGCTTGTGCTTCTTCATCTATACATAGTCTATATGAAATTAAAATGAATTATGGCAACAACTTTTCCTGCTGAAAATGCATGTTGTAGTTTTACTAACATTTGTGCTTGCGTTCTGACTACATGTAGGTGTGTAATAGAGTTGTCATTTTCCTAAATCTGCTCAACAGCACTTTGCTGATGAAGTAAATATACATGTTGCTTATTCCTGCCACCTGTTCTATCTGTAAATGAGCTTTCTAAATGTAATCCCTTGCGCCAACTATTGTGGCAGTGTCAACAGTTTTTTTTTCCCTGATTGCTTTTCTCGTTTGATAATGAGGTATGTAACGTGCTTTGAAATTGGGAGTGCAAGATAAAGCTGTCAGCTTGATTTGTCTGAAGCCGAGCTCCACTGATTCCATTATTTGGCCTGGAATTGGCTGTCACTGACTCGGGATTTGGCATTCTTACCAGGCACAGGTGTACTCTTGTAGCTTATCTCTGCCTTTCCCCATGATGGAGTGGCTGCTTGGGGCTGTAATGAGCAGGAAGGCAGAGGAAGACTGAGCCGCTCTGTTTTTCAGTCACAGGTGCACTGACAGAGAGCGAGATCTAATGGTATGAAGGTTGGTATGAAGTGAGATAGCACAAAGGCAGGACGGAGAGAAGGAAGGAACAGCAGGTGGAGAGGTGATGAGATGGTGAGGGAAAAGATGGAGGCAGGCCACAGAGAGAGAGCAAGAGAGAGGGGGAGCGACACAGACAAACAGGCCCTTGGCTTTCCCATAACACCAGCTGACAGGTGCTGCCTGCATGAGCGGCCTGCAGCCACTCTGGAGCCTGCTGCATGAAAACTGACGTGTGAAAAAATGAAGTGAAGAATTGACTAATTCTTCTGGAGAAGCCACCTTCTATGATGTTAAAAGTCATTTGTATTCAAAGCAAAACATCATTCAGACCCACAGTGAGTAGATCTGGGGAGGTGTAGAAGACAGTACACAGACAAGTTTCACACAGACAGTACGTCTGAATGTAGTAGCAGTAGTACAGAATGAGGTATTTGTTGCATTTTTAATATCATTTACTTCATCATGTAATAAAACCACCTTTTGCAACCATTACACCATTCTGAAATTAACTTGTGTGACATATTACAATTGTTATAAGGTGTCTCTAATTGGAAAACCTTACTGATCAAAACCAACTATATATCACCTCAACAACTCAATAACATTCTTTTTATTAAGCATTATTATCTGTGGTCCATGATTTCCCCTTAGCCCTAAACTAGTTCTGTCAACAGTTGGAACAACTTCTGTTAAGATTGTCGCCTTTTTTGTTTATTGTTGTGAGCTAAAGCGTAGATTGGACAAATGTTATTCTTTAGGTTAAGTGTTCCAATTTATGATTGCACAGATGTTACATAGACCTGTATTTCAGAAAAGTCCAGATGTTGACTGTAGCTGTAGAACCATTTCACCTGCTGCGGCGGCGCTGTTCACCAGATGCTGGTTTGGTGGATGTAATGCTACGCTGAGGGCTTTAACAACAGGAAACATTTAATGTCTCAGTGGGAACCATCATGACATGATAAGTACCAACTTCTGTAAATCTCTAAATCTATACAGTCAGTAAAATATACGATCTGTCGTAAAGCACATATATTTCACACTGGACATTAACTGTCTCCTGTAAGGGCTCAGGGCTCTTACTGTATGTTCATTCTCCTTTAAGCCTAAACTCTATTATTTATTCTCCGCATTAATCTCTTCCTCCTCCTCACACATGCACATGCAGCTCAGTGGGAGGTGAAAACCTATTTCCATGTCCTTGTCTTAATTTGAGTCTCTACAGGGTTTTCCCAATCAAATGTAATTAGTGAGAATTAACTTTCTTCTGATGATGTACTAATACTAGACAGGCAGCTGGGTGTTTTACGCAGCCTTCATGTCAGACGAGTCATGAACAACAAGGCTGCTACATTTTTTCATCACCTAGCAACTGTGTTTTACAGGTAACACTCAGTAAACCCAAATACTGCAAGGCCTAAATATCATTCATCTTAAGACTTTGGCAAGTGCTTTGTTTTAGATTACAAAGCAGCTGAGATATCAATGCTTGTCTTGGTGGCAACAGAGGAAGCAGAGCAGAAATTGTATAGACCAGATGGAGGTTTCGTTTCTGCGCTGTAGTGTGAGTTTGCATATCTCTAAGGGGACAATTAAAAAGACATATTGTGTATATTAACAACAGTTGACTAATTATATAGTATGGTGCCAATATGCACTGAAAATACATTGTAGACACTTTCTGGATGAAGTACAGCAGAGATTCAGTGAGTCGATGTCGAGCTTCAGC
Source organism: Perccottus glenii (assembly GCA_024416835.2). Lineage (NCBI taxonomy): Eukaryota > Metazoa > Chordata > Actinopteri > Gobiiformes > Odontobutidae > Perccottus > Perccottus glenii. The sequence goes on from CM044557.2 coordinate 20,900,558, forward strand.
TGCATCACTAAGCAGCTTATCCGTCATGAAGCATGAAGTTATGAGGAGTCCCACGCTACAAATCTGCCATCTCCGAGTCTGTCGTTGATACATTTGGCACTGGTAAAGACGTCCCAACTCATCAAATGGTCTTTTGAAATACACTCAGACAGGTGTTACAAATAAACGCAGAACTCTATCTATTCACAATGTGACATTTTTGTTGTTGGTGGTGTTATTGGCCAGTCTCATAAACAGGATTTAACTGAAATAAACTTTACCAGGCCCAGAAATATGGCTGCACAATATATCACACATGTATTGTCAGCTTTAAAGCATCAAATCCATATTGCCAAGTATGGATTGAATCGTTACGTTATGGTCTTTCATTTGACAGATGTTGACAGAGTAGAGTAGTACGTCTGAGTAGGTATAATTATTTCTTTTGGAGGCTCTACTTCTGGCCCAAAAAGGAAAGTCACGTAACAATGTAACAACACGTCCTTTGTAGAGTCGGCCAATATGATTTTTTTCAGTCAATACCGATATCCAATACTTCAAAATCACTGCAAAATACGTCCGGACAGCAGACAAGGCAACAACTACATTAAACTTACATACCTTTGTTCTGCATTGGAAAAGTGAGCCAGCCCGAAATGGAGCACCGCTGTTTTCAGGTGCACTACGGTGCCAAAGGCACAAACAAACCAGAATACAATATTGGCTCTATAGCTACCAAATTTTCCTTATTGGATCAATGCATAAAAACACATTCATATTGGCCGATATCAACATTAGTATATCTATATTGTCCATCCCTAGTCCCTTGTAACTCTGAACTTTACATAGGCCATGTGTCCCCTTTGGGCAAACTTCTGGGAAAATTCGGAAACCATTTCAGCTCTCTTCTGGCTAAATGGAAAATGACTGTTGAAGCTCTGTAAAGGCTGCTTGAATCCTAAGAGACCTAGGCTTTCATCACCTTTGCGGCCCTTGAGAGTAGGGCTGCAAGAACAAATTTGATTAATCAATTATAATCAATTATTACAATAATTGTCAACTAATTTAATAATCGATTAATTGCTATTTGGGGTATTCATAGACTCTGAAACCTGCCATGTGCTGAGAGAAGAGGGTTTTATTACAAAGACAGAGCAGTAAATCCACAGAAAAGTAAAGGAGATGTACATTTTGTGTCCTGTGTCACTATGAAAACACCTCAAGTTTTTTGACCACTTGTTAGTTGACCAGGTCCTTATCATTTACATGCGCTTCACTATCCGATTATTAATTTAAAAAAAAAGTCAGATTAATTGATTATAGAAATAATTGTTAGTTGCAGACCTACTTGAGGGTTTGTTCTACCCCATGTTTTATGGCCTTTTTGCTTACATTTTTAATAGAAGGCTTTAAAACAAAGCCTGTCGTAGACTCGGCGTGGCGTGATGGAGCTGTAGGCGCATTGTGAGGGTTTCAGGAACTCAGGTGCAGCTCCGAGATAGCTTTGCTATCAGAGAGGAAAACGTGTCAAGTTAAACCACACCTTCTCTGCATTCACGCTGCCATAAATAATTATAGTCTCCTGGAAAACAGTGGGACACAGATGAATCTCAGCAGCAATGTTATCACAAAGGCACATTCTGAAATAAGAATGAAAAGCCATGCTAACGCTGCAGTCCTCATTATGCCTTTAAGTGGATAACAATTGCCAAGACACAAAGACAAAAACAATGTAACTTATTATTTATTGTAGAAACATGAGTTCAAAATGCACAACGCATACTCTGTAAACTCAAACTTCTGCTACATCTTTTGCTCTGCTCACCGTCAGAAATTGAAAAATGCCCATAAGCTTATCACTGTTATTGACCTGAAATTCAACACATGATTGGTTTCAGAATACAATATGGCACAGACCACGGTGCAGTGTCTATTTGGACGTACAATATTTATTATTCTTAGTGCATGTGGATCATCACCTTTTTATTTTGTAGCTGTGAGTTTTGCTGTCGTTCGTTACAAGGGCACACAACTAATAACTTCAGTTCTAGTTTTCTTGCTATACTGTAGATAACATACATATACAGTACATTACATTATATAAAATGCATAGGAAATATCTTTCATGTTTCATTCATTTCTGCATAACTACCTGGAGAAAAAAATAGAAAAGCACTCTCAAAGTAAACAGCTACAGCTCTGTTTATTAAGCAAAGGAAATGACTGCAAAAGGAAACTGCCTATTTTCTCTGCTACTTTCAATCAGGCCAATAAAGAGGCTGTTTCCTCCTGAAGCACATTGCTATGCGCTGCCACACACCGTGGAAGCCGGCTCAGCCACAACCACCCAGCCAGAGGACTCTTGACAACATAATGGCTGCCATAACTTCATTAAAATGGTCCTGCTTGCCTTCGCACAATCATTTACTTCCCTACAACAAGGCACTCTGCTGTGAGTTTCTATCGGTGTGTGACCACATGATTTATAGTAATTGGGCTCCTTTTTTCCCATTTCCTAGTTTTTTTTTTTCTGACAAAAGTTTTTTTTTTTTGACTGACGGATGCAGTGTCATACACTTCTTGATTAATGTTTAGAAATATGATGTACCATGTCCCATCAGTCATTTGACTCCACTGACTCCATTTTGTGTCCGCTGTGTTGTTATGGTGCTCATTCATGACCATGGTCTGATAAAAAATATATATTTAGGTGATGGATTTTCACCTTGAACCTCGGTCTTTCAGAGGATACTGCGGTCGGATGCGTTTTGTTCTCTGTTCAAAGGCTTTTTTTGGGTTGTGAAATGCCCTTTGATTACTTAACTTTTTTAATTAACTGTTGCACAGGAAGAATAATAAATTAAGCAATAAATATAAAAAAATAAAGCAATTTAGGGTGCACACGGCAGAGTGGTTAGCACTCACAGCAAGGTTATGAGTTCAAAACCAGGCCGACTCAAACATTCTCGGCTGACAGTGGTCTTTCTGTGAGGAGTCTGCATGTCCTCCACGTGTTACTGTGGGTTCTTTCCGGGTACTCTGGCTTCCTCCCACCGTCTAAAGACATGCATGTACAGGTTAATTGGCAATTTTAAAGTGTCCTATTAACAAATATGGCAGCTGCTCTAATAGTTTTTTTTTTATGTTCTACAAATTGTGTGATTGACTACTTTTGGGCAAATTTTATTCACACATTTTCACACGTTTTTGCAAATGTGTGAAGACTACTCATTCTAAACTAAAAGGTAGGAATCAATGTCAGACCGTCTTTCAATGTACACAAGAACAGGAAGTGGAGAAATGTTAATGAGTAACTCGTTAACTGGACAATTGTGATGTTTTATATTACCAGTTAAGTCCAATAGATTGCTCCTGTATTTATACGTTCCCCCTTTATAAACACAGAATTTGGACTCATTTTACCCTTTGAGTGAGTGTTTGTCGTCCTGGCGTACTAATAAAATGCCTCCTCTCCTGTCTGTTCCTTCGGTTCAAAGTGACTCTTTGATGTGCGCGTGCTAACAAGCTAGCGCTCCAAATGATAAATGACTAAACGCAGTTGCTGTTTAAACTTTCTCACACAGCTTTCTCACTCAATTCACCTTGCTTTACAAATTTCCACTTTCAGATGCCTGCCTCACTTATGTCCACACATCCACATAATGATGACATAACAAGATGAAAGACAATCTTTTGAAGGAAAAAAAAGAAGAACCATTTGAGCAATGTCTTACCAAACAAGTAAGATAAATTCTGCCTTACTGAATATATGATGCATTTCCATGACTTCAGCCTACGGTGAAGGTAGAGCAGAGTACAGATAGTATGGTGCCCCTTCTGAATACAGGGGCCCGCCCTTGGTTTGACTTTTCACACAAAATTTACAAACGTATTTACCAGACCAACAGAGAGGACGAAGAGGGCACAGAAGCAGGAAGAAAAATGTTTATATGTTTACAGTGAGCAAATATGTCAGAAAGAACACAAAGTAGAATATATTTGTCTATGGGGCAGCGAGTTTGAAATGAGCTGACCTTTAGCTGACTTAATTAGTCCATGCAGTTTATGTTGATACTTCAGCATTTGGAGTTGACATTTGTTGTGGTCTATTTCATTCATTTGATCACTGATGAGAAATTAGAGTAATCACTGGATCATAAAAGCACTTTCTGTAAGGCTGCAGGATCAGCCTAACAGAAGGATCATACCACAGCAGTAAGAACCCTACTCTTTTTGAAATAAAAGTGGAATTAATTGCTGTTTTCAGTTAAATATGGCTGTTCTATTTATGTCTTATATTTGACAGAGAAATAAAAAATAATAATAATTTAGCTGACACTTTTATCCAAAGCGACTTACATTAAGGTTCCATTCACCAGTGTTAGAGCTGTAACACCACTGGAGGCAAGGGGGGTTAAGTGTCTTGCCCAAGGACACAACAACAGTTTGAACTGTGGGGAGCGCGGGAATCGAACCACCTACCTTCGGGTAGGTTTGTTTGCTACATTTAGTGAGTTTATTTGAAAGAAAAAAAAAATTCTAAGACTGTATAAACTCGACTATTTATCAACAATGTAACTTCGCAGAAAAAAAAATATATACAGTATAAAGATTTGTGACAGGACATGATTCTGAGTTGAGAAGCCTTTTCTGTATTAGCTTTTCAAAGGGCAAAGGTAAAAATAACAATCATTTAGTGGTTATATAAGCATATATTTATATATACACATACACACACACACACACAGTGGCAAGAAAACTTATGTGTACCTTTTGGAATTTCATGGTTTTCTGAATAGTGCCTTAAAATGTGATGTGATCTTCATCTAAGTCAAGGGTATTGACAAACATAACGTGTCTACAAATAATTACACAAAAAATTCAGATCTTTCATGTCTTTATTGAACACACTCATTCAACATTCAAAATGGCAGTGGAAAAAGTAAGTGAACACTTAGAATTAATAACTTGGCAGCAATAACCTCAACCAGGTACTACCTGTAGATGTGGCTCAGACCTGCACATTGTTGAAAAGGAGCCCATTCTTCGCGGCAGAATGGCTTTAGCTCTGTCATATTTTTTGATGTCTCATGTGTCAATCCTCTTCAAGTCAATCCATAGCATCTCTATTGTGTTGAGGGCTCTGACTCCAAAAGGCGGATTTTGTTTTTCTGAAGCCATTCTGTTGTGGACCTGCTCCGGTGTTTTGGGTTGTTGTATCACCCACCTTCTTCAGTTTCAGCTGATGTACAGACATCCTCACATTATCCTGAAGAATTGTCTGATATACTTGGGAATTCATCTTCTCCTCAATGATTGCAAACTGGCCAGGCCTTGATGCAACAACGCAGGCCCAAATCATGGTGTTTCCTTCACCATACTTTACAGTTGGGAAGAAGTTTTCATGATGATATGCTGTGCCCTTTCTACGACAGATGTAGCACTGTGTGTTTTTTCCAAATAATGTAGTTCAATCTTAGTTTCATCAGGCCACAAAACATTTTGCCAATACCACTGTGAAGTGTCAATGTGCTCTTGCAAACTTTAGGCGTGCAGTAATGTTCTTTTTAGTAAGCAGTGGTGTCCTGCCATGGATACTCTTCTTCAGTGTTTTACGTATTGTAGATTAATGAACAGAGATGTTAGCAAGTTCCAATGATGCCTTCAAATCTTTGGCTGTCATTCTGGGTTGTTTCTTTACCTCATTGATGAGTCTTTGTTGTGCTCTTGATGTCATTTTGACATCCCACTTCTCGGTAGAGTAGCAACAGTCCAAAAGCGTCTCCATTTGTAGATTGTTTGCCTAACTGTAGACTGGTGAAGTCTTTAAAATAACTTTGTAACCCTTTCCAGCTTTGTGTAAAGCAACAATTCTTGATTATACCTCCTCTGAAAGCTTTTTTTTGGCAAAGCATGGCTCACATAAGCGTGTTCTTCTTGTGCAGAGCGAACTCCAAAAGTTTGAGGGGTTTTTATCAGTCAAAGTAGCTGTAGTCCACTCCTCCAAACGTATTATCTTAACGAGACTCCAGTTGTGCTAAAATCTGACTCCAATTAGCTTTTTTGAGGTCATTAACTCAAGAGTTCACATGCTTTTTCTGTAAGCACTGTTTTTTTTTGGTTGTTCTCAATAAAGACATGAAAGATCAAAATTTTTTTTGTGTAATTATTTTTAGACACATTATGTTTGTCAATACCCTTGATGATCAGATCACATCAAATTTATAAAAAAATAAAATAAAATGTAGATGTATAAAATGTGTAAAATAGATGATCTATCCTTACAGGCAAAGTAAATGTCTCTCAGCCTTTTCATTAAAAACAAATTTGACACCTATACCAATAGCACATTTGTATGCTTTATATTTTTTGACATCGTTTTTAGTACATAGCTGAAATATTTTGCCGTAAGCACAGTATGACAGCTGATAACTTATGAAATACATGAGTATTATTTATTCCTTTGCCCTTTGAAAAAGCAAATAAAGAAACAGTTTCTCAAGTCGGAATCATGGGTGACAGGCTCTCAGGCTGTTACTGTAGTTTTGGGAGACATTTTGAATATGTGAATGCAGTGAGTGGGTGATATTTTTTGTCATATCTGGCCCCCTGAGAGGTTAGCTTTTAATGTGTCTAAGTAGGTGGATCTCTGACTTATCCGACGTGGGTATTGCTCTGCCTCAAAACATCCCACAATGCTTTGTGCATATATTCATTAGCTGTAGGGAGGCTAATGTGCAGCTGCTTTGCAATGTAAAGCTCCGACAGTTAGAAGTAAGACAGTGGTGCTGGGGGGATGTTCAAACTGAGAAAATGAAGAAGCACACTGGTTATATAACACTGAGCAGGCCTGCAGGCTTCATCAATATTTCCCTCTATAGGTCTATAATATGATATAAACCTTTGAGAAATAATTATGTCATCACATTTAAGAAGTAGGCCAGTCAAACTAAAGCATGAACAGCTTGACTGGCCTATTTTCAAACTGTTCATACTTAAGTTTGACTGGCCTAACTTGACCTTGAGTTCACTGCACAATAGTATTTAAAATAAATCTAAAAACTTGCTTCTTAAATTGTTACACTTTTACTCCCAAAGCAGCCAGCTGACTTGGACCATGCTCAGATCAGATATATTTTGAGATCTACTCAAAGGTTTTGTTCATGCTTTATTTATTTGTTATGTAAACATGTAAGTCATCCAGAACTTCTTCAGTATGTACCTGCCATTAAAACAACTGCTAAAAGCAAAGGTGGCATCAACTTGCATGCATCACCTTGAGCTTGTTTCTTTATTCAAACACACACTGACTGCATAAAACAGATTTATTTTGGAATAGTTTATTTCATTGCCACAGCTATGAAAACTTTTTGTTTGATGGGTAATAATACTTTTTGAAAAAAAAAGCAATGGGGGCACAAGCTGATTAATGTCTTGCACAATTAGACACTTTCTACACATGGCTATCTTAGTAACTGTTTTTTCTGCGTGTTGTTGTGTCCCTTTGTGCACTCACAAAAGTGTTTTAGGAAATGCACTTTTTTGAGATCTTTCAGAAACTGTTTAATTCATACTTGTAGACAGATAAGAAGCCACTCTTTCTTAGCGTGATACCATCTCTGCTCAGTTTATGCACATTGTATGCATATCCATGGTAACAACATAACGTTTGACCAGTACCAACATGGCGTTGGTACTGGTCAAATTACAAGTTTACAGCCTATAGCCTAATTTCTCTGAACACTTGCATTATAAGACAATGCTAAAAAAAGATTAATAACTCCAGAACTTGTTCTCTGGTTCTGGTGTATTGGTTATCCTCATCAAAAGACAAACCTATAAGACTATGTAGGTTTATAGCTGTACTCTGTGGATATATTTTGTTAAACACTCATCACATTAAAAATGCCCACGCATATTTTCCCACTGCAATCACTTATGTTTTTGGCCATGGCACATTATGTCCCTCCATCCTTTATTAGGTCATGCTTGTCTTACATGATGTAACTGTGAACCTTCAGCACGTAAAGAGTTTAGCTGCTGCTAAGCCCAGCAATACAACAAATTAGCATCACAATTTAATTATGCATGGCGAAGCGCAGTTAACTGTGATTACAGATGAATAGCAGCCGTGGACCATCACGCCCAGCGGATTAGTATTGTGAGAGATTTGATGTGGATTAGTTAAAAGGATTATTACTAGCTGTGGTCGAGCGTCAGACTGAAAATAAGGGCGGTTGAATAGATATGAGATTTGTATGAAATAAATAAACAAAGTGATGGCTGCTGTGTTAAGGAAAGATCTGCTAAAGAATCAACATTTGAATAAAAATGTCACCTCAGCCTACTTACTCTATTTCTGTCACACATGGAGTTGTGTTGACTTCCACCTACCTCAAGCTCTGCACTGCATTCAACTCCCTCCACAATGACATGACTTTACCAAAGTAGAAATCTAATCAACTTTTGACTTTTTGTAAATGTCACCATAATCTATATTTGTATCATTGTTCCTGGTTGACTTTGCCATAAACATTTAGGTTCATGGAAGAACAGTCATGTCATGTTTTTACACTTTACCAACCCAGCATTAGTCATGGTACTGCAAAAATTTACCACATCGAGCACAATTTTAGAAGACTTCTGTAATATTGATCACAGGAGACTTACAATTCCCAAAATGGATGGAAAGTTGTTTGGTTTATTGAGATTTCATTTTGCAATTGGCCAGCCAAGAGCCAGCGTGTCCTAGGTAATTTTGGCTGCCTGTACCTGGGTTCTTGTCCTTTCGTAGTAGGACCGTAGATCAACCAGTGAGTTGAGAGCTTTGCAGTTTAGCTCCATCTTTACCACAACAGAACAGTACACTGCCGAAGCTGCCATGATCCATCTGTCAATCTCCCGTTCCATCCTTTTCTAAACAAGACCCCAAGATACTTGAACTCCTCCACTTGATGCAGGAACTCTCCACCAACCTTCATTAGTCAGTCACTTGAATTCAAATACATCATAGTCTGGAATGTCTTAATGTTTAGAAATAATACCTTAAAAGTTAACTTAACTGTTAATATCTAGCTAGTTTATCATATTGGACATTTCATGTATCATGTGAGGCATAAGTAAGACAAAGGAATATTGATGTCAATGACTCACACAAGAAGAGTAACAGGTAATTGTGAAGGAGGAGACAGACCAGAATGAAAATGGAGTGTAAAAATTAGGAGAATTAGAGAAATAAGTTGAGGAGGATTGGCGAAAGATGACGTAGAATGAAGATTGGAGATAAATAGATGAGTCGGTGTCTGTGACAAAGATGAGGGTTTAGTATGCAGGCAGTGTGGTGCCTGTGGAAAAGCTAGACCCACTTTGGGATGAATGAAAGGTACTCTGGAGACCCAAAAAACACAGTTAAAGTAATGAATTTTGCTAGATTCATAACTGTGCCCTGATTAAATATATCCCATTTGACTGTGTGGTACATTGATGGGAAGAGTTGAATAATCGTAGCACTTTAATTGGGGTCTTTTTCACACTAACATCACCAAATTAAAAATGTAAATGAGTTTTTATAAAAGTAGTTTGTTCCCAATTATTATTTTTTAATTGTTTTAATAACCAAATGCTTTTTTCCTGCATGGAATATTTATTAACTTCCTCCATAATTCCCTGGGGTGACGCTTTTTAATGGGATTGTCTTTTGTTTTATTCAGGCCATAGGTGATCCACACACACTGAGGTGGATGACTTGGAAATATTGACACAGGAAACCATCTTTCGACCTATCAGTTCTATATTGTTTGAAGGAACCGGATGGAGATTGACTCAAGAGGTTAAACGATGTCTGGTAAATTAGCCACGTAGAGAAAGCTAGTGTATGAGTCACTTTGTGGTGAGCCGCAAAGAGAAATGCTGTTGGAAAGCAGAAAGAGACAGTACCTGGTGAAGACTGAAAACTATGAATGCTGAGAATGGGTAAGAACTTTAATAGGCGTTCATTATTGGAGACCATGCCGCAATTTGCAGTGGCTGCTTTTTACATCTATTTAAAACCAAACTGTCTTTTTCTCAGAATTCAGATTAGTTTGTATTCAAAAATGTGGTACAAAAGAGCAGAGTAGAAACAAAACATCTAGTCTTAGAAGACCCGAGAAAAGTTTCAATGTGGACTTTATCCTGACTCCATAAAAAAATCAAAAATACTACAACTTTTGTGTTGGCAGAGATGTGTTTACTTTGATGCCTGCTTACTGTCAAGAAATTATTTTTTTGTAGTCCACTTCTCATAAAACATCCATGGATCCAACCCCTCCTCATATAAATTTTACAAGTATAAGGATTAAAGCTTCTGTAGCTAACACACGTTGTATTCTGCGTATTTTCCTGAACTGGCAAATGTCTTTCTGTTCCATGCTTGTTGTGGAGGTTTCGTGCTGTGACCCTGCAAGTATAAGGTTAGTCTAATACATGAACAAATCATGAAGCACATAAAAATGTTGCACGAGCAGTGTGGACCTAAACATTTTTCACATGGAGTATAGTGAAGGGGGACTATACTGCAGCAACAAATGTGTTAATGTCAGTATCAAACAAACAGCACAGTAGCAGCAGTAAGAAGGAGACGCAGCACACTGAAAATGATTGGTTATTTGGAGTTGATAAAGCTCTCAAACACTGTGTTACATAAAGCTAATGACACAATTTATTCTCCATTCAAACTGATGGAGCATTTAACTTAAATAATGACCATTTATATTAGCGCTACACCCATTTTTCAACAGTTTACTTTTGTTCTCCTGTTTTAGATAATTTCCAATGATCTGAATATTCAGTATAAGGTAAAATGTGTTTCCTTATTAGAGCTTCGGACACCACGTGACTAAATGTGTTCTATCGGCCAATAATGGCAGGAAAAAGCAAATTTCAAACAGACAGACCTAATTTAGCAGCAGTAATACCAGTTGTTTAACCAATTTAAACTTTAGTTAATCTATATCCCAATCTTTATCATGCAGCAGGCAAGCATTTATTTAAATATCTATTCTGATTACATAAACCTAACACACAGGCTTTTTTAGCTATATAGGTATATAGCTACTTGTTGCTGCTGTTTCCCTAAAGTGAATAAAACAGCAAGACATGTCTGAAAATATAAAGTAAAGCGATATAAACGAAAAGAGTTGTTATTTGACGTTACCGGAGTCAACAGAGTTACGGTAAGATCCAAACACTCTTCCTTGGTTTGTCTAGATATCCTGTTTAGCAACATGATTAAAAATAGTCTGTTTTTCTATTTTCTGGAGCGAATTCTGCCGTCAGTTGCACAGCAATTATCTACTCTGTCACTAAAAGACATTAGACAAAGACATTAGTCTCATTAGCTTCATGTTTTGCCTCATAGCGCGCGCCGTCTTTGCTGTATTGATGTATGCTAATTAGCCACGTATGTCCTTTGGTTTCAATTTTACCAAGCGCTGTTTTTATTCATTTTTTGTTTGGCGTGTATATTATTTATAGACTGTGAAACAAACAACATATTAGCACTTCTATGTATAACATTGTGATGGTAGTGGGATCAATCCACGTTTACTGGCAGTGGTTTCTGTATGTCCTCCCAAATACATGACATTTTACATGGTCCCACTGTCCAAAGGGTTGCATTTAGTGGTCTGTGTAATTGGTCTGTATGTGCTTACCCTGTAAATAACTGTCTGGTAGTTGAGTAGAAATTAATGAATGCATGCTTTTGGGGTATTTTGGGATTTGTAGTGTGTTTCCTAAGGGGGCTATAGATGGCGAGACTGATTACCTGAGCTTGGAGAACAATATTTCAGATGTTTAGGCGTCTTTATCTTACCCACTTAATGTAATACATTAAGTGTGATAGGTGCACTCGCATTACACTTTCATATTAAACAAATTGGGAAAGTGTTGAATTCTACATGAACTTGATTTTCAGTGCACACAATTAGCATGATTACCAAAGTAACAGCAACACTTTATATTTGATCTGTTGAACTGTTTTCCGCAGCTTTGCAAATAGATGGCCTTGAATCTTTTGAGTAATTGATATTGTTATGCTTGGTGACGTTTCAGTGGTCTTACATTAACCACTAGTTAGTCTGGAATGAAGTGAAAACCATTTATTGCCCTGAGGCGAATTAGTCCAGCACCAAGAGTCTATTGTGAATACAAAACCTGGCTATTTCTCTGTTGCAGATCATAATTGTTGCCTCCATGCCTCATCTTTTTTAGCTTCGCTTTAATTGTAACTTAATTATGACATTCTAAACCATCGTTATTGCAACCATACTCTGCAATAAACTCCTGTTTCCTGAAATATAGCAAATCCTTTTTTACACGTTGCAGTACTTATCTGTATGAAGATGTAACAGTGACTCCCTAGGTGCCACATCTCTGTTAGGCAGAATGATGTTGGTGATTAGCTGAAGGAGTGTAAGTAAGTGCACGTGGCTGATTTTTTAACCTGCCCCAGTGCTTGTGGCCCACAGCCTAAATGAGGACATGTAACGGTTCATCTGACAAGGATGAAATTACCATCGATTAAAGAAACGGGGCAGTGTAAGGCTGCGGGCGGCAAATTATTACCAACTACAATGAAGAGAGCGCAGAGAGAAAACATTAAACACTTCTCCTCATTTTCATTTAGACAGAAATTACATTGGTTTGACATTGTATTGACTCAGCTAAGCCAGTAAAGGAAAATAAGAGTTAGGTTCATTGATAATAATTAAAAAAAAGAATAGGAAATTGTCTCGGGGCAATAGAATAGTTAGATATTTGACCTTTTTTAGATACTTATATTTAAAAACAGGCAGTATTGTCCATAATAAAATATCAGTTGTTTGAATTTCTTGCACTTCTGACCGGCAATGTGCATACAACTTTGGTTTTGGTTCAATCAATTACTTTTTTTTTGAGGAAAATGGGTATCTTTGTCAAGTAATGAGGTAGTGCAATTTCAACTGCATACAGTCTACTGTAACAGACAATCTTCTTTCAATTTCTTTTTCATCTTTTAGCTGTTCAATGAAACATGACAGTCAAGAGATCTAATTGCAGATGAGGTTTGGTCATTTTGACTGGATAAATCATTGTAAATTTTATGGGGAATATTTGGAATTTGGAAAATAAGAATATTTAGATTACTTTGTAGATGGATGTACAACAATAACATGTTTTAACTTAGACATTAAATAAGTCATTGTATTCCATTAACTCCCAGACCAGACCTCTTTAGGCTTTTTACGACATTAGCAACACTTGGTTTCTGCACCAGTTGTTTTCCCTTGACACATGGACAGCTCTCATCTTGATGGTACATTACAGATTTGGGTTGACTCAAACTTTATTAAGTGCCTGTCACCTACTGTACATCTTTATATAACCAAGTCTTTGTGGCCACTTCCTTTTTTTGCACCCTTTGAATTATTAAAGCGGAGGTATATCAAGCATTTCATTGTCGACTGTAATCATCGTCAGTGGAAAGCTGCTTTAGAAGAGCCATACTGCAAAGCTTCCACAATGGAGCACTTTATATAAGAGTGCAGTCACGGCTTCCTCTAGAGACAGGCTCATTGACTGTGCTGTCACTCACTGAGATGCACACCAAGTACAGACACTACAACATTATATTAATGCAGGCTGAGTTAGATTCACATGGATGTATCAAGCTTTACATTTATCTATGAAAAGAGCTATATAGCCCATTTCTATACAGTGGCATCCTAGACAATATAGAAATATTGAGATAATTATTAATGTAATATTGTAACATACATTGCCTTGCACTTCTCACCTCAAGATGTCTTTGTTCAGAGAGACTTTGCAGAATTCCAATTGCATCTGTTCTTTAGCTACCTGTGAGGAGTTCAGACCGATACTGAAGTACAGCTTCTTTGTCCCCCCAGGCAATAACACAAAGCCATTTAACAGTGCCACTTAAACTCTGTCTGACTGCTCAATCACTGCAATGTACAAACTAAGTGCTTTCATCAGTACTCAAACACTTTCAGAGCTGTTTGGGGTGTCGGTTTGGTTGTTGGAACGATCTCTTGAATCTTTTTTTCTCAGTTATCCACATTTTTATTATTAAAACTACTTAAATGTTTTTCACTGACTTTAAAATCTGCAAAAGATAAAGAAGCCTTGCTTAATCAGCCCTGCCTTAAAGGCCCTCCCACAAGTTATCAAAAGGATGCAGCTAAAACTCTTGTTACCTTGTGTGTTTAAATAGCGTTGAGACTGACAGCATCAATAGACTCAATTGACTAGTGTGTTGCTTACCGTTAGCAGATTAAGCAACAATGCTAAAAGCTATAGCCTTCATGTTTTTGTCTGGCCCTTGAGACATGTGCGCTTTACTCAACCAAATATGGGCATTTTACTCTAAAGTAGGAATTGCAGCATTAGTGATTTGTATTAGCCTGGTCAGCGATTCTAATTCATTTTCTCTTCTCTACAAAGAATTATTTAAGTCTCTCTTTGTTTCTAGCGGCTGAATTCAGGGTCAGTACCAACATTAGCAGAGACCACCAAATTTTGAAAAATGTCCAACCAATCGGAAAACAGGAATTTCTGTTGGCTGATGTATTTTTGTATGTATTGTAGTCCAATTTTCTTCTGTTTCCAAAATGCGCACACAGCTGATGTTTACAAATATTTAAAGGATCTATGCTTCTCAATGGCTGTGCATCTACTGGAGAGATCCAAAGCTCTGGACACTATTTGAAGCCACTGTGCACAAAGGACAATTTTGGACCTCTGTAGAATATGAACAAAGAATTCAACAAAAATAAGTCTACATTCAACACAGATATTTGGTCTCTGTTACTTCCTGGCCAGCACGACTGTCTGTGTTTTCATCTCTGCAGGGGGTGACTTGACCTTTATGTTTGTCATATATTAAATAGAGCTATGTATTGTGTGTTTTAGTATTAGAATAGAGTTGTATTTAGAGGTGTATCAGACATAATACATAATACCTTTACATAAGTCTCAAGCATTGAAAGTACAACATAAATATGAATGTGTATCAAAAACAGAGCCACCTGTTATATCAATGTGTACCACTAGATGGAGTCTTGAGCTCAAGTGTTGCTCAGCTCCCAGTCTCACACAAAAGAGAGGTTTCTTTGCCAAAGTCATGACATTTTTGCCAAACTAACTTTAAATGCCACAGGGAATTGCATTTCAGAGTTCTGTGATTTGCTGGTTACTGCTTAATACTGACTAATACCTAAACTTTATAAACTTAAGTCTATTTTTTTTATTACACACTAACCCATGTATTCTCCTCGTTTTGGTTGTGATGTTGTCCATTCCTCAGACTGAATGACTCGAAGATTAATTGGACAGGCATGTCTTCAAAACCTTTTTGCTGAGAAGTACATCTAAGTCCTTCGGCAGCACCTCAACCGTATCAATGCATTCAAAAAAGGAAAAGTGCAGCGTACAGTTGTCAGAACAGCAGGCTCACAGCAAGACGGTCATAAATTAAACTCCCCTCTGGTTGACGTGGGCTTTTCTGCGTGGCGTTGCATGTTCTGTTTATGCCCGAGTCTTAGTTTCCTCTCATGGTCATAGATGTAATCACTACTTTGGTGAAATACTGAATCATACAGTATATTCATATATTTCATATTTACTCATATTTTAGATGTAAATTACTGTAATGACAGCCTTTTTAACTGGTGATTGTCCAGAATATGTCATTCTTTTTCTTTTTTTGTCATTTAATCTAACAAGGAATCTACTTTTATCTTTTACATGTTTGATAAGTTTGTTCTCTATTTTTTCTCTCTTTAAATTGCATAATATGAACCAGGGCTATGAACTATGTGTTTAATGCAATAACTGTTGATTATTGTGATAACTTTAGGACCTGCCTCATTTAACTAAGTACACAAAGGTCACAATAGTGCTGTTATTTTTTATTTGGCTGCTCCACAATTTTATTTTAAAATGTGATTGAGCAATTTGAAATGACATAACATCATTGCAATACAAGCAGTTCTTTGTGATATGATTATTGGGGTTCTTCGCACAGCCCTGCTTACCAAGAACATGTTTTGCAGAGATCACATTTCATGTCTACACACTAAAGTGATCATCTTATCCCAATAATGCTGCTTTCCTTTTGAAAATCCCTGTAGATGCTAATACACTGAGGCTGTGTCACTGACTCTCAATCCCCTGTCAGCTGTCAAAAATAGCTAGCTAGAGAGATTGCTTCCCAACTGTCTCCTAAAGCTCTTATGCCTTCTGTCCCAACCGGCAGCAGTCGGCTTCCCCCCTGCAGCTCTGTGTGCCTTGTTTTTGTAAAGCCCTCATGTTCCCTGTGGATGATCAGCTGCAGTTGCTTGACAGTCGCCTCTGACAAGTGCAACATTGTTTAATCTGAAATGAGTCCGCTCGCCGTGGGTTGTTGTTGGGTTAGAATTTTTTTGTCTCTTAAATCTGACCATTGGGAGCAGAGCGGTCTGGTGTTGGAGGCGGCAGTTCTGGTTAGCCTGGCATTTGAGTTGATTAGAACTGATGAAGCTGAAAGCACGCAGCATTCAGGAGGCACTGCTTTTAAAGCCTTCAATGGAAGCAAACAAACTTGGACTTCTCAGTGAAGTGAAAGCACAAAATACAGTAACAACAGCACTTGTGAGGTACAGAAGACTTTCAAATATCTTTTTATAAACACGCAGCCTTGTGCTTACATCTCACTAGCAACATAGATGTGTGGCTATTACATTTCTCCATTTTCTTTGTTACTGTTGGTATACCAGTTCGCCTTGTTATTCCAAAATAAACAACAGAAATACCATACTCTGATGATAGTTGGTGAGTTTAGTCATTTAGGCTGCGCTTTTTTGTATTCAAACACAATTCTGTTCCAGTCATATCTGTGCAGGGACTGTTTGTTTGCACATTTGAATGCCAAATAGACCTACTGCAGAAAATATTTTGGGTAAACAGTCCCATTCCTATTACTTTCATCCAATTCAAAGTGCAGAAGGGATGATAAACAGAGCCTCAGTGGTGCTTTGCCAGAGTTTGTTACTGTCATACTGTTCACCATTCCGTGGTACTCACTCTAAGAGTCCACTCGTGAGATTTGGTAGAGTTTTTATTTGGATGTGTACTCTAATCTAATCTAACTAATCCTACTGCCAAACATTTATTGGTTTTACCCATCTGCACCTCTTGCTGTAACTTGCTCAGAACTGATCAAATCTCTTGGAATTAGAGACAAAATTGTTTCACCTTTAAAACTAAAGTCCAGATGCTTTTGCTTTAACCTTTTCTTCAAGATGACCTGGATGACTGAGCACATTCACAGACTATACTTTATTTAAGCTCTTCTGCTAAAATTGTTAACAATAAAAAAAGCTTGTTTGAGCTATTTTTTCTCTTTATATTCCATATAGCTGGCAATGGTTGGACAGACGCTGTATTTTGCCGGCATTGCCACAGCGTTGAATGCTTTTCACATATGGCTAGGTCTGTATTGTAGTGCATTGTGTGCAGGCGGCACAAGCTTAAGTGGTGATTTGTCACCTCGTCCTACTCATTGAGCTCTATATCTCAGTCCATTGACAGCAGAGCTGGCAGGTCTTGTTTCACACATAATTCACTTTCTATACAGACAACATGGTGCGATGCCATTGTTTTTCTCTTCACTTCTGTGAGGTATATTTTAAAAGTGAGGAGATTTCTGCAGCTTTTCAGATGAACATATGGCTGTTATTTTTTGCTTCATAAGTGAAGAAAAGTGCTGTAAATGTAAAAAAAATTACATTTTCTAAGAAAAGGTTGAAACAAAGGCATCTAGACTTGGTTTTTAATGTGAATTTCAAGAGACTTATTCAATTCTCAACTGGTACGAGAGTTGAGCTTTTTCTCTGATATGACCAAATATCGGGCAGCAATGTCTGAATTTTGGCCAGGGAGGCCAGACGGTTTGAGAGAGGGGTAAGAGAAGCCATTTTTGTTAAAATGGAAAAAGCCCTCTCTGACAGAGGAAGACAGATACATTTTCTACAACAGTGTTTTGAAACCTTAAATAAAAACAGTTTCACTCTAGAAGGACAACAACACCTGAACTGAACAGTGACACTAACAATTCTCCTGAGCCTTAACACTCTCACATCAGGAGTCACACTGTCCTTTCAAGGTAACGACTATGAGACCAGAACAGCCTGGTCCAACAGCCTGGTCCAAATCTGAGTTAGTTTTAGGTCAAACCCCTCCCTCTAGAGATAAAGCTCAGCTCACGTATCAATCGATCTCAGAATTGAAAAAGAGATAAAATGTCTTCACCTTGAACCAAGTCCAGATGCCTTTGTTTTAACCTTTTCTTCAAGATGACCTGGATGACTGAGAACCTTCACAGATACATTTTCTTTATACATATACACGCAAATGTGCTGGGTCCAAAAGGAAGTAGCTTCAAATTCTGTATAATTCAATGGTTCTCTATGTGGAACATTAGCGTGGTACCTGTATTTAGGTCATTGCTTTGAACTGTGTGAATGCCTTTATCTCCCTCTCTTTCATGCATTTGTGCATTCCATCAACTGGCACACATTTCTGTGCACGAGTGCTGCCTGAATGCAAAGCATGCCTACACTTACACATGTATTGGGCACATGCCACAGGGGAAGGATAACTCCCTGGAAACCTGGCTGTACAATCAGCGTGAGTGCGAGATGAAGTGGAGAGAGCACTAGGAAACTGTAGACTCATGATCGCAGTTCAAAACCTGAGGCTGCTTCCTGACAGATACTCAGCTCGGCACTGTTGTCACAACACTGGATTCTTGAGGAAGACTCCTAAACACAAAACTGAAAATTTATATAAGTCTATAAGGAATTCATTGTATTCTTATTCTTTTTGTTAAACTACTGATACACAACTGGTTTCACTTAATTCTATTTTACAGATATAATGACTTATCTATTCGTGTCTTGTCTGTACTCCTCTACATCTATTATGCTCCAATTTAGTTGGACACACTGTGTTGTGATTTGTCTAGAGCTGCAAAGCTTTAGAATAAATTCTACATGTGTGACTCACTTATTAAGCCCCTATGTTCATTGTATTCTTATTCTTTTTGTTAAACTATTGATACACAACTGGTTTCACTTAATTCTATTTTACAGATATAATGACTTATCTATTCATGTCTTGTCTGTACTCCTCTACATCTACAACACTCAACTGAAGTGCTCATTTTGAATAAAAGCTTCTCTCTATTGGAAGCTAACCACCCTGATTCATAAATAAAAACACATGATTCTTACACCTTCCTAAAAGCCAATTGAATGTCTATTATTTTGCTGGATATGAAAAAGGTACAGGGACCTTTGATCAGTTTAGACTCACTGTAGACCTCTGGGCTTGGGACTTGTGAAGACTTAAGACAAAATGATCTGACTTGTTTCCCCTGCTCCAATTAGGCTACAATTCTGCCATGAGCCTGTGAGCATTTGGGCCAGGACAAGGCCATCTGTGTTTTCTCTGGCTTGTATGAGTCTTATGTCAGGCACTGCTTGATGCTTCCTGGTTCCACGTTTAGTATCCATGCTTTTCAATTGAGATTTTATTTGTAGTAATTTGATTGTGTGAACTTACCACACTTTTTTTAAATGTGTGTTTTTAAAATGCAAAATTAGAAGACGTTTGATTTACAGAAGGAAACTGGTTTCTGTGTTCAAAAGCTTTCCTTTTTAAAGCCAAAAGTTCTTATTTAGAGCTAAGGAAATTAAACTTTCCCAAAGGGTTTTTAACTTTACCAAGATGCTTCAGTAATTATTAATCAGTGTTTGGGTGAATGTGGCCAAAGAAGGTGGAGAAGAATTGTAAACAATTTATGTGAAAGGTTGTAAATAGAGTATTTATGTGGTTTACACTCATTTAGTGTTATGTATTTTATCTTTCTAAACCTTTTACCCAACGGTTTGGTGTGGACCAGATAGGTCTCCTTGACTCCTGAATGTTCAATTGTATTTATACTAGAACACAGTTTTATTAAATTGCAGCAACTATCACAAGCCAACATTTAATATTTTTACCACACACAAACCACTGGAAGCCTCAGAATACAAATTAAAATCAGACATAAATATGCAGACAGAGCCATGGATGTGATCCCTGCAGTTGGACCTGAAATCCCACTGTCCAATTTTGTCTCTTTGTTTTGATAAAACTGTCACTCGTGCCAGCATCCTTGGCAGAAACGGAGGCACTTGGATGCAGTTTTGAAATGTTATTTAACTACTTTCAGCAAAACCTGTTAAAATGTTGTATCAAGAAGCCATGAATGAGTTGGAGCCAAAAATTAATTAGCTGAATTTCTGTCGTTGGTAGACATTTATTAATTGAATTGAATCACATTTAATAATAAGAATAGCAGAGAAAAAAAAAACGAGAAACAACATTTTGATAAGTTTACGGCAGAGATATGTAATCACAACTGTGTCTGTGAATATCAATTGCTGATGATAAAAGGCAAAAAACCATAAAAACATTAATGGTAGACAATAGGAGCAGTTTCGGAAAACGCAGCGCTTGTTTTCTTCATAATACTTACTTGAAGTCTAACAATGTCAGGAAATGTGTTTTCTTTGCATAAAGTTTTGAGAAAAGTTACCGGCAAAAAACACTTGGATATGTGACTTACAATTTAAAAAAAGAATAATTGCCTTTAGGGTTAGTCTCTTACTCTTTATTTCCAGTGTCTGTCTGTATTTTCCTCCATCCATCCATCCATCCATCCATCCATCCATTAGTAACACAGTGTCATGTCTGTCAAGTCTCTCAGAACTGGGGCTATGCTAATGTGCTGCTTGTGCTGACATAAACAGTCTGTGTTCCCGTTTGCCTGGCGTAGCAGACAAAGAGTGATGCCCCTTTACCAACCCTGCATGTCTGGCATCTGTTTTCTTCAAACCTCCAGCTCTGCTTTTCTACTTTATTTGTGCATCACTGCTTCCATTTCCATCCCTTATGCAGATGTTCCCCTGCTGTTGTTACTAACTCATGCCATACTCTTGATACTCTTGGTGGTACTGCCGCTCAATACTTATTTTAACCTATATACAACAACCTTTTACTCAATATTTTTTATTCAGCGTTTTAAAGCTGAGTGACCCCGGTTTAAAAGGAAACCACAATGTCAATACACTTCATAAAAACAGTGTTGATGCATAAACAAGTGTTGACGCAAAGTTCATGTGGAAATCACTGTGATATATTCTAACAGTACTTTATGGGAGCCTGGTATTTGAATTAGAGATGCTCATTTTGATTAATTTTCCCGACCGACAACCGCTGCTCCTTAATCGATTATTAACCGTTAACTGATAAGATTATAATATTGAATTGGCATTAACGGCTTAGTGTACAACGTCCCGGTCCCGGGACGTAAACATTATACAAAAGAAAGCCTGCGTTGTGCTTGCACCTCGTCATGCAAACCCCAACAATATATATACCAAATTAAAGCTTAAAGTCTCATCTTTCAGACGATATAAACCATTTTAACACGTTACAACCACAGCGCCGACACCAAAGCCTTTTTTACAGACAAGCACAAAGATTTAGTTTGGACTTGTCTTACCTTTGATGGGTCTCTTTGACTGAAACAGCAACAAATCCACATAAGCTTGGTGTCTTTCTGTCCGTAAAGGTCCAGGGAATAATATCCAGTAAAATAATTAGGTCCACAAGACATGTTATATCCTCCAGGGCTCAAAAACTGCAGAGAAGTATTTCCAACTTGAAAACTGCTGCGACATTTTTTGTCATTTCTATTGATAATAAAAGCCATAAGTCCTTTCGAGACCGCAAAAAAAGCTACTAAAATGCTAACAGGAAGTGTTAGCCTTCGATTGACACCTTTTTCAGCCAACTCTGACGGGTTTTGACCGGGCGGGACCTGGATATGCACCAATGGCCGCACAGACATCTTCAGGCATGTGTCACGTGTGTGGTTGCGCGTGCCGACGCGCTCCGTGAGTTAATAAATATAAGCTATATAGTAGGCTATTTTATTTTTAAACCATGCAGCAAACAAAACAAAAAACCTTTTAAAAAAAAAAAAACGTTTTAAACCGTTTAACTGATTATTAATTGGTCAAAATTTTTACTTTAGGTTAACGGTTAAACGGTCAATATGAGCATCCCTAATTTGAATACAAGTTATCTGTGTATCACATTATCACAATACACTTTTTGCCCTTTTTGGTCAGGGACTTGACAAATTCAATTCTATGTAACTTTTTATCCATCTATCCATCCATCTTATGGATTATCCAGGGCCGGGTCGCGGGGGCAGCAGTCTAAGCAGAGACGCCCAGACTTCCCCTCCCCAGACACTTCCTCCAGCTCTTCCGGAAAGGCGTTCCCAGGCCAGCCGAAAGACATAGTCCCTCCAGCGTGTCCTAGGTCTTCCCCGGGGTCTCCTCCCGGTGGGACATGCCCGAAACACCTCCCTAGGGAGGCGTCCAGGAGGCATCCGAAACAGATGCCCGAGCCACCTCAGCTGGCTCCTCTCGGTGTGGAGGAGCAGCGGTTCTACTTTGAGCTCCTCCCAAGTGACCGAGCTTTTTAAGTAAATCTATTTAAATATTAAGACCAAGCATTTACCTTGTGTTCCAAGGCAATGGGATTTTACTGAAACTGCGGCTGCTTCAGACCAATGATGTGGCAGTAAGGCAGCTATGGGCATGTTTCAGGTTTGACGATGAAGCAGCCTTTGCTAATGTAGGCAACATGGTGTTCCTCTGTTTGGTTAAAATGACCATGTGATACGTTATTTGGTTCTGTGTAACAGACCATCTGGCCTGTAGTATAACCAAGCAACATATCCAAAAAATATCATCCAATTATACAATTTACAAACCATCCCAGAAACATAATAAATCATCAAAATACCCATGTTTGCTCAGGAGTTTACAATTTTGTCTTTGTAAAATAACTGATTAGACTGAGTGGACAGAACTTCCTATTGGTCACCATTTATTTTCAATTTCTCCGTTAATTTTCTATTAATGGAACTTTTTTTTGTTTGTACTACACAAGTCCTTCTTCTTATGTGTGGTCTTTGGGAAATTTTTCTTATGCAGTACCATAAATGACCACAAGTGTAATTGGTACAAGGAGGTTCTATAATAATTCCATGATTGCAGTGACGAACAATGCTTACTTGTTTTGTTAGACTGCGTTTTAATATTTTGTCAGGTGGGCAGGGCTATGTAATCTCAAAGGCTGATGATTGGGTGACTCTTACTAAACCTTCACTGTGAGCTCCTGATAACTTAAACAGAGACCACATTACTTATTGCAAATAGAATTTTAAACACACATTACAGAAATTGTTGCTCATTGCTAAAGGAGCCTGTTTGCTAAAAGCTAATTAGCATTCTATTTGCCAATTAGCAACACTGACACTATCCAATTTGGTTCATGAGTCAGCCCCAATGGTTTCCACTTAACCCCAGTTTAACAGCTTTTGTTTCTTTTTCTCTCTATGAGTGTGCTTTTGGGAGTCACTTGCTTAGAAGTCAATCTATTTTGTTGCGTAGGTATGAGCTTTTGCTGAATTAATTCAGTGCCTCCGGCTGTGGATAGATTAATGACATTGTCTAAAATTGTCTGTTAAGAATTTGGAAATATTCAGATAATAAAATCCAGCATATATTCACTCTGTCTGGTCTCTAATGCCGTATGGATTTACTGAGAAGAGTATTAGAAATAAAGTACAAGTAACAGTATAAATAATTCATCGAATCACCAGTGGGGAGCAAAGAAACAAGAGGAGAAAAGTCACAGACAAACAAAGCCTCACTGTGAGTTCCTGAAAGCTCTTTGTGGAAACTGGAGCTGCCTCAGACCTGGGGCTTTGTAGAGGATGAGAGGCGTTACCGTAGCTCGCAGCTCACAGGCCGAAGAGATCGCTTTACACAAGATGTCCTGCCAGATGGATCACTCTCCTTACAGCTTCTGTCTCCTTCTGAGCTCAGACTGCATCCAAAGTACACTCATCATAAATATTTCACACTTATTTTCCAAACACATTCACAGTGCTAATTTTTAGTAAATCAAATTTAACATTTTATTTGTTTTTAAGGGTTGCTTTAACTTAACTTACCGGTAAGTATCAGTAGCTAACGGAAGAGTTTTAAAAATATTTGTTAGAGAAGAAAAAGGTAAGATACGGAAGAGAGCTTAAATGTATGTGGAAATATAAAGTGTGCTGAAAAAACTGAAAGAAAAACAAAGTTTGAACTGAAGTAATGTAACAGAAGGTAGGCTATTCCAGGTGTGATGCATTTTTTTTAATTAGCAAAGCTGTTTTGCTTGATATAAAAACAACCTTAAATATTTGATAACTACTCTTTAATGCTATCATTTAAGATTTGAATAATGGAATTGCTCTCTTTATGTGCACCATATGGTTTACACTTTGCCGAGCTCAGGAAACACTTAATGTCTCGCCACAGCGTCTGCTTTATTGGCCTACTGACTGTGTTTGACAGGTTCATTTGGTGAGTGACATTAGAGCATCACGTACCTGCAGCACAAATCACTCAGGTTTCCATGACAGAGGAACAAAGGTAGTCACCGGAGAGGAGCCAGTGAGATCACTTTACTCCAGCATGGCTGCAGTGTGCTCTTTCTGGAGTGTGCTCTTTCGCTCTGTGGCTAAAGATGAGAGAATGTTGTTGAGAATGGAGACAAGGAAAGTACTGAGGCCTGTGTCTTTCCTCTCCTCACTTTTTTCTCATTCTTTGTCTGCTTTTACCTTCTCCAGCTTCAGCCACAGAAATTAGTTGGGAAATACTTTTTCTGCTTTTCACCGACTGACTTAATGATTAGTAAAGTGGACCATCCCTCTTCTGACTCAAGCCATGGTAAACATACAATTGTAGCTTACATACAGTACCTGACTGTCAAAGGTTAAACATTCTACTGACATTAATAGTTTTTCTTTCCTGTTATGTTGGCAAAAACTAATGGTAATGAAGTAATTTATTTCCCAACTTGAGATAGCATTCACGTGCATTTTGAAAAATTTAGTTTGAACTTTGGTTTGAATTTGGGAAGCACAAACAATGAAACAGGAAAACTAGCCGTTGCTTGCTACTAATGCTAACTGCCAAAAAAGTACCACAAAACTGTAGCGTCACTAGGTAAGTTATTTTAAGGCAAATACTGTTCAGAATTTAAATAAATGTTATGCAGGCCTCCAGACTCAGTTTACTTCTATTTACTATCAATGTCTGTCTGCACTTGTACTTACTCCTGCCTCTTTTTAACAAGACAATTATTAGTTGCTATTTCCTTCAGCAGTCTCCTCTTCACACTCACTCCCTTCCCTCAGATCTTGGAGCTTGCTCTGCTGAAATGGGATCTGTCACGGAGTCTTTGGAGACGGATAGCGCCGGGTTGCCAGGGGTTTCAACCCGACAGAAAGACAAAACTGCACTTACATGAGTTAAATCAGCTCCCATTTTGAGCCACAGCCAGAGTCCAAAGATTTTGTGAGCGAGAAGAGAATGTACGTTTCTACTCGAGTGCCTTCATTGTGCCTTTGTGAGAATGTGATTTTTGCTTCTTAGACCGTAAAAACTTTTCAATGAAATACAATGCATGATCAACAGACTTACTATTACTTATAAAAATATTTTTTCTTTAAAGGCTATTGTTCATTTATATCTGAAGCACAAGCCACAAAACATCAGAAATAAACAAGTTTGTTGGTGTTTTTGAAGCAATTCTCTTGATTGTTGGTGAAGTATAATAATAACTCTCTCCTCTCTTGAGCCCACATTTGCATTTGTGCCTTGCGGTGCATTCTGTGTCTTTTCATCGCTCCATGTTCCTACACAAAGTGCAGCTAGTTCTATTAAATCAAAGTGCCAAGCTCCTATTATTGTGTTTGTTGTGTTGAATCAGTGATTGCTGTTGTTTGGGGCACAATATACAAGATTGAGGGGTGAAAAGCCGGTGGGTTATGAAGACAATGATTTATTGTTTTGGAGCTCTTCTGGATGTGTGTGTGTAGATATAATTGGATTGGCTAAGGTGTGTTTTGTCAAAGCTGAGAGGAATCTGTCTGTTCTCTTGCTGCAGACAGGTATTATCATCAGAAGTGGACAGCTGTTAATATCGTTGCTTACTTAATGTAGTGCTTTGAGAATCTTGTGGTGTTAAAGTAAGGAAACTATATTGGTTTGTATAGCTAAGAGATTGACATTTTTTATTCTTCATCAATTAAACAGAAATAACTTCAAATGCAATGCTATATTCATAATGCACTACATTGTACCTAGTCTATAACATAGCAAGTATTAAGACTAATCTAAAAGCCAATTCCAACAGTGGACACTCATTGTATTGCAAACAATCCTGTGAGTATTTTTTTAAGATAATATATACTTTATTTATGCCCAGAAAGGAAATTTGCATGTAACAGGAGGACTCAAGATTTGTTGAATAGTCCCATCCCATTTTCCACATCACATCGAACAGTGGCTGTTTCTGATTGTCGAGGATGGCACTGATTTTGTCCATGGCCTTTTGTCTGCCACAGCCTCTAGACTGTCATCCAGTTCAGCATGTTTGTCTCTAGCCTCACCAGCTTTGATGCCACCTCCGCACAACTACAAAGAACAATACCCTCGCTCCACAGACTGATAGGACATATTATGTAGCTTGTTGCCACTCTATGCTTTACCTCTACTCTGCAGTGCCAACCACAGATCAGTGGGGATTTGGGGTTTCTTATTAGCAGGCTTGTGTGTACTGGAGAGAAGACATTTGTCCAAAATAAACCATACTGTAATTATAGCAACACTTTTCTCTCAATGAAGTCTTCAGAGATTTTTACTCAGAAAGATAAATTAACAGCTCTTCTCTGTCCATCGATGAAGAAAGGGAAAAAAAATTGAATTTTTTTCAGTTACCTTCAGTTCTCAAGTGAAAAAATACATACCACAATAAAGAGGCCTGGGGTACAGCAATACAACTTCTAAATTGGTTGGATATTGTGGCATTCAGAAATAGAAAGGTGTCTAGGTTTAAAAATATATTAATGAACTAAACCCAGGACTAAACCAGAGCCAAACACGGAGGTCTGAACCAAAACTAAACAAGTGCTGAATATTAAACCATGACAAAAAACTAAACTAAATCAGGATAAAACCAGTATAAAATCATATTTAAATTTATGACTAAGCAAAAGACAAAATCAGGACCAAACTAATACTAAACACAGCACTAAATTATTACTAAGGATTCAACTCATAATCAGGAACCTATTATTGAGACAACCAGGACTATAAACTAGGATTCAAATAGTGCTAAACTAGGAGACATGACTAAAGCCTGGACTCTACCAGAACTAAGAAAAGAAAAAACACACACAGCTAAACTGTTCCCAAACAAATTCAAATCTGTTCTGTTTGAGTTTGCAGTGACATTTGAATATAAATACAGTCCATGCACTGCAGCAAACCGCTCCAAATGTGCTGTCACGTCCGACCCAAGCGGCTTTTAACACATCTGCTGAGTGCTGATTCAAACACAGCACCAAGCATAAATCATTTACATTTGCCGGAACACTGCGGCTGAGTTTACTTGAGAAGAGAAATGTAGGTTTGTATTTTCTGTGGAGGCTCGAGCGTTTTTTATCCAAGGAGTCAGGTTTATAAATAGGAGAGAAGACAGGGAGGACCTCAGGTGTGGACTGTGTGTACCAGTCTGTGAGAAGACTCTGGCAGCGCACACACCAGCAGCAGGTGATTTAGACACTCAGCAACTGTCTATAAGAGTTGTTCACTGTCTTAACCTCAGAAGTTAAGTCTGCCTTCCAACAATAAAACAAATTTTCCCCAAGATCCAAGATTTGCCCCAGGTTTTTTTTCACTCGCCAAAAAATGAATAGTTACCAAGCTGCATTTTCCGTCATGTTTTTCATCTCATGCTTTGTTTTGATGCTTTACTTATATAACAGCAGATCTAACTAATATTGTAGTGTAGTGGTGCTTTACCTTTAAACACATTGCTCAAATAACACTCTGACAGGTGCCATAGCGCTGAGATAATTAATGTTTTTCACAACCTGTCAGTTCTCCAGATGTGTTTTCACATGCAGTGTTACTTTTTACATCCTGTAAACCTACTATTATGTCATGGCTTGAAGGTTTAATTTTCTCTTACCCAATAGTTGTGTGCAGCTTTGTCCCAGTCAGTAATTTCTAATGTTTATTTCAAGTTGTGTTGACATCTAAATAAAAACATAACCTAATTGTAGGATTTTTTTGTTTAATTCATAAACAAACATATTTGTGTCCTCTGTGTGGTATTTTATGTGAGGCCTCTTGTGTTACTGTTTGATCTAATTACTCAGATCCATGGTGCTGTAAACTAGGCCTGACTTATGCTGCCTTTGATTCACTGCATGGGCTGTCATCATTTTGAATCTTCTGACAGGCATGAATGACTTCTGTGGGATCTTTTCTCCTTAGCTTGTTTTCCTAAGTATCAGAAAAAGCAGCCATATGTTACTTGATCTGATAACACAGCAGTTCATATCTTGTAGCTATAAATGGTCTAAATTGAAACGTATAGCTTGCTCTTTTAGCCCTGCCGTCATTAAGTCATTTTACAGCCAGTGTAATTACAAGCCACTGAAAAATCATTAAACACAAGCACTTTAAGAGGTCAAATTAAGTATTTGCTAAGAGTTCAAGAAGATTTTTTTTTTCTTTTTATTTCAGTGATGATTTAATAGAGAATTACACAGTTTGTGGATTCAGCTGCATTTTAATTGATTCCTTTAGCTTTTGAGAAAAACAAATTCATCTAATGTGCAATTGATCTGCTCTGTCATATATAAATAGTCACGCTTTGCTGTTCCTCAATGAGTTTTTCTCACATGTCATGTCCACCACGAGTCCGTGCTGTGACGTATTTGGATGGCCTTTAATGGTGATGGACAGACAAGAGGAACTGTGAGCAAAGAGGAAGGGAAAGAAGATTAAAGCAAAGGGAGATCAAGAGACAGACATGAACAGGGTGACACTCAGATGGATTTGTGTGCGTCTGTGTGTACAAAGATTATACAAGCTTTTACACACACGCACACAAGACGTGTCAAAGTACAGCCTTTGCAAATGTCAGATTCAGTTCAGTGAGAAAAGTGTCATAGAAAGTCTTTTTTATGCGAAAAGCTACAATGTCAAGGCTAAGATTAAAATGTTTTTCTACTAACAATTAATATGCTAATTAAATGTGCTTTATCCGTCTGAAAGTTTAGCTTAACTCTAGCGTTCAAGCTTTAAAAACCTTTAAAACTAAAAACCCATTAGCTTGTATTAAACTTGATTGTTAATGTATATTAAAGTAGTCTATGCTGCTGAGTTTTTGTAACTTAGCATTACGACAAACAAATATGGCAACCTTATCGCTATATCAAAGTCAACAGCAATGCCCATAGAGCAAAGAACAGCTTGAAACACTACTTATTTCCAGTTCAGAGGTAACTCCTACAGACAAAAAACAGCTGTGCCATGGGACCTCCTGTCTCCCAGATTGTGGCTAACCTGTACATGGAGGAAGTGGTCTCTTTCCCAGGTACAGTCCCAGTCACTGGTTCAGATATTTTGATGACACTTAGTCAAAAGCAGAACCCAGGAAGTAGAAGCTTTCAGAGAACACATCAACGCAGTGGACAAGAACATCAAGTTCACCCGTGAAGATGCTATAGATAACTGCCTGGCTTTCTTAGACTGCGCAGTGGTTATTTGTGAGAGGTTTATAGGAAGCTAACACACACGGATCAATAGCTGTTTGATTCCCACCACCCTCTGCAGCACAAGCTAAGCTGGGAGTCATCAGGACTCTTCAGCACAGAGCTCAAGAGGTGACCACAACCTCAGAAGGTAAACGGAAAGAAGAACAACACATTTGTTAAGCCCTGAGAGACTGTGGATACCCCAAATGGTCTTTCAACAAAACCAAGAGGACACAAAAACCAAACAGGACACAAGGGACAAAAGGAAGGGTGTAGTTATCCCTTATGTGTCCTTATTTATCAGAAAAACTTAAAAGGATTTTCTACAAACACAACATTTCAGTCCAGTTTAAACCAGGTAACACTCTGTGTCAAAAACTGGTTCACCCTAAAGACAAAACCCCCCTCACAAACAGAGTAATGTGGTTTATGCAGTGTAGTGAAGACTGCAGTTGTGTTGGAGAAACGGAACAACAGCTTCACAAGAGGATGTATCAGCACAGAAGAGCCAATCCTGCTGGACCTGAGTCTGCAGTCCACCTCCACCTCAAAGAGAAAGGGCATTCCAGGACAGTAATGTCCAAATTTTGGCCAGAGAGGCCAGATGGTTCAAGGGAGGTGGGAAGGAAGCCATTTTTGTGAAAATGGAAATGCCCTCTCCAAACAGAGGAGGTGGCCTCAGATTTATGCTGCCTAGTATTCATAACTTGTTTATAGTATTCAGACCAGAACTGCCTGGTCCCATCAGGTTTGGTTTCAGGAGAAACTCCTCCCTCTAGAGATATAAGCTCAGCTCTTTTACCAGTTGATCTCAGAATTGATGAAGTCTCTTGAAATTAGAAACAAAACGTCTTCACCTTGAAAACCGAGTCCAGGTGCTTTTGCATGAACTTTTTCTTCAAGATGACCTGGATGACTGAGAACCTTCATAGACATGTACTAAAGGGGGCATTCAAATATTAAAGACTATTCTGTCAGTTCACGCCACTAACAGCAGTTAATTGTGCAGTAGGCAATGGTGCAATAAAAATATTACTTTAGTTGTGCTGCTAAAGTATCTTTACCCCTTGAGACCAGGCCCAGCTTGACCCCTGGAGGTGAGGTGTTAACTGGCATTAAGAAAGAACCGATTATTAGTCCACAGAGCTGCAAGGTCGGCTCACAGCTTTTCTTGACCTCTGGAGACTGAACAGTCTGCCAACAGCTGCAGTTTTGTTTTACCCAGTGGTCTAGCCATCACAATATGGATCTTACAATTTATTATTTTTCTACCCCAGTATGTAAACTCCAGCCTACTAACAGTCTGTTGTCAATGTTATAGGGTATTTGCTCTCTGTATTCTTTTGACTTGAAAGTATGAACCCTCTAATAACCACTGAGTATTTTTGACTTTAGTGTTGGGTTGAAGTTGGGTTCAGATTGTAATCCTGTGTTAGGGCTGCTGCTCCCTGACACTGTGAGCTACACGAGCTGTGAAAACATTGTGACCCTGTCATAGCCTGCCTTCTCTTGGCTCTGATTGTTTCTGGATATAGACTCTTCTGAAAGCTGCATGGGTAATGTGTGTCAGCAATAGAGCCAACCGGCGCATCAATCTGCCACCAAATACATCGTAGGCATAGTCGCACATCGACACATGCTGGCGTCCGACTTTCCTCTCATGTGCCAGTCACACCGGCCACCGCCAGATTTGATCTCATGTAATGGGCAGAGCAGACCCAACCAGCCAGAGATATGCACTTTACTGCCGCCAGATTCACTGCACATGCTGTTCCTGGAATATGGTGATTCCAGATTAACAGGATGATGATAATCACAGATTAATAGTAACACAATTGTCCTCTTAATTAAACAAAAACTGAACAGCAGCTCCCATCATGAAAACAACACATACTTTTTATTTGCACAAATGTTCACTTGGACTCAATTGATTTGGACATGTGCGAAACACTTTCATTTTAGATGGTGTCCACAATACTGACATTTCAGGAATGCAATTACAATGCTGTTAAACTCTATGCTTTGCTAAACAATGCTTTTTTTTTTTTCAATCGCTCTTGCAGACTGGTTCTTTAGTTTTAGCCTGATCACACATACTTATTCTATTCTAATAAGATAATTAGTGTGGTCTGTGTAAGTCTGAGTTGAATAGGGCACCTTAGAATTCTACCAAATAGAAATTGTTGTGAAAGGATTTAAGACTCACTTTGCAAAGTTAATGTATGGCTGGCCAGACTCTTGCTTTCAAGCCAAAATAATAAAACCTTTACAAACCACCTTGTACCTAACTGACGATGACAAAACACAATTTGAAAAGTGGTTGTATATATTGATAAACTGATTTGACATTTCTTATTTCCTTATCAGAACCAAAAAATCTCATCTCAATCTCAAGTTTCATCAAGTTCCTGCCAAGTTTATATGAATCTCAGAGAAATGGACAGACCGGGCAGCTCAGCCAAAAATCAAAAGAACCTAATTTAGTTTCAGTGTATTTCAGAAACAGAACAGTGTGTTACAAAGCGAATGAAAAAGTAGCAGAGTGGACCTTCGCTCTCTGTCCGGGCCCTGCCAGCGAGTTTGTCACTTCCATTCACTCTGTCTTTCTACTGTAATCCTATTGTGTTATTTCTTTCCCACTTCTATGGTTCTCTTTGTCCTTATTTATCAAACTTTCTCCCAGCATGCAGCAGTGGTACCGCTCGTCTGTTTTCTCAGCCTTTCATTCTTCCTGATGGTTTGTCTTTGTCTTGGTCACACGCCCCGTTTCTTTTGCCAGCATAAAGTGTTGCTTCCTCCATCTGTTCCATGCCCCCCCTACTTTCAAGCCTCTTCTGTCTCCGAACAAAACTGCAGCACCAGCCAACATACTGCGCACATGGATCCAAGCCATTAAGTGCTTTTTGCTTTGCTTGTTTGGGTAATGAGCTAGTATTGAACATTGCACTCAATAGAGCTTCAAAGTAGCGCTGTTGAAAGTACATTTTTTGATCAAAGCCATCTACTACCAATACTTTCATACTTTCATCAAGACTAATTACTTTTTACTTTCACACTCATTAATGTTTTTTACGTCTTGTTTATGCACGTCAAGAGTCTTATTTCACACCAGAAAACCAAAATACTTGTCCTAATTATTCTATCTTTACGCTCTCTCTCTGTGAACATGCCTGAACAAGACAACAAAACAAAAAGAATGGCTTTTGTTTGGCAATAGAAAACAAATTCAAATGAAAAAGCAAAAACAGAGCAGAAAGGCAGTGTAGTTTTATTTTTTTGTTTATGTTGCACACATGCTCTTGCAGGCAGGCGTTTTTTTTAATAATCTAATGAGTTCCTTCTCATAAAAGCGCCTGTGCAGATTATCCTTGGCCTCTATCAGCGCTGAGATACTGCCTGTGTTATTAGTTTCTTCCACACAGTCTCTTGTTGTGCCTCTGATTTAATTTCATCCTTGACTTCTGCACCTCTTTCATGGTTTCAAATAAAAAACAGCACTTTTGTTTTAGTGAAGTCTTAAGCTCTAAACTCCCAAACTCTGTCAGATTCTCTGTCAGATCCAGTTTTGTTGTTTAGTAAATAAAATATTCACCAATAGTGATATATTCTGTTATTCTGGTTATAGACTAATAAAATACCTGGTCATGTTTTCATCAAATCTCAGATGAAGCATACATATTGTCAGGGCAGCGTTGTGTTTTTCTTTGTGCAAAATGGTGAAGTGCTCCTGTCTTTATTCCACAACAGGACGTGGTAACAGAGGCGTCATATAAATGATACACCTCAGCGTTACAAAAAACTGATGACATATTAGGTTTATAGCCACACGTGCATGGCTAAGCAATTTAACAATTTGTAAATGTTGTTTTTCCAGCTTTGTTTATTCGTTCATTAGGTTTTGTGCCACTCGTCATGAAGCACAAATCAGGCCCACGGTCAAGTGAGACGTGGTATTGGTGGAAGAAAACCCCATCAAGATCATAGAAATGTGTATAAACATGACTTTATCACACATCACATTATCAACCAGTGCTCATGCTTTACTGTGTAGCTACTGACAAGGTGTTCTATTTAATGTTACTTTTTAGCACCAACCTTTTCACTGTTGAAAATCTCTAAACCAATAAAGAAGTCTAATGCCACAGAGATTCATTCAATTGGAACATGCGGTTAAACACAACTGTGCAGGTGCAACAGCATTCAGAAGTAGAAAAGATTGAAAGCTAAGATACTTTTTTTTTTCTAAACTGAAAATTAAATGCCATCTTTGATGGAGGAATGGAGTGGTTGTACAGTATACACTTTAGATCATTCAAATTTCAGTGTTTTGGCCACATTTTAAACATGTGAATGTAAGTCGCTTTGGATAAAAGCGTCTGCCAGATGACTAAATGTAAAATGTAAATGTATACTGCAGTGCCCAACAGCAATATTCTTCAGCTCCAGTGTAGTGCAAAGGCAACTCACAGGCTTGGAGTTGAGAAGATTTGACCTGAGAATTTAGCAAAGATATCAACTTTTCTAACCTCTTAACATTTAACATTTAATCTTTTCTTTTCAGATTCACTTGATGTATTCTGGGCATAGAAATATGAGTCCCTGCTCTGTAGACGGGGTGGGTTACACAGCCAGACACAGGCGGAAATTGTATGTGGTGATCAGGATTTGATTTACCACCAACAGGCTTAAAGCGACCAGTTGATGCCGGTTGATGCCTTTTGTGCTCTGTGATTGTGAGCTGCAGTCCACCTTTAACCCCTTTATCTCTTATGTGCGGACATACAAACTCACATATGGACACTCTGTAAGCACATGATGATTGGACATTCTCGGATACCCATAATTCTGTGAGGCAGTAAACTAAACACAGACAGGATTTTATTGAAGGATGCAAGCCTTGTGCTAATGATTTTCAGACGACAGCTTTACAATGAGGACTGTAAAAAAAAAAGCCAAAAAAGCAAAACAAAAAGTGTTTGGGACAGAAAAAAAGAGGCGATGGAAAACTTTATTCCATTATTCTTTCCACATTTTATACCACAGCTCATTTGCTGTACCTGCATCTATTTTCTTCTCATCACTAGACGAAAAGCAATTATGCTCCCTAGTTGGCAAAGGCACTTGTAAATGATTGAAAGAGAAGGGAATGTAAGAGAAGTAGCGAGTGCATGGACTAATAAGATCCAGGGAACTGAATGTGTGCATTGTGGCACTGTCTCTCTCAGTGGGAGGTAGAGGAAAAGGGACACTTTCACTCCTTGTCCGCCAATCTTCTCTCCCTCAGTCCCCAGGCCAAAGACCGAACTCAATTATGAACTTCGGACTTGTTCCTTCAAATGTGACACTGGCACCGCAGCTGTCACTAAAGGAACTGGAAGGCTCATTAACATGCAGCCTGTCGAGGAATTTGGGTGCTCAGATGGCCTGACACTTTAAGCACAGTGAGTCATGGTGCTTTGTTAGAGGAAAGTGCAAATTATATAATGGCAAATTTTTGTTTGAAGTTTTACAACACCTGGATTGTGGTATTTAGCAACTGTTTAAAGAAATGTCTATGTTGTCTTATAGTAACAATGATGAGATAACCAGGTATTGGTTTGTTTGTGTTTATTTCTCTTTTTTCTCAGTCAAAATAGCATTGTTAGTTCAGTGAAACTATGGCATACAGGAGTGCTACTTGGAGATTATATGGTGTCCTTCTAGTGCTCTTCACTCTAGAGCTGTCCTGTTGTATTTGTTCTCTCTGGTCTCTATCTCGTACCAGTGACTATGTGCACAGGTATAAAAACTGGTATGCCCCCCTGAAGACCATTTTCAGATTTTTTTTCCTGATCCCTTAAAACAACCTATTTCTACTTAAAATAGTCTCTAGCCTCTGTGTTAGCCACATCTTGACAGTTAGACTATACACTGCTGCTCTTTTGATTTCAACTTATTGATCCCACTGTGAACTTGTCTCACCTTTCTGTAATGGCGTACAGTAGAACAGCTTCATGTGTTAGCTATGTCGTTGGATACCTCTCAACAGTGGGAACTCATTTGTCTCTTAAAGAATTCAGCAAAAACAGACATAGCTACAACAACAGAATGAATTGTTAACAGACAAAATACAATCAAGTAGATTAAAATATCAGAAGATTCTTGACCATTAAGGGAAAAGGCTGTGACGTAGCTTGACACATGCCCTGACTAGACTATATTGAATTCATTCATTTATTTTTTCAATGATGTGCATAAAATAAAAGTAATTTCCATTAAAGTCAATGTCAATCTAATCAGTTCATTTTAATTTCTTATGTGAACTATTGTTGTTTGTGTTTATATTAGTCTGGGCTCTTTTGGGACCTAAATGTCTCATAAACAAATAAATTGTAAATGGAAGCCTTTCATACATAATGAAAGCCACATCTATCAAGCATCATAAAATATTACTGAAGGATTTTTATTATTATTGAAACAATGTCTTCTTCAGTGGTTAGAGATTATTATTTATTTCCTCTTTTAGTGCTTGGCCATTAGTTGTTTTAGAGCACGTCATAACAGAGTCAGAAAAGAAATACATCAGCAGCAGCATCGTGTGTCTGTTGCTCTTTTCTTTCGACTTCTTTATCACATGTCACGTTGTTTCAGTTTGTGTGTAGATCTCGTGACAGATATGAGACAAGACGAGAAGACAGGCTGGAAGTGATAGGATTTGGATGCTTCTAACTTCTCAGCTTTGATATATAGGTTTTATGCAGAAAACAAGAAAAAACAAATCAACAAAATGAAACAGGAGGAGGGGAAACATGTGGTGCCTAAATGGATTTATTGTTGCTGGAAAAAACAAACCCCTTGAGTGCTTCTCCATTTCGTTTTCAGGCCCGAAATTCAACTTCTCGAATTGTAACACATGCTTCCTGCACTGCCTCCGGCCAGTTTGTACATCCAATGCTTTCCTAATGCCTCACAGATTGTGTTTCTCATAATCTTAAAGTGAGGTTTTGGTGTTGAGCAGATGATTGTGTAAATTTGCAGACGAAGCACTGATGTATTCCCCCAGTGGGGTGTTTGTCCCACATAGAGCGATGAAGCTCTGTGGATAATGTATGACTGTAATATTGCTGCACAGATAACAATGAGCTGTAAGTGTGGGGTTGGGGTGGTAATTGCACCACTGTTGGCTTAAGGCATGTTACAGTCATTTATCACCTTCCTTTTAAAAAGACATACATTTAAACACTCCACATTATTATTATTTATTTTTATTGTGTGTCTTTATTATTATTCAGATTAAATCTAAACAGAGGCATAAAGTTCTTCTTACTTCACTTCATTTGTACAAATGGCCATTGATCTTTCTTTGTCACCATAAGCAACATTAGTGAGTTATGATCAGTTGCTCTTCATGTGGCTGTGGTTTGAAATGGCTACCGTGTTGCTAGCAATCACTGAATCCTGTCTTGAAGACAAGCTACAGAGCTCATACATGGCTGTGGTTTGGGTTTTGGAGGCTCCAAGCTGCTTGAATGAGGCTCATATGTAAGGTGCAGTGTCCCATGAGGGCTGTCTACATTGTCTACTGATGATCAACTGTAATTTCTTTAGAATCTTTAGAGGATTTAGGAGAACTACCACAGCAAGGTTTGGTCTTTTCTCTAATTCATTTATCCTCTCTAAATGTGCATTGTGTTTTGACTGATCGATTTGAATGCTAACTATATAGACCAAGTTGTCCAGATTCCAAACCATTTGACTGTATTTGTCAAATATTATTTCCCAAGTATAGTCCAAATATGTTAATTGGGCTTCCACAGAAGTTAACTCGTCTCACAAATCTGAAGAGTCATGTGAAAATACAAACTCTTCTGAGGAAGACTGCAGTCGAAACTTATCAAGATACGTTACTCAAAAAACACACGTCTGTGATGATTCAATGTGTTCTACATTCATGGTTTGTGTGTCACAATATTTGGTCAGATGAAGCAAACCCTTACCTTCACTAAAACTTGTATTATCCCCAAGGTCAAATGAGGTCATGTTAAATCAAATTGGTCTAACAATTTTGTATACCGCTATCCTGCTCTACAAAGTAAAATGGTCTGTTATCCCTTTACTTTATCTTCTCTTATTACATACTTTCAGAGCAATTGTAACCATTTTTCTAAAATAAGGCAGGCTTTATGCATTGCTTCTACGATATGTGCTTAAAATCCAACTCAAGTCCACAGAGACCAGACTGTTTGAATAGAAAAGAAAAGAAGTGCAGTTAGACTGTAAATTAAGACCACTCCTTGATTTTGATAATGATATTGCCTCTTCTCATTATGACTTACTTTTTTTAGACCTTTTTTATTTATTCCTGAATTAAAGCCAGTACAAAACAATTAGCTCTGACACTTAAATTTGCTAATAAAAATGTACCCTCATTGCTTTATGATTTCAGAAAGCCAGTTTGCAGAGACTGCTGCTGCCTTCCAAAACACACACAGTGCTTTCATTGCTTTGCACTTGTTATAAGACTTGCACTAAATAAAGCGAGGTGGGACTTAGTGGTGGGTGGTTTGTTTAAATGTAAAAGATGGGGTGGGCAGACGCAGCTGGAGTTATATATTTAATGTTTATACGCAAAGAAAGGAGTGCTCCAATTTTGTGTCACATAAGGAACACATTAATCTTAGGGTACAGTCTTTGTAAACATATGGCACATATAGCGACACTCCTCTCAGTGTATTATTAGAAATATACAGACGAAGAGACACTAACATAAGAGGGTAGCTAGTACAATTAGCATTCAGCCCTTGCGGTATGATAAATAGGTGAGCTATGAACATGTAACCTCATTGGCATTGATCTGGCTCTTGACTCCTCAGCGTTGATTGGAGTAGACCTCTCAACACACATCAAATATGTCTATGCTAAGTGCATTATCATCTCATGTACCTGAGTGGGCCTCAGCTAGTCCTTCTCCTTGTTTAATAGTTTGTATTTATAAAGATGGCATATATGAGGACGGATGAACGCGGTGGTTTGGATCCAATGTCTGGAACACAGTTTACCCTGTTTGTTGTGTTCTCAGTTTTCAAGGTTATAAAAGAGAAAAAGCATGCACTGGTCTTTACAGGTAATGTAAGGACAAAATATTTTCTAACACATGCAAAAGCTGCAAAATTATTTCCAGATTTTCCTTAAATATACTGAACTGAACTGATTTTTTTTTGCAACGACAATTTCTCCTGAAAAATGTAATAATGTGGTTCACTCTTGTAATGCCAGTGAGACTTGTGAAATATTGTTTTCTGCTTTGTAGAAATACTGTGTCAAGAAACTACCTACAAATACAGAAAGGTTTCTTTTTACATCCGGCAAACGCTCTTACAGTGGACTTGAATATGCTAAAACGTAACCGGCCTGATGAATTCCACCCTACAAAAACTAGAAAATGTGACCTATGTTCCATTTAACATGGCCTACACTAATGTTACAATATATCCAGTAGATCCAAGTGAAAAAAAAAAACAATTCATATGCATAAAGGGTCTTGAATTGTAATGGTTTTTATTCCCAGAGGTTCTGTTGAGAATTTTAAAGTAAATACTCTCAATCCAGGACCAATAACATTTGATGTCAGAAAAGAAAGATGGATTGATTTGTGTATAAATCACACATGGTCATGCAGCATTATTACTTTTTATGTTGTATTTACTCTGAAATACTTCAAAGTTGCTGTTTTATTTTTTTAGGATCAGAATTAGGATTTCCAAAGCCTGTGCTTCTGTGTAAATGCTGCATTATGCAAAAACATGTCCCTTGAAACCATTACTTCTGCTAATATTGCTTTGAAGCATGTACAGTGTTGCTTTGAAGCCTTCTCTGTGTCATTCACTCTTTTAGATCTACCATTTTTTTCCTCTCTTTGCAGTGGGACGTTTGTTGATCGAGTTCAGTTCCCAGATGACTATGGAGCGAGTGCAAAAGGAGAACCCCAATGTGACCGAAGGCGGTCGCTACACGCCGCCCGACTGCCGGCCGCGATGGAAGGTATGTTCAACTAAAATCCACATATTTTAACAGAAAACATATTTCTTTGACCACAAACCCAGACTCTGTGGGATAAAGGGTTCAAAGTTCAAAACAGTCCCCTTTTACACTAAACTTAACAAATGTACTGGCAAAAATGACATTCACAAATCAAAAACACAAAATATTTCTCAACTTTCACCCCGTTATCTTTGCAAACATACTTAGTGGTTTGCTCATGTAATGCCTGAGAGACTCCAGAGCTGCTGCATTCAAAAATAAATTGGTGTAGACTATAACACTGAACTGTAGAAATACTTGTTGTTATGAGGAAGTAAATACTTACCAAAGCCATTTTGACTGCTGTAGGTGGCCATCATCATTCCGTTCCGTCACAGGGAAAATCATCTAAAATACTGGCTCCACTACCTCCACCCAATCCTCCGGCGCCAGAGGATTGACTACGGCATTTACATCATTAACCAGGTAGGAATATATATAAATAAACAGAATCAGCACCCCTTCTGAAACCAGTATGTTGATAAAATACCATAAGAATCAGAGTCAAGGAAATTGTATATTATTGCTCAATTATCTCACTCCTGGTCAAGGTCATATGCTTATCCACATACAAGTGTGACATCACTTTGCACTACATCTAATCACTGTTCAGGGACACTCTGTTCTGTTAACTTAGTGGAATATACACGTAAACGTATTCACATCTATGACTGAGACGTCAGCTCATTACACGTCCATCCACGACGACCCTGGAAGTGAGAGGTGGGCAGAATGTACAAATATAAAAACTTTATGTGCTGTAAACTCAAATCATCTTGCTCCATTGTTTCATGTTGTCTGATTTGTTTCATTCTTGCAAGAATTAAACCGGTCTTCCATTTCAAAATTTACCATATGCGTTCTTCGTCGTCTCATTTGTGATCCGAACCAAGCAATTATTTTAAAAATAAGCTGTGTGATTTGTTTTAAAAAGTTGAGTGTTGTTCAAATCATCTTCTACGGGATGAATCACAAATTCCTGAAACAAGATTCATATGAGTTAACTTCAAGTCAGAAAGTCTGTGATGATGAAAATGAATGTCTCACTTCTATATTGTTATTAAATTTACTGTTACAAAAACCAAGTAATGACTACTGATGTTTTATTAAGTGCTAAACAAATCAGAACCAGTCATTGATCTGCCAGTTTGTAAGGGGTTTACGTAAGTATCAGAAGCTCTTTTTTTCCCAAGATTTTCTTTTTAAAGATAGGACATTATCACGCAATTATTAGCATTATGTTTGCTCTTTTAGCCCGTGTTTGTCTTCTCAGTGTTGGGTCAGACTTTTTCCTCTTGTATTATTGGTAATGAGCTCTCTTTTCTGGCCTGTCTGTCCTCTGTGGGTCTAGTGCCATGCCGTTATCATTCCTCCGTGGAACAGACTTTTGGTTACGCCTTCCTGCAGCGCTCGCCTCTCGCTTTGGCGCTGTTCCAGTGTCTTACTCTCTTACTCCCTTATACACATACATATAAAAACCAAACATTATCTCTGTAGCATCAGGGAGTTTTTCTCATCCAAAACAAAAAGTAGTAGTGTGTTTCCTTTACTGAACGTCTCATTATATGCTGCAAGACTCTACTTAACACTTCCTAAGTTTAATCTCGGCGGTGTACAGTAGCTGCCTCTGATGTCTGAGCGTGAGCCATTTGTTTTAATTTGACAAGTGCCCGCGTTCATTTTTCCACCATTTGTCTTGTGTCAAACTAAAAGGAAGTAGGGAAGACATGAGAGCATTCAGCCTCTTCCTCTTGAGAGAGAATTTGAAACGGGCTGGTTGTGTTCAAAAGTACTGTTTTTTCTCCTTTATTTTTTATCAGTTAAAGAGTGCATTTAATGTAATTCATGGGGCAGTGGGGTAGGGTCAGATATTAAAGTATAAAAGAGAGAACTTTAGCTTATCATAGTTTTACCCATACTTTCTCCACAAATTTGCAAAAACCAACCATGTTAGTCTCAAAGCCACATCATGTTTGCAGGTGGCACAATACATTTTCAATAAGCAGGCTTTACATACTTTCTAATAAACTATCAGAGACATAAAAGACACAATTAGTTTCCAACACAACAGAGTGTTTCGTATTTTCAACACTAGTTTTAGCTGTTCTGATAGCAAACATTGTGCCAGTGATGGTGCATGTATCCTCAACTCCATTGTTTTATTCAAATATGGTCATTTCTAGTTTTGTAAGCTGAATGATTTTGACTCTTTTAATTTGATGTGTGATATGGGTTATTATCTACTATGTCTCTTGTCTGTGGTTAGAGAGAAGCCATTGTTCTATCATCTGTAAAATTACAGTTGAATTTCATGTGCAGGTGTAGGGCACATATATCCCTGCATCACCTTGATTCTTAACCCGTTCCTCTTCAAAGAGATCGACTGCTCGCCTGGAATAAACTCAACATGATTTGTCTCCATGAAGCTCACAGAGGACGGTGTTTGAAGTGTAAATTATCCTCCGAACTTCATCATAAAAAACAGAAAGCGACTCTCACCCAAACAGTGTGAAGTTGGGTTAAGTCGTGCATTACCATGAAGTACGTTCACGTTTTCGTTTGGCTGTGAATTCAGTGTACAATTAACATAAACCAGCCTGGGACCTGTGCTTCACCTGCTCTTTGGGAACAATTAGGTTCTTGCTTTCCAGGTTCCAAATGTAACAGTGTGTGTTCATATCAGATTCTTTCAGAGTGGCTTGAAAGGAGTTTTGACAGACACTTGAATGGCTCGACAGGCTGCAGGCAGAATGAGAGCAAATGAGAGGTGGGTTTGTGACAGGAAGACGGCCTGATCCCACCGACTTGATGGCCGATTAAACTGTTACACCAGGCGCCACTTGACGAAAGGACAGTGAAGAGCACTCCTCTATCGTGCTCGTTCGAGTGTTAAATGAGTGGAAGTCTGCAGCCTTTTAACAGGATGGTTGTGCGTTATCATTTTAGACTTCTTGTTTCTGTCGTGCTAACAGATAATGGCTGTCACGTCCTTCAAGTCAAAAGAGTGGGTTCCTTAGATCCTTGTACTTCACAATAGTATAAGGACATGAACACAAACAGAAACTACACTATTGAAGGGTCTTCACAGAGTAAGTTTGTTGAGCTCGGCGGTAAAAATTGACAGTTTGTTTTGTAAAATAATATACCTTTCAGCGCCAGAGAGTAGATCAGTATGAATGCAGCCTCCCACAACCTAACTGATGTCAAAGGTCACCCATATATGACAAAACATTTCCATTTCAATACATAGGGCAACTATTCATAATGCTGATGAGAATAATTTAAATAAAAGCTTCTAAAACATCCTACACAATGCAAAGATTGTCCACCTCAGATTAAAATATTGCTCTCTGTTCAGTATATTATTATTATTCATGATGGACCATTTGTTTTTGGTAACCCTTGCTATCAGTGGTGGGCATCCAATTAAAACACATGGACACTGGTTAGCTTTTCACTATGTCCCAAATTCTCACATGCAACCTATTTTTTAAAGTGTCTCAAATGTTTGTACTAGTTCTCGATGACATTACTTGGACAGTTAATGCACGTCTTGGATTTAGTACAACCACAGTTTTACAACGCTATACATAACAGCATCACTTCTAACATGGTGGAAAGCCAAATTCATGCTGTTAACGTGCGTGTTTCTTTAAGTAAGACAAAAAACCTTCATGGAGAGTCGGTGAAAATATGTGAGCTTGGAAATTAGAGAGAGGCTTTTGTATAATAAGCAGCACTAACATGAATGCTAAATACTAGCTGGATTCTCGCGAGATTTGGGAGTTTCCAAACTTGGATAAATCCATCTTCTTGCGTTGAACCATGGGCTCACTGGACTCTTGTGACCAATGATGTGGCAGCACAAACAGGAAGAAGCTGGTTTTTAATTTGACAGATGCAACAAGCGTCCTCTTCTTCTTTGTTATCAACATGGCTACGCTTGAAAGACCGTTTTTCGCTAA
Source organism: Perccottus glenii (assembly GCA_024416835.2). NCBI lineage: Eukaryota > Metazoa > Chordata > Actinopteri > Gobiiformes > Odontobutidae > Perccottus > Perccottus glenii. Next base: position 20,944,373 of record CM044557.2, read on the forward strand.
CTCTAAAAAATGTGGCACTAAAGGATTTTCGAAGGAAAAGATGTTTGTGCTCGCCTACTTTTGTTACTCATAGGATTCACTTTGCAAAAACTGTTACTGTTACAGTGGCTTGTTGTTCCTTCATATCCGCCGCACTCTGGTTATGTCATTGAATCGTTGCTATGATTTGCTAAAACAAATCTCGTAGTAGGCGGATACTAGTCGATGCTTCATTCAATCACCTAACAAGTTTTCTTGTGCCTCCCTTTTGCAAACGCTTTCAACGGGAGCCTTTCCTGATGGTTCTGTGAAACAGACTGTTCTGTGAGTCAGGTTTTACACAGCATGACCCAAATCAAAATGTCCTGAAGACTTGATTTAGGAAACTATTTTAACTTACGACAGTCTTACTTACAGTCTTTACTGGGAGGACCATACACTGTTTGTTCACTGCAGGTTTGCCCTTGTCACCTATCTTCAGGACATTTTCGAGCCTGTATAAGCTCGGCGTGTGAAGTCATGTTGCTGGCGTGATGCAGTGAGTAGGCGTTGCAGCAGATCATGCAGGAATGAATCTAGCTACCTCACTGTGCTGTCCTGCTGCTCCCTGTCCTCCCTTCCTGTCTACCACTGTGGACAAGGCTTGTTTGTTGGCTGTCGGCTTGTCCCGCAACACTGGACTCAAGCCCAGAGAGATGCAGTAGAATAGGAGCTTGAAAACTACAAGTAAAGTGAAAAGGTATAATGGCTGTTGCTATTTTGTAAACTCTTAAGGTCAGTTACTAGAATATCACTTTGAATATGCATCATTTTGGGATTGGTTAAGGAATGAAATGCTCAAAGGGCAGACTGCCTGGACCTTAATCCAACAAGCTACAACCATCAAAAACCTTAGACGCTGGTAACAAGCATGTGGCTCTAAGGCTGCTCTGAGCAGGAACAGCAAGAATCTTGTTAGGAAGAATGTTATTTTTATTCATCTGTGCACTTGGACTTATGGCAATGTCCAGTTGCGAGTGGACACTGAAGGATCAGAAGGGATTAAAGTCTGTGTTTGTGTTTGTGCTTGCATTTGTTTGGTCTTTACAGTGAAGGTCACATAAAAGGAGGGCAGAAGAGTTTTTCAGTCGTGGCATGGGGAAAGCCAGACGGTATCAAAGAGAAAACGAAACAGTGAAGGTGTCAAGATTTCTTTAGAAATGTTAAAACCCACTCTTGCTCTTCAAGTTGACCTTCTTTTGTTGTTGTTTCTTGTTGTCTGTGCTGGTTATCATGTGATCTTTTCTATAACAGACACCAGTTCTTATTATATCTTACACCGTATATCCATAAAAAAATATCCACCTTTAATGTAGCAATTAACTACAACTATTATATTTATTGTTACTTTTATTAGCCACTTTCAAAAAGAATAGTAAGCTTCATATTATTACCAATAATGTGTATATGCAGCACATGACTGTCTACTCAGATATACAAAAATGCTTACATTTATACATACTGTATTTGTAACTAAAGCAGTCATGGAGGAAGGGGCATTTACATTTGTACAATGCAATATATTATTTGAAAAAGAAAATCATACATCCCTACAATGTTTGTGAAAATGGTTCAGGTCCCGTTCTGCTTTGTCCTCTCAGACTCGTGGTAAACAGTCCTGAAGATTAACATTATGTCAGCTACATTTCTTGATTCTGCTCAGTTCCGCCAACCCATCCGTCTTGTCTGCACTCACAGTCTCTATGTTGTTGTAAAGTTTCACAAAACAACAGGTTTATTACTAAAGGCTAACAGCAGATTTCTGGTGTCTACAGTGAGCCCATGGTCCATACCAGTAGCTGTTTATTTTCAAATGTTGTGATAAATCGAACAAAAGAGCCTGAGGAAAATTGATTGACAAAAGTGGTCTTGGAAAGTAAATGTGTTGTCAGCACTTGTCACAAAAAATCATAAAATTAAAATGTTTGGATTTCAAAGGGGACAGAAGTAGGTTGCTATTGAAAACACAACCAGGAATGTTGAACAGATTTTGAAATGGGAGCTTTCTGTCTATGTTCTCTATTCCTTTGTATATAATGTACTGTGTATGTAGTAATGTAGTATTTTATCCACTGGTTTCTACATTCTGTACTACATGTCCTCCCTGAAAACCTTCAGGATACTATATAACATACAGTGTGCATTATGTAGTGCCTTGCCAGCTTAAATTCTTTATGGGGTTATATCCTGGACCGTTTTTTGTGCAGGTGCAGTGTTCTCTGTGGGTCTTGTTGTGGTGTTGCCTGGATACAAATGGAGATACTTTAGATCGTTGTGCCTGAAGACATCATAGGGCGTGATATTAGTGAATCTACTGTGTGTCTGGCTTTACTGAGAAAAAGAAAACATGAACTCAACCCGGGATGAAATCCTTCTCTTTATCTCTATCTTCAGGAGCACATTTAAGGCCTATGTAATTACAACATTCATTATTGTTTTTTTCTACTCTGAAAAGGCCAGGCTTACATATTTGCACAGGAGGCTGTTTGAATGCAAATGTTCGCTATAAACGGTCAGTACTTTTCCATTTTTTACTACTAATGAAAAAAAAGTGACTGGGTTTTTGCTCAGTTGACCATGGAATAGGATATTGATCTGATGGACGGCTCGCTCCCCTCCCCCCTCGCCCTGCCTCTGTGTTCACTGGAGCATTCCTGCTGTTTTGTCGAGGAAGTGTACAGTTAAACAGCAGTCTCCTTGTGCTAGACCCTTAGACCTGGTTAAGTCCCTGGTGCTAATGCCTGATGTGGTTGAGTTAGGTGCGTGCTGCAATAAATTATATATCTCAATGCAAACTCTTACTTTCCTTCTTCTCAGCTCGGTTCTCAGCTCCCCAAAGTCCACAATTCTTTTAACTTAAATGCTCTTACTGAATAGTAATAATATCATATTCTCTGTGCAGTGATAGTTTTAAAGTCAAAAGCTGCAAAGTGTTAAATGTCTAAATCACTGAAGCTTTGCAGTTTCATTGCACTCCATTGAGTAAATACAGTAGATTGTATTGAATATAGAAAACCTGCATAAAACAGAGCTGTATGCACAATATGTATGCAGTATCTGGAACCACAACTGCTTTATATTTCCATATATTTCAGATATTTGTAGACTCTACTGTTAAGGTGGTTTAAAAAAGTTTTGTAATATATAGTGATATAATTATAATGTAATAAGTTCATGATGAAGAATGCAACCACACCTGGAAAAACATATCGTTCTGAAGTAAAAAATCATCATCTGCATATTACTGAGACAAAGGGCACAGGCGTAATGTGAAACAGCGTGAATTGACATTTCAGCGTTTTAGTGATGCATAATTGATCACACCTATCTTCTCTTGGCTTCCCCTTCAGTCAAGTATCCATTAATACAGCACAGTTTAGCCAGCAGCTGGCAGCGAGAAGAGATGGTACGATCCTGACGAGTGCTGCAGCTGGTCCAGTCATTTGCACTGACTTTCACATGGAAGACTTGTCGAGGTTTATCGTCCCAAATGAGCTGCAAATAACAACAGTCCACACTGAGCAGCAGGGTAAACAGTGCAAGATGTACAAATATAAAACATGGAGGAAGTGAACTGGACCAATATTAGTGGAGTACAGAACAGCTCAGACAGTCAATATCTACGCAACACTCATGTTTCCTATATTTTATGTAATTTTTTCCAGGACTTGCTTGCATGTCTATACAAATCCTATTAATTGTGTAGCTTACAGAGTAAATGTAGTATTGTCATTGTGATAGTAACACGTGTAGTGTATACATTGCAAAAAACATTGGTTATTTAGCTGCTCATTATTAAAAATGCATATATGCAATATGGATGTTGAATTTTACAGCAGCCATATGAATTTTAATAACTGTATTTTCTCTTGGGGATTTTAAATTGGGAGAGAAAGGTGAGAGAATTTGCATAAAATAGTGTATATTAACCCGCCATGTCAATGCTGTATTTCTTTTTTTTTCATATTGTGCATGTTGATCATAAACTGTCCCATATAGTGTGCATCTATAACAGTATATACCATGTATCCACACTTTCACATGTAAATATGGCCTGGAAAATAACATCAACACAAATTTTATTATCCATGCAATGTAATGCCACAATTTTGTACATGGCCTCAATTTCACGCAGTGTAATTTTGTAAGTTTTCCATTCTGGCCATTCTTCCCATCAGAGCTGCACTGCTGTGATATTTGGACAGCAACCTTCCACTGTTCACACTTTCATCTTGTACTGTCAGCTAAACAGGCAAACTTGACGACCTTGCTATTCAAAGGGCTAAAAAAAACAGCTGTACGGCACCTTCTAACTACCTTGACAAGGCCTTGTTGAAACGGCCTGGAAATGTCACTTCGATTCAAACCCATTCGTTCATTTTTCCCCCCAGTTTACCTGCGCTCGCACTTTGAACTCCTGCATACATATATGACAGGAAAAAGGCTTTTTCATTATAAAAGTAGATACTTCCACTTTCAACACATTAGCTATCTGACTACTGTATGTTTAATGAACTAAGTTAATGTTGCTTGCGTACTAGTGAGGAGGATGGTCCATGTTGTTTAATATGACATCTATCCTGTCCAAATTTCATCCTCATTGATCAGATAGTGTTTTGTCATTCTCATTTTCCTAGTATAGAATTAATATAGGAATATGATGAACTAAGTTGAATAAAATCCATTTGGTGGCCAACAATTTTGGAAACTTGACAGCTCTCTGAATTTTAATGTTCAGAAAGCTGAGGATAAACCAGAAACGATCTAATAATGTTTACTGCAGCAGCACACAGCTATACCTCCAGCATTTCACACCACTACACACCAGCATCTTTCGTTTATATTGATTAATGCCATAAATATAGTTTGCGCTTCTTAGTGGTTACATGTACCTAACTGTGCTGACCTGATACTGTAACCACTCTGTGAAAACAAAAGTTCATGTCCTTTATTTGCTTGTGTGGATTCTTTCCAGGTACTCTGGTTTTCTTTCACTGTCACCAACAAGAGGAACTCACAAAACCAGATACAAGGATGTTGATTAATTAGAAAGTGGGTTACTGGGTGTTGGTGACTCTAAATTGACAAAAGTAAATCAATGAGACATTGAATGTTATCTGTGAGTATACTTCTAAATTAGCCCTGCCATTTTTTGTCCAAGATGTACCCCCCACCTCACATCAAAACAAGATGAAAGACTCCAGTCCCCATGAGCCCCATGAGGGCCTTATTATCATGGCTTGTCTGTGTTACATTCTACGAGTATTAGTAGTTGTACGTATTTGTTGTTTAGTTTCAAGTGATCAATAGAATAGAATCCAATAGTTTCTAGCAATAAATTTAGCTAGAAACACCCTTTCTATTTATTCATAACACAGACATCCAGGTCAGTTTGGACACATGACCTCAAACGTACATTTTCTCAGTGTCTTTGGATTTTAGTGTGCTACAACTTGTGTTTCCTAAATTGGCTTAATACTCCCATGACTTTTTATAAGTACTAGGTTTGCACGTACATGACTCCCACACTTTTTTCCATACATATTCGTATATAGTAGAACACGCCCTTGTGGATTTGCATACATTTATAGCGTTTCACAAACAACAAACCCAAAGTGCCCAAACCATTCTTAGCCAGTTATATCACAGGTGATGTTTTATGCCTTGTGTAACAACACCATTTCCTGAAAGTGGGCTGTAAAGGTTTTAAATTATACTGTTAATATTGAGCTAACATGAGCAATCTGATTTCTATGCAGTGACAGGAAATCAATGTAATATGAAGTGTGAATTTAATAACAGGGTGGCTATGGCACACATGCTAATCTCAGATACCTCACAGGCTACAGAAACCCGACTATTTCTTTCTTATTGTAATTCCTATCTCCCTAACCTCTACATTATATAAACATAATACAGGGAATAAGAAGGCTTGTGTGTGTATTTTCTGCTTTGAGCATATGACTGCAAAAAAAGACACTGTTGATGGGATGTAATATTGTCAGTGGTATTGGAGATTACTGACAGGGACAAGATCATTGTGTAAAACATACTAGCTATAAAACACAAAAATGGAATGAAAAAGAGGGAAAAAAATAACATGCTTTTAGTAGTAATTGTGGAGAAAATTGCTCCACAGTGCGTCCTATTTATTGTCGTTTTCCACTAATGGTTGTGCAGTGTGATCCCGGAGCAAGATGGGGATAAGTGAGACATACTGTAACGTTCAATTCCCAATGTTATTAGACAAATGTGTTTATTTATTTTATTTTTTTGTCAGACAATACTAACCTCTTTCCCACTGCCATCTAAAGTGTGCGTGATCCCAGGCCTGTGCACATTATGTTCTGCAGAGCTCAGCATCTTGGGGTTGAGCACGCCAGATGACAACGCAGCCAATTCATGAAGTGCCACTTCTCCCACAATGCACTTGTACTAATAACATGTTTCCATTCATTTCTGCTGTGTTGTATTGGAACAAAACATCTGTACATTCATGAACATTCTTTGGTTTTGTTGTATACAGTGTTTGTTTAGTCTTCTACACAATGCAGTGTACTTTATCGCCTGGAGTGGGAAGCTCATGTGCATATAAATAGGATCTTGACAAATGAAGTTGTTATGTTGGCTTAGGATGTAAACACAATACAAGAATAATGAGGATCTATATCTCTTTAAAAATGTAAATCAGAGGGTGATAGTGTTATCTATTGTGAGTTATGCTTTGTTTATTTTACATACCAATGCTGCCGATGCTGTATTTATTTAAAGTTGAACAACTCTTTAAGGCTCTACCATCTTTATAAAACCCATTCAGACTTTCATCTATAATTGCAATTAACTTTTTTTTTACCTGGAGGATGTTCTGCTGGCATGTTAGTGTAACCTCTGGATTTGTGTGAAGCATGAACTGGGTCTGGAGATCTACTGAAGGAGCACCAAGAGTGGATGTGTTGTAAGTGTTTAAAGTGTGTGACTGGTGTAGGCAGATAACATGTCCAGATAGAACTGCGTAGTCTGCTCTACAGAACCATCTGGGAGGGCTCTCGTTGAAAGCGTTTACAAAAGGGCAGGTACTTTCAATGGATAACTGGTCAGTGATGGATTTATCAACCACAGTTTTATGCAATCAGAGCAGCTCCATGTTGTTTACGTTTGTAACGATAACACAGTCGCTCCATCTTCAAACCTAAACCACGCCCAGACCTCTCAGTGCTGTTTGTACGCAAATACTTTACTTGGAGCAGTTCAAGATGGATTTCAAGATACCATCCTAGACTCTGCATTTTGTACATTATACTTCCTACCTTTTGTTGCAAATATGTTCCATAACCACAGTATTAAAATGAGCACATTAATTGTCGTCACTGCAAAGGAGTCAGCCTTTTTGTTCGCTTTTATGTTGTAAATGGCTGTGGTAATTATGCTTCGTATGCTCCAACAATGGCAGTGGCACCAGTGTGACAAGAGGAGGTTATAGTCTACATTGCCATTTTTCTAAATGCAATTGAAAATCTTCTTATTCAAATAATATTATTACATTTTATACACATAATACCTACATAATAATAGCTCTGCACATTTTGTTTGTCCAAAAATGTGTGCCTTTCATATTTGCAATTACTATCTCGCAAGTAAATAGTGCTGAAAAGTTAAGAAAGAAATAGCGAAAATACAAAATCTCAAATGAGTGCATCAAAAATATTGTTTATGGGTAAACAGAAAAGCCTCTGCAGTGGGTGAAAATGCATCTGAAAATCTGTTTTGTGTGGGTTTTACCATCATTAAACCTGAAACTTTAAAAAGTTTGCTGCAGCCAGAAGAAAGTACAGAGGACACATACCCATCATAACACATTTTGAAAGTGCATTAAAAATGTCAAATGGCAGGATAAACCAATTGACTGTGACCTAATTAATCCCTCATAAGTGACTTTCATTTTAATAGGAAAACCTAATTTGCTCAAGCTTTCACATCTAAATATCAGTCCGTCCTTCATCTGGGAAATGTGTTGGAAACCGTCAGTGTAGTGTGAAGGGTATCGGCCTGTTTCATGATGGAGGTGAAGTGGTGGATATAATACATGATGGCTGATGGAATGCAGTGTGTTATACAGAGCCTTATAGAAGCATAAGTCGGAGCGCTCTGACCTTCAACTGGTTTATCTTGGGCTTGGCGTCCGTCGCTAAGTACCGCCAGTGGACGGACATGAGCCAGGATAAAGCACCATAACAAATCTGTGAGGAGAAAAATCTGTCAATAGCAGGCTGCACATCTTTGGAAAATAATACTTATTGATTCTGCAAAACGAATCCGTTATTGTTCTTCTCAGGGTCTCGGAGGGAGAAGTCACACAGCCAACACTATTGAAAAATTAAACAAAAAGAAATTGTCTGCTGTGTTGAAAAGAAAGAACATTCTGTCAAGATGAAATAATGGCTTCTTTTTTCTGAGTCAATGTCCCAAACCATACAAAAAAAAATATATGTATACATATATATATTTATTTCTATTGAATGTGTTGGTCGCCAAATGTTCTGCTGTCTGGCCAATCTGACTTTTCAAGAAAATATGTACAAATACCAGAAAAGCAAAATTTTATAATGATGTAGATTAACACAAAAGCTGTTTTATAATGGGAGCCCACAATAGTTACCTTTAAAAAACATGCATTGTCAAACAACATGCTTCATTTTTACTGCTTTTTCAAAAGAGGTCACTCTGCCAGTTGTTTAATCCTAAACAAATATGTTTTTATCTGCCAAACAATTCTTTGAATCAGACCAGTGGCAAAATGTGGCCTTAGAGCCAGATCAGTTCACATCTATCACTCTGCTGTTCTCTTTTATCCATTATCAAGGAAGTTTTAAAGCTTCAAAACCTAGACTTGTACAAACTTGAACCTATTCACTGAGGACACATCATACAATGGCAACAATATTTCCTCGAAGATACAAAGTGAGTGAGTAGCTAGCTATGCGTATGTAGAGGCTGTGTTTGTGGTTGCTCTTTGTTGTTGATGTATGCTACCGTTACCATGTAAACAGATAAATACATCTTGTCTGTAAAAGTGTATTGCATATTGCTATGGTTTGGATAGTTATTTTTTGTTTGTTTGTTTAGCCTATAAGACTTCTTGATCCCAGCACTCACAGTAGCTTTTTGCTGCATGTGTGTTACCTGTGTTATGTATTTATTAAAAGTTTCATCCTTGCATTCTGGTATGGAGGCCACAGCTCAATGACATGACAAATGGGGATTAAAACGAGTCATGCACCTTGAACTCTGACTTCATAAAGCAACACTGCACTTTCCTAAGAGAAAATAGAAAGCATACCTTGAACCTGTGGAACAAAGTGTTTGTGTAAACAAAGTGTTTGTGTTTGGAGAAAGGTGGGATGTGTCTTACAGTGTAGCAGTTTGTCTGTTGCTAAGGAAGCAGACGTTCAACCCTGGTGACCTATTAGGCGCCTTTGTGTTGCTCTTTCTCCTGTCTTGTACTTTATCTTGTCATTTCTCAAGCCATTTTACAACTTTGCTCGACAGAATATTCAAAGATAGCACCAGTGAGTTATTGTGTCGGTAGGCAATGTAATAAAAAATTAGACAATGCTGGTGATGCACTTTTACATAAAGTGCAACAAATTCTAGATTAGTAATAGTTTTACAAGTTAGAAAGACAACACCACAACTGTTAAGGAGTGAGACAAAGACTTAAGGAGAGTGATACTGACATTAAGAAAGAGTGCTCTAACAGTAGATGTCCAAGCTTACTGCTAATGAACCAGGTTGCTACTGCTTAATGTTTTATCTAAAAACAACTGGAAATGAGCAGTGAAGCTAAAGAGAAAGGTTTCCTTCAATCTAAACTAAAGGTAGACAAAAATCATGTGTGGTCTTGATTTAACATCTTCAAGTACAAGACTATACAAGGACACAGTGCATAGTAGCAGTAGCACATGAAATGAAACTATTGCAGGGGGATGTCACTCTATGAATTCATTACATACTGTATGTGAAAGGCTTACGTAGGTGTTTTTATCCACCAACTAATATGCTACAGTCCCTTACAGCACTCAGGGATGCATTGTTAGCAGAATTTATAAAGACTTGTCAAGCACCCATAATGCATTTGTCTTTTGTGCATGAATATGTTTGCTATAACACTTTGGTCAGCACAAGCTTAAGTCAGAGTTGTGCGCGTTGATTACCAGCGGGAGGTCTCGTGTTTACTGACTGCTCTTATGTAGGCAGGTTAGAAAAACACTCCTCTCAGATAACATTGTCACAGTATTTACATCTTTGAAGAAAAAATGCATTTTTGCTACATGCTTCAAAACTAAATTTAAATTAAGTTTTATTTCCTGTATTTTTTAGTTCCATGCCAAGATTAAACAATTACGGCAAAGCAGCAGCACTATGCATTATCTTGATGAAAAGTAGGAAGTCTAATAAGTTTTTTCTTGCATTTTTATGGTGATTTGCCACCAGTATTTCTTCCTTTCATAAAAAGACAGGGTCTAGTGTAATAAACATGCCACAGGACTTTATTTAATTAAAGTGCATAGGCTAATTTAGATAAATCAAGTACAATACTGGTCAAAAGTTTTAGGTTTTTCCATATTTTTAATAATTGAAATTTAAGCAGTTTAGGTCAAAATGGCAATTAATAATGGAAGAGAGACAGAAAATATACATAACAATGTAGGTCTTTCCTACAGAGAAATTTCGAAGAAAGTCAAGGTGTCAGTGAGTACAGTTTCCTTAATAAATTTCAATAAAAATATTAAAAAATTGCTGTATATGGCAAAATAGTGTATATGGCACCACATTGTTTGCGTTTGTTAATTTCCCGCCACTTCATTACAGCAGTTACATGTTTTTTTGGTTATTATTTATTAAGCTGTTCTGGTTGCTTCAACATTCATTTGAATATTTTAGCTTTCAAAAACTTGAATAAGTCAAATTAATGAAATTTATTTCCTTTGACCTAGAGAACATTATTGTGTAACAGCGATATGCAGTACTTTTTTTGCTGATTTTGGCCTTAATTTGAAAGTCAGTAGACAGACAGGAAACACGGCGAGAGCGAGAGAAGGGAAAGACATTGGTCAAACCCAGGTCACCCAAGTATGTGTTCCACCAGGTGAGCCACTGCAGCATCTCAGTATGCAATCATTTTAAATGTCATTTTTCTCCTTTTGTTTGCAAATACAAAGTATGTTTATCTAAGCATTTGGTGGGAGGAAAACATTATGAACGTATAAAATGGATGAGATGTCTCAGCAGTTTGAAGGTTATCTTGATCTTTTAGTCAATCTCAGCATTTGGTCGTCTAGACAGGAAGGATTGTGTTTTAATATAAAGAGAATGAACAGCCCTCAAGGCAAAAGCTCAATAAAGATGCATTTAGAGACACTTTTAAAGTCCTTTTACTGAGGAATAAAAGTTAAGATAAATTGTTAACATTATTGATATGACTTGTTTGTTTGGTTTGATGAGACATCTGCGGCATCTAAATATACAGAGACGTGTGCTATATAACGGTTGTGTACCATGAACCCATCTGATAAATCCAAAAGTCATATTATCTGTACTTGCCTGGCTTTGAGTGCATTGAGGATGGATGTCTGAATGTCACTGGGCCAAATAATCCGCTTTTGCATTTAAAAAAAATCCTGGACATTAACATTCTCCAATGTATCCAATCTTATTTGTTACCATTTGTATATTCGACCTTTAAACTATTGTTGAATAGAGGTCAACTTGTGCTGGGGTTTAATTAAAAAGTCATAACATTTCACTGGATAGATTCAAGACTTTCTGGCAGTGACGGCCTGTTGCCCACTGCAGGAGACTGATGACAAAGCAAAACAGCAAAACAAAGGGGAGCTGGGCACCAACATGATTTATCAAGGTTTTTAATGAGACCGGGAAAAGAAATATGAGCTTGTGTTGTGTATTTGGCTTCCATACCTCTGTTTAATCTAAAACCTTGGGGAAATATCAAGGTTAACTAGTCAAATCCTCTTTTGGTAAATCCAAAACAAAGTCGCTAAAGCAAATATGAAGCAAACTTTTGAAACCGAGACATCAGCGTTGGGTTTAAAATGTTTTTTTTTTCTTCTCCACTTTGATTACTTTTTTTTTCATTAAATTTCATATTAAAAGTTAATTAGAAGTTTCAGTATAAAACTGTAGCCTGGATCTTATAACCCCACTCCAGAGCTGCAAGAAGCAATGCCCACTCATTAATGCATTAAATTAGTCATTTGTCATTACTTGACATAAACAAAATAGATCTCTGGGAGTATAGCCTGAGTCTGCAGCAGATGGTGACTATGTTTGAGCAATGTGGTTCATTTCTCCAAAAGAAAGATTATCTGACTGCTGGCTTTTATTCTGCTCATATAGTCTTACTTCTCTCGAGGTAACGTTCCTCTTTTTATGATACAACCAGTGTAAACTAAGGAATGTTTCTGAAAAACCTGGGTGTCTAGGTTCAGTCTGACAGCATACAATATTATAATACCTACCCACCAAATATATCTTGTATAATCTGGACCTGTATTAGACCAACAGATCTTAAGCCCCGTTCGACACCATTAGTTTTACCATTCACACATGCACCTCGTTACCAGAACATTACCATGTCACCTCTATTCACACACGACATTGAGCAGTTGAATTCCTAAAACAACCTGCTGGTGGCAGTAATGTGCTCATAAGCGTCTAAACTGGCAAAGTCAACATAAAGAAGAAGGTGGACCAAGGTAAAGTGCTGGTTAAGATTCACAACAGTGGCGTCAGAGAAGTTCTGTTATGCCAGCTTCATAATGCTCACGTAGTCTAAAGCCATCAGCCCCTTATTGTTTGTGCTTCCTGTGCTTTCATTTTGCACATTTGTCACAGACAGGGACAGATGGCAGTAGACTCATTTCTCACAACACTCCAGGATGGCAGCCCTACTGGGACATTTCCCATCTCCGGGCTTCTTCAACAACAACTCACCAGGTGTACAACTGGTGCAAAACACAAGGGCTGCTGACCCTAAACACACCTTTGTGATTTATTTATTTGCCCACATTTGGTGTATATGAAACTTTAAATCTGTACAGTGAATCAAAGACTGGGGTTTTCTGAGTCTGTTAAGATTGAATGGATCAAAGTTGTGTTGTTTTTTTATATGTAGAACAGCTGCCTCTCACATTTATACAGCAGTCTCCCACCGATGGGGTATAGTGACATTTCTTTTATAACCTTTAGTCAAAAGGCGTTCAGTATCTCACAGCGGAGGCTCCGACTTATTTGGCTTATCATATAGAGAGGGTATAATGAGGATGGTGGAGAGGAGGCTTAAAGCTGCTCTGTAAAAAGCCACAAAGCACCAGCGGCACTCAGGACCGGCTCTTAATAGTAACAGGAAAAGAGGGCTAAGGGAAAAGGTTTGTGTCTAAAAACTCAGTGGAGGTGAGTTTAGAAAAGTGTTCATTACATCGGATTTATCGCTCTTAGTGTTGTTTCTTCTGAGGGTGTTAGATTAATGGGAACACAGGGATTAAAGGTGGCAGCCTCTTTCTTACCTGCCATGGCTCTACTTTTTGCAGGTGATCGAAGTCTTTCAATGATTCAAAGTTTTAAGGCAACAACTAACTTTCACCACAAGACAGAAGGGATTTTTAATGTAATTTATAAATTCAAAGTAAATGTGAATGACACAAATTAACCTTGCTATTTACACATTAAACTGCTTAAATGTTCTGTGTCGACTCACTTAATTTGCCAAACTAATTCAAGGCAAGGTTTCTGCCACCCACCAATTCAGATGTGTTGTATGTGTTGTAGCACATCAGGAACACTGTGGCTAATGAGATCAGTGCAATGGGTCGCAGCTAAAATCAAGAACCAAACAAATATTTTCACAACATTATCAGGCATCCTTGCTTACTTTACGAACAATAAATCGTGTCATTATAAAAGTAACCTCAGTCTGGAGTCTGAAGTAGTTCCAAACAAATACTTTTCCTGTCTGAATGTAATGTTTTATGTTACAAAAGATCTCATTTAAATAGTTATTGCAGAATAAATGTCAGCTTTTTCACTAGTTTTTTCACTTTTGCATCAATATATTAGTCTTGTAATTTTCATAGTGCTGCATTCTTCAAAGCCTACCCAAACAATGAAACTTATAAAAATTAGGTAATTATTTTTTCCAGTTGTGAGTATATGCTGTGTTGTTGTCACTTATATTTTGATTTTAGTGGTTATTATGGCTTTATTGCTTGATTGCCAAAATGAAAACCATTGCTGAAAAAAAATGAAAATATCTCGATTATTAAATCTTTTCTGACTAACTATACCACTTGCATTTTCATCCTGTTATTAAAGTGAAAAAACTTAGGCTGTGACTCGTTCAGTGCTACATCATTTCTCAATTGATTACTTTCCAGCTGAGGTATTTTATTGCATGTTTTTTATATTATCATTATTAAGACATTTATCATATTTTTTCTCCTTGAACAGTTAGATACTCAAATACACTGAGGAGCTGAAGTACACCACATTACAGATAGAGTTGTAGTCTTGCGTCCGGTTGGCTGAAGACCATCCTGCTCTGGGATTACATGAGAATAGAGGTTTTCTCATTGGAGCGGCAACATCACAGTTGGAAGGACCGGTGTTCGCCCTGTCAGTGACTGAAATATGTCCCGCTCGTGTGCAGTGTGGAGTCTTGCGTACGGTTCAATGGACATATCTAAGATTAAACACTCCAGTGGCTTGATTATCTTCCCATGAGTGACGGTGAAGCCCATAGCATCCTACTCCACTCATGTCTACATTCAGTCTGCAATGCTACCTGCAACATATAATTCTCTCCAAGACAATGGTAGTGTACAATCATCCCCAAATCCCATACTCCTCTAAAGGCTATATCTATAGAGTTATATTATCATTAGTGGAGCATATATTGAACAGCTTCAGCATCTGGTGTTTCTCCTGCTGTAGATGATGCACAAACATGTACATCCACAAGACTCAGTGGTGGATTTACTATAATACACTCATGGCAAGATTTTTCCCGTGTAAAGAACACTCATTTTTGGGGCATTTCAAAAGGTTGTTGCTTATTTTAAATAGGGGCTGGATTGTGGGGCTGAAAGGAGGAGGCGCTCTGATGATTGACAGTTTGGATCTGTCAGAAGGGAGAGCACAGAGTAGATATCTGAAGATGGCAATTTAACCTTGACTATAGGCCTTTTGTCAGCTGTGGGTCCTCAGACGTCCTATACCAACCTGTGAAGAACTTTATTAATAATTCATGCCGAGAATGTCTTCCCAATTTTAATAATTCAAAAATACTGTACATATGCAGCTGTAGTCGCTTGACTCATCTCTTTCTGTTTAGTGAGCTTTTTGTTACTAAAACATCCTCTAAAATCCACAATAAATATCTCTGACTTCTTGGTCTCCTCTTTGGATTTCTACTTTAGACAATTTAAAGTAACTCGTTAACACTTACCATTAATTGTTTTGGACAGTCTCTCATTATTAACTACATCAATCAATAAATGTTTAGTGTTTTTTTTGTTTTGTTTTTTGCAACAACTAATCATTGATCACTGAGTCCACCAGCCTTTCGAACACCACTATAAAATGGCAGACACACAATATATCTCTTGGGGTGTTTCTCAAAGGCTTTACTGCAAGTGAAGAAACTAGTATCTTTGTTTTTTTTTCCTGATTTGTTTTTCATAATAGTCCAACCACCAAACGGCATCTGTATTATCACTGTGTAGCTCCTGAGGGAACATTATACTGCCACGTTTTTGGCATAAATATTCAATTGTCTCTCTTTACGGACTTTGTAATCAAGCGTTACAGCTTCACTGTATAGAGCTGATGAGCATTATGTGTCTATGTAATTATGTCTGTGTGTAAAGATGCAGAAGAGGACGTGGTTTGTATTTAAACAAAGGAGTAAACAGAAATGTGTTTGAGGCTTTGATGAGAAACAAGGTTGGGAAAGTTATGGATGACAAAGGATATGTTTATTTGTACTTAAATATTCTGAAATATTCTGTAAACCATTATTTAATCTTGTGATGTAAAACATGTCAATAGGCATATTAGATTATTATTACTGAAAAACTATAGAATGGACAGGTATTGCTGTAGTACATTTATACTCCATTGTAAATTGTTATTCAGAGTTCTGAAGGTGTAGTGGAATACTCATTTGTGTAGTTATTTGATGTGTTTTGTGAATGTTATCCCTTTTAAAAAATACTTAAGCACATTAAATACATGACAGTTGATTTAAAACTGTCTTAATATTTGACTTCTTTTTGCATATCCTGGATAAAAAGGCCTCAATTGTGATAAAATGTGTTGAAAAATAAAGGGTGTGTAGTTTTTTGGGCCTTTTAGGCATCTGGTGGCAATGGTGCGGAATGTAATTCTACACCTTGTACTCTTCTGTTTAAGAGCATGTGAATTGCAATGGCACCCTGCCGAGACGTACTTAAATTGCTTCTTCTACTCGATTATATGGAGCTTTGTGTGTCTGTTTTTCAAGACTGAATGCAGAGAGTGCCATTTTGATGTGATACAGACTGAAAACACACTTGGTTATTTAACTCTATACTACATCCTTTTACACAATGAACCTGAAACTATTCAGTCTTTTACTAGTCTTTTAGATCCATTATTTATATTTTTATTGCACTGAATGCAAAAACAATGACTGAACTCAGACTGAGACATCATTTTTCTATTCTGACTGCGAAGTGCATGGGAAACTCTTGTTTGTCAGCACTGAGGTATGCAGTTTAGTCCTGTTTTATTTTGTGAAAGTGCATTAGCAGCATGTTTCTCCCTCACCGCTGTCTTTCAAACAACACCACTTCTTTGATTTTGAGGTGTTTCTGTGCTCAGACTCAGAACCTGTGGCCCCTGTTCTGTGATCAGTGTGTTAACATCAGTTGCTTATTTGCATTTCACTGCCAGGAGATTTAGTCATCCTTTCTCTCCTTTCTACTTGTCAAAGTTGCTTGCATCAACATCATTAAATCAGCTCTAGCTTTTTTTTTTATTGAAGACTAACATGATTGGATTATAAGGTGAACACGGTGAAGTATCATCGTGTTCCTCTGACTGCTTAGCGAGTGTCAGCTTTTGGGTTGTTTGACAAGAGGAGTCAAATTGTGCATATGTATGGATATACTTCAAAGAGAGATGCAATTATGGTACATTAGGTCCAAATGAATCTATAAAAATATTACAAATATAGATTAAGCTGAGCAAAAGCAACAATAATAGCACTGTGCAGCCTTGTAATGTTGCATGAAAGAGCTGTAACAGTCCTGAAGGAGACATATTGAGTGCTATTATTTGTATTAGTGTTGCATTTACTGCAAAGGCATGAATGGCAAGTGTTGTGTCGTGTATAAAAATACTTTTGGGAAATTAAAATTAAGCTGCATAATCAAAGGGCTTAGTGTTGCTTGCAATATTTCTCTGTGTTTTATTAAAGGAACAGATGGGTATTTATTGTGGTTCATTAGAATGGCTTTTGTCAACAAAGTTAATAACGTGGGCCAACATTAATTCATCAATATTAAAACGGACTTCACTGTTCTATCATGTTCAGTAAGTAACACAGCTAGCCCAGATCCTCTGTTTCACAAATCATGGAAAATACATTTATTTTGATCTTGTCTATTAGAAGAAGCTGTCCTGTCTTACTCTAATGCTGTTTCATCAATACTAGGCAAAAACAAGCTAAAAGGAAAGCTCTATGGAGTACATTGGTCATACGGATGTTTGTTAGCTCAGTAGGTTATGTTATAATAGTCCATTATTTTATGTTAAGAATAAGTTTCCTAGATGGGTTATTGTTATATGCATTAACAATTGTATTATCAGTATCACGAAAAGAACTGCTATTAGTGCAATATTGTGTTTTTTCAAGCTGTGTCATAGAATAATTGCCGGAAGAGAGCTTCAAATCAAACCATGTAAATGTTTTAGGGACAAGTTCATCCAGTGAAAGACTCTATCACTGCTTTGATTAACGTTTATGCAAAATGTACAAACCCAACAAAATTGTGCTAGTTTTGTCCATTTACTAAACAATGGCCTTTTAGAGTATGATTGCATTGGATCCTGGTGATCTAATAGAACATGAGATTTTTATGATATTTGACCGCTTTCAGTCTGGTTTAAAGATTTAAACTATGACCGTATGCTTAACTCGTTCAGATTACGTTTATTGTTACAGTCTGATAAAAGTTTGTTTGAGAGTGTGAAGATATGACATTTGATGACGCTGCTGGGATTTGCTGCTTTGTAAAACTTTATGTATGAGTAATACTCCACTGAGCGATGTCCCACTGATTCACCCTCAATAGGTTTATGACACTTTTGGCCTCCTGTAGTTTTGTGTTGGCTCATAATTGGCACGTGGCATATAAATCACTTGAGACGGCAGTGAAAATGATCTGAAGTGCGGTGCTTTTCGACTTCTCATTCCCACAGCGGCCATGTTGTTGACCTTTGCTCCACGCTGCAATGAATAATATGGAGTGTCTTTAACATCCTAATAGATCAAAACGCCTCTCTCATCACTCTACATCATTGAGCATTGTTCTGATTTATGTTTTGCTCTGGCTGCGATGAGCGTATCTGAATCCACCGAACATGAGCTAAATGGATTTCTAATCACAGATGGAAAACTAGGGAAAGAACAAAATAAAGCGGCTAATTGCTGTTTCGACTCAAATTATTCTAATTTGATCTGATTATTATTCATACCACATTAGACTGCAGTGGTATTACCAAAAACCTTGACAAGTCCCAGGCTCTCAGCGCTCCTCTCCGCTCATACCAACATACTAATTAATAAATCCTCCTCAGAGAGCTATCGGATTTGATTAGACCACCATCTTCGTTCTTAAACTCGCATGAAGGAAAAGGCAGCCCATGCTCACTATTTATGTCAAGAAATATTGTAACCTGTGCTAGTTTTCAGTAAAAATCAACCTTATAGTTTGTGATCAAAGATGTCGGGGAGCTATGTTTTTTTGACATTATATATATTTTCCTTTAATGATGGATTTAACGACTGGGGGATCAGTGTTTTCAAAAAAATCTTCTCTAGTATTTAATAGCAGCCTCTTCTTCCTGCTCTCGGATAAGGCGGACGTCTCCTCCTGCTCCTCCTGCTCCTCCTTCTGCCTCTGGTGTGTGCTTCTTTTGTCTCGTCTAGTTATACTCTTATTTCTCTTTGATTTACTGCTTGCTGGACTCCTAAGAACTGGAAATGGATCTGATTACCTTGTCTCTGAGCGCGATTGACACAATTTTTTCCCATAAGAAGAGTTCTCTGGGAAAACCCATTTGCCCTGATGGGACCTTTGCGGCAAGCTACACACGGGACGCTTGGAAGAACTGGCAAGATCTGTGTTTAGAAGTTCTGTTCGTTGAGGACTTATTTATTTTTGTATTTATGATAGTGGGGTTCCTGCTCATTGGTTTGGGCACTGCTTTAAACTATCGCAAAATTTGTAAGACAGCTGCCTCTAAAGCAACCCAGCTGCTGTCTGCTGAAATTAAACAGTGCTTCTGTGACATGAGTGACAGGCTGAAGGGGTTACAACAAAGGGACACACAAATCGAAGAGCTGATTCGCAGCATCTCGGCCCAGACTGAGGTGAGGCAGAGAAAAGTGGACAACACAGAGAAGCAGACCATTAAGCTGCTACGCGGTATTACAGGTCTGACTTTGAAACTGGATGAAAGATCAAAGTTACTCACGAAATGGACGCATGCACTTGACGCTGAGAACCAGAACTGATTGATTCCGAATATATAACCAAAATAAATAAATAATAATAATAATAAATAACCAAAGATCAAAATGGGTTAATTACAATTTCTGTCTCCCTTCCTCTGCCCAATTCTCTCTCAATAAGACGTTTGGCCAGCAGCTCTTATCCTCCTGGTACTCCGCGTACTCCCATCAAGGACAAGGCCACGGGGCTCTCACAAACAGTTCCGCCTAAACATCTCACAGACGCCTTCCTATCCTTCCTATCCTTCCTATCCCAAACCACCCGTCTGCCATTTGACAGCTGTCTGACTCTAATTACCAGTGTTACAGCCACTGGAGGCAAGGTGGGTTAAGTGTCTTGCCCAAGGACACAACGACAGTATGAACTGTGGGGAGAGCGGGAATCGAACCACCTAACTTCCGGTTGAAGGTCGACCGCTCTACCCACTGAGCTACTGCCGCCAAACACAGACAATCCTGTTGTTGTCTTGATATCTGTATGCCTATGTTACGGCGACTGTAGTTGCGACTACGTATGTCATGATGTTACGGCGACTGTAGTTATAACTACTTGTTATGTCTGTACATTTGCAATACTCAAAATAATATACAAAATTATATTTCAATTTCCTGAAGATCTTTGCGCCTGAATAAAATTTGGGCTGCAGGGTGTGGCTTGTAATCTTTGTGTGTCTATTTATGTATACATGTAATATGATCCACACAAAATGAATTTTCCCTTGGGGATCAATAAAGTATTATCAATCAATCAATCAATAAATGTTTGCGTAGATCTGATCCTGATATTGAATGAATAATAAAACATAATAATGTGAACATAGCTGTAGCTCTTGACCTAGAACATTGCACGACTTAGAGATAGAAAAGAAAGAAGACAGAGTGTGAAGCACAGTTATGGAGTAATGTGGCCTTCTCCTGGTCTTTATGAGGTAATATATTTTTATATATACTCACTGTCTCGCTGCCAGTACATCAGCTGTTTAGTTATCAATGTGCTGTATTTGCACAGCAGCATTTCTCAATGGAGAATGTGTTTTTTAAAGTGTTGGGACAAGTAGTAGTAAATTTTAATTGGACTGGATCTAGAATGACCCAGACAGCTTCAAATGTCTTCAGATGTTTTAATGTCAGATTCAGAGCAAGGAAGCTGACAATGTCAAAGTGTCAATCAGTGTCTTTACTACAAGTATCCTGGTTTTAAATTATTCTTTTTTTAAGTATCCTGTTTTAGTCTTTGTGCATATAAACACTTGAAAACAACCACTTTCATGTTTAACACAGCTGATTATTGTGCCTGCTGTCTTTGCTGGTCTCATAGACTTTAAACTATCGCCCCACTAACGAAAGCCGCTGAAGGTGAACACCATTATCATCCCAAACTTTTTTTTTCTAAAGTTTCTTATAAACAGAAGAGGGTTATTATCCCACTTTGATTTGAACATTGTTATTGGTCCATCACACATGACTGTGGCAAAGTGCTGCTGTTCAGGTAAAAATTCATGAAAATAGATGTTTTTTTGAATATTCTGGTGAATATTTATTGATGCAAAGTTTTTAAGTGAAACAAAGTTCACCAGTAAGTCATTGCTCTGGCTTGTTTTGGAGGTGAAGTTAGATCAATTACTTCCTCCTGACGATGTCTCTTCCGGTTGACAGGTGGGACCACAATCATGATTTCTGAAGTTAAAAAAAAATATTGATCAGTGTTAGAATGTTTAAAACGTGGAAAGAAAAAATAAACTTGTTTTGTTCCTAGACAGAGGTGAGGACTACTTAAGTAAATCATAAAGAAGTTGCTTTACCTTCAGCGTTGTGTCCCAGGCCGTCTCTCCTTCTCTTTGCTGGAGCGTTGTCATAATTGTCAAGCTGTCTCTTCTGACTGACAGGTGTGTATTTAATGACCACACCTGGAGATTCTTAAAATAAGATTTAAATAGGGATTACATTATTTTGTTTTAAATTTGAAACTATTTTAATCCCTGACAGGTGAAGACTTAATATGAAGAACTGTTCATAAAGAGGTAGTGTGGGTTTACCTTCAGCAATGTTATTGACCTTCCTTTTCTTCGACAGAGAGTTGTTATTTTCATCACGTTCTCTCTTCTTTGCCCCCGTACAGCTAAAATACAGAGAATAGTGTGTCATTTCAATACATTCAAAAATAAGGGCTTTAGATTGATTGTGTCTACAAATTTTCTTTCTTTTTATGTCAAGTATTTCAAGTGACTTTTCCACTGTTTAGACCTTAAATGAACATGTCACTACCTAACTTAGACAAGCCACTCATTTTAATTTTAGGACCAAATCTGTAAAGCTGTACTCTCATTCAAATACATAATCTGAATACAAACCTGTCTTGGCCCTGGTTGTTATCCGCATCTCCTCTCCTGCGTTTTAGGGGAGATGGCAGTCCTTCAGACCTTATTACACCCCGCTTTGTTTCAATGAAATGGGTGGAGGTTGTAGGCTGCTCCTCCTCAGTGCGAACATTCAACACTTTCATCATAATGTTCTGACTATGATGAAAACTATAAAAGAAAAGACAGTTCTTGGGTTAAATATTCTATTATAAGACACTATGTGTAAAAACACATGACATTGTTACGTACTATATGTGATCAAAACATCCTTTAAAGTTTTTCAGAGTGATAAATGGATGCTCAAGAATGACTTCTGGGGTGATTCTGGAGGCGGGGTTTACATCCAGCATCTTTTTGACCAGGTCGATGAAGAATAAGCGATCGATGGCCTCTGCTTCATCGTTAGAATGGCTGAATGGAAAGTACTGAATGACAAATATAAATAGTTAGTGTGGATTTAGAAGGTTACGCCAATATTACCTGTTTTGATATAGCCTACGATATTGCAACCAACATCCTACCATGAGTTAATAATGTAATAAAGTTCATAATAATGTACTGAGATTTTGATATACTGTTATATTCCTCATATTAAACATATACAAGTACCACATACAACCCTACTTCAATTTGAGATATTAACTTAGACATGTAGGCTCTCTTACCTTGTACATATCATTCAGCTTTTTAACAGTGCATTGTGTTTGTGACCCCAAAAGATGGAACTATATATAAAAGACAATGACAGATGTTAGCACTCAACATGGCATGTATTCAGTGCTCAGATTGTTTTAGAAATCCTTGAATCAAACTAACCCTAAATTTCCAGTCGGTGTATCCATCAGGGAGATGGAAGTAGCAGTGCGTGCGAAGTCCAGTGTCCAGTAAATCTTTTGGAGGCTGTCCCACCATTTGGACGATATGCCTCATCTGTGGACACAACACATGACAGCAGTAAATGTAATGTTCATGTAACAAACCTACTAGTATAAGTACTTTAAAATGCTGTGGATAATTGACTCTATAGGAAGTAGCATAGTCAAAAATAATACTCACCATGTCGTACTGGTCCAAGGCCTGAAACAGCGCTATGCCCAAAAACATCTCAGCGACAGTGCACCCGATAGACCACATGTCGATGATTTCATTGTAGTGAGCACCAACCAACACTTCAGGAGCTCTGCAGAAATACCCACGTTACATCAATACAACTCAAAAACCCACTTGTTTGATTGTGTTTTGAAATCTTTCCCTAATTCCCTGTGACTCTCTGACACATAAACAGCCTGCGTACCTGTACCACAACGCTTGAACGACTGAGCCCTGCCTCACATCAGACACTGAACTGGCTAACCCAAAATCAATGAGTTTGAGTCTGAGAGGCTGTGCTACATGATCTACCATCATTATATTGTCTGGCTTCAGATCACGGTGAATGATGCCTATGCTCTTGAGAAACATCAGCGCTCTTGCCATCTGCAAATAAGACAGTTTAGCTTTGAAGAACATGGAGTAACTCAAGGTAAAGACTGCAAATGTAGTGAGCAATCCAGAATGAATCTGTATGAATGGTAAACCTAAGTAAAATAACCAAACCTGATGGAGCATTGGCCTGATCTGTCCAAGCTGGAGACGCTGAGTAGGGAACCTCTTCAGATAGTCATAAAGACTAATATCCAGCGTTTCAAATTCGTGGCAAAAGTGTCCCCCGAAGTGGAATGAATCGAACCAGCGCACAATATTAAAGTGCTCCGATCCAAACTGTTTCATATTCTGGAGGATTTCCATCTGTGGGTTGTACAAAGGTGTGTCATTTGTCTTTCTAAAAGACTACACAAGTCCATCTTTACAAATCTCCATGTGTTTTACCTCCTTCATTCCAAGTGCAATGTCCTCAGGGCTTTTCAGCACTTTGAGGGCCACAGTCTGCTTAGAGTAGTGCTTTTGGCAGAGGGTCACATCCCCGTAAGCACCTGACCCCAGGACCTGCTGCACTATGTAGTAATCGGAGGACGAGGTGATGACGTCTCCTACTTTTGCTTTATAAAAGTACTCCATTGTGAATAATCTTAAAATCAGAAAGAGAGGGATAAAGTCAATTCAGTCTATAGTTTTAACACTGAGGCATGCTGCTTAGTTTGCATCTGATAAAATATTGGCATCTACTTCAGCTTATTTACCAAACATAATGAACCAAACATAACATCCTATATGTGCTCGGGTTAACGCTACGCTAATTGATTTAGCAATATTACAATGTAATTTCTCAAAAACTGTTTAACCAAACACTGCTAAACTAATTAAAATATGGGCTTTGTCACTGTTCAACTTTATATTGAAATAATATGTTGATAAAATTAAACTTGTTAAAGTAACAAGTATATTGTAGGTCAATAATAAAAGGTCCAGTTCTAAAAATACAAACTAAAGCCATAACATACAAAAAACTTAAAATTAATATTGTCGCAAGATACTTAAAATAGAAATGAAAAACATGCTTTGAGAAGTTAAACCAGGCTTTGCCACTAAATTGGCAATTACGAACGTGATTACTTTATTGTACTTAATGCAAATGCTCATATTTCATTAATACTTGTTAAAACAGTTGACAAACGTTGTAATAATTAAAAATTTTGTAAAACTACACACAAATAATTACTTTTATCACAGTTTCTTATCTTCACCAGATTTACCAAATATTGACCCAACTTGATTTTTATAAAAATTGCAGTATTTTGGCAGGAATGTGGTCTTACCAGGTTAGTGGAGTTCAGATAAAGTTGCAGTGAAGTTTTCAACAATTTCCGTCAAAGAACAAAAGTGTTGGAGAATAAAACGTAGAGCTGTGTAAAATCAATGCGAACTCAAGGTCTGTGCGTTGAGAAGTGACCAGAACAAATAGTTCCGGTTCCATATTCTGTTCTGTCACCGTGACAGCAGCTGACATCAGATTCTGTATACATTTAAATATACTTCCAAGCTGCTTGTTTTATTGAATATAATGACCCATAAGCGGACTCAATAAAGTGCTTTTACTGCAGTGACTATAGCAAAAATGCTTTTTTTTAAGTAAGGAGTCTAAAAAGATATAATATATTAAGTAATATTGTAGTGCCTCACATTTATTCCGATCATGCAAACACCACATATTAAAGACTTTCTTGCTTTGAGGCTTTGACTACCTTGTTTAATTTCCAGTTTAGGGTGAAAAATGCTAAGAAAAAAGAAGTGGTAGAAATAAATTAAGTGGTGATTCAGGTCTCACAAATGAAGTGCAGCTGACATCTTGGAGATCCCACTCCTCCAGAGATTTAGAGTCCACATATTTGGGTTTTCTGGGAATAAAATAGAGGACCATCACAATTATAAACATAATGTTGTCATGATCTTTTGGATTTACCTCAATGCTGAAACTGATTATTATGGTTAAAATTTACACCCAAAATCACCTCAAAGTGCAGCTTGAACATGCACTTGGCTGACACAAACACACTGAAAAGACAGCAGGAGAACACATCATAACAATATTTTTAGCTTTTATTATGGCACAAAGTCCCAACAGATCAATATGGTTTCTTCACATTGCAACATAAGTCTTTGTTCATTTGCTGAGCTCACCCACTAAGTGTGGTTGATAGAATGACTAGAGAAGGCTTTGTCATTAGGGCCAGGCAGATGGTGGTCCATATTGTTCCTGATGGAAAACAGGGAAGTATGAGTCATCTGACGTTATCCAGCTGAAAGTTGAATACGAGACACCGATTTCTCCTGTCAGAATGGGAGCATGCCATACCACTGTAGAAACAATGAAGCTGATGCGGACTTTTAATCAACACACAAGTAAAAAAAAAAAAAAAAAAATATTTCTTATTTCATATAGGCTTTAAATCTACAATTCATGATGAAGTATATGGTTTTTGGCTTTTTGTTTGGTGACTTCTCGTGGGCAAGATTCTGCTTGAAATAAAGGTGTGAACTAAACCTCACACCTTTTTTTATTAATTTTTTTTACTTTTGGTTTTTTGTTGTGATGATAAGATGGTTAGACTTTATTGATCCTTCAATGGAAAAAATCACACGTCATAGAGCCACCAAGGCCCCAAAACCAGTGTTTCTTTTTGTTGAACTATACGCTACAACATTTTACCCAGTGGACCTTAAAAATAGGCCACTGTCTTTGCGGATGTTTTGGTGAGTCAGAGTCTGCCTGGAGCATGATGCCTAACACTGTTTAAACTGGTTTGGAGGCCTGTATTCTCCAGCTGGGGGTGTTACAGTGAGTGTGTATTCATTGCTCTTGACGCTGGAGAGGTTAAAAAATGGTAAAGAACGCCAAGGCTGCACAAACAACCTGAGATGAACTGAACGAGAAAGTGGAAGACTCCCTGAGGATGTTGCCCCTCTTTTGGGTTTTACAGCATCACAGTTTTTTGTCACCAACACAGCTCCATATGTTCGCAAGCTCTGGACTTGGCAGAGCGGGTCGCATCGAAATGACACTGCAAACCATCTGCTCCCATATTTGTCAAAATGTCAGGTGGCTTCCATTCAGTGGCCTTCATGTCCCTTCGGCTTATCTTTAACAAGAGTGTGTCAGATGTCACCTCCGAACCGCACTGTACCGATGTGTCTGAGTGGATTCTGTATGAGTCGGCGGTTTCTCGGAATGACACATGACGGCCAACCCCTTCTGGGCACGGCTAACCTTTAACTGTCATTTCTCTTGGCAGCTACTCTGTCATTATCATCATTGTCATTTTTTCCGCTCTTTTGTCTTTTGTCCGTCAGTCTTTTGTTGTGTCTGTCTGTCCCTTTCCGGGCTTTCTGTCTTTCTCACTGTCATGTTGAAAGTGTTGGGTTTGGTGCTAATCGTTTTCGTTTGTCCCCCTTGCTTTGGGACTTGTGCTGTCGGTGCTGGGCTCCTTCTAACTGTACTCTGTCTTAACTCAAACCAACTCAACATGATATTCTTTCTGTGTTGCTTCTGACAAGATGTAGAGCTACTGTATACTAAAGAGCGTTTACTGTAATAGCAAACCTGTTATGCCCTTATGAGAGTTTAAGTGGAAGGCAATAAAAAGCAGCAGACATTTTTTTTTATTCTCATTGTCATGCTGTCATTTTCACATAATAATGTTTATGTCAACTTTCTTTGTAATCTGCATATGTTGCTTACACTCACTTAACTTGTGCAGTGGTTAGCCGGTTGTCCTATAACCAGAAGGTTGGTGGTTCTATTCCCTAGTTCATACTGTCGTTGTGTCCCTTTGCAAGACACTTAACCCACCTTGCCTCCGGTGTCTGTGGCTCTGCGGTATGAATGTGTGAGTATGTTTGGAGGCACAAAATGGCTGCCACGTCTCCACCACCAGTGTGTGACTGTGGTGTGAATGAATAATGAACTCTGTAAAGTGCTTTAAGAGCTTTGAAAGTGCTATATCAATTAAATCAATTATTTAATATGTCAATTGTCAAGAACATTTACTGGTATTTCTTGCATTGTCTGGTTGCTAGAATGTGTCAGTGTGCTTCCATCTTTACCCAGTTTGCTAGGATAATTAGCATGTTAGGGGCTTAAGTGGCAGCTTATATTATATTCTTTGAAAATTGAAATAAGACATGTAGCATGCTCTTCACTAAATTATATTGTATGTAGTTTTTATGACTAGTGTACAACTTAAATATTACTTAAATCTATCTTTTTCAATTGCTGAAGTTGTGGAGTGGGGGGACATGATGTGACACCGAGACACTTGTGTAGACAATGCTTGCTATTTAACACGTTCTCTACTTGCTCTGTTGGCTGCTATAATTCTCCAGGATTTCAAGCTTTAATGTTTTTCTGTAATTTCTGTAATTGTAATAATTACCTGAGATTTCATCAACATTGATGTTTGGAGGTCATCTGGTCAACTTAAAGGGTCTTAGGTCTTGGTTGTGTCTGAAGTTTGCCGTACAATGTGAGGTGCTATTATGGACATACTACTACTGTAATACACTTTGCCTGCCATTGGTTTGAAGATACAAATAAAAGCTGATGGATTGATTCAAAAGGGGAGTGTTGAAGCCAGTTCATTCTCATTGATAACTCTTTATTATAATGTGAACCTGTTTACTATGTGTCCTTTTTGTTCCTTAATGCTATGTAAGGTATTATTGTGGCCATTTTCAATTCATTTCATTCCAGTCATACCTAACCTTTGTACACCTACACTCTGCCTCTTTAATCTTCTGTAGAGGTGCCTAATTCTTTTTTTTGATTGATTTTTTTTTTGTTGTTTTTTTTATGACAAATGTTCTTAAAGAGGTCTGAGAGAACGTAGCAGGAAGTTTTAAGGTCAGTCTTTAGCATCTCTGCATGGATAGAATCAGTGCCTGCGGTGATTTCACTCTTCTGGCTTTATTTGCGAGTCTTCTGCCTTGGTCGGGGTAATGCAACCTACAGGCAAGATTTAATCTGACCTCATGCCGAGATTGGCTTCAAAGCTGGAGTCCGGGCACCACCTGGTTTAAAGAGATAGAGTATAATGTCCCCATAAAACCGCAGCACTTTTCCTGTTTATGGTAATCTTAAAATGCTCCCTTTTGTTTGATTTGCATGGATCTATTAGTGTTATTTAAGCATTAGCCTCTTGAGACGATGCAGGCCTTTCAATGAACTCTTCAAATGATTATAATTAAGTATAAAACTCTTATAATTACTGTTACAATTTAAGCAGCGCATTATGCAGAAGGAAAATGATTATATTATTTCCACTCATTTGGCTATTATTCAAAACAATCTGCAGCAGTACTTTGTGGTCCTTTAGCCTTTTATTCAGTGCCACTCAATGCAGTAATGGCCGCCCAATTTTAATCTTAATTTTCACCCCTTTATCCATATGCTTCAGTGAAAAAAAGAAGTGATACAGTGTTGAAGTGCTGTACTGTTCATATTTACTCACAACAAATGACTCGCTCTGCTGTCTGTGTGCTGCTGTTGTGTCGGTGCTGCCCTGACCTGCAGCCATGAAGTACACTGAGGCAGTTGAGTAATAGAATTACCTGCCACGGCTCAGCCTTTCACTTTATGTGGGAGCTCCTCCATGTCTGAACTGCCAGAAAGTCATTACAGAAAATTAGTGATTCTGGCATGTTGCCAGGCTCACCATGTTCCACCCTACCCCACCCTACCCCCTCTTCTGGTGCAGCGTGCCAACCTCTCATAAAGCAGGAAACACTGACGCTGATGTAAGACTGTGAGGGTATGAATTATATAGGACTGTGTGTGTTTGTGAGTGCACGGGTGACTGCGGTGTCTAATCAACCTTTGATGAGCCTCATATTTCCCATGTGGCAAAAGAAGGAAGTCATCATCTTTTATTAAGACACAAATAGTCTGTGTGAGGCTGCTACCTCCAGGGCTAACAATATTTCCAAAACAAGTCAACAATACCGTACAAAAAACAAATTTTGTTTTATGTCCTGTTAAAATTGTCAGAAATGCTGCGGACTAAGTTAGATTTGGGTAAGAATTGTAATACACAGTAAGGCTGCTCAATTTTAGCAAAATTTGAAAATTACAAAGCTTGTTGACAATTGCAATATCAGTATGACCGGGTATTTGAATGCTCTTCTTGACTAAAGGTTTAGTCAAATTCAAATATACAAATCTCTAAACTTTCACTAGTCACATTTGTGCCACTAACAATTATTTAGTTGCATTACAATTACATTTACTTTAAAATGTAATGTGTGAAGAATACTTCTTACTTCTCTGAGACATGTTTTTTGCAATATAGATATTCCAATAGTTCATAGTGCAGCCCTACTACACAGGCTTTTGTGAATATTGTAATACAGTGCTTTGACATTAACATACCAGTTAGACAGTCTGTAAACACTAATGGTGCTTATAAGCTTTTATAAAAGTGAAAATTGCTTTCTATATACGTATGTTTCTGTATAGCACAGACCCATATTGAAGAACCAATAATATTGACACATGAATATATTGTAAAATAATTGTAAAAGGTGTTCCAGGTTAATACTTTTCAAATGCTAATACAGTAAATTATTTTTACAGGTTCTTAACAGAAATCCTTTCCATTTCCTGTTTAAAATACACCTTTTTACACACAATATCTTTTTCTCACATAGCCACATTTAGTAGAAAAGGTGAAATCTCTCTCCTTCTCTTTCACCTGGCCAGTGAAATGATAGCACCAGATACTGCACCCCCATCTATCTGCAGGAGGCTGATAAATCCTCTCACACACACACAGACTCTGTGACTCTGAGACTCTCCGTCACTATGGCAACTATCCAGGTATGTTGTGAGCGTGACCAAACCTGAGAACACAAAACTTTGGCGCTGCAAATTTACAAACTCTCACAGGGAGAAGCGATCAATTTATCAAGTGATAGTCTGATACGGCCAATGGGGTTAATTGTTTTTAAGAGGGCAGGTGGAGACAAAGAGACGAACTGACACTGACCAGACCAGATCCAGGAAGAAGTGCAGAGACACGAGGAGCAAAGAGCACAAGAGGGGAAGAAAGAAAATAAATCAAGTGGTGTCAAAGGCAGGAGGTGGTGCAACCAAGGAGATGCAGAAGGAGACTGAAGAATATTGGATTTGAATTTGTTCTTGTGTCTTTTATTGAGTTGGATATAATTTAACACGTTTCTAGAGCTTAGCACAATTAGCAGATTGTAGAGAAAGAAAATCGCTGTTACTTACTGTAGTAATAATGCAATACTATCATGACAACAATAATATGATGATTATTTACCGGATGATATGCACTTAAACTTATTTTGTGATTATATGGAAGAACGGCTGCTCCACCGGGACTGTAGTTCAATCAATCATTTGTTTATATTGTTTGTTGCCCCTTGATGGTTTTATCCATAATATTGGTGAGAATTACTTCCAAATCATGTCAGCCTTGTGTCTCATTTATGCTAAACAAGAAACAGAAAAAATAAGAGCTCTGTCCCCTTTTATGCTCTATCTTTTGTAAAAGAAAAGGCCAACCAGCTTCTACAGTAGCTGGCTTGTGATGAACTAGATCTTCTAAAATCCTTATGAACTGTAGTTCTTTTCTTGCTATTAGCATTATGAGCTAATTCTGTGATTATCATGCTCCCCACTTCCTAAACCTTTACCTAATTTTACCGAATTTACTCACAGTCGTCCAGCATTCAGTGACAACACACTTTATTAGTCCACTCCTCTTTTAATGCAGTCATTATTCAACACAACTGAACAGAATCATCACAATATTTCACAATATGCTGGTCAAATAATATCCTACAGTGCCAAAATGGAAAGTAAATTTATACTTAGACCACAAATAATTTAACTTTGTAACTAGACGATTTTTATACTTCATTTTGTTTAGTTTTTTCAGTTTTTATATTTTATACCACATAGACAGCGTTTACGACTCTAAAAACTCTGATGTTTTAACTGAGTTGAGCTATACACAAATATTTATCATTAATATTTCAGAAGATTGGAAAGACAACTGACATTTGGATGGCATTTTTGTTTTTACTATCAGCGTTGTAATGCTTAATTTAGGGCTGCACGATAAGGGCCAAAATGATAATCACGATTATTTTGATCAATATTGAGATCACGATTAATTAGCACGATTATTTGTTGATTTTAACCATTTTAAACATTCCTGCTAATGTACAGATATGTGCATCAAAATAAAATAGGTCCTCTTATTCACCAAAATTCAGTGAATCTCCTTAAAGAATAAATAAAAATAAATTAAAACAATAAAGAAAATGTAGCAAAACTTCAACAGGGCACTATTTTACATTTTATAATGTGTAAATATATTTTAGGAAGCAAATTTAAACTTAAGTTGTACCTGCATAATGGATGTGAATAAAACTAAAAATAAAATATACAATCAATAAGAAACAAATATTCCACAACAGAATGTAACCAAATAAGAACTTGTTCATGTTCTTCGCGGGAAAAAAGATGTTTGCAAGCATCGACTCTGCATTGCAAAATCCTCATCGATGTAATGAATTGTCAAACTCATGTACGGATCCATTGTCCTGCTTGACCACAGATCCGTTGTAGTAGTAAAGTACTTTATATTGGCAAGATCACGCTCTATTTCCCCTCAGCGTTTTCTGTACATCGCAGGTAGTGCCACCTTTGAAAAATAATTACGCGAGGGGATCACGTATCGTTTATCCAGAGTGTTGACCAAGAATTTGAAGCCTTCGTTTGTCACCGTGTTTATTGAGCACATGTCTTTAGCCAAATGAAATGCGACTGCATTCGTTATTTCACTGTGTCTTTGGGAGGTGGATGGGTATGGTGATGCGCTAAAGAGGCTTGCTTCGATGGATGTCTGAGTTTATGATATGAGATGATTAGTCTTTGCAACGCATTTCTTGGCCCTCATACATTCATCGTATTGAACTTTATGGTGTTTTTTTAAGTGGTTGTTGTGTTGCTTTGTGGTGCCAAAACAACTTTACTCTTACTCTTTGCATATGACCTGTTCTTGTTTTGTGTCACTTGCCTGTAACTCAAAATGTTTCCACACAATGGATGACGATCCGATTCTCAAGACAAGCCCCTCGTCCGCTCCCTCTGCTACGTTAGACATTTTTTCTTTGTTAAGATAGATTATAGCCTGCTATCTGTTGTGGTATTTTCCTCACGCTACTCTGTCTTCTGTCTGTGACTGTCTACATCTGACTGAGCTGCTGCGCGGTGCAGGTAACAACTCTGATTGGTGCATGGACGCACGTGATCAGACAGCGGCTTTATAGCGCTCTAGACTGGCTTAAAAAAAAAAAAACTTTAATACAAAGCGTGAATGAATGACGCATTTTAAATATCGCTCGATCACGCGAATTTGATCGTGGGAAGCCAAAATCGTGATCGTGATTAAAATTCGATTAATTGTGCAGCCCTAGCTTAATTATTGATCTCACTGTAGCCAACTCCAGGAGGCCTCACATCTAAGTCATCTAAAGAATAAAACCACTTGTTAGACGTGCTTAAATAACTTCATATCACTTCACTTTGTCTCCACGGTCTATTTGTTGTGGGACGTTTCCAGGTCAGTGCACTTTACTCCTGGCATCACACACACTGTTGAGCATACAACATGAACCCACCACAACCACAGGAGGCAGTTTGCAGCTGTCAGTCACGAACCGCTGCAGGGGGACAACAGGACACCTTGATAACACATGATGAGTGTTTTCCATCCAATTACCCTGTCCTTATTTTTCCTGGCAACCGGTGATTCACCCCACTGCGTTTCCATTCAGAAAGGTCTGCTTTCCCAGCTGCCACCTATCGCAGAATACATGCAGTGGCTTTTTATCTTATCTTATTATTACAGTTTGATTATCACAGATTTTCATGTGTTTTTCCATTTAAACAGACATAGGTTCGCTTTTTAGTGGTCATTATTTGCAGACGTAGAAATGCTTGTGAAATTAAAATAACTCTTTTGAAATGATAGAAAAGACCCACGATGCAAAGTGTTTTTGCCATATATTATTTTTGTTTGAGATTCACAATGTTTCAGCCCAGATACTCTACACATTACCTTTTATAATTGTAGTATTATTTGCTCGACATAAAATCTAATACTAGGCTTTAGGCAAAAATCTGTATTGTAGAAATGATTTTTGTCCATTCAGGAAAACACAGTGGAAACACCAGAATCATAGATGTTAAGGTTCAGTGCAACGTAAAGATGTTAGTGATTTTAAACTGCACAAGGTCAGTCTTTAAGTGCTAGCCCTGTGATTAAATGGCAATCATTCAGGCTCCGTCTTCCACTCAAAGCAGGTGGCATAGGCTCCACCCCTCTGTGACTCATAAAGGTTAAAGCTAAAAGATTAATAATAAAAAAATAATATTTTTTAGTGATGCATTGGTTTTTGGCTTTTGAGTTTACAAACCAACTGGTAATCACCCAAAATAACTTGTTTTGAAACCTGAAAACATGGTTCTTATCCAAACAATAGTCTAAATAGTCCAAACAACAGTCGGTACCTCTTTAAGAACCGCCTTTCATATATTACATTTATTGTTTTAGTTATCTACTTAATTAATTGTTTGTGTTCCAGTGTAGCTAGCATTAACATTTGCCCATTGTCTCTGGCACTAAATATAGCTTTACACAAGTATATTTTTTATGAAAAAACTTGTTTTGTTTCATAAAGGATGATGGCTGTTGTTTACATCCACTGTGCCTTGATCAGCGCCTTCCATTGATTATGTTTGTTTGAGGTTCAGCTCAAACTGGTGTTAATGTGAGCCAGTTCCAATTTCAGAACCTGAACCTAGAGCCAGAACAAAATACAGCACGGACCCAGGCCAGTGTGAAAGAGCTAACCAAGTCTCAAGTCATTAAAACTGGCACTTGGTCATGGGCATCAATTTTCCAATTGTTGTCAATGTGAGACTCTAGTGCTGCCTCCTCAACCATAACTTGGTCAAAGTCAAAGATAGTGTAGGCTTAATTACCTGTACTGCTCAAAAAGTTGTCAAAAAATGTCATTAGGCTTTTTAAATTGAAAGGGATAATAATTATCGGTGTACTATCTCAAATTGATATTAGCATGTAGAAGTGTCACTATGCCAGCCAGATGCCTTTGTGCAATGTTTAAATGTATTTATTAAATCTTTGCAAAGTAATTAGTAAAATGTCAGCACATGGTTGTTCCTATTATTTATTATTGACAGCTAATACATTGTAAGTTGTGTTTTCTCTAAAAACTAGCGGCCACACATAATTTAAAGGGCCTCGCTGCAGGGGAGTGTGGCAGGCAAAACAAAATGTGTCATTCTGACAGATACCCACTCTAATTATGTGACAAATGTGGGCAACCTACAGCAGCAACGTGACGGCTGAACTGCTGGAAAAGAGTAAAATGTCTGCCCCATGCTGTGGCTCTGCAGGTTTTTCAATGGTATTACTGTGAGATATTTAAAAAATCTTTAATAAAGGTATAAGGGGTGGGTGGTCTCGGCTTACACAAGTCAACTACATTGGTGACACACACAAGCAGCCCAGTCAAAGAGCTCATTTACTCCGGGCTCACCATATGCATATGCACACTGCATTTTGTACGGCGTGATCAAAAATTAATGGAGCAGAAATGTCCTTGAACGTTGAAAGATGCATGCGTGAAATAACTAATGAAGGCCCCGCGAAACCTGCCGGTGTTACATTGCATTTCACCCCATCAACATGTAATTTGTTGATTTGTCCAATATTCACACACGAACAGCTTTACTGTCCCCTGTGGGCCACTGTAGTCACTCGGAGGCACAGCAGGTTTTTAATCTCCGCTGCATTCTGGGTGAGAAAAACAAGACTAGATTCAGTCGGCAACAACAGCCCTGAGCTGCAGAGAAGAGACAGCACAGTGCGTCGAGCAGCAGGGTAACATGTAGGGTGATGGAGTTCACAGAAAACACTGCATCAACAGAAAAGAACAAGGAAAAGGGGAAAGAATCTTTACAATCAAGAAGGAATGGAGTGGGGGAGGGAATGGTTTGAACCTTGAACATAAAGATGGGCAGTGCGGCACCACCTCCTCTTTTCATTTTGACCAAAGCTATTTACTCTCTACCATTTTCTCGATGTGGTCTCATATAAAACCCATTTGCCTCAGATGAATGGCAGACAGCTTGTCTTGGGCACAATGCAGGGAGATAAAAAACTTACAAAATGTTTTGGGGGTGTTTTTAGTCGTAGATACTAGTCTCGAGAATTTGAGGCTCATTTGTGCAGCTACATTTAAACTGGTAATCCAGGTAAAAGTCTCTGAAATACTAGACCTTAAGCCTGTCTATGAAGGTTCACAGTCCTCAGGGTCATCTTGAAGAAAAGGTTAAAGCAAAGGCATCTGGACTAGGTTTTCAAAGTGAAGATGTTTTGTCTCTTATACAAAGATTCTTGGTATAAGGGAATTCTGAGATCAACTGGTAAAAAACCCGGGCCATTTTTATTTTAGGAATATTTTAGGTTCCTCAGCCTGGTAGTTTAAGTCAGCTTTTTAATGTTGTCTCATATCAGATAGTGATCGCTGAAATAGATCCCTGGTAGACTTTGTAATATAATCTAACAATGAGTGGCCCTACCTTATATATTCTTTAAAATTTACAACAATCCCATAAGGCATCAGAATGTCAGCAAAGAAATAAAAACGAATTAGAAAGAACAGATGTCAACACATGCTGCAGACTAATCCCATTGTCTTAGTTAAAATGCACAACTGTAAATGGCCTGTCCGGTATAATGGGTCAGTTCAGTGCACATCCTGCAAGTGAGGCTCACTGGTTTATGGCAGGAAGTGATTCGGAAAGACACAGAGCTCCATAAAGCTGGCAGGCTGGGAGGTTCACACTGACGTCTTATTAAAATAATAAACAATGGCCAGGATAATTCTTAATGAGATTAGGGGCACAGAAAGAGGGCATGCAATTTTTTCCCAAAGATGTATAAGCTAATTTTTTGGAGCTACAACAAGGTTTAGTGGCAGTTTTTGTTCCAGCTCTCTGCTTCACAATCAAATTATAAGACAGAACAAAAAAAGTGGGTATCTTGCAGCACCAAGTTAAGAACAAACTTTTAGCACACACAAAAAGTATTTATGTCAAGGGATTATTTGTTGTTTTGGTATTTTTAAAGTCATTCTATTTAGTAACATAAGACGAAAGTCACACCAACAGTAGGACACTCTGATAGACCCAGTAGCACATCTTGGTAGTTTTCAACTCCATCTATATATAAAGAGATATAATAGGACATCTGAAAAAATAAATGCATCTTGGCCTCTTCAATAGTCATATTTTGCCGTAATCAGTGACTATCAGTCTTCTTGTTCTATATGCTTTTCACAAAACACGTCATAGACCGCTTTAGCTGATGTTGTAAGAAGTGGATTTGTGACAATAGATTTTTTTTTTTCTGTTACCTGCATAGAGATTATTCCTTCAAATCTCAGGTATTAGTGGGCTTACCAAGGGGATTACGCATCAGAGTTGATTCATGGCCGGTCCCACAATAATAATGCACCAGTATAGAAACCTGCCTCCAACCAAAAAACAAACCTATAAAAGGAAAAATCTAAAACTAAACTCAGCATATGCATTAGTCATTTTTAAGGTTTCCAGAGCTGTCAATTTTGGTGGCTTTCCCTCTCAGAATACGGATCAGCTTTATAACAGTGTTTTATTGTTCTGCTACATACTGTAGATAGGGAGGCATTCATTAGATTAGGGAGGCCTATTTTTATGCAATAAGAAAAAGAGCTTCTCATAGAGACTGAGTTGTATTAACATAGTTATGCAACTTATCATGTGAGAACTGCCCATCATTATTAGCATGTGAATTAAAACACATACAAGTCTCTAATATAGTGAGCAGTTGGACATTCCTGACCGTCTTGGTGCCCTGTTTCCACTCAGAGGCATGGTATGGTTCAGTTTGTACATTACACTTTAATTTCCAATGTTAAAACTTTTGGGAACAGTGCCAAAACAATAAATACCTTTTTAGACACAGACTGTCGCTCAAACTGAAACAGGAATGCTATAAGAAATTTAAAAAAACACAACTAACACTACAAAACATTTGCAAGACAAGCAAGACTGTTAAACTTTCATATGGAGAGATTAGCATACACATCGCTATATCCACACTACCTTCTTTAAAGTAAAATAAACATTGCTAGAAATTATTTAAATGCATAGTAATGTATGACATATATGAACTACTCAAGTACAGTCCATCAGTAGAATATTAATCTGAAATACGGCTGGTTTTGTGCATGTCAACGCTCGACGGCTGGTACCATATCATTCCGTCCTGACTCCATTATCTAAACCCCAAATGGAAAACAGTGTTAAGTGGTGGCCATTCCAACCTGTGCCACACCAAACTGAACAACACTGTATACCTGGACGGGAAAGAGGCTTAGGGAATTTCTGAAGTGAAATCATCCAATATAGTAAATAAATGTAGAATACTGACAGGATAACATACTTAAATCTAATTTACACATTTCAAAACTGTCTCTCTATCTACTTTCCGGACTTCCTCCCTGCACCTGTCAGGAATAGTAAAATAAATTTGATGAATTCTGGAGGAAGATGGGCTGTCAACATGCGTCAGAAAAGTGTCAGCTTTCACAGTTGTGCCAGTCTTGCACACTGACCTCGCTGCAGCTTCTTTATAGTTTCTTCTTATACCGAGAGCCAAGCTGTGGCACCAAGGCTGTGCTTACTTCTCTAGTTCCCTTATTGAATTTATGACCATCATATATATATTAACTATCTACTGCAGTGCTGTCTGAATGCATTAATTGTAGTCACAGGCTTAAACTGAGGTATGCAGCCTCAGGAATCCCACTGCAGAAGCTGTACTGCATTCAACTGTACTTCATTCAACACATTGAGACACTCCAACTGCATTTAATATAAGCATTCTAAAGCCAAGAGATATTTTATTACATTTATCTTAAAACATAGTGACTACAACTTCATCATCTTCATGTTTTCTTATTACAGCTGGGTGAGGAAACGTTCAACCGAGCTAAGTTGCTGAATGTGGGCTACACTGAGGCTTTGAAGGACGCAGAGTACGACTGCTTTATCTTCAGCGATGTAGACTTGATTCCTATGGATGACCGCAATCTCTACCACTGCTACGACCAGCCGCGCCACTTTGCCATCGCCATGGACAAGTTCGGGTTCAGGTAAGGTCTACAATTTATACATTATATGCATTATTAGAATTTGCCAGATCTATATTATACTTCAATCAAATTCTCTCTAATGAATCCAAAATGCATCCACTGGGCCGCCAAACAAACAGAAGAATTGGCCCATAGTCTTTTCTTCAAACAGACAGTTGACAGAGGAGTATTTAATGTGAGTAAATCTCATTACACTTTGAAGTCCTTGCCTTTAGCTTGCATTAACATAAAAATACACCAGAGTACTATTCTGCCAGTTAGAATTTGGTCATACTTCAGTAGTTAATAAAACAATGTATGACAGAAAGCATAACTAACAAGTCTACACTAAATTATGCACAGAACAAACTGCTTTCACATGATGCTGTTTTTGTCTTGAACATTATATTCTTGGGATCAATACAATAAACCCTTAGGGAGCTATTTATTTAAGTGTTGCACTGTGGGATTTGGTTGTGTGCCATTTTTACAAGAATTGTCTTTTTCCATTTTAGAGTAGCACATACATTGAGCATGTAATTGTGTGTTATTGTTGGAGTGTTTTGTTGTTTAAGCTAAGGATAAATAGTTTGCACACTGTTGTTGTCAGAGCAGAGAAGAGGTTTGAATTTCAGTAAAACGGCTTTAAATAGCTGGTCATAGTTAATAGTTCAGTGTGATAGGATTAGCAATCACACAGTCAACCAAAGATTCCCTACGACAAATATTATTGTCAAAAATATATGAGAATTGTTTTGAATCCTGCTTCAATTGAAACTGAAAGCCAGTCCTTTTCCAAACTGTATTGCTTTTTTGAATACCACTCAAAATGAGACTCACTGTTGGCCATAGTTAAATCATAGGTTATGCCAAACTCAACTTCTGCAATTGTACAGTGTGACAGACATCCAGACACAGGTTGTAGCCCATTCGAGTCACACAGTGGGACATGTAGTCATTTTATTGCAAAAAAACTTAGTGTTACAGGGGCTTTGGACCAAATTAAGAGAATAGAAGAACAGATGTGGGCGCAGTGGCTCAGTGGTAGAGCAGTTGTCCTTCAACCGGAAAGTAGGCGGTTCAATTCCCGCTCTTCTCACAGTTCATACTGTCGTTGTGTCCTTGGGCAAGACACTTAACCCACCTTACCTCCAGTGGTGTTCCAGCTGTAACACTGGTGAATAGAAGCTTAATGTAAGTTGCTTTGAATAATAAAAACGTCTGCTCAAATGATTAAAAATGTAAAATGTAACTCTGGTAAATGGAAGTTTCATGTAAGTTCCTTTGGATAAAAGCGTCTGTCACTAAATGACTAAATGTAAATGTAAATGTAAATGTAGATACCAATGCATGTAACCATGACTGGCACTTAACCTGAATGGCAAGGCAAGGTTTTGATTGATTAAAAAATCATTTAAATGAGTGATCGTCTTGATTCCTTTTGAAGATACGTTAAGTGTATTGACACCTACAGCCCTCTTAAACTCAAAAACAGCAAATCCAAACTGAATGTACAAAAACAAATAAAAGACAAGGACACTAGATAACAAGATAACATCATTTTGCTTGATTTATATACTTTACTATGACACTATGACACCACACCTTTCTTCAATTATCTAAAAGCAGTTGTAGAATTGATTCATGATCCAAGCAAAGGCTCAGAAGTGACCCACTGATCCACTAGCTGTCACGCTACAAAAGTTATCTTGGACCCCATGGGAGCCCCAGAGTGTCACAGATGCACTGTTCAATAAGCTAATGCTTTCTGGCAACACACATCCTACGAGCTGGTTATCGGCCGTGTATCCAGCAGTTTTTGTTAGCATTAAAACAGACTAAAACATTTTCTTTGACTTTCTGAATAAAGGATAGGCCTTGAGTAAAGACACTAAATCGATTGAGGTTCATCCTTGAAACACAGTTTGATTATTTGGCAGAATTACTTCCCAATGTCCAAGTGCTCAAAGATGAACACTGTTTATTTTTTAATTGAAGAGGTTTCTAAATTTATGAGGTACAATACCAGGAGTTTGCAAAACAAGCACTAATGACTTTGACTCGTGTGTCATTCTCACAGATAGTTTGAGACAGACAGAGAGCAAACGTAAATGTCTGAAACCTCAAGTGGCAAACTGTATTTTTCTAACCTTCAGTCATAATGTTATTTTAGGAATCTTGCTGCACTCAAAGTTAAAAGCACTCAAAGTTTAGTGATAAATGGTAAAACCACTGGCAGTCAAAGTCAGGTCACATTAAGAGCCATTCCATTACCTTAGCACCTTGCTACACATCTAACAGCGCACAAAGCAACCAGGGTCACCTTGTAAGCCCATTTACAACACAGTGATTTTTAAAACATGACATAAATTGAATTATCTGTCCAGGGCTTGGGGTTTATTCAATTACATTACATGACATTAGATTGTAGTAATACACTTGATGCATAAGTAGTTGGTAAATGGCTGAGCATGTTGGACAATCAGTGCTGTCAGACTGAACGACATAAAGCAAAAGTAGAAAGAAAAAGCTTTATTCAAATGGGTTATTTTGGTTTGCCTACTTAAATTACTTTTTCATTTTATCAAGAAATTATATTGAATACATTTCTTTATATTATTTCGGAAGCATGCTCATGTCACAAACATACCTCACTGTTGTTGGGGTAACACACTGAAAAACACACAGCATTATTAGTTTCTGCTTGTTATTCTTGTCATATATTCTGACAACAATGTACTGTTCAGAATTCACTGACATGTCGGCACACATGCTTCTGCCTCTAGTTAGACCCCAGGCACTTGTCATGACCCTCCCAGCAGATGGCTGTCCCACTTCACTAGACTCACAAGTCATACACGGTCAAAAAATATACATTGTACCATTAAAATGTTATTTGTCTCTGTCACATTACTTCTAATATAATTAAAAGCAGAAATCTGGTGTTAGAAGTGTGGTAGGCAACATTAGAGTGGTAAGAACATGGGAAGAAAAGTGTTTCAGGGCATTTTCTGAAATGTACTAGTCACTTAATGTGTTTGGAGTGGATCATGTGTGGATGCAGATTATCCTCTTAAAAGGCCTCCATACATTATCCACTCAAAAACATATTTAGATGAGACAATTTATTAAAAGATCTGAGTGCCTAAAATATTTTTTCACTTTATGCTTTAATGCTAATATGCATCAGTAAAACCAGACGTCTTTTGTAATTGTAAATATTTGCACAAGAATCTTTTATGTGATACCTAAACTACTGTACCAAACGGTAATAGACTGCAAATCATCTTACAAAGCCTTACCTGTGTTCAAAGCTTTATGTTTTAATATAGTTACTTATATTGTAAAAGTCCCTTCAAATGAAATGTAACCAGTATTTTCATCACCTCAACGCTTTCTCTGCTGTCATATTCTCTTTCCTGTCTGGTTTTGGTGTCTTCTTCACCCTCCACTGTCTTGTCTCCCGCAGGCTGCCTTATGCAGGGTACTTTGGAGGAGTTTCAGGGCTCAGTAAAAAACAGTTCCTGAAGATCAACGGCTTCCCGAACGAGTATTGGGGCTGGGGAGGAGAGGATGACGACATTTACAACAGGTAACTGGCATGAGCTCCTGCTTCTGTTTAAAATGTGTCAACATAAAAATACCTTTCTCATGTAAAATGGACTAAAACTAAAAGGGGCACCTGGTACCTTGGGCCCCTGGGCCAGGTGGGACTTTTTTTCTCCGTAGAGTTTGCATGTTCTACCCATGCTTGGGTTTCTCCCATCAACATTGAGAAACATGCACTGTAGTCTGTAAAAGTTTTTATTAGCAAAAACAACACATTTTTTTAATGCAGTAAATGCATGAATGATGTTTAGAGATACACTACATAGAGCAGTGTGCAAGGACAACA
Organism: Perccottus glenii; assembly: GCA_024416835.2. Lineage (NCBI taxonomy): Eukaryota > Metazoa > Chordata > Actinopteri > Gobiiformes > Odontobutidae > Perccottus > Perccottus glenii. The sequence goes on from CM044557.2 coordinate 20,987,229, forward strand.
TACAAGACTACTTTGAAAATCTCAAAATATCACTTAAAGTTTACATCACTGGTCATTTTAATATGTTGAGTAGAAAAATAGTGGTTAGTGGACTCCCATAAAAGCATAGAAGAAGAATTATCTTGGCGAAAAATTACTCCACACCTTAAATGGTAAGAATTATATACTTATAGCAGTGACTAATGATATTACATTCATACATTTGTAGAAGGGGGTTAAAAAGTATTTCAGAATTGTAAATGTGATCAACACAACCCGGTTTCTACATCAATCTTGGAAAAATCCGAGGAGAAATAGAGTGACTGATTTATGTTAATTATTAAAAATAAAGACAAAATTATCAAATAAATGGACCTTATGAAGCTCTTTAGTCATTCTTTAATGACTCACAGAAGTTCACAAATGACATTACCATGGAAGTGTACAGGAATAGGAAGAACACAGGATTGACAGAAAGACTGCAGGATAACTTAAGGCTGCCTAAGTGCCCTGAACCATTACTTTAATTTGCCATTTACCCAGGCAGTTAATAGGACTTGTGTTTAATTACCAGGTGAACCTCTGACTGTAAAGCATGTGAATGATACAGAAGTGTGATCATTCATCCACACACACCGAACAGAACATGGGATGAACTGAAGACTGAAACAGTAGAGTAAGACAGATATATTTAAATGCCATGCTAATTGCACTTGGCAACTCCAGCTGTTACTTCTGCCACTCACAGAAACCAAGTGGAAATGTCAGCTTTACCTTGCCGAACAGTGCAAATCAACTTTTAAAGCAATTTAAAGATTTTCATAAAGAATGGGATTTTCCGTTGTCTGTTTGACACACATATATTTGTATTCACATATTTGTATTCAGAGATCAGGAAGCTAATTACAAGAACAGACCTACATAAACCCAGCGGGAGAGTGCCTCACAGCCTCCATCTTTATTATGCCCCCATTCTTCACTATCTGCTCTCTCTTTTGCTCTTTCTGGGTCCCGCTGTCATCCTTGCTCCGTGAGGCTTATCTTTCTCCTCTCAGAGTAATGCCTTTATAAGAAAACCCCAAAGTGGAGCCTTTGAAAAATTGCTGTTTTTTCAGAATAGACTGTCGCTTGATGCGGTTTGAGGGAGATTACGATTGTTTGCTGGAGTCTGGCGAGATGTGATAAAAGTGATCCGTGAGTGTGGGTGCAATTATGTGTCCGAAGAATGACAGATAAAGTTCAACTTCTATTGGGTGATAGCCGAACAAGGGCATTAGATGCTGGAGATTTCCCTTAAGATAATTCCCGTACCCCATGCGGTCTTTTTCAGATGCCATTGAATGTGTATTTTACAGCAAGAATATCTTCAAAAAGAACTATATTCTCAATTATTCTATAGAATTTATAGAGACTAGTTTGGGTTTACACGCTCAATATATATTTGTTATCTCAAAATAAATCTTTAATTTCTTCTCATATAAGCTTTATTCACCATGTTATCTCTTCAATATTTTACAGCAAGCCCATAATAACTAAGAAAGACAGATTCCAACCAATCTTGAAATGTTAAATGTGGGACTATTGCAAGACTTTGCTCTTACTTGTGGTACCCTGGAGTGCAAAGGTAGCCTCCAGCTGAGTGAACATTAGCAGGACTGACGGCTCGCTGCCTCAGTCCCTGAAGCTTGAGTGAAAGCCCAGGGAAAGGAATGGACAGATAAAAGAACAGCAGAGGTCTGTGTGTGGCCTCCATGAACCATGCCCCCCGCCCCGAATCTTTCTTGTGCCATTCAAAGGCAGCAGAGTTCACAGGTTTGACCTCTGCGGGCAGCTGATATGTCCATCAGTTCAGTGGCCAAGTGCCCTTGAACTTAATGCTAAACCCCCATCTGCTTGTCTTTTGAAAGCCACCATGTCTTTTCCTTTGTCTTTATTTCACTGATTCTCTCTCCTATCTACTTCTCACTTTCCCACTGGCACTGTACTTTTTTTCCCTCTTTTTTGTGATGCCGCAGTGCATGGCATGACCAGCGCTGAAACGGGTGATGGCAGCCCCCGGGGGAAGTGGCTGTCCCTGCTGCTGAGAGCAGCCACAGCCCCCAGCAAAGTGGACACACATGCCACTTCTACAATTTGCCTCCCACCCCACGACTGCTGACTGCTCCTGAAAGTGAAGAGAGAAGCTTCTGTGAACATGCTGCAGTGGCCCTGGGCAAAGACTGTACCTGTCCAGCGGGCTTTCACAGACTGACTCCTCCAGCCTGCACATCTTTGTCTCTGTAAACCTCCAGCAGAGGCTTTACCAGAGCTTTAGGCAACAGCGAGCACATGTGCAGATGTGGAAGGCAACCACAGCACGTCCCACACTGACAATTCTTACGAAAAGGCCGACTTATCATACCACTTTTTGCACCCTTCTGTCTGGACTCTTACACAGTTTCCTAATAGACAGTTCCAAGTGAGCGAACACAAATCCTGCTATTTTAAAATATAGGGAAGATTGTGATAAATAAAGGATTTAACTCTGCTGTGTTCCATTTGTTACAAGTGATGTTAACATCCAGTCTGTCATGGATGAACGCACTCAAACTTGTTCTTCACTGGATTGCATTGTATTGTGCTGATGTCATCCTTAACTCCTTTACATTACATGGCTAATGCAGCTGTTCCCAGTGGGTCTACACATCTCACACAAGCCTGGATGGTTATTCCATACGGTTGAATTGTGACCTGTTCAAACCGTATTAACAAACCCACAACTACAGAGTTTCTGGACAGCTTTTTCTATTTCTGTTGTTGATAATAAGTGTGGTGAAAAAAATATTTTGCCACTATTTTGCCACACATTGCAATGTGTGGCAAAATAATGGCAAAATATTTTTTGGATATGGCAATGTGTGGGGTGTATCTTCATTCTGAGCAATAAGGATTCTACACCTGCAGGTTGTGACAGTGCATGGCATTATATCTAGGAATAAAATAGTACACGACCTGTTCTACTTTCCTAGCTGCCACTGTCTTTTTTTTTTTTGTATTTTATTTAAACAAGTAGTAGACACAATACAAGTATAAAAGATGAATGAAATGTGTACAATATATACAATGACATATATAAAAAGGCAAGTGGCTAAAATCAAGTGCAACTTTCTTGGACTATAAGAAGGAGAGTGGGATGAGCTGAGCTTTAGTGTCTGTTGCAAATTAAACTTTAAGCAGCAAACTGAAATGAGTAGTGACTAAAAGGAGGTATACAGAGTAATAAATGGTAAATGGCATGCATTTATATAGTTTTTTTGAATACCCTTTTCGAGTATCCAAAACTTCAATCACACCTGAGGCAGACAGAGAGGGCCTTTTTTTCGGTCCACCACCAAACTTATCTCTGCAATCACATTCAGACAAGGTATAGGGAAAGTGTCTTGCCAAAGGACACAACAACAACATGAACTGGGGAGAGTGTTAATCGAACCGCCAACCTGCCGTTATTGCACACCCCGCTCTACCACCTGAGCCACTGCCAAGTTGGCTCCAAAACTTTCTAGATGACCATTTTTCCAATTATGTTTAAGACAAATTACAGCAGCTAATATATCCCAGCTTCTGACATGTGCATGACAGTGTTAGTCTTTTTAACTCTTATAATAATATGGTTAGTTGGTTGAAATAGTGATAGCAATCTAATTTTCCTTAATAATATGTCAGGCTCCATTTTCAGTTTACTTTTAAAAAACATATATATCTGTTTATGTCTTCTTTCCATCAATGTCTTCTGGTCACTTTTTGAGTATTCAGTACTTTGACACTCCCAAACATGACTCAGCATTACACAGAAACATTTACTTGTGTTTCGCTGCAAATGAGTTAAACAGCAGAAGACATAGCAGTGTAAATGAGGCAGGTCACATGGCCGTGATAATCGATAATCCTGCGAGACTTCATCAAGCTCCATTAAGTCAAAGAGTTATGGAAAACATATTGTCTTGTCTAGTATCTGGCAGACGTGTTACTTAAGTGTTGATGAAGCGTGAAGGCGACGCTCCGCACAGCTTTTCTTTGTTTTTCTGTGATAAACGGATGATGTCACTGTGGGTAAACATTCATTATCTGATGTGATAGGCTCTGTAAATATCTGTGCAGAAAGATGGAAGACAGACAGACTTTATAATGGATAAACAATAACGCTTTTATAAATGAGGTCTAGTGTAGTGTGTTTTTTATCAGCAGTATTTATTTATTAAGTATTTGCAGTAACTCATTATGAATTCTTATAATAAGCAAGCATTATTCATACTGTAGCAGTAAATTATGTTTTAAAACAGTTTGTTGTTTCTTGGCTTCTCTCTACTTTTTGTGCCAATTTTTATAAATACAACATTTAGAAAATAACATTATTTTTATCTTACAGTGGTAACTAGTCCCTATTATACACTGTATGTTATATATTTATTTAAAAAGGTAACCAATGACATGTACATAAAGGTCTCTAGCCACAGGTTAATTTACAATCCCCGTCCCTGGTTAGTCTTTTAAGAGTGTACAAAATGTGTTGGACTTAAACTGTGGATACAAGTAAAAGTTCTTGCAAAAGACAAAAGAAATAAAAGACAATCCGGCCATTCTACATCCCAGTTCCATGTTCACACTGTTGAGGTTCTTTCAGCCAGTGTTTCAGCCTCAGGTCCAACAGTGACTTTAGCTCCACCAGTATACCGTTCCATAATGTGATCTTTTGACTGAAAATGATGATTGACCCAGAGCAGTTCTGCGTCTTCTCACTCTGCAGTTCCCCCTAACTGCAGCTCTTCTTCTTACACCATTATATTTCTGTATTAGCTGACAGGTGTATATAACACAGGTTTTTGATGGATTTGAACAGATTTTAGCTGGATTTAAACAGGTTTTAGTTGAATTTGAACAGGTTTTAAATAGATTTTAACAGGTTTTAGTTGGATTTAAACAGGTTTTAGTTGAATTTGAACAGGTTTTAAATAGATTTTAAGAGGTTTTAGTTGGATTTAAACAGGTTTTGGTTGAATTTTAACAGGTTTTAAATAGATTTTAAGAGGTTTTAGTTGGATTTAAACAGGTTTTAGTTGGATTTAAACAAGTTTTAGTTGTAGTTAAACAGGGTTTAGTTGGATTTGAATGGGCTTTAGTTAAATTTAAACATGTTTTAGTTGGATTTAAACAGATTTTAGTTGGATTTGAACAGGTTTTAGGTGGATTTTAACACATTTTTGTGTTGGATTTGAACAGGGTTTAGTTGGATTTTAATGGCCTTTATATATATATTTGTAACAAAAACTGGCTTAACCTATAAGATTTCCTGAACAAATAAAATAAATCATATTCAAATCCATCTAAAACCAGTCCAAATCCAATTAAAATGGTGTGCCAAACGTATCATCTACTAAATTTATTGGAGGACCTATAAAACATTTGGCCCCTGGGCCTTGGGTTACAGTATGGATGTCCTAACATGTAGTCTTCCTTTAGCCACAAGAAACTACCTCCCAGACACCTCCCAGACACAAGATCATTATAGCAACATGATTTCAGTCTAAAATACTCTTTCATTTGGCCTCCTGATGAGAGAAGACAAAAATCAATATTCCACAAGAGGCTTTTCACTCTCAGCCCAGATGTGTAAGTTGCTGTGCGTCTTACAAGCAGCCCTCCTCCTCCTTCTCTCCTTGTGCCATCTCATTTAAGCTCGAGGTAGGAGCTGAGGCAGGACATTGGACTTAGCCCCAATTCTCATCCACTCCATTGCTTTAATGCAATTAACTCCACTGGTGGGAATAGGAGAGGAGAGCTGGACAAATTCCTGATTAATCCAATCAAACTGCTCCCTGCTCCGTTGGTTTATATGTATGTGTGTTTCTGTAGCTGTCCAGACGGGCACACTAAAATACAGCGCCTTGGGTATTGAGTGAAACTTTTCATGGTCAATGATATAAGAGGGCAGATTATTTTAAGGCGAGAGGCGCTGGACAGTCCAATGTGAGGCCTTCTCAAACGGACATGGTGCCTCACTATTTGACTGCACTGCTCACTGTAATGGACTCCCTCAGGGTCCAAGTGGAGCTGCGTTTATATAAGCCTTTTATTCTGCTAATAACTACTGTAACAGCTCTGTCTGCATAGGGCTGCCTCATTTTACCAGCTCCAGTAAAACTACTGCACAGACTAATATCAAAAAGTGTCACTTAAAGCCATTTTATATAAAACACCACATTTTAGATCAGCCATACGCTCACTATTAATATTACCACAATGTTTTTCTTACAGCATTATTGACTGTGATAAATCTGAGTGGAGCGTCTCATTAAATCTAAACTCATTTTATTACCAGAATCCACACATAACATAATAAAATTTACAGGCAACAAATTTACCAAATATGTGACGTGTACAGGCGTGTGATGAGATGAAAATGTATTCCATAATAGCTGCATAGAACGAAGTGTAAGTCATGATATAGACTTTGCCCCGCTATTCCACTGTCCAATGTCAATACTAATGATCACACACAGGATGAAGCTATTATTATTCATAGAGCAGCTGAACTGAAACCCTGCTAAAGACCACTGCTTTGTACACAACAGTGAGTGTAAAATGCTAAATCACTCTTCCTGCTCTCCAAGTAAACAATGATTCAAACTTAAGGCCACCCTGCATAACCTTTAGCCTAAAATGATATGTTCTCAAAATCATTTTGATGTTTTTAGACATGAGATCTGTAGAATCATGTCTTTCTCACTGACATAGTAACCCTCAGCTGGTCAGAAACCTCTAATATAACTTTCATCTAATAAAGAAAATAGGTCAATACAATAGTAGCTTGGCACAGCCTTACGTGTGCTCTGTATATTCTATAAACAGGAACCCAGTCTGGCAAAGTGTCATAGACCAATCAATTCCTTTGGTACCTTCTCTACCGACCAATCACAGCAATTTGAATGCTGCTGGAGTGTTTGAGCTGAAGCTTTGCGTCACATTTAGGCGACCCAAGTCCCTTGTTCAAAACAGTCAAGATGGCGCGTGAGACTGCCGAGAGTTTGTTTGCCTCTGCTATTCAATCAGTTTTAAATAATTCAAGACAACATTACATGTTTAAAGTAATTTACAGGCTCCACCTGTAACGGCATGTTGGACTGACGCGACACACTGTGTGTGCGCTACGTCCGTTTGTTTACTTCTGTATAGATTGCCGCCTTGCTAATTCATGCCACACCAGGCCCCGCTTTGAGGAAAACACACTGGCAGCGAACCTTTCCATAATCCTTGCTGATATAGAGGAGTCTTACTTTTCAGTCTAATACACACGGTCCTAAATATGCTTAAATGACCCTACCGTTTTAGAAGACAGCCAAACTTTCTGTCTTAAACGTCTCTACTAAATAAAGATGGCAACTGCTATCCATGGTTTGCACAGAAAGGGATCCGCGCCCTCTGCTGGCTAAAAGTTAAGCACGGTGGCTTTAAATCAAACTCAAGGTAGATCTGAAAGTGTTCATACGACTTCATGCAAAGCTTTTTTTTTTCTTTTCTATTTTTCCATAAAAAGCTGCATAGACTTTAACATTATTAGTCGACCATGCTTGTTTATTCTAAACTCACATTCAGTCACAAGAGATTTGGAGAGATTTCACAAATTCAGATTAAAGACTGTTTGCGAAGGAATTTGTTTGTGGTGAAAATCAGGTATAAATGAAAAATCCTTATGTGTACCACGCTTAACTACTTTTAACTTAAGATTGTTATAATCCAGTACAACACTCCCACAAACAAGAGCCAAGTGCAAATACTCTTTGTGGGCTACTATAATTACTTGCATGGTCCAAAAATTCAAATATTTAACACGCAGTTTTTAATTAGTTTTTCGTAAACAGCCTCATATAGAATGTATTAAAGTTGTCCTCTGAGAGAAGCTGCCCTGGTTTTTTCTTCTTCTAACATTAAATTAGAGACCAGAGACCCCACGTCAGACGCTGTTGCTTTAATCTTTGATATGATAAAACATGCTACCCTCACTTCAGCTACGCTTTTAAATCCCATTGCTCCCAGTGATCCCAAATAGTGCCAACCACCCGCTGTGTTTTAATAAATCACCTCATAAAACGTCATATTGACAGATGAGCTGGTGCAGAGTAGTTCGCCCCAAAGACCCTTTCACATGACATTTGTAGACTTTGTAAGCAGTATGAAAAGCAAATGGGCAGATTTCAAGTAAATAAAGTTGCAGCCTTCCAATATGAAATGACACACAAGCAAATGGAGCCCAGGAGAAAACAGAAAGCAATTTTCTCTGAGGACTTTTTACACTTGGCCTGAATACGTTATGCCTACACAAATCTACAGTATATTATCAAGTAGAAATTAGTTTTCTTATGGTCTGTGCCACTAAGTATAGTTTATGTGAAATATAAATGTAATAAAATGTGTTAAATTACACTTCAACATTTAAATAGTGTGACATGATTCTAAATGATTTCATTGGATGGATACTTATGTAGATTGCGTATATAGAGAGTCCCTGAATGCAGGTGTGAAAGCCAGTGCTTGTGTCAGGCTGTGGCTTTGAGCTGAACACATCTGTTGTTTGTGCCTCTTTCTCTCCATTTGTTGTTGCATTAGAGCTAAACCTCTGTGGATATTTCTCTCTGTGTTACATCTGAGTAGTAATACCACGTCTCCACTCAACCTAAAAGTTTTGATCTCATGCTTTGTTTAAACTCTAACACACTGTGTATCCTCGCCCTTTCTCCCAGCTGGTGTCCGTGAAGTTCACATCTATAAAAGCTGACTTTGTTTTCTTGTTCTTGTAAAATATTCTTCCAGAGTTATCTTGTTGCTTTCTCATAAGATCCAGGGATTTCAGTGTTTTCTTGTTCATTCTTTTAGGTTAGACACTGTTGGGAACATGCAGTTTTTAAGGGAATTGTTACAGAGTGGTAAAAACACATTGTACAAAGATAAACAGTGCATTATTTATGTATCTATCATACACACTTGAAAAGTATTTACTGTATCTAAATAAAGTGCATTTGACTTTGGTGGTAATAGTGTTTAAAGCCTACATTACAAATGGTTGATCTATTCATTCTATAGGCACATTACATTTTTACCACACCAGGATGACAAATACATCAGTTTGGATCTAAAATAGTTTCATAATAAAGCTGCATCATTCCCTTCCTGATCACATCCTTTTCTTGAATACTGTAGGCCTCTTTTTGCCCATCCTTCTGTCTTTGTCTTTGCCTTGCTGTTTGTTTATCCTTTCCCTTCTAATAGAGGTATTATTTTGTCGCAGGATCACACTGAATGGAATGAAAGTGTCCAGACCGGACGTCCGCATCGGCCGCTACAGGATGATTAAACACGAGAGAGACAAACACAACGAGCCCAACCCACAGAGGTACTGCATCATTGTCCACACCACTTTTCAGGCTTAACATTTAAATCAGCAGCACTGCTACTTTCACAGCTACACAGTTTACACATTTCTCTGTCTACATTTGTGACCTTTGTGAAATGTTGTAAAAGAAAAACATTGATTGAATTTTGATCAACAAAGGACATGTACGAGATGGTCACAGTACTGTTTTTTTAATGCATCTAATGGATAAATGGAATACTACCCATGTTAGTTTCTAACACCAATGTGGCGTGCCTTGGGCTTTTGGCAAATGAATACAGTATGTCTAAAATGGGCAGGCTTAAGCATTGGTCGGGCTACTTCATATTCTCCAGACCATAATACACTTTGTTTTTATTTTCAATCAGGTATATGTATTTATCCATCATAGACCTCGTGTAACTAGTATTACTTGGGACCTTTTGTCACTAAAATACTCTTAAAGCCATCACCATAAAATGATGAGTTGTGGAATCATTCATTCAGCATTTTTTTTACCATTTATCCTTAATGGGCGCCAGGGGGCTGGGGCTTATCCTAGTGCTTCAGAGGCTGAGGCAGGGTACACGCTGAACAATCTCCAGTTAATACCAGACATACACTGGCATTCATTCACACTTACATTGATTCAATATGGGAAGTTTAGAGCCACCAATTCAGCTTTACGTGCATTTTTTTAGACGGTGGGAGAAAGGTGGAGAGAAGCCACATTTACTTTGAATTTCTTTGTTTCCATTACTTTGTCAGTGCAGTAAGTACAAACAATAATCCTTATGCATCAGAACCTAAAGAAAAACAAAAAAACAGAGACAACGACATTTTCACAGGAACAATTCAACATTCAAGGCTAAACGGGCAAAACATGATGTCATAGTTGTATACATGCCATTTCTACAAGTATGGACTGCAAATCTGCATGAAGTACAGTATAATACAACAACACAAACTCATAAAAACTATTAAACTTAGTCAGCATGTAATTCTAATAAACTCTTACATTGTGGAAAGTAAGGCCTGAAAAAGATCAACAACTGGACCTAAGCCATGTATAATTGATGTCCAAGGACTTCCATGCCATTCTGCCGAGAAATGAAAAGAGAGCAGCATTGTCCCAATTACTGTTAAAACATTTCACTCATAACAGGACGATGAAAGATTCATGTGTGCAGCTATTGAAATGCATGAACCACAAGGGCAGTCTAAATAAATCACATCACTGCTTGTTTTCTGCTTATACTGTATAAATATTCCAGCACTGTTGCGGTTTTCTGTAATACTATTGCAACATTACAGTATAGTTTCAGAAGAGTATAACAGTGAAGACATCAGCAATAAAATATGTAATATACCATGCACCAAGTAGTTTTAATCAACCAATTAATGCTTTCCATGATAAGATCCATTGGTTTATGTGTCTCTGTTATTTTCTGTTGTGATGAATGAGGCCTAATATGTAGAGATGAACCCTTAGACACTTTAACCAGCAGGAGTATAGCACTTCACATTAAGCTGCTTAAACATGGATTATGTTTATTCTCTTCTAAAAGCCCAGTTTTCATGCCTGGTCAGGTCAGCCCGCGAGATCTCAGAGGACATTAATCAATAGCCATTGTATCCAAAAGAGAATAAAGATCCAGTAGACTCTGCTTGATACCATGTGACATTATTATATTGAAAAGGTCTGACACAAACAAGCTGCACAGGTCACACTGCAGCTGAAACCACCCAATTGGTTTATAAGAAGATTTTTTTTTTCTAAGCTGGTAACAATAGTCATCTGTGAAAGTGGATGATGCAGTGGCTTATAAACACAAAGTAATGTACATCTAGTCACACAAATACAATGTAGCCTGTACTCTATATTAAATATCTTTGTGGAACAATTTTTGTAGTATATGATAACCTACCATAGGTAGCTTTTCTCTGTCATACAAATATAATAACAACAATATAATAAAAAAAATGCTGAAATTTGCTCAGATATAAAATGATACTAGCTGCCAACAAAACGTACTCTCTTAAAGTGCAGAACTGAAAGTTTATTTATCTTTTTTTTAAGACAACTAGCAACTGATAAAAGCACAAACAGTACCTATTGCGAGTCAAGATCAAGTCAAGACCAAGACCATGGACGTTAGTGTTTGGTGAGGGAGACAGATTTTTAATTAAATCATTTTTAAATGGTTTTCATCTAATCCAAATTAAGCTACAGACAAATAAAATACAAACCAAAACCAAAATATTTGTGGTTTCGTTGGTCTGGTCTTAATTGGTGAGACAGAGACAAGACTAAGTAAAAAGGAGTTTGAGACCAAGATAAATAATATATATATATATATATATATATATAAATGCTAAATACGGTCTGTTACTTCAATTACAGAATGTTTACTGTTCATTGCTGTTTGCAGAAGCTATAAATGTTAATTGTAGTTATGATCTAATATTATAAATATTGCAAATATATTTAGTGATTATATAATCATTGTTCTGCGCATGGCACAGTAAGCAACAATATTATATTTAATTAGGCTACAAATATGGAGGTGTTCCTCTTGGAAGGAGAAAGTAGCAGGAGTAACTCAAAGTCTATGTCTTATCCCAACTACAGCATTTGAAATTCACAGGACACATTTTATTTAAGACAAGTGTTCTCACAGATATTCCCATTCACAAGTTATTGAATTTGGACTATGTCTCAAATAACCAGTCTGTATAATATGTCATCCATCACTGTTCTGCGTGTGTGTGTGTGTTTCAACGATCCTGCAGTATAATTGCCTTCTTCTGATACCAATAGAGACGTGAGCCGGTCAGACTAGTCAAATCAATAAATCAGCCACTAGACTGAAAGAGAGTGTTTGTGTGCATGTTTTTCCGTGATACTCAGTGCCCGTTTTCACCCTATCTCTGGTCACTGCACCACACTTCCTCAACAAGAGGTGACACCAACAGGGACGCTGTTTATTTGGGCTCCTATACATTATTCATAACCACAGCCAGGGCCAGAAAATAGAGGTCCATTAGTCGGCACGAACTCCCATTTTTACAGCCCTTCTGGACATTCATTATAACGGAAATGTCGTACTTAAAGGAGCTTTCAGTGAAGGAGTGGGATTCAGACTTAAGTAAAGCACAGTGAGTGGCATAATCAGGAGGTTGTGGAAGCAGAAATGGCTGCCTTGTCACTGTGTTCATTTTTTTTTTCCTTACTATGTGCAAGAATTTGTGTGTCTAGGGACTCAGGACTTGTGAGTTGTGGACTATTGGTGCATTCATGTGATGCATTTAAAAAGTGTTTTTCCAAGTTGGAAAATAAAGTTGGAACAGCAACATTGAAACTTGGGTTAGGATTTTTGGCCTGACCTTTTGAGATGAGTTTTAAAAAAATTGTAAAATAATATTTAGATTAAATTAAATATTATAAAGGGATGGCATTACTGGTCAGTCCAGCTTTTAAATGTTATTTATTCATCGGTCTGTTTTACCAGGCTACAGCTTCGGTGTAATTTTAAAAAACACTGTTGTAACAACTCACTGGTGATGAGCGTCTGCCTGCTCTTCTCTCTTCTCCTTGTTTGACCATGAGCAACGGTTTTCTCTGCTTTTGCTTCTTTTTTGCCGGCTCTGCCATGATGAATGTCTGAGAATGACTGGCGCAAGTGTGTATGTGTGTAGTGACGTTAAGCAATTAGTTTCTCGTGAGACCCGAGACTCCCGCGAGACTTCTTGACTCATAGGACAGCAGGTCGCCGGCTGGTCTCTGGCCGTTTCTTGCATGGCTGGTTTATCCGCTAAGAGGCACTAGAGGGGGTTGGGACATCCACCACGAAATAAGTCATTAAGACATTACAATGACTTCAAAGCTGTTATGTTAAGGTTTAAATCCTGCAGTTCTTCTTTTGGGCAGCTTTTGGCATGAGCCAGGGTGCACTTTGGACAACACCTAGAGACATACACTGACAGACGACCATTTACACTCTCATTCATTCACTCTGAGCAATTTACATTCAAAATTTCACGTACGCCCCATGTCTTTAGACGGTGGGAGGAAGCCGGATTTAACTCATCAAATGGTTATATTTTAAATAAATAATATTTGACCTATACATTAAACCTTTTCAACCAACCTACAATATGTTCTGCTCTACTTTTAGTCCTGCTGAGGTCTGTCACTCAATTACAGCTTTAAAACTCAGCTCCTGATCGTTTGCTTTGTTCGGTATTCAGATTAATGTCGCAGCTTTTTGGGGGAGTTTATCTCGAGTAGCAGCGTAATGTCCAGCATTTACCAGATGGAAGACGCGGTCTCGACTGTTTGATAAATGTTTACTATCTGTTTTCACCCAGGTATATATTCATTCACTTGAAGGTGCTCTCTCTCACGCAGGAGGAGTCCATTGTGTTAGTGGCAACGCATAACAATGAGAAATGAAGGCGGCACCAGTGAGAACGAGCCATATTCATCACTAAGTGAGATGTATCCTGCTCAAAAATGTGTAAAAGATTAGAAACACTAGTTACCAATTCACACGTTGGTTGTCTATATGTTGCTTTTTGATGTTATTACTTGGAGGTTAAATAGGTCGAGCCTGAAATAATTAAATCACCCTAGGACAACAAGCTCTTGTTAAGATGCTAAATTACTGCCTGAAATGTTTTTTCCACAAACACCTCTGTTAAATTAAAACTGGAGTTTTTCTAAGCCCAGTTAATATGTGGTATAGAAATCAGGCTAATGAATATGTGAGAAGATAGCGTGGTCTTTGCTCCTCATCTTGGCAGAATTCAACAGAGTGAGATAATGACATCAAGCACTGTCTATGTAAGCCTGAGTGTGTATGTGTATGGTTTATTGTGGTGTGTGGAGCGGTTTGATAAGCCTCCTTTACATTGTGTGGTATGGTACATGTTCAAACCGAAATGGGTCTATTGTCAAGGATACAAAGAATCCCAAACAAGCATACTGTGCTATGGTTTCCCCTCAGCTTTTGGTTCCAAAAGTGTGCTACAGTTACTAAAATGTGGAGCCATACACTGCAGTCTGTATAGATTCCTAAATTGGGTAAATATAAGAATTGGGAATGAATAAAGAAAGCAATTTGGTAAGGCCTAAATAAATAAAGACTTGTTCTTGAGATAAAGTAAGATAATATAAAGTCATAATCCAAAAACAAAGATTAAAAAAAAAACAAAGCTAGTGTTAACCAGCAACAGATGTTTCAAGTTATAGATAAAGTTAGTTAGTTACTTGTTGAATTAAAAACATTGTATTTGCTATCAACATTGCAATAAACACAAGCACAAATGCAGGCAATGGATGCAGCTTTCGGAAAGCAAACAATTTTATCTCCAGCCTCCCACATCCATACAAAGTGTAATTTACCTTCTACTTTATTACAACTAATAGCATCCAAGTTTTCAAAGTTTGCTTACAAAATAATTCTTATATATGTGGCACTTTTGAAACATGCCACTTGACGGAGGACGAGGTTCGAAAGGCACTAAAACGAGTGAATGTAAGGAAAGCAGCTGGACCTGACGGGATTTCTGGCCGTGTTCTGCGGTCCTGCGCTGATCAGCTCGCTGGTTTGTTTACATCCATTTTTAATGAGTCTCTTGCCACATCGGTGGTTCCCACCCCATTCAAAAAATCGACCATCATCCCTGTGCCTAAAAACAATAAACCCTCTTGTCTAAATGACTATCGTCCAGTTGCCCTCACATCAATAGTCATGAAGGTCTTTGAGGGACTGGTTAAAAACGTCATCTGCTCCTCCATCCCGGATACTTTGGACCCCCTTCAGTTTGCTTATCGCCTCTAACAGATCCACAGATGATGCCATCTCTCACATCCTGCACTCTTCTCTCACACATATTGACAGCAATAACAGGAACTATGTAAGACTGCTATTTATTGACTATAGCTCAGCTTTTAATACTATAGTCCCCACTAAGCTAGCTTCAAAACTCATAGACCTCGGACTGAATCCTTCACTTTGCAACTGGATCCTTGATTTCCTCACCGGCAGACCTCAAGTGGTGAAACTAGGCCAGTACACCTCCAGCTCCATCACCCTGAGCGTAGGAGCCCCACAGGGCTGTGTCCTGGAGTCCCCTGCTCTACTCCTCTACACACGACTGCGTGTCTCGCACAGCTCCACATCCATTATCAAATTCGCTGATGATACTGTGGTTCTGGGCCTCATTCACAACAACAATGAGACCGCATACTTGGATGAAGTAGGAAATTAACATCATGGTGCCAGGACAACTGCCTCTCCTGAATGTGAGCAAAACAAAAGAACTGATTGTAGACTTCAGGAAGACGCAGCAGCAGCCCTACACTCCTCTTACAATAGGCGGGACCCCTGTGGAGAGGGTGAGTAGCTTCAAGTACCTTGGTGTAAACATCTCTGAGGACCTGACTTGGACTACTCACACTCAAACTCAGGTAAATAAAAGCCAGGCAAAGACTGTACTATCTCGACAGCTGAGGAAATTCAGGGTCTCACCAGCAATCCTGAAAACTTTCTATTCTGGAGCTATAGAAAGTATATTGACTCAATGTATCTCTGTGTGGTATGGGAACAGCTCCAGTCAAGACTGCAAAGCCCTGCAGAGAGTTGTGCGCTAGCTGAGCGCATTTCAGGGTCTGCTCTCCTCTCTGCAGGACATCTACCACAAACGCTGCAGAAGCAGAGCTGCAAAAATCACCAAAGACTCCACCCACCCCAGTAATCATATTTTCACTCTGCTGCCATCTGGTAGCGCTACCGCAGCCTGATGGCAAAACTGAGAGACTTAGGAGGAGTTTTCCCACAGGCCATCAGGCTCTTGAACTCTAAACCAGCCACCTCACATTGACACACTGACAGTGTCACTCTATTTTGCTACAAACTGTTTTGCACATTTGCTTCCTGCACCTTCATGTGATTCTTAATATTTAAGACCACAGCTAAATGCATATATGCACACTGTACATCCCTGTACATTTTTTAATATTTTAAGTCTACAGTTTACATTCATGTACATTATTTTGCGATCTAGATTTATTCCCACATTACACACTTTTTATATTTTTTAGATTTTATTCTTATATTTTTTATTGTTCACTTTTATTTCATTCTTACATAGCTACATTTATGTATATTTTCATCTGTGTGTTTTCCTAATAATTGCACTGTCCATGGAGCGGACCTGACTCACATTTCACTGCTGGTTATATATGCTGTATATAATTTAGTATGTGACGAATAAAAATCTTGAATCTTGAATCTTGAATTCACCTAAACATGCATGACTCTGGCCAATGGGAGGAAGCAGGACTACCTAGAGATAACCCACTGTTGATTGTTATATTTTCCAAGTAAGGGCTATAATACTCAGTCAAGTAGTATTCGTCCACTGTAGCCCTTTGTTCTTCCACCGTGACAACCTTGAACGGCTTTACAGCATCCCTTCAAATCGGCATCAGAAATATAGTTATTAACAAGTCTGTAATATAGGTAGTGTAGTTGCCTTGCAGTTTGTTATGTAATAAACTATATACTTCAAACGTCACTTTATATCTGTATATCGGTCCTCTTCAATCTGCCATTCTTGTTAACAAAAACACCACCTTTCTGTCCCAACCCTCACTTTTGTTCCCTCTGTCATTATTCACTTTGCTTAAACACTAAACGAAAGAACTTGCTTTTAAGGCACAAGAGCCGATCTTTAGAAGCAGACAGCACACAGTATTCAGCAGAAAGACACTTGACAACAGTTTCCTGCCTCCATTGATGCCAATAAAGCCCTGTTTGATTCTTTTGTGGAGACGGAGGAAAAAGATGTTTAGTAGTCTGCTCTGACAAGGCTCGCTGGTCCATGAGATGACACGCCAGTTGTACGTCCAACCAGATCATTAAGAAGACATCTTTTGTTGAACACAGTGGCGGCTGTCTTGAGGAGTGAATGTGCGTATCACTCTAGTGCACGACGCTGTTGTGAACACGCTGCTGATGTGTCCTCGTTCTCATTCAGACAACAAGGCAGATGTGTGCTGTGAATCTATTTTAATGACAGGGGTTACATCATAAAACTCTGCTGGTGTGGCTTGAGCTGTGTGTAAGTTATTCAGCTATGTTTAAAATCAGAGCACATTGTGGGCCAAGAGGGAATAAGATCCAAGTATAATACAACAAACTGAGCAGGGTATGGTGATGGAGTTGCAGTGTGAAGACCTAGCACCACCTGTTGGTCAGTGAGGAAACCACATGGAAGCTACTTCTCTTTGTTTTTACAGCAGCATTACATCCTGATTGCAGTGATTTCCTCTGCCTTAAGCAATCACACTGACAACTTTTTATTTCTACTTTGCAATTCTGTGATTATTGAGATTGTGTGAATAAATGTATTGCAGCAATCAGACATGAACATAAGACACAAAGAAATATGTACAGTTTGTAGACAAAATAAATTTAATTGAAAAGTTAAGAACTATAGATGCAGAGACACACACTGATATGGAAGAGTCTGTTTTGTTTTGAACTGAAAAAGCTAAATTAACCATAATGTGTTTGGTGCAATCCTTTTTTAGTTAGTTAATAATCACGACAGACCAGAAACAGCAGATAAGAGCAAAGATAATCTAACCAAATCATTTAATCATCACCATGTAGCCCTTTAGATTCTCTCGGGACTTTGGACTTGCTTTCTCAAAACATCAACTTAAAGGAGAAGAGAAAAGATAGATGCATAGGTTTCTGGTATATTTGAACACTTTATTGTTATGAAAACTGTTCTCATTAAGTGTATATAACCTGAACATTCACACATCTAAAGTATGGTATAAAATACAAATGGATTTGTAACAGCCTCGTGTTTGCAGCAGTGCAGATGCAGAGCCCTAAGTGGGTGGGATATGTAACATAATTATGTTTAATGACTGTATTTTGTATTTTCAGTATGGCCTTGATAATTTTGTATGGAAGTCTTAAAGGGCGAATCAGCACAGAATTGCTTGTATATTTAGTATTTGAAACTTGATTTGTATTTATTCACTTCCTCCCTTTTATCTCTCCCTCCTTGTGTTTGCTTCTCTTGAGCAGATTTAACAAAATCCAGAACACGAAGAACACAATGAAGAGGGACGGCATCAGTTCTCTGACCTACAGGTTGGTGGAAGTCAAACGCATTCCCGCTGTACACGAACATATCAGTGGAGATTGGCAAACCCCCACCGCGACCCTTTAAAGGATAGAGACAGTGTGAGACGTATCCTCTGCATATACCATATTTGACGTGGGATTTAAAGTGTATAGCAGCCACAAGCACATCATCTTCCTGTCCTGTCCTTCTATTGAGGTTTCTGCTTGCTATAGTATTTCTCTAATCAAGACACTTTGACTCAGCGCTCCAGACTTCCTCACTGTGGAGTGGGCTTGAAATATCAGCCACTGACCAAGATCCGGTGCCAAACTGGGAACCCAAATATGGAATGTTTCCACCGAGTATCATTTGTAACCTGGAGGACTTCCAGTGGCATATTGACGAAGGATATTCACAGAAAACTGATCTGAAATACTGGGCTGCATCCAGTTGGGATTCTTGGAACATTTGACTAACCAAGTTTAAGAAGTGATCACTAAAAACACAAGAAAAACTGTGTGAAATGGCAGGTGCAAAATGAGCTGTAAGACATGGATGTTATGTCACAATTTAAAAAGTGACTTATTAAACACTCACATACTTTATGATGGCATGCAGTGACAAACTACGGAATTGTACACAATAACAATGTGTGACTCATGCTGACATTTTTGGATCTACTCAATCTATTTCACAAGTAATGAATGTGTATCGTGCCTGCAACTTCTGCAGAAGACTTTCAAACTGTGCTACAAATGAGTTTGATCAAACACCAATAAACTCTCTTTTGTTCCTTTTTATATATATCTTTGGACTGGAGTTGACTTAATGGAGACAGAACGTTTGAACACATGAAAGCTTTTCAAATCGAGACAGTAGACCAGATACATACTCATGGCACAAATTGGGTGTTCTTTTTCTCAATTTTCACTATATGTGTTTGGACTATGTGCATTTAAGACACATGTTTGACTTAATAATACAAGGGACAAACATACTATGGTACAATGGGTTTTTATCAGCCTTATGCTTTCTGTACATGGCATTTTGAAACATGTATGTAACATTTAAAGTGTGTCCTCAGAACAGATTAATTGACCCTGGCCTGCCATCCTTCATTTTTCTTTATATTCTATACAAAAATGAGTGTGGTCTCTGTTCATTTGAGTTGGATTTTCAGGATCAGCAGAGTAAACCTGTGGACACAAATGGATAGACATACAAACAATAAAAGAAACATAACAATGCACCCCAATTTATTACAATTTGACCAGCACGGTTTCTACAAAGCTGAAAGTGCTGTGAAGGAATGGGATCCTACAATCATTTTGCTGGTGAATGGTTATGGCTGACCAGGCAAAGACTCATGGCTTGTGCTTCAAATAAAGGAATACAGTAGGATCTTTGGAAACACAGCTGTCATTCCAACTCGTTTCACAGACAAAGACAGGGTGACAAGTAATCATTCTGAAGGTCATTTTTTATTATACATCCTGGACGCCTGGATTAAATTTCTCTTCACGACCACTCTATTGTTTTCCTGCCACTTTTGCAATCTTCACTTTAATATTGAAAAGTCTATTAACTCCAGGTGAAGGAAGAGATGATATTTTGAGACTAATCATTTAGCCTGACTGGCATCTTTGTTCATTTTTGTCACCTTCAGACTGCAGGAAGGATAATGAAACTACAGTCACATCTGTCATCTAGGCTAGACGAATTTTGTGACAGAAGAAAATATCCTCCATGAAGTTCATAAAAAATGTTTTTTTGTACATTGCTTTTTTTCTTTTTTTGATGTTTTACTTGATTCTTGACGCCTAAAAACCAAACAGATGCCTTGAAAAGTCAGGGAAGCTGAGAAGCATAGCTGGCTGTGTGACTATTTAGTGATAATGAAACAAAAATGTTTCTGTGTCAATCCCCGCCCATGGCCTCGCCCTCTTGGACAAATTTGACTTCATTCTCTTTGATGAAACTTCCTAATTATCCTAAAAGAGAATGTGGTTACAGTGAATGACTCCAATTTATAAAATAAATTTAATTACCCATCACTTAAAATGGGTAAAAAAAATAAATAAATAGGAAAAAAAAAATTCTGAAGCAAGGGCAGAGCAGTACAAAGAATGTAACTTGCTACATGGCTAGTTGTAGCTAGCTGTTAGCCTAGCCTAGGTAACAGCTAGCCTAGTCATAGCAAGATAGCAGGTGAACCAAACATTCCACATACATGCTCTTATTAAATATGTTACTTTAATTCAAGTTTATGTAATATTATGTAATTAGTTATATTGATTTGCCACAAGTCAAAATCCACAGAAGACACGTCTATTTATTTGTGGTGGGTTTAACAATGAAATAGGCTACTATTTTTTTATTATGTACTGAACTTAAGTCTTATTTACCTTAAGCACACCTTTTAGACATTTTAGCACAAGTTATTTTGCGTTTTTGTCAGCCAGGTGAGGTTATTACTAAACCCATAGACCAAGGTTTGTCAAACCGGGGGGCGGGGCTATATGATTGCTA
The DNA here is from genome assembly GCA_024416835.2 of Perccottus glenii. NCBI lineage: Eukaryota > Metazoa > Chordata > Actinopteri > Gobiiformes > Odontobutidae > Perccottus > Perccottus glenii. The sequence goes on from CM044557.2 coordinate 21,008,293, forward strand.
TTTCACTATCTGTGAAATACCTTTAATGGTGGGTAAGTAGACTAACCAATCAACCAATCTGACAAAAGGTTAATTGTTTTTATGTGAAGACAACCTTAACCTAATCTCCCAGTGTGCAAACAGAGAGCCTACAAATCTATTTTCATGTTAGTTTTATTTTTGGTGAGAGCTTGGCCATTTGTGTGGTCATCCTGGGGCAAAGTTTTCCCATCTGTTTGCCTGAAGCCTGTTGGGTGGTGTTTTATATTCACAATGCCAACTTGGATTTAACTTGTCCCTTCTTTTTGTCACTGCCTTTTTTCCCTCTTTTTTTCTCTTGTTTTTTACACTGTGCCAGTCCACGCTCCATGTGTAAATGGTCCACTCTTGTGCGATGCAGTGGGCCCACTCCAGGCTCAGCAGCTGTCTCACAAGTGTGTTTCTTGTTCAATAGCTATCAATAGGGCTGCTCACTGTGTCCCTGAATCTGTGCCACTTACTGTATCTTTATTTCCTGGTAAATTTTCCTATTTTTTGCCATCCAACCCGAAGCTTTTCCCTTTCCTTCACTAGATTTTCATTCTTTTTGTGCCTCCTGATGTGACTTTCGCCAACACATTCAGATTTTGTGAAGTTTACAACTTCTTGTGCAATATTCACACTTGTATTTTCAATGTTATTCTTGTGGAGCTGAGAATTGTGTGATGACTTTTGAGGGTTGGTGTTTACACTACTACTACTACCTTTCTGCATTATATCTCTAACATTTAGCATAGCTTGGCTCATATAACCAGTTATTTTGTTTTCATTAACATTAAGGTCAGCTTGAGTTTAATTATGTCTGCCCTCATGAATGACACTTTATGGAAGCAATTTTCTGCCACTATAATGGAAAAACAACTCATGTCAAAATAATTACAAATTTGTTCAGAATGTGAACTTATTATCTATTTAAACTCTATTTTAATTGGGAATTACTGAGCCAAAAATTGTAATCAAACATGTTGCATTCATTTGATCTGAGTTTTTGAGTTAGAAAGTTCTTTATTTATTTTACTTTGTTGTACTTGTGTTATCAAAGTCAGAATATTAACACAACAAAACACACAAGTAATAATTATTATATATTATTATTAAGTCCGATTTAATGTTACTTTTGTTTTTAATTAAAAGCTAACTAACTACATTAAGTAGCTTTTCAAGATAGTTCCAATATAGGCAAAATATATGTCCCTCTGATGTAAGCAAAAACAATGATTATTTAATGTTATACTATGTGCAATAATCAATTAAATCAAACAACTTCTTTGCCGTTTTGATTATAACATATTCAGGTGCATTGTTCAACCCAATTTTCCCCAGTTTCCGAAGACCACATGAATGCAGTCATTACTTAGTTGAGAAAGTCAAACTATTAAAAAGGCTTTTAAAATGACATGACTCTGTTTTTTTCCTGTTACAGTGATGGAAACCAGCTTCCATAACAGGTTTTTGATACTAATGGCAGACAGGTTCTTAGTTGAGTTACAGAAGTGACTAAACCAGAGAGAGCTGCAGTGTGAGTCCTATTTGAAGTGTGCTTTTTACCTGAGACTAACATCGACTGTGTGAGGGGTGCTTGATGGTCTCTAACAGGTTTTCGGTGGCTTCACTTTTGAAGACGCTGCTCATCTCAAGCACACCTCAGGCACTTATGTGTCTGAAAACTTCTACTCCAACACACGCCGCAGACTCAGAGCAAACAGAACTTTTTAGGCCTGTGTGGCACTTTTTAAAATTTACTGTATCTCTAGCTAGGGTTTTTGTACATTGAATGTTAAAAATGTTATATCTTATATAGAATGCATTATGTCATATCAAACCTACTTTTTCTATACAATCAATAAATCTGATGGATAAACATTGTCTCCCAGTTATGTCCTTTTATCTTATCACAGCATCTATAGAAATTACATGGTTAGCTGCTGCCATGACAATCAATAAGCCTTTCTCACAATCCTTAATGACTTACTTTAACATTAATATATTAGTAATAAAATTATATAATATGTGGTAGTGCTTCTCAGTTTTAATTCAGTTTAGCAAAGTAAATTTTTAGTTTGACAAAGTTACCATAGAAACTGTATGTCAAAATAGCTAACTATTAGTCCAAGAAGCCCTTCAGAAATGAATTATGAACCCTATAAATCCCTGTCCTAACACACTTTTATAAAACCAGCTCCATTTAATTTCCTGCTGGTGTTTTCTTGTTCACAGTGACCTTAAATTGCACTTTATACTTTTTGAAATTTTACATTTCTTTTTTTATTATTTTCTACCATTGTCCAGACAGTCCAAATACCGGTATCTCTGCTGTTGTTGTTTATCTTATTCTTGCTTCACAGAATACTCCGGTCCCCAATGAAAAAGCTCTGCAAAGATGTCCAAATGATATCTTCCCAAAACCGAGTCCAAACTGTATACAACAAACAATGGAGCACATACATATAAAAGTAAAATAAGCTGATTTAATTTTTGATTTTGAAGACTTGCTGTATAAAACAGAACTATTTACAGAAACAAGGCATTTCTCCCTTTTTTGTTTTGTCCTAGTTTGTACCTGCTTTTTGAATCATCTCTTCACTAAAGCAACTGCTAAGGATTTTAAACACCTACCACCAGAAAAAAAAGATATAATACAACATTCATCCAACTGTGCAATGTTTTAAGAGTATTTACATTGCTTTATCTTGATACACTGCTCTTATACTGAAACAAAAGAAGCTTGTGCACATTATGTACACGTGTGTTATAGTATCAAATAATAATAGGCAGCACTGAAACAATGGCTTCACCACAAGACTTACATTAGGAGTATAAAGGGAAATAGTACTTTTGGCTTAGGTAATGGTCCAAAACATGCAGAAGCATTAAATGTCTTTGTATACAATCCATGCCATCAGGCGTACACAGTAAAATATAGATTACGCTTGGTTTTCTTTGGTCCATCATAACAAAAACAAATCTACAGGGATTACTTCTGGACTGTTATACGTACACTTTACATCATACTCATTGATTTTCAGAATAGCAAGTGGCAGCACAAGCCTGTTGGTATAAAAGACTACACAATCCATCTGGTAAAAACGAATAAAGCAGTATATTACAGGTTGTTTCCTCGCTCTGATACAAATACCAATAACATTTCATTGTTTTTAAATATTGCCTGCATCTACAGCTATCATACAGTCATGCTGAGTCATAGTCGTACAATACATTATATTTCAATTAGCATGGAAATTGAACTGTGAAACCCATAGAACACTTACAGGATATTTATTACCTGGTTAAGCCGTTTCCTAGACTAAATCGCATCACAGATGTGCATACATTTCAAGTACTGCATCAACACAGTGACAGGTCAATTACAGTTCCTCTCTCTAATATTATTGGCTGTTGTAATGTTGCTATGCAAAACAATGCAATGACTAAAATCCTTCGAGGCAAAGGAAAAGTCAATAAAAGTACTTTTTTCTCTAAATAATGAAGAACCTAATTATTTAGAGTCGAACTTAAATATAAATAGTGTCCAAAATAGTTTTGTTTTGGTTTAATTCATCTAACTTTTTTATAGAATTATTTAATATTAAAAGCAGTTCTGTATTACTTTTAACCCAAAAATATATATTCTCAAAATTATTTTGATGGTAGAATCATGCTTATCTCACTAACACAGTATTATCAGCTGGACAGAAACCTCCAAAAAACGTTCCTGGCGTGAGATTACATTAGTGATGATATGTTTTACCACACTATGCATGGTACATTCAAAAATAAGCAGCACACTAGACCATGGCTCACTGTGGCCACTAGCAATGAACCAGAATAAAGAGGAAAAGAACAGGAGGTTGTGATGAAGTGGAATATTTACATTAATGCGAGAGATTGTAGTCATCATATTGCCTATTCCAGTTTTGGTTTAGTTTTTATATTATCTGTTAACAGTTAAATGTGCATTAAACAATGTGTTGTTTTTCTTGGCTTCTGCTGGTTTGTTTTATTTGTGGTTATTTTTATTGCAGGTCTTTCTCTCCACACTTGGTTATACTTGTACCATTATTACTGTCTCTCCAGCTTGTTTTAACTTGTTGGTGTAGCCTATAGCAAGCATAGTGGTAACCACAGAAACAGATGACTCTCTGCTGACTCAGTTCTGCTGGACAGATGCCTGTTCTGGTGCGCAGTTTTTGAGGCGGGAGCAGGTGGCCAGGCGGTTTCCCTCCCAGTAGCCCGCGTCCTGGCCATCGTGGCATCGGCATTTGGTGCAAGAATCGACCCAGACGGGCTCTCCAGCCGGGATCACCTGAGTGCGGGAGTCGTCCACGTAGCAGTTGGGACCTGGGGGTAAAACAGAAGCAAAGGTCAGCTTTGTTTTGCAGCAGTAAAAGCTGAAATTCATGATCCGTTATTTGTAATTGCAAATTAATTATTTTAAAAAGTAAACATAAGTCTCTCAGGGTTACAAACTATATTTGGGTCCACAGGGACAAAAAGTACATTAGCACAGACAAAACAAAAATTATTATTTACTCTAAGTATTAAAATAAGTTTTTTGTCAGAACATAGGGCTTCAGCAGCTCAAACCACTGTTAATGGTACAAAATTAGCTTTGGCATTCCTGTGAAAACTGTTATTTTTAATAATTTATTCATTTATTTTGTGTGTGAATATGAAGGATATTATTATTGGCAAAATGTGTCACTACAAAGAACTCGTAAAAAAAAAAAAATTTCCTGGTTTGACAATGATGCTGACATCATCATCACACTGACATTAGTTGATAGGGCCTTATTGTTTCCAAAAGGAAGACTTTGTGTTGTAGCTTTGAACTGACTCACCCTCCTTGCATTCAGGACAGCATTTTCCAGGCTGGTACAGAGGGTTGACACATGGTGGAGGGGCACAATCTGCAACCAGACAGCGGGCAATGCCATCACTGTCACAATTGCACTGCTCACATTCAGAGGGCTGGGGAAACACACACACGTTCAAAGAGGTTTCAGTGTTATGATAAGTTATGTTGTGCTCTGTATAGTATCACACAGCTAACGTGTAATCAGACTTCTTACAGACTCTAGATGCGATATATTGTAATGTTGAGCAACTATAAAGCGGCCCCACCTCAAAAGGGGGCGCCATTGACCTCTTATTCCCTTCTGTACATACATACTGTATGTACATATTGTACCACTGTCTGCAACATTAGATAACAATTGAAATAATAATTAAAAAAGAATGCCTAATGTGGTTCAAATCTTTTTTTATTTCAGAATTAAGAGAATTGAAAAAGAGTTCAGCTGATTCCTCAAAATAAATTGCTCATATCAACATTGCTGTTTTAAAAGTTGGGCTTTTATGCAATACACACCTGTACCTATGACAAAATAACCAAGGTAAAGTTTTAAGTTAAGAACTATAGTTTTGAGACAATATCACCAAGTTCTGAATATTTTGAGAAAGACGTTTTTGAACTGTGGAAGTTGCTTTTTGGAGTATTTAAAGTAGTAGGACTAAGGAGTCATCTGAGGATTTTTGCTCTCTCATGTTGAGTCCAGATGCTTTTACTTAAACTTTATTTTTCAAGATGTCCTGGATGATTGAGAACCTTCACAGACTCTCTCATGTTGAACATCCTCTCACAAAACAAGGCCATTTTCACTCACAACAATAAACAGACATGATAGGGTCCAAATAATACGAAATTCCAACACTAAACCACCACCAGCTTTTGACTTATTAACCCTTGTAGGTAAAGTAAGTGCTTCCAGGACCCCACTCACAGCTTATGGCTTCAGCGTGTTAAATGTTAGCTACATACCCAAAGGTCTCCACTAGGAACTGCATCTCACCTGAAAGTTCTGCCCCAGGTCGTAGACCACCCCTCGGTACTCGCAGCCGATCCTCTCGCAGCGGGGGCAGCAGTCTGTGGGATAGTGGCTCACATGGATGCAGGCGGCCGGCAGGGACGTGCACTCAGTGCGTGCACACGCAGAGCCCTCTGTGGTACACTCGCACTGGGTACAGTGGTCAGAGTCCAGGAAATACCACTCCCCGACGTAGTAAATGCTCCCGTTGGCCTCACAGGTACTCTCCTGGTGCCCGGCCACTGAGAAGCCAAATCCGCCTTGTGCGCACAGCAGCAGAGCCAGAACGGTGCGCAACCTGGCTGACAACTGGAAACGCGCACTAAAAAGTTTGGCCATTTTAACAACCAGTTTCAGGTTGTCCACAAAAATAAAGAGATTAACTTGATTGGTAGTAAATAATATAAGTCTAAAAAGTATTTGGTTACATTGTAAAGCATGAAGCAGTAGTCATTGGCATTCCCACTCACTCCTCCACAGCCTTCTGCTGGCTCTGCACATGACTGCAGTCCGGAAAGGAAAGGGGTGGAGGAAGGGGCATTAAGGGGGAAAAGTATCTTCTGAGAGTTCAACTTTCTCAGAGTTCAGTTTAACCATCTGCGTCCCACCCTCAAATCAAGTAGCCTAATAGAGACCTTTAAAAGAGCAGGTGTCCTTTATTAGAGTCTCTGTAGATCCACTGGTTAAATATCTTTTTCTCCCTTTTTAGGTTTCATTAATTAAATTGAACATGGCCTACAGATATACGTATGTCTTTGTTTGTTTAGAAATGCGCACAGAAAGCGTTTTTGTGTATCCCCTTTGCGGTGATGGTTACAACTTGTCTCGCGAGATTAGCCCATAGCAACGGAAAGTTTGTCCTAGCAACACCAGTCGGACAAAATACAGGGAAGGCAATACAAGGTAAAACTTTTATACTTAATGTAATTAAGTTTAATCAAATATTCAACTTGCAAGGGTTATGCTTAATGTCCATTTATGCGGTTAACATTTTACTATCTCTTATCATAGGTCAAAAGTTAAAGGTGACATATTTTTCCAAGCTAGCAAGGTAGGCTACTTAGATGAATAATGGCTGTATCCATGGTTTCTACCGATTATGCTAACGTTCCAAGAGAGAAATAGTTAGCTAGCTAGTTAGAGTAAGACCATATGAGTCAGTGCAAAACATTTAAACTTATATTTGATATAAAAGGTGACACTTACATTTGCAGTTATTATATTTTAATGTAGCTTTTCTAATGATATTTTTCAGTGTTGCTTAATTTGTTTTCCCTTTTCCCCACCACAGACAGCCCCATGCAGTCCACTGATGGAGAACAGTTTTGGAGCCCTGGCCAGTCTCTGTGGATCCTTATAAGTGAACATGTCTCACAGTCGGAGCTGGCAAAGATCCATGCTGCTCTGGGACACTCGCTGGTCGACAGCTACAAAGAGGTTCATGCTGAGGTGAGTCTTGTAGACATTAGTCGAGCCTATTCCTTTCCTTTTTAGTGGGTTGAATACATCCCCTTTTTTGTTTTTGTAATTTTGTCCAATCAAAGAATCACACAGAAAAGCCACTGCGCCACCTCAAAGAATTTCCTTTTAAGCAGAGAGGGGGGAAAAAGCTCATATAAGCATTCCTGACCAAACAGTTTAAGAAGTGTAGAGTTGTTTTGCATAAGTAGGTTAAGTTGGCTGTATATACTCACTTACTGTGATTTACAGACTGTAATAAACATGCAGTGTGGGTTAGCTGGCACTTTGCCCTATAGTTAAGCTTAAATGTGAGTCAGACAGCCATCAATATTTAGACCAACAAAAACCTGGTGAGGAGTGTTGAAATGCTTGAAACACATACCTTCAGCTCAACTAGACTGACCTCACAAAAAAAGGTAAGAGGAATGCAAAGGTTAAATGGTAAAATGGAGCAATGGCTACAGTATGTAATGTTTTGGCAACGGTTGAACTAGATTCCTCCAATACTTTCAGTTTATCCAAAAGTGCTTGTAGTGTGAAAACAAATGTATTTGAAAGAAGGATCACAAATGTGACAATAAGGAGATTCAAATGTCTATTGCTTCAAAACAGACAAATTCCAAGAGGTGTTCATTTGAGGCAATAACACAAACATTGTGTTTGCTTTTTATTCAACTCTATACTATAACATTTTAATTTGAAGGATGTTCATGAAAAATAAATCTTACACAATGGGAATCTCTTTTATTATACAACTATGGCCCATTAAGGGGGAATTTATGTATCTGTGAAGCAGATGTATTTCATTAGTTTAACCCATTGTGAACATTATTTGTGTGTATAGCTGCAACTATACAGCCAACTACAGTATATGACAGACAGCTATTGTATAGCAAGTTAAAAGCTGTGTTTAAATTTAGCTAGATCTTAAATAGTCTTGTTTTTCTCTATTCTGCTCTAAGTGCTCCCCTCAACATTAGCTGTTCTCTCTCTAACATGTCTCTTAAAATATTTCCATCTATAGATGTTATCTCCATGCTGGGTTTCTGCAGTGAGCCAAAAGTCCTGGTTTGTGTTTCCAGAAAAATGCCCGGTCATGTTCCGTTTTAGATCTCCAGTCACCCCATTTGTACTTCCACCCTGACAAAATATCACATAATATTATTGTTACACGCCCATTGAGAGCACCACATGTGAAAAGGGACAACGTTTGCAAGGATTTCACAAAACAGATGTAAATAACACACGTTTATATTTTGGCAGTAAAAAATATACACATGAATATAATGAAATAAAATCAGAACATCTGAACAGACACTGTACACACTCACATCCAGATGAAAGGCCCAGAGCGTGGAGAGCTCAGTGAGTCAGGAGGTCGTTATAACAGGGTTAAAGAGGCTAATCCTCAACTGTTGATAAGACTGTTAGCAGCGCGTATTTCCTCCACTGTGTGTGCTTGAGAGATAACAGGATGTGCGGCTTTCCCTTTTATACATTTTCTAATGCAGTTTAATGGTGCCCCTCAACACTAAGCGTTCAGATTAAAAAAGAAGACTGCATTCACACTGGACTCAAAAGTGGCCTGGCTCTGATGTTTTTTAGTCAGAATGTGTTTTTGTCTGAAAACACTTCTATATAATTGAATAAAATAAATCAACAAATAGGTCCTTTGAAACGTCCATTAAAACTCACTTTCTCACTGGGTTACTTTATTGGTGATGTCTGGGGAAGTTTACAAGGCAACTTTTGAAGACTTCTTTTGTTTTTCTTTTGAACCACCAACGTTGTAATGATGTAAACTCATTCTGACATTTTTGTCCAATACTAGCCATGGAAAATAACTTTGTATATTGGATACACAGAAAGAACAACAACAATGAATTAAAAAGTTGTCTGATTTGTCATGAGAGTACTTTGCCACTTCTTTTCATGTGTAATTACCATAGTGTTTGGTGGCTTTTACAGTGTGTTCACTGACCTGACTTACACATTACAGTATTTTCTAGCAAACAGATCCATGTTAGGGCAAATTCTTTTGAAATCAGATTGCCGTTGACATGGCCCCTATGTTGTGTGCTTTTACTTAAAACTTTTTGATTACAGTTTTGATTATTTTATTATTAATCTAAGTAATGTGAACTTTCAGAAAAATATATCTGATCTAGACCATTTTTTTCCTGCAGTGCAAACGTTGCCTTAGACTGAGACCCTTAAGAAATTTTCTGTGAAAATATACATCACAGAGCCCCTTATTTAACTCTAGAGGTGCTTTTAAATTATTACATCTTCCGTGTCTCTTCATTTTCTGTCTGTGTCTTTCTCATTTACCGTTTTCTCTCTCGTCTGTCCTTGTCTGTGTCTTTTGCAGTCATGTAATGAATCCCATCCCACGGTGAGCTACCGGGAAAAGTAATAGTAGCCTCTCCATTCCACTGCGCCGCCATCCCGCTCTCCATCAAGGTCCCCATTGTCTACGGCGGTTACATCAGAGGGAACATTAGCCCCCTTTTTTTTCAAGCCTTCCCTACAAGACCAATCTCTGTCTCTGCCTCTCTTTTCACTCCACACACACACAAAATGGAAATGGACCCTTTCATTTATAAACTCGGTTTTAGCTTTGTAGTTCAGTGCTGACAGGTTGTCTCTTTAAAATAACTCCTGAATGAGATCATATACTTAGAGGCTTCGGGGGAAAACTTGTAATGCACCATGCCGTGAATGTAGCATTAACACATCAGCACCTAAAATCAGACAGAGTAAAAACAAGTTAAAAAGCTGTGTGGGGATGTGTATTGGTATTCACATAATTTCTGCAGTAATTATGTGTTGCTTTCAAAATTGTATGTTTTACTTAAGAATTTAAAATGAGGTTTATGGCTGCTATGGTGTGGTTGCTCTGGAGATGTTGGTACACACATGTTTTGTAGAAACCAAGCTGCATTGTGTAAAAGGACACTTCATTTAAGAGAAGCATTTAGTCTGGCCTAATCAGTGGGCACCTACTTCAAGCATGTAGGCGAGGGTCCACGTTGTTCAAAATAGTGTCCATCAACCCCCTCCCCAAAGTCATTCACTGTTGTGTCTTTTATTCGGTAACATTAATCTTAAGTGTTACCTTTTCTTCTATTGGAAAAGATTCCCAGCTGCAGTTTGTTGGTTTGGTTTTAATATGAGTCACTGTAGCTGTATTTATGCCTTTGTGAATGTGGCATGGGTTGTAATTGTTGTAAACAATGCCTTACAGGCACTCAACATCTGCTTGAAATTACCTGAATTGACCTTTCTCTCCAAAACCTTTACCTGTCTCTACGGAGGCAGTTTGAGAAACCATTTTCAACACAGTTACCTTGTCTGTCTTTTTGAGACATAAAAATTCAAATTTGATCTCAGTCAGGGGTGTTGTTGGAGGAGTGACATGATGACAGAGTTGTGATCACTGGTTGCGGCTTATTGCATTTTGCTAGAGCCAGATGCAGGAGAAAGCCAAAGAATAATGGTTAAATTTGCTTCTTTTCTCCTTCAAGACTTGGCTAAATAATTTGTTCACTTCTTTGTGTAGATCAAATAAAATACGGCGCTGCAATGAATGCAGTGGGTTTGTTTGTCTGACTTGGACAATGTGGTTACTAAATTCTGTTTTGTCTGGAAACATTTGCAGGCAGAGATGTGGCACAGGATGTGGCAGCACACTCAACAGGGCGTATCGAGCAGGGCCGGGACCCTACTCTCAGGCTGCCAAAGACCACCCCTCGCTGACCCCCCTGTGGTCAAAGAGCTGGTGAAGGCAGAGGTTGGGATGTTACTGCAGACACTGAGAGAGAGGGCTGCCAGGTACGGGACACATTCAAAAACACTGCACAAACATTAGCTCATTTAGGTCGACTTCTTTATTTAATTAGATGTAGTAGGAGTTACAAATAGATTATAAATACACAACATACATACAGGCTCCCCCCCCCTTGTATTCCCATCATAAAATATCTTCAATGCATAAATGCACATAGCTTCACAAACAACTTTTTTTTCAAAATGGTTTCAGTGACAAAAAACCCCATCCAAGTGTTTAGGGTCACTAAAAGTATAGTGTAAAATTGTACCCAGGCCAGCCACACTCTTTCAAGTAAAATGGGTCTGGAGTACCTTCCTGTCACAGTCATTTCTACAGAAGTCCAGTATAAAGTTATCTTTTCCACTTCAGTGAATGTTACAGTGTGTTCTTTTCTTCTTTAACTGACATTTAAATTATTCCTTGTCAAATTTTAGGAAATGTGGTGATGCCATAAAAAAACATTATCATATGATTCTGAAAGTGCTGATGTAAAGAAATATTGTGCTTTCAGGCAAAAGTAGCAGGAAAAATGCTGTTTTTCTGGAGCCACGCTTGGCCAGTGTTTTCCCACAACTGCCTGAGAGAAGTTTAATGTTCCTTTTTATTTGAATGTTTTACCTTCTGCAGTGCATAACTAAAATAAAAAAAAATCAGGAGGAATTTCTTTGTGTAAAAGGCAAATTAGTATAAGGAAATGCTTATGCACACAAGTCCTTGTGTAGAAAGATGTTGTTGACTGAGCATAAATTCATAAATGCGGTAAATGTAGGAATTGCACTTTTTCTTTATGTGTATTTCTCCTAATACTTTTTTCCAAATTGGGGTTTTAGGTTAAGACCTTTCTTTGTAATTCTCACACAGAAAAAGTGCCATAAAAACATATATTGTGTTCCCTGTCAGTTACTAATGCGATGGAAAGAAAATAGGAGCAAAGGTTTTTGGAGTAGGCATGTTACAAAACGGTTTGGGAAAAGTAGAACAATAAGACAATTATGGAGGAGAAACATCTTTGCATGCCACTTTAAATGCCAACAAAAAACAACTTGAGTTACACCCTTTTCTGTTGAGGATGGGTAAGAGTGAAGTGACTTTTAAAGGTTGTTCAGGCTAAAAGCAGCACTACAATATGTATATAATTTATCTTTTGAATGTTGAGCCTCTGACAGTTAATTTCAGTTCCTAAAGCCCATCTACGTCACTCAGCTCCCAGTAACCGTCTCGCTGCTGTCAGGAATGGGGCCCCATGTCACCTCTCTGGTTTTGCACAAGAAAAGCTCACATAAGAGCCATTGTAACTTACCATTTACGGCCTGTCAATTTGTCCACTTGCCTTTTTTATTGTAATTTGCCTTTTTTGGTGACTGTTTATGCTGCGTCGTTAAACCAGGTTTTTAGTGTTTTGTGTTTGTGGCTTTTTTATTATTTCATTTCTCACAGTCATTTAATTAGACATCTTACTTTTACAGTTACAATCTGTAATTCAAGTCAAATGGTTACCTTTTCCATTTTGTGATGACCTAGTATTTGAAAACCTTTACTGCTGCCATTTAATATTCACAATGTTTGTCTTTCAGAGATCTTTAAAATGTAAGACTTCCTTTGGAACAGTCAAAGGTCTTGTACAGACTGCAGTCTAATTATTTTTGTTAACATGTGACCCAAATCTTTTTGTTTATGTATTTGAGTCTAGTGGAAAACGTATCATCACTGCAACAGATTTAATGTCCTCCAGTCTCCAGTCTATCTAAATTACAAAATTTTCCAAAGTAAAACGCAAATTATTGTTTCAAATCTGCTTTAATAATTAGTATCATACTCTATTGTAAAAGCCCTGTAGCACAACATTCAGATTCTAGTCCAAATACTTTTTTCTGGTGGTCCAGATCTAGTTTGTATATGAGTCACATTAAATTTCACAAAACTTTCATGCCACCATCAGGCAATTTCAGTTTGTGGTTCTGGTATAACTATCAATGTGACCTGAATTGGAATGGTCCTCAAATAATATATGCCAATTTTATATTACTCTTCTTAACCAACTATCATCTCATCATTAGTTTTTTTTATGTTGGAGAAAAAAAACACCCAAACACAAGGAAAACACACAATTTATTTATTTATTTTTTGTTCCAACATTAGAAACCAAATAATTTGTTAATAGGAAGGCATCAGCACATCAACCTGAAGATGTTACACTCCTTTTCCAGCGTTATCATTCAGTTTATCTACACACAGGTAAAGCTCTAAAACATAATTATTATTTTGTAAAGAGTGATCAACACAGTGGCGCATTTAGGGCAACCATACTATATTATATGCTCAGATATTGACTTACAAAAAGTAACAGAGCAAAAATTTTATACTGCAGCTTCTGCATTGGACGTAGCTTAAGATGCCACATTTATTATTGTCCCTGCTGTTTAAGCAGACTATTCATCACCAGAGTGCTCACAGTGAAGTGATCAAGAGACACATCTTAGCCAAACATCAGTGCAGTTCTTATAAATCGCTTTTGCTGGATTGTAAAATGCTTCCAAAAAGTCTTGTTTCTGTACAGGAAGTCTAGCCCTTTGTTGTTGGACGTGTAGGAGCCCTGCCAACAAAGTTTTTGTGGCGCAGAGGAGAGCGCTGCCAGCTCGCCTTTCTTTTTTATTATTATTATTATTATTTATTATTACATAAACTTTATATAGCGCTTTTCCGGGGACGCAAAGACGCTTTACATATCAATTATTCATTCACTCACAGTCAAACGCTGGTGGTGGTAAGCTACATCTGTAGTCACAGCTGCCCTTGGGCAAACTGACAGACTCTCCGACCATCACCAAATATATTCACTAAATATTCTTACACATTCATACACCAGTGCCACAGACACTGGATGCAAGGGTTAAGTGTCTTGCCCAAGGACACAACAACAGTATGAACTGTGGGGAGAATCGAACCACCTACCTTCCGGTTAAAGGACGACCGCTCTACCACTGAGCCACTGCGCACCGACTCTTTGAAGTTTGCTTTAGCATTCTTCTTGAACTTGATCCATGTTACAGTGTATGCAGCTGTGTTTGTATGTGTGTATATTTCACCCCTTTGATCATTCAATTAGGTCTCAAGTGGATATCAGCTGATTGGATTTAGAAATAAACCATGCACACTTCCATATAAAACACCTCTACTTTATAACCCTCTATACCTTTAGAGCACTAAAATGGGAGAACAATAGCAGATTTTCCTGCTTGATTCAAGGCATTTGCATGAGAGTTTAGAAGGATGTGTTCCTTTTACATGTCTCGTCTAGTAATTTATCTTTTTGGACTGGTGTTGTCCTAATGCCCATTGTCTGAGCCCCATAACATATAAACCAAACTCTTCCACTTGTATTCCATATTGTAAGCCAGGTTTGTGCAATATAAAAGCCCAACTAAAAGCCTTATCTCTTTCCTCATTGTTATAGAAATGGAGAGGAGCTACTGTCACTTTACAAGCCTGACAGTGTGAACTATGCTCTGGGTGACTTTGACAGCAGTTACAGCAACCACAAAGACTTTGAAGTGAACGATACCAGGTTTGTACCACTGGCAGAAATATAAAATACATAATATTGTTGACCAAAATGAACTAAGTGTATTTTTTTTCTGTTAAGACCAATTACTCAATTCTCGGCCCTCTCCATTGCCGAAGAAGAGATCGAAGCAGTGAGGGATAAACTAAACATTGATGATATTAAAGAAGTAGTGTACCGTCTAAAGTAAGTATAAGAGAGTATACACTTTTGATATACAAAGAAAACGCAATGTGCTTTACAAAAAAATTAAAAGCATGCTATGTAGGATGTTTGGGGGGGAAACAAATAAGTAAACATGGTTCCACCTCCGTCCTGCTAACTAGTAAAGGCCAAAAACAGATCTGGTGCGAGTATTAATTTAATGTATCCTAAATATTCTACACAGTATGTCTATAAGTCCAAAGCAATGTCAAAAACTATTTTTAAAAAAATAGTAATAAATAGGAACATATTATAATATTTTGTTGTTTTATTTTTTTCATTGAAAGATTTCTCTATGCCCTTTACGACAATGCTCCAGCTATTATTTTATACGTACTTTTTTGTGTATACTTAACCAAAATACAGCAAATTATAACAACAAGTGCATGCAGTTTATTCAAAGGAGAGGGAGCACCTAGATTTGGCTTTTATTGTTAGAAAGTTTTAAAGGACAGGTTTGGAACATGGGACTGGGTTTAATTACAAACATTACTCTTGAAATCAGTAGTGGTTGGTGCTAAGGCATCACTGAAGTCAAGAATTTTGATGCTGACTGCATCTGATTAGACACAAAAACAAGGTATATTGTATAACTTGTGAGTTCTGCTGGATCCTCTGTTGCTTTCTCCTCTGTGGCCTCTACTTCCCTCCTCCTCTCCTTCTTTCTTTGTTGGAAAGACCCACAGGGAAATGAATACTCCTGAAGCAAGCCTCCTTCTCTCCACTTTTCAAAGTTTTTCCCCACTGTTTTCTCTGCTATTTCCTGACTGGACCAAAACAAAAGCCTCCGCTGTCTGGAAATGGTTCTCAGACCAGAGCAGCAGAAGAATCTTTTTCATTGACAGATGTGAATGACTATGATTATGTAAGCAGTAGCTCACAAAAAATGCTAAAAGCTGCAATTTAAAGTGTACCTTTTATATGTTGTTCGTAGCTTTGACTGATTCAGAAAGTAAACAAAAGTGGTCACTTCTCAATTTCTGAAAACTGTAAAAATCTTAGTTTCCACATTGCCCTAGAATAGATTTTCATCTTTGGCCTAGTGGCAAGTTATTCAAAGACAACTGATAGAAATTGTCCAATTTTTCTGTTTCTCTTGAGGTCACTCCTTACAGAGGAATGTGAAGCTTTGAAAAGAGACTTAAAACATCTACAGGTAAGAACTGGACACTAGTAAGTAAATCTATGATCACTAGGGAGGATCAGCACATGCTTACAGGGGCACATTTGGAGTCTGTGAAGCTCTACTGGAATTTGCTGATGTAGTTATTATAAAGTCAAACAATGTATTCAATAACTTGAGTCAGATAGGTTTACAAAGTTTTCCTCATTCTTTCTGCAAAATAATGCACTTTACTTTTGCTGAAAGTTGAAATCCCCCTTTTCTTTCCCCAGGTAGCCTTGTTAATTCTCTATTGGCGCTCACACTCATACATCCACATACACACCCAAAGCCTGCAAGGGCTTAGCCTAAGCTTGTTTTTTTCCGTCTGTCTGGCCAGACAGAGCTCTGCTGTGCTGAGTAAGATCGATCTTTTTCCAATCACTCAAACGACTGTCTTTGTCTGTAGGCACACACACGGTCTGCATATAACAGCCACATGTGTGCAACAATCTGGTGCGACTGTCACGCTTGTTTGGCATTATGAGAGAAACACACAGTGAGTTTGTTAGAGAGCAGATGTCCGGCATGCCTGCAGAACACATGTGTAAGCTATCTCTGCTCTCTGTGTGCTCGCTCCATGTACAGTATGTGTGCTTTGTGTCTGTCTATCTGTACATAAAAAAGACCCGTCACAAGTCACACTCTATACTATCTACTTTACCTGAACACAACCTGAGAAAAGACATGAATAGAGGTAGATGCAGACAGAGAAACTATTATTGTATGAACATGCTTATCTTTATTTATATTCAATTAACACTTCTATGTTTATACAGTTCTTCTGAACTGTATAAACATGGCTGTAGTTGAAGTGATTTACACTCGGGCTGTACGATATCAAAAACAAATTGCAATATGCAATAATTGTGATGAATATTGCAATAACAATATGGCCGGCAACAATCTTAACTTCTTGTTACATGGATCTTCTCCAAAGTAAAAGCTACATTTTAATAAAATCTATGAAGAAATAAACATTTGTCTGCAGCACAGTTTGAGTTAAGGTTCTGAACAATTTCTTTGAGATACAAAGAGTTAATATCTGTCTTATGGAAGACAAGGATAATATTGTGATTCAGACAGTTGTTTGCAATATGAATACTGACACTGCTGCTCTTGCTGCTCTAACAATAAATGTGCAATATATTGTGCCTAGTTTACACTTCTCTTTTATAGGATTTAATTTAAGTTAATCTACAATTCCAACATCATCTAAAAGATCTAATCATTAAACATTGTCAGAAAGTTTAAATCCTTTCCAAACTCATCCCATAACGTTTGCCTTGGTGTCTATACACATTACATTTTCTTCCTCCCCTCTGACTTATTGTCAGTCTACACAAGAGCTCAGTAGAAGGTTGCAAAAACTGACTGCTCAAGCAGAAGTTATTGTGTGAGCAGGTGAAATGATGCGGCGCAGTGTGAACTTTTGCAGCTCCATTAACTGTGAACATATAAAGCCTTGGTGTTAAGGACAAAGCTTTGAAGGTGCTGCAGGTTTTTAAGTCTCTTTGGATGCTAATTCTTCTGATGGCCTCATTTAAGGGTTTCAGACTTTAAAGGTTTTACTTAAGACAGAGAAAACTAACAGTTTCAAGCCTGTGTGAACTTGAAAATGTGAACTAATTTGAAGAAAAGAATTTAGATCATAATCCATGCTGGAAGATTTCATAAAAAGTAATAAAAATTACAAAAATATGTCAAAATATAAAATATGTATTTTTCTCCTGTTTTCATTCTCCATGGCCTGTCCTGATTAACAGCCTTCAGTTTCTTCAAATTCTGCAAAAGTAATTAAGTACATTGCAAGAAAATGTGAAGAAACGTATAGCTTTGCAAGATGCTCTGTGTAATAACAGCTTTTCTCACCTTGAACACAATCCTGTCTAATTGTAGTAGAAGTGGGGAATTGTTGTTTATTTAGTTTTAGAGCTTGCAGTTTAGGTAAATACTGCAATTAAATGTTATTTCCAGGGTTCATAAAAGTTAGACTCCATGCCATTTCTGGAACATATTATTTTGAAACATATACAACATACTTTTTATTAACAATGCTACAATAATGTATGACTTTCATCCTCAACAGACCAGCCAGGACAGGACTTTTCCATAATGTAACTTATTAACATATATATTAGTAAACACCTCTTCAGACTGTTCCAGTAAATATTCAAAACATTGGTCCAGTAAGTAGCTTCGGATGCACAAGTGATGTAACACACATGCTTTCCTAATATAACTGAGAAGTGCCAAAGTGCCAAGTTTATATGCATAGAAACCTCACATGGACCACAAGGCCTATTTTCAGAATGAGTTTTGTGGACATCAGGCACTTCTGAGATGGAAACTCAACACTAGGAGCCTTGGGTTTAAATCCCACTTGGGAAAACGCACCAAAAATATAGGCATGGACAGAGTTTCCCAGACTGTGGATATGTGTTGTGTTTTAGAATGACTGATATAATGAGTCTGGTTTGCTACAGAGACTGTCCAATACCAAGTTTTGGGCACAGGCACACTCCTAGCCGTCAACAGATGAGTTTCCATAAACTTAATATTTTCACATTTTGAAGTGTTATGATCATTGAAGCTGTACTTTATAGGCACATATATAAACACCAAATGCACCCTCAAACTTAATCACAACTGAATACCTAAATATAAACTTGCCTTTTTCAACTTAATGTAACTTAAACTTAAACTTCTGTCAAGGGGCTAAATGTCCTCTCTGATAGATGAATGCTGAGATGTCTACACAATGACAAAAAAACACCAACATTGCTGTAGCTGAATAGAAAGTGTGCACAAAGCCAAAATTATGATGGAACATTGCTGCTCTGTCGTTTAGTAGCTACAGTCACTCATTCCTCTTTCCCTCTGTTATTATTCTTTTTTCCCTAGTGCTTTTGCTGTTGCTTTCTCATCACTTTTTATTTCAGTGTTCTAGTTTGTATTATTATTAAAATATTGTAAAGACCTACGAGGATTAAAATGAGCACATTTCTTTTCTGTGATTTCTATTCCTTCCAGAAACACATTTGTTCCAAGAGTCGGCAGGATTTGAATCGAGCAGAACCAAATCTTAGAGGTGAGCCCTTAAAGAAACATTTTGACTTTGCCGCCATCTAGTGGCCTACTGTTTTGTGGCATGTTATCTTGTACGTACCCCCATTCAGTGTCAAACTAACATATATAAGCTTTTATATTTATGAGATAAAGGGTGATTTGACAAAAGAGCAATGGCAGAATATATGGTTTTTCGATGTTATGTGAACATCATTAAAAAACAAGAAACTTTCACATAGATTGTAAACATCAATGTTGTCTGCCCATTGGTCCCCTATTCACCGATATTGTCCCACAATAAAATGGCAGTTACATCTGGGCTTTTCTGCATAGTAAAACACCCCCCCAGGATGTAAACAGGTTTTTTACACTTGAAAAGTTGCCATTGGATTTCTCCTTAAATTTCTGCTGTAGAACCTGTAGAATCTGTGGAACCTGTAGAACTTATAGAACCTGTAGAACGTAGAGCATCAGAGGAGTTAGAGTTAGATAACAAGTATTAGGTTTTGAACGCTTTAAGATTTCAGACTTGTTTATAGATTTTAATACAATTATGTTTCTTTGTGTAGATTTAAAAGACCTCAGAAATGCCATTCAGAAGGATTTAGAGCTTTACCCTGTATCTTACACTTCTTCTGTGAAGGATGTAAAAAGTACACTCAGGTCAGTATCTTATTGTTTCTCACATAATGAAGCTAATATTTCTATATCTTGGTTTAGGACCTTAAATTAAAAAAAATAAAACAAAAACCTAGAAAATAACTTTTTGCTTGACACTTTGGTGTGCATGCTACCAGACACTAACAAAGGAAGAGGAGAGAACAAAAGTGTGGACTTTCAAGATGGGATATAACCCTTTAACTTTCTGAAACTAGAATCAAACCAAGTGGAAAGACTTTCTAGTCTGGTCATCATGAAGTGTCCTTGTTATTAGTCTTTCTTATACAAAGTTAAAACAAATCTTTCCTTTAGATTGGCATCAGGACAAGTGGCCTCTGATAAGCCTCGGGTGTTAAGTGCTTTATCAGTCCTGAGACCAAACCCACTCTCATCTCCATCCTACACTCACCCCAGGCCTCCGACTGGTCTTCCTCCAAACAGGACACCCACATCACTCAAACCAATAGGTCCATCCTCATCGCCCAAAATCCACTGTCCGCATGGGAGTACCTCAGCCATCGACAATCAAAGAAAAACTATAGCTGCTCATTGTAAAAGCCACCACACAACATTGCCATTAGGGGCTTGCAGTCCACAGATAAAACGACGTGACAGCAATCCTTCTCCAGAGCAAGATAGTCTTCACAGTGCGACCCTGACTAACACTCCAAGTTTTCCAATTAAATCACAGAGAAACTCACCAGCCCATGAAACACATCTGTCATCTCAGGCCAGTATTCACAACAAGGGCACAGAGTGTAATTTGTCGCCACCGATGGAGAGAGAACACAGTCCAGCTCGGAGGTCAAGAAACACCAATATTGTGCCTTCAGCCATTTCTGCTCTTAGTTATGAATCCAATAAGAGTAAGAGCGCTGACTCTTTTTTATCAACAACAGAAAGGTCTAAGACACCAAATGGGCCCCATGATTCTACCTGTGAGAGTAATTTACAGTCTGCTCCTGCACTATTACATAATAGCACAAGGAAGAGTGCAGAAATACCCACAGCTATATCTGAAACTGGAAGCTCTACAGGACAAGCTGGTAATAACCACACAAGCTGTAAAATGAATACAAATAAAACCGGTCAACTTAAGGATGTCACACTACTATACACCCAGCCAAAAGGACACTTCTCTTCCTCACCCAAAAGACCACTTAAAGTCAGAGCAAGTCAACAACACAGTGCACAACAGGAACAGACAGAGACTGAGTTTCTGAACAGGTTTTTCCAGCCAGTTCCACCTGCCAGAGTGAAGTGAGACATGGAGACATAAGATGGCTTGAATTTTATATATATATATATAATATGTGACAATGTGAATGTGCAGCTTGAATGTTTTAAATAAAGACTTGAACTAGTTGATTCCAATGTGGCAACACAGATTGTCAGTGATTATCTTGTGGCATGTAACCCTTCCTCAAAATGTCTGGACGATCCTGAAATACTGATAGACAGATACAGATTGAGAAATGCAGCATCCTAAGTATTTAGGCTGTAATAATCTGAGGCATTTCTCTTAATAAAGCGATTCTCCCTTGGCTCCAACTTTACTAGTTAAGTTTTAAAGATTAACTATATTGCTAAAAGAGATGATAAAACCAGGACTATAATAATAAATAAAAAAACACAGTACAGGCCATCACTGTCAAATCATATCCGTATATTTCCATCAAGAGAAATTGTCACATTTATTGTAAGCCTTAACATTGTTTTATAATAATAATAATAATAATTGTTATATTTATATAGCGCCTTTCCAGGGCTGAAGGACGCTTTACATATCAATTATTCATTCACTCCACAGTCACACACTGGTGGTAGTAAGCTACATCTGTAGCCACAGCTGCCCTGGGGCAGACTGACAGAGACGTGGCAGCCATTCCGCGCCTACGGACTCTCCGACCAACACCTTCAACATTCTTACACATTCATACGAGGCAAGGTGGGTTAAGTGTCTTGCCCAAGGACACAACGACAGTATGAACTGTGGGGAGAGCGGGAATCGATCCTACTACCTTCCGGTTGAAGGACGGCCGCTCTACCACTGAGCTACTGCCGCCCCGTTTATAATTAATTTATGTTTACAATAAGATAATTTATAATCTACCTTCTAATACACATGTAATAATTAAAAGGCTTTGACAATACTGGTTAAGGGTAACCTGAAAATTGTCATCACTAGAGTTTTATTTTGAAGGCAACCTCGGAAGTTGTTGACAAAGATTTAGGCATATGCGCTAATCATTTACAGCTTGGACGTAGAGCATTCATAAAGCAGGTGAGTTCCCCAGGTTTCTTTTAGCATATTAGATTTAAATCATTCTGCAGGTGAGACATTTAACACCAAAATTTCAGCTTTTAATTCATTATTAGCCATGACATATTAGCCAAGACAACGCTATATGCTGGAGAATTATACAGCTAGCTTAGCTACTTATCTTGCATTTTCTTGGTGTGAATGAAATGTCTAGCTAATCACTCAGCTGTGGCTTTAGCTCGTTGCTTATACATTTACATTACATTTTGACAATGCTAGCTAGTTGTTGTCTGTGTTTGTATTAAGGTAAAGCAACAACAATCTTACCAAAACGAAACATATCAAGTATTTTAATTTAGATTTGACCGCCTAACTGTTGAGAAGGGTCACCGATACTTGACTTTCCTGTAGAACCTGTTCAGTTCTTCACGTTTAGTTGAATCACTTAACAAGGTTCATTCATTGTGTGACTGACTGTTGAGAGATAAACTATTCTGTCTGCTTATAAATTATTTGGCGTTTTTGTTAATTTTCTTTGAAAGGAAGCCATAACTCGCATACAACTTTTTTCATATAAAGGTGACCAAATCTGATTTACAGATGTGTATGTCTAAATATGTTCTTAAAGTTCTGTCTTGTGTTTTTCCTGTGCAGAGGGAGATGTGGTGGGTGCTCTGGTTGCTGGCTGCCCTGCTGGCCCTTTTCTGCAGTCTGGATGTGTGGTACTTCCTGCGAGCGGCAGTGGTCATACTACGAGCCTGGTTCCAGCCGCCCGTGTGGGATGTCACAGCAGAGCAGGTGGTCAAAGGCCGGGTCACTTCTAATGACATCGACATGTGCCACATGAACAATGCCCGCTACCTCAGGGAGTGTGACTTTGCCCGCTTTTCCCTCTACACACGTAACGGTGTGTTCAAGGCCCTGCGAGCTCTCAAGGCTTCTATAGTAGTGGGAGCTACCACCATTCGCTACCGCAGAGCTTTATACATTGGTGAAGGCTTTGAGCTGAGAAGTCGGATTGTCGCTTGGGATGACAAGGCCTTCTTTCTTGAACAAAGATTTGTATCAACAAAAGATGGGTTGGTGTGCGCTGTAATGTACTGCAAACAAACAGTCATACGCAGCAGTCCAGATCAGATCATGCAGCATCTGTGTAAGAGGAAGGTAAGCTAGAATATAGTGATTTATAGATTTTTATTACGTTTAAGTGATGCATAAACATGTGTTGTGATCCTTATGTTTTGCTCCTTTCAGGTGGAGTGCCCTGAGTTTCCAGAGGACCTTCAGCACTGGGTTAACTTCATCTCGGCCAGCAGCCAAGCACTCAGGGCTGAGAGTGGACTAGAAGATAAGAACAAATAAGGGGTCATTGTTTTATTCTCTACCACTCCTATCTTTTACAGGTTGCAGGTACCTGGAGACTATCCCGTCAGATTTGGGAGTAAACTCTGGTACCCTCTGGACAACCACCAGGGCTAACAAGAATTTAGAGAAATAACAATGTAATGTTGTTTTGGCAAAAGGCCACTGGCTACTGTCTAATGTGAAAACTACCTGAAAAAGCAACGTGCCTTATACTCTGCCAGTTAGACAATATGCAGTCCTTTGTTTAATTTACAACTTGTTTACTACAAATATGAACCTGGCTTTCTTTACATGTGTCCCATGTGCATGGAATTTTGTACAATTATTTATACATTTTTAAAGAATGTGCAGGTGTATAAACCCTTTACATATAGAAGAAAACGGATATTTTATTTAAACTCGCACAATGTGCTCACTTATACATGAGTATGCTTTCTACAGCATAAAAACTGCAAGGCTGTCTACAGTATTGGGTACTGACTAATGACTATGACATGGTGCACAAAGTTTACACTGTGTAGTGCTAAGAATTTGCTTTAAACGCTGTATTTCAACACCCAAATGTCTGTCAAATGAGTATGTGAACAATACAAAATTACACTACAATTTTTATGAACATATGGTGCTCCACTCAGGGTGTACTTAGTAACCAGCATACAAACATATCAGGAGAGATGGAGAATAAATGAATATGTTTACCAATGATCTGTCTTACTGTCTTCTGCACCAAAAAAAAAAAATTACCAAGTTTATTAACACAAGATGCACATGTTAATATGATTTGACAGAATAATGTTTTAAAAGAGTAATAAACAATGTATACTTTCCCTCTGCGTACATAGTATACATACAGACAAGTGCACACTAGCTGACCTCATATTTGCAAATTACAAACTTTTGCTAAGAATAAAGTCATAAAGGTTAAATCTGCATAATTCAAACCCTTTTGTTCAGTCAAGACAAAAAAAAAAGTATTTTCTATTGATTTTTTTATTCCAACATTTATGATTGGTTACTCATTTGGGTCGCTGTCCATTAAGCCTAGCCTATGGGGTAAACTGTTGTAAAACTGAACTACTAAGAATGCAAAGAAGAATAACACTACAACTAGACTGCATGTATATATATATTTTTTTACAATATAACCCTTTATTGAGTAGTTTTTTTAAGAAATATATTTACTTTCCCATTTTTGTTGCAAAGTGCCCAACAAAAGAACAGAAGGTTGAGGTCTGAGGCTATATGTATATATTGTATTTTGTTAAAAAAAATTGCCAAATATGGTGGTAATATTATCCACCGATGTACGTTGTTAACAAGACAACCAAGCACATCACGTGTCGTCACCAATGCGGAAGTTCATTCATTCTACCGGTTTCTAACAAGTTGACTCGGGTCTCATGGTCGCCCTGTCCTCCGAAGTCTCAGTGAGTTTCAGTACTAAAATATACAAATATATATGGAACTATTTCAGAAGTTTATAATTATATGTAACGAGCTACAGAAGACATTGGCTGGTGCGTGACCAGTGTCGGTCCAGGTAACCACTGTAGCATCCGGCTAAGCTAATGTCCGGACTGTATCAGCCGGTTTATGCGAACACACGAATGATGGACTGTTAGCTTAAATACTTAAAGGTGAATGGCTGCTACTTTTGTGTCTTACGTCCGTAAGCTTTGTTGACTGAAGGAGTTGCAAATGTAAGTGTAGTGTCATTAAGGTCATTTGTGCAGTTAGTCTAACTCTTGGCGTAATAATGAGCTTACAACACTACCCTTAGATATACGTTTAATGCTACTAAAGTAAAGCTTTAAACCCAGTTGTTTACGTTTAATTGCAGTTTTGTCATGTTATAATAATATAATTAACCTGTTTTTTGTTTCACAGAGATGCTGCTGCTGCTGCTGCTGGTGCTTAGTGCCGTCCTCCTGCTCTTCTGCGCTGTGGATGTGTGGTACTTCCTCCGCGGGGTCCAAGTGTTTATCGAAGCATCGTTTCGTCCCCGGATAAAGGACATTTTAGCCGAGCAGAGTTTTGATGGCATGGTCGTTCCTCATGACTTGGACTACATGGGTCATATGAACAACTCTCGATACTTGCGGGAGTGTGACTTTGCACGTTTTCATCACTGCATGAGAAACGGTCTGTTCATGGCTTCACACAACCGGGGGGCCAAGATGGTAGTAGGAGCCTCTACCATACGGTACCGACGCTCTTTGGCTTTCCGTGAAGCTTTTGAGATTCGCACCAAAGTGTTAGGGTGGGATGACAAAGCTTTTTACTTGGAACAACGCTTTGTTTCCAAAAAGGATGGCTTTGTGTCAGCTATTATGCTTTGCAGACAGAATGTAATACGCAGCAGTCCAGAAGAGATTATTGAGTTTGTCTGCAAGAAAAAGGTGAGAAGAATATGTAGAATTAAAACCAGAACATAACAATATCTCTAAGGTATTTTCTAAATCGATATATGTACTTAAACAAAGCACTGGTTCCATTTCATATTCTCTCCTATTGAGGATTTATTATAGTGGTTTTTAATGGTGGTTATTAGGTAATGTATGTATTATACTTGATTCATGAGCTCTGAGACCATTTGTAAGCCCTTTGTGAGGTAAACTTCTTGTAAATTGGTATCTTACAATTTAATTTCTTGATGTTTTCTTTGTTCAGATTGAATGTCCCGAGTTCCCTGAGGACCTCAAACACTGGATCAGATATATTACAACCAGCAGCCAAGCCTTAAGAGCAGAGAGTGGACTGGAAGACAAGAATAAGTGATGCTACGGTTTGATTCCTCTATGAGTTACAACATATTTTCTGCACTGCACGCACATATAGAGTATACATGCATACTTTAGTTTATTTATGCACAGGTTGCTACTGACAGATAAATAATACTGATATTGTATTTTTCTATTATGAGAATAGAAACACTGGGATTATTATTTGAGTTATACAAGAATGTATCTTCATTCTTGGCGCTTCTGAAGTTGGTGATCAGCTTTAGTCATTCCTTTTAGACGCATGTAAAACAAAAGTTATCTAATCTACATCAGTGCATGTTTTTAAACACAAATATTATTTTTGTGCCTGTTTCTCTCAACCAGCTATAATTTAGAGTCATATTATAATAATTAATAGAAATACATTTTACAGAAAAGCTCATTAAGAACCTTATACTTGAATTGACAAACGTGTGGTGAGTGAGTCTATTTTAACATTTTGCACAAGGCACAAATCATAAGAGTTGAAAACTTTTCAATAGGTTGAAGGGGAATGTGCCAGTTTAGTATTCCTTAGAGTAAGGGGTTAGATATATTTAAAGGGGGGTTGCTTTGTTGACAATGCATGTGGAGGGCTTGAAGTAAAAAGTTATTAGCAACAGCGTTTAAATCCTTCCCTTTAATCCATCAAAGCTTTTGTTTGTGACCAAAGTAATGTATTTTTGTGTTTGAAGGATGTCATGTCTGTTATTTATGTAATAACTGTACTGTTTCAGAGTCTGCACTGTCTTGAAATTTTATCTTTATTTATTCATAATTTATTGAGATGACTTTATGTACCACATACTGTATGCTGTGCTCTTTAATTAAATGCATTACTGAATAAAATGCATTTAGACATATCAAAGTGTTTGGTTTTCAGTGACTACTGCGTATTAAATGTAGATAGTTTGGCTTTATTTTTATCATTTATTTTCACTCTAAAAGACTAAAACAAAGCAAAAAATAGTGTGTTCATGTTTACTGTACATAATTTGCACTGTGGCTATCTGGAAAGACCCTAAAATATTAGACCTTTTAGAAATTTTGTGTTTTGTTTATTTTTTGTATCTTAGCTATTTTTTATATCATACTATATACAAACAGATATAATACATATATTGATATACTACATAGTAACATTTGATATGCAACATTTGACTGCGAAATTGATGTGTATTAATCTATAGAATAAATAAAACATGGAATCCATATTTTAAAAAAATCAGATTTATTTTTAATCAACAAAAACATTTTTACTAGTTAAAAACCCACCTCCGCTGACGTCTACAAGACCCCGCCCCTTCACTTCCTGTAAACAGAAGAAGCAGCTGTCAGCGGGTTCCGGGGGGTTTCTGTGTTTTTGACCAGTTAACACGTCCACTACTTTCGTTTAACGATGGCCCAGGCCGGTGTGGTTTTGGACAAGGACCAGTTTAACTGCTCCATATGTTTGGACGTGCTCCGAGACCCAGTGACCATCCCCTGCGGCCACAGCTACTGCTCGGGTTGTATCCAAAACTACTGGGACCAGGACGACTACCTCGGCATTTTCGTTTGTCCCCAGTGCAGACAGAGCTTCAACCCCAGGCCTGTGCTCGCTAGAAACACAATGTTAGCCGACGTGATCGAAAAATTCAAAACCACTGGACTCCAAGAGGTAGTAGCGTCACCTTCAAACCAAAGTTTAGCCGAGGCTGGGGACGTAGAGTGCGACGTGTGCACGGGGAGGAAAAACAAAGCAGTGAAGACATGTTTGGTGTGTTTGGCCTCATACTGCGACCTCCACCTAAAGCCTCATTACGACTCGGCTGCCTTTAAGAAGCACAAACTGGTGTCTGCTTCCCAAAAACTACAGGAGACCATTTGTCCGAAACACGACAAGTTGCTAGAGGTTTACTGCCGCACAGACAGACAGTGTATCTGTTATCTGTGTCTGACCGATGAGCACAAAGGTCACGACACTGTGCTGGCAGAGGCAGAAATACAGCACAAACAGGTAAGACTCTGCACTACTGGAACTAATCAATCATCTATAACACAATAAACTACCACATAACTTTAATATATGGGCAGTAATACACAATAAAGATGTATAATGGTATTATATTTGATAAAAGCATACATTAAGTGTCTTCTGTTATCTGCTTGTTAGTATGCTGTGTGTAGCTAGAGTGAACCCTAGAGTGAATAAGATGTTTTTATATATGTATATTACATAAATGTAATAACCTAAAGTACAATTCGTTGGATTGTTCAGTATTTTGGAAATGTTGTGTGACTAATGTATGAAGAGTTATTGTATGGTTGATAGGTTTTCAGTTTGAAAAAAAAAAAAAACAGGAGCAGTTACACAGATACAAACTTCAATGGATGTGTGTCATATTTTGTCATTTGGTTGTTATAATTGTTTTTATCTTACATCCAAAATATGAGCAATCTCTCGACAGGTTATAAGTGTAAATATATTATATATTTACAGCAGCACGTTTAGTCTGTGTGGCATTGCTCCTGTCTGCTTCTCCAAAGTGGTATTTTGGAAATTGTCTGGTGTATGATTGCCTTTGTTCATTTTGCGAACAATCCTTGTAACCAAGGAGCACTCTGTACAGCATATTCTTAAATTAACTTAACGGTGACAACCAAACAGACTTATTCTGCTCTGCTTCCACGCTGAACAGTATAAAACTTAATTTACCATTTGCAATTCACCTGTGAAATAGCTCACATGTCTTTATTATTGTATTCTTATTATTCTTTCACTTTTAATTTTACTTCTTTATTTTATTGAGTGTGTTCATGACTGTTTGTTGTTTGTAACTGACCGACTGTGACAAAGCAAATTCTCTTGTGGATTAATAAATTTAAGTCTAAGTTGCAACTTGGTTTAACTTCTTATTTTCAGAAGCAGCTTGATGAGATGAGACAGAACTCACAACTCAGAATCCAACAAAAAGAAAGGGAGGCCCAGGAACTGAGACAGGCCATTGTCTCTCTCACTGTAAGACCACTCATCCACTTTGACTTGATATTTTAAAGCAGTTGTAACGCTCTGTAGAACATTCATTGTAGTCAAAGTTCTTTTAAACCTTTCAATTATCTGTTCTCATGTTGTCTCCGTCTAGCGCTCTGCACGTGCAGCCGCTGAGGAGAGTGAAGCCATCTTGACTGAGCTGATCCGGTCGTTTGAGCTGAAGCGTTTTGAAGTCCGGGAGCTGATCAAAGCCCAGGAGAAAATAGCGGTTAGTCAGGCTGAGCAGCTGCTGGACAAGATTCAGAGAGAGATCGTTGAGCTGAAGAAGACCGAGGCTGAACTAGATAAACTCTCTCACAATGATGACCACATCAATTTCTTACAGGTAATGCTGATTACTTTGACTGCTACTGATTCTTTACATACAGTAATGCAGGCTCATATCTTGATACAAGAGTGATTACCCAAAGGAGAAGCAGCTGTTAAAAAGTGATAGACTAAGGCCAGATAAAAACTAGCTACCAGGTAAGTTGTATTTGACAATAGTCGTATGAATGCTTGTGACTGGTTTGTATTTACTTTACACCCCCACTCTCGAAGTGCAAAACCCCCACAACAGCTGAAATGACTCATCTCAACTTTAAAGTAAAAATTTCACAGTATACCCTTACATGAAGAATACTCATAAAAGTGATAAAAGATCTGTTAAAAAAATAAATATAAATATGGATATGTGTTACTAATATTTGATAATCTTACACAAAGGATATGCACAACTAGGGCTGTAGGATAAAAAGTATTTTACTTAATTAAAGTGCAATATTAAATATTAAGACTCTAGGTCTCTTAAAAAGAACAACTACGTTTCATTTTTAAAAAGAAAATTTTAATTATTTTTTTAAATGCATAAAATGCAATGCATACATCAAAAATAAACATTTAGTTATTACCCATTGTTTGTCTGTACTTGTACTGTGAACAATAAAAATAAAGTGCATTTAAGTGCCATTCATTTGGGGTTTTAAATAAAGCATTTTCTGAAATGCAAAAACAAATACAATTAATTACTTTCAAATTACTTTTTAAAGTATCAAAACTAAGGCACACATTAAATTAATAATAATAATAATAATACAAAAACACTGCCTTTTAAGTCATGCAACTTAACTTTCAGAACTAAAAGTTAAACGTTCTGAACATAAGTCTTCTTGGAATGCTCTCTGAAAACTCAGCTGCTCAGTGGAACATGAAGTAGCTGTCACTTTATCTGTCCATACGAAGCTGTGATGATTTACTGAAAAAGAGGTGAAAAAAACAAAACAATTATTGATATTTATTACTAAGTAAGCTATAATATCATTATTATACAGCAAGTTCATGGCTGTGTATTTATAAATACTATTCATGGCAATCAAACTAAATACTTGTGAATACTAAAATAATTTGTATTATGGCTGCTCGATATTGAAGAAAAATGTGATATGCGATAACTAACAAGATGCAATGTTCGATATACAATCATTGGATAATGTTTTGAGTGTGTAAAATAAATTTAAAATGTATATTTAAAAACTGTAAATGATATAACCAACATGCATGTTTTCACATTATAAATAATCTAGTATACTTCATTGTAAAAGCCAATCACAACTTGTTTTTGCAGTAAATTAAGTCCTTTGGTAGCCGTGGTATAGCTAAACTGCTGTTAAATAATCTGGTGGTGTAACCCCTCTGCAAACGCGTGCGGTTTATTTTCACATAATTGTACTGCCCAACGTGGGTTGTCCATGACATAGTTAACATACTTGATTTAACAGCCTTCATCTTGACTAGCAATCACATTTATTTAATGCTGCATTGAATTTACCTTGTCCTGGGTGACGGTGCTCCGGTCTGAGTAGAGTGGATGTCTTCTGTTGCAGCTGCAGCATGGCCTTCGTACTGTTGTGGTATGCTAGCCTAGCTCGAGCTTGCAATGGACACATACGCCACAATGTTCTCTTTACGTTTTAATATGAAACCCAAACCTTGGACAGTTTGAGTCGTTTTCTCCTGTTTGTTTCTATGCTCATCGCTATTGTTATCAATCCCTTCCATTTTGCAGCTCGCGCGTGCAAGCCACTCAAATCAAAACACTGCTAGTCTGCTAACTCCTTGTCTACTTCCGTCTCCTTCCGCTTTGCAAGTGACGTAAACGCGCTGTGTCACATAAAAAATCATTGCAGAAACAAACTGACGGGAGCTTAAAAATAAATTAAAAGAAGCTTCGAGGCAGAGGAATTTGCCTCGAATATTTTTTGTAATCGAGTTACTCGAGTTACTCGAGGAATCGTTTCAGCCCTATGCACAACAAACTAGTATTGATATATTTTCAATTCCTATTGAGAACTTTGACTAAGTGCTATTAGTATCACTGTCCTTCCAGAGTTGTCAGTCTCTCAACCCGCCGCCTGTCCTGTCAGTTCTGCCCCCAATCGCTACTGACCCCACCCTCACCTTTGGTCCAGTGATGACAGCTGTGGCTGATTTTAAGGGACTGTTGCAGGAAGTGTGCCAGGGAGGCTTTGTCAACATCTATGAAAGAGGTAAACCAGTTCAAAGTCTTCCATTTTAGCCAGTTATTTCCATTCCCATCACCAGGTGGGTTATGTAAAAGGTTTGTCAGCAAGAATATGCAAAACAAATGCTCCAGTCTCTTTCTTTTGTGCAGTTTTACCTGTTATTGTTGCTATCTAATGAGCTCTTTCCTGCCTCCACAGTGAGAGATGTGGTGATTGTGGGTCCAGTAAATGCTGGTGTGCAACAAGACACAATGCAGCTTGTTGACATGAACTCAGCCGCACAAATGGATGCAACACAGACAGACGGTGAGTTATTAATGGCCTGTAAAACTACTTTAAACTGCGTCTTGTCATCAATAGTCTGTGATATATAACATCTCACCAAATATGTCTGAGGCTGAAAAGTCAGCCTTGTTATCCTGGTCATTCTGTGTATGTGCTGAAGTTGAGGTTGCTGAATATGCACTATGAGGCATAGTGACTGCAGTAGAGTCTCACTGTTATTTGAGACTGTGCAGTAAAGTTTTTTTATTACTTTGCTTCTACAGTGAATCCTCCCGTTGGCTTAGATCAAAGCCCTGTGAATCCTCTCAACCCTTTTCTCTGCCCAGGACCGACGATTCCAAATTTTGCCTTCAGCACATTAGGTAATACATTTTTCTGTTTTGCCTAATAACTGAAGATGTATAGCTGTAGTCTTGATTTGCTGGCAAATTAAAAACATGTTATTTGTTACTTTTGACATTAAAATTCTGGGATTTATAGTGACTGCACCAAGGACAAATTGGTTGCCCATATATATATGAGAACTCTCCTCTGACATGTCCCACTAATCCTGTGGCCTCGGGCTGCTGCAGACTAATTTATGTCCTGTTTGCTGTTTTCTCAGGCTCAGTTTCCGGCTCAAAACTCTCCTTAGGATCCAGACCTAAAACCCTTCATCGTCGAAGCCACACCAGAAGAAAGTAGAAGACATTGTATGATCACATATATAGTTGACTTTATGATCTTATAAATCTGAGCCTACATTTATGAACAGTAAACATTTTATTACTTTTTTTTAACCAGTAATGTTTAAACTTTTCATGTACTGGACTTAATGTGTCCGTGACAATTAATTTATTCCGATATAAAGCAGTACATACAACTTTCAGAGCCCTATGTGTTTTGTTTTTAGTGAGCATTTGATATTATCTTTATTCATTTTAAGCCAAATCAGTGTTAAAAAATTAATTTACAGTATTTATTTTGTGACATTGACTGATATTAAAATGGCATCTAAATATGTTTTTGTATGGTACTTGGTAAAACCTACTTTTTTATATACTACTCCTAACACAATGTAAGGGGAGAATATTTATTTCTGTGTGGAGTTTGCATGTTCTGCCTGTGCTCAGATGGGTTTTCTCCTCCAGTCAGTAACCATGACCAAGGTACTGCTGCAGTGACAATGGCATACATGGGTTTGATGCAGAGAACAAATTTCCCTACGGGGATAAATGAAGTTTCAGTGTGCACCGGGACGGTTTGCAGCCGAGTGTGAAGTGGCTGGGATGAGGATCAGCACCTCCAAGTCTGAGACCATGGTTCTCAGTCGGAAAAGGGTGGCTTGTCACCTTCAGGTTGGTGGAGAGATCCTGCCTCAAGTGGAGGAGTTCAAGTATCTTGGGGTTTTGTTCACGAGTGAGGGAAGGAGGGAACGTGAGATTGACAGACGGATCGGTGCAGCTTCTGCAGTGATGCGGTCGATGTACCGGTCTGTCATGGTGAAGAAGGAGCTGAGCTGTAACTCGATTTACGTCAATCTACGTTCCTACTCTCACCTATGGTCATGAGCTTTGGGTCATGACCGAAAGAACAAGATCCCGGATACAAGCGACCGAAATGAGCTTTCTCCGCAGGGTGGCGGGGCGCTCCCTTAGAGATAAGGTGAGGAGCTCGGTCACTCGGGAGGAGCTCAAAGTAGAGCCGCTGCTCCTCCACATCGAGAGGAGCCAGCTGAGGTGGCTCGGGCATCTGTTTCGGATGCCTCCTGAACACCTCTCTAGGGAGGTGTTCCAGGCATGTCCCACCGGGAGGAGACCCCGGGGAAGACCTAGGACATGCTGGAGGGACTATGTCTCTCGGCTGGCCTGGGAACGCCTCGGTATCCCCCTCGGAAGAGCTGGAGGAAGTGTCTGGGGAGAGGGAAGTCTGGGCGTCTCTGCTTAGACTGCTGCCCCCGCGACCCGGCCCCGGATAAGCGGTAGAAGATGGATGGATGGATAAATGAAGTGTAACGTAACAACAATGTATAGTTAATATAGTATTATAGCCATTAAATATTTAATGGATAG
Source organism: Perccottus glenii (assembly GCA_024416835.2). NCBI lineage: Eukaryota > Metazoa > Chordata > Actinopteri > Gobiiformes > Odontobutidae > Perccottus > Perccottus glenii. Next base: position 21,042,386 of record CM044557.2, read on the forward strand.
TGTAGTATTTTGTAAAAGAGCTTTATGAGACACTTTATTTCAGAACTACAAATAAAAATAGAGGGTGTATTCCTTAAACAATACACATTCTGCACATTATCCTGCTCCTTGGTACTCCCTTACTTCACCTACTGTGTTGAAGAACAGTTATCAATGTTCAATACAGCCACTATTTTTATTACAAACATAAGCAGTACGAGTTATACACAAGGTTTGATTTTTAGAACACAGTGATAAATTATTTATTTAATCTAAATAGTAAAAAATACACAACCCTGTGAAATTTTACAGTACAAATTATATTCAAAGCATTCAATAAGTTACCAAGTAATATACAAGAGTTTTTTTTTACAGTTTTCAGAGAGAGCCCATAGTCTAAGAGGATATTGAAATGTATTATTTAGTCATTCATTCATTCTGGGAGAACATCTGGGACAGGCCTTCTGCTTGTGCCCAGAGTTAGAACTAAACATGTTTGAAGCAGCAAAAACCTGGAACAGCCTCCCAGAGGAAGTAAAACAAACCTCAACTTTAACAATGTTCAAGGGGAAGTGAAAACCTTCCTCTTTAGCTCCGCTTATATTCAGTAAAGATAACGAAAATGTTTTCTATCTGCAATCTTCATGTTTATATTTTTTGTATGTTTCTTATTCTAAATCTTGTCTGTGTATTTTTTAATTTGTCTTTTATTTCTGGACATATATCGAGCGTACATTTAAATGGATGTCAAAGTCCAGTGTTTTAAATTTCTCTGGAGCAGTAGCCTACATGCTTTGCTCACACTTCCATCTCCAAACTGGAAGTGTTCTGACGACTCATCTTATAGGGACTAAATAAACTGTCCAAGATTATCTCATTGAACAACATTTACAAAACACTGAACAGGTTCTTAAACACAATTCTGCCTTGAACTGCCGGGTACAGAAACATACGACGGTGCACCTTTTCTGTGCTCAGCCTATTTCCGGGAGTGTCCGCAGCTCTGATTGGAGGAATCAGAGAAAGAAGCAGGTGAAACTCAACACTATCAACGCACCTGTGTGAGCTCCACTAATATTTGTTTTTGACACCGCAGGCGCTGGTGCTCAGTAAAAAAAAACTAAACTAAAATGGCAGCTACTATTTCTATAGAACAAGATCAGTTTAGTTGTTCGGTGTGCCTCGAAGTTTTGAGAGACCCGGTGACAATCCCGTGCGGACACAGCTACTGTTTGGACTGTATTGAAGATTACTGGAACAGGCCCAAGCAGCAGAAAGGCCAGTACAGCTGTCCACAGTGCAGGCAGGTCTTCAACCCGAGACCTCTGCTCTGTAGGAACACGGTGCTCGCTGAACTGTTGGAGAAGTTACAGCGGACTACATTAAAAAAACCGCTGCAAACCTCACCAAACCAGGAGACATAAAATGCAGTGTTTGCTCGGGGAGGAAAGGCAAGGCTGTCAAAGCCTGTCTGACGTGTGCGGGCTCCTACTGTGCGGCGCACTTGAAAACGCACGAAGAGCGCTTTCACGGGAAGGGCCACAGGCTGATCCCTGCTACGGACCAGTTTAAAGAGAGGCTCTGTCCGCACCACAACGATAAAATCCTGAAACTCTTCTGTCGCACCGACCAGCACTGTGTCTGCTCTCAGTGCGTGAAAGACAGCCACAAGGGACATGACAGTGTGCCACTGGAGGACGAGAGGGCGACGCAACAGGTGAGTTTGAAATGTCTCAAACAGCACTACGTTTTACCATTAACTACAGAGCCTCACAAAAGTCACTTTGATGGATCCCTAAATTGAAAAAGTTGAACGACCCTTACAAAAGAAGGCTTATAAGAATCACCAGTTTCTCCACTAGAACTGTTTCTCCACTAGAACTGATGGAGCTAATGGACATGGCAACAAATGCAATATACGATTTTAAATATTGCGATGACGGTATTACCAGCGAGATTTGAATCCTCTTACCAATATAACGCTCTGGACTATCTTCCACCCGTCAAGGATTATACTAAAGCAGGTCTAAACAGGTCTTAACTAGGACTAAATGTAGGAATGAACCAGGTCTAAACCAGTTATTAGGCCTGGTTCACAACTTCTTTTTTTTATTTGGACGCACCATAGTTTAATTCAAAGAATTGTTTTGACAAGTTTGGATGATTTTGACACATAATATAATATTTGACAGTCCCATTTGAGTTTGCAGCTGTGTAGTTGCCCAGACTCCTTTTAGTGACAGCACTTAGAGTTACAGTTAACTGTTGCCTTATTTATAGTATCCTTCTGAGGAGGAGCACTTGGTCAAAATGACACACAATATTGGCTAAAGGTGTAATATAAAACAGGAAAAACCCAGTTCGACTACCAGCCTTGAGCCCTCTTGAACAACATGGAGGTGACTTACACAGACGTTCTTGTTTATTTAGCCTCCAGCGAGAAAATTACAGGAAATGTTTGTGATGAGCAGCCAGTGTTTATGTTGCTTTTATTTTGGCCTTCACCTTCTGGTCAACACTAACTTTGTCCTCTAAAATGTAATTGCATTTGAAAATACTGTATGATGACTAAATATTTCTAGGCCACATTTTCAGGTTATTTGGTGTGCTTTTCTACAAAACCACTCGTTCTTTTTGATATTCAACTTTGACACTTTTCTTTTGCTTTTATTTGGAGCTGTTTGAATAAAGAGGTTAAGAAATATATCTAATATGCAAAATAAATGGCAGGTCTTTCCAAAGAGCATTGAAGAGAAATCAAAATGTCAATACAGGGATTGTAAAATATGCAGACAAAACCTGTGCTTAGTTGTTAGTGTCAAGTGTTCACTGATAGACCAAATGCTCGCAGCACGATCCAGTCCTTTAGTATGAAAGTCATCTGTGATAAAATTTGAGACAGGAGCCTGAGGGACTGTGCTGATACTCAACCTTACTTTTTACAGAAAAGCCTGCAAGAAAGCTCTTTGAAGTCCATTCAGAAAATGAAGGAGGCTGAGAAGGAGCTTCGTTTTGCCATCAGATACATCAAGGTGAGTTTAATTATAGTGTTTATGTAGAATGTATCTAAAGTTTGATGCATCTGTGAGACATGAGAGGGAAAACTTGTCTGTAGCACTCCACAGAGGCAGCAGTGGAGGAGAGCGAGAGGATCTTTTCTAAGTTGATTCGCTCCATTGAGAAACAAAGCAGTGAAGTGAAGGAGCTGATCCGGGTCCAGGAGCGGGCGGCTGTCTGCCAGGCTGAAGAGCAGCTCGAGAGGGTCCAGAGGGAACTATCTGCACTGCAGCGGGCAGACTCTGAGTTAGAGAAGCTCTCTCACACTGAAGACCATGTCCACTTTATTAAGGTACCAGTAACGACCTCTTAAGGTACAAGACTCTTGTAGTTGTTTGTTATTCAAATACCATTCCTCTCATTTGGTTGCATTTGCAGAAGTCCAAGTCTCTTAATTTTCCTGTGAAGAATGTAGAGTTCCCCAGCACTGATGCTCTAACCTATTTGATGTATAAAAGCATGAGAGGAGCACTCGCCGACCTTAAGGACAATCTGGATGAAGCACTTAAAAGAGAATTCGACAGAATCTCAGATAAGGGTATGGCTCATTTTGGCCTTATGTGAAGTTAATTTACCTTTTGAAGCAAAGCACTATATTCACAATGGTGCCTTTCCTTCTAGTCATTTCACTGAAGGAAACCAGTACCAAGACTATATATGAAAAGGCTCAAGGTATGCAAGAATTGTCTTTAAAGTGTTGAAAATATCCTTTTTAAGATCACATCTTTGCACGTACTTTTTGTCCAACAGCATCAAAGGTTAAAGAGGTTGACATGCAGAAAGCAGAGCCCAAGATAAGACACGATTTTCTACAATGTAAGTAGAAGATATACATTTTGAAAATTAGTTGCAGCTAAGTAAAGGCTAAAGTCATGCCATTTTCCTGGATCCAGATTACAACAACCTAACCCTGGACCCAAACACGGCCAATCCCTTTCTGTGGTTCTCCGACGGTGGCCGAGGAGTCACGACTCTGCCCGACACCCAGCAGTACCCCGATCATCCAGACAGATTCACCAGCTGGGCCCAGGTGCTGTGTCGCGCTGGGATGGCCGGGCGGTGCTACTGGGAGGTAGAGTGGACCGGGAACGGAGGGGTATCCATCGGGGTCTGCTACAAAAGCATGAGCCGGAGCGGAGAAGGGAGCGAGTGCAAACTGGGACACAACGCCAAGTCCTGGAGCCTGGACTGCTCTTACTCAGCCTGTTCATTTCAGCACAATGAGGAAAGTGTGCCTATAGCCACGGATTGTTTCAGCAGAATAGGAGTGTATCTGGATTTCAGTGCTGGTATTTTGTCTTTCTATGGTGTTTCTGATACAATGGTTCTGCTTCACAAAGCTAAAGCAACATTCAGCCAGCCTCTTTATGCAGGCTTTTGGGTTGGTCTAGGCTCTACTTTGAAACTGTGCTCACATTAGTCATTTTCAGAACGCAGTATTTAAGTGGGATTGTTCCCTTTTCAGAATAGACCTCATTTTACTGTTAATTTTTGCATGTTACCTCATTCTTTGCAAGAACTTATTTTTGAAGTGGGAGTATCCATTTAAATTCTATTTTGTAATTTTATAACTGAAATGTGGACTTAGAAATTACACAGGACAAATAGTTATGCTCATTTCTTAGAAATTTAATAAGTCAAGAGCAGCAGGTGAGATATTAAATCTTGTTGAAGGCAGCTACATCCACACTCTGGACCTGCAGGAGAACCACAAGTTAATAGTTGGAAATATTTATTGTAATTTACACTCAACTTGGCGGTGAATGAATCAGAATGTATTAATAATGCTAATCCTTAATCCTCCCAGTGTACACCCTGGACAAGTTCATAATGTAGAGTAGAATCTGATCACTAAAAATAAACTAGATTTTGTTAGTAAATTAAAATGTAGCCCTTTGGCGGGAATACTGCAGATTGACAACTCCACTGACTTCTTGCCTACGGTAACCCAGCAGGGACAGTCTATTTCAGAAGATTTGAATCAATCCATTTAATTGATAAAGGTCTGGTCAGCTCTGGGCAGTTGTAACAAGACTGTAAACTAAAAGCTTTACTGGTTTTTCAAAGCTTTAAAAAGAAAGTCCTATTCTTAAATATGCAAGTGCAAATAATTTAAATAAAACTACTGATAGCTGTTCTGACTGACGCGTTTCATTTGGTTTAATTGTTTGTACTACTATATTTGACAGTGCCTCTTAACGTTGTACATTAGCTAAAAATGCCAATACTTACAAAGTCTTCAAACTTGGTTATCTCCTCTTCCAGAATATCTGTACCAACTTTATCATCTTCAACAACACAGTTGATCTGCAGTTTCTTGATCCCATAACCCACTGGAACAAGTTTGGACGCTCCCCACAGGAGTCCATCCATCTGTACTGTGCGCACACACTCCTCCAGCTTAGCCATGTCGGTCTCATCGTCCCACTACAAAGAGGGCAGAGACATTTATAGTAAAGCACATTTTTAGTATCTAAATAGATGTAATAAAATCTGTTAATACAATGACTGCACAGTTTAAATAAAATCTGATTACATACAGGCTTGACATCCAGCAGGATGGAAGACTTGGCAATGAGGGCTGGTTTCTTGGCCTTTTTAGCTGCATAGGCCGCAACACGCTCTTTCTTAATGCGTTCCGCCTCCTCGTCTTCTTCATCACTGCCGAACAAGTCAAAGTCATCATCATCATCTTCATCCTTAGCACCATTTTCCACCTTTGCCTTCTGGACTGGAGCAGCCTGCTGGACTTGTGCAGCCTGGAACAGAAAAGATAAAATGAGGTAAATTTTAAAAAGGACACTTCAAAAGCGTATTTAATGTGCAGATACTTTAGTACCTTGGCACATGGAACTGCAGCAGGGGTTTTTTCAAGCATAACCACTCTGGACTCCAACTTCTGTAGAGCCGCTCTCAAGTTTTCCACCACTAACGAAGCACACAACACAGTCAGAAATATGGACAGAAATAACACTGCTGCAACAAAACAGGCAAACATTTCTGGAGAAAGCCCATAAACACCTTTGTGCAGTGACTGGTTTTCAAGCTCCAAGCTCTTCATGCGTGAAATCAGCTCCTGGTCTCCTGCTGTGTTTGAGGATGACTGCAGAGAGACAAGAAAAATTAGATTTACTTTTTGACGAAACACATGCCAAGTAATTTCATATAAAACCAAACATGAAAGCAACTTAAAACAGTAGAAAGTGAAGTACAAACAGCTGAGCGTTCGTGACATCTGAGGGCTGTTGCTTGAAGCTGGTTGAACAAACTCAGATTTGCAGAGTAAGTTCATAGTTGATAAAACCAAACTAATCCAAACTGGGTAACTTTTGGTTCACCTGTTGCACAACGCTGGTTATAAACTTTCTTTCTCAACCCAAGTTTAAACCCTGAACCATTTATCACTGGGCGTGTCTGTGCTGTAAAGAGCCAATAGCAATGAACCTGGAGGAAAAAAGGTGTGGGGCTATTTCTGATGAAAAACATGGGTTTAAAGTTTTAAGACTGTAATTTTAATTGGCTCCCTCTGATGATAGACCAACTTTAAACTGACTTCTAGCAACAGGCCTCAGCTCACTGTTGAGCATACACTGACAAATAGTGACCAATATCAGCGCTAATCTTGTTACAGGCCGATATTTATTTTTATTCATCGGCCGGATGTGTAAAAAATCTCCAATGTGTAGAGCCTATTATTTTCTGTTGACTAGTTTGTGCTTGTGACACCGTAGAGCACCTCAAGGCAGCAGCGTTCCATTCTGGGCAAGCGCACTTTGCCAATGAGAGTAAGTTCAAGGCCGGAGCCATTGCCTTGTCTGCCGTCTGGACGTATTTTTCAGAGTCAAAAGTAGACAGTTGGGTGGAAATATGCAACGCATGCAATGGTGAAGTCATGTGAGAAGGATTCCACGTCAAGTCATTCAATACCACCAACTTGTTTGAAAACAACAAGCTAGCATTAGGAAGCGGTGATCCGTAACACATGAAGCAAGCCCTGCTAAAGAGAGCCCCACAACAAACCCTTAAGAAAAAGAAATTTAGAGATTCTGCAAAAAGCCAAATCAATAACCGAGAATAGAAATGACTGGAGGTACAATGTGATTGCACAGTCAAAAGTAAATGTGATAAATATTGACATCGGCCAATATAGGACACAGCAGCCAGCTAAATATCAGTATCGGCTGAAAAAATAAATAATGAACCAACCCTACTGACAACATTGTCACTATGACAAGGGTCGGCTCCGGGAGTGAAAATAGGGGATACGAATGGCAGATGGTGTGGATCTTGTAAATGGACTGAAAGGGCTTACGTTAGTGCTCATTACTGACAAAAAGTCAAATACCAGTTTAACCAGGATTTTAAATGAACTCTGGTTCCACACCTTATAGATTTTTCTGTTCATTTTGTTCCTTTGCGAGTCGATTTTGGCCGATTGCTGAATCCACAAAAAATAAAATTGCTTGATCAAATGTAAAAGAATACAATACAGTCTCATTTGTTGATTGTACTCAAGTGTTCATGATGTAGCAGCAGTGTTAAAAGATTTATAAACACATTTCAGACACATCCACCACAGCAGCCTGTCTCGGTCATGCAGCGCTCCCAGGCGTCAGCAACAAACCCGGTCTCACTTACATTTTTGTGCTGGCGTTTGGGCTTCCCCTTGGCCTGCTGAAGGGCTGTTTTCACCTGCACCCAGTGTCACAGGGTGGACAGGTACAGAACAAATGAGGAAAGGTGGATGAAGGAAAAAAAAAAAAAAAAAAGGGAGTAATGTTTGAAAGTGCTAGGTGTACAACAAATTAGCTGTTCACAATTGATATACATGTCCCATAAAAGTATTAATAATTGAAACATTGACTACCACTCATTAGGTCTTGCCTTGGCAATAGCTCTATACTCTTTTTTGGTAAAAACCCATCATGTACTGACAATTTTTGTAACTGCAAATGGTAAGTTTCCTTTTATTCAGAATATTACACTAAATTAGCATAACAAAAAAAATCTAAATTAATAAAACAACGAGCACTGGGACTTGCTCCAACTACGACACCATGATTGAGCACAGCCCTACCTCTAAGGGGGGTGCACCTACAGCTAAGTTATAGCACAGTACTCACTCTGTCTAGGGACGTCTGGATAGTCTGTCGGGATTTAGCAATTTCCTCTAGGATGGCACTAGCTTCTCTGTCCTAAAGGCATGTGTAAGTAAAGCAGTGATGAAGTGGGGAAAACAGGACAGCAAGCTTAAGACAACAAATGTACAACTTCTGGACCAATGCAAATGTAGTGCAGGTTAAAGAAAAGGAATAAAGATTATAGGAGTGCTACAGTTTGCATCCAAAAACACTTCCTTTACCATAACTGAGAAACAAAAAAGATTGGTGGATATTGGCGTACGTTATTTCAGACCTGAGAGCACACCTCTTCCCAGCAGTTGAGGACAGTCTGAGAGGCAGAGACAGCTGCCAAACCACCTGACTGCTCTCACTAGGATGACCCACTTCTAAATGTAGGTGCTTGAGTCACATGCGTACAGCTGCTCTGGCTTGTTGAGCTCTGTGATGGAGTGTGATGCAAGCAGCTCTTAAACCAACACCCCACTGACTGACAGGGCACCGAGCACACACTGACTAATGAGCATGAGCTGCTGTGTATAATGCCCACGGAGGGAAGGAAGGACACTAAAATATGGATTTGTTATAGTGATATCGGTTTAATGATGTTGACAAGACAAACTTTAAATTCTCAAAAGATTTGAAGCAATAAGACAAGTTAAGTGTGTTACCTGTGGTTGATGCTGTGTAGTGGGGCCACTGAACGCCTCATAGTAATGCTTCTCCGCTTCATCATATCGCTGTTTGTCGAACCAGATGTTCTCTGTGGCAAGGCACTGTAGTCCGCTCATGACGAAACTGAGAAGGAGTTAAAATAAAAAAATAAATAAATAAAAATATATATATAAAAATAAAAGTTTATTTTAAACAATGTTTTTTTTATATCAGTTTATCTATTGACAGCCACGACCAGATTTTTAGTGTTGCAGCCACAACAGTCAATGACAAGAAAGAAGCAACAGAACATAAACATCAATAATAAAATGATTTCTTTAAAAAAGGTTCACAGAATATACCACTCCATGCCTCAACAGTAAAATTCTCAGTATTGTCCAAATATTGTCTGTTACTTCTTGCCCATTAAAACACAGAAGCAAAAAAATAAATAAATAAAAAGTCAAGCTGACAAGACAATGTCGTCAATGTCTATTATAAAACTAAAGCCACACAAAGTCTGTCCCAGAACGAGAGGTGTCATACTTGTCCCGCTTGGGCTTGTTCTCCGTCTCAGAGAATCCCCTCTTCCTCGGTGCAGGGCCTCTGCTGCCTTTACCTCCCTGCTCGGTCTCAGATGAGGCGCGATGGCGACCCCTGTTCTCCTGCCGGTGTGGGGTACCAGAGGACTTGACAGTGGGAGGCTGGTGGTCTGCATTCTGCTCTTGGCCCCGTTTGGACCGGAAAGTCATGGGTCCTCTAAAGTTAGGGCTCCTTGGAGAAGACCCCAGTGGGCCATTGCCACTAGAAGTGCGCTGCCGCTGATAGTTACCCTCTGCTTTCTCAGAATTGCTGCGGTTGAACCAGATCTGCTCAGCCTGTAGTCCCTGAAGGATGGGACTTCGACCACAGGAGCCGCCTGCCTCCAAAGATAACTCCTCTTCAGGCCCTGAGCTCTCCGACTGGGACAGACGCGTGCGCATCCTCAGCCTGCCAAACTGCACGTTTTCTCCACTAATGATGCCCCTTTCCACAACATTGACGCTCCCCACAGGGGCGGCATGCTGAGCTGGCTGCTGAGGGTTTGGCTGAGACTGATCCATTTCACTGGTAACAGGCTCACTTCTCGACTCACTTGTGGTTTGAGGAAAGAAAAGAGGCAACAAAGGAAAATCTAGAGCTGTTAGATCAGTGTTAATGTCAGGTTAGATAAGCATTAGCTATCTCATGTGATGCCAATATGGTCTTTCAAGCAACAAGACAATGACTGATCAAATTTCTTCCACAAAATGTAGTAAAAAAACTGAGTTGCAAAAGATTTTAAAGAGTCATGGTAACCGGTCATTGATCAACCTCAAAAACCAAAAGCCAAAGCAAATAATGATAAAAGTGCATTGCACAAACAGCTGCTGAAAAGATATTGAATGTTTTATAGCATGTTAAATTAAGAAATTCAGTAACATTTTAAAAACAAAAAACATCAAGATACTGACAGAAGGTGTCTCTCACTGCAAAACACAACTAATCTAATTATTTTGTGCAAAACTTAGCATTTCCAAAAGCAACATACTAAAAATACAAACATTTCATGCAAAAATACATTTACAACACCAGATATTCAAATCAACCAAAAACAAGGCAAAAAAATAAAATAAAATAAAATAAATATATATACAACCTCCCCCAAATTACAGCCCATAAGTCTAAAAAACGGCATCTAGTGGGGGCTATATTAAATAGTTTGCCTATAGTAAGCATTACAATTATGATTAACGGCATCAGCTGTTGAGTTAGCAATAAATCAAAGCATATGTTAAAAGCATCAGCTGTAACACAACAAACACTTACCTTTAACTTTAGAAGCTTTAGATTCGCGTTCATAACAAAACCCAACAGAAACACGAGATATTATAAAATACACAGACAAAAAATAAATAAATACACAGTAGGAACGAAAAGCACATGAATCACAATCAATAATTTCAATTTCAATAAAAGTACATCAATACAGTCTGCCTTTAGTATTATACAGGCAGAGTCAGTGAAACGTTGATTAGTTTCATAGAAAAATATGTTTGACTAGTTTTTTCACACCAAGGGCTGACTTCAGTAAGTACCCGTCACAAGTTTTTGACAGCACCACCAACTCCACTTTGGCCACGTGGCTCGAGAAACTCATAATTCAACCATTTTGTTTGAGTTTTAATAACAATACACATTCGCACGTGGATAAAGAGGGATAAATTACACCTTTATTGCACTTACTTGTTGCTTTATTCGACGTTTTACTGCTCTACAGGAGTTGTCAGCGTGCTACCTCGTCTGTAATCCGACCAGGGAAGAGGACTGGCATTAAAGGGGCGCTGCTATTCTTCCGAGAATCACGGGTAGAAATTTTGATTTGTTTTCGTTAACTTTGACTTTATTTACACTTTTCTGAATATTTTGAAAATTAAAATCTAGAAACCTAAAATTAACAATAAGAACTGACGTATCCTAAAACGTTAAATAATTATACTGTTCATCTGAGTTGGTATGGTCCGGATTGGCTAAAAACTGCATTACCCAGAATACCTGCAAAAGAACAACCTTGCTTCCGATAAACCCAAAGTTGCTAAAACACGATTTTAAACCCCAACATATATATATCTATATCTATATATATATATATATATATATATATATATATATATATATATATATATATATATATATATAAAAAAATAAAACTTGCCAAACTGTTTAAAAACTGTTGGGTCACTATGACGACGGACTTTTAAATGAATACAAATTAACTACAATCCCTCTTTTTTCCAGCAGAGGGCAAACCTATCGAGTCGATATTAGAGCAACAAATGTGAATACTCCAGAGTCAGGCCAGTGGTTCTCAAACGTTTCCTTCATCACTATCTGTACAATGCATAGGTCAGTGTTAGCAACTGGACACCTTTTCTCCTATTAATAAAATCTGTCTATTGTTAAGCCAATTATAAAGTATCTTGGAATTAGAGTCTTGGAATTTATGTCTTCACCTTGAAAACTGTCCAGATGCTTTTACTTAAACCTTTTTGTCACATGGATATAGAGTAAATTAGCCTTGTTAACTTTCAATTTTGTGCTTCCTTTTTCAAACCTATTTTATGGAGGGAATAATTATATATTATTCTGATTATTTAAATCTTGTGAAAAACTGGGTAACAATGCAATGATCTCAGGGGTGACTAACCTTCGAGCATAACAGAATTGAAAGCTGCTATTAAAGAGGCAGTGTAAAGCCCAGTTGCAGTGCAAACAGCTAATATGTTTGAGAAAACCATTTGTCATCTACAGAGGTGACACACACACTGCCGTCCTGTTTGAAAACAACAAAACGTTTGAGAACGTTTTCAGGATAAGCTTGTGCTGCTGATCAATGCAACCTGATAACACGGTTTATCGAGAGCAGTTTTTACCAGACAGCTGGTGTGATTGTATAAACTGACCCCAGGGTGAAATGTATGCTACTATTCATCAAACATACAGTATTTATCAAGTCCATTTATGAATAGCTCATGAGTTTTCCATAGGGAGCCTGTACCTTTTGTAGCACTCTCATGCTCCACATTCACACAGCTGCACACAGTCCCACCTTGAAACGGCTTGACACGACCTCATTTCACTGACCACACACCAGCTCCAGTCATATATTCTCTCTCTCATGAACTGCGTACAAAGATAGCAAAATTTCCTTTTGGACACACAATTTTTCAAAGCGTTTTAATGTGTCAGTGCAGCGTCTTAACCTTAAAAAGAGCCTTTGAGACTAATCTACTGTATGTGTTCACTCGCCTTATAACAAGATCTATCACACTTTTTATATACAACCCATTGAAGGACATGAAAGGATGGCAACATACCACAAGGACACAAATGTAGTTTTATTGTACAAGACACTGTTTTCAGAGGCCACCAAACATCTCTGCACTTGATTACAACACTTCATTTAACTTGAGTAAGGTCAGTGGTTGCAACAAAAATTGGTGTCATTTCTTTGTAATTATATTGTATATTAAACAAACATGGTTAAAGGTGCAGTGTGTAACCCTTTGACATTGCAGATTGGATTTTGACACTTCATTACTGCCTGTGAGCACCTCTTGTAACCCTACAAGGACAGTCTGTGGAGCTAACCTGGTACAAATGGGTTAGAAGATGAATTTGCTTTAAAAAGATACAGTATATATTTAGTTACAACCCAAGTCTTAACTCACTCTCACTTTGTGAGACAATGCAACTTAAGTTATACCTGTTTAGACCGGTTTCTTGATACATGTTACACTGCAATTAGAGGCATTTTCAATCAAATTTAGAAAAAGGGGCCAACATGGTTTCAATGCAAAAAGATCCATGTGTGAGTCATTAGCATGTGTTTGTTTACATAGCCATCTGGCTAACTGTACTAGCTAATATTTCAAGCACATGCTCAGATCCATAAATGGATATGTCAACGACACTCTGACAAACAATATTATAATACTTATAAGGCAGAAATTTAGTTTAAAACAATTAAAATAAAATTGATAAAAACGGTCTTTCACACTTTTGCTCTTTTTAGGATAAACCTTTTGATACCAAACAGTGCTACATTAGTAGTATTTAGTATTAGTACATTATTTGATTGTAAAGAAACCGAGCCTAACTTTTAGCAGAGGGCACAGGGTCTTCTCTGTACAACTGGACTGTCAGCAGCAGCCATGTTTGTTTACCAGTAGAGACGTTTAAGACGCCAAGGTTGGAAGAAAGAACATGTCTTCTGAAACATAGGGTCATTTTTGTGTATTTAGCACAAATAGGACTCTAGGGTCTAGTGTTTTGGCCTGTTTTCTATGATGTACTGTATACTTATCGTGGTAAAGCACCTCACGTAGAAACAATATTTTAAACTATTTCTAGCAAATAAAACAAATGTCATGTTGTTAATTATATTTTTTATTTAGGATTTAGGTTTTATTGAGCTTTGACATGTGTCTTATTACATGTCTTATTTATGACTGATATTTTGAGACTCTATTAAATACAGTATTAAAAAAACAAATACAGGTTTGAGTGATACGTTCCAATTTGTTTAAATGTAAACTATAGCTCTTTACACAATGGACAATTTTATTCCTTATCAATGTTTTATTAGGTTTCCTGAGCAAAAAGGTTGTCACACATCCTGCTGGTACAAGACTAATAGTGATATAATAATAACCATCTCTATTACAGTTCTTAGAAGTAATGACTTTTTCCACAAGTAAATCCAATATGAGGTCAAAATTACAATTCATCAGTGAAATGTAATCAAACAGACAGCCGTCTTTTCTTTAAACACTGCCATTTAAAACTAGAGACGTGGAGCTTTAAAAGTAGTGTTTCTTTTTGAAGCAGTGGATGTAGATTTCTTTAAAAATCCACTGAGGCAACTTTTTCTCCAACAGTGCATTTATTTATATTGACGCAGAGTGGTCTATCGGTTGTGACCTGGAGGACTACATAAGGCTTTTGGTCTTCAGAGGTGTAATGGAAACAGCGGCAGTCTTTTGAAGTAAAAGAAGCTAACCTGGTAAGAATGACATGTATAGAAGGACTCCCGTGTCTTGTTGGTGAATGGTTCTTTGGGCTTGGTCTGTGAGGGTGAAGCAGAAAGGTGTACAGGTCCTTTTTTGTATTAACACTGATAATAATGGATCACAGTTAATTGTCATAAGCACTGTTTATTTATGATTCTGTTTATGCCCCGGTAAAAAGACGGACAATTCCGGGTGAGACCAAAACCAAATGAACCCAGTGAAAACAAAAAAAAATAGTTTTGGAAAGGAATTGTCATAATAATATGACTAAAATGGCACAAACAACTGTATGCTGCTTTCTGGTGAAATATGTTGATAGTAGTATGGAAATGTAAGTAGAAAATCTTTGTATTATTTTTCTTGCAAAGGCCATAGAAAAATCTAGAACTCAACAAATGCTTTTGTAGAGCCTTGTTTTCATTTCAGTTTTAATTTAACAATCCCAAAATGGTGGTAACTAAAAGGAGGACTTTAACACAGAAGAAGAAATCTACCTGGTATTTGTAAAGAACACTCATTCCAGAGGAAATTGTTTAGAATAGAGATGAATTTATTAGAATTATTAAAGTAAAAGTTTTTGTAGCCTAAAAACCAGACGGGATACTATTACTATAGTATATTACTATAACCCAGGTTGTAGTAATTTCAAGTCAGTCTGTTAAACATAGCATAGTTTAGATACTAAAAGCTATTATGCAGCCTTCATAGCAATATACATATCTTGACTTTGTTTTCCTTCTGGATACTGAGGTAACACTCCTCTCCCACCTCCAGCATAACAAATTAAGTGTAGCATATCATAAACTGGCAGGAAAAGACCAAAAACAATATTCTTCAGTAGCACAGCTCTCACAATGGAGATATTTATCATCTCAATGGGGCTTTCAGTTTACATTAAGGTTAGGAAAATAACTCAAACTGTGACAAATGATTCTTGCTTTACTAATTTTAATGACAACCCCACATTTTAAAAGATTGCTCTAACACAATTAATAGCTCATTCACAAATGTGGCTTATGTGGGAGTTATGTTGTGAATATGCTTTCGTTCTGTGGCTCAGTAATGCATTATTTGTCTATATTACTGCATTATCCATCTATTTGATACACCACACTGAGCACTTATATTGATTTGATTAACCCAGCAACCCCACCCAATAACTGCATGCTCATATAAGATAATGCTTACTCTGTGCGTATAACTGATCCCATATGAACACTAAAAATGAACCCTGTAGACGATCTGAGTTAAATGTGTAATTAATATCACACTAAACAAATGCATTCATAATGGAGGACACTTGGACCATATCAGCTGGGTTTTATTTACATATGGTTTTATTTGCATATGGAGACAATACAGACTGGTCCTCTCTTAACAGTGGATCTGAATGGACTCGAGGATTCATTCAACACTCGCGGATGCAGAGAGAGAGAGGAAGAGAGGGAGGGAAGGAAGGAGGGGTGACACGAAGTTTGCTGCTCGTACACACAGAGGGAGAGAGAGAGAGAGAGACCGAGGCGAGGATCCATCTATTTTAGGTTTTGACTGAGTGAACCCCCAGAGCGCAGCGGCAGACGAGTCGTTCCGAGCCTCACAGGACGCGAAGTAACCTTCAAACTGGATTTACGCACACGCCACAAGGCACGTTAGAAGATGGACATCGAGAAGAAACGCCAGGAAAAATGCATATTCCTCCTTTTATCTCTTCACCTGTGCTACAGACCGATGGTATGTGCGTTTTAACATTTCACACATACCCTACAATTTTGATTAAGAAAGTTGTGTCTAGGGGAAATCTGACTAGTATGGGAGTTTTGGGGGGTTATGTGCTTTATAAATCATATTTGCTTTTGGCTCTTTAGCGCACAACATTACAAGACTGTCACAAAAAAAATGTGATTTAAAGACCAGCGACCTGCATCACCGCTGTTTATCTGTTCTCATCTAACACAGCGAGCAGAAAACAAGCAGAGAAGAAAAAACGCGTTTGATGTATTTCCATTTGGGACACTTTCTTATAATGATTCTCTTTGCGAAATAGGCCTAAATTAGTGATAAAAGTTTTGGGCTTTTATTCTCTTTGAGCGCTCTGTTGTGGACAATACGCCGTTTTACGCACTGCATATGTGAACCTTTTTGTGTTTTTTTATTTGTTTTATACCGGACATCTTAATGAAGTAGTTTGTTCGCAGGCTGATGCGATTCATCCGGACTGCGCCATCATCTCGCAGCACCTGAGGGCATGGGAGGTTTGTAACCAGACGAGGAGGAGCGAGGCGCAAAACCCGAGCCAGCAAAACAGTGAGTTTAACAAGAGTGAGTGATGTGTGGCGATGCTCCGTGACTGCGCACACCTAACGCACAAAGCCTATGCCTATGCACGAGCATCACGGAGCCCAGGTTTGTCACACGTCGAAATTTCATCCAACTTTTAATGGGTTCCCAATTAACAGCACAGAGCTTTGGAGAAATAATGTTTGCTTCCGCGTGGTGCTGCTTTATTGGCGTTTAATTATAATGACCTTGTGATAGGCTAAACACCATCGAGTCAATTTTCCCATAACGTGTCTTCAGAATTTGATATCTAAGAGCTCAAGGTGACACTGTGAAATTGCTTGTTGTTGAACATACAGTATATTCAGGAGGGAAATCTCTGTAATATTACACAAAAATGTTCTGCCTAAATATAAACTGTAACTAAATCAGGCAACAATGTTTGTTTATGTTTAAAATATCTAGCCCCACAATCATTTGGATATTTCCTTGGAAAAATACATGGACAGGGGCAAGCTATTATCTCTCAATAACATTTATAATGCCAGAACTTGTCAGACACAACACAACTCTTTACACTAGTACGTAGTATGTTTGCTGAGATGACATCCCATCTGGGTTTGTAACAGTGCAGGGGCAGTTACCAGTTTACACGAGTCTGGTACAAAAAGAGCCCCTTTGTTGGTTTTTGTTTTGGTCTCACTGTTTGTGAGGGATTTTATGAATAATGTCAGTATTTGCACTCGAACGCTGTCCATCCAGTGACTTGGATTTTCTGTGTATTATTATTCGCTGTTCATTGAACCAAATACTAGTTAGTCCTGCAATTAATACATTTCCTGGGTTAATTAATAAATTGAACATCCTGTTGCCATGCATGATGCCAGGTGTTTTATCAACAGCATGCCCTTCCCTTTGAGTGATTTTCATTTGGGCAGTGCATCCTTCTCAGCTGACTCTTTGGCTTGATTTTGATCTAATGAAGTGACTTCAAGAGACTTTTGATTCAACCACATTGAATGTAGAAAATGCCTGATGTAACCATGTGTAGTTCATGCAGTGCAGTGTAAATACTCATTTCACGTGCGTCTGACAATAATTATCATTTACTGTTGTTTTTGCTCCAAATAAATCCCTCAGTACATTCCACAACTGTTGGGCATTTAGTCATAAACAATATGTGAAATGTTCCCATTACATTTTTACAAGAAGTGTACAAGATGTTTACCTGTACTTCAAACCCATGTCACTCAAATCTGTCTTCCACATAAAAGCAGTGAAAACTTCTTTCATGTGTGTCGTCTGTCAATGGCCAAAAGCTTTGGTGAACTGGCCCCTTGGACTCAGGTTTGTCACATGTGATCGTGTGTCACTCAAAGACAAGTCACATCAGCATCAAAATGATTATGTAAAGCCAAAGGCTATGGCCTTGGTCTGAGTTTGAATCATCTTCAATAAATGAACTGGTTTCTCATGGTGTTTCTGTCTAATATATAATTGTCCCATCACAATAACACATCATTTTTTATTTTATTGACATATGTCATCCGCTGTCGAGACAGAAAAAAATAATGATGAATTAAATCAATGCCAGAAATGTAACCGAGTGTGTACAGTGCAGAGGTATGTGACCTCTAGAGTGAAATTAAGTGGTTGATATGGTTTGTATGTTATTTAGAGACATGCTCCAGTGTCAGCTTAATTAATTATATATATATATATATATATATATATATATATATATATATATATATATATATAATATATATATATATATATATATATATATATATATATATATATATATATATATATTATATATTATATATATTATTATATATATATATATATATATATATATATATATATATATATATATATATATATATATATATTATATATTATATATATTATTATATATATTATAATAATATTTACATTGCACCTTTTACATACTTGGTGAGTTCTCACAATGTGACTCGTTAGCTAATGGACATAGTGACTCCCAAAGAAACATTGTGTCTTTAAAACCATCCCAACTAGCTCTGAATGACACTTCTTTGACAACTCCCATCTGTCCAGATGATGAACTTGAACCTTTGAGGACTAATTGGATCTTAATGATCCCTATTGAGCTCAGTGGCAGCACATCACCAGGGCACAAAGACATCTTGTTCTAGTCATTTTGCAGATAATGTAATTGTCTATGGAGAAAATATTTTTGTGCTTGTGTCCATTACTGAGATGCCAGCTGTGCACAGTCCTTTCGGGCCAAGTTAAATAAGTGTTTTTGACAGTATCGTAGCCAGGGTCTTTGGTTTTGCTTAAATTTAAGGTTTTAGTTTGTTTGCAAAGGAGGGCAATAGTACATTTACTCCATTAAATATACTTGTTTTTTATTCATTCATTTATTATTATATTTTTTTATTTTCTTCCGCTTGGGGGTCGCATGTGACTGGAGCCTATCCCAGAAACTTTGGGTCAGTTAGTCACAAGGCTGACCGGTTGTTTTTAAATACATTTTATTTGATAGAGACAGTATAGACAGACAGGAAACAGGAAACATGACATTGAGCATATGGCCCAAGCTGGAAAGGGTTGCTCTGGTATGTGGTATGCGCTCTTCCAATTAATGAATATATGGATTTCCTGACTCATACTTGAATGTATTATGTAACATTTCATCATACCAAGGCCTGTTGTGGTCAACTAGGTTCATTCATAAATTAATCTTTATTCAGCGCCTTTCTTCTGCAGCTCTGCGGGCACCCTGGCTGTGTCCACAAAGTCATTCTGGACGTCACGGCTAATCCTAAATGAGGTGACATTCAGACATCTGAGTGTAGCACTTCCTCTGGAGCTGACTGCTAAAAGGCCAAAGAATAAAAAGTTGTGCATCTTTGCTTATCTGAATATAGAAGAGTTGAAATGAACTGTTAGGCATTTGACACAACTGTTAATAATGGTTATCTGCCACAGCAGAAAATACCTGAAAACAATACAATTTTTACAATACCATTGCAGAGAATTTTCCCAACCATGGAGATGATTCAGTTTATCTTTCTGAGATGAATGTTTTTTCTGCACTTGTCTTTGTTGCATAGATAGTAGGAACATTTTTACCACTGTGGTTTCTTGGTATGAGTTCCTGCTGGTACAAATAAATGGAAACACAAAAAAATTTAATACACAGACTTTGTTAGAACTAATACTAACACCTGCAGCCTTTCAATTCAGAAAACATTTACAGCAACCCTTTCAAAGTTGCACTTATCATCACTGTTTTCTTCTTTAAATGACTAAGCACCTATTATTCCTCTGTGGAGGGATGAGCCATGGCCATCCGTTGTGCTCCCTCCATTAAGATGTTGTTACTGGTGCATATGGCACACACAACTAACTTAATTTTCAACCATAGATTTTTTCAAGGATACTGTAGGGTCATGCCACTTTTTCACTTTACTAAGAGTTTTCATAATGTATATTTCACACAAACATGAGGACCAAAGACCGCTGTCCTATGGAAGATAAAACTAAACCTGAAGTGCCAACAGTTGTTCCACATTGTCATAGTAAATCTACTTCACTCCAGTGAAAGTCTAGTCATTTACGTAATATAGATCATTTCTGTCGCAATGTTGAAACTCTCAACATTGTGACCCCCTTTTTTGCTGTTTTTGCAGTTTGCCTAAAGCCACAGTTTCTCTTGGTTTGACTTCTAAGAAAGGTTAACCAGATTTTCAAATTGCAAAAGGCAAGGCAAGGCAAGGCAATTTTATTTATATAGCACAATTCATACACTGGGTAACTCAAAGTGCTTTACAGGAATAAAAGACAATTTACAAAACTGGGACATTCAAATTTTATATACACAAATCAAAGGACAACACCTTAATGGATATTCCTTAATGAAAAATGCTGACTGACTGCATTGAGTAACATTATTTATTATAATAACAGTTTTCACTGCTTTCTTGAAAGCAAACATGTGCTTTATTGTTCCTCAAGCTCGTTAGTAATGGCTAATGACAGACTGAAACAGTAAAGGCTGGAGAAGGACTCACACTTAAGCATGTAAATGGACCAATCAGAGTTGAGTTACAGACCTGTGGCACACTGTTGTTCTTTTCCAATTAGTTAATGTTGCTGTAACCATAGCAACTTTGTGAGTGACACACAGTCTTATGATTGGCATTGATGGTAAAAAAAGGGTTAGGGTTATAATAATCCAAATAATCCAATTACTACACTTAATGTAAATCTAACACAACTCACCATAATGTTGAGTCAGTGGGAGCCCTGGGCTTTTGTTGTGATTGTTGAATATTCTGCACTGACATTTATCCAGAATGCTGGGAGAGTTTGAAGTTGTCTTGAATTAATATAGTTTTCAGACCACAGTCATTTGTGATGTCAAGCAGTTGGTCTTCCTCGCGCACAAACAGGACCGATTCACCTCGGTGGTTTCACAAATGAGTTATGGATCCATTTATTCTGAGTTTGAGGGTCTTTTGTGGATTGGAAAAGTCTCATTTGATAGCCTTTAGCCACATACATATAACACAAAGCGGGTTTGGGCAGTCTGTGATTACCTGTTGAGATGAAGCCATAATTTAAGTAGGACTTGTGGTATTTTCTCTTAACTGCAGCTTTCTTTTTGTTGGAGGTGGTGGCGTCTGCCTGTCATCATTGGGCTTTTCCTTCTTAAAAAGAAGCACACTAGAGATGACAGTTTTTTGCTCATTTTAGCTCAGTTCAATGTGTTTGCTAAATTGGCAGCACACAGAGCTGTGAGTTAGTCAAGTGCACTCAAGTGTGGGAAAGATACTTCCGGCAGAAGTTTTCAAAAGAAAACACCCCCCACGGACCACTAGTGGGCTGCGGCCCGGAAGTTGGGGACACCTGCTCTAGTCCATGTTTCTTTTTTAAAGTCATCAGGTGTGTTTCTGAACCCAGGACCCACGTGCTGAGAATACACAAAAGCCAAAGAAATGTATTATATTGTCTAAACTATACCAAAGTGGGTCCCAAAAGTAAAAAATAAAAGATGAAAAAAGTGAGTATGACTATGGAGAGTAGGGCTATGGAGAGTAGGGCCACAGTAACCGAAGACAATTGGAGTTGGACTTAATTTCTGTCATCCTGGATCAACTTTGCCTTAAACAGATGTAAGGGTTAAAGCGTTTAGCTGTAAACTCATCTAAAGAGCCCAGAATTTGAACTATGCTCAGGAGGTTAAGACTTTCTTAAGTGGTGGTCCCAGCTGTCTGCAGACCGCGTGGTCCTGTTGCTTTATACAGCTGTGAACCCTGAGACTGAGGTCATACATTAAACTGGAAAAGCGGCCATGTTTCCTGGTTGGGGAACGACTTTTTGTCTTGTGGACTTCAGCTCTCCTGTGGTTTTGTTCGTGACAAATGGAAGGATCTCAGATGCTTTTTGTTCACAGACAAATGCTATTGATTTATTGGTTAATCACTGTAAGGACCGAGAACAAGGAGCAGAAATGAGCTGACTGTGCGAGGCACCCGTATGTGCCATAAGATGTTCAGCAGCTTGAAAAGAATGAGTTGAATGGATTTCGGTCTAGCATTTGTTCTTTGGGAGTAAAATTTAGAAAGGAGCATTAGGGTCAGACAATAATCCTGTCCCAGGGGCTACGAGGTGGAATCCATTAATAACGTCTTTGTCTGTTCTGTAGGAAAGCTGTTTTTTAGTTAAATCTGTCGGTGTTGTTGGACTTGACACCTTCGAAACGTGGCCTACTTTCCTGCTCGAGCGGTTTGAGGCACAGTCTGTCGAGAGCAGGATGACACTGATGCAATAGTGCTGTAGTGGTGATGACTGACCATTGATAATATATTATTAATAAACACTGTGTAAGTCTGGAATATATATATTTTATCTTTATGGCTTTAAAGTCTTACATCCCACTTCCTTTGTTTTGAAAACGTCTTCTCCAATAATATTTCCTCAAAAGTTATATGTTCTGTATTTGTTTCAATGCTTTGCGTCCAAACCAGATGCTTGGAAGTCACATAACACATGTCACTGCTGCACTAAATAAGTTAAATACAGAGAATAAATTTCCACACGGAGATAATAAAGGGTGACTTAACTTAATTTTTGTGCCTTGCTGATTGTTGGACTAATTATAGTCTGAAAAAGTTTGTGTTTTTAATTTTAAATGTATTATTACCTTATAAAAAAGCAAAAAAAAACACACACATGAAACACGTTAGTCAGCCAGTGTAGCTAGTGATGCTAATACCACATTTATAATGAGAAGACCACATTTATTGTTGTTGCACTATTACACATTTTAAAATGCAACTTTTTTAAGTGGTGTAGTAAATAAAGTTAAAAGGGTTAAAATAAAAACAAGTCCTAATACACAGAAATAAAAAAGACACTGTATTCGAGTTGGACTGTACAAGTTTGACTACAGTTCTAATAGTATTTGGGTCTGCATGTGGCCCTCTCTTCTGCAACAAACTCATCATTCAGTGTCACTGGAACAAGCCTTTTGAACTTTAGAGCTGGACCCTGAGGGGCTTATTGAATTCAGCGGTTACATAGTTGCTCTTTACTTGGACATGATGTTGATCCGACCTTACAACCCGACAGATACAATTTATAAAGCAACACTTGAGCTGGAGTAATTTAATCAGGGTACTTAAGCCTTTCCTGTTCCCTGTAATACTGCTGACTTTCTGTACAAACAGGGATTTATTTTGTTTGTTCCTCATCCATCAAGTCTCACCGTCTCTGAAATGAAAAATATAATTAAGATGCTTCTAAAAAAATAAAATACATATTAACGCTCAAAATGTTTTTGTTAATCTCTCAGTACAAGAACCATCTGTGTTAACCCACTCTTGCCATGTGCCTTTTACTGAATGTTAATTAAAAAAGGAAACACAAAAATCGCACAATAAAACCCTCTAATCCCTGATACCAATTAGTGACAGTACAAACGCTCTACAGCTCTTCAACTTCAATAGTTACCTCTAAGTGTGAAACACACCCTGTATTTGCAGCCACTTTTAATCGTCTTATCCTCGAGATGCTCCTGACAGCAGCGGCTTGAAAAAGCATTGTTCCCAGTGTGTAATTAAGTCTGGTTTACTGTGGATGGAAACCAAAAACACTGAAGAAAAAGACATTATTTTTAATAGCCAGCTGTCTTAGCCTAAACATGGCCGCTCAATTGTGATCCCGCGTATAAAGCGTGTCAAGCTGGCGACAGGTGTTGACATTCTTCACAGCCACACGCATGAGCACATGTGTAATTAAAAACATTAACATTTGCTTCATTTCACTTGAGCGGCCACTAACAAGGCTAAAAGCAGAGGCACTGAGTTGTTATGTGCCCAGTGGTCAAACTGAGATGGCCCAGTGTCAGGGCGAAGTACAGTGGGAATATTCAGCCAAATTCTAATGGGACAGCTGCTTCCTCTGGGATCATTTAAAGAATAATCAATGAGACAAGGTGTTTTTTTTTCACAACGCAATGTGTCCAATTGAGTTCTGTCTTTGATTTAGTGCTGGATGAGAACACATTTACAGCAACACTTTGTAACTCTATGTGACTGAAAATAATTATAAAATATAGACTAAGCTAACCATGATGACCAGGCATGTACAAAGTCTGAGGTGAGATTTTATGCGGCCTCAGCTTCTGTGATAAAATACACACGTGGACAAAATTGTTGGTGCCCTTTGGTCAATGAAAGAAAACTCACAATGGTCACAGAAAAAACTTTCTGACAAAAGTAATAATAAATAAAAATTCTATGAATGTTAACTAATGAAAGTCAGACATTGCTTTTCAACCATGCTTCAACGGAATTATTTTAAAAAATAAACTCATGGAACAGGCCTAGACAAAATTGTTGGTACCCCTAACTTAATATTTTGTTGCACAACCTTTTGAGGCTATCACTGCAATCAGACGATTCCTGTAACTGTCAATGAAACTTCTGCACCTCTCAGCAGGTATTTTGGCCCACTCCTCATGAGCAAACTGCTCCAGTTGTTTCCGGTTTGAAGGGTGTCTTTTCCAGACGGCATGTTTCAGCTCAATAGGATTGAGGTCAGGGCTCATAGAAGGCCACTTTAGAATAGTCCAATGTTTTCCTCTTAACCATTCTTGGGTGTTTTTTGCTGTGTGTTTTGGGTCATTGTCCTGTTGCAAGACCCATGACCTGCGACTGAGACCAAGCTGTCTGATACTGGCCAGCACATTTCTCTCTAGAATCCCTTGATAGTCTTCAGATTTCATTGTACCCTGCACAGATTCAAGACACCTTGTGCCAGATGCAGCAAAGCAGCCCCAGAACATAACAGAGCCTCCTCCATGTTTGACAGTAGGGACAGTGTTCTTTTCTTGATATGCTTCATTTTTTCGTCAGAACATAGAGCTGATGTGCCTTGGCAAAAGTTCCATTTTTGTCTCATCTGTCCATAGGACATTCTCCCAGAAGTTTTGTGGCTTGTCAACATGTAGTTTGGCATATTCCAGTCTAGCTTTTTTATGATTTGTTTTCAACAATGGTGTCCTCCTTGGTTGTCTCCCATGTAGTCCACTTTGGCTCAAACAACGACGGATGGTGCGATCTGACACTGATGTTCCTTGAGCATGGAGTTCACCTTGGATCACTTTAGAAGTCTTTCTGGGCTCTTTTGTTACCATTCGGATTATCCGTCTCTTTGATTTGTCATCAATTTTTCTCCTGCGGCCACGTCCTGGGAGGTTGGCTACAGTCCCATGGATTTTAAATTTCTGAATAATATGTGCAACTGTAGTCACAGGAACATCTAGCTGCTTGGAGATAGTCTTATAGCCTTTACCTTTATCATGCTTGTTTATAATTTTCTTTCTATTCTCCTGCGACAACTCTTTCCTTGGCTTCCTCTGGTCCATGTTGAGTGTGGTACACACCATGTCACCAGACAACACAGTGACTACCTGAAGCCCTATAAATAGGCCCACTGTGATGCTAATTGGTGCACACACCTTGAATTAACATGTCCATTTGGTCACATTATTTACAGTCTTTTCTAGGGGTACCATCAATTTTGTCCAGGCCTGTTCCATGAGTTTATTTTTTAAAATAATTCAGTTGAAGCATGGTTGAAAAGCAATGTCTGACTTTCATTGGTTAACATTCATAGAATTTTTATTAGGCCCGAGCCGGTGATGACCGGGAGGGCCTATTGTTTTTGCTCGGATTATTTATTTATTTTTCTGCAAAATGATCCTAAATTTGACCCAGTGAACATGCACGAAAAGTCATTTTTATTGGTCCCAGACTTCAAGCTCGACGAAAAATTTATGTATTTGAAGTCCCCGAAAAAAGATTACAAAAAATGACTCAGTGGCGACCCCTAGAAAAGTCAAAATACATTGGGCCTATGGAAAGTGAAAGTAACTTTTTTCCAATGTAGAAATACAAAACTTGGTACATCCATAGGACACCTCAGGGCAAACAGAAAAGTTTATTACAGCCATACCGTAAACTCAACAGGAAATCTACTATGTTGGGTGGAATGCGTGACCACCTAAATCGCACCCCTTGTGCTAAAGGGTTTTCATCTAAACAGCTCCAAATTTGGTGAGTATCATCTAGACACGTGTGCCAAAAAATGTATCAATTTGTTTTTTGATACATTTGTGGCTGTGGTCGTAATGAGTCTGTGAAGAGGCAGCCATTTCTTTGGGAAATAAATGCCATTTCCCAATTGCCAGGATCCTTCCTTTAGAGGAGGCTCTTCCAGAGCCAAGGCTAGAGTCTTAGAAAACTCCTCAGAATCCTTTGGAACTTGTAACCTTGTACTTTTAGACAAGTTATATTTACATTTTGCCTTTTTAAACAGGGGGTGCAGCAATTCCTGAGTCATCTCAAATCTCCAGCCAGTACTTTGTTGTTCTCGCCTTAGCCCAAGCATAATCTATTATTTTCAAAGGTTCAGACAGCTCCCAGGAAAACCAGGGATTGTGGAGACCTTTAACTCTAAATTACAAGGTGGTGTAGCAGGCCCCAGCAGGAGCACAGGCCCGGTTATTTGATTTTACCGTGAAGTTTACGCTTTAAAGCAGAAAATGCGATCCCCCGAGTGCATGTTTCTACCTTGTTTATACCATGTTTGTACCAACCTTTTTGTCCACGTGTGTATGTTGTTTGTAGCCCCAGCATTAAGACTTAAAAATATTTCTGATCACATCCATCGAAAACCTGATCCAATCCATCTAAAGCAGGGGTGGGCAAAGAATAAAAAAGAGACAGTCTGCTTTTAGAGATTTTCCTCTTATCAAATGTGGCCCTTTTTATCAAAGACTTTGGACACCCTTCATGATGACCATTTTAAATCACACGGATGAATTGTGTTTTGCTGTGCCTTTTAATGTGCAATATAAATATGAACAGATATTAAAATACAGATGGTACTTTGGTTTTACCCAGTGACCATGTGATGATGTCCTGTCTAGTCCTGGCACAAAATGTATAACTTCATAGACACATAATGAATGAAAAATACAGCCATGGCTTTGGGGGCCTCTTCATGAAAAGCTGATCTGATTGTCCCACCTCCACAAGCCCTGTGCCTTTACCGTAACTGAACACAACAACACAGGAGTTAATCAACCACTATATGTACTATATGACTGTATTGCTGGACAAATGTGTAGTGACAGTGAGCTAGAAAAACATATCACACTGCAGATGTGTACAGTATATATTTTTTTCCTAGATATTTTATATAGATATAAAAAAAAAACAACAACAAATGACACACACTACAGTTTTCAAAAATGTGTGTGTCAAGCGTGGCAGGGTGCCAATTAAAATGTAAAAAAGAATGACACCAATTAGTTAATTAATTCATAAGCTATTGGGCAGTTTATATAGCACACAGTTAATGTCAATAGAGGAGGCTGTCTAAACAATTGACATTTACAGTGAAAAGGAGTGAACCCAGTTGTCAATGGTCAGCTTCACGCCTAATAGCATCAATACGTAGATTATTGCTGACAAAATACATTACCTTGCACTGATAGTAGCCACTTTTACTGTAAGTAAACCTTTATTTGCAGGATTACGCCGACAACGTAACAGTAAATGAGACAGCTCATCATTTCGGAAAATTAATGACGTATTAGGTGCATATTAGGTGCGCATGTATCATGTACCTTGTTGTCATGTGTTCCTTTTGCCCTAGATTAGATTAGATTAGATTGTTTATTTAGCCACATGACAATGCCGGTGGAATTTGTTAAGGGTTTGTGTGGTGCAGTGATATAACATCCCGCTTTCTTTCGATAGGACACAGCAGAACAGAACAAAAAGCAGAGTCACAAGCTTCAAAGACAGATATATTTAGGTTGCTCCATTGTAGTTAGTTATTATGGTTAACCAGACCATCTACAATTATTAATGGTCTTTTCGCAATTAAGATTAGCCGCTACCAACATCTATATGTACTATATGGCGCTATCATGTACTGCAGTTCCATAACTCTGACTTAAAATGGTAACTTCTGACTTTATTAACACAACAAATGCAGGAAAAACTCGTGAGACATAAGCAGAGGCTCTAAGGGCACACTTTATTAATCTGTGAGAAAGAAAACCCTTATGAATACAGCATCAGGACTCTTATAGCCTATGCACTTTCATGACTGAGTTCATAAATGCAAGGTTTCCTATTAATTATCGAGTCTGTGTAGTGTATGTGCTCATAAGGATGCCATAGAAGTTATAGTGACAAGTGAAAAAATGCATGTGCAACACTGAATAACAACTACATCGATGTGAGGAAGAATGCGAGGTGTTAAGGTCGAGGTTAATGTGAATGTGGCACATGTTTTTGTTGTTGGCTGCTGAATGTTTTTCTCGCTGTGCTGTGAAGTGTCCTTTTTCATCTCAGAGCTGTTCAGTCGACCGCAATATGACTCTAATACTCTTCTGATAAACCTTATTATGAATTGCTTCCTGCCTTTCAGTTTTCTGACTTCCCCCACTTCAGACTTTTAGTGGATCTACAAATTCTTCCCGGGAAGATTGTGGAGTCTGCCACATATCGCTCCTAAACTGTCTACAGTGGTTTAATAAATCTATCCATAAATATTTGATACTTTAATTTCACACTGCTAAGATTCTCTCAAACCAGTCAAGGAGAAAATCTATTAAGGAAAAAGCGGAATGCAATTTGTTTTGTGAGATAAGGACCTTGCCATTCTTGTAATGACAAAGCAGTTACAGTGCTTTGAATGATATACATCCGGTTCTGAGACGATATCCACCATAACAAGAATGCTACATGCCTGATTTCACTCTTGGGCTAAAGTGCACCTTAGTAGCTTTTGAGAAAGCACTTGACAAAATGACACGAGCAGAAAGTGCATTCCTCCTCAGTCCCACTGGCCGCGTCTGGAACATCATCTTGACTCTGACAGAAAAGACTGAGTTACGTAAACCACCTGAATTCCTGCTCCGAAGTGAATTATTGCTCTCCATGGTGACAGACCACCATATTGAAAGATGGCTTTTGGAGATGACTGTAGGAGGAGTAAATAATATATTGGACGCAGTGGATTGGAACAAATGACATGGGGGGTGTGAGTGTTAATTACACACAGATCATCCTCCACTACTACTAAAGGTTCATTCACTCTGCAAAGAAATGTGGCCCAGATTTAAAACAAAAAACATCCAAGGCACTGGATAATTTGAAGAGCCTGTATTTCATTACAACAATAAAGTTAAAACATACTGCATCAATGGGTTTTAGTAATTATAGCATTAATCAGGATGAGGAGCTATATATATATTGTATTTCTGGTATTTTTGATTAATTTGGATTAGAAAAACAGGATTTTATATAAAAATTTGAAAAGGCATTAAAATATATGTTAACCCTGACAATTTTAATGTTTATCATTTAAAGTATAACAGCACAGACCAACACAAAACAACAAGAGCTCCTCAGAGAAACATCTGCAGTTGACCAAAATGCTTATATTGCTTGGAAACAGCATCAATAAATTAAATCAATTCCCTTTTTCTTTCTCCGGGTCTCTTCGTCCGGACAATCATTTTTTCAAAAATGCCAAATAAATCATTACCTAGAAAATGTCGGTGAAACATTTACAATTCATTGTAACTTGTGGCAAATATTACGGATGGTTTTAGGTCATTTTGTTCTTGCTTGTTTTGTAACATCCATTTTAATTATTTCTAAAGCAACTATTTGTGTTAAATTCCCAGTGACCATCACAATCATTGTCCAGTTTCTCCTAAGCTACCTGCTTTTAGCTTAGTAAACTCCCCACTGGAAGGGTCTCAGGACAAGTACGGCGGACACAACTCGAGTCGCTTTTCAAGCTTTATTTCTTACACATTTAAACATATAGCCATCTGCTGGCGCCCTAACCCAACGGCTATGCTAACACTAGCTTATCAGTACTTCTTTTTAGCTCGTTTTATGTCTATGTATGTTAGATAAATTGTTAGAAAGGTAGGTTGTAAACCTGCAACAAAACACAAACACAAACACCATAATGAACCAATGAATTTCACACCCATGTTAATTCCTAAGATGAACTACTAGTAATTCAATATTTAAACACTCACCGGCAAGGCGTACCTGTCCTGACTGATCACAAATGATAAATGACACCGCGACAAACAAGCATATATATATATAAATATTATAAATTTCAATATTTTATTCAGAATACAACATACGTAAATGGCATATCAAATGTTTAAACTGAGAAAATTTATAATTTTAAGGGAAAAATATGATTTTAAATTTCATGGCATCAAAACATCTCAAAAGTTGGGACAAGGCCAGGTTTACCACTGTGTGGCAACCCCTCTTCTTTTTAAAACAGTCTGCAAACGTCTGGAGACTGAGGAGACAAGTTGCTCAAGTTTAGGAATAAGAATGTTGTCCTATTCTTGTCTACAGGCTTCTAGTTGCTCAACTGTCTTAGGTTTACTTTGTTGCATCTTCCTCTTTATGATGCACCAAATGTTTTCGATTGTTGAAAGATCTGGTCATTTCAGAACCGGATGTGGTCTGGCATTGTCAGATGGGAGCATATGTTCTAGAACTTGGATATATCTTTCAACATTGATGGTGCCTTTCCAGATGTGTAAGCTGCCCATGCCACACGCACTCATGCAACCCCACACCATCAGAGATGCAGGCTTCTGAACTGAGCGCTTATAACAACTTGGGATGTCCCTGTCCTCTTTAGTCCGAATGACATGGCATTCCAGTTTTCAAAAAAACTTCAAATTTTGATTTGTCTGACCACAGAACAGTTTTCCACTTTGCTACAGTGATTTCCATTACAGTAGCATTCCTGTTTGTGATGCAGTGTGGTCTAAGGGCCCAAAGATCAGGGCATCCAGTCTGGTTTTCCGGCCTTAACCCTTACGCACAGAGATTGTTCCAGGTTTTCTGAATCGGATGATATTATGCACTGTAGATGATAACTTCAAACTCTTTGTAATTTTCTCTGAGAAACTCCTTTTTGATATTGCTACACTATTTTTTACTGCAGCATTGGGGAAATGCACATCTTGGCTCCTGAGAGACACTGCCACTCTGAGAGGCTCTTTTTATACTCAAGCATGTTGCCAATTGACCTAATAAGAAGCAAATTGGTCTTCCAGCTGTTCCTTATATGTACATTTAACTTATTGCTACCTGTACCAACTTTTTTGGAATGTGTAGCTCTCATGAAATCCAAAGCCAATATCTGGCATTACATTTCAAAATGTCTCACTTTCAACATTTGATATGTTATCTATGTTGTATTCTGAATAAAATATTGAAATTTGAAACTTCCACATCATTGCATTCTGTTTTTATTCACAATTTGTACAGTGTCCCAACTTTTTTGGAATTGGGTTTGTAAGTGCCTTCAAATTATTTTGCTTATATATCATGGAGGAGATCACAAGGAAATAAAGATTCATTGGACATGTCTTAAGATGAGATTATACTGCCATAACAAGGATATTAGACGTGATGTCTTATAGGCATAATATGGATTATTGAACACCCAGTGCTACTAATAAAGCACTTAACAATGATGTTGAGGTGAGTACATCTGTTTACATGTGTGGAGACAGATATGTTAACCTTACCACTCAGAAAAAAAAATAAATTGAATTGAATAAAAAAGGGCAATGTTTGTTTAATTTGTATTTATCTTCTAATGACAAGTCCGTGCTGAACTGCATTGTACTGCAGTTTTCATTGTCAAAGGGAGTTCTAACAAAACAAGCACACTGTTTAATCATCTGTTCTTTTGGGGCTAGGAGAGTGGTACAGATAAAAGAAGGAGTGTCAGTTGATGGCAATGGAGAAGGTTCATTCAGAAAGAAATGGGAATATTGGCAATAACGTCTTAAACAAGGCGTGAAAGAGGTCTGTTGTGCTGTTTGTCAAACACAGATGACAAACTCTTAATGTTTTCAAAGAGATGATAATAACTTACCACCTTATGATAGATATTCAAAACTTTTAACAATAAAGAAAATTGCGTGTGTGTCTTTAAAATGCACTAAGAAATCTTTCCTTAAAAAATGACTGCATCAACCATTATTATTTATTATTTATCACAGCAAAGTCAGATGTGACTTTTATAGCATAAGTAATGAAGTTGGCTATGGTCTACTGCTGACATATTTAATGACATGAAATTTTCCTTTTACCACAAGCCACTTTATAAAACCAGACAGTGCACACGGATGAGCAAACACATGTTTCACTGATCGCCTCGGTCTAAATCAGCCTCACAAGCATTGCGCCGAGTGAAGAGCTGGAGTCCTAATTTCACATGCAGCCACACTGTTTATTTTTCAGTCAGACATCACTCTAGGCCCCTTGAAACATTTTTTGTATGTTCCACCAAACTTCAAGTGCCCGAGGAGAGTTGTGTTTTTTTAATCCACAGCAGTTTTCTTTTGAAAAAAGAGTTTGACATTTAGTCAGACCCTCCTCTGCCTTTCCCATGTTGGCTTTTTATTCACTGCTGTTGACATTTACCTCATGTAAATTGAGAATGCTTTACATATTGGCAGCAGCACACACAATGGTTATCATCAAAGGAATTCCCAGTGACTCATATCATAGTGGACTATATTAATCAAAGCTGTCCCTCTTCATCCACAAATAAATCTATTTTAAGTGTCATTATTATCAATGCTCTGGGGACTGTACACGGGGCAAGATGGATGGCTCTGACAGGTCTGATGTTGTGCAAAAGCTTTTATCAGAGTCCATTTCCAGAAACATGACAAGACAAAGTCCACTGGCGCAGGACGATGGACTTTCAGGATTAATGGAAATTTCCCTTTTGTGCTTTCCCAAAATGAGGTTTGTGACAGGGGAATCGGGTCAGCCGTTAGAGCACATTTTCACTGATGAAAGCCTGACGCGGCTGAAGCAGATGTTAACAGGAAGTGTGGCGTCCTGGGAGTGAGTGTTAGACGGCAGGACACTTTTGAGTTTATACCTTCCAGCTGCCAGTGGTCGGAAGAGAAAGTGCAATAAGTCCTCTGCATTTAAAAAGAAATGACACGTTTATTTAGCTGCCTTTAGATTTTTATTACACCAGACATGTCTAAAGTCCTGCAGGAAAGCAGTAAGTTCTGTGTGTTAATTGTGAATAGACGACATGTCATTTACCACATAAGGCTTTAAATTAACCCGAGGCAGTGTTATGTATTGCCTAGAGTTTGTTCTTCATGGTTTCAAACTCTCCAAATGAAACAGAAATATGCTATTTTTA
The DNA here is from genome assembly GCA_024416835.2 of Perccottus glenii. NCBI lineage: Eukaryota > Metazoa > Chordata > Actinopteri > Gobiiformes > Odontobutidae > Perccottus > Perccottus glenii. Next base: position 21,075,879 of record CM044557.2, read on the forward strand.
TTTTTTATGTGTAAGTGGTTAGATTTAGACTTCCCATTTGAAGAAAGTACAATTGTTTGATCATTGAAAACTAAATTCACACTAAACAGTGCAAATGTCTTTATATTTATGGAACAGTAATCATCTGGAGGGACATTAACACTTTAACATTTTACAATTATAAAATCAGACTGTCTTTAAAAAAGTGTGACCCCCTGTATTACATCTGTATTCTTGTCTTGTTCTTGGGACTGGTCCTGGACATGAAGGTTTTAGGATTTTTAACCAAGACCAATCTTACTTTTTGGTCTTAGTAAACTTAGTCTGGCCCTACTATGGTCTTGTATCAGACTTAAGTTAAAATGATAGGCTATTTACTTTAGTCTCCACATGCTTTTATTAGAAATAGGGACGTTTTGAATGTTACACAAAGAGTATAGCAGCGAGATAAAAGGAAGGGTTGTAAATATTGCACTCAACAGGGAACCCTCGCTCTGTAACGATTCAGGTCTTTACGTAATAAGTCAATATCATGTAAAAAATACAGAACTATCTTGTAAAAACAACATAACACAAAATGCAAAGGCTTTTCTGTGTGAGTCTGCACGTCCTCCCTGTGCTGCTGTGCTTTTTCTTTGGGCACTCTCCACCGTCAAACACATGTATGTGTAGGTAAACCGGTGACTCTAAATGGTCCAAGGTGAATAAACATATGTTTGAAAGATTGTCGGTCTGTAAATATGCTCTTTGAATAAACTGGTTTTGTGCAGAGTGTACCCCGCCTAAAAACATCCGGGATAGTCTCCAGTCGCCTGCAACAAGTTATACTAACTTCCAATGAGGGATTTATCAGCAAAAAAGAGAATACCTGGGACATTCATTTCTAACTAAATGAATCATGCATCGTGTCTGTATATTTGTACGTTTCTCTACAGAGAGTCTAATACCAGAACACTCGACTGAGCTGCTGAAGAGATGCAGAACCTGCTACTTCTGTGATTACACAGAGTAAATTATGACAAGAACAAAAGGTTAAATGTGAGAAATTATGCAAACAATAAATTAAAGATTCACAGAAATCAGAAAAACAAAAAAAAACAAAAAAAAAAACTAATACTCAGCCTCTTCGCTTTTTTTTTTCTCATGTCATCTACATTTGACCTGACTGTATTGTAAAATTTATGTCAATAATATATTAAAATGTACTTTTTGGTGGTGATTTTATTGCTGAATATAACATAGCTATAAAATGCTGTAGAGTGACACTGAACTGTAACTCAGTACATTCATGTGAGAAATAGTGGAGAAGAAAGAATCTAGAACAATGATCTTAACTATTTGACCACCCCATCAACACAACTCTACATCATGACTTAAATGTGTATTGTATTGTACTTTTTATGAATTGAGAGATTTTGCAGCAGCACTTGTGTCTTTTAGTCTTTTGTTAGGTTTAAGTTGAAAAGTTTTAGAGGGAATTAGCACTGCCTTTCCTTTTACCACACACTTTACTAAATATAGTCCTGTATCTACAATAACTAGATGAAGTAAAACCGAATGATAATGGTGTGACATCCTTGTTATTTGGCATCCTGCTGTTCTGTCGGACTGTTTGTACTTTCATTGTTTTCCCCTGTTGTGAATCCAGCACAAGGGCAGGCCTCTCTCTTAAAGGTCATGTTAGATAATCATGCAAAGCTGGTCACAAAGTTCGACCTTAGTCAAGCCTCGGCTTCTCTCTTTGAGCTTTGGAAGTAAAGAATTATACAGCCCTGATGGGAAAAGTGTTCCTTCTGAACGTGGCCTTAAATTGAATTACTTATGTTATTAAGAGAAATCAAGAGAAAGCTTTAAATTAATTTATTTTTACACGTAATAATGAATCCTCACCTTTTCCTCTGCGACGAATGATCTCTGTGCACAGTGAAGAAGATGTATTGACCAATCATCTGCAATGGGCAAATGGGAAAGCCAGTGCACTGTAACTAATGTCCCACGATATTTTCAAAAAAGAATTGGTGATATTTATATCTGAGCCTTGTACGTTGTGTGTTTTATAGGATGTAGAACGGACTGGGACGGTATCAACTGCTGGCTGCGGGCTGAGGTTGGCCAAGTGGTCAACATTTCCTGCCATGAAGTCTTCCAGCATTTCACCAGCGATCAAGGTCGGTCTACATGTACACAGATATTTTTATCAACAAGTACTTTGTTAGTGCTCCAGAGGGGTTTTCCATGAAGGGTTTTCTGACTAAATCAGAGCTGTGTTACTGTTCCTTGTTTACTAAAATGAACTGTCCATTAAAAAAACAATTTATATTTAGCCAAATAAAAAATGACATTAATTATGGTTTGTATACATTATAGACTTTATTACATTTTCATATAAGATTAACAACGTTTCATATTTATGATGAAGTCAGGATTAAGTGGAGAAATTATTTACTTTCAGTGAGTATTTATATGTCCAAACAAGCCAACTTTGGCATATTAAATTATGACTCAATGAGTGGACTCTTAGGATAAAAACTGTCAAACACACAAATTAGAAGTAAGCTGCAAGCAACACTTTTCTGAGCAAGTCTTTAAATACTCCTCAAACCATTAAGCATCAGCAGTCATTAGGGACACCAGAAGAGAACATGACATTCTTTCATGTGAAAAGATAGAGAGGCTGGACAGTGGTTAAACCACTGGACCATGCCTCTTCATTTATAAGTTGTATGGTTGCATGCCACTTTTTTAATCCTATACAAAAGTGAGCATGCACAAATTAAGGTGTGAGCTCCCTGTATAGAAAAAGCTTGTCTTTGAGTTTTAGGTCACAATCTTAAAGCTGGTGTAGGTAACATTTGAGAAATACTAACACAGTTTTTATAGTCCATAATCTTCCAACTTTTGGTGTGTTTGTTTGCTTTGAGTTTATAATGTTGCTGTTCACAGACTGACCCACTGATGCACTTGTAAAGTTTATATAATACTCATAAATACAATCACATTTGGACAGTGGTTATCTTGACTGATCAGGATCCGTAAACTCTCTTATTTTGACACGGTGCTTTCTGGAAACTATTTGCCTGCATCCAGGAGCATTGGGGAAAACAATTGCTCCAGCAGAGATTTGAACCCCAGTCCCCCAGTCTCTAGCTGCGCCCTACTGAACAAACTCCACCACAGCTGATGCAAATGTGATTCTGTTCCTTTCTAAGTCTTTAGGTTTCAATCAAACTCAAGTCTCTGGGCTGAATATGTTAAGCTCCATTAGCCTGTAATTCAAGAGGCGGGCCTTCACACCTGTCAATCACCAACCCATTAATACAATGTATTAATACATGTTTAATACATACATGTTTGATACCAGCCGCCCCTAGAACATTGACTTTGCTCCATGTTGTTGACTTGTAACCAAGCAGGAAGACAAACTTGCCGACATGTGTGTGGGGAAATAGATGCTATAGGAATCTTATTTTGCACTTTAAGTAGAATTATCTTTCTCGGTTAATCTGCCATGCTAATGCAAGTTAGAGTCACTCCGATGAAGCAGGGTGCTATGAATTATTCATTTGTGTTGGTTGGCAACACTATATGCACTGGGAGATCTCTGGCAGAAGAAATGACATAAAATCTTGTCTGGAGAGTTCATGCATCACAGCCTGACATTTTCCGAGGCTTCTGGAGGGAAAAATGAATTCTGCCTCCCAGTGACACCAAGGATGCCCATAAAGAGGAGAAAGATATACTCACAGTACCTCCAGATGTAGTCAAGGCTTTGATTTAATGAGCAGCTTTACACCTTATTGTTTGACAGAGCACTGGGATAATGTACTGTAGAGTTAAAATGACTCTTTGTAACAGAGAAAAAGCAAACTATGTGTAGTATGTAAATAATGATTTTTTTTTAATACAACAATGAGGACAAAAACATGTTACAATTGTGTGAATGGGTCATTTGACTCCAACTTTGAGTCGAAAGGCAGACATTTTGTTTGTGTGGCTCTTGTCATTAGCCGAGGATCAAAATAAGGTCAGGACCATTAAGGTATTATGCCCTCCTCGTTACCTTTGAATGAAAACCATTGCTCATTACATGTCAGTCACATAACCACAAACTTTGCTTTTAGATGGCAGCCAGTACCATTTATCTGCTTCCTCCTGTTTGCTCAGCTTAAAGATATTTACGAATGTCTTTCTTCAAACAACACACTGAACAATGGACTAATGGCTGACCGCACCATGTGTACCTACTGTACTCGCCTCCTCATCCCTCCATTCAGATCAAAGAAGCTGTCCACGTCCAGCTGACAACCTTCCCCTGACACTGACTGTGTGGACGCAAAGCTACAAGTAAATGTCAGCAGTTGAGCACTGACAAGACAGCATCAGTTTTTCTGTCTGAACGCACTAATGGAGAGGAATGTTTGAGAGCAGGGGATGTCAGTGGAAACATATTAACAAGAATGTCTGGATGAAATGTTAAGAATGTCATTAAAGATTACTCTCTTTGAAACCAGGTAGTCTAATAATTGAGAATATGATGGAGTGGCCTCATTATTAAATCAGCAGAGCAGGGACTAAAATATGACCTTAATTGTAAGGGAATAGCATTATTTGTTATCTCAGCCTGAAACACAACTTTGATGAGTTAGAGCTGTTAGAGCCGATATGTGGCTCTTCCTGCAAATATTATTTCGATTATAAAGACTATAAAGACTAGGAGTTAGGCACTCTAGCAAGGAACTTCCCCAATATCACATTTAGTTCTATGGCAAGTGTCACATTATCAATTCTGCCAACATTCAGCAGCTTATATTTTGGGAGGAAACTATGGAGAAAAAAATAGTAATATTATGTTAATGTAACTAAATTAGTGTAATATAATATATTAATACAATTAGTAGTAGTAATATATTATATCATCTTTTTGTGAGTCAGCAACATCTTGTGTTTTCGCTGGATCTCTCCAGGTACTCCGGTTTCCTCCCACTGCTCAAAGACATGCATGTTTAGGTTCATTGGTAAATCTAAAGTATCCTTAGTAAATGAATGTGAGAGTGGATGGTTTCGGTCTCTAAGTGTCAGTTCAATTCAAATCACTTTATTTGTCCCCGAGGGGTCATTTTAAAGGGCATAGAAGCAGCTTAAAATAGACACAATCACAATCAATAGACAGAAGAAACACAACAAGACACAAAACCACAGACACAGCACAACATACAGCATCCAGAACACATACCAAACACATTATTAATAAATATATAAAGCCCTGCAATTAACTGGCCACTGTCCAGGGTGTACCCTGCCCGAGTTGTTGATATAGGCTCCAGTCACCTGCAACCTATAACGGGACTAAATGAAAATAAATAATTATAGATCATTACATGTTTGTACTGAAGGTCAGCCATAATATTATGACCCATGCAGATTTAATGGGTTTAAAAAGATGTACAGTATGTATAACTGACCAATGTCCAAAGTTGACTGAATGCTGTATTTTATATTATACCAATGTTAGTTTGAGCAGCTGCCACACAATAAAAACACAATGAAACCCCATTTCTGTTTTCCCTCAAGTATAAACTGTGGTATAAAGTTGTGTGGTATATATTTTCTCTGAGCCTACGCTATGAATATGCAAGCTATTGCAGCTACAACTGATTAGCTGTTGTTCGTGCTTTTTTGACAGTATTACTCAAAGTTGCCTACCCCGGCTTTAAGAGGACATATATAGATTTAACAGAATTATTCTCCCAAACCTTTAAAATCCTTGTTTCATATTGGTTTCCCCTAAAAACTGAATTTCAAACCAATTGTGACCACAGTTAACAATGTCATTGCTAATGTCAGTGTGTACACAGATCAGGATTTGGGCACAAATGCACTCTAACAACAGACTAGTTGCTGCAATAAATTCTTGTGTAATTGGATTCCTTGATGTGGATGTTTGCCCAGATTAAATCATTGAAGCCTAACCTGTGTGATGGTGTGGTTCAGGTTTTGTTTACAGGAACTGCACAGCTGATGGTTGGTCGGATCCGTACCCGCCCTACGAGGACGCCTGTGTGTTCAGCGAGGACCCCGAGCCGGAAACAGAGGTACACGTAACACTCCTTATGTTGATGAAATATGCGTCCTCTTTGTTTGCTCTTTTGTTGTTTTTATCAGACTTATTTTCACAGAGAATTAGCATAAAATAATGGGAGAAGTAGCAAAGATCTTATTTTGTAATTCTTTGAACATTTACATTAATTACTATTGAATATATTCTGTGGTCTGGCTTTGTTCTCTTTCCCGATTAGTCAGATGCAAAAACAAATTCAACAAAAGGCTAAATTTAATGACCAGGTCCTGTCTAATATCTTAAATACGGGCTATACTATGTATATTATAGACCATTTTTACTGTTTGCAAACTCCATGGGCAGCTAGCACATTTAGGCAATACAAGTGGCTGCAATGCATTTTCAACAGGGCCATTAACTCCAGCAGTAGTAAATAGTACTAAAAACGAGATGATATTTGCCAAATGTCAACTTTGTGTGTGGGTAGAGCATCACAACATTAGCAAGTTGCTTGATATCTAACTGTTATCCAAATAGGAACATTTAGTCTACAGCAGCTAAAGGCTAGAACAATAATTAACACCACATGGATCTTTTTAGGACCTGTGCTTCGTACTCAAAGACTATTAAACCGACCTCTGACTGATGAGGTTATAGCATTCACATGATGAAGTTTCAAAACCCACATTAAGGTAAAAAACACATCTGCATTATAGGCAGATAGATAGATTAGATAAAATAACACACAGTCTCGCTTGTCTTTATACAGAAATGGGAAATTCTTCTGCCTTTGTTGCTGTGTTAGCCGTGTATTTTTTTGATGACATTGCTAATGGAGATGTACAAAATACCTGTTTCATATCTCAACTGTGAACACAATCTATGACCTCTCTGTGGTCAATCTCATGTTATTTTCTCTCTTCACATGTTGGCTGTGTGCAGACGAGTTACCTCTCCACCTTCAGGCAGGTTTACACCGTGGGCTATGCTACCTCTCTCATTTCGCTCATAACAGCCATTGTGGTGTTCTCAGCCTTTAGGTAAGCCTACAGCAGTATCTACTCCGCTCACAAGCACAAGCACACGCGGACAATCACACAAGGGAAGCAAACAGGATGTCTTCTCAGCCGCTATTAGCTCAGTTAACAAATGAGGAGCCGTACTGACATGCATACTAAATGGTTCAGTGGTTTAATCATACATTCGGACCAGGATAATGACTCTTGCACTGGAGGAACAAAATAATCACCATAATAAAGAATAAAACTGTTGCCAAAATGACAATAAGATCCCATCTGAATGCCAAAATTCCCCAATTAGTGCATATTTTATTGTCATTTTATCCAAATTCTGCTTTACTTTTCACATTATGTTATGATGGGTTTACTAAAGATAAGTGTCATAGCTAATCCTTTCAGTAATATTGATTTTCTAAATATACTATAAATTTGATACAGAGAAAATACAGAATAAAATAAGATAAGAAAGAAAAAAATACAGCTGATCTCAGTTCTGTCTTTTTATTGAGGCTTACAGCAAAACCTGCCAATGCTGCAACAGCTGTAAATTACATTTGGTGACTACAGACCATTTATTCTTCTTTCATTATGGTCTAATGTGTTGAGAGTGTTGACTGAGAGACATACCGTGAAGCACAAAGGTCAATTTGGTTTGGTACTGTTCTCACAATCATTTTTTTCAGGTAAGAACTGTAACATTTAGCTTTTACACTACGTCAGTCCCAGTCTTAAAACACTATTAGTTCCTGCGCACGCATGACGTCAGATCAAGTCGGACACAAATCTAACCCTTGTGTGCTGATGACTTGTGATTTGTTTTACACAGGCCTGGCTCATTTCAAACCAGACAAATGATTTTGGAAATAAGGTCAATGCTTGGCTGAATCAGAACAAGTGAGAAAGTCTGACGCAATCCACTACTTAGGTTTTGCATCCCCTGTCGAGAAGAAAAAAGTCAAATGCATATTTGTTTCAAGGAGGTACAGTTTGGTAGATCCACACTTGGTTAAAATAATTTTTGGTGTATTTCTTTGTTGGACCTAAAAAAAATTGCACCATAAAAAAATTACATCACCACTTCAAAGGTTCAAAGGAACAATAAGCAAGATTAGAGAAGTAAACAAAGTGTCACTGGGCTCATAGTTTGGAAAAGGTGGAGATAAACACGGCAGTCAGCTGATTGGACGATGGATAATCTTCACTTGAGGAACATGCAAAGTTTTTCCCAACAACAAAGCTGGTTGCTGTTTCTGGTTTTAATCAGCATTTAACAAATATCGCTTCATGATTTTTATTATTTTATTTATTGTCACTGACATTATTGACACTGCATTAAACACAAGCAGTACCTGTGCCTCAAATATACATAAGGTCCCTAAATTATAGGCACAGATCTATGAACTTAATGTTCAGAAACTTTGGCGTTAACCAGAATCAACCTAATGTTTACTGCAGCAGCTGTAGCTCCAGCTTCTCGCTGCCATACACCAGGATTTATTCTATATAACATTCCCCACAGTGGAAACAAGGCTATTGTCTCTACCAACATTGTTTTAGCTCAACTAGGTTTGTGTGTCCAACCAATTTGGTCCCTTGTAGAAAATGCCACAGTGAACTCACAGACTATCATTTTTCATCCAGGTTTCAACTCATTGACAAATTCTGATAAAAACGTAACTAGACATTTGTTTGGATGGTCAAACATTAACAATTTCTAGCGCTTGTTTTATTGACCATTGTTTTTAAAGTCTATTTTTGGAAGATGTTTCATTATGACTCCTTGGATGTATTTTTTGTAACATTAGCGGCGCAGGGGCTCAGGTGGTAGAGCGGTTGTTCTATAACTGGAAGGTTATAGGCGTGTAAATGTGTGTGATTGTAGAGGTGTGTTTGGTGGTGGTCAGAGAAGGCTCTCTGTCTGTCCCAGGTGTGAATGTGTGTGAATTGGGTGAATGGAAGCATTATGTAAAGCACTTTGGGTGCCAGAGAAGGGTACAAAAATGTATTTTTGGAGACCTGACATACCAGTAATAGATCAAGTATCACAACATGGCTCCCAATCAGGCAAGTTTGTAGGGTTGAAAGTTAATCTATGCACATTTGAACTGAACCAGATTAATAATTGCTGTCTGTTTTAAAGTAAAACAACCAAACACCAAAGTGAGAACACATCTTGAATCAGAAATGCTCCATTTATCATTGCTCTGTTTCCAAAGCATTCATAAACAATGCCATTATTAGAGCTGACAAGTGAAAAGATAAATATAAAACTGGTTTTATTACACATTAAATAAACAGATAGTAAAAAAGATTTGTTATTGCCTGATATCATCCGCATGTTTATCAAAAAATGAATAATTCCGGGCAGCTTCATCCATTTCTTTTTGTCTTTAACTGACAAACATATTGAGCTAACAAGCGAATCAAGCTGAGCAAACACTACTCGCCTTGAATTAAACATGAGACAAACAGATGAGAAAACGCAATGGCCGTGAAAGAGCACGGTTATTATTAGCACTGTTTACGTGAAAACACAACATAAAAAAGGGAATTCCCAGGTCTTATTGCAGCTAATTGGCTATTGTCAAAACCTATGTCTTTATTGTCTCTTTTTTGTTGTTGCAGGAAATTCCGCTGCACAAGGAACTACATTCACATCAACCTGTTCGCCTCGTTCATCCTGAGAGCCAGCGCCGTTTTCATTAAAGACACGGTGCTGTTTGCTGACGAGACCTTGGACCACTGCTCGGTGTCCACGGTGAGCTCGTCAATTAGATGCTAATGTTAGCGCATTGGCTCCTTATTGAGTTAACAATGGAAACTTACAGGAAGAGGAGCAAACGGGGGAAAGACGGGGGAACAGCTGATGAATGGCACCTGTCAGGAAGCATGTCAGCAGAAGCCATTCATTAGGTCACATTGAAACCGATAACTACTTTACAGGCAACATTGTCAGTATAGGTGTGGTTTACAGTGGAAAACACAATCAATGTTGACTCCTTTGTGGCAAGATTTACAATGCTGTCTTTGTAAAGAAACACAGATTGTCACAGTTCTTCGTTGTACAAATAAAGAATAACTTGACGAGTATTTTGTTAAAGGGGATGTTAGGTTATTTATTTTCTTACAATATAATGTCAGCACAGCCTCATTTTAGAGAAGCAGGCAGGAGCAGTGACACAGACTGTGTGTTGTGTAGGATGGCTGCTTACTGGGCCAATGCAAACTCATTTTATTACAACTAACAAGGCTTCTGAAACTTCAAAAACTACTTTCGGTGCAAATCTGTGTTATATAGAAGGTGCAGTATTTACGTGTAATTTATTTCATCATAGGACTGACAGTACTTTTACAGAGTGGAACGGTTTATAAAAGGTAAAGTTAAACACTATAGTTTGTTGATTGAAGAATAGACAATAAATATTATATTATTATTATTATTATTATGAAGGACTTTGAAAATAAAAGACAGTATCATTATATTGGTACTACAGATTTACAGGTCACACATTTTCATCACATTTTATTTACAACATAATTCTGTTGAGTTTAGTTGTTTTTGTATATTTACAGAACCTTAAGGTATTTTCATTTCATTTAATGTTTTTTTTTTCTAGCATTTTAAAACATTGCAATGTTTGGAAAGATTTGCCTTAAAATGTAAAAAAAAGCAAATCAAACTGCAAATAATTCCATGCTCAGTGTGACAGATGCAAAAAGTAGCTCTTTAAAAACATAAGACTAGAAACAACGTCTCCAAAAAACATTGCAATGACACCTGTTTATGACTTAATCACACATAGTATCTGTAATCTGCAGTAATGGGTATTTGAATTGGGTGTAAAGATGTTGGGAAATTATCAAGAAATAATGCCAGTGTGTTTGAAAAGATTTGGAAAAGAGATAGAGATAATAGCAAAGTAGTGCTGTCACAAACCTAGTTGTTGCTAGCTAGTGATGCTAATGGTAATGTTTAATAGTGTCACTTAATCATAAACGTGGAATACATTTGTACAAAGAGAGTGTGATTAACAATTGATTCTCAGATGTCGTAAAACGTTCTGCCCTTGATACAATCACTCTTATGTTTTAGGGAAATTGAATACCTAATGGCAGGAGCAGGTCCTTCACTGTAAAATTTATTCTGGCAGTCAATTATCCTTTGTATTCTAAATTTGTTTTATTGATTGATAATGTACAGATGGACTTCAAATTCCAAATGTCAGTCTACAGGTTGTGGTTTTGTATCACCTCTTGTGTCCGGTCACGTAGGGGAAAAGCAAAAGCGGGAGATGCCTTTAAAGACCTTAAAGCAGATGCATTTGTAATCCACATATCAAAATGTGACACAATGGTCAACTTCCTTGAGTGGGAGCCTTTTATAATCAACTAAATGTGTCATAGCCTGTATATGTAGTAAAAATAATGATTTTTTTTATTGGTTTGGGATACGAGACAGAAAGGCTAGACTCATCTGATGCTGCAGGCTCAGGCTGGATCAATATGCAGCAAAGACGGTCCGTTGCCTGTTTGAAGAACTAAACCCACGCTTTGTTGTGTTTTATCTCTTCCAGACGGCGTGTAAGTCAGCCGTGGCCTTCTTTCAGTTCAGTATCCTGGCCAATTACTTCTGGCTGCTGGTGGAGGGCATGTACCTACAGACACTGCTGGCTTTGACCTTCGTGTCTCAGAAGAAGTACTTCTGGTGGTACATTCTGATTGGATGGGGTGAGTAGGGACATCACAGTAGCCGAAGTTCAGTTATGATATAGCTGAGAAAGGTAATGTAGCCAAGGTACAGTATGTGGAAATATACAAGGGACACCATAATACCATTTTTTTTTTTATCGTAATAAGCACTGGATAATTTAAAGCATACATAAATAAATTTTCAATAGCCTCTTTTATGCAAACCTTTGTTGTAAGATATTCTTGTTTTTCTGACATCCTGCCTCATCCTACAAAGGGGACAGTGCCAGCAGAGGGGGTTACTTTTTTATCCCTAAATGTGAGTTATTGACAAACCAGTGTTACAGGAACTCAACGGCGTATTAAATGTACACGTATGTAGAATAACAAATGGAAATATTTATCTTGTGACGGCAAACTTTGGACAATCACATTCCCTGGGCTCTGCAGTAAGAGAGCCTCCTATTGGTTGGTTGGTCTACACAAGTCTACACTACTCTAGCACTGGCTACGTGTACTTACACAGAGCAAAAGATGAAAATAAAACAAAACAACTGTAGTGATAGTTGTGTTGTGCTAGTGCGGACATAATTGTTGACACCAGAAGCCAGGCGACATTATTTTACTGAACGCGAGGACACAACATAAAAAGTGACAGGGGCTCACTTTTTTGCTGTGTGGGGCATAAATTGTGCACAAGGTTGACTAAGAGTTGATATTGGTCTGAGAAATTTCCACCAGTAGGACAGAAAGGAGCGTAAAAGAGACTGGTGAGTAAAGGCTCTAATGCTGAGGTCTGGTATCTGGACAACCCTAATAAAAAGAGAATGCTTAACATGAACAATGTGAAAAGCTAAACACAATGACACCAGAAATAAACCGGACTTTTTAACAGTTTTAGTCCTGGTCCCAATAAGGATTAACGTTAATGTGCTTTGAATAAAACAAATAATGCCCAATGTGGACAAATATAACAGTATCATGCAAGTAAGTTTAGTGAGTACAATTTATTAAAAACGTAAATGTAATGTTTTTCTTTTATGTGTCCCTCCTGTTCAAACAGCTGAGCATGAGCTTGCCTTTTGTTTTCCTGAGCCCTCTTTTAAAAGCGTGTCGCCTTTGTGTAGTCTCTATTCTATTCACATCCTATTGTGTCCTGTTTGCCGTATGCTTCCTCGTTAATCCTTTTCTGTTCGTGTTTCCAGTGTGTTGCTAAGCGGACGCCCACCACCTTGGTTTACCCCCACTGTTTTTGGTATTTTCATGAAATCTAAATTTGACGTGCTACAAGATTAAAAATGAAAGGCTGGAGGTATATGTTTTAACAAATACAGTAAAGTAAGGGGCAGTCCTGGTCCCAACAAGTCAGGTTCCAAAAGGAAACGGTCAACAGGAGTACAAATCATCCCAAAAAAGTAATCCACTACATTGGTAACTGGTTTGCTTTTCGTTTTGACAGTGTGGAACGGTTCATAAAAGCTAAAGTTAAACACTATAGGTTGTTGATTGAAGGATAGACAATAAGTATTAATTATTATTAAAGACATTAAACATAAAATACACTATTAGTAGATAGGTAACTACAGCAAAGGTCACAAATTTTTATCACATTTCATTTACTACATAATTCTGTTGAGTTATGTTCATTTTGTTTCGTTTCACAGTTTAAAAAGCTAACAAACTATTATTCATAGTGAGATTGAAACGCATACATTTTACACCTACACATAAACCTACCACCATTGAATAAGATCCATAAATGGGTATGAAAGTTTTAAAATAATAAATACTGTTTCTCTTTAATCAACTATCACTACATGGGATGGATGAGTCCTTATTGTCCTCCTTGTGGCAAAAATGAGAAGTGAACGATGAAGATAAAATGAAGCTAGCTTTTTCTTGTGATAACAGTCATATCCCAAGAAGAATAAAGTTAAATAATAAAGTTGGTACAGAGCTAAAAATTAAACTTTAATTAAAAATAGCTATATTTTGCATTAGAAATTTGTTTATTTATAAAATTCTTTCCACTTAGTCTCATTTATTTACTTGGGATACTTTAAATTCAACAACTGACCTATACACGCATGTCGTTTGCCGGCCCACGGTGTGACCCTAAAATGTAGGAAACTGGTGCAGCTTTCCGAATGTAAAATTCAGAGAACCAGTAATACACTGTAAATAATCTCCTTGATCTTTTGCAGCTGTATGCCTAAACCTCTTGCCTCTCACCCCACAGAGGAGGATTTACTCTCTTCTTTATTCTAATTTAAAATGCATCTACATCAACATTTCTATCCTAATAAAGGGTTAAGATAATAATTAAAAATTGTTATTGTTTTGAGGTAAACACATTGATCATTCAAGATTTTATAACATGATGTATGGTCATCCTATATTTAAGGTAAGGTAATAAATTGGAATTAAAAGTAAAGTGGCACCACCATTTCTAATGCTACACTTTCTTCAGTCTCTTCACTTGGTTTAGCTAACAGCCTGAGGGAGTTTGTAATAAGGAGATTAAACTAGATGTGGTGATGCATGGAAGTAAACCTCAGATATTAAACCCACGTGATTCTGAGCAAAGCTTCACCCCCTCTGTATTAGCCCTCTGTTATCTTCATTTAGGCAGAAAAGGCCCTTCAGAGATTTTTTCAGGCACTTGTGGTTCATGGTATTAAGTCACCAGCTGCTAAGACGCTTTGAATTTATTTAGCGTCTAAAGACAAGCAGCAAAGGTCAGAGGAAGAGTGATGCCGCGGCCAGTGACTGCGCAAATTGGAATTGGTTTATAAAAAGGAATTACCGTATAAGAAAAAAACAGGTCTCTTTCCTAATGAGAAACTAGAGTTGCTTTCTTCTTTGTCAAAGGTCAAGTTGTCTTGTCTTTACATCAATACATTAATAATTCAAACCATTGCACTGGGGGATACCACTTATTACTTCATTACAAAAAACATGGGCCGGGGACGTGAAAATGTAATCAACAAATCCGTGGAGAGACAGAAAGATGAAATTGAAGTAAAATTTGGTTGTCATTATTTCAATCATAAATTGTTTGCATGGATAAACTGTCCCGTCTCCTTTCTAAACTCAAAGGGACTATGCAAAGGAAAGTTGGCAGAAGTTACAATGTAGTAACATAAATTATTATTACTACATCTAATAAGGTAAAAAGTTAAGAAGCCATGAACCTATGTCCATGAGTCTATGTAGCTGGTGGTGCAAACTGTCACTAGAGAAACTAAATTATTACTCCATAGTTTGAGTCAGTCGTCTCCCTAATGGGGCATCATGACAATATATTGACCTGTATATCAAAACGAAAGACAAATGATGATGATTGGCCTCTCATTCACACAAGGACGCCATTCTTTCTTCCCAAAAAATGCTAACTTTTGAATCTGGAGGAGGTGGTATTGTTTCATTGCGGCTGCTGCTCCGCTCTGATGTAAACTGCAAAGCCAGATTCTTCTCTAAAAAACTTGGCGCTACATGTGTAAGCAACGTCTCTACAGAAGAGCCATACTAAAATCTGGTCTGGCATATGCACTACATCATTTGGGGAGTTTTGGATGGCTCCATGTGAACATATCATAACGTGGTTATGTGAACGTGAATCGGCAATGGCATGACTGTTGGGTTTTCCTGACCAGAGTTCACTTGTAAACAGGCTCTAAAAGATCTCAGGCAGCAGATTCCTCTTAAAGATCTAAAGAAAAACACAACATTAAATGCTCCCCAAATCTCGACGTGATCTGATCACTCCCAGCTCTTTGTGTGGTCTGAGTTTTCTGTGAAAAGCACTTCAAAAGTAAATTGTGTAATGATTAAAAATAGTTTCTCTGTACTGCTGCTGTAAATAAAACAGAACTTGACTACATTTTGATAAGAATAAAAAAAACAAAAGATAGACTGCTGTAGCAACTGAATGTCAAAAATAGTTTATTGAGATCTGCTTTAACATTGGTCTATAGTATATGTCGCTGTCGTACTGTTGCTGTAGTGTGTGCCTTTCACCTCAGGAGCAGCTGATTACATGACCTCCTGCAGAGGTAATAATAAATCATTAAAACACAAATGGCAGCTGGTGCTTGGATAAATCTTAAAATAAATATACGTGAGCTGTGTGTCTGTTGTTATATCTTGACAAGGAGCACTCTCCAAACAGTGCCTAGTGGAGCTGCTCAGTATCTCTGGATCCAGGCCGTCTTTGATGTGTCTTATCGTTTTCATTCCATTTTACTATCTCACCTCTTTTCTCTCCCACTTTCATCGTCTTTCTGTGTCTCAGCCAGAAAAATATGACACAGAAATAACAGTATAACAGTATATAGTATATATGTATGTCTTATTGGGCTTCATCATTGTTTGGAATTATATTATTTGACATAGATACATCTTAAATACTTTATTTTTTCTGTTCTGTGGCAGGCCTCCCGTCGACAGTGCTGATCCTTTGGGTGTTAACCCGGTTCTTCTTTGATGACAAAGGGTGAGACAGCATCTATTTGTATATCATAATTTTATATCATCATTCAACCTGCATTAAAGCAGAAAAATATTATTATATTTATCTCCCTTTCAAGCTCCTTTTTGATAATTTCACATTTTTTCAGTAATTTTTAACCAATAGCTTTTCTGTCTATGTCCCATTTTCCAAAAAGAGGTAAGGCAGAAAAAAACAACCCACAAAAAAAGGGCCACCGAAGTGTGCAATGTATAATATGCATGCTACACAAGGTTGTTTTGCAGAAAAGAGCATTAAACAACACAAAAACATGCTGTGGAAAAGTTTATTTTTTATCATTAGACACACTTTTACACTTGTGCAGAAATAACACTTGCTCACGAAAACAGAACAGGGCTTTGTGTCACGTGTACACTTAATCCTCCATGTATTGGATGAAAAATATGGCTGTTGTTTTAAATGTATGCTGATGCATGTTGTTAAAAGTCAAATGTTATTCTATGTTGCAGGAATGTGACCGGGAATGTTAAACAGTAATGACAATTCCTAGAAACGGAGTTGGTCAACACCCAACACCTTTTTCATTATTACTATTATTATATTACAACCATAACAGTGGATGAAATGGCATTTTGATGAACTCTTACACTAATGAACCATCTCCCTGGCTGGAGCTCCTACTGTCACTAATGGAAACGATGTTGTGTGTTGCAGATGTTGGGACGACACAGACAACTTTGCTATTTGGTGGATTATTAAAGGACCAATTACAGCCTCGTTGCTGGTGAGTGTGGAATGTGAATTAAAATATATTCACTAATACATTGTGTTTCACTTTCACTAGGGATGTAAAGAATTGACTCAACTCACAATTCAATTAGATTTACGATTCTGATCTCACAGTTGGATTTTGTCATGATTTTCTTTTATAAAATAAGTTGAGGGAAATTAGAGAGTAGAGTATTTTATTATATAAATATCAAATGTTCCCATATTTATTTCAAATACAGGCTAATGTTTGTCCATTTGTAAATTTATAAAGAAACATAAATAAAATCATTTACATACAATTGAATTTGCTTATAAGGCTTGGTACTTTGAATAAGTGGATATTAACAAAGTAACTTAAAATCCCCAATAAATCAGCCTCTGATGAATTTAGACCTTGTTAATTATATTGTGTTCAATAATTAGTTCTTATTAACTTAAGCTGAGACCCAAAACCACTTTAGATCAAACTTAATAATAAACAATAATGTGAATTTATTTTTAAGTTTTCAATACATTAAAATCACAGGGAAACTACTTTGCGTAAAGAGTGTCTCCTCTCTGTGTTTCTTCCAGATCAACATAGTCATCTTTGTTAATGTGATACGGATTTTGGTTCAAAAACTAAAATCTTCAGCCATGGCTGGAAACAACGACACTGGACATTTCATGTGAGTTATATAAAAATACATTTCCTGGTTTAAAAGGACAGTGTGCAGCTTATTTCTGCATAATCCCAAAGTTTGGGGCAAGTTTTATCACTATTAGAACGTCTTGACATCAATGTGAGAAAGTAACTTCTGAAATGAAAAGTGAATTGTAGTTAAGAGTTCTGCAGATTCCTGGGTTCTTTGGAATAACTACATCTCCCTTTTTAAAGTACTTGCTGTATGCGGAGAACGGTTTGTTTGTTTGTTTGTTTGTGGCAGCAGCTGTCCTCAGAGACATCCTGAGGCCAAGGAAAGTGAACTGGGACAAAGATCAAGAATCAAAAAGTACAGCCACCTGAGAGAGTTTGGTGGAATTTTTTCATTAGCAGCAAAACTGTTTGAAAACATTTGAGTCATAACATGAGGAATAATTTAAGCAGAGTGTGAGAACACAACCACAAAACACAGCTCCAAAGTAGTGTTAAAGTCAGAACCTCAAGAAAGAGTCATGATCTAGTCCTGAGTGTAACAAGACCAAGACTTTAAGGGATCAAAGCCAAGTCAGATCAAATATGACACACTGGAAGAAAAAACAGTGAAGTGTCTGGGAGAGGTTCGGGTTTGATGAAAGAGGTAGTTTTAAAATGATAGAGGTTTTTATCTAACCGCAAGAATTATGTTGACATCTGAACCAGTTTTGGTTTTGATTTAAAATACCAAGCTAAAGATGAGACTGAATTTAAGACCGAGACAAGACCGAGACTGTTCTCAACACCAAGTTTTACACTGACCAGGAGACTGCTTATGGGCTTTAGAGTGATTATATACAGTGTGTTAGACTTGTTGTGTGTAAACCTGTACTTTCTAAAGAATTGTCTTGGTTTTTCTTCAAATGTGGAAGTAATTGGTACCACATTAAACGATCCAAACTCAAACACAAAAACCTTAATTTACTAAATTCTGAAATGCAATACTTAATTCATGTTTTGAAAATATGACTTATGGCTTTCCTTTCCAAATATAGCCCTAAATACCATTACTTACAAACACAGTATATTCTACAATAAACAGTCCAGGCATTGCGTACATATTTTTGATTTTAAAATTGGTGTAATCTTTAAAATAGGATCCAATTATAATCCTATTTTTTCTTACCATAAGATGTTTTCAAAGCATAAGCAATGAGCGCATTTTCAGTAAAAACTCACATATGGCAAACATAGGCCGGATGTGTCACCGCACCAGGAACAGTAAACAGCTCTGTCATGAGCTTATCAGGACGGTTGTTAGGGAGAGCTATGCGTTCCGAATGCTTTCCACACAGTCTCAGCTGATTTGATGTTACTGCTCAGCTGTTGGTCCAGCCACTGATGAAATAGCCTCTGATTTTGAAGGACAAAAGAGGCACCTCAGACCAATCAGCTAATGTAAGTGTGAATTCATCACTGTGCCTCTAGCAAAGCTGCGTGACACTTTATGTACTGACTTTAAGAAGTATGATTAAAAATATCATTCGTACACTGTAAAATGTATGTTTCATTTTGAAGCCCACAGAGGAAGGCTGACCTTCAAAGTTATACTTGTAACACCAACGCAATCTGTATGTCCCGTTTTATCCTGATATTGCATTGTAGCACATCCGTTTTTTCTTTGAAGTCTGCCTCCAAGCAGCACTTACAGCACAAGTACGTTTCCTCAATTCAGTTTCATCAAAATAAAGAGAAAAAAAAGAACAACTCTGTTTGATGTACAGCACAAATTTATATTGAGTTTGCTGTACAGCTGGACCTAGAGGAGGATGCTCTCTATACGAGGAACATGACAAACTAAACAAGCAAAGAAGTATAGTAATGTTGCTGAGTTCATATTTTGAAGAGTTAATTAAAAACAGCTTGATACAGACAAGATAGCTTCCAGGACCAGTTAAATGGGTTACAGTGTGTGACCCTCCCTTGTTGTGGCAGCCATGAGTCCTCTTGCTAACGGAGCAGATACAGTTTTGCTCATATTTTAAACTTTTCTTGTAATTCTTTATGCAGAAGTGTTGGTGTTTACAGTAATTGTGAAATATTAAAATAGGATGAGTATAAATAGCAGCAGCAGAGCAAGTGCACGAGTTGTCACTCTTGGTTAGACAAGCATGATGTAAAATAAACATTGTTGTTTTGTGTCTATATTCAGTTGAGGGTGCACAAATAAAAAAAAAAAAGGAGCCATGCAACATCTTGCATCCTCATAGAACCTGGCCTGCCTTGGGTTATAATCTTAAATTTACTCCTAAAATATAGTGAGCTTTAGTTTAATTAGTGATGTAGTCCTCAAGACCGGTCTTGGTCTTGAAACCAGTCTGAAAACCATTTTGTAAAGGTTGTGGTCTCGTTTTGGTCTCAAACTCATTTTTACTTGGTCTTGTCTCAGTTTCGGATTTCAAGACCATCCAAGACCTCAAATGGCATATTTGTCTGTTCTTGGGATTTGGATGAAAACTTAAATTATTTGATATTCAATAAAAATCTTGTTATAACTCCAACCTCCAAAAGTGTAGACTTGGTCTAAGACTGGACTAACTCTGTCTCCTTCACAAAACACTAACCTCCATGAGTTTTGGCTTGGACTGTTTTGTTTTTATAACTGTTCCCTTGTCTCTATTACTTGTAGTGTTGACTTGGTTTTGACCTGCCACGGTCTTGGTCTTGACTTGGTCTCATCCTGCCATGGTCTTGGTCTCTCCATGGCTTGGACATCTCTGTCAGTGTGGTCTTATACAACACAAAATGTAACACAGCATTAATAAGGGATCATATAAATGACAAGCAACAGCAACAAAACAATTTCCTCGGTAAACATTGATCTTTCATAATTAGAGCTACTTTACACACAGTTTAAAACACTCAAGTTAGAAGTTATGAAATATTCATTGCAGGTTAACATTGTGAAGAAGGAGCAGAGAAACCCAAGTAAAACTTCAAACACACATCTTGTCATATTTGAGACAAGAAAGTGCTGTGTCTGAGAATCTTTCAGAATCTTTTGGGAGCCCTCAAATCTCAATTGTCAATGAACATTTATTCTTCAGACTCTGGGCTGGTGCAGTCTTGCTCAGCTGAATTAATTTAGAATGGGAGCGTGTAAAAATAGCACATTGATACTAGAAATAGATATGCACTGTGACGGGATTGTTCCACCAAGCTCCTCAATAAGCTCTTTCAAAAGCTTCACCTCTGTCTGGCAACTGTAATCTGCCTCAAACACATCTGGCGGTGTGACAAAAGACAGTGACAATCCTATTACGTGCTTCAAAGTTTGACCATTTCTTAACATCTTAAAGGAAAAGGACCGGACAAAGTAAAAAAAAACAAAAAACTTTTATGTACCTTAAATACATAGATAAAACAGACAGCTAACACGGCCTAATTAGCTTAGAAAATCTGTTTGTTGGTTTTCACAGGGTTTGTCATCCAGAAAAAATTGTCCAATTATAATCTGTCTTTCAGGGGCATGTTAACATCTTAATTTGAGAATGAGAGGGATTTATATTTCTCTTTGTCAGACTAATACTCCTTGATAATGCAAACAAACAAATGTAAAAAACTAAAAACAAACTGTTGAACACACATATTTCAATCACATTTTCTCTGGCTAAACATGTTTATTGGTTTATTTCTGTCGCATACATACAAAGGAAAAAGCGCTCAGTTTGTGCTATCAGCTCAGAAAGTGTTAACCTTGCTTTTTGAGAAAAGTAGCCTAGTTTATTTGATTTTAATTCAACAATTAAGCCAAGATCAATGTTTGCTCCTCTTTTTAACAAAGATGATGAGTGATATCAAATGAGTGCATGCATTAGTCTGACCTGGATTCAATAATTCAAAAAACTGAGACAAAGACAAAAGTCCAGTTAGACAGCTATAAGTTGCAGATATAAAATTAGTGATATAAAATCAGGTGACTACACAGGCAGCCAACAGTATTTGCTCTAGCTTCTGATTAGATAAAAGGGGACGGGATAACAGAAATGATATACAGTATGTTTCAAATCAGAGGGAAAGTGACAGATATGTTACTGATTAAACACTTATTAATGTGATGGACATTTAGATATAAAGCTATAGAAATATAGAACTATTTAATCCTTATTTTATCTTAAATATATCACTTGTTCAGACAACTACTGTTGTTGATTATCTGAAAAAACAGTGCCCATCCTCTGACATGTTCAAATGTAATATATAATATAAGATACTTGTTTGTATTGGTGTGCTGGCCAGAGGTTTGCTTTGTTTTTTTTCCAAATTTTCTGAGCTAATGTCACAACAATTAAAGTGTGACATTTAAATGTTATTTCCAAACTCATCTGAATGCAACACTTTGAGCACAACGCCTCCCAGTGTGTATTCTGACATTTCTGAATTCATTCCACTGATTGACCTAAAGATGGCCTCAAAGGTCACAAAAAAAAAAAAGATTTGACGTTTCATGTGAGATAAAACCTCGAAGTCCTCCTGGCATTTACTGCACTAATGAAGATGGTTAAATGTAATTAAAGCTGTGGGCCATCTGTACGTCCGACTGTATGTGTGGCCTTCATTAATATTCCTGTGTTGTTGGGGTTCCTCAGGAGGCTGGCCAAATCTACGCTGTTCCTTATCCCGCTGTTTGGAATGCACTACACTGTGTTTGCCTTCCTGCCTGAGACCACCGGAGTCGCTGCTAGGCTCTACATCGAACTCGGTCTGGGTTCTTTTCAGGTACGGCTCCACAAGAAAAGGCACAGTGGATTCATTTGAATGTGTCAAAGCCTCTTTGGTTATATTTTACAATAAATATTATGGATATGTCTTTATATTATCTCTCTTATGTATAAAAGTAAATAACATGCAATGATAAAATTATCCAGGCAACTCCTCATGGGTATATAGTGTTTATATGACTGACTTAAGAAGTATGCAAAGCAGCCCGCCTCGCTTTCTACCTCAAGATGAACGTGGACAGCCTGTAGAGTTGTAAATATGGTAAATACTTTGTGCTACATTGAACCAACCAGACTTAAATACAACCTTTATTTTTTCCTCAAAAAATTCCTGAATACAATATGTATTTTTTTTCTGACAAACAATATGACTTTATTGGCCAACTTTCAATGGCCTTTAACGTCGATTTTAAAACTGATCCGGTCTTTCAAAATAGGGTTTCTATTCTTTTTTCAACAATGACAACAACATTTTTACTCAATACAATGACAAATGCAAAAAACAAATACAAACCAGACTATGATGGGAGCTCGTTCTTAAAAGTACATTTTTTATTGTGGAATAGCAGCCTTGTGCAGAGGTTGATTAAAGTTATATGTCATTTTTTGTGGCTGTATGGAGTTTACCTGCAGTTGATGAATGTCACCAATTGTGCAGTTATAGTACAGCTTTCATTAGGCCTAAATGTGTGATTGAAAACATTGTGTTATGCTTTTAATAACCTTTATGTTATCACTTAATACGTTTATGAAATATAAATGTGTGGTAAACGGAGATAATTCAGTGTCACCACAATGTCTTTGGTTGCAGGGTTTTGTTGTGGCGCTGCTTTACTGCTTCATGAACGGAGAGGTACGTGAATAATCTTTATCTGTAATTAATCTGTAATTAAGTCAAACAATGTTGAATCCAGTTGTTAAAATCTTATTTGAAAGAGGGGCACATGTATAATATAAATATCCAAGTGGGCAACAGTCTGCAGATGTTTTAAAGTGTTGTATAAAAAGGTAAAGTTGTTGTTATCAAATAGAAAGATGGATATATGAAAACGTGAATTACCCAAATGAATACATTCCTACATGAGTCATTTCTCTTTGACAAAATTTCCAACACACTCCTTCCATGTTCAGTGTAATATTGAAATTTTGATCTCACCTTGGAGCGACTCACCGACACAGTGTTTTGAAAAGATGAATTGCATTTTGAACCTGCACGGTTTTCTTTGATATTACTGGCACCATAAATAATTCATTTTAGACACAGGCTGTAATAATCTTCCCTTCTGCTTTGACTGGCTTGACTTTGGTTGTGCTCTTGTACAGTTCTTATTGTACAGTTGGTGGCAGTGATGCTTAAAGGCATACTAGGCAGGGTTTCTATTAAAAATGTAAATTATCCTCACAGCATTGAAATCTGTTCTACTCATGCCTTCTAAAACAATGTGGAGGTAAAAGTATCACATATTTTCCTCCTTTGTTAACATGCACAGGGACATTGCTGAGTTTATTGCCCACAGCGTGAGGAAAAGTATGTTTATGTGATCAGCGTTTACTATAAAAATAAAAGTTTCACATGTGTTTCTTGACAGGTCCAAGCAGAGCTGCGGCGGTGGCTGTGGAAGTGTCACAATCAAAATCAGCTCACCCCAGCCAAGCGGAGTATCACTCAGATTACAATCCGAACCCGTGGGGAGCTCGTTGGACCACCATCTACCGGCAATGTCTCATCCGTGTGATTTTAATGTAAGACGGTGTTTTCTGAACGTGTCAAGCTCACTCTCAGACACAGATTCAAATCTTCCTGACAATATTCCAACATCATTTTGTGATGATGAAGGCTGCGACCATACACCATTTCTATCACGGAAACTGCAGAGAGCAAATAGGAAGAGCAACATTGGTGCTTAATTATTGAAGGACCCTGGACAAAGTCAGAGCTGGTCATGGACTCAAGTGGACAGCACTCATGTTTGTACGCCACCATCTTGATGATTTTAATGAGGTTATACTTAAGGAAATGCTAGGGATGTCTTAAGTTGCTTTAATCACACAAATCCATCTTGGCTCGCCCTGTTGTCTGAGCTGCACTGATCAGAGGTGATTATACTCTCACTTTAGGAGCTTGTGCGCCGTAATGCTAATGCAGTGTAGCCTATGTGGCATGAATGTATGAAAGTGCTATCATATTAGAGTGCTATCATAGAGTTATGAGGCCTGAGGAAAGGCCAACAAGTGCATGCAAGAAGAAAAAATAATACTGGGAAACCTCCATAATTATTGGCCACTGTTTACTGTGTCACACATTTTCTGTTGTTATCATGTCACAAACATAAATCACTAACAGAGATATTGCTGTTGACCTACACACACTTTGAAGGAAACACAAGACTTGCCATTACAAATGTGGAACTGAACAGTGGTGCTTGGTGGAAACAAGACTTTGAGCTTCTTTATGTTTCCTTTTAATACAGCTGCTATTTGTATCATTTGAAGAAAATTATTGAATGTTGCTAGAATTCATAATCAATGTAAAAGAGCAAGTGTGAATCAAATTGAGATCAGTATGAGTTCATTCATTTAAAGCTTTGAATGAACAACTCTTGGCACTAGAACAAAAGAATTACAAAAAGTAGTCTGTATATGCTTCTGGCGTAATCTTTCTAGAAACATTAGCCACAGATCATAATCGTCCGGCAGCTATCATAAAGTATTTTTGCTTTTTTCCCCAAAGCAACAGGAAGCTGCATATTAGATGGTAGAAAGACTGTTTTGTACTGTAGACATGTGTGCAATTACAATTAATTTTTGCAATTTATTTAAGCTTACAGCTTATTTATTTGCGTGAAAGTCAGAGCACTGAGTGAATTATTATTTTTTTGCACATATTGATGGTGTATTGTCGTTTAGATTTTTACAGTCCCTCCTTGAGATTGTTTACTACATCTTCAAAAACAACATAACCTAATCTGTTAACAATCTCATTATACTGTCGTTTCACTGCTGTACGTTCAAAAGCACAGGAATGAATGTAACCTTTGTGTTCTCTGATGAAATCCCTGAAAACAAAAAGATGGTAAGTAATATGCTTAGTGAATAAAGATGATTATTTCTGGATGTATTGAATTAATTTATAAAGAACAGTTTATTAAAAGTGCTATTTACTGAAACATGACTGGATGAAGATGTACAGAGTAATAGTGCCCCCTACCATCCATTAGAAGGCCTTATTTCTTTTTCTGTAATACCAATAATATCAAGCCATTTTTTATAGTGTTTTTTATTTTATAAGAATGGTTTTGCAATGGATTCTAGATTATCCATATGTGCTGTTTGTCAGGGTAGGTCAGAAGATACAGAGCACATAGATTACATTACATTTTATAATATATTGATCATTCCCTACAAACCACAATCACAGCGCTTGATGTTGAAAAGCATCATCTTCTGCCTCTGGCTCAAATGATACAGGGACAAGGCATACTCTATGACACATTTTACTGTAGGCATCCTGTGTTTATTTATTTTATTTTTATTTACTAAATATATAAAACCTGCAACTGAATATAAAGTTTATAGCTAATGGTAATTTACAACTCCTTTTCTACACTGCAATACACTATACATTTAATACACTATCAAAGTTTAAAACATTCACATTTCTTCAGACATTAACTGAAACACTCACCTACAGAAAATAATCACAATGTTTAAAAATGACTACAGGTTTGGTTTGTCTTTAATCACAACTTAAGTGTGGAAGAGAACATTTGGCGATCAAAAGTTAGTGCAGTGAGTGGTTGTATTAGCTTTTAATGGTTAACACAAAAATACAGTCAAGAACAGAAAGTCAGATTAAGTCAATGCCTTGTTTAAAGAATTTTGTCCAATTTTGTAAAATTAGGAAAAACTATTTATTTTTCTGTCTTTTAGGCCGGGACATTTATTCTGTAGCTATATAATACAGTTACACTGAGACTAATGCATCCTTTTTTATTTTTCTCTTGTCTCTGGGTATGCTCTGGACAAGGACACTGTCTTTTTTCCAAACAATGTCTATGTTTATTAGTTTAGAGTAGCTACACAGCATTTATGTCCCATTTGAGTTGAACAAACAGAAGGTCACATCCCCTTATGTATAGGTCTGTATGTTATTTAATTTTTTTCTGGGCTGCATGGCGGCATGGTGGGATGGATGAGTGGAGTCTGTTTGTCCTCACTGTCCTGTGGACAACTCTTTTGAGGTCTGGCCTCCTCCCACTGTACTTTATACATAAAGGTGAGTGTGTAATGTGTAGTTATGGAGTTAGCTGCAATAATTTCAGATGTTGAGATGTTGTATGAGAAAATAATAAATATCTGTGCTTATAGGCTAACGTTAAATGTTATATACATTTACGACTAGGTGAGAAAATGTTTATTTCATACTTTATTTTTGGTGAGAAATAGGTTGAATGAAATAAAGTAGTCAGTGTTAAACTTACCACAGATAGCTTTATTTTGCAGTCAAATGCACACAACCTGGGACATGAAGGTAGACACAACAATGCATGTTACACATAACACACTGTCACAGGTAGAACAAAAATTAAATGACACTATCTTTTTATATTAAGTTACCTATATCCTCATGAATGCTTATTTTTTTAACATGCATACTCAATAATACACACACTCTGACTTTCACACACACTAACTCACTGAAGTAGTGGCAAATCCCTTTACAGAGAGTGAACACTCCAAAAGCATGAATGTACAAAACACTGTCACAAACATTACAGTTTATCTTTAAGAGGTTCACCTGTGTGCCAAAATATACATATACAGATTATTGGATATACCGTATGCTCAAGTAAAGACATCATTTGTACACCATTGCAATTATTATAGCAGGCAACATTTAAGAGAAGCTGAGCAACAACAGTACATTCAAAATTCAATTGGCAATCAGTAGAACTTGCACACTCGCTCCACACTCGATAAAACGGGCTCAGCAGGCACCACTGCCGACAGAGGCATCAAAAACACAAAGATAGAGTTGTGTTCCTGTCTTGGATCAATTCACAGTTGGTTTCAACAAAAGTAGCTTTAAATATTGCACACAGGCCTATTGGAATCTTTTAAGTATGTTGTATGATTCATGGTAAAATCACAAAGAAATGATAAGCAATGTCAACAATGTGGCATACAAGTGCCTCTGTTCCCTTTTTACATATTTCATATACAAAATAATAAGCAAACAAATGTTTGAAATCATCTACTTCTCTTTAAAAGGTACAATAGGATGCAGGATTTTTTTTACAGATAATTAAATGGATCGTAACACAATGGGAGTCACTTTTATTTCACACAAAGGACCTCTACAAGGTGGAAGTAAAGATTATTTGTAAACCAACTGCCCTCTGCTTGGATCTCAACAAATAAATGCTCAATCAAGAAAATACAGTAGTATATTAAAGTATATTAAGTATATTAGAGGTGATCAAAATGTTCATTTAAAATAAACCAGGGTTTCTACTCTCCAATGAGCACAAAAAAAGATGACAGCACATTCACTTAGAAATCCTTCATACTACACCTTTAACCAGTGCCACAAAAATAATTCTTGTGACACTGCCATCTGGTGGTTGATAAATATACAGCACAGATATGTTCAGGTTTCCCATTCTCAGTCAGACAGTAACAGCTTTGACACATGGTCGTTTCCATCTGAGCCCTTTCAGCTCAGAGTGACAGCTGGTGATAGCACACATAAGCAGCAGCAGAGTGGTTGCACACTTTTTGTGTTTTATCAATAATTACACCAATGTGAAAAGAATATACCCTTTTTTATGCCTGGCTCCTGTCTTGTTATTTTCCTCCAAAGCAAACCAAGTAGATTCAGTAAAACATCATTATCTTTCTTGGCAACTTTGGACGCTTCTGAATGTAACTAAGACTTCCACGTATGGCAATAAATGCATGGCACTTTGACAAAAAAATTTATCAAATCCCACTTCTGTCATATAAATAGAGTTTATACATAAAAGCATATGTACACCAAGTCACTTTATGTGTTTTGCAGAAAATAAATACACTTCCTCTACTCATCAATTTACTGTAAAAAGACATTCTTTAATCTAATGTGACGAGAAATCCAGAGATAATAAATACTTTCTGTCTGTGTCACATTTTTGTCGTATTGAAATTACTATACTTTACCAAACGTTCTTTTAGCTTCACAGATGAAGAAACGCTGACAACAACAACAAAAAAAAGGAAAATTAGCAACACGATGCGATTGTCAAAAGCTGTCACATTAAAGCTCTTTGTGTCCACTGTTTCAAAACCTTTCAGTTTCTGAGCCTTAATGTGTTTGAACTGCACACGTTGAAAGGAAACGGCAACTGATTTGAAATATTACAATAAAAGTCAATACAGCAGCAGTTCGACACACACTGTACAAAAAAAAAACTGCAATTCTAACCACATCTAAAGTAATTCTAACCACAAAAGAACATAACTGAGCTAAGTACTTCTTCATTTACTGAAACTAATGTCATTCACAATGAAACACAGTACGACTGTACATTCTTTGAAGGAAATGGTGCCATCTTGTTATGTTGGTAGATTTGAAAGAAAAAGAGCTTTTACTGACAGACTAGGCACTTTGGATTATGAATGTAGAAGATGACTCACTTTGTTTTCCATTCTTCATTTACTTTTCCAAACATATAAATCATGGCACAGTTGTAGTAAAATCAAATGATTGACTTAATTTTAAAAGCATGTATGATCAATCTTCATCTTCTTCTGTTTATCATTTATATTGGCACTAAGTACTGGTAAATAGCTCAGATGTGGGCAGGATATTCTGGCTTGTCAGGTTATAGGATGAAATCTACAGATTTGGGCTCCAGTTCCTTTTTTGTTGAAAAGGTTATTACAATACTGTGTTATGTAAAACTCATAAATTAAAGACAAAAAGTTCTGATCTAGAGACTTAAAGTCACTATTTACAAAGTCCATGTCATTTCTCTTTTTTTATATATATATATATATCTTCTGACATACTCTGTACTTGCGGCTGATTGTAAAAAATGTCAAATTTGAGATGAAACAATTCAACAATGAGCATTTGTACAAGCGAAGGCGAATGTTTGGTTGAAATTCACTTTGGACTGTTGTAAGATCAGATCCAGTCAGGCAACCTGCATGGCACTTGAAGCACAATTATTTTACAAACCAACAGCCAATGTGACCCCCCAAATTTGATGTTCATTTTGGCAGCAACTTTCCACCTCCAGTTCCTTAATTAGAGCAAAGTAATTGAAATGTAAAAGATTAGCTTTGTAAAATTTGGCAGTTTAAAAAAAAAAATTGAAGTGCTTTATAATTTATTTCTGTTTTAACAGAAGATACCACAACTAGTCAAACGAAAAGCTAAAACTAGCTTTTCATTTTTTTAAAAGTGCAAGAAATTGATAAATCATTTTCCTAAAGTTTGAGGGGACACTTTGGTCTGCTGAAGTTGGTCTGGATGTGGCAGAGGAACGGCACCTTGACGGGGCTCGGGCCCATCAGACGCTCAGGTCGGCAGGCTGATGTTGGCGTTCTCCGCCAGAGGGCTCGACATTCGGATCTGGGAGCTGCTCTTGCTCAGGATGGACAGTTGAGTCCCGCCGTTCACTCCGCTGCTCGCCAATGAAGGGTGCCTCTGCTGCTTCAGGTCCACAGCAAAGTACCGGTTCACCGTCCAGCTGCGCCATTTCCTCTTGATCTCCGACTGCACCTTCAGGGAGAAACTTCACAAGGTCATTTTTAATGTACATTAAGCTGCACAGGCTCCATGAAGGTCACCTAATGATAAAATCAACACATAAACAGGCTATGCTCATTTAGCATTTGTATATTATTATGGATATTATGGAAATACAATACATCACAATTTTATTATCATTTATCATTACATCAATAAAATCTGCAAATTGGTCAAGTCATGTATCACAAACATTAATCATATTATTGCAAGATACTGTCCGACAAACAAGACATGTTTTGTTATTATTGTGCAGTGCAGCCCTAATGGCAAACTGTACACAGGTTTCTGCTGCTACAGAGTCTGGAAACATCTACACTAATGCAGAATAATGTGACTGTACTGTGGGTCTATAAGCACACCAGTATTATTACTTTTTAAGTGATCTTACAACTTTCTGTTATATCTCACTGTTCAAATGGTTGTCAAACTTCATAAAATAAAATGATTATGAACACAATGAACACACAAATGAGCAATGACTCTAGCATTCCCACTACTCAAGAGCTAAAGACAAACCAATAGAACTAATAAAAAACAATAATACCCTAAACAGAAGGTATTACAGTAGAATATGAACATTAGGGCAGCAGTATTACAAATCTATGCTTTATTTTATCAAAAAACACTTCTGTTTTATTAAATATAAAGTCTATATCATTTTATATTTTAATAAAACAATAGTTTTTTGATAAAATAAAATCTAAGTCAAATATTATTATTATTATTATATTCTTTTTTTTAATAAAGCTGGTAATCAAAATATGTCTCACTATTAGGCCCAAGAGCACATTCCCTCCTCTGCTTGACTGGGAAATGAACCTCACTTAACTGTAGAGGGCTCTATATGTGGTAGAAATTTTATGCCCAAAACTGTCTTTATATGACAATGCATCACTTTGTCACAGAGTTCTGAGTTAGTGAACATGTCAGTATTGTTGGAGTTGCTTTATATAATACAATATCTAAAAGCACATTATCTGTAGAACTCTTCATCTTCTGCATCATTATCACGTACAAACGTTTGAAAGAAAAAGTGTGTGTAAATGTGTGTATTAACAGGACAAAAGCTTACCTCTCCGTTCAGGAAACAGTACAGGACAGCAACAACAAAGCCCTGAGAGGAAAAGAGTGAATTCTTTTCATCTTTTTGAAAGGATGCATATAAGCAACAATCTCACAATTGGAAAAACATCACTGACAATGCTGCAGTTTTAAAAAACAGACCAAAAACTGATAGACATAATAATCTACATTACAATGTCTGGCAACAAATATGAAGCACTTGCTGGCTGAAGATGAGGAATATTTTAGTCATAATATCGTTTTTATAAATAGTATAGAACAAGTTTTTTGTGGAAGATATAATTGATTTGTGAGTTGGGCTGAACATTGCTGTATTTGTTATTAGGATTGCTATAAATTGCGATGTACTGAAGTGATGAAACAGTTATGATGAAATACAGTTTCCTGGATCGACACATTTGCTCTGTCAATACTGTTGACTGCACTCCAGCTTTGAACATGAAACTCACTGAAGCCTAAAGAGACAACACTAGCAGGGCTCCACAATATATCCCAGTGTTATAATTATTGTAGTATCAACAACTGCACTATTCATATCACAAAGAACTGCTTCTAGGGCGGTATGATGGTATTCTATTCATGTATGTACTCAGTGCATTCATGTAATACTCAGAAACTCTGGAAAGAGTTTAAAAATGCACATTAACGCCTGCTCAAGTCGTAACAACATGACATAATTTGATAATCAACATGACATGGAGGAAATCCTTTTTGTCTTAGCGTCCATGTTGCTTTTGACAGAGTTTCAATGACTTTCCAACTCTGATCGAGTTTCCAAGGACCACATGAATGCAACAAATGTGACAGATATTTACACTTCACATGACATCAGTGTAATCTAGTCCAAAGTAAAGTTATTCTTTATTTAGTCAGATTTAGTTTAGAATTTATTTGTTGTTAGATGTTGCAACCCATGTAGTTTTAACATAAGCAGGAGTTTAAAAAATGACTTAATAATTTGAAGAGGTTCTCTAATTTCCCTGACGTTGAGACTACTGTCGTCGTGACAACGGTAAGCGTGGTAGTTGAATGGGAGAAATACAATAATCTGACTGAAGTAAGGTCAACATGTTAATATTAAGATATAATACCAACCGCTGAAACTTCAAATGCACTGTTTAAGACATGATTTAAATCACGATTAAAACTCATCAGGAAACTGTTGGTTTCACAGGAGGCATCTGACGTAGCGATAAATATACATCAATACAAACAAAAAGCAACGTAATCTCTGTGTAAGGTTTCTAAACCCAACCAATATCTGTTTTTGCAATTTATTTCCTGCATTTGGTCCACAGGTCTGAGCACTTTCACACTACAAACGAACCAGACCTTGGTTCAGTTTGGTCCGGACCGAGGCCACCTCTTCTTGCTGGACCAAAGAGCAGCTGTTGGGTCCAAACCATGCTTTAATGGAGCTTTTACACCTAAAGATTTGGTTCAAACCAAAGGGGAAAGTCCAAAGGTCCGGACCGAACAGTGCAGGTGTGAAAGCGCCCTAAAGTACAAACTTGAAACTTTAGAATCAACAAAGTCCTCCTGGACGAGAAAACGTCATCCAACTACAAACTTTTGTCAATTTGTAACAAAAGAGCAGATGTGTCACAACAGGCTTAATTATCCCAGTACTTTGAGATAACCTGCACATTGTCTGATGTAATATATTGTTTAGCCCTAGTTTGTAGCTGTGTTAGTTACACAGTTACATTTTTACCTGGAAGGATCCCAGTCCCAGCTCAAAGACCAGCCTCTCCCTCTTGCTGACATCTTCAGGCGAGAAGGCGAACACAGTGTAGTGAATCCCAAAGAGAGGGATGAGCAGCAGAGTGGAGCGTGCCAGACGCCTATGCACACACAAAACACACGTCAGAGGGACAGTTAAATTAAATTAATCCACTGCAAATCCACATCCAAACATAAATGTCTCATCTCATTCTAGCAGCAGTGACGCAAGACTGAAGCCACTAATGCAACACTGTGACGCATTCACCGCTGTTTATTGGTACTTCTGTATAACAAACTTATTTTTAGGTAGCCCCAGTTGAATGTATAATTATTACACCTATTTTTAGAAGAGATGTACATATGTACTAATTGAATATAAAGTGAAAAGGTTAAGCCTCTAGACATCCATTGATCAAAGTTAATCATTTCTATGAATGAGTCACACTGTTGCACTGCGTCACATCTCTAATGACAAAACTTCTAGTATATTTGAAGCCAGTCCTACTTACACTGCATCAAAGCCCGACAAAATCCAAAAACTTTTTAGAGAGATAACACAAAACATATGCTATTCTCTAAATTCTTCTTTTTTCTATCAAGAGCAGAGACCACCTACACAAAGACTACAAAGATAATAGTACAACAAGGCCTTTGTCTGTCACACAGGTGATGGAAGGAATGGATGTACACAAAGAACACAAGACAAATTACACCATATAACAACAAGACACACACATGATACTGTGTAACACGTAGAGTGCAGTTCAGTAAACCCCAGGGCTCTTTAAAGGAAACATGATCTCAGTCAATTACTGACAGCCACAAAAGAAGATCAATACTTCTGTCTCTTTAATGTCAGCAACTCTCAGATTCTGTTGCAAATTAATTTGACATTAAGTGTTGCCGTGCAGCAAAACACGTTCGATCTTAAATTGATCTGATCAAACTGATGAAGTGATTTTTAATGTTTCAGTTGCCCTCAATCAGAAGTAGGCCAGATCTTTGTGTATGAATTACATGAGCATCATATAGCAGAGTAAAAGAGAAATATTAATAAGTGTTGTAACGGGAAGGTCTTGATAATTAAAGAGTCTAATACATAAAACCTAAGTTAAAAAATAAAGTTTCAAATCATGATTAAATGTAGAAAGAGATGCTAATGCACACCACATAAGACCACAGTAAAGAAAGCAAATAACTGGCTCAGTTGGCTATAATAATAATAATAATAATCAGCAAATGCAGGCTATGGTGCATGTATCTGTATCATGTATCTCTATTAAGTAATTAAAGAGATATTCTTTTTGAATGAGCTACACAATTTGATTTAACAAAACTAAGGACTGTATTTTTTAAAATAGATAAGATCTTTTAGCTGTGCTTTTTCACCAAAATTAAAAATAATAATAATCACTATTTTTAGACAGCAATGCAACAGGCCTGATTGTGTGTATCTAGTCCAGATTGAATTTCCTGATACAAAAAGAGCCCCTTGAGTAAAAGACACACCTGGCCACATAAACAAACATGCGGTTGTGGCTAAACACACACACACTTACAGTGTGATGGTGGATAACTCTGACATCCTGCACGAATGCTGAACAGCCTGTGTGGGCTCACTGAAGCATTTCTGAGCACAGCTGCTACACAGCACAAAGACAACACAACAATACAACAAAGACAGCGTCTTTAGGGACACAGACACACAGTCTCACTCCAGCACACGCAGGTATGAGCATGGCATTATCTGAGGGCCTACGGGACGAGCAGGACGAAGTCTGGCAGCACAACAACTCTATAATGAGACACCAGCCTTCTGCTCACTGCCCCAGAGTTAGAGAGGGCCCTGCCACAGGCCCAACCAGTCTAAAGGACACGTTAAGCTTCGGTTTAATATCTCGATTTTAGTGGTCCTGTCTAAATCTGACAAAAAAAAAGGTTGGTATTTTTTTTTTATTGTTACCAATTCCAGCTATGTTTCCTAAAGTACATACCTTTTTATAATACACTTTCTAATTTCTACTCATGGTTAGCTGTTACTTTTGATTTGTTTACAATTAAAGTTAAAGAGTTGTCCTCTTTAAGCTCAAGGTAATCACACTAAAGCAGGGGGTTCTGTTGTGCATAATAAATAAAAACATTTACTGCTGTAGTTTCTATCATTTAGCTTAGGTTTACACAGATGACACACAAGACAAACACAGAGTTAGGACTGTGGGGACTGTAACTTACAGGTAAATGCTTGATTCGTTGCCCCCAATGTCAGGGGACTGCAGTTTCTGGACTAGGATGACGATAATACCAATAAAAAGCACAAAATTTATCTGTAAAAAACATATTTAAAAAATGTTATAAGCCAAGCCTGTCAAACGTAAATAATATACACCATATAAACAATATACAGAAAAAGCAAACATCTGTCGTACCATAATAGAAGCCACAACAGGTCCCTTAATCACCCACCAGAGGGCAGTGTGCTCATTTGTATCCCAACATCTGGGTGAGAGCAAAACCACAACATGTCTTCCTTTAGTTTCCATTGACAACAGCTATTTACTATAACTTTATTGGTTTTGTTTCTGACAAATATGATGTTTTGGACTCACCCATAATCATGAAAATGAAGCCTCAGCACTGCCCAGACGGTGACACAAATGGTGGGGGTCCCTGTAATAACAGTGATGAATCATTAATTATAAAATACTACAGAGCAGATGTGCTCGTGTTTTGTATTTATCATAATGTTTGTCATTTAAAAAAAAAGGCATGGGGCATCTGCTTCATATTTATATTTGCTAAAAATTTACACAACATAACACTCCATCACTGACTAAATCTAAATACTATATTGACGTGATTTGTAACACGAAAGGTTTCAAAGGAATTAATCCCCTCACCCCATCCGACAATGGTGTACCAGTAGAAGTAACGTCTTTCGGGGAAAAAGGTCTCCACCAGCAACGTGAACAGATAAAGACCTTCAATGAACAGCCAGAAATAGTTGGACATAACGCAGTAGTGGAAGAAAACCATCACTGCTTTACACGCGACCTGCAAAAGAGAAACACATGAAACAACAAAACTATGATGTGATGAACAGATGGATTACAAATGTTTTGTTTTAAAATGTTCAGTATGTCATGTAAAGTATTTATGCAGAAACATGTCTGTGATCATTAGCTATATACACTGGTACAGTTTCCTAATGCATAACAATGTGGCGTGGTCATTGTTAGAAAAGCTCAAAATAGTAAATGTCAGCTGACGTGTAAGACCATACCTGTCCTTAATACTGTAAATCAAAGTGCAAACAGATATTGTTGTCACTGGGTTGACAGGGTCATGACAATGTACACAATACAATAACTATCATAAAAGTGTCTGCTGTGAATATTTAACATGTGTTTTATTAATTGGCCTTAAAGCCCCACCTCTTTATGAAGCATAGTGACATCATGTCAATATGCTGGGGTTAACCAATTACAGCCCTCACCTTATATACGGTCTGCCAATGTCATGTGGTCATAATAACCATTCAAATGTTAATAGTCCCTGGTAGAAGGTTTCCACTGGCCTTTGCAAAACCATTAGCATAACTAATTAGCTTTATTTGTCATGGCTGCTTAACAACAGTAAGCAATGTGCTGTTACTAGACAAAGGCTAAGAGCTTGTTTGCATTTATAATCAGGGAGTATTAGTCATTAATAGCGTGTCTTCTTTGTGTGACAAAATTACATGTGATTGAAGTTCATTCAAAGGTTCAGATGAAACAAGAACGACTCAAGAATAAGTGGTGTGTCCATGACCCCCTCAAAATTTGACACAGAACAAACCGGATAAAATTTTACACTCATGCTTCCTTTTATAGAAATTAGATGCTTGACTTCAGTTGAAAAGCTCTAATAAATGTTATTAATACAGAAGAACACTTTATCTTATCCTTAACAAAATTCCCACATCAACAAAACATTCATGAGCATCTTCATTTTTAAATGAAGTATCAAGGCCACACTGTAACAACAACACAGCGTGGGGTTTACTGACTGTGTGGGTGAAGCAGTGGTCGCTGTCCTCTTGAGCGTACAGCACACCGTCTTTGATGAAGACCGAAATGGCTCTCAGGATGAAGGACACAAACAGGTTCATGTGGATGAAATTCCTGGTGCAGTGAAGTTTCCTGCAAACAAATCAGACAAAGGAAGTGAGTTATTTGATGAAGTACATTCCTATTGATTTTCAAAGTGAGAAAATGTTGAATACAGTTAAGAAAACTTGATTTGATCTTTTTAACTCAGGGAAAATTATATTATTTATGTATAACTCATTAGTGGGTATAACCCTGTTGGTGTGCAGATTACAAGGATATAGATTTGTTTGCCTTTGTGTAAATGTTGGTGATGTTTGGGGAGAGAAGCAGAGACACTCACCTGAACCTGCACAGAATGACCATGGCAGTGGTCAGCGACACCAGTGATGTGCTGTAGCCGACAGTGTACAGGGCTTTGACTGAGGCGTAGTACGTGTCCTAAAGGTGCAGACAGCAGTGTAATTATTTCTGTAATAATGTGATAATAATGAAGCAGATGAAGTGTGGCCGTACAGGTTTGGTGTTGTTGTCATAAAAAAAGCAGACGTCCACATAGTGAGGATAAGGCTCGGACCAGCCGTACTCTGTGCAGTTGCGGCTAATTTTCCCCATTTCTGAAAGATTAAGAGAAGACAGAAGTAAATCCACCTGCTTTGAACAGTTTGAGATGTTTAATTCTATTTGATTTGGGAGATTTTTGTTTAACTCACCATCCTCAGGACTCATCATGTCATGAAAAAGCTCAGGACAGTTGACCACCACCACCTCGCCAACATTGGCTGCCTGCCAACAGGTCAGGTTGTCCCACATCCAGGGACACGCATCTGGACAGAGCAGGAAAAAACACAAGTGAGTGTTGCTCAGTGATGAACACAGACACTAGTACAGTCAAACTTTAGATTAATAATTCAAAACTGAGAGTAAAACACACCTGACTTTTAATGAAACTCAAATGTATTGCAGTAGGATCAAAACTCAAGTGTTATTGGATACTGTGTCTTAAAACAGAATTAATCTTGTAATATTACTGGAGGTAAATATTAACAAAAGATAGATGAACAGTTCAACATTATTGACTTTGCTGAAGACAGACAGCCTTAAATAAAATTGTTTTTGGCAGAAATTATGTTTGGATAAAGTGGAGCTGCAGCAATGTAATCAAGTGGATATTCTAGACTGTCCTTAATGGTCTGCACTTAAAATAGTCTCAACTTTTCTATTAAATGAGCATATTTTTGCAATTACTTGGTGTAGGTTAAAGAAACAATGACAGATTGTATTATTTTAGTTTTGGTTCCTAAATGGTTTAAACCAGGGGGTTCCAAACTGGGGTCCGGGGCCCCCTGGTGGGCCACAAGTGTACTGCATGGGAGCCACCAGAGGTTGTACACATACAGTGGATGAAAAAGTATGTGAAGCCTTTGGAATTTCTCCCATTTCTGCATAAAATCACCATCAAATGTGATCTGATCTTTGACACAAATGAAAAAACAGTGTCTGCTTTAACTAAAACCACCCAAACATTTATAGGTTTTCATATTTTAATGAGGATAACATGCCAACAATGACAGAAGGGGAGGAATAAGTAACTGAACCATCACATTTAATATCTGGTTGTCCCCTCTTTGGCAGCAATAACTTCAACCAGACGTTTCCTGTAGTTGCAGATCAGCCTGGCGCATCGATCAGGATCAATCTTGGACCATTCCTCTTTACAAAACTGCTGCAGTTCAGTCAGATTCCTGGGATGTCTGGTATGAATCGCTGTCTTGAGGTCATGCCACAGCATCTCAATGGGGTTTAAGTCAGGACTTCGACTTGGCCACTCCAGAATGTGTATTTTGTTTTTCTGAAACCATTCTGAAGTTGATTTACTTCTGTGTTTTGGTTCATTGTCCTGTTGCAGCATCCATCCTCTTTTTAGCTTCAACTGTCTGACAGACTTTTCCTGCAAAACATCCTGATAAACTTTTGAATTCATTTTTCCATTATTGATTGCAAGTTATCCAGGCCCTGAGGCAGCCAAACAGCCCCAAACCATGATGCTCCCTCCACCTGCTTCACGGTGGGGATGGGGTGTTGATGTTGGTGAGCTGTTCCATTTTTCCTCCACACATGATGTGTTCCTCCCAAACAGTTCAACTTTCGTTTCATCAGTCCACAAAATATTTTGCCAGAAGTTCTGTGGACTGTCCAAGTGGTTTTTTGCAAACATTAAACGTGTAGCAATGTTTTTTTAAGACAGCTGTGGCTTCCTCCGTGGAGTCCTCCCATGAACACCATTCTTGGCCAATGTTTTACATATAATTGATGTATGCACAGAGATATTGGACTGTGCCAGTGATTTATGTAAGTCTTTAGCAGACACTCTAGGGTTCTTTTTTTGTTTGTTATTTTTGGTGGACAGCCACTCCTTGGGAGAGAAGCAACATTGCCAAACTCTCTCCATTTGTAGATAATTTCTCAAACTGTGGATTGATGAATATCCAGACATTTAGAAATGGTTTTGTAACCTTTCCCGGCTTAATACAAATCAACAATTCTTGATCCCAGGTCTTCACATCAGAAAATGCTTCATCAAGACACAATTCTTACCAGGTGTTTGTTTTATAGTGAGCAGGGCCACTCCTCAGTGA
Organism: Perccottus glenii; assembly: GCA_024416835.2. Taxonomy (NCBI): domain Eukaryota; kingdom Metazoa; phylum Chordata; class Actinopteri; order Gobiiformes; family Odontobutidae; genus Perccottus; species Perccottus glenii. Next base: position 21,115,593 of record CM044557.2, read on the forward strand.
TTGGACACACCCCTGACTTAAATTATTTGGTAAAAACTGGTATTAATTGCTCTCAAAGTCTCCTTAGGCAGAAGGTTCAGTTAAGTTATTCCTCCCCCTTCTGTCATTGTTTGCATGTTATCCTCATTGAAAATGTGAAAACCTCTAAATGTTTAAAGTGGAAGTTTAAGATTGGGGGGCATCACAGGAGTTTTAGGGGGGCTGCAGCTCTCTTGACTTTGGGAATGACTGTTTTAAACTATACACACTTAATTGAAACCTTCCTTCCATCCTCACAAAAATAACCCAAATTATTGTCAGGTAAGATCAAAGATTTAATATTTGTGATTAACTGTCCAGCCCTAGGACATAGGCTAACATGCTTTATATTACACTACATGAATATGGTCAACTTATTGGTCCTTGGATGTGGCTATTGTGCCTTGAAGCTGGACTGATATCCTATGCAGCGCCATAGCAACAACCAAAATATAAATTAGTGCAATACATGTGTCAATGTGTCTCTGCTGTTACCAAGATACTTCAAGCTTAATGTGTCAATCTTTACACAAATCAAGACAAGGTTTATATGTTTTACTTTAAATGTTGTCTTCATGACCTGCTGGGTTTAATTCTTTGGTCTTCAGATTGGATTCTGTTGTCACTTTCCTGCCCATTGTCCTGGTCACGTCCCCGTTCTCTCATTTATCCTCCACCTCTTCAGATTAATGCTCGGCTGATTTTATCGCGCTGCAGAGGCAGGTATGGAGTCTGTGACTGTGTGCGCTCACTCACTGCATGATTGGATTGTGAGGAGATGTGCATTTCTATTATGCACTGTAGATATTCCTGGATATGTGTGTGCGAGTTCACAGGCCTTTCTCTGTCTTCAGACCAGCTCTCTAATCTGTTTTGGTTCTGTCTGTTGAGCCGGACATGAAGCCAATTACCTTTTAAAGGGCAAATCAGAGCTAAATGAGCCGCACTGAGCTATAGTGGTAACCGGCTTAATAAAGCACTGTCTGCATCACTGGCGATCACACACAAGATCCCACGGTATACTCAGTCTCCAGTCAGCTGAAAATGCACAGTGTCCATCCACACAGCATGGGAGCAGTATATGAGCGGCTCATAAGCCCAACCCGATGAAGGATGGATGCAATTTTTTCTCATAAATTCATCCTCATCTGAGCAGAAGACTGAATTAGATTTTTTTATTACATGAGTCATAGTGTGGGACTTTAGCAGAATACAAATGAGAACTGCTTATTCTTTGACTCTGAAAGCCATCCCTCAACTATTCTCAAAAAAATGTCAAGCCAATTCCTCGTTATCTTGCACTGGATTAACTTTTGGCTGACAATGATTTAGTTGTGAATTCATAAACATTGCACCATAGACTTTATTAGCCCTTTTCATTTGCGGACTAAATTCAGCTGGGGAGTGATTACTGCTGCAGACAGCAAATCATTATGTTGCAATTTCACACCGCTCACAAATTCAAGAGGTCGCAGTTGCCCAATTATAATATAATAACAAATAAATGGTGAAATGTGTCTCAGAAATGGCTTTTGATGAATTGAAAACCAAATGAAATGGTGTTATCAATCAAGCATTTTAGATGGCTTAAAAAAAAAGTTATTACTGTACTGTCATATCAAAACTGTATAAAAGCTTATGTCTACTGTTCAAAGATCAGTAGAGCTGGGGAGCCCTCGGGTCGTTTATTGTGTTGGTTGTGAACCAATAAACACTCTATGGCATTGGATCTGGTGTTGCGTTCATAACTTATTCCATACAATAGTGCCAAAGACTGAGGGGTCAGTTTTGACACTACATAGTGAGCAGTGAAGAGTTACGTAGTGTGACTTTAATGATTCACTCAACCTTAAAGATATTAACAATGAAGTTTAAAGTAAGCAGGAAAAAGAGATGACAACTGCTGAAAACGTACAGCTCTTCTTCTTTTTAAACTTTCTACCTTTGATGTTACATTATTTGCAGTGGTGGACAGTAACGAAGTAAATGTAATTTGTTACTGTACTTAAGTAGTTTTTTCCAGAATCTGTACTTTACTGAAGTATTTCCATTCGGGTATACTTTTTACTTTAACGTCACTACATTTCAAAGTCAAATATCTTACTTTTTACTCAATTAGATTTTGCAAAATTAGTTGTTCCTTTTTATTTATGAGTGGATAGAAAAAAACTGAAGAGGGCAATCACGCGGCAAACCACCAATCAGGAAACAGCGCGCGCTCTGTTTTGAACTTGGTTTGGTAACTCTGGTTACTGCTTATTTAGTGCGTCAGTGCAACAGCATATCATTCTGAGAGTGCCTCGGAACTGTAAAATTTCTTCGTACTGGAATTCTCCTTCCAATCTTAGGAAACACATTGAGGTAAGCCATTTTCATGCTGGTCGTCATTTTTTATTGAGTAATCTAACAGTAGCTCGCACCATTGTGTTTAAGTTAACGTTTGCAGTTTCACCAACGTTTGTAGTATTTATTTTAAACTGAGTGATTTTGTGAAATGATAGTCGATTGATGTTAACACTTTTGGTAGAATATAAATTACATTTTTACTAGTTTTATATGCAGCTTATGATGCTAAACAGTTGAAAGGTGGAGTGGAGTGCTGCTTATAAACCGAGATCGTTCTTTTCAAAAGTTCAGCTTCCAAAGACTGTGATGTACAGAGCCCTGCACATGGCATGCAAAAAAAAAAATATATTGTGCACGATTACTGTGTTTTTCCCCAGATTGATTTACTAAAACGTGCGCACAATTTACTATTTCGCTTCCTCGAGTTATAAATTATGTGCATGATTTTGAAACTCGAGGGAACGAATTAGTAAATCGTGCGCACGATTTAGCTTATTTTTTTCCTGCATGTCATGTCTGAGGCTCCGTAGTGATCTACTTTAAGAATATTTTTTTAATATATCACTAGATTTATTGAAATTATAATTAATTATTAAATCAATTACATCTATGACATGCAAAAAGCATATTCAATTATTTTAAGCAAGAGACTGACAAAAATTATGAGGGCATTATAGCCATAATAAATGATAGTACTTGGATACTTTGAAGGCAAATACGTTTGTACTTTTACTCAAGTGAAAGTTAAAAAGGAGTACTTTGGATTTTACTGAAGTCATATTTTACCTAGTGTATCTGTACTTTAACTCAAGTACTTGGTTTGTGTACCACCATTGATTATTTGTTCTGTCTGCTCTCTATTTTTTTAAGACTTTCAGTGTCTGTCAGCAGAGGCGTGAGTCACAGTGCAGTCTGGGAGTTGAAGTGCATCAGGCAGCAGAAGGTATGCAGTGCTTTCTAATAAAAATCCCAGACCATGTGGATGAGAAAATAATTGTTTCCAGGACTCTCATACTGCGTTTCCTGTTTAAGTCGACTGTGGGGGGAAATTTAAAAGCAGCTCAGTTTGACTCTGCAGGGAGACTTTTGGCTCGAGGACTGTCATTGGACTCAGACAAAGAAAAAAAGCCTATTTAATTTTTTTTCCCCATTCACCAAAGCTAAACCCTTTTTGAGATTCTCAGAAAGTAAACAGTTTAACCACAGCAGAACCAAAGAAGTGGGAGGCTTCACGCCAAATTATGCAGCGAAAGACAGGAGAACAAATGCAATCAGGCATGCATGTCCACACTGAGAGATATTCACACATACCTAATTCCAGGACCACGCTGGGGTCGTGGACTGCCATCATCTCCGTGCATTTCTCATGTTCACGCTTGATTAAACAGTGCTCGGACTCTGAGGCCACCTGGAACAGAAAAACACACACACACATTAGGCATGTTAGCTTAAATATCCATGGACAGACAGGGAAAATCTGTTTAAGGGTCGGAAAATCGAAGGCAATGACAATAGGTTTAACATATGTGCCGTTATTTATGGTGATAATGGCGTGCATTTATATACCTGGCTGTACCAAAGCTTCCATTCACACACTCACACCTGGGGCAGACAGAGAGGGGGGCTACCATGCAAGGTGCTCACCCCTTTTCCGACCACCACCAAACTCCCCTCCACGGTCATACACATTCATACACCAGTGCTGCGACAAGGCATGATAAATGTACTCTTATGTCCAATAGTAAGTGTGCCTTTGCTTTTTTGGGTATAAACAGCTCAAGGAATTTATATTAAGGTCTACTTAAAAGCATTCAACTTAATGTGGAGTAAAAGTTCTGTGCATTTGTTAATTATTTGTCTTTGCCAGGACTCCCTTGAAAAAGAGATTTTAAATCTCAACGGGGCCTTCCTGGTTACACATTGTTAGCTATTACAGAGAATAAAGCTGAGCAGACATAAGTCAAATGTTTCAGGTGCTATAGTTAAACGTAGCTTCTTTAACACCTTTTTGACAGTCTTAAAGGTGGGTTTCTGTTTGTGCCCTTAGCTTTCTTGAAGCCTCTTTACTCACTCGCAGTTGATAGGTGTAATATTTTCCGAGCCCTGAGCACCGCGGCTGACTCATCACTCTTTCCTCTCTGCTTCCCACATGAACACTTCTCAAAAGAACATTAACAGTGTGCAAATATGTCCCAGGATTACGTCCTCTTATGTGACCCCACAAAGGGGCAGAATATTCAAAACATTTTAAACAATGTCTTTGATGTTTCTGGTGCTAGTGAGGGCCACAAGTCTGGGGCTGGAGCTTTGTGCCCCATCTGTTTGAAATTGTATTTATTACTCAGATTCATAGCTAAAGCTTTCTCTAGTGTTTTTAATCACAACCTGTTTTATCCCTAACTTCCTCAATAGCTAGCTTGCAACAGAAAATACAACATATTGCAAACAATTATTTGGTCAATTTAAATAATTTTGTGGGGTATGAAGCTTTGTTTGTTTTATTGATTTATCTTTAGTAGCTCATAGATAGTATGATTAACTTCAGATGGATCTTTTTTATTTTGGCTCAGTGGCACAGCACACACTCCTGCTTCACAGCAAGGTTCCCTTTGGGTATCCAGGTTCCCCCTACCACCAAAGACATGTACAATAGTTCCCCACTCCCTTTGGGCCAGGACTCCCAAAAGAGATTTGTAATCTCAGTGGGACTTTTCTGGATAAATAAAGGTTAAACTTTTATGAAGTTTGTGTTTGAAAGACCTTTTCTATCTAAATCCATGTTGCTAAGCAGCAGGTGACTTGCTGGGAGCCTGTACATACTGAAGCCTTTCCACAAATGAGAAATAATTGTATGCAGATGACTAATATCTCTTTGGCATGAGTGCAGGCAGCTCTGTATGATCAAATGTGTCATTACACAACATTAATGGATTTATGTATATATCATTATGTTTTGAAAAGCCATGATTTAAGATGGATGTTTTAACATTTATCCTGAGTGCTATTTGCTATTTTACAACACTTCTGATGAGTGGGCGGCTGTTTGGACAAGAGGTACTCTTGTTTTATGATTATTTCACATCACGTTCAAAGCTATGCTCTTTGCCTATAATACAATACCAACACCTAATAATACAGACCTACGTTCCTACCAGATCCCTGCGCTGTGCAAATGAACGTCTGGTGGTACCATCCTACAGAGGAAAAAAAATCCCTCACACATACCTTCTCTGGATCTGTGCCACATTGGTGGAATGATCTACTGCTGCTACAAGATCTTTAAAAAACGCCTGAAAACATATCTCTTCCTTCAACACCTGACTGACAAACACTGAATTCACGGAAATACTTCCTTTCTATCAATTCCTTTTCTTAAAAAAAAAAAAAAAAATATATATATATATATATATATATATATATATATATATATATATATATATATATATATATAATTTCTCTCCTATCCTTAGCTTTGTACACTGTGCTGGGTTTTAACTGACTAGTTTTTTGTGCACTTATGCTTTTTTGCTACCGTGTGTTGTTAAAATTGCTTCCAATGTTTTCCTCACTTGTAAGTTGCTTTGGATAAAAGTGTCTGCTTAATGACTAAATGTAAATGTAATTGTTCTGCCACACACTTGGTGGTGACTATCAGACATGTGAGCACATATTCACAAGGCATACTCTCAGAACTGTCTTTACATTAGCATATACCAGTCTTATTTTGGTGCTTTAGTTTGGTAGCTTTGAAATGTCTGTTTGCTCAGCTCCTCTCCTCTCCAGATGTTGGTCCAGATAAGCCTTCCATTTTCCGAATCTAGAACCCAGTTTCACTCCCCAAGGCTATTTTCAAGGGCCAGATAACTAGTTCCCATGGCACTGCAGAGCGCAGATAATAAAAATCCCATTTGACGTTGCACACCACTGGCCTACCGTATAAACCCTTCTGACAGACAATAAGGACATCACCATGAACATATCGGCCACTGAAGGTCAGCTGCAACCGCCACTCAGCAGCAGGGCACTTCTCATATGTTCAGGGCCAGTGTTAAGTTAAAGGTTAGCTTGTGTGTTTGTGAGTAGGAGGTCATGGAGAGAGAGAATAGCATTTTTTCAATTTCTCTATTGTTTTCTGTAAATGTTTGGTTTGTTTTTAATGGAAAAGTTAAAGCCTATAACCACGAGTAAACAAAAGATGGTGCACATTAGACCTGAACAAACCCATTAAAAAAACATACTCACATGCTAAGGTTTTGGCTGCCATCATTCACTAATTAGCCTGTTTTGTTTACTATTATGTTTTTCTGTGGGAAATTATAGTGTTGTATAAACACGTTTATTGGTTGTGCAGGAAGTATTGAGGAAAACCACAAAGAAAAACACATGGATTAGCTCTAAACCTACCTAATGTTTTGTATAAATTAGATGTATCTGTGAGTCTTCTTGACCAAAGGAAACTGCTGTACTGTATCGATTTAGTCCCAAACATTTCCTCCCACACTTCATGCACAAATTTCTGCCTTTTCAGGGAGGGCGCCAATAAAAGTGAGCTGGAGCAGATGGACAGACCTCTCTCTGGTCAGCAGGGCCATCTGTTATCTAATAGGCGCTCGGTTACTTAAAGGCAGAGCTGATCTGGGATCTGTAAACGTACAGCAATCTGCTGATGCTGCATGTGGTGGTTTTGAACTGTTGACAGAAGCACGCCCACTTGTGTGTCCACTAGCTCAAATGAAAAGAAACCAGAGGTGATGTAGACACTAAATATAGGTGATTATGAATTCCTCAATGACTCCCTTCAAATAAATCACCCAACACTACTCACCAAGGGCAGCAGAAAGATTGCAGTGAGCAGGTAGGCTCTCATTGTCTTCTGTATCCGGAAGGCTCCACAATAAGTCGGTGTGTGTGTGCGTTCACAGGGATGCACTGAAACTGTTCCCTTCAGCGTCGTCACACTTCAGCAACAAGGGCCCTAAAACAACGCAGGAAGAAAAGGGCAAACAGCATAACACCAGAGCATCAATTCAACTCAATGCAATTAGCAAAGGCGTTGGTCTCCTGACTCCATCTAGTGCAGACCATGGATGACATACTGGCTGAGATAGACATATTGCATCAAATATAAAATCTAAAATTAAAAAAAATTGTTATTAAAATACACAAAGACAAAATCATTGCCATCATTTGGCATTTCTAACCCAAATGTGTATCTTCAGATAAAGATTTTGAAAGCTCAAAAAATGCAAAATCATCACATGTATGACAACACAAAACATCACACTATCTTTTCCAGAATCAGAGAATGGCTAATTATGTTTGTGACTTTCTTAAAAAAGATAAATGGAAATTGGTTCTTACTAGTCTAAATAACTACAAAGGAAGCTGGATTTCTCATGATCTGACAAAACAATCAAGTTTAATTGAATTGTATATAAAAATCAGTTACTTAATGAATTGTAATGTAATGTCTGTGAAGTGTAATGTGTGTAGACTATATTGAGGTAATGAACATCTGGTATGAGCCCCATCTATGAACTTTTTTTCTATATATTTATCAGTTTATATTGTTTAGGCTTTTTTACCACAGTTTTGTTGTGTCAGTGTTAAAGTCCAGGCTAAAACAATTCTGTTTAAAAGTGCATATGACAACTTAAAGTATTTTATCTGCACTCTCCTCTTTTAGTTTTGTTTTAAGTATTTTTGTATTTAAGTTTTAAACCTATCATGGTTCTTTTTGTAAAGCACTTTGAATTACTATTGTATGTTGTGCTATATATATAAACTTGCCTTGTGTTGGTTACTCAAAATGGTTTACATAATTTAATGCTGTGGGGAATACTGGCGGTAATTTATAGTCATTGCTGACATTTCTTATCCAACCACAGTGTAAGCAAAAGTCTCCCTTTTTATCTCAATGAAAACACATGTTATTTCACAACATATAACTTTAGGGGTCAATCCTTCTCCTCCAGCTGCTATCACTCAGTGAATCAGTAAATATTTCACAGCGCTTCCAAAATACAGTGATTCACTCCAAACACACACAAGCACATTGGGTCGCAGACACACAAACAGACAATCACTAAACATCCAAGTGACAGGCACACATCTCCACATAGGATAGGCACACACACAAATTCCTCTCAGTGTCCCCTTCCACTAGAAGCAAATCCAATTACCCCTAAAGCATCTCTCGGATGCTTTATCAAGTAATAGGACGGAGCGTGCCCAGATGTATAAGAGGGGGATGACACATGTCAAGCCGGGCTGAAACCAAGCCACAGGGACAGACCGTCACACAGACCTACAGTGAGACAGACAGCGAGGGAAATAAGTGAGCAGCAGACTGACGCAGGGAGCTAAGTCACAGCTAAACAGATGTCAGAGAGAGACATATCCAGAGACAGACATGGCATCAATTAGCTCAACCCCCCCACATCTCCTCGGCCCTAAATGTCATGGCGGTCATGTTTCTGAGAGCTACAAATAAAGTTAAAACCCACCCCCTGGTATTTAAAGCATATGGTTCCAGTATTGAGGAGATGCAAGGGAAAAATACACAACAGAGTGTTAAAGTATCTCGAGGGAAAGACAGAATAAGAGTCTTTGCTTTGCTCAGTAATAGATACAAGTGAGTCACTAAGAAATCTGTGAAACATAGCTCAGGGAGAAAACAGCAAAATGGCTCACAGAGATTGCACTAAATGTGATAATGTCGTGCAGCAGTTTAGTGATGCTAAACAATCACTGGATAAACTGTTTTCTGAAAAGGCTTGGGCAGCGAAATGAAAAATAAAGAAATAGAGCAGTCATACAAGATTTAAGCCTGCATGAAAACATTTTATGAGTCATCACCAGCACTGTCTGCAGGTACACACTCAAAAACAAATGTAAGTAAAAATGCTCTTGCTGAATGATTTATGGTCATGGTGGACTACACACATATACAGTAGATATACGGGGATTTAAAAGACTGGTCTTAACACATCAGCTTCCCCTTGTGTGGTTATTCTTCTGAACTTCTCAGTGCATAAATAATTCACACACAGTTTGGAACAATCCGTGTATAAGACAGGAAATACGCCTACTTTATGCACATGCTGCATAATGGAAAACAGTAACATTGTGCAACATTGCAACCGTTGAAAATGAGGGGTTATGGTCAGGTTTATTATGCTCCTGTCAAATCACACAGGCCACACAGAGCCCACATTACAACACAGGAATAACAATTGATCCATACAGCAACAGCCAGGTGCTTGCAACATGACACACACCTTTTCATTTCTAGAGAGAAAAAAATCCAGTCCTAATTACAATCACTCGGTGACAAATGTTTTTTCCCATTCTGGCGCAGAATCAATGAGCTAATTTCGCCGAGCCTTATCCCTTTATCCCCTTCTCCCCGCATTGGAAACATTTAATTCATGTGGGTGACCTTCGTTTAGTACATGGTGAGCATACGGATTGAAAGACAGGATAGACAACAACTGCTTTTCTGCAAATGCTGCCTGCTGTCACAGCAGATTCAATACAGATCTTTTCCAAAACAGGTTTCTTAATTGATGCACCGCAGCGATGGCTCAAGACGTGTGTAAGCGCGCAGGCAGCTCGTGGAAAACAAGTCAAAGCAACTTACCGACTGGTAATTCGCAGCGCTTCAGAAACACGCAGCCATGAGTATTCCGCGGTTTGGTGAATTGTTGCCTCGTCGTCGTCTGTGGGTTATCAGCTCAGTTAAATCAGTAAAATCAAACCATGTCCTGTCTTCGCTTTCTGGTGCTGCACCTCTCTGCTGCTGCAGCACCACGACGAGCTGTGCGGGAGGAGGAGAGGGGGGGGAGGAGGAGGGAGGAGGAGGAGGGGCGTCAGTTCCTCCGGGATTTGCGCCTTGACACAAAACCTGACTAGAGTTCAAATAAATGCGGTCAAGAAATTTAAAAAGAAATAGTTTGTTATCTCAATGAATTGGAGTAAGGCGGTGTCTCACGCACAAAGCATGGGGCTTGTTCCCCAAAACTATTTTCTAACTCTTTTTACTTGAGCGCCTGCGCAGTGGAGACGCACCAGAAAGCACGAGGTTCGGTTTCCCACTGTGCGTAATTTTGAGGTGGTGAGTCGCTGGAGAGTGACTCATATTAAGACCAAAGTTTAACATCCGGACTCTTGCGTCACACAAATCCGACAGCTATACACCGAGTTGTGAATATTTAATGGCCGTTTTTCAGCACTAGGGACAGCGACCAAACCATAGCCCCAAGGCATCATGGTCCAGAGCAGCTCAGTTCAATTAGCTGCCACTAAACCTGAATATTAAGGCTACTTTAATTACACCTTATCCAGTGTCGAACGCAGATTTGACGCCTAGTGCTTTAAAAAGGAGCCCCATAAGCATGATTGATCATGCAGCTATAAGCTCCTGTGAGGGGTTGGCCATAAATCAATGAGGCATTAAGAGTATTAGATCCTGCCCTGATATGATGTCCTCAGAGCTATATGAACAAGAATGTTCTACACACAGCACCTCTATCAAAACACTGCCTTAAATGTCATAAAAAGCCATGAAGGTGCTTGATTGGATAAAGAAGAATGACGCATGTTTTGAGCACTACCAGGAACATTTTAATACAGTTACCAAACCAGCCTGAAGGACATCACTCATAATCTTCCCATTGAAAGAAATCCAAAAAATCTCTGTTATTGCAGTCAACAATCTAGCTGCCTCTATTTCTGTCCCAATAATGATAGCTGGTAAAACAATGGTTAGATCCTTGTTTCCATGGCAAACACTCAGCTGCATCTTCCAGTGTATTCAAGTGTTCGGCTTCACAATTGTCTCTGAACTTTAAACAGAGCAGGCGCTGCAGAGTTGACTGCAAGGCGTCTAAGGATAGGTACAAATCAGATTGGTTTATATTGTGGTGGGGATAGCAACCATTGCCATGTGATTTTAGTGTGGCTAATACATTAATGTGATCAATGTAACTGAAGCTTATGCTCAAGGACAGCCACGGATGACGTCATAATTGAAATGGCAATCAACAATGTGTCATAGGTCAATCTAGTGAATGGCTGCTTGATCCAGGAAACAGGCAGAATACATGATTTACATTGTTTCACTCTGATGGTCAGCTGTTACAGACTGCAGTACCCACAGCTGCACATTATAGAGCGAACAAAAGCTTACGAAGAGATGCATGTGTACTTACTAGAGGTGTCGTTATCAGATCATTTCCCTCATGTGATATATTATTGTGATATATTATTGTTTGTTAAAAGGATAATGTTAATGGGAGTTATGGGACTGGAATTAATGCACAAAATTTACTTTTTTTTCAATGTAGGGCTTTCCACTATATTTTTAGTGTATCGGAAATATTGTATTGAATGGTGAATGCTATGTAATTTCCACCTCTAATACTGACACTCGCTACAAAAATGTATACAGTATATTTATTTTTACAAAGATTTTGCATAGAGCCAGAAAAGAGTTAAACAAAAGTTAAATTCTCTGTTTTGTCTTTTTGTAGGAGAAATATGTAGGTATTTAACTGAATGGGAGATTGAGATTTTTTTTTATTAGAAGCTGCTATTTTGAGCCATCTTTTGGAGATAGCTAACATGCAACATCACATAATTCTTTGGACACAATGCCAAGAGAGTTTCCTCAGAATGTAAATAATTGGACATTACCAAAATGTATGGGCATTATTTGCCTGAAATCATCTACGCTCCTTAGAATGTATGTTACTGAGACACTGTATACTTTCTGTATTTAACTATTTATACAAATACTCTATATGCATGTCTTTTTATATCATATATATTAATTTTCTATAGATTGTGTGTGTATGTGAAGGAAATATGTATTTTGCTAAAGACAAATGCCTTTGTTTGCAAATGAGGGGCAATAAAGTTTATTCAATTCAAATTGGATCCAAGGCTACTGAACATATGTCACAGGCCCAGCCCCCTTATTATAAGCTAAAAGTACTGTGTAGACTCCATTCCATTCTTCATCCATTTGTCATAGTCACCAAAATTTTAATGTTTTTGAATGTTAAATATTTAGAGGTTTCTAAATAAAATTGTTACGTGCCCGTTCTGGACAGACTTCCTATCTTTGAAGTCCAGTGAAGTCCCATCCAAATATAATACACCCCATAGTTTGTCAAAATGTTTGACCAGATTCTGGTCATTCAGAGGACTTTACAGTAGGTTTCCATTGTGCAGTAAGAAGTGAGCAGATCTGACATCATTGTGTTGTGGTCTCAGAAAAATTAAGTAAAGTAATAGGCAACTTATTTACCATGATGTAACAACACTCTGTATGGGGCCAATTTTTGCAGTAGGCCTGCTTCTTTTGAATCAAACTGGGGTAAGAACAATTCTCTCAGCTGAACAGACACAAAGAAATACACAAATTTACAAAGGGTTCATAGAAACTGCAATGTAAGGGATCTCTCTTAGTGTTCAGTGCAATGGACAGTGTAGCATTTAGAGAAGATATGGACACGCAGAGTTAGTTATTGGTAGTATTCAAGAATATGCCTATGTCTCCTGAGCCATAAAACATTGAATGTCTTGGTTCTTCAGGGGTTTTATTGATATGTCTGTGCTCTGATGCAGTACCACTCAATGAATCCCTCCACAGGACAGCACCCCCTTGTGCTGTCTGCCTCTGCTACTTCATCGTGCCCCAATAAGACTCTTAGATTGCCATGGTGACTCATCTTCAACACAAAGTGGGAGGGAAGCTTCAAGCTGAGCAGGAAAAAACAAGGATGTTGGTAGAAGAAAGCAAAAACTATGACAACTTTTCAGGAAAAGAGTTTAGTGAAAATTAGTGTTGTTTTACGACAGCTGTCATCCATTAGGCACGTGAAAAATAAATGTTCAAATACTGAATGTCCTGTGAGGATATACTGTATTAAAATCTTGAAATCATTATCGCTACTGATTTTGATGAATGGCAGTAATGACAGTAAATGAAATAGCCACCGCCAAGAGATTTGGCAGCTCTCTACTGGCCTTTTCACTGGATTTGTGTGCTGCTGGGTTAAAATTTCACAGAAAGGCTTCTGCTTTGCTTAATGGCACAAAAACAGTGGGGGTGGGGGGCACAGAAGGAGTGAATGGGTTTTCACAGTGGCAGATGGGAGATGAGCAAAAAGCCGATGGGAACTATCTCAGTTGTGGGCTATGAGCTTGTTTTTCCTTTGTACTAAAATATATAGATAAAGAAATGTATTTTAAGTATTTTGATGAAACACCTACACTGTATGTGTTTCTTGATCAATGTGGAGGTAAATGCCCTCTGCCTGTATTTTACTATTTTACATCTTTGTTTACATGTGATGGATGTTCAAGTTCATTCAAAAATCAGATGATCGTATGCCTTTAAATGGCAACTCCACTATAACATAACTACTCTATTAACTCTATATAGTGTAGGTCAACAATAGGAGTATACGCTCTTGAGACACTGGAGTTAACACTTTTGTTATGGCCTTTGCCTAAGCCTCCATGTGGGTCTTGGCATGTGGCTTCAAAAGCTTTGCATTACTTGAACACTGACTGACTTTATACAGCATACTGATAAAATTGCAGGTTGTCAGAGAAAGAGAAAAGCAGTTCAATAAAATGTTCTGTGTAATGGGTGACACATGTCTTCACCGGGACCTTTAGCTCATGTGGGAGAGCGAAATGACAAATCACGCATCTGAAGCCTCAGCGAGGGACTGTTTTAGTGCGTCTGAGTGAGAGTCTGAGTTCCTATTGTAACTTACCATCTGCAGCCATTTTCACTGCTCCCTGTCCCGAGAAACAGTTCAAAACCATGGCAACTGGGACAAGTAACCAAAATTAAACAGTATTTTTCTGGTTTATGGTTTGTCATTTTACTCAAACTGAAACGGTCCATTCAGTGGCTGGTTACAATACCTTTGTTGGTAATTTCCCCTAAAATTAACTATAACTGATAGGCAGCACATGAATCGTGACTCTGCATGCACAAATGTGAAATTGCGTTAGATGTGCTTCTGTTACTGTTTAAAGTGTGTAAAACATTGTCATAAATCCAAATGGAAAGAAAAACTTGTGGGTTACAAATTATTTTGTCTTCTCTATTACATACAAACTATTAGTCTCTGTGGATTTGAGGCAGTTTATTCTAGAGAATTTACAGGCTTATAACACAATTAAAAAGAAATACAACCAATTAGACAAAACAAAGCAGCACATAAAGACAGTCTCATTTTAGATTAACGGTCATGACTGGTCTCACTGGATTCTGCTGAGTGGAAAAGAAACTGTAAAAGGAAGGGATTTCAAGCTCGGTTCACTTTGCAAAGTGAATGGGGTTTTCCAATGGCCAATGTTTAAGCGCCATTTTGTTTGATATTGTTATCTCCAGTATGGCATGGTTGGGGTCCAATGTTGATGCTGTAGAAATGTAATTAGCTTAGTGCTGTTTGATTTCCTTTATTCAGCAAAAATGGGGCATGAGTAATTACTGTAAATATCCCACAAAGGAGCTTGAAGGGGACCCATTCTTTGGCTTGAGGCTAATGAGCAGTCTTCTATTGAAAACAAACGGCAGCCATCGTTGATTCTTGGTTGGTGTCAAAAAAATGAATGAATGACCTAAACAGAACTGAGGCAGAGATGCTCAGGTCATATAATATTTTGAAGGTTATAACAAAACTCTTTCTGTTTATATTAGGCATTAAATAACTTGGAAAAAAATATGTATGTTAAATATACATGTAAAAATTTAAGATTGGTGTTACTTTTCAGTCGACACATTATCCATTTTTTACTAAAAAGTTGGAAATGAGACCGACTTCAGCTGTACATGTTACATAAATGTGTAGTAATTTAAAAAAATGAATCTGCAGGTGCATTCAACAATACATACTAAAGGAATAATTACTGCATGACTACAATCACAAAGCAAAGGTAATGGCAGCCACACAACACTAATGACCAGTTCTGGTATTTCCAAAGATGCTCAGGAGAATAGTTTTACTATTTATAGCTATGTTCGATGGATGGTTGGTGTTGTTTCTTTGCATCCCCATAGCTTTAAACTGTACGTGTTCCATATGCACATCTTACTTTTAAACAGCTCTAGAGGTTATTTGAGTTATTTGTTATTTGCAAAACTACAGCTGCAGACTAATTGGCTGCAGATTGTGCTTTTGTTGCTGTTCGAAACATTGTGTGGCCTTCAAATAAATGAGCCACATTGTGCTTAATTATATTGTTATTACTTTGGAATTTGGAAACTCATGCAAGTGTGGCCCATGATATAAATCAACTGACTCATTTAATGTCAGTGGTTGCAGTAATTTTTGTTTTAAAGTTTTTGTAATCAACTCATTAAAACAAAAGTAAATGATGAATAAATAGAGCTGCATAAATCAAAAATGTGTAGTCATTGCAATATCAACATGACCTGTAGACGTTTGGCACGTTTTTCCACAGGGCCTCCGCAGAAAACAATTGCAACCATTTTTCCAAATCTTCCTCAGGATCCGTAAAGAAGTAAATCTCATCTAACACCAGGTTCTACTTACTTGGTCCCCTGATGGATTTTTGGGAGTTTGTAAACTCACAAACCTTGAGAGAATCCAGCTGCAGCGACAAATCCTTTTTATACGCTATCTGTGTCAATGTGTTTGGTCAATCCAATATGAGAAGTTAAGAGATTTTTTTTTTTAATTTAACCTTTATTTAACCAGGAAAGTCCCACTGAGATTACAAATCTCTTTTGCAGGGGAGTCCTGGCCCCATGTGTGTTTGGGGGACTATTGTACATGTTTTTGGTGGTAGGGGAAACCAGAGTACCCGGAGGAAACCTACGCAGACACAGGGAGAACATGCAAACTCCACACAGAAAGGCCCTGCCCTGGATGGGAATCGAACCCAGGACCTTCTTGCTGTGAGGCAGGAGTGCTAACCACTTTGCCACTGTGCCAAATAGTCAATAGTTGAGCATGTTATAGACAATGAGACGATTTCTTTTGTCATTGTCTTTTGTCAATGTCTTATGATGTCATATTAAAAAATGATATGTACATCTAAAATAATATACATGCATTTCTAATTTTATGCAGCTCTAATGAAGGATTGAACGTAGTCTGAAAAAACAAAGCTGCTTAGTTATTGCCTGACTTCATGATGGCAACAGCATTTCACAGCTTGAGTCTGTAACGGTTTGTTACTGATCAACTGTTTACATTTAAGTTGTCAGAAACACGATTTCAGCAAATTTCTTCCTACAGTCACTAAATCATTTGACGGAGAGTGTTTGCAGATGAAAAGAAACAGTCTTAAAACATGGTCTGTATATGCTTCTATGGCAAAGGTCTTCCACATTGATCATGATGCAGTTGTTTGCTTGATTATCAGTTGCCACGTGCAACATTGTAATCACTGTCATTGTGCTTTTGTCAACAATTATAAGGCGAGGGATAAACAGCTGTATGACCTGAAGGCTGTGATCGAGCAGCTGGAGCCGCAGTACACCACAGTGACCACTGGATCTCTCAAAGGTCCACAATATCATCAATAACAGAAACTTGGTCACGATTATTCAGAATGTATTCAGGATTAAGCATTATGAAGTCGTGTGTGGTCTGTAGTATGTTAGATGCTCTGTTGCACACGGCGTTTGTGTGTTCCTCAATCCATGAGATCTTTGCGGGAGACTGGGTTTTAAATAGCACACATTCTGTCAGTCACATATGGATGTAACTCCCACAAGCATCAGAAAAATCAAGGAACAAAATGTCCCTGTTGTCATGGAGACCAAAGGAGTCTGAAGTGCTTTACATATACAGTAGGCACTTGTTGGAAATGTGCAGGACAGAGACGCCAGCTTGTACTAAAATACACACTCCTGGAAAAATGATCTAACCATTCACACTTTGATCAGACAACCACTTAGAAGACAACCTACTTCCTTCATGTGTTAAGTGGGAAACCATATAAATGCTTTTCAACATCTACACAAACCATCTTCTGAAACTAATCTTTTAAGCGTTTCTTGTTATAATGTAGTCTTCCACACAGTTTAAAATGAAGGCAGTGAAGTAAACCGCACCACAATCCAGACAGTGTAAAAGCAAAGCCATAGATCAGATTTAGTGGTCTCTTTACAATATGGTCAATTATTAAAAGATTCTCCATTAATCCACTGCTGTCTTCGGGGAGGCTACAGAGCTCTTTAGCTTCCTAAAAGGTCCCAGTGCAAAGCTGGAGGACATGACATCACCAAACTGTAAATATAGTCATAAAAGAGTCTGACCTTTTACACGTTTCAAGTGGCAGCGGAAGAGACACTGAGGGTTGTTAATAAAAAAAGAAAAAAAGAATGCACTCAGCCAAATGCACTTGTGCTACAGTACTGGGTTACAAGTGATAGGCCCTTTCTATGTTTGTAAACATGAGAAGCTGTGTTAGTATTTTGGCAACAGACGTGTCAGTCCTCGGTTTGTCCCAAAAACTGCGATGCACATGCTGCATTTGCACATGCACAGAGGTCCTGCCAAACTGGGCATGGACATATCACTTACAACACTATAACCTAACTGACACCAATGTAGGCTATTGTACTGTAATTGGTTAATGTTTCTAAAAGCAAATAAAACAGGGGCAAATTAAAATTTACATAATTGATTGTTGAATTTGTCTCGTATGAAGACGGATAGTTCTTTTTAAGAACACTTTAAATCAACAGCTGTTAGTATCTACTACATAAAGAGGAACAAGCTAAACTAGTTCTGGCTGTAGAAACCAGGTGATTGTCATTCGTCTAATGGATCATTAGCATGACTGATGCAAACCATAGACTGACAGACCTCATTACATTTTTAAGAGACAGAAGGGCAATATACCAAAAATCCCAAATACAACTGTAGGCATAAGATTGTATTTATCCTGAGTAACCACTGTTTTATTTAATCAGAGCAACGCCACGTTGTTTAAGTTAGTATTGGTAAAAGGGTCACTACATTCCCCTAAACCTTAAACACGTCCAGAACTGTCTGCACTGCCACATCATTGGTCAAAACCACCAGCTGTTCAGAGGTGGTCTGGATGCTTTGCTTGGAGTAGTAGTAGATGAGTTTGTGAACTTACAAATCTGCGCAAGGTAAAAAAGTGCTTTTACTTCAATGTCAGATCTTATTTTCCTGCAAAATCCAAGAGTTAAATAAGAGCGTGAGATTTGATGAGTCTCCCGTATGCAACGTTTGCATATTGTTTAAAATACTGCAGCAAACAGCCGCTTTGGCATGATTGGGTCCAGTATTTTCAATCATAGGGGCACATCTTCAGTATTCTGAAATTCATTTTAACTTGTTTTATACTGAGTGGCATTTTAACTTTTGCTTCCAAAGAACTTAACTAATAATAGAGAGTAAGAAATACACTGACAATTGCCTTGTAACGTGCTTTCTGGTGACCATCAACAGACCTGGCTCTGAATAATAATCACACTGAATAAATGCAACCTGTTGAGAAAATACATGCATAGGTAAACTCTGATAATGCTAACACAGGACACTGCTCAATTTAACTGCTTCGAGAAACAGAAACTAGACATTATTAAAACTTGCCTGATGCATCCCTGATTCTGCCAGACAGCTCCAGAAAGTCTAAATTCATACATACAAGATTTTAAACAAATATTTAACATTTAACTTTTATTAAGTAATTTCATATCTGGGCACTGTTGGAATAGCTGACACAGCCATGTTTACTTGGCATGCAGGACAATAAACAGGCCCATGTGCAAATGATCTCCTCGCTACACAATAAAACTGGCCTGGTTCTCTGGAGTCTATACGCCAGGAATAACACAAAAGCCATAGGACAGCGCATGAGAGAGTGTGTTTCTTGCGCACACAAACTTGCTCACAGACGCAGATGTTTGGATTTGGATTTCTGCGAGCGAGACATGCCGAGCAACTTGGAAGCTCAGTGATGCGAAAAGGCATGAAATGTTGGCAGCTTGTGTTGTTCAGTGAGTCTATTGAGCGGAGACATCACAGGGAACAAATCAGTCAAAGGAAGAGTTTGGTTTTCATCGTATAAATACAATGCAGAAGAAGATTGATTCAAAGTGCAGGACTACATGCAAATGTTTATACAAGTCTAAATCCAGGGGCGGGTTTTTCTTTCGCATGACAAACATTTACTTCAAATGCATACTTTGCCGGGAAACTGTCCAGCAGCAATGAACTCAGCTAATCTTCCTAATTTGTCAGCCGAGGACAGTTTTTCTAAATTAGTACATCATTGATGGATTAGATCACTTTGAATTAAACAGTTTATTTAATGTTATTTTAGTGAAATATGGAGATAGCTTCACTATAAGTCCTCATCATTAATGCCTCTACATCGTTATAAATTGTCATAGAGCAATAACATAATTTTCGTGTGGATGAATTTAATTTTTTCATGACGTTCTTGCATATTATAGCCTCCAAAGCAGTGACAGTGCATTACAAGAGAGACAGTGTTATTTTGGCTGGAGCAGATGGTGGAAAAACTCCCAAAGCATCACAAGGTCAGCGTGTGGTTCTCTTTGTTTGTTTCTGTTGCTGACTGGTATTTCTGGAAAAGATAGCATTGGACAAATGTAGAAAAGAAAATGTTTTCTGTCAAAAACCATAATGTTAGAATTTTCTGGATACAGGGTGCTGCAGTGATGTGACAGTACCAGAAAACTGCACACAAACACTAAACTGACTCACAGTGTCAGAGCAACAACTTGGAAATGTGGGCTAATGACCTTCTGACATCATGTGCATCTTCAACATGGCTGCTGTTTTGTTCTTTTTTGTTAATTTGCTTTATGTCATTAGGATTTGGACAGGGGTTCTTGTCTTATCTACAAATAGACTAGTCCTGCCAACAGTACTTTTAAACACATTTTTTTTTCCAGTGTCAGTATAATGCACATACACTATTGATAGACAATTATTCATAACTGACCTTATACATCCCTGCTGGCTTAGTTCTTCATTAAATCTTAAACTGCTCATCTCCAACATGGCTGACAACAGGAGGTTACTATTTCAGTCCAGTGTAGAGGAGACAAGATTATTGAATAAGCCATAGGTCACAATACACATACTGGAAAAACAGGAAGTGTTATAAAAAAAACATGTAAAATAAATAGTTTTAAGTGTCTCCAAACACAAGTAATCTGATCCACTCTCTGTGCAAAGTGAGAGTGTGTAATTAGCACTTTTTTTTCACAGCAGCTCAGATCAAAGGCTTTGGGATCCTGTCTGTGTCTACACTTTACACAGTGTTAATCCTTAATATTTAGTACTGCTGCAAGCTTTTCAGAAAAACTGCAAATATTTAGCAGTAAACAGTGGCTGTGGGCCTCATACAGCAGGCGAGTGAGGACCTGCTTTAACATGAGCATACATACAGTACAGGGTAGCACTTGTATTTGTAGTGTAATGTTCACTACAAAAAATACAGAGTTACTGTCTGTGAGCTGCTGTATGATGTGGCTTGATCTACACTTGGAAGTATAAATCTTATGACACTGGGCAGCAAATGTGGCACTAACCGTAATGCTAAAGGTAATGGAATGACCGCAAAAGCAGACTGCTGTTTCAAAACCGTTATGTTATTCAGAATAATAAAGTTAGTAACAACTCTTTCATCTCTAACTATTAAATCGCATCAATTATTCCATATCCGTTTTCAGCGGAGACTAAATCACAGCGCTGTGTAGCCCACTGTGGCAATCAAGCTCATGTAAGCTACATTCCTACCTCAGCCATTCAATCATAACTCCTGATAATCAGATTCCCATGGCAACCTGGAGAACACCATGTGCATGTGTGTGAGAGTGTTCATAAAAATGTGAGGTGTCTGGCTTTCATCGATTCTATGTCAGAGACGTTATATGACACTTAGAAACTAGCCAAGATCTCACCTCTCACATGGGCCCGGGTCGTCTGAAAGAACAGTCTGATATTATATAAAAAGATACTTGATAGTTGTACAAAAAAGGCATGGTATAAGAAACTAAAAATATTGTTTCGCAGTAAGAAGGGCTGCAATAAATTCTGGACATATTACAACATACATCATGTTGATAAGAGAAACTGACATGACGTTTGAAGATTAATGCATCATATTAAAGTCAAAGGAAAATGTTAAAGAGCAAGAAAATAAACGTCAGTCAAGTTAAAAAAACAACATTTATCACAAATAGTTATTCTGGAGCATAACAATAACAATAACAAGACCTCAAAAAAAGGTTGAAGTAAAAGCATCTGGACTTGGTTTTCAGATGCTTTTACTTTAACCTTTTTTTCAAGATATCTTGGATGACTGAGAACCTTCACAGACAATAACAAGACCTCAGTTACAACAAATTTAATTAGCAGTTAAACACAGTACAGTATTCTTCATTTTTTTTTTTATCAATTTGTACTGCTTATCATTTGAACCCTAAGAACAAATAAATCAAAGGGCTAACACTTAAAGACACAAACTTTTAGTCCATATGGGCAGTCACTTATTCACCACATGCAGGACTTTGTTATGAACCAATCTTCAAAAATAAAATGAAATTTGGATTATATCATTCTATAAAAAATGTATAAATCTGCCAGTAGCTAAAAGGTTGAGGTGTTTATAAAAAGCAGTTCCTGGGACACTCAGCTCTGCCCTGTATTGATCTCAAGTGTCCTCGTTAAAACCATAGATTGTAAATCAATATGGATGTTATCCGCCCATTGGTCCCCTATTCACCAATATTATCATTATGACAGGGCAATAAAATGGCAGTTACTTACTCCATAGTAAACAATAGTTTTCAGATAGCATAAACGGACATATTAATAAAAAATTCTAAATTCCCCCCCAGAGTTGTCACATAGAAAAAACTTAGCTCTAGAGACCAGAGCCATCTTTTGTACCAGGCTGTAAACATGATTTCTACACTTGTAAAGTCTCCATTGGGTTTCTCCTTATATTTCTGCTTTTGGAGCCTGCCCTCTGGTGGACGGCGGTATATCGCAGTAAAATTGCCGTATGGCGGTGCTCTTACACAAGGACCATTTTAGAGGTTCCATGGGAGAGGCTTGGTTGTAACAGCATAGAGCCATTCTCATCTGGTGGGTCGTGGTCATGTTCTTAGTGGTGGTCCAATTTGTGGCTTCACATATACAGTAGTTTATTTATATCTACTGTATATTCTGAGCAATTTGTCATTTAGTCATTTAGTCATTTGGCAGACGCTTTCATTTAAAGCGACTTACATTAAGTAAGTGTTACAGCTGGAACACCACTAGAGGCAAGGTGGGTTAAGTGTCTTGCCCAAGGACATAACGACAGTATGAACTGTGGGGAGATCGGGATTCGAACCGCCTACCTTCCGGTTGAAGGACGACTGCTCTTACCACTGAGCCACTGCCGCCCACGGCTGTGTGATGGCAATTCTTTACAGATTAAGTTATCAACTGGATTAAGTTATCAACTGGATGATAAAGCTTACACACAATATCCAAATAGGATTTAAAACATGGCATGAAGGCCATTAGGAAACTTTTTACAAGATGGTGGTCTATAAAGGGCTAGCATGCATTGCGAGCAAATGGGTGCAAAAGAGTAAAAATCAAATAACAGCTACGGTAGCCCTGCAGGGACATGCTGTTGTCTGTTAAACATACCCAATGGATATCGGTCTAATAAGGGTGTCATTTCAAAAATTTGGAAACAAAATCAGTTTAGTTCATTAATATCTAAACCTTCAGCAGAAACGTGTGCTCAAACAGAAACATATGTGTGCTTCTGTTCCACTAATGCTCAGTTTGCTCTTGGTAATAGGATAATGTGCTATTTTCGAAGTGTTAAAGCTGTAGTATAAGTTTGTGTTGTCAAGTTCCTTTTGGAGGTGATAGTAAACATAACATGCACATTATGTTCTTCTTGTGTAAAAGAAACACTCATTTTACGAGCACCCTTGCTTCATATCATTTCTTTAGACTTACACAGTGTAATGTTATTTGCTTTGTTGCTGTAGGACAAGTTGTTATGACTGCAGATGTATAAAACTCACACTAAATTGGAGTTAAACACAAGTCACTGAATTCCTAATGGGACGCTGTGATTGTGTTTTGAAAATCCCCACCTTAAATTACCCATTCTGTGCCAGGCAGAGCTGTCACTGTGTTCCAGTAATGGCTGTTCCAGAGACACCCAATGCCCAACGCTCCCTTATTTTGTGCACGAGAGAAGGACTGTATTAAATAACAACACAGACCAATTGTGTGTTTATGGCAGCTATAGAAGCTGACATTTTAACATTTCTTCCTCTTCAGACAGCAGTTATATTATATGCACTATGTTCCAGAAAATAATCTGACTCAGACGTCAAAGCTTAATGTGGGTTATTACGTGTTTTATCATTGTTTTACATCAGTCAACACTAAACACAGCATCAAAGACTGATGTAATTCCTTTTGTCAAATACTTTTCATATAATGAGCTGGTCTTTGCCTCCCAAGCATACATATGTTCATATAAGTTAAATTATCCATACTGCAGCAACATGCCACACACATTCATTTGGTTGTGATTAGTTGCTGTAATAAGCTACTTCTTAGTCCATGTTTTACTCATATCAAACACCAATCCTGTAAAGATTTTACAACAGGATGTCACAAATACAGAAAGGAAATGGGGATTATTGTATAGCAATTGCTAATATGCGAGTTTGCAGGGGAGCTTGGCTCAGAGTAATAGCAAACACAATGCATGAATGACCATATAAATAGAGATTTGTCACATACCTTCAAAATGTACTTTGTGTCTTTTAATTTGACATATGACCAAATCAAGAAATCAATTTCCATTAAAATCTTTCCAACATGAAATGTCCAGGAATACAACTTGACTTCTTTAAAACAAATAGACGGCTATGGATAGTAATAGTAATAAATTAGTTTTGTAGTTTGAATGAAAACTCAGAGAATAATCCCTCTTATAAACACAATGTCTGTCTGGTTTAGAAAATACTGCACTATGTAACTTTTCTATCAGTGCAAATTAATATTACAACTAGGATATTTATAGAATGGAACATTAATCACATGTGAGGTCACTCAGGTTACATAGCGTTGATTTAACATTCATTACAGTATTTCAGTAGCTTTTATGGTCTAATATATGGGTTATTAATGCACTGAGCTTAGAGAATTAGGTTTGATTTCTAAAGTAGTGACTCCCTTTTGTGTCTTGCTGTCGAAGTGTAAGAACATATCATAAAGACCTGGCCATACCAATCTTAATTTCTTGACTTCTAATTAACAGTAATTGAGGGAATCAATTTCTGACCTCACATAACCCCTCAGCACTGACATTGTGCTTGGAAGCTTGGATCTTAATTATTTGACATTCAAATCCATCATGTGACACTGGAGCAGGATCAACATGGCTTAAATCACACATTTGCATGACTGTGCTCTTTTTATGTGAAGGTCATATGTTTTTTTAATGTCAGTGGGTGTTTTCTGTGGGAGTCCTGGCTTCCATCCACAGCCCCAACACAGACTGGTAACAGGGTTAATTAGTGACCTCAAACTGCCTGCAGGTGTGAATGTGACTCTAAATACAGTAAATAATAATAATGCTCTGCAAAACTGATACAGGCTGCAAATATCAGTGGCTAATGGCAGCGCTAGCATCACCATGGCAACAAAACAACCACTGTATTTTCTAACTGGGGTATGTTAGCCTAAAGCTCTATCTTTATGGAAGGAAGATGGTTTGTGTCATAAACCTAAAAATAAAATTATTTAAAACAAAGATAAGTCCTAGAATCCTTGGGGAAAGACATTTTGTTGTTTTGGTATATTCTTGGTTTCTTTAAGTTTGCATTCTCAGTGTCTGAAAAATAGAAAATTTGTAAAGTATGCAATAAGCAAAAGCTCCAGCCTGTACCTTTTTGGTCTTGTGTAAAATTTGTTTGTATTCCGTTGGCAACATGTCTTTAATTAGTTGTTTTATGAACTACTTATGTAATTATCCCTATTCTGTTATTGTCTTGAATGACCAAAAAGAGGGATCACACAACATCAATGTTGCAAAAACCCTTCACTTCAAAACTGCTCTCCACACAGAGAATATCGAGAGACAGTTTAATGTGTTAACCCTAAGTCCTGATAACTCATACATAGTGTAGCTTTAAGAGGTGGTTTTCAAATGAGTTCAATAATGAAATAGGGACAAAGTCACATGTTGTTTTTATTCAGAGCCTGTGACTTATGAGTGTTGAGGTTTTGATCCAGGGCCGTCCTAACCATCTGCTGTGCTTGGAGGGCTGAGCTGCCGTCAGCACATTGTGCCCCGGCCTGGCCTCTCGTCCGTGGACACACACACACACACACACATATATGCATTCAAACGACCTCTCCTATACCGCCTCCCTGCTTCCTCTCATTGTCACTCCAGCTGGTGGTTTTGGGTACGAGCTGTCAGATACTGAGCTCCCTGGTGCGGAGGCGAGGAGTGAGGAGAAGAGGACGAGCGGATGAATAAAAGATCACAGGCTAGCTATCACCCTATTCTGCTTTCCAGCGATGGGAAAAAAAAAGGTCTGACGCAGATGCACATGAAATGAAAAATGAAAAATGCCACAGATGGAATAGGATGTGTGTAAGCGAGCCACACAGAGCAGAGCTAGAACATGCCTATATTTCAGAATTACTTTAAAGACTCTTTGAAGACACGGCTGTGGGTGAATTTTAGCTTCCTTTGAGTTTAGTTGTACTGTCAATATATCATTTTGCAAACTGTGGTCAGTGTAAAGACGTTGATAAGTGTATAAAGCAACATATAACATATTATCTGCCATAGCTGTTTACTGTAGCTTTATGCTTTAGGTCAACACGAAAGATTTATGAAAAAAAGATACTATAGGGAACCCTGCAAGTGTCCCCAGTTGACTGAAGCAATCGCTATGTGAGCCATGATTGCCCCTTTGCCTTCGAGGGCAGGTTTTAGTGCTTCATCTACTCCACTAGCCGCCTCCATCACTGATTCAAAGGCTTATGTCCACCACGTTACGCTGCTGTGTTTGAGTAAAGTAGATGTCACCAAATTACATATACACTACAAGGAAATAAGTACTTTTATTTGGTTTATTTACACAAAACAAGCATATTTTAAGTTGAATCTGGTGAGAATTAGTTTGGAGGTTACATAAGGTCAAACACAAAATGTGTACTCAAAATGTTCTTTCCATTGACACAATGAACCCTAACCTAAAAGAAAAAAACCCTCTGGGACAGGGCAATAAATTGGAAATTCATTTTACTGACTGTTCCATTCAAATGGAAACCTGCAGTTTCTGTTTTATTGTTTGAGATATTTTTAATAAGTGTATTATGTTGAAGTAAACCAATATTCTGCAGTAATTAGTTAATTCCAGTACATTATGCTCCAAACTTTCATGAACTGTCTTTCCTGTAGGCAAAAGAAACATTTTTTTTGAGCATAAGTAAGTTCCCCGTGTTGGCCCGGCCCTCCACAAGAGTCCCATGTTCTAATGTGGCCCTTGGGGAAAAAATATTGGCCACTCCTGCTGTAAACAGTGGAACAAAATGGACCACATGTGTTCAGTAATAAATAATCCCATCAAAATACACGCTTTGCATATGTCAATCTTGGAAAATGGACATTATTTCCACCTGCAACAGAGAATCAGAGGAGCAATCAGAAATGCAAACAACAATGAGGATGAGGTCACCAGAAATTCAAGAAATAAAAAATAAAAATTGAAAATATTATTGAGGGTCTGAATTCTGATTTCTAATAAATGTTCTGTTGAGATGCAGAAAGTCAGTCCAGTAATGACCGTTTTAACAGGTGAGTTCAATTGTTGGGTGTCCCTGTGGGGCACATCCTCCGCACCTGCACTGCCCTTTGAATAAAAGTGAGAATAATTGTGTGCTTTTGGTGTGCCCAGAGGTCCACAACATTTCATACCTGTGGCTGTTCGCCGAGCGCAATGTTGTAATTAGCGGGGTTAATATCCCGGGCAGCATTTCTAAATTAAATCTCCAGACTGATGTGGTTGAGTGATGCACCTGTTCTCTGTAATTACACATGCAGCCTGGGAGTGGGCTTGTAATGAGTTAGGATAGTCAAGGTTGAATCACTTTAAAGGCACATCCCACCAATTTGCCAATAATGTTTTTGTCTGTTTCCGACTGAAGATGGACTTGATCTGTGTTGAGTCAGCCAATACAATGCAGTGTTTGTTGAACTTAATAAGTTAGAGATACAATGGCCACATGAAAAAACAGATTTTACAACCCTCTATCACAGAATCATTATTGATAGCTTACGTGTCACTTTTCCAGAATGTATTTAGGGATATTGTGCACATACTAAATCCATATCAGAACGTAATGTTTGAAGCCAAAATGAGTATTTTTGAAAAGATAAGACAGAGAATATTTTTTTTGTTCTGGCAAAGACATTGTTGTCCATACTTTTATGTCTCCAGAATCTGGAAAGACACCAAAAGAAAGGTACTTTCAGATGAATACCTACTAAGTATTTGGCACCTATCAGGAGTAAATGTTTTCTGCTAAGATCAACAAACAAATTATATGAAGTATCAAGAGTGCATCAAAGAGGAAAAAAACAAAGAAATGTTAACAGTAAAGTCCACAACGACTTCTTTTTTAATCCTGCGACTAACTGGCCACTGTCCAGGGTGTACCCCGCCTAAGGCCCAAAGCTGCAGTCAACCGCAACCCATAACGGGACTAAGTGGAAGAAAATGAATGAATTAATTTTAAAAACAATTCTATAGCAGTATCTATGCTAACATCGTTTGTTGAAGCCATGTTGTTTACAGAGTAATGGCCGCTTCATTATGTGTCACCATAGGCCATCATCATAAAAATTGCCCACAAGTGCAGTGCTTTTAGAAAGGCAAGATGGATTTCTGTAGAGTTTGTGACTTGTGAGAATCCAGCTACTGCTCAAGGTAAAATTGCAGAAAGATTAGCAAAGAAAGTCAATGTGACATCATTGAAAAATAAAGACAAAACTGGATGTTAATCTCCTGGGACATTTTTGTGTTTTAATTTTCCTTAAGTCTTAATTATGTCGTAAAAAATAATAGTCCCCCTGAGTACGTTCAGCATTTTTTGTGCCATTGACCCCAATTCAAAAAGTATTTTGTCAATACACTACCATTGCAACATGACTTCTGTTTTTTACTTTATTTTTATTCCCTGGTGTTGAAATCCCTTCATGTTTCCATGGCAACCTGGTGACCCAGGAGGAGAAATTTATTTACAAGCAAAAAAAATGTTTTAAATTAGAATTAATGGTTTTTGACAGATTTGGATAGTTACCGCTAAAAAAATCAAATTTGCATTCATGGGATGGAAAAAATTCAACTGTGTTTTCTTTTCATCAAATTATTATAAGACTATTTGCTAAACCTGGCAAAACTCATAATAATCATAAACAATTGTTTTCATAAAAATAAAATTTGAAAAATACATGACATATAGTATTTCCATGGCAATCTTTTAAAGAGCATTTTTTTGTGTCCGAGAGACTCAGGTGGGGGTTAATAGTGTTGTACATATCACACAGTTTGTTTTCTTCTAAACTTAATAGTAATTTTCATAAGTAAGTTAATTTCTTATTTTTATAAAATGAGAGGTGGTAAAGATGGCCATATTGGTGGACCAACAAAATAATTTTTACTTATTCAAGTTTGTGAAAACAACTTAACTTTTTTATCCAGGACAGTTTGATTTAAAAAAACAAAGTAATTTTATGTTCTATGCTCTTTTTTTGCAATCCAGCCAGACAAATAGTACCAGTATATTTCTCAAAAGTGAGAGATTAACTTTGTGCACCACAGTTACTCTTTCCAACCTGAAAATCCTACATTAAAGGCACATTAAGGCAGTTCTGAACCAATTCCAAACCACAAAAAACCTTTATTACCTGTAAATATCAGCACATAAGCAAGCAAATACAGCCAGTAATTAAAGGCTGAGTTTTGAGCTTTCTTAAAATATAGAGTTTGAAAAAAAATGCCCCATTTCTTTGCAATATAGTCCTTAGAGGGTGCTTCTTTTTTGATTTGGCAGCAGAGAAACCCTTTTAAAATTCAAAATGGGGGATTTAACAGATAATCTGCTGAGGCTACGGTATTTGGACCTGTTTCTGTTGCTTGTGTATAATATGATCTAATAAAAATATGACAGCTTCCATTTACTGAAGCCTAGGAGATGGTCCCCACTTTAAATGAAAGTGTCACTCCCATTTGACAGTCGTCCAGAGTTTTAAAATATACGATAAATCCTTTGTGTTTTTTTTTGATGTAACTTTGGCTTGTCTGATTTCCACGGCCAATTTCCTCCAACCCTTTGAGGTGGCTGCTCTGTGTAAGTATGTGCTTAGAGAAAACGGCCTTCTACACTAATTGAAGTCAATGACACAAGCTGCAGGGGCGCATGAACAAATTGTGTCTCCATGGAAACACATACTGGCAAGAGTGTCCGCTGAGAAGCCTGCCGTGCTCCGTTGGAATCGCTGTATACACCCCTTTAAAGCCCTTAATCAGAAAAGAGGTGGAAATTACACCCATAGAAGGGAAAAGGGAGATGGCTAATTGTCTGCAGTGAGTCATGCAGAAGGTGACAAGATATGTGGTCTGCAGCAAATGACCAGGGGACAAAACACAAAACTTGCAAAATGATATTAAGTAATTGACATATCCTTATTCTTTACATTTACATTTACATTTATTCATTTAGCTGACGCTTTTATCCAAAGCGACTTACATTGTTCTAATAATTACCAGTGTTACAGTCACTGGAGGCAAGGTGGGTTAAGTGTCCTGCCCAAGGACACAACGACAGTATGAACTGTGGGGAGAGTGGGAACTGAGCTACTGCCGCCCTTAGATAACCTATCAGCATTATAAACAATGTGTGTGTGAGTTGGATGCATTTTGGACTTTTAATCTGAAAGAAATGATATGTACATTTTTATATTATCATTATATTACCTTTGCACAACTCAAAAGACAACTGTGTGCAGTTCATAATATGTATTGTACTCTGTTATTTATGAATGCAGAGGCATTTTTAGAGACTCCAGTGCCCCCAGCCCAATGGTACCTGGGTGCTTCTCAACTTTGAGCCCAAAGGCATAGGCTATTAATCAAAAATCCATTCTACCCTATCACCACTAATCACTAATGGAATCTAGACCTACTACAAGTGAAAGGAATGGAAGTCATTAACTAATTGCTACTAAGTAAAGAATTTATGTTCAGCCATTTATTGTCTATTGAGGCATTAGTGTGGACCAAAACTATGCCTACCTTATTTTTCTAAACAAATTATCCTCACAGCAGGCATTCAGGTAATCCTTTCTATTAATTAAACAATACAGTAGTAGTGCCCTGAGGCAGTACAACTCACTGATTCGAATAGCAGTGATAAAACGTGAACCACTCATTCATTTAATCAATGACAATAACTGATCAACTGCATTTTACAGATACACAGTAAAATGTCTATAGTGCGCTTCTGTTCTGGTAAAACATACAATTTCTGCTTCAAGCTTTGCTTACCATCTCGTCTTGTGTTACTTTAAAAATAACATCTCTGATCTTTTTAGATGTTGTGGGTAGAGGTTGCTCTAACAGAGTTGCCATGGAAACAGTGGCCATCAAGCTATGATTTCACTTTCTACCTCTAGATAGAAGAAAGGCAGTAATGAACAAGTATGCCCCCATCCCCTCGTCTTCCTGTCCTCCTCTGCTTTGCTCTCTGTCGACTATACGTGATTTAAGATGGCGCGGATTAGTGGGTGGATCAATGTATGATTGAAAAGAAGACGCTAACGTGGAGTCACTGTGGATTCTCAAGCAGACACTGTCCTACGGTCTATATATCGGGAAAAAAACTGCCCTCTTTTTCTCTCAGTGTATATTTTTTAGTTAATGATCATTGTGTTGCATCTATATTTCCAGCCTTCTGCAAATCTCATTATAACAACTCCTGCATGCACAACGCTGCAGGCTAGAGGAGCAACAAAAGCCCCGACACAGTGGATTAGAAAGATGCCGTGGGTGATAAAAACATCAGATAGCAAGGATTTGGATAAAACTAGGGCTGAAAATGCAAATGATATAGAGAGTCAAAGCAACACATTCATGCTTTTTTAATGATAGCCTAGACAGCTCAAGCAACAAACAACAAAAATACAAGACAAGCAAATTAAAGAAGTGTTATGTTTTTGATAAAATAAAGGCTAATTGTTGTTATAACGTGATCCATTAATAATTTAAGCCCCTGTTCATCTTCAACAGTGAAGCCAGTGAAAACAGCAGGTACAGAGCTGTATTTGACTCTACACCAGCTACAAATGTTTTTTAGCACAGTGGGTTGTTTGTTGTTAGTGTTTTATTTGATCAGTTATCATACAAAGTACTGTGTAGGAGGTCAAACAACATTATTGACATTGACATACTACATTACATAAAGGGTGCATGTATAGCACAAAGGGTATGGGTCTGAGTACTGAGCCCTGTGGTACCCCAGGGGTATTAGGAACAATTCCGTATTGTGCTTGTGTGTGCGTGCAAAGTTTACACCAGAGAGGAAGCATCCGGAATCGAATAAAGTGTAAAAACGATGAAAGAGGGAGTCCAGTGGAGGAAACAGGAGCTGCTGCTGTGTGGGAAAAGTCCCTGACAGGCCTGGAGCTTGTGATGGAGGGTCCCAGTGCAGCAGGGAACTGAAACCATGTTTGACAGGAGCAAACTGTCTGGGAGAGGGAACATGACCCACCATTACCACTACGGGAGACTGCTAAGCTGCAGAGCACACAAACTGTACACGCACCAAGTGAGGGAACAGATGGATGAACCCCTCCAAACACAAATCTTCAGAGGAAATAGCTCACCTGGCTGCCTCACACACACACAGCCGAGACCAGCCTGCACTGTAAGGACAGGTGAGAGGAGCTCATATCCCGCCTGCCAACCCTCTCCCTCACTCGCCCTGACCTATCTTTATTCAGTTATGCAGTGTCACGCAGGTGCCGATTATTTTAAGATATTGCAGAGAAAAGCTTAAGGAGTGGATAAGAGCTCTCTACAAGTGAGAGCAAGGAATATAAGAATCTCAAAATGGCCAAACCCTCAGGATGTTTTATTTAAAAATATGTAAAATCTTGTGAAACCATTGAAAAATATTTCGAAGAGCCAAAGTGCCATTTGAAGGTTTCTGATTTAGATAGTTTGACCTTGACATTTCTCTTGAATTTATTTTCCAGTGTGTCCTTCCCACAGCCCAATAGATCAAACACTTGCATTCAATTGGCTGACTGAAATAATTTCAAATCACATTGAAAGAAAGATCTTACTATGGAGTATCCCCCCAGTGTCTCCCAGTTGAGACCAAGTTGCAGAGGTGGACGTCTTAAAAGAGATGCACAGACCTCCCACTCCCCAGACACTTCATTCAGCTCCTCCAGGGAAATACCATGCTGTTCCTGGGCCAGGTGAGAGACAGAGTTGCAGCAGCAGATCCTGAGTCTGCTGCAAAGCTTTCCCAGTGGAACATGTTAGTAATAGTTCCCCATTGAGGGTGCAGCTAATTGATTTAGAAGATCTAATAATAATCTAATAATACACTATGCTTCTCTTCTACTGAAAGAGCAGACTCCACTCATCCAAAGGCCTTGTTCTGTCAGGCATAGCTCTTAAACAGGAGAGGTAAGAGGAGACACACTGGTAAATTGAGAACTCACGCCTTACAATTTGAAGCAACACTATGTAACACTTTATAATGATACCTAGCCTCAAAATCATAAAAAAATTCAGTTAAGTACAATGCTCAAACCAAAATAAAATTATACTTTGATGGCACAGCATAACTTTAAGCCCAAAAATACAGTGTCTTGCGAAAGTATTCGGCCCCCTTAAACTTTGCAACCTTTTGCCACATTTCAGGCTTCAAACATACGTAAACATAAAACATGCACGCCCAATTTTTCAGTTTTTTATTTGTTAAAAAAGTTTGAAATATTTAATAAATTTCATTCCACTTCATGATTGTGTCCCACTTGTTGTTGATTCTTCACAAAAAATTACAGTTTCATATCGTTATGTTTGAAGCCTGAAATGTGGCAAAAGGTCGCAAAGTTCAAGGGGGCCAAATACTTTCGCAAGGCACTGTATATATTCTCAAAATCAATTTGAAGGTTCTTAGTCATGAGATCTGTAGAATCATGTGTTTCTTACTGACACAGTACCCTCAGATGGACAGAAACCTCCAATAAAACTCTCCTGTCCCTGGGACGCGGTCTCAATGTCAGACATTACTTAAGTGAAACACTCAAATAAGAAATAGAACAACACACACTGGACCCCAGCAGAGTTGTATTTGTACTAAATACACTAAAATTACCCTACCGTTTCAGAAGACTCTTTTTTTTTTACTAGCTGCTTGGATAGTCTCCACTTGTTAATGATTGACGTCCGTAATAAGTGTCTTGCCGCTGCCGTAACAACACAGAGAGTCTGTAGAGGAATCTGTGCTTTCTTCTGGCAAAAAGTTAACGTACAAGATATACATAACAATCACAGTCATTAGTCGAGTTTATATTCTTATAACAATCACAGTCATTAGTCGAGTTTATATTCTTATAAGTTATACAATGTTTGTTTTGCTCGTGTTTGCTTCTGCAATGGAGCCAAAAGGTTTCCAAGGGAGTGACTATTAAAAATTTGAACTGTCAAGCCACGCTATTATAGAAAAAAAAAAAGTGGAAATGTCACATTTGCAGGCACATAAAAATGCTTCACACAGCACATTAAATGTCATATTGTCTTTGGCTTATTTGACCAACGAGCTCATCAGACTGTTATTACACTTCTGCCAAAAATCCGACCTCATGGGGCTTGTAGTATTCATTTCACAGCCCCTAAAGGATTACACTTAATAAACTCTGTCCTATTTATGCTGGCTTTCAGAGCATTTCTCAAGAACCAGAGCAAGCGGGCATGCAAACAGTACATTAATATCTTTTCCCAGACTGTATGTCCATTACTCTGGAAAAAATGTAACCTGTGATTACAGACCCAACTTTTCTCAAAAATGAAGTTTCAAGTCAGTGTAATTAACATATATTGAATCTGACACAGCTTGAACAATGAAAAATATATATATATATTCACGGCACTTCATAATCAGAGACTTCAGATAATGACAGATGGCAAAAATGTTTGAAGAGGAAATAAAAAGCCACATGTTGCCCATCTTGAGACAAATTGCAAGATAATTAAGGGTTTTATATAAAAAAAAGGAAAATGAAACTGACAGGTGTAGTTGAATGTTTTGAAAAATACTATGCACTTGTTATTGATTTAGGGAATATCTGAGGTAACATGAAAAGAAATGGTGCAGAATAAAACAAAATCATTGACGTATTTTAAAGCCCTTGTGGGAAAATTCATTCTCTGTATCTTAAATGTGGGGTGTTTACTCTATTGCTTTTTTGCTGGCACATCTCACACTCTTTTATTTTTAGAGCATGTGAACAACTATAGCACCTGCAGGGACATGCTATGAACAAACCTAGTAGACATAGGTCTGACGGTGAATTTACTTGAAATGGAATACATTGTTTTGAACACAAATGCCCTAAAGTACATTTTCCTGCATGATGGTTTGGGGCCTAAACCATCATGCAAGAAAGGTACTCAAGAAGAAACATACGTGTGCTTCTCCTCCTGAGGTACTCAGTTTGTCCTCATCTGTAGGAAGAAGAAATAATTGGATCCCTCCAACTGTTTCATTGTATACTACAATTTACACAGTGCACCTTTAATTTATCTATGAGTGTACCTTGGTTATGGACAAGGATTAGCCTAGAGGGCACATGTTTTTTTGAAAATAAATATTACATTATTAATTTATTTTGTATAAAATTTGCCTGTGTATGACTTTTGATTAAGGCCCACACAAACATAGCTTTGAAATTATTTTTATTTTAATATATTCTTATAACTAACTAATAAAGTAAATAATGTGATGTAATTAATTCTGGTATGAAAAATAAACCGCATTGATCCAATTTTAGGGGGTATGGTCTATTCACACAGAGATGGAGAATTCTGGTCTGGGCCACTTTTGAGGCCAGTGTAAACATAGCTTTAGTAGTATGTCTGGTGAGTTATTTTGAAGACCATGTGAAAACGAATAAGACAAGAAAGCAACGTGCTGCTTTATATAGAAAAGCCTCTGTGCACTCTCATGTGAATGCACTACATGTGTCTGTGCTGCTTTAGGAATCATTCTTAGAAAAACACCATACACACACACAAACACAACCGCGGGCCCAGGCTCATCCATGTGCGAATCACAGCCTGTGGAAGGCGTCAGGCTGAGAGACAAAGGATAGCGGAGAGAGAGCGCTGGAGGAGAGAGGCTGGTGTGACATGATTTACAATGAGATCATTAACCTTGAGAATCGGCCTCTGCCACATAAATACTGTTTCCCAGATGGACACCTCGCACACATCCCAGACAAGCATGAAGAGAAACACATGTATGTTAAAGTGCACGCCGCTCTCATAATATTAGTTACAATAAACTACACATAGACCTCATCTATTTCCTGATTAGCATGTTAACTATCTCCATATGATGTGTTTGAATCAACAGCATTTAGTACAATTTGTCACACAATCCATATTTATTTATCAATGATTCTGTTATAAATCTCTGACAAAACCAGCAGCAAATCTCTACGGTCACACTGTGATACAAAGAAAGAGAAAAACATTAATCAACTGGCACAAAGGCTCATGGGATACAGTGGCAAAAAGCAGCAGTCAGTTTGCAATGCCTTTGAGTCCATTTTAAAACAATAGACAGTTTATATTTGGCAGGTTTTTACATTTCTCATTTGGTTAAAATGCCAGTATCTTTGTGTCAGTTAATGTTATATAATCTGGAAGACATTAATATGAGAAATTCAAAAACAGGTTTACAACCATTCAAAAAGTGATATTCATTAAAGACAAATATTAAACAGTTAGTTTTAGAACAAGATGCTTCAAAGTCCACACAGGACATGTTCAAGTATGAAAGTGACGGTTGCTGAGAATATCTTTTGACATGCCATTGTTGTGTGTTCCTTCATGTTACAGTTTTTGATGTCATCCATCCATATTCAAGCATTATATAATAAAAAATAACAATTTAAGCACAGAAAGTGATAGATTGTCTTACTATCACACAGGTTTGCATAGAGATAAATTATATATGTGAATTATACACTTCTCCCCCTTTTTCAAATGCTGTCATCAGAAATATTGTATGACCCATACATAAACTGTAGAGACAAATATAAAAGGTAAAAACTCACTGACAGTATTAGCTTTGACCAAATAATTACTCAGTGTTAGTGACCTAATTGTGCTGTTAATAAGCAACAGATATAGCATAGATTAAGATTACATAGTTACAGATTTAAAATTATGTCCACAATCATGATGCAATATTTACACTGGTAAACAATGCACTTTATTATATCTCCTATATTTTTCTTTACAACAAATCCCACAGGAGAAAAACAAGAAATCAAAAATAGCTATTTGTAAACAGGTCAACATGAGGTGGAGTTTTTTCTAGAAAGTACCATATTCCTTTTGTGAGTTTATGCAGCTTAATGGGTGTGATGTCTTACTTCATTCATTACAGCTTTACAGTTTTATTCAGCTGTGTTTATTTAGCTCAAATATCTGAACAGATGAGCATTTCTCATTGTTTTGTTTGGGATTGATCGGTGACATGGGCCAAAGACTAGGAGCAATTGTTGAAGAGTATGAATCTCTACAAATCAGTACAAAAATAACTTGGGTATGGCTCATTGAACAAAACAGATAAGTTATATAATTACAACCCATTACCATTAGAGATGTAACAATTAACCGTGAGCAGGTTAAAAATCGCGATTCATGTTGTTGTTTTGCACTGCAAACTCACTTTCAACAAGTTGTTGCAAACAGTTTCTAGCATGGCGACGAGAGTGTGGATGTTGATATTGAGGAAGTCCCATACTTGTTCAAATCAGAGGTGTGGCAGCATAAATAAATCCCTTTTAGCAAAACTCACTGTGTTTCTCTCCTGCTGCGCAACAAAAACAAGTCTGTGTCTGAGGCTGAGCTTGAATATACATTGGAGGTTAGTGGATTTAAAGTCACTTCTTTAGATATTATATATAGTAAGATTTTTACTAACTATAATATCAACTTATTCAGTGCTTTAGCCTTATAAGCAAACTAAATTGTATGTAAACACATTTAGAATTTGATTTTATTTATATTTAATTATAAATTTATAAACTGGACAAACATTAGCCTGTATTTTAAATAAATATGGGAACATTTGACATTTACTTAGGGACAGTTGGAAATGGCTTTTGGGACGGTACTGGGATAGTAATAAAAAAAGTTAGTCTGGAGCCCTGATTTGTGAAATAATAAAAGGGCGCTTCTAATTTGTCTCAATTCATTTCATAAAAGAAAATTGTGACAAAATCGGATTGTGAGATCAGAATCGTCAATCGAATTGAATCATAAGTTGAGACAATTGTTACATCCCCAAATACCATTGTTTTATCATTTGAGCAGCACCAGGCAAAGTGCTCTATTCAGTTATCACAATCTGTTATTCATACAGACATACAGTATAAAACAGTGAAAAAAGTGATTTTACAAATAAATGCCTGTTTGGTGATTGACTGTTAACAGTGCACTTTCAGTTCAGAGAATTAAAAGACTGTTCTAAAAACTGAGCCAAAGCAACTGAGAAAAACTACAAAAGTAATGCACACTTAACTTCAGAACTATTATATAACGTCACTGACCAAATGTTAAAAAAGTATATATATATTTTTTTTCTTTCTGTAAACTCATTACATTTAAACTTTGTGCATGAGCCTCACAAAGTTATATCGGCTCCTAAAGTCAGCTTGGCATGTGTTGTCCTCTTTCCCTCTTTTAAAGGAGGTCACTCCCATCGTAGACCACAGGTTTATCTAGACTCAGGTGATACAACACTTTCTTCGAGATAAATCTGATTAACAGAACAGAGACAGGATTTACAGTTGGTTTTAAATGTCAAGGACAATGTAAAAATAGAACAAATGCAAAGTGAAAACACAACGCCCTCAAATGACATAAACCCATTTCTACAGAGACTGACCTGGAGAAGGAATTATCAAAGATTAGTGTGTATTCCCCAGGGTTTCGGACTTTCAGCTCACCCTGGATGGTCTCTTTGTGCGAGTTGCACCGGGTGAGTGGGATCAAGACCTGAGGAGAACAAAGAAATATCCATTTTGTAAAACAGAGATATTTAGACCGGATAAATGACTTTAAGAGGAGTGTGTGTGTGACCTTGGCCTGCTCTAGAGGTGTGTCGGTGCTCTCTCTGTAAACCACACTGAAGGCAATCCTTTTTGGCTCCGAGGTGAACGTCCAGGAGACGGTGGGGCCAGCGGTGTTTACACTGATGAGGATAGTGCTGTAGCAGCTGGACTTGATGAAGAGCTCTCTGTAACTGTCCCCAAACCCTAAGATGTCATCCACCGCAAATGGCACCGACAGCCTGGAGCCCATGACATCAACCAGTTAATTCAATATATAATACAACCTCCATTTAAGCCAGTTATTCTTTTTCCTACATCTTCGATAGACTGTTGTGTTGACAATATATTTTGAAGACAATTCAGTAGCTTTCAAAACATGAGAGCACACTTCCTATTTAGGGAAGCTGTTGCACAAGTTTAATGTTTCACTTTTCAAGTAAGTATAAGAACTTTCAACAACTGCACCCGTCAAGATACTCACGTGAGTTCTCCGGACTTGAGTAGGCCAATTTCTGCGTCTTGTACAGGGGCACTGATGTCCTCTGCGTCTTCTGACGTGAGCTCTCCTGCACTGGCACTGCTGCTTCTGGGAAAGTAACACAAATCAGATTATATAAAAAAAGAAAACAATATTAGTGGTGTCAAAAACATACAGAGTGCATATCATTTATTTAAAAAAATGTAAGCAGTTTACTAGAACATACTGTATTAGATCACATATACGTACAATACCACGTATACATACAATTTTAAACTAAACATCAGCGCAATCACTATTTATTTGGCAGCTTCTATTTGCGCCCAGATGGCAATTATGCCCAATGCTATTTATACAAATTGCTACTGTAGATTTTTACAGCCAATGACAGGCCTACATTAAATATGTCTTACTATATTTATACAGTTTACAGTCCTATGGTATTCTGATTCATACATTTCCACAAGAGAGAGAGATTTGCAAGCATACAAGCATACTGGACTTTCAGTTTTCATTGTGTTTTGAAAAAAGGTGATTTGCTTGATGCTATAATATACAATCCAGGTGTATTCTCAATTATCTCTCTATCTGTAAAATGAGAAAATAAAAAATATCCATTTGTCATTGTCTGTTTTGTTTTGAACATGACTATTGCCACAAATGCAGTGATTTATTTTCCTCTGTATGCAAGCTTAGGAGACATACTTACAGTTGTGCTGCCCCCTGCTGCCCATGTGCAGAGGAGCAGGCAGTGGTAAAAGAGTCGCTGTCGTACACTCCGCTCACTTCCTCCTCAGTGATGATGTCAAACACACCATCGTCCTGCTTCTCACCAGCCTCAGCTCCTACAAAACACACAGCGGCTCCATGTTCACTAAAGCATATGATGATATAATGAAGCCCTTACTGAGGACACATTTGTGCTGTGATTGACTTACGTGAGCTGTCACCTGTCACCAAACTGGTAGCTGCTCTTCCGGCCTGCAGCAAGCGTCTGAGAGGTGTCACTGGAGTGCTACTGTTTACTTCTTCTTCCTGCGGGTGGTGCTCAATCACTGCACTATGCTGGTTGTAGCAATCCATGCAGCAGCGCTCTTTGCTGCCGCCCTGCTGCGTGGTCACTGTGTTGCTACAGCAGTCATAGCAGAAAGGACGCCCACACAGTCTGCAAAAGAACAAAAGGTCAAACACATCTTGGGATAAACTGTTCATTTCAATAATAAAAGAAATGTGGATAATTGCACGTGTTGGGGTGCATTCAGTTGGTGTAAATGTATCAAATAATGCTAAAATGTGCTATAATTCTATATTATACAATATATAATATATATATATATATATACAAATACTATATAAACATTTCTTCTAAAGGCTTTAAAGAATATACATTTGACATTTAGAAAGAAAGAACATACTTACATACATACATACTACAGCTACAATAGGTAATATTTGGAAATAACATGTTCTTTGCCCATTTTAGCATTTGCTGAAAATTGAAGCAGTCTCTTTAAGCCGGTATGACATATATTGTGTAGGTTGGTATTGCAATGATCTCTTTACTCTCTTTCTACTAAGTTCTTCTAGCCCCTACTACATTAATTGCCTTTACAGTAAGTAACTCCCATTTGTCCGAGAACCTCACAGTTATGTCCCTCAAATGTAAAGTATAAGCCTCATCTATGTACTGCGTGCTAATACAGCTTGACATGTGCACTTTCATTCTGATCATTTGCATTTCCCTTGTGTATTAAATGACTCCATGGCCTTACTAATTTTAATTTGATACAGTTCTATGGTTGATAAGGACAAGGACAGTTGCCAAATGGATGAAAGCGTAGTCCATCTAACCTGCAGGTGTGCTTGCGGAGCCAAAAGCTGAACTGGCTTTGACAGCCCAGACAGTAGTTGACGTCCCGTTCCGTCTCCTCGTCCCGCAGCTTCTGCTCAAACTCCAGGGCATCTGTCTTTTGCCACAGTGCATCCTTCTCCCTAGAGACATTAACATTATGCATATTTGTATTTTGCAACAGAATCACAGTAAACTGCTGCATTCATGTGATCCACAGATGAACCCAGTTTCTGAGTTGGAAATTTAGTTCTTTCAAACTTGGTGTGTTCATGTACTTTTATTTCAGAAAAATAGATTATTAGCATTACTATTAGGCCTTACTTTGGAGTTATTCAATCAAGGCTCATGCCAATTAATTATACTGGTCACTGAATGTTTACTAGTTTGTTTGACAACAACCAACTAATGGAAATAGCAATTTATATTTGAGTAAATGTTTATGTGGAATAATAATAATAATAAGATAATTTAAGCTAAGAATGATTACTTTTTCTGACATTTTTGTGTGGTCACTGATATTATTTTATGGGAAATATTTACCTTATGAGCTCTATAAGCCTTTCTTCTAAATTCTTTTTGGTTCGATAAAGGTCATCAATTTCTGCTGCCGTCTTAAGATCAAAGCTTTTTTTGTCCAGGGTGACTTTCCGTAGGTTTTCACTCAGCTCCTGACAGGCGTGCTGCGCTGCTGCCAGTGCTTCCTCCGACCTGCACAAACACACAAGTGATGTATGACATTTTTCATTCCTATTTGATTACATTGGTACAAGCTTAAAAGATGATTTCATAAGATCTTAGAAGCAGCAGAAACATCTCCAGAACAATCATAGATGTACTATAATAACAATAAAGAAAGCATTCAATTCTAAATAAACAAGATTAGATACGTTTTTCAACAGGGCTTTAAATGAGTCCAGAGTGTGTGATTATGAATACTGTATCTCACCTTGATAAATTCTCTTTCAGATGGATTAACTCATTTTCTTTCTGCTGGATGAGATTTTCAGACTGGGCCATCTGGATGTTTTTCTCCTCAATCTGTTGGCAATATCTCTGATTCTGGGCCTGCAATCAGCACAGCAAAGCGAAACATTAGTCCTGGTTCTTTGGATGATATGCTTGTGGCCATAAAGTTATTAGAAAGCCAATAAACACAATGTGACTGAAATGAGTTTTTTCTTTTATTAGTCACACAAAGACACTGTGTATGTAGCAAATGCATGCATTCTGTCTGAGATTTCTTGTCCTCTTTTCGTCTGTAGGGTAGGCTGTGTTTATCAGATGTAATAACAAACACTTTCATTTCCTTTTCAAAACCCACCGATCAGTGGCCTCACCTCTAACTCTCGAGTTTTCTTGTCCATGTCAACAACTTTCCCATGCTCAGTCTCCAGCTGTATTTTCACTTCCTGTAATTCTTTATTCACAATCTGGAATAGAGGATAAAGTTTTAGCTTGCATGAAACTGAGAAATATACCTACAAATTATGCACTTGTATCGGTTTGCTTTTAACACACATACAATTTGTGCATTACTAATGTATAACATTATATCAGGTATAACCATATACGACATGTAGTTGTCTAAAGATTTTGTGTCTGACCTGGAGTTGGTTTGAGTGGCTCATTGCTCGGCTGCTGAGCTGGAATCTCAGCGACTGGATTTCCTCCTGAATTGTAGCGTGTGCAGCTTCACTTTCCTGTTGGGCCTTGCTCAGCCGGTTTTCCAGCAGCTGCTTACATTCCATCAGATCTCCCTCTTTACCGAGTTTACCGAGGAGCTCCTGATTCTCCAGCTGTAGCCGCTCCACAGTCGAGCTCAGGCTTTCAGCTTCTTCGTCCATCTCCTGCAGCTTCGAAGACAAGCCCTCCACTCTGAGTCGGGCCTCTTCATTCTCAGCCGTGAGCATGCACACGTGCACCCCGAGTTCAGCCGTTTCTGTGTTGGCTCTGTGCAGGGCCTCCCTAAGGATCACATGTGAGTTTTTGATTGACAGAACCAATTATATATTTTTCTCCACTAAGGTTTTCCAAGTGTGTGAAATAAAATTACATTTATAACAATAACATTACTACATACATTACGCACCATTGCACTGCTGTAGTGTAGCGACAGTACAGTCATTTCAATACATTACAATACAATACACTTATTCACTACCTTGGCTTACTTAGGCTTAAATATAGAGCCTGTGTATTGAATTAACATTATTGTGGGGCATTAGTGTAGGAATGCAGAACAAAATAAATGTTATAAAGGCATTTGGTAGAAAGAAATTATAAATAACATGAGTAAACAGTGGAAATACAGTACGTTCCCTGAAAATATGTAGCTTCAATAAGAGTTTCTAGTAGGAAAACACTGAAAGGCATACTTATTAAGTCCCATACCTTCTGTGAGTGATAAACTGTATAAAGAAATTGAAGATCATCATGTTAAATAACTTCTTTTCTTTTTTATTTTTTTTAATATTTCACAGGTATTACTAGAATTTGGAAGTCAAATTCATGTGAATCCTTTTAGGGGGACTTGGATGACTTATTGATCTTTTGTCAATATTAGACCACACTGAAATTAATTTAGGCTTTTGGTTGCATGTGTCCATCTGTACCTTGTATCGCTGTTCTCCAGACACAGTGCATCATTGCACTGCTTCAGTTGGTTGATCTCCTCTCTGGAAGCCGTCACCTCAGCCGCCAGTCCGACTCGTGCCTGAGCCTCGCCATCACGTTCCCGGATAAGGGCTTCCTCCCTTTCTCGCGAATGCAGGATTTCATTGATGTGTCTGCGGTTTAGCTCCTCAACCTGGGCCTTGAGTTGTTCTGCCAAAACCCGCAGGTCCTCTCTGGAGGCCTCCGTCACTTCCTGTAAGGCCTGGGCTTTTATTTTCTCCTCAGTTCCCGCCTGAAGCTGAGCTTGCAGCGTCACTACTTCCTCCTGCAGCCGGTGCATTTCTTTGAGCTTGAGTTCCAGTTGAGCCTCATCTATCACCAGTCTAAATGGGGCGTCTTCGGTTTCCACTGAAGTCTCATTGTGGGCCCTCAGCAACTTTTCATTGCTCTCTGCCGCTCCATTTTCATTATGCAGCTCTGCGACTCTGCTCTCCAGCTCCATTACTCTGGCTTGAAGAATACCACCTTGAACAGTCTGCTCTTTAAGTTGATCCTCTGTTTCTTGCAGTTTTTCCAGCAAATCTGTGTCGCTCCTTTGGGACACATTGACATTTTTTTCCAGCATTGACTCTCTGGCTGCGAGTATATCCCGTTCATCTCGAGTC
The DNA here is from genome assembly GCA_024416835.2 of Perccottus glenii. Classification (NCBI taxonomy): domain Eukaryota; kingdom Metazoa; phylum Chordata; class Actinopteri; order Gobiiformes; family Odontobutidae; genus Perccottus; species Perccottus glenii. The sequence goes on from CM044557.2 coordinate 21,160,048, forward strand.
TTGGCTAACTCTTTTGACAACAAGGACTGAGACTCTGTAAGCTCCCTGTTTTCATGCTCGAGCCTCTTTAATTGGCTGTCAACCTCTTCTTTTTGAGTGACTGCCCTTTGAATAATCTCCTCCAGATGTAGGTTTTCATCTAAAAGCTTCTTTTCTCTGTCCTCCACGCTCATTTTTGCTGCATCTAGTCTTCGCTTTAAGTGCTCCTCAGAGGCTCTTAACAAAGACATTTGCTCTAACAAAGTGGCTTTGCACTCAGATAACTCTTTCATACAATCTTCCCTCTTTTTAACTGTTAATAGCAACTTGGCATTTAATTCTGTGAGATTGCTACACTGGGTTTTGTAGTCGTCAGTATTCTGATCAGAGGAAGTCAGTTCAGTAGTGCTTAGACTGTCTTTGTCGACATTTAGCTTTTCTAATTGTTCCTCTAAATGTTTGATTTTCTCTGAACTCACAGAAAGCTCCTTCTCTCTGTTTTTAAGCGTCTTTTTCAAATCTAGGAGCTGTAATTCTAACTCTTCATTTTGGCTTCTGCTCACACCAAACCTCTGTTTGACTTCTTCCTGCTCTTCCTTCAGTCTTCTTCTCAGTTCCTCCGCTTGTCGCTCTCTTCTCTCCAGCGAGGCCTGTAGATCCTGAAGCTGGGCTTGCAAGTTTCCCGACTCTTTCTCTTTCAAAGTCAGCGCACCCTGAATTCGACCGACTGCCCCTTGGAGCTCCTCGAGTCGTCTTAATGCTTGTTCACGTTCTTCATCTGCCTTTGCTTTTACTTGAACCAGTTTCTCTTCACAGCTTCTCAATTCTTTTTCCCTGAGTTTTAGTTCATTGGACAGGCGTTCACAAAGTTTTGCCCTGTCCTCGGCCTTTCTATTGGCCTCCAACTTCTCCTCCTCAGCCGTCTTGAGTTTATCCAGCAGGTCTTGGATTTTCCACGCCGTGTCGTAGAAGCTAGCCGTCTGTTGCCCCCTTTCTGTAAGCGATTCATCTAATTTTGTCAGAAGCTCCATGTTTCTGTTTTCAGCAGCACTCAGTCTGCCTCTAAGCTCGCCGTTTTCCTCCGGATTTGGACATTTATTTTTTGTTTCGGACCTGTCTGATGATGACTGCTGAGCTGCTGATAACTGCCCTTTGAGGTCTTTAATGACACCCTTCAGTTCTGTTGCCTCATTGCCTAATTCCCGGACTTGAACCAGAAGCTCTTGTTGCCTGAGCTCGGACTGGTCCAGCTCAATGCGGAGATTCTCTGCTAAGCTACAAGGAGAGGGTTCTCCCAGTTCTCCCAGTTCTCCAAGAAGACTCTGACTCAGGTCTGGAATTGGTACATTCTTTAAAAGAATAGATCAATAGATTTCCTCAGTCATATCAACCATATTTATGAATGAGTAATAAAATGAATAATATTATCAAATGCTAAAAATACAAGACTAAACCTTTTAACTGCATTTATAGTTTATACACTACAAAATTCCTACATAAATAAAATAGACTTATCTATTCTGCAGAGTTATATTAAGTTCTTTTTAATTCAGTATTAAGCGATGAACGTGATGCACTATAACATATTCTGAACACATTTTTAAAAAGAGACAAATTATAAGTTACTATAGTCTTTCTTTTGTCAAACTGCCCATTGAAAACGTTTTATTTATCTGTAACCTAATGGATAAATAAAACTGTTCCAGAAAAATCTATTAACAAACAAAGGTATTTGATTTGAATATATAGAAATTTGAGTTTGACACAGTGTACACAATATTTGATTACCTGTGAAAAACTGCTGACCAGACTGTTGACACTAGAGCAGCGACTGGGAGGCCTCCATGAATAAGCAGATGAAGTTGATCCTAATGTTCTCCTTTAACAAAGTAGCAAATATTAAATTCATTATGTTATTAATACTAAGAAAAAGGGTTACAAAACGAATACCTGTAAAAACATTAACGTATATAACTGCATCTTCTGAAAGGTTTCAGGTTTTATATATCTGATATAAATACAACCTGTGTGTAGAGTTGATGTGACAGGTTCTGGTGAGATGTGTCATTACAGTTACATAGCGGGTATCAGGGGGTTCGGCAAATGTCAAGGAAGCATCAAAATCTTCTGAACACTTATGTATACAAATGTGTATGTTTCATGTAACATACAATTCTATATATAATTAAAAAGAACCCTAATTCACTTTGTTTAGGTCAAAGGCTTTATGTAAACAGTGTTATGCTACTGCACTCAACATGCACAATTACATACTAACATACAAAATAGGCAGTGATTGTTGAGCAAATATGAATTGATGACGCAGAAGTGAAAAGTCTGACAAAAGGTGCTGACAGGAGAAACAACGATTAATGCTCACAGACTGTCAGCACCAACATGCTCGAGCACACATTTTTACACACTGTAGCAAAAAAAAAAAAGAACTGTGAATGTGATCGGATAATTAACTGTTACTTTAGGCTGTGAAAAACCAATAGTGATTTCCCCACTTTTGACATTTCAAATTAGCCGTTCTGCACTGATGTGTTATTATAAATTATTACACCCACAGTTTAAGTCTACAATACCTTCACCAAAATAAAATAACTTATTAGACTCTTGTGGAAAAAATATAAAAGCAAAAAATTGTTCAATACCGTGCAAAGGTTGGCCAGTCTGCGTCGAGGTCATAGCCTCTGGCTTCAACGTCAAATTGGATTTGGTTGAGCTCATAAAGATGGTTGACGATGTCAGCAGTGAGGTGAGACTTGAGGAAGGGACTTCTGGCATAATACCAGTCACTGCAACCACAAAACAATTGTCTATAGTTTTTTTTTATTCGGTAATAGAGAATTTATTGTGTCAAAACTCCCCAAAGTAATCAGTTACTTTAGTATGACAAAAATGATTTCTGCATGCATTCTAAATTGATTTTGAGAAAAAAAAAATCTTATATCCATAATTCAACAATGAAATAAAAGAGGGAACAGAACACAATTTGACAATGTTGCAGCTAATGTAATAAAGGTATTAGTGAACTAAAACAAATAAACAAATAAAAAACAATACAGATGTAAAATAAATAGTTCCAAGGTACAAGCAATGTCCTTGTATTGGTGAAAATGTCTCCTATGCCAAAATTAAACACATTTAGATTGTCTTACAAAAAATAATCAAAACAAACTGAAGGGCAATTAAAGCACACATAGACTTGACATTTGGTGAAACAATAAAAGAGAAGAGAGAAAGTGGTGACCTCTGTTGTATTTCCAGTGAAAAAAAACTAACACAAAAACCAGGAAGGGGGACTTGCACTTCCTACAAAAAAAAAAAAAAAAGGATAACCGAGAGTCTGCTCTAACATAAAACAAACACACAACACAAAACTCTTGGATAAGTAGAGATCAAATGTGTTTTACCCTGTGACCTTCTGGTTGATTAGACATTGCTGCAGAGTGTCAGCGAGTCGTTGATGAACAAGACAGTAGCGGATGAAGGCCCTTCCTTTTCCCAGAGATGTCTTGAGCTGTGGACACACAACACTCAGATTATAACCATGAGCATGTTACAGTCTGAGAGAATCCACTTAAAATGTACTTCAATGTGGATATAATTATATATTAAAAAACTGTCAAGCAAACTGTATTTACACAACCTTTTGTGGTCACTATGTTTGTGTAAAATATCTGTACAATATCTGTCTGTAAGCACAAACAGATGGAGGGACTTAAGATTTAAGAAACACATTCAGAGTTGCACCTTAAGGACACCATTCGGAGAGTGCCTTATGTCTGAGTGTGACCAACATCGTTATCCAACAAAAGTGGAGTAGAAAAGTCCTCAAATAATTTTCTGTCATCTGTTACTGTGTTAAAAAAAGACTTTTAATGACCCATATGAGATGCTAAAGAAACTTAAAACCCAAGAAAATATGTTTTGGCATTAACATAAATATTTTGGTTTTACACAAATTTAATTAGGATTAAAACACAAAACCATATGTTACTTTGGCATTAAATGAAGTTTAAAAAGATACTGGTCCAACTATTCTAACTTTTTATGTGTAATGAATATGTACTATTTATATAAGCTCTATTGCAGTGTGATCTCAAAACCAAAACAGATAAAAGCCAAAGGTCACTACTACAAATGTCTGCATAGGCCTCGAAACAATTATCTAAGTAATATTTTTGAAACAATAAACAGCACATAGTTTTCTACTTGAAAAACATAAATATGTAGGGAAGAGATGGATAAACAGATAAATAAAAAATTATTCTACACTTGTTCAGCTAAAAGGCTTACCACAGTGAGACAAAAGCAGAGGAAGAAGTAGTATATTGAATTAGCAACAGTGTTACAGGGTTACTACCCAGTTACAGTGTATTTGTGTGTGCATGGAAGACAAGCAGGATTACCTCAGGGATGGACTTAACAAAACGGATGCCATCATTAGCTCCTTTGATCTTAATCAGGCAGTCGCAAAAGTAATCCCAGTAGTCTTTCCTCTGACCAAGAAACGTAGTCTTCTCTTTCTGGTCAAACTAGAAACAAACATGTTGTTGCAATATATAAAACCAGCATTTGTAGTGTTCATGTAAATGTCATGTTTATTTCTGATTATAAGGCAATATTACACATATATTAAATATACCTGCAACAGATATTCTAGTTTATAGAAGAACTTGTGTAGACTGGGATTGTCATCTGTTATAGGTTCACCACACTCTCTGTGCTCTTTACTCAGCTCCAACACAGCGTCTACAAGAGGCAATGAAATCAACACAGCTGTATTAAGCACTGCCTTTACAGCCTGTTTGTAATGTTAGAGGTGATTTTTTTTTTAGCTACTGGCACTACTCTTATTCTTTCTTATAAACACATGACAAAAATTACAAATAATAACATATTTTACTATGGTTACCTTGCAGATTCTTGATTATCCTCTGTAGTTGATTATCTCCAACAGATGATGACGCCATTCTGGGAAGAGGGATATGACAGCATAAATAATAGAACCAAACCATATGTATCAAAATAACATATGGTTATTTGATACGTCATTGTACAGGTTAAAATAAAAACAGCCCTAAATGTGCTTCTTCTACAGTAGTTTACTTCAATAGTCTTTTTTTTCAACGGGAACTCTTTCATCTCTGTCTGTGCGATCTTTAATTAATGTTTAATTAGTTAAACGTATTACAAAAGGTACTTTCGGTTTAAAAATGAATCACTGACTGCGATGGACCATAGGAGCTAATGTAAAGTTAGCAAGTTACACAGTGACATTAAAATTTGGTGGAAAAGAGCCGCAGTTGTTAAATGACAATGTCTCCAATGATATAACTTCAATCCCGGTACTCTTTCCTGCCACTTCCGACCAAGTTTTCTTATTGCAACTCGTTAAAACACCTTTAAAAGGCAACAACCCGCGACATAAACATCGTTTTAACTAGCAGCCTTCGGGAGCTAGAACATACACCTGTTCCCAGCAGTCCCAGCCTTTACTGTTTTTCAGATATTTGTACACAAAAATATTGCACAACATGTGTATATAATAACGTAAAACATGTAAAACTATACATAATCATAACACGAGACACGTACTTAAACTGTAAAATAGTCCAGAGTGTAGGAAAGCTTGACGGTGATACAGCTGGAGCATGCTGACTAAGGGAGGCGGGTCCTGCGGTTGATTGACAGCTGCAGCAACCTGTCTCCAGCCAAGTTCGGTTGAGCGACAAACGGCAAATAAACAAAGCTAGAACGTGGGGGGCTGTAGAGCTTGAAAAAGGAAAACAATATCCAGACTTTGTTTAGTCTGTCTTTCTATTTTGTTATTTATTTTTTAAACACATTCTACTGCAGTGTATTGTGTAATTAGCTATATTTATTATTCAATATTTTAACATGTAAGGTGAGCTAGGTAGTTTTGGCCTGTGAAAATGTCAGTAGCTAATTGAGCAATGCCAATTTCAACTATTCTTTACAAAATGTAGTCACCACATGCATTAAAGCTACAAAATGGGTAATCTGAAAAAAAAAAAAGATTAATCACAAAATCTATCTTTTTCCACATCCATGGTTAACTAGAATAACGTGTAGGGAAATATAGCTATTAACCTTTAACCCTTAGGGACCTTGCAGGCTGTTTCTGTAGATTTTTGTCATTTAAAGTCATTGTACATATTTATTTTCTGGTAGTTTTGGTAGTTATTGTCATGTAAGGCCCTTTAGGTCATATGCTATATAGGGCGCTATATAGTGCACTATATACAAGTAGTATAGTACAATTTTTTATATATGAATAATTTGTTGCAGTTACGGTCTTACGGATTTATAGCATGTACATTTTGGGCATGAGGGTCTCCGGAGGGTAGTAGCCTAAATTAGAAGGGTCACATGGTTTTGACTGCATGTCAAAACTATATGACACGAGGCTATGAGTTCTTAAAAACATTTACTGGCAAATCTTGCATATTACATTTTAGGACTTGTCACAATGGGGATTGACAACAATAATTTGCAGAATACATATTTTTGGGTTAAACGTTACACAGGGTGGCTTTAAACACAACATTTGGAAGAATTCCTTGATTCCAAATCAGCTCATTTGCATCTATACATGTGTTACAGGGTATATTAGTATTAGGACTTGTCACAATGGATATTTGAAAAATTAAAAGATCAAATACTTTCAAATCAGTTTTATTTAGCATTTATTTAACCAGGTTAGACACACTGAGATCAGATTTTTTACAGAAAACACCTGACCAAGACTGGCAGCAGCACAATACTACAAATATATGTTTATTGTTTGCTTATATGTTTATTGTTTGTTTAAATGTAATGCTGGGACCTGTACCAAAGAGCTGTACTGAAAACAAATTCCACCAGCTTGGCTGTGTGGTCATTAAATTAAAATCAATCAAATCAATCAATCAATCAATCAATCAATATACAACAATAAGAATCACTAAATGCACACACACAAAAAAATCTGGACTCAGTTGACCCCAAAACTGCCACATCTTCTCTGTGGCTCTATAATGAATTTTCATTTGTCCTCTTTGGTCCTCACTGAACTGTTACTGCGTCAATAAGATGCATCAAAAATCAGAGATGAACTTTATCTTTTGTCTAACTGAAACTGATACATGATCTGAGAATTGTGGATGTTTTCAGTTCACCTTTTTGTCTTGAGTACTCCATCAGTGGTCCTCAGTTAAAGCAGCAAATGACTTAAGTGTGGTGTGTGCCATTGCTACAAAGTAAGTATACATTTTTTTCTTTATCTTCTGTCCCGCTCAAACAGTCTATACCTAGATTTCATTAAAATAGTCCTATGACATTTTTGTTTTGTTTGTAGGAAATGGATGTTTTTGTGGAAGACAACTATACTACTGATTATGAAAACGAAGTATGCAACGTAACTTCCATCGAGTTTGGGGAAGTCTTCAACCCTGTGTTTTTCTCCATCGTGTTCGTTCTCAGTGTGTTTGGCAATGGTCTGGTCATCTTGATCCTGATCAAATATGAAAACCTGAAATCTCTAACTAATGCCCTCATCCTGAACCTGGCCGCCTCAGACCTGCTCTTCACTGCTAGCATTCCCTTCTGGATTTCTTACAGCATGTACAGATGGACACTGGGGGTAGTAGCCTGCAAACTGGTCAACTTTGTCTTCTACATTGGCTTCTACAGCAGCGGTGTTCTCCTCATCCTGATGACCATTCACCGCTACATAGCTGTTGTCAATCCCCTTTCCAATATTGTGTCCACTAAAGGTCTGTACAGCGTCTTGGCGTCTGCGGTTATTTGGCCAGTGAGTATCTTGTTAGCCGTTCCAAGTATTGTACAGTCAGAAGTCACAAATGAAATTTGTGAATATATGGTGACTTCCGGGAGCTTGTGGGGAATCTACCAACAAAATATCCTCTTCATAATAACTTCAGTGGTGTTCATTTTCTGCTACTCTCAAATCATATGCAGGCTGTTGCGTCCTTCTGGCCAAAAACGAAAAAGCAGGACTTTAAAGGTCATTTTCTCTCTCATGCTGGTTTTCTTTCTGGGCTGGGCACCTTACAACGTGGTCATGTTTCTAAAAACCTTGAAATTGTGGGAAAAGCTAGGTGTCGTCGAGAGCTGTGCAGCATTTATTCAACTTGATTACACCTTGAATGTTTGCCGATTTTGCGCTTTCTCACACTGCTGCCTTAACCCTGTGTTTTACGTGTTTGTGGGAGTCAAGTTCAAAAACCATTTGATGAGATTGATGAAGGGTTTGGGCCGCACCAGCTCAAACAGAAACAACAGCAGTGTACGCAGCCGACACAGCCGAATGACAATCACCTCAATTTCAAGTCATGAGGAGTTTTCACTGTAGCTTTAAAATTCGCCTTGGTTATGTTTTTTTAAGGCCAAAAGATTTTAACTTTAACAGAGAGTAACCTGTTTTTTCTGTCTTTTCATGTTTTATTGTACATATTGAAAATATTATGACTCAAAGAGCATTAAGACTTAACAGCTCCACCCATTTCCTTTGCAACCGCATCAGACCATTCATAGAAGTAAGTAGATACAGGAAAAGGGTGAGAGAGGTGACTGAGTGACTTTGGGCAAATGACCCTGGTCGGAATTTAACCTGTGTCTCCCAAGTCCATGATGCAATTTTGTTAATCTTTTTAGAATTCTTATTTTGGAATCAGTCAAAATAAAACCTGTACAGACCCATATCCTTTATTGTACACTTTAAATGTTCTTTGTGTGACAGACAGTGATGTAATGCAGTATTCTCTTAAAATTTCAAAACTTTCAATGTACTGTACTATGTATTTGACAAAATACAAAAGTTGGTGTATGCAAAAGTGGAACCATTGTAAGTTTGTCCTAACAGGTTTGTTAAACTCCAAAAGCCATCCATATACCTTTTGAAATGTCACTGTGAACCTGTAGAAATTTTGAATGACAATCTGTTAGAGATAAAATGTTGTAAAATGATGTTTATGCATTTATTAATAACGTTGCAAACGTGGCCACGAGGTACTACTTCCTGCTGCTCCTAATGTCTTTCGCAATACGTAATATTTTAAAAATGGTTCTTCATGTTGTGTATCTGATTCAGATTAAACAGCTTAGTGCTCTATTAGACAATGCTTTTTGCTTTTGATGGCATTCACTCAGACGAAGGTAATAAAATGTGTGGTAAAAAACCATTACCGTTTCTAAACTTTTCTGAATGAAGACAATAAAAATACAGCAGTGTCTTTGTAAGATCAAATCAAACACACATTGCAGTGAAAGATATCAGAAAGTTACTGTTTTAGTAATTTTGGGAATTGTATTTTAAAATGTTGCCAGGCTTTCAACAGAAAATGCAGAGAACATGGAAATGAAACAGATTTTACTCCAACAACAGGGAACCTAAATATGAAAGTCAGCAAATGGTAACACACATGCAAGGAACAGAGAAATGAATGTTGTTGTGCTGTAAATCTTTAAACATGCATAAAGTGTCCCGTTGGAGTGTATGGGGCTGGTGGGGTGTATGGGACCTCGATGGGGGAATGGGGGGGCTCTGGAGAAGAGCAGTTGGGGACAGCTCAGTGGGCCAATGTAACAGCCCCTCATACCTGTCTCTGGGGTTAGATTAAGCTTAATTAACTAAACCATCCAGCACGCTCGGATGAACGGATACAAGTCAAGGGCAGAGCAGTCGCAGGCGCACACATCCCATCACTGGCACACACACAAACACTTTTACATAAGAGTAAGTCTAGAGGCAAACGGGAGACGAAAGATTTAAAAAGTGTTAACCCTGCAACAATGCTGTTGCTCTGTTACTTGGATAAATGTGAACACTCCAGACAAACCTCACTGCGCACCTCCAGGTGAACTCTGGTATGGTTTTATTCCAGTGTTGTTTTTTTTAATAGCACTTTTCCACCTAATGTAGTAGGCACTCAAAGCGCTTTACATACATTAAGCTATTTACCAGTGTTACAGCTGGAACACCACTGGAGGCAATGTAGTGTAATGTCTTGCCCAAGGACACAACAACAGTATGTGGGGAGAGCGGAATGTTATGATGTTTTGGGATTTATTTCGAGCGGGGATCGAACCACCCACCCGCCGGTCGAAGGACGGCCGCTCTACCTACTGAGCTACTGCTGCCTGAGCTATTGTGTTAACCTCAAGTGGACCATAGACAGGCCCAAACAGAACGAGCATCATGAATTGGTGAAGAAAACATCACGTAATGCTTAGTTTCCCAGAGGTCCGAAAAAAAAAAAAACCAGAAATATTAAATAAAAGGAAAAGAGTTCAAATGTGAAGAAGGGAAAATGCAATGGTAACATGTCTTATTAGCATTTGGGCTAACATCACCATCTAGTGTCTTCCTTAAAAATGCATGGCAGCAGGGAAGTTAAATGGGAGGGTTCTGTCCAGCTGAGAGTACTGTGTCTCATGTCTAAGAACCATCAAAATAATTTGCAGAATACATATTTTTGGGCTAAACGTTACACAGGGTGGCTTTAAACACAACTTTTGGAAAAATCCCTTGATTCCAAATCAGCTCACAACTGTCATATTAACATATTTGCATCTATACATGTGTTACAAGTTGCTGAAGAAGTTTTGGTAGAGTATGGCTGTCTTTTTCTTCCACATTTAAGTCTGTGTAAGGCATTTTCTTTTAAAGCGGCTTTAGGAGTACATATGAGGCATCAAAATTAAATCTAAAATGTGGTCTGTTTGAATATAGTACATAGCCTACATTAAAAAGTGCATAAATTGAGTTCCACAGAAATAAAAGCAAGAGAAGACAAATAAAAACTCAACCCCAGAGAAGACCATTTAAAGCATCCAATTCCTTATCTTCAAGTCAGTACCATCTTGTTTTCCTGGATCATTTTCTTAGCAAATGATGTTGTTGTTCAAGCCTGTTTCTAGCCATGAGCTAAACAGCTGTTGTTGTTTTCTTATGCAGCGTGTGCTGGTGGCCACTCCCTGCTCCTCGTTTTTCCAGGGCAACTCACTCTCCTTTTTCTTTTTACATGGATTTTTCCTCTTAATCCCTGTTATCTATAACGATAATTACTGCAACCACATGTGAAATTAATGGATAGCTTGCTAATGTGTAAATGTGTGTATTTGACTGCTAATAAAGGCTTATTGCTAGTTAATTTGTACTGTCAGGGAAAGCGTGCACAAATCGATTAAGTGTGTCAGCCTTATCATTGCAAACAACTGTATTTATGAACAAATATAAATGACTTAATCCTTCTATGACACATACTGGCATGTTTGACATTATACTAACGCACCTTATCTTAATCACAATCATCATGGGAATCAAATGCTTCCGATTCAGAAAAGGGGTTAAATCCTCTGTGTAGCATGTATACTTGCAAACACACACAACTTTGTTTCATTTGATCATAATTCCAGATGGATTACATGATACAGTGTCCATTTTGGAGAGAAAAACAATAACCTCTTAGGGCTGTTGCTGGAAGCCAGTTGAATAAACTCAGGGTTGCAGAGTAAGTTCTGAGTTGATAAAACCAAACAAATCCAAACTGGGTAACCTTTGGTTCATCTATGTCCTCTACATTGTTTTTGTGTAGAGTTTAATAAAGAAAATTCTCTGACCCAAAAAAAAAAAAAAAAAAAAAAGGTGAGGCCAAAGACCCAAAGGTTTAATTGTGCTGCAAAGTCAGATCCAAGTGACTTTGTTCACATCTGATTGGTCCACTTTGGTTTAAACCAGAAGAAAACCTGCTCCAGAGTTGTGTCCCAGTGTAAGTTACCATGGCAATAAAACCTGCTCAAAACCAAACCACCTTCTGGAGCTACAAAACTCAGAGTTTGCTCAAACTTAATCTTTCCTTACCTGGATCAAACCCTAAACTGGCTTCTAGCAACAGGCCTCTGTGCTCTTAATAAAACAGCATTGTGTTTGTTTATGCAAGGCCACGTTTCTCCACTAGAGGGAACAATGTATTGAGATCATTTTAACTGTGTTCCATTAATAAGCACCAAAAAGCATACACCTACAGGATAGAAATGAAATGTAATTGCTTTTTTTCTCGTTGTGAGAAACTTTTTGTCAGCTTTTTACTTTCACTAATAACCACAAAGTCCAACTGCAGCTTGTCCTCTGTCGGCCCCTCATCATCACAGCTCTATATTTTAAGGTTACCCTCTTCTACTTACCTGCTGTCGTCAGATAGAAAAACATGGTGATTAACTGCTATGGAGACTTAATTAACAATTCAAACATCTGGATATTCAGACTAGACCCACTGCAAAGGCTTAGCAGCTTCTTGTAAGACTGGCCATTTGATGTATCAAACAGTGTGTCCTGATGTTTCTCCATAAACTTCTCCCATCTGGCTCGTTTGATAACTTCATCAGTCTCGTTCTGCTGGTACTTTTTATTTCATGTTGTTAATTTTCAGGTGTTGCATGCATTTTGGGTGGTATTTCATTTTCACAGACTGGGTGGTCACAAAGTTAGAGAAAGTTGATCATTTAATTAAGTAATTAGCTTTATTATTAGAGAATGTGTCAGTAAAAAGTCAGAACCTACATAAAAACACAATATACCAGCAGAGTTAAAGAGTAACTGAGCAAGTCTTCTAGTATAATTATTTCTTAGAAATGTAATTAGTTAAGTTTTATACTGCACAGCTCTTGTATAAAGGCAACAAAAATGAACTACCAGGTTTATACTCTTAAAAGAAAGAGGGGGGCTAAAACCTGAGGGGATGTGGTCAGTTTAAAGTCCAGTCGGTGAGAACCACCAGGAAGACTTTGTGAGTGTCTGTGTGTGGTGTTAAAGTTTGGAATGGTTTATGGTACAGCTCAAGCAATGGCCAAATATTCACTGGTTTAAATTAAGATATAAAGAAATGATGTTGTCGGGTGGTACTGGTATTTGGTTTTGTTTTGTGAATGTAGTTTATTATAAATGTTTTGTGTTTTCTCCTTGTTGTTTTGTTGAATTGCTAATTTAACTTAAATGTAAAAACAGGTAGGCAGACAATAACTTTAGATTTCAGCCTACACCCTTTCGGTTTGTGCTTTTTTAGTTACATTTTTTAAGTGACTGATATGAACTCAACTAAACTAAATTGAAACAATTTAACAAAATCACAAAGAACGAAAGAAAAGTAATCCTGAGTGCTTGCTTTTAATTCCTTTCTGAATAACTGCTTTTGTGTGAATAACTCCTTTTGTGTATATATATATTTACAAAGTTTAATATCTTGCTTATATTTACAACATAGACTCCCAGAAACATAATCTATGGCTAAATGTTTTTTTAAATTCAAAATGTATTCTGCTGTAAGTTCCTTTGGTCTCTTGGATAACCCTTAGTTGAGAAAACTTATGTGAGCAGCTGTTGATGAATGCAAAACAAGAAAATAAATTAGCACTTTAGTCTAACCATAATCAAGTTATTATAATTTTACAGTTTTTCCTGTTAATTCTTACACTTTTCTTTTGTAATATTAACCTGGCTGGTTACCATCAGAGAGGGCTTGAATAGAACGTGTTTCCAAAAGGGCAGGCTCTTGAAATAAATAACTGGTGATGGATTAACCACCTTTTATCCAATGTTGTTCATGTTCGTAACAGTAAAGCAGGTAATACATCTTCAAACCTGAAACACGCCCAGACGGTTCGCCAGCAAACATTTTGCTTGAAGCAGTACAAGATGGATTTTCATAAATTTGCAAACTCTTGTAAGGATCGAGCAGTGGCACAAGATAAATGTAAAATGCCTTTTCATAAATTATATTTCATGAATGATCTCTTCTGGTAAAATTCTAACACACAACAAGCTTCATCTTTTGGTTGTTCCAGGGGTCGCCCTGCATCCTCTTCTCTCACACCGACTAACTTTATTTCCTCCTTCACTTCCTTTTTGGTCTTCTCTAGACCTCCTGTCTGGCAGATCCTTTTAAACGATAGATTCACTATCACTTCTCTGGACATGTCCAACATCTTAGTTTAACTTTATCTCCAAAAACATCTAATGTGAGCTGTCCCTCTCTACTACTGTCTGCCACAGCAAACATTGTTGTATGAAATGACTGTAAAAGCCAGACCACTACTTAACAATACAGAACATCTACCTTTTACTGCAAAAAACAAAAGTCAATAGAATTAATGATATTTTAAACTCACCTACTGTTAATACAATGCTCATTGGATTATATTATGATGATATTTATCCTTTCTTGTCTTATTAAAGCATTCCTATTTTTATTATTTATAAACTTGAAACATGTCAGCAATGACACCTCAGCAAATAGCACAACATCATGTGAACCACTGTTTGGGCCCGACCACGACTGGACCCCAGACCTGGCGCTGACTCCTCTCTGCCCCAGCCACTGAGCTAATATCCTACAGACCATGCTTTTTGGCTTACCCCTCTGTATCCTCGGGCTCCACCAGCTGTCTGACTACGCCCAGCGCCCAGGATTGGTCCTTTACCTGCTTCACACCTTCTCCGCCTGGTCCTGGAGCTGCTCTAGCCCCTCGTTTTGGACGAATCTTTCCAAAAGGTGAACAGAAGTGATTTTCGGTAGAACCGTGCATGACTAATGGTGGAAACATGTTAAAATCATCGCAGAAATGTCCTTGGGAAGACAAATGAATTTTCAGCAGAATAATTAACTTAATTAACAAATTTGCATGCATATTCATCAGGGCCATTGAAGTCTTTCCAGCTCAGCTTGATGAACGTTGCTGTGTAATAACCAGCTCATTTACATTCTGCCATCCACTGCCATTTGTGTGGATTACTGAGAAAAGGCTGTGTGTATGTGCTCATGATGTTAGCAGTACATCTCATGTGCACACTTGCTTTAACATGCCACAGAGAGCTTGATGAATATTTTTGACATACTGCTTGCTCGATACATTGATACTTGATGTAGCTGCCTCTTGCACGCTCACTGATAAGGTTACATTTATACACATAGTCATGCACTGCAAAATAAGGGTCCGACTTGTGTATGCATGTGTAATCTACACTCATATCACCCCCCCACCCCCGACCCCCCCTTCTCTCTGGTGGGCAGTTCTTGGCACTGATCCTGAGTCGTAAAGCCTCCTGGGTTGCCAGACTGTGAGTTGTTAAAAACGTGAGGCCCTGCGTACCCCTCCCCATCTCTGCAGGGCAATCTTTAAAGGCAGCAAGGTGTGACGGCACAGACTGGCAGCTTGGCAGCCATGCCCGAGGATACCGAGGCTCCGTCAGCCGTGAACGGGCACCATCACATGGGTTCGCCTAACTAATACGCTCGCCGTACATGTGCCGTTCGCATGCCTCATCTGTGCCAGTCAGAGACAAAGGAATTCATTAAGAAATTTCATGTGGCGTTGTTTTGTGATTTTGCTGGGATATAGTTAATTGGGAATTTCACACAGGCTAAGGTAACTGTGGGAGAGATTATCCAAATGAGTTGGGAAAAAGTAATTACACTCACTTGGCTGTGTGCGCCTTTGAACTGGTTGGGAAGAGAACAGCAGGAAAAATTGTTTATAAAAAGCTTGTCTGAGGCATTTCTCAAACAATATGTATCTCATTCTCATAATGGGTTTGTTCAACAATGTAGCTGCCACTGAACTCCATCACTTCCCAGTGGGTTAGTTACCAGCCTGTCAGGAAACTGCTGCACTGGTAGCAGTAGCTCAGTGGGTAGAGCGGCCGTCCTTCGACCGGCAGGTGGGCGGTTCGATCTTCACTCGAAATATCCCGAAAAAACATCATAACATCCCGCTCTCCCCCAAAGTTCATACTGTCGTTGTGTCCTTGGGCAAGACACTTAACCCACCTTGCCTCCAGTGGTGTTCCAGCTGTAACACGCTTTGAGGGCCTACTAGGCGGAAAAGCGCTATATTAAAAAAAGTATATATCCCTCCAAAGAAAGAAAACTAATGCCGAGTAAATGCTTTTGCACCTTTAACTTAACCAATATGGTGCAGTGTCCTGAGATTTTTCAGGAGCAATTATCACTTATTCCCTTAAAAAAAAAACAGGCATTTGAAAAAACAGCATCACCTGACACGTAAAACTTGTGATATTGAGCATACTTGCCTGCCGTTGCCTCTGTGATACTTTCTCCTACGCTTTTTATGCAGACATATGTGTGACACTTGAAGCTGTTATCATAGCTGGAAGTGTGAAGGAGAATTGTTAGGAATATGCCGGCTCTGGAGTGTTGTGACAGGAAAATGCTTTTCAGATACAGAATTGGCACTTCAAGTCTGGTCTGCCACCACAGCGGCCGTCTCCCATCCTAATATCAGCGCAGCCAAAAATGTTCTGACTGTTCTCCACTGTTAACTGATAGATAGGTTGTGATAAAGAACACATTTCATGCTTATTGAGTGTTATTGCATATTTAACAACATGTTTTACTCATAAAAATCACCATTTATTGCGTTGTCTGACCCTCTTTGTTTTGAAGCTTCCACTGAAGCAAGACGAATACCAAACACAAACGGACCATTAAACTGACCTTCATCCTAGGCCCTTTGAAAATCAAACGGCTGTCACCACAAAGATGGGAAGATGTACAGAAGAGCAGCTTGTTTCCCTCCAGTGAGAACACGACAAACACTGATCACATGTGCCTTGGTCCCTGTGAGGAAACAACTCTTGCAGCCAAAGTGAATAAATCTATGAAAGCTTTATGGTTTTGAGTGAATTAGAGTCAGTCACAACACATAAAAGGTGCATTTGTATTGGAGGAAAGAGCTCACTGTCGCCTGCAGCCTCGCCTTGTCGGCTTGCTGATGTTTTTGTAGCTTCTCTATCACTTTATTGTTAGAATGGCTGTTTACGATTCACAGCTTAGCTACAAACACACACACCCGCTGCTGTTTCACCAGACACATAGAAAGATAAAACAGACCGGAATTTGAGAACCGTGCCTTCAGGAATCAGTAAAAGGCCTGCCACAAACATGAGAGAAGTGTGTTTTTCCACAGAACTTGGCTAAGTCTATCATAAAATAAAAATCTCAAATCTTGTAAGTTCTTTGTATCTGTTCGTTTCGAGGCTATGGGTGGTGGTGGTGGGGTGGGGGTGTTACCGTTTGATGGTGCAATTGATGGGAAAGTTCTGAAGAAAGTCCCAAAGCCTCAGAGGAATTTGATTACCTCCATCCATTATCTGCACAGTGAGCAATCGCGAGGCTCACCATCTGTCATCCGTTTCATTTGCATCGTCAACACCTGCCCTGCCTGTTTATGCCTTCACATTTTTTATAAGCCGCCTTTCATGGCAGGGGAAAATGTTGACTTTTCATTCTAAATACATTAATTCCACAAGTTCAAAGAACATATTGAGAATGAAGAACTTGGTTTATGTCTAACAGAATTTGGGAAGTTGTCGTTTTATTGTGGCTGATTAAAAAGTGTACATTAAAGCTGCATTTATAGTTTAGTGAACTGTTTGATTTCATGGATAAACGACTAGCTAGATGGCAGCATATGTAACTGATAGCTTGTGAGAAATTCAGATTAGTAATACAAAGTGTAATGGAGAGAAGGAATAGGTAGTATAGGCTTACAGTTTTTCTCAGTTGCTTTGGTGCATTTCTTAGATAAAAAGTGCAATTCTTGATACTTCTTGTACAAATTTCAAATCATCTAGTCACTTGTGCACATCATTAAAGCAATTTCTTATTCCTTTTCAACAAATTGCAATTGCTTTTGTACATGCTGCAATTGATAATGGTCAAGTGTCAGCTTTTTCACATTTTCATATGCTCATGTCATGTTGATCAAAATATAGTAAATGGTTCTCTGTTGAATAGTCTTACCCCTCAAAATATCTAGGCATTAGTTCCTTGCATAAGCCATTACATGCAAAAGTTTTGAACTATTTGTCATAAACTGTCAAGCATAGTTTTACACATTTCTATTAGAACTTTTGTACAAACATGTAAATTGATGAATTGTGCAGGTGAAATTGACCCTCACTCAAAAAATGTAAAGTGTTAGTTCAACCAACAATCAACCAGTTGTCTAAATTGCTCAAAGGTGCATTTCATGAACAATCAATTGGGAAGCATATATAGACAGACCACAACACAGAGTTGCAATTTTCCAAAAATGGATGAACCAGGAAATGAACAGGGTCTACAGCCAAGAGGAGGAAGAAGAGGAGCAAGGATGTAGATACTGTATGTGGGCTGACAGACAGGAACATCTGGATGTGTAGAGACAGCACTAGTACATTGCTACGGGCAAAGTTGTGCCTTAGGGGTGTTTCCTGTGTTTCTTTATATTTAGTTTTACAGTAATTTAATTTTCCTTTGTGCCCCTTGTCTTTATCTTACTGTAAATTATTTTGTTGTTTTATTTCATAAAGTAGCACTAGAAAAAATCTCTTGTCTCTTTCAATCAACAACCCACATACGGTAATATGTAAATAGTACTGTTGAAATTGAAAATGCCATAGAAGTGCAGCCTTGTGCATTTTCAATACAGTAACTGTCATCCAAACTGTAGCCTAAGTTTACATCTGGTAATGCTGTCAAAGTTAAACAGTTACATTGAGAACATGCCTAAACATTTTGACGAGCTTGTTCGTGAACAATGACTCAATGACTTATCATTCTGATGGCACTGACATGATCGTTGGCATGATCGTTCTGAGAAATGCACTTATTATTTTATTATTATTTGAAAAACGCACCAAAGCGACTGAGAAAAACTGTAATGATGAATCGTTCTATTTATTCAGCGAGAATAGTAAATGTCTTTCAGGTGCTCCCATCAGGTGTTGCCACAGCAAAGTGATTCACATCTTTAGTTTGGCATAGGTTTTATTCAGGAGGCCCTTTCATTTACCAGGATTGGGACTGGCACAAGGGCCCAATGTGGTTGGAGTTGTTTCTTGCATCAGAGGTGATTACAGTAAAGAACAAGTAGCTATAAGATAGTTAGCTCAATAGCTCTTGGCCTACAAGACCATCACTGGTTCTGCACCCTCATATCTTCACTCACTAATACAGACCTACGTTCTTACCAGATCCCTGCGCTCTGCAAATAAACTATGTCTGGTGGTACCGTCCCAAAAAGGAAGAAAATCACTCTCACGTACCTTCTCTGGATCTGTGCCACGTTGGTGGAATGATCTACCTGCTGCTACAAGATCAGCAGATTCTGTAGCCATCTTTAAAAACACCTGAAAACACATCTAACTGACAAACACTGAATTCTACTTTTCTATCGATTCCATCTCTTAAAAATAAAAAAATAACATTTCTTAGCTTTGTATACTGTGCTGGGTTTTACAGTAACTGACTATTTTTTTGTGCACTTATGCTTTTTGCTACCTTGTGTTGTTAAAATTGCTTCCATTGTTTTCCTCACTTATAAGTCGCTTTGGATAAAAGCGTCTGCTAAATGACTGCAAACTAGACAGACAGATAGATAGATAGATAGATAGATAGATAGATAGATAGATAGATAGATAGATAGATAGATAGATAGATAGATAGATAGATAGATAGATAGATAGATAGATAGATAGATAGATAGATAGATAGATAGATAGATAGATAGATAGATAGATAGATAGATAGATAGATAGATAGATAGATAGATAGATAGATAGATAGATAGATAGATAGATAGATAGATAGATAGATAGATAGTTAGTTAGATAGATAGATAGATAGATAGTTAGTTAGATAGATAGATAGATATAGATGCAAACACTAGATCATCTTGTTTGTTTCCAACACATTGTGCTGCATCCTCCGCTCTCTCCCTCCTCTCCCTCCCTCCTCCTTCCTCCCCCATCCATCCATCCCATCTTCCATATCCCCAGGTGGTGCCGACGGCTGCGGGGCCCATTAGCAACAGAATTCCTGCCTCCAGCAGGCCATGCGTGTCCCGAGTGACACATTTTTGGACCGACACCAAGAAACCAACCCTCGGCAGACAGCTCACTTTCCTCCACAGTCACAGTGAGTGTGTGTGTGAGAGCAGGCCTTGCAACACAGCATGAGTCCCACAGGAAATGGTTGAAAGGCAGTATGGGACAGATTGGTGATGGCACAGAATGGACTAGAATACTAAAAAGATCTGCAAAGATATTATCCAGTACCGAGATCATACATAGAAGAGATGACTCTTGTGTCTGCTCGGGACATTTGTGACACTCATATCCTCCTCAAAAATATCCCCCCCATTGAGTCTACTGTAAACTGTGAAGAAGTTTAATATTGCTTCCCAAAATTAGATTAGATTTTGTTGAAGCACATTTTATTTGTTCATGCTCTTTGCCAGCTGATGTCTGTTTACTAAATCTGATTTCACAAACAGTTCCTGTTCACGGAAAAGACCTATTTCAGTCAGATGATTTTATTACTCTTTCATTGCATAAAGAGATAACCTCACTGCTCCCAGAAATGAAGTGCTATTTGATGGTTGATCAAGGGTGGTATTAATCATAAGAGGAAG
The DNA here is from genome assembly GCA_024416835.2 of Perccottus glenii. Taxonomy (NCBI): domain Eukaryota; kingdom Metazoa; phylum Chordata; class Actinopteri; order Gobiiformes; family Odontobutidae; genus Perccottus; species Perccottus glenii. The sequence goes on from CM044557.2 coordinate 21,180,532, forward strand.
TGATTATAAAACAATACGGATTGAGTTAAGAAAGAGCAGTAAGTCCTTTTGGTATGGATATTATGAATGGATTCTTTCTCCATACTAATAGATAGTTAATTATGTACCTAATGACTCCTCACAAAGCACTATATAATTAGTCTAGATGAGCCGAGAAAGTTCCTACTTGTTCTTACATGTTTAATGTAGGTGATTTCTCATTTCCAAATGGGAATGTGGGTGATGGGGCTCTAACATTAGTCCTGTGGGTGAGGGGAAAGGTAGTGACAAAGTGACATTTATCAAAGCAAAGATAAAGAAAGTTTTCCCCTTTATCTTTTCAAGTGTAAACGTAAATACATTTAATCTTAAGAGCATGTGTATATGTAATCCAAGACCGGTGGACAGAAAAAGGATGCACACATTTGTGTTGCTGTAACAACAAATTACACAGTGGGAGGAGTCGCAAATCGATCACAGTGTGGTGCATTGTGGGAACATCTTAGAGTGAGATTTATGTTTCCCTAAAGGGCGATTGCTTTTGATTGTGGTGACCTCATGACCCCTTTCCTCTAGTGCCACCCTGAGGCCTATTTGTACAAACCCCATTCCACTACTTAGACCCACTGTGGTCCCAGCAGCGAGGGGCCCAACACAATGAAAGAAATACAAATTAAAATTAAATAAAAACTGAAGAATATGAAAACACAGTTGGTTCAATCTATAAATCATATTGAACAAACTTTAAACAGATTGATCTTTTCAATTTTAGAGTAAAATTAATTCAAGTTAATTTAGCACATTCTTAGGGAATTTGGGAAATTTGTGCAATATATTTGACTGTGTGCAATACTATTAATATATGTTTATTCCATGGGTTGTGTGTAATATGTTCTTTGAATAGGGAAGATAACTAGTACTTTTATTGAGTTATTGTTTGTGTAAACTATTGGGTGTGAATTGTTTTTTACGGGATGTGTGCAATATGTCTCAGAGTAGGCCTGAGTAACAGTGATGTGTGTGATTTGTGTATTGTTGTTGATAAATTTTCAGTAGTGGGATATGAATTGTATATATATATATTTTTGTTTTTTTGTGACAGTGTTGTGAATGGACTGTTGACAGTGTGTATGAATTGAATTGAATTGAATACTGCTCCATGATTGTCCAAGACAAATGTCCCCAATTCTGGACAATTAAGGCTTATCTTATTTTAAAAGAGATTAATTTTGTTATTTTGTGTCCTAAAAGCCTTTTCCCCAAACTTTTTATTTCATTTAAAGGAGAAAAAAAATCTGTGCATAAGAGTGAAATATACTGTAGTTTGATGTTTGATGCTTCAACAGATAACACACACTCTTGATCTAACTTTTTAGGCCAAAACACAGACTAGCTACTGGCAACTGTGTGAACGTACCAGTTCTAGGGATACTTTAAATATGCTTGTATTGTTTCAAAATAGGCAGCAATAGGGGCGTATATATACAAGCCAAGTAAAGGTATGGTGAGCCTATTTCTTTCAAATAAACTGAGCATTTTAATTGTGTCCAGACTGATGCACACTTGTACTATAATCAGTCGATTTAATCAACATCTTCATTTGTAAAACAGATTCAAAAAGAAAAAAAATATCATTATACATTTCTCCTTATAGGCCATGTATGTTTGTGCACATTTCTCTCTCTTATTACTATCTTATTTTATTTTTATACAGCCCCTTGATGAAATTATACAATAAAAGGTGAACTAAAGGGTAAACAATCCATTATTTGGCAACCAGTTGATGCAAATAGCTAGGTAATAGGTTCATGGTATCCTGGCCAAAACTACTACACACACAAAAAGTGGCTTTGTTTAGTTTAGAATTCACTTAAAAGTCAAAATTATTAATATTAGCCTCTCATTGTTAAATATGCACATAAGGAGCATGTGTCAATACATTTACAGACTTGTGCATTTTCTCACACACAGTGTTTGAAAAAGATATGGAAATGCATCTTTGTCGTTCACTGAGTCTGAATACATTTTGTTGCGTTGAATGGTAGATCATTTTTCCAAGAACTTTTCCCTACGCTACTTTCTGTATGTCTATCCATCTCAGTGCAGTCATGCCGACCAGATGCTCAGGTTCACAGTCAGCATGAACCACTCCGTGTGTTTCAGAGCGCCCTGAAATAGGGTGTTGCTGGGGTGTCAGAGGATCACACCCCTGTACACTTCCCACCTGCTCCACAAGAACAAGCCCACGGTAGACTTGTAGCCACTGCACATTTTTTTTCTTCACATAGACAGCCCATACACAAAGAGCACAAGGCACAAAGGTGATAGTGACAGATGCTCTCGTCACATACTTAGCATATCCCCACCTCCAAAACCAATCAGTGTGCAATTCATAACTCATTCATTCCCTCTCCAGTTCCCAGACGGATAAAAGCAGCTCTTCAAACCACAATCCTTTACCAATATTTATTTAATCTGACCAAATATTATAATTATCGCTTCTCCTCTGTCTCTCCCCTTCTCCAGGCGACCACATCTCCCTGCGCACCAGCCCGTCCCAGTCTAACCTTTCAGTGCCAAGTTCACAGATAGAGAGAAAGTACTTCCTGTGAGAGGCCCGGGCTCAGTGCCAGAGAGACTGATCCACCAATCTGACACGTTAATGAGATCCTGGCCCGTAGTAGCGCAGTGTCAGGCCTCGGCAGCATCAGAGTCTGCCTACACCGTGACCTCCAGCATCCTCAGAACCACATCCACGCATTCATAGTGGGGGGGTTCAGCTCCTTAAATCTGTCTAATTAAAACACCAAATCCCCCACACGCTCACACCCCACCCACCATCCACACTGCCGCCACCACCACCACCCCCGATTCCGCAGGAGAAATGATTATTAGGAATTTAATGGGGGAACGTTTCCCATCCCACACCATCTGGGGCTTGGGAATGGCACGGAGTTTGAGAATGCTTGCCTACATGGCGGCATTAATTTAGCTTTTTTTTTTTTTCCCATTCAAACTAAGTTATGTTCTTTTTACTTTCTTGTTGAAATATTCTCTTTTTAAACTTTGGCTGTAAGTAAAATAAGTAATATTAAAGAATTGAAATCTGTCTTAATGGTAAACCAAAGACATCACTGTGTTGTTTCAAGCTCTGTTTCCAATGTTTCCACTGTAGTACGGTATGGATCAGATCAGTTTCTGTTAGCAAAAGAGGAAAGAAGTGAGCCAAACCAGCTTACTGTGTGGTTCCACCAGCGTAGTCTCTCAAAATAAGAAATGTAAAATTGTAATTCAGAGTGCAGTTTCCACTTGCATCTGAAGCGTTTCATTTTTTTTTTTATTAGACACTATAAGAGAAATTAGAGACTGAAAGGATGTGTTTACCATTCTCCTTTTGGTTGACCATAACAGTGCTAAACATTGCATGTGTCCAAAGACCTGGATTGACGCCAGTGAACAGCTGTTTGTGCAAAACTATTCTCATTCAACATTCTCCAGGAGCTACGAAGACAAATTGGCAGCACTGACAAGCCTCAATGGTAGTATTGCAAGTAGCAGCACGCTTTTTCCTCTATAACTAATCTTAGATGTTAATCCTAGACATCTCACCTGTTGCAATGAAGACAGGGAAGGAGAGGGCAGTTCCTTCCTGATGCCATTGGACTATATTCTAGTTTAGTCATCAGAAAGAACTTTTTACATGAATATTCAACGGGTAAATCTTTATCCAGCAAAACCTGCACTCCATGCATGAGAAGACGTTACCTGTGGCCTGGATGGAGCCCTCATAGTGTCCAGTTTTTGATTCTGCCAGATAGAACCTCTTGGCACACTAGTTGCTTATAAGCTAGGCTATAAGTTTTGCATTTTCCTTCCTTCTTATCGAGGAATAAAGAGGAGAAAAGTTCCCTAAACTTCCCATATGCTCATTGTTAAGAGCCCTATAGGAGCACGCTGTTTATTGTGAACTAATTACGATCGCATCTTTCTATACATATATATACACGGTCTCACCTCCCACACAAACCCGGCCATATGCTCCATCTCGATCCCTCTCCCTCCGCTCCCCGCACCCAGCCTAATGAGCTGCGTGAACGTGCGCTCAGCGTGTACACGTTTGACCCTGTGCTAAACTGCCGCACGCCGCCCCTAGACCCTGTGGGCGTGATAAAACAATGCGCTCCCGCCTCAAAACAACAAAAAAAAAGTTCCCAGAGGGATTTGACCCCCTATTCACAAGACGCACACACGTGCGCGTACACGAGGGAGCGCACGCGGGAGGGAAGAGTGCGGATGAGTGTAGTGGCGGTGGGATAAGGGCCAACAGGGTGAGTTTAAAGGCCCAGTGAGACTCACACTAGAGTCCACACGTTACGCACCAACATAAAAAGCGATTCTCACTTTGTACTGAATAAATCGGGGCTGTTTTAAAATAGGTCTAGTCAAAGCGTCATTACAGTGACACATATCACACGAGTCATGTCAACAAAAATCTGTACACATAGATAATGATAGATTTAAAAATGTGAAAGCAAGTGTTAACGCTGAGTTTTGTTCGCGCAAAGTTATTAACGTCTTTAAACAACGCTGAAAGGGTCTTGAAATTTCACTTATTCTGCAAATATATTCTGATGACCAAATCCATTGAGCATAAATAAATAGTAATAGTAATTAATTTATGTTTAATGTTTCAACGACTAAATAAACTCTAAGGCCCCATGCACGTTTCTGCATATTGGGCATTTTGTTGGAAAACAGTTGTTCGTGTGGACTGCTTAACCCCAGTTCATCACAAACAACATGAAAATCTTGGACTAAAATTAAGACTGGTTGTATCCACATGTTTTTAAGATGTGTAGAAATTTATGTGGTAAAATATAGGCTCTATCCTTTTTATATTGCCTTGACACCAGTCATTGTGCGTTGCTATGACTTTTCAAATCAAGTTGCTTGTTATTTCCACAAAATTGCTTTTTGATCTTGTATTATACCACAAGGCCATGTTTTATTTTTTTTAATCAGTTTTATTGGAGAGAAATTGTACAAGTAATCCGAATTAATGTCCAAAAATGTTTTAAATGCAAAACTGAAGAGTGGAAGATTAAAAATCTGCATTATAAAACCTATAAAAATAAATCTGAACTATTGTTTTTATGCTGTTTTCACTGGGTTTAGGTTTCTTTATTAAACCCTCTGCGCTAATAAAACTCAGAAGTATCAGATAGATTTAGTATGTCACATTTTGATAATCTCATATTTAAGGATTTGTTTAGAAACAGTAGTGGTGCCATTTATTTTTAAAACATAATTCTGACGTTTTTAAATTAAGAGGAGACGTGCTTGGAGCGTATTTCCTTGGAAACGAAACGTCTCCAGAGATTTCCAGTTTCTCTGGCTGAGGACTGGGATCAACTGTCTGCGCTCTTTGGCTCTGATCCAACAGCTCATGGGCATTTGTGTCACAAATCAAGCATCTGATCAGGTCCCAAAGACGAGACACGTTTAGAACGCGTGCGTAAAAGGCATCCAAATCCATCCGTGTGATGCCATTAATTTAAAATTTACAGATATTTACGCCTTTAAATACAATAAATGATTTTAAACGTCACACTGACTGGTTTTCACATTATTTAGGCCCGATACTAAACAAATGCTTGTAGAAAGTTCAACACCACTTGGTTTATTGTTCTATTTTAATTGCAATCTGCTGTCTATCACTTGTCACAAAAAGCTGGGGAGCTTGTCACCGAACCTCTCACAGCCTCGTTTTATTGCGACAAACACATCACAAAACACGAACACATTACTTCACGAAGAGTTCGATCCATAACGAGTTTTCTTTTTGTGTAAAGTGTATCCCAATGACAGTCCAGATTCCGGAGTCTCTGACATTGTGCAGAAAATACATGAAGTGCATCTGAGCAGAAAAAACATTAATCCAAAACTTCCGGGTCTTTGCATATTGTGACTTCCCTCGTTTCCATTTTAAGGCATGTTCTGATTCGTGATGATTTTTTTTCCTCCATCCATTTCCATCGTGGCATTTTAACAACAAACCAAAATGTACGGGTTTCACAAAAAACTGCTCATTTTTTACAATACAGTTTTATAATATATTATACACTTTCAAGTCCATTAAATAACATAATGATAAATGACCTTACATAAATAAATACAATAATAATTTACATTCACCTCATTAACACACTATTTACTCAAACACTTCCTGTTTTTACAGATGACATCATCACCTGGTCACTTAAAATCCTCTTGTTGATTACTGTTTTAGTTAGAAATAGATTTTCAAGGAGATTGCATTAGCTTTGCATAGCTCAATTGTTGTCCTCTTATTGCTAACTCCAATCTTGTCTCCAGAAACATCCCTGATCATTCTTAGAAAAGAGTTGGAATCAAATTGAAAATCTAAAATGATAGTCTACACTGTGACCACTGTGTCATCCAAATGATATCACATTTGACTTCTACACCTTGTTTGAGTTGTGTTTGTTGTTTGGTGTAAAGGAATAACAGAGAATGGGTTGAAATCAAAATCACAGCATTTTAAACTCTCCGTTGTGCAAACATTTAAAACATTCAGTTGTAGTGTTTTTTCTTCGACAAAATATAAATAATCATGTAACAAATACAGTCATTCCAAAATAAATTAGAGTGTGGATAAATAATGGAAACAAATGGAAAGCAGTGTGCTGTATGTTAAATCTATTAATTTCTCTGACACATTGTATTGCCTTTAAAACTTCAAAATTCAACCCAAACACTTAAGCTCAAAGTGAGGTGGAACTTTAATTTAAATTGCAGGCTTTAATAAAGAACGTAAATTATCACGTGACACAAAGATTGTTGTGCTAAGGCAGTTGTCCTTTCTTCACTTGATTTACAAGTAAAGTTTGGCACGACCTTTAATATGCGCTGAAAACATTAGTCTCCACAATTACCTTTGTGTCTTTTTTAAATAAACATGCGGACTGTGTCCATTATGCACTATGTTAAGTCAATCCAAAATTAAAGTTAAAGGAATATTTTTACATTTCGTTGTTGTTTAGGAACGCAATCAAATAAGCAATGGGAATAAGGTTTGAAGATTACTTTCAAACCAAAAATGTCCCAAAAGCACGTTTTGCAGCACATACATTAAAAACAAAGTGACGTAAAATCTCATTTGTTTTCATCTGAAGGTCAATAATCACGTGACACAAACAGACTCCTGCTGTGCGTCAGTCGGTTACGTCCTCTCCTAACGTGATTGACAAGTCAATTGTGAAAAGACCCGTTGACCTCGCCCTGTGTTTGGAAGGACTGGCTGCGCACGTGTAGGTCGTAGGGGAAACGCGCCTCTGGGGACACTCTGTACATGGAGTTGTGCGTCAGACCCGTGCGTCCTGGCGCGCCGCAGTAACGCATAGCCCCATAGTGCGAAGCAGCTGAAGCGTGGCTTTTCCCGTAGTCCGGCGGCTCGTCGTGTTTGAGCGAGAAAATCCCGTTGAAGTTTAAGGGAGGACTGGCCTGGGGGTCAAAGTGCGGGCTGCTGCCGCTCTCCGGGGACGCGTTGTCGTAGTAGGGCTCGTACGCGCCGCTGTAACTGTAGTGACGGAATGCCTTGCCGCTGTCCACGCCACTTCCGCTGGGGGCGTCCGAGCTTGGATACGAGTACATGGTGTCATACGGAGACCTGCCGCTGAACATGACCTCCCCGTTGTGGTCTGTGAGGAAATTCCGGGCGTTAAGCTGCAAGCAACCTGCCACGAGGTTGGTGGTGGGCTGGGACAGTCCTTTACACAGAGTCTGGACGAAGGCGAGCAGGTCCGGCCTCTTTCCCGCGCTCAGCGTCTCAGACAGGGCCCAGATGTAGTTCTTGGCTAGTCTCAGAGTCTCGATCTTGGAGAGTTTTTGAGTTTTGGAGTAGCACGGGACTACTTTACGCAGGCTCTCGAGCGCAGCGTTGAGGCCGTGCATCCGGGAGCGCTCTCGGGCGTTGGCTTCATGTCTCCGCATCTTGGCCCGGTCCATTTGCTCTTTGCCAGGCTTCTTCTTCCTCGGACCCCTCTTTTTGGGCAGATCGTCGTCGTCGTCCTGCTCGAACTCCCTGTCGTCCTCCTCCCGGTCCGAAGACGCGTCGCGCTCTGCGTCCCTCATGTCCCTCAGGTCTGCGTTGTCCCGGTCCCTGTCACCGGGGTCCTCGCGCGAGAAGTTGGTGCCGAATCTGGGCTCACACATCATATGCGCTTCCTCGAATGGCAGTGTCAACATATTTCCTGCAACACGACAGAAGCGGGAGAAGAGTGAGGCGCGCAGCCGCTCACGGGAAGGTTGTCTCTTAATTACCTCGTGCACGCGCTCCCAGGAGGAAGGCCAATGTCACAGCAACTTCATTGCCTTATATCTCTAATCTAAGGTGTGAATAAGTGCGTGGACATGGGTAACAAATGTCTAAGTGTGTCTAATGTATCAAAAATGTAGAATTAAACGATCGAATCAAAACTTCCCATAACGTTTTGGTTGGTAAAGACTTTTTTAGGATTCGATAAAGGGACAGTTGAGTCCAAGGCCACACTATCTATCATATAACTAGTGGTCTATTTAGAATGTAATTATTTATTTATTTTTTGTTTTGGATCAGCTAACTGATCTTCTTGACTAAACCAAGACATAACCAAGTCTTAACTTGATACAAAACCAGGACTAAAAACAGGACTAAACCCAGGATTGAACTGTGCCTAAACCAAGACAAAAAATATCTTCTTCGGGGAGAAACCAAGACAGGAATAAACCCAAACTAAATTGTGATTAAACTAATAGAAAACCGGGTCTTAACTCAGAACTAAACGCAGCACTGACTGGGGCTATACAGCACAAAACCCACAAAAACTAAATTCAGGAATACGCCTAGATCTAATTAAATTGTAAGCCACAACAAACCAAGGACTAAGTCAACACATTAGTTTGACAAATAACAATAATAAGCAATTCCAGTGACAAAAGATCACTTTTTTCTTATTAAATTTAAATGACTTAATTCTAGGCTACATTATATTTTTTATGTAAGCTTTATCAGTTTCAAAATAAACCTTCACTTTAAGCCTTTAATTCCTGTTCACAGAATATATTTCAGAGTAAACATTTAGTAAAGAAGCTCTAAAAAGCCGCTGTCACTGAAGACTAGAAGAAGAACTTTACGTAGATGCACTAACCTGTGGTCAGCGTGCACCACGCATGTCTCCACTTCTCCTGAGCGTTCCCTTTGCTTCTCGTCTCTGTCCAAAAGCACGAGGAAAAACCTGGGCTGCTCGCTCCCCTTTTCTCTTTTACTCCTCCTCTCCCCTCTCTCTCTCTCTTTGAGGAATGACACTTATGCCAACAGCGGGTACCGTGCCATCTGCCGCTGACGTCTTGTGGCAGCCTCAGACCGCACGTGCTCTGCGTCCCACGGGAGCTCCACGGCGCCGCGCAGCCGTCATCTGGCAGCTCCGGTATAATGGGCACCGCGAGGCCCGGCGTTTACAGTCAAGAAACACAGAGAGGAGAGGGATAACAAGTCGTATCGGCAGCCTCCGAGCCGTGTTACACGTCTGCGAGTGTCTGCGGGAAGATGGATGTGCACCGGAAGAGACTCTCAACAGGTGAGAAGACGGGGTATGGAGGAGTCAGCTGCAGGAGGCGAGCTAACTCCAGCACGGGACAGTTCTTGTGTTCAACTCAGAGACAGGGCTTTTGATTCAGCTGACACTTTGACTAAGCAGTAAGAACAAAAGTGCAAGAAAGAAACCTTTATCAAAACAAAACAAATATTGTCAATTAATTTCCTTAATCTCCCATAAACGGGCAAACAGCTTAATCCCAGTGCACTTCTGGATTTGATCACACCGAGTAAATTGACCTTGGTTTATGCAAAACTTATCAAAAGAAAGCACAGGTAGCCTGACAGAAGGTAAAGAGAGGTTCAAGTGTGGGTGAGTGTTAGGTCTACTTGAATCTTTCTATCTGTATATACAGTAGCCTATATTGTATAACTATTGTTTAATGTTTATTTGAAGGTCACAGAGTGTTTAATGTAATATGTAAAATACTTCAGCATTTACTGCCAGGGGTAATTTGCAATGCCCATCCCTAGGGCATTATAAATAAAACTTTAAATGACTTGTGTTTTTTAATATATTTTTTTAAATATTAGGGGGGCACACATTTACCCCTATATAAATATATATATATATAAAAATGTGCTAATCTCATCCGGTATTAGTACCCTAAACAATCCATGTAGAATTCTCAGTTCTTCATGTTGTGATACTTGCCGTTCAGTACAAGTCCAATTATATCATATTTTGTTTAAGGCCTAAGTTAAGTGTAAGTTTTAGCTCAATATATATCTTCTCAAAATCATTTAAAATGTTCTCAGACATGAAATCAGTTAGACTTATGCTTCTCTCACTGACGCAGTACGCTCAGCTGGACAGAAACCTCCAATGTAACTTTCCTGTGTTTGGGACAAGGACTCATCACTGGACATTATGAGAGTGACAAAGTGACGCTAGTCCAATACAGTGGACCTTAGCAGAGTCTAAAAGAGGCAAAAATGAATCTGTTGTTTCAAAAGACATGTTTTTCTTCCAAATGTCTCCACTTGTAAACAAACTACATCCGGGAATATGGCGCCGGTCTTTAGGGTGTGCAGTTGCATAAAGAGTCTTTAGAGGGATACCAGCTAAAAGATCCTCAGTTCCCTTTTAACATGTTGTCTTTACGTTGCCACAGTCATGTTTTCACAGCATTTTTGAGGTTTTCTGGCAGCTTTAGATCAGCACCAAATGCCATCTCTGTAAAAACCACAATCACGTGCAGTTCAACTCCTAGTCAGTGCTCTGACTATAATCATTTATTGTAAATATTTATTTTATCTTTTAACATTAACAAAGCGTTTTTGGCTCATTAAAAACATCTGATGTAATAACTGGAAAACAGAAGCTAGTATCCAATATGGTACATAATCATCTTAACATCTCAAGTATAAATACAGTGGAGTAAAAATATTTGATTAATAGAGAAGTAGCTTCAAAAGCTTAACTCAGTGGCGAGTGAGCTGCCAATCACAGCTAGCAGTTAGCCACCTATGACGACTCCAGATGCCTCATCTGTCACTCACTAAGGCCACGCCTAGTGAGCTGTGTAAAGTCACTTTTTAAATCCACCCTTTGGGATTTGACTTAGCTTTGGAGCCAAGCTCTAGTGGCCGTTTGAGGAACTGCAGGTTTTGGCACTTTAGTGTCTTCATCTTCTCTGCTGGTTGCTGCTTCAGATCACACATTTTCAAGAATACATTAATACCACAAACAAATCTCCCACCAACATAAATCCATGTAAATGGCAAAGGCAGTTAGTAAAATATAAAATGCAAAAGGAAAGCCTGGTTTCCACCACTGTAGACAGCTCTAACACAACTCTGAAATTATATTGTCATTGGTGAATTGTTTAAACTGGTTAGGTGTATTTGACCTGAGTGTAAATGTTACAATTTAACAAAGCCTGTCTAGTCTTCATCTTGTTCATGGCCCCTTTTATAAACAGTGTACCATATTATACATCTTTGAGGCCATTACAGAACAGCTGTATTTGTACGGAGATTTACACTTAATGCAATGTGACAAAATGTGGAAAAGTTTAAGGGGTATTAATACTTTTGCAAGCCACTGTAAAATAAGTAAATAAATTCCTGCACACGCCTCGGATGCACAGGATGTTGTGAGCATACCAGAGGGGCCTGCGTAGTGCAGGTACCACAGGACCATACACATTAAGTACACCCCGTGGAAAAGGCCCAGTGGCATGCTGCCAAATCCATTGTGGGGCACAGCTGGCACTTGATATGGGTATATGCACTTCTCAGTTAGGTGGAACACACACACAAGTGCTCCCATTAACGTATGCCTGTGAATGACCTTGTTGCAAGGATAATCAATTAAAGCAACTTATCAATCTGAGTATTGAACATTACAAGACATCGATCAGGAGAATGGCCCTGGCAGCACAGTGGGACAGCGTGTTGATTACACCTCAGAGTGGGTTTAAACAGTGAGTGGCAAAGGAAAGGCTGCAGTGAGAGGTTTACACAACGGTGAGGTCACTTAACCTGTGTGTGAGACAAGAGCTGAGCTAAAAGTACAAGGACAAAGGAGTACTGTACATAAGCAAAAAAAAAAAAACACATCAAAAAGAGGTCCCTTCATTGTTGCCTTCCCCCAAAATGCCTCAGCTGGTCTTCTGATCGTTCTGGTCCAGCAGACACACCAGCATCTGATGAGTCAAACTCCCCATCTCAGACTAATCAGTTGACTGCACTAATTGCAAATGCAAATATGCAAATTTATATTAATTAATTACTCCACTAATTAGTTCTCTTGTCTTTTCAGGTAATAAATCATGGTGTGGTTGAGAGACGCGGGAGAGGGAGAGTGCACAAGAGAGACATGGCAGTGATCTTTTGTCTGCTACAAATCCTCGCCTCAGCTTTGAAACGGAGACAATGTTTGCGGGACGCTTTTAATCACATCTGTCCTCCGCCGAGGCTCCTTACCTTTCGTTTTCACAACTATCCTGACCTAGTTAATTATTTCAATTGATAATTTTATGTGTCATATTTCAAGGGTGGAAGCATTGTAATGTGAAAGGTATATCAAATAGCAGAGGTTGGTAAATCAGGGTGTCTTGCTGACAGTTCGTGCCTGTCAGCTCTTTTAATTATCACATTATCAGCTTTTATAGGCACGGCGCGTGGTGCAGAGCTGCAAATGAAGGCACCGCTGATCGCACGCTGAGTTGCAAGCGTTTCTCAATTGATGTCAGCAGTTAAAGGAAGTGTGTGTCCGGATGAGTGCATGGTGGAGTGGAAGTGGAAATAGACAAAAACAAGATATGGGACATGACTTCCCACCCACGTTATACTTTTTTCGGTGTCTGCTTCTTGTTGTGAAGCCATTCAACAGAATTCAAGTCAGGGCTATTCCAAAATACTAACACTCTGTAATGAAGCTTGTGATGTTAATTGACAGTTTCTCAGCTGGCTAACAACTTCCACCATTTGAGTTGTGTTGCTTTACACAGAGGTGCACGTACAAATATTACAGTAACGTCAAACATTGGGCTAAACAAGGAAGGGCTTAGACAGGTGTGCTGGTCACAGAAACAAGTGCACCTCATTTACTCTGAGTACTTGATGATGACTATTTCAGCACCGAATAATAGTTCATGAAAAGTCTCTTGGAAAAACACACAAATGTAAATTGTAAATATACAACTGTGACATTACAAATCCAGCCTGTGTAGTATCTGCTCAGGCTTCATATAGCTCAGAGAAATGTGAACATATTTAAACAGTGTGAACAAAGAAGTGCAGCGCTGACTATACAAATACAAAATTGTGTTAAAATGTGTCAGTAAATTAGCACTGTTTATAATTTAGAAAATTACACCTTGATGGGTTGGTGTATCCCAGTGCGGACAAGTAAATAAAAAGTTGTGTTTGTATGTTGTAGGCTATATGTAAATGTTAAACTTTGGGATGATACAATTTTCTGAATAGCTAAGACCAATTCCTGACCAAAAGACTTTTAGGGCTCATAGCCATGGCAGCCAAGTCCAAACTCCCACAGGGGTTAGTGTTGGTTGAGGAAGATTTAGAGGGAAAGTTTTTAAGTTCAGTTAAATTTGATGGACCTTTTCATGCAGACACAAGAATAATGTGGGCAAGTAAACCAGTTCTTTTCAGTAAGAAAAGACCAAGACTTTTAAAAAGGTCCTTAAGATGTGTCTCAAGACCAAGAGCGATCTTGAGAATTGCAACACTAGTTCTGAATGGTTCAATCTTATAACCTAACCTATATAACCATGCACAGGTGCCCTGATGAATGTGCCACTGTTACTGTACATTGCTTTGTTGTGGGTGCACGTGGCAGAGTGGTTAGCACTCCTGCTTCGCAGCAAGAAGGTCGTGAGTTCAAATCTCGGCCGACCTAAACATTCTCGGCCGACTGCGGTCTTTCTGTGAGGAGTCTGCATGTCCTCCACGTTCTCTCCGGGTACTCCGGCTTCCTCCCACCGTCCAAAGACATGCATGTATAGGTTAATTGGCAAATCTAAAGTGTCCCTAGTGAGTGAATGGATGTCTTTCACTGTCTGTCTCTAAATGTTAGCCCTGCGACTAACTGGCCACTGTCCAGGGTGTACCCTGCCTCAGGCCCAAAGCTGCTGGGATAGGCTCCAGTCACCCGCGACCCCTAATGGGACAAAGCGGTAGAAAAAAATAAAATGAAAGAACATTGCTTTGTCATGTAACATTATATTTAACATGTCTCAAGGTCAAACATACGTCGGTCGTCGGGCTATGTAGAAACCCACACACACAAACAACGTCCTCACCTTAAAGGCACATCTGTTATGTGATGAGAGAGAAGGACAAAGGAAAGCTCAAAAACAAATCCCTAACACTGGAACTCATTTCTATTGGCTCCTTGCAACTATTAGCACCTAAGTATCTATCTTAATGGTGGAGTGCTCTCAAATGTGGACCATGCAACATTCTCGACAGAAGTCATTTTTGACCTCATAATTTCTTGAAATTCCACACTGCCTCCAATGAGCCATTTCAACTGAAGGGACTGCTGTTTTTTAGAGACTTTAGGGGAAGGAGATCTACACCAACTTCTGGCTTAAAGATTTTTTAAGCAAGAGATGCAACTTTCTTTAGTTACAGAGAAAAGTGGAAAGCATTAAATAAGACACTGCTTTGTCTTAACCTTTAACAAAGTACTTATATTGTTAGTTTTGTAGATCACACAATAAGACAAACAGTACATAAAGGACTAACTGTTTAGATATTCTCTCCATAAATACAAATTATTTTTATTGTCAAGCATATAATGTATAATCCTTTTGTGAGTGAGTAGATTTATTATTCACAATGTTTTAATTCATTATAATGAAAGACTTATTTTTCTGTCTGTGGCAGACATCGTCCCCTGGCTCCGACCACACACTCGCTGCATCAGGAGTGCTCCGGATTGTGGGTTTGATTACCAGAGGCCAGGTCCTGGACTGGTGTCCTCCAGCTGTGCTGTTCTACCCAATTAGAAACTCCATATGCTGCCCCACTCAGCTGCTGTGCGGCCCCACCCCCCACAAACACAGGTGGGACCACTGCAAGTGTGTCTGTACAAACAAAAGTCTGTACTTTTGTTGCTCTTGTCTTTATCAAGTGAAGTTACTCATTTTGTCAGAAGTTAAATTGAGTTTACTAACCACTTTGTGTGATGGTCCACTGCTAATATACCGCCCAACTCATCCTATAGACACAAACAAGCGAAGTCCCACTGTCACTGCTCCTTTGATAAAGCACAGGTATTTAGGTGGGTGGCATAGATGTGCTAATAGTATTAAAATATGGGGATATGAATAATGGATATGTTTTTGAAAATGTATAATGTAAAGATGTTAGTCCCGTTTCAGAAGGAGATGGGACGCAGACGTGAAATGTTGCTGGAGGCACCCGTTCTTTCAAAGCACAATCTGTTCATGTGCGTTCAAAGTGGCTGTGGCAATCTGTTGTGTGCTACAATGCAACTCTTCCAGAGCTACAAAGTAATGAGATAAATAAAAATGTGTCACATATTATGTTTTAGTAAGAGTTAGATGTTAGTTTTGTTTGTGTGAAAAAATAATATATAGGCCTCAATACAACAGTCTGAAAAAGCTTCATATATTTAGTGAGAATTACCTTAAAAAGCTTCATCAACAACACACAGAAAGCATTTATATCTGTCTGTCGTGCACACTGTTAAACTGACTTGCCAACTTTGGTGCTTTTTGCGTAGCGGGAAGTTGGGCTGATTGACAGCGCTGCAATGGCGTTTTCTCACCTAATCGACACTCTTGGTGTGATGATTTCCTTCACTCATCAACTGTCCTCAAATTGCTGTCTCTTTGCTGTGTTTTAAATAACATTATTACTATATCAACTAAAGATGGCCTAAATGAGTGTGGAACAAGATTTATAACCAACCAGTGTACTTCTGTGTGCTGCTTTAGTGTTGTAGCTATTAAATTGTGTTGTAATGTATTAATAATGAAAATAGTAAAAAAACAAAAAAGCAGATGTATAACAAGTGTACTCACCCCTGGCTGTACAACACTATGTGTCCCCACTCTAATGAACTCCATTGTAATGTTGCTAGAAATATCTCAACATGACACTACGCCATCTGTGTTTAACCAGTTTCTGTGAGAACAAGCAACATGGTGTTGCTTTGTTGGATCGGTTTGAAGTTGATTTGCTGTGTGATGAATTGCAGCTCAGAACAGAGTCAACACAACATACAATGTAAGTAATCACTGATAAATAGGCTCGAAGCTGAGACATTGCTCTGTTGGTGCATCCTCAGGTGGTCGCCTGAAGGTCGTGTATAGTGGCCCAGAAGGCTCAGTGAAATACAAGGCAACTGCACAATACCAAAAACACAACAATTACACAAATGACCAACAGCACAAAACATATCAACATAAGATAACATGAGAAAAGTGAGTCTCCAACAAAAGTGAACCTGGCCAAATCTTTTATCTTGTTTTTTGTGTGTGTTTATTAGTTTATTAACTACTTTATTAACTACTGTAATACTAGCTTTACAGTATTTTCTTTCTTCTGTGGGCTGACAGCTACACATTCACACATTGGTGAATCTTTGATTGGACCCACAACCTTCTTGCTTTGAGGCAGGATCCCTAACCACTCTGTCATCACCTGCTACCTTTAAATTATTATAAATTAGTTTTTCTGACAGCAGATAGGTTTAAGCTCATTGTGGCTTTTGTACTGCCTTGAACTTTCTGGGCCGCCGTAATAAAGCTTAGTGGCAAGTTGACTACTTTTATTAAAATGTTTTGTTGTTTACCCATGAATCATTGCACTACGAGGAATAGGTATGAGGTCTTTGTCGAGACCTCAGTGCCCTCTGCCACATGTATCATCTGCTGTGTGTCAGAATGCTGGCTCCATCATGGGGGTCTGTGCTGCCCCGTGTGCCCACCTGAGGGGGTTACAGTTGGCACTAAGTCACCTCACCTGAACGGGTTCCAGAGAAGATCCACTCGGATGCCAGCGCAAATAGCCTTTTTCCTGTTTGGGGGTCGGCTCCTAGTCAAGATGAGGGGATGCTTGGCTCTTTAAGAGTTGGGCCAATTCCCAGACACGCCAGCGGCTCGGAGCCACAGGGCCCTTTGATTCTGGGCTCTTGATCAGTCACTCTAAACACAGCTCTGTGCTCTCTCCAACCGAAAGATGGGCTTTAATTTTATTAAACAGCTTGATATGCAATGTGTGCTTTACATGCTGCATGATGTGGTTGCATGTAGCTAAGTGGGTAGAACATGCCGTCAGTTCTGCTTTGGCACTGGACTCCCGAAAGGCTCATCATCCTCTAGCCTTGCTGTGACAACAGGCCATTTGGTTGTTGGTAGGGATGCACAATGATAAAATCTCCACAGATATCAGTAATTATTAGTAACCAGCAGCTACCAGTATAATAACCAATAACATAATTTAATAATATTGTTATAGAATCCAGGATAGGGTCACATTAGGGAATTAGCAGCAATATGCCATTGCAGATATTAACATTTTTTTATTTGGCATCTTCACTATCATAAGAAAACCTTGTGCCATTTTCAAATGCTTGTAACATCCGTGCTCAATTTGTTGACATGCTTCTGCTCCATATTCTTAAATATATATTATATGGCTTCCCTGCAGGACTCTTGTGGAGCATGTTTTGTCAAACGTTATTAGAGAAAAAAATGGAAAAACAAACCAGCATTGACGTTATCAGCGCTCAACTACAGAAATGTTATCATTTCAGCAATTAAGGTGATGTGGAATTGAAAACCACTCAGTTGTTGAGGTAGGGTTGCTCTGTCTGTGCTTTATCCACAGTGTAGTGCCACACCCTGGTTTAGCATTATTATTACATCATTGGATCAATTCATGACTTACATTTCAGTATCAGAACATTACAATTGTATAGATGAGTCTCAGTAATAATTATGCATCTCACACATTTCCTATTTCGTAGATTTATATGTAATAATTCTAACACTTTATGTTGATGTAATGGTCTATTTGCTGCATTTGCATGCATGTGACAGATGTATATAATGTCTGTATGAGCACATTTGTCCCACTGGTGCTTCTTTTGATGCTGCACATCCAGGTAACATGAGAGCGGCTCTTACATTCCACAGGTGGACGTTTGATTAACTCTCGAGTGAGTTTGATAATGAAGGGACAGACTGCTATATGCCTTCACAGCCTCCGCCTACTTCTCCTCCACAGAGTTATGCTGAAACCGAGCAGGACAGGCGGCTGGGTGGAGCTTTGGGACACAACCTGCTCTTCATGCTTGATCTAACTGCAGTTACATGTAAGTTTCCTCACATGTTGTCTAAGCAAACCACAGACAAAGATCAGAACAGTCTGTAAACAAGTGCCAAAATGATGTATAACTTTAACAGGACAAATCTCTCCAACCAACCCTGACTTGAGTTAATACCATCATTAAAGAAACCATTTGCGCATTTCACTTCCAAGCAAATTGACTCTTTAACAGCGAAAACAAAAGCTCCGTAAATCAACAGTGAGCCAATGCAGTAACACAAATCTTTGCAGTCTACCTAGATTATTCAGAAGAATACACATTAAAAGCTCCTTAAAACACTGTTGATGTCTTTTGGTTACAGGCAGTCTACCTTCTTGTGTTTGGCAATGGTTGTTTATGGCGAGGGACCTAATACAAGATTTCTGTTCTAGTGCAAACACAGTGGCCATGGGCACGAAGGAACAGCTGCCGTATAATTGAATTAACATTCGCCTTCTGCTTCGGCACTCAGCTCAGTGCTCAAAACTCATACACATGCCTCCATGAGCTCCATCAACCTGCCCATGAATATGCATGCTACTTCAGATAAATATGCACTCTGCGTCTAATGTTGGTGCAGTTGCCTATATGGCAAATCAAGAGCCATACACATCTAGTGGCATGGTTTACATACATCAGGCAGTTATCATCATCCCTGTCATCTGCCACAGGCCTCCGAGAGGACCAGTGCGATCAAACAGAGACATCTAGTGGAGGCAGGCAACAGCTTTGGCTTTGATGTACAATTTTCAATATAAAGACAATAGCCAATATATGCTATATATATGTTCAGTTGTTTTATCATACAAAATAAATAATAGCCTACTTGTAATAACAAATAATAGCACATAAATACATAACACCCAAATGATTTAGTTAACCAGTACTATCCTCAACCAAGCTGTTCATTACTTTACATGTCAGCTTGTGAATTAATACTTATTACAATAGGGTTTATAGTTTTGAAACTTTTAAGAAACATTTGAGACACAGTCGAATCAAAGCTGTGACCACTTTTAACTTGTTTTTTATTGTTGTGTCTCCTGTGTGTTTTGTATTTTGTCTTTTAATTGTGTGTTATTTTTTGCTACCTGCCTGGGGACTGCCGACGAAAATGAACAATTCTGCTATAATCAGGCACATTTAGAGCTGTGGCATTTTTTATATTAATATATTGCTCCTATTACATAAATAAATAGAAAGACTTTTTATAAGGCAAATCTCTTTAGGTTGCCAGATCCTTTTCTGCCGCCCCACACGAAGTGAACAGTGAACATTACATTACCTGCCCTAACCCCTGCTGGGCCTGTCTCACGGAAAACTAAAGTGGGTTTTTGTTTCATGGCATCTTCACTTCAATTCTTATTCTAAACCTGCCCCAAGATGAAGTCAGTAAATATGTTTTAGCCACACAGCAAACAAAAGTGCTTTAATCTGACTCTGTCTATTACCAAACGTAATGGCACTAGTTTTGTGAAGCTTGTTTGGCATGTGTCAAAATGTGTCATAAAGAAACCATGTAAACTACAACTGTTTTGTTATTGGTACTGAACAGTAGAGGGCGACACTAAGCTAGAGTACATCAAATTATAAATTGTCGTGTTACTTGTTAAACTGACTATTTATTAGTGCAATTTTCAGTAATGCAATATTCAATACAAAGCAAAGGTCCTAGGCCACTTTTATGTGACCCCTCTTTGGTTTTCTAACTACAATAACTTACCTACATTTTTAATTCCACAAAAAGAGAACCCAAGCTGATGTATTTCTTAAGTTTAAATAATGCCACTTCAACCTAGAGGAGCTGTTTCTTTCATTAATTTTCTTTCCCTGTATTTACTGGAAACATTTAAATAATGTTTAAATAGTGTTATATGGTTTATGGTATGGTTCAGCAAAAAACAAAAAAAACAAATGAATGTTTTTTTTTTTATTTTACTACTTTTTTTTTGAGCGTGACTATAAAAGAAATGAGAGAATAAAGTATTTTTGTGTTTGTTGTATATGAGAAATGAAGACAGAAAGACATGATCTGAGCCCTTTGAGTCCAGATTTATTGATACGCTGTGCAGTCACATAGCATGGTGGCACATGCGGCCGCCCAGCCAGCACGGGGTAGTGACACACACATGCACTGAATCATTCACTCACACACACACACACACACTCACCATTCAGGGAGGAGGCTAGAGTCAGAGCAGTCTCCTGTTTCCACTTGGAGCTGGTACATGACAATTAGTGAATCGATTGTTAGATTGAAACCGGCTGAACAGACCAAGATGCCTGAAGGGGAATATAAAAATATATAACAGTGGGATCTTTTAAGAAGAAAACACCTCTTTACGGTTGAAGTTTGTTCGTCTTTGTTTTAGTGAGGAAAATAGATCCAATTCATGGCTTTGCTGTCTCTTCCACACACTCATCCACACTCATTCATCTCATCAGACAGTCATCAGTAGAGCAGGTCACAGTGAGGAGATCAAAAATGCACATCAAGTCTTTTCTGGCAGTTTCTCACACATGCTTTACATCCATCTAAGTTCAGTCACTAAAACAGCTGGAGATGAATCATAGAGACTAAACAGGAAACAAAGCAAACAACAAAAATCTGTTCCATCGTCACTGATACAAAACACCATGTGTCCAAGTCTTAACATGTTAAAAACACAGTTTGGGATTCTGGTTGGTACAAATCCATACAGTAAGTAGGCTATCACAGGAGCAAGTGAGAGTGAGCAAACTACATGACTGTACACGTGTTGGTCCCTCGGTAGAGAAAATAGATTCTGCTTCACTAGCTTCAGGCAGGTTATGTCCAGGGTGCACTTCTCTCTTATAAAGTCTACTATATTTATAAATCTAATCTGCTAATATTAGTTTTTACTTTACATGTTTAAGCCACTTGATATTTTTATCAGAGCTGCTGGATTTTTAAACATATTCAAACATACAAATAAAAAACTATAGAGGGACGAATGCAAACATGTCAGTGAGTCAAAAACAATAGGCAATAAACAAAATACAGTTTACAGCACAGAACAGATCATTTTTGTGACGGAAATATAGTATTACATCAAAAAGCTAACTTAACCAAGGCCTAATTTCTTTACTGTATATATTAACATAGGAAGGTTTTTTTTTTTGACTGCTATTGAAGTCAAATGACATCACTAAATCCATAGAAGTGAAGCACGTGAAGTGGTAAAAACAGAGGCACACATTCTGCCAGCAGGCCAATCAGCACTCGCTGGCTGCATCTTTTAGGTAGAAAGTAGCATGGTAAGTTACATAGTGTGAAAATTGCAATATCCCAGTACTACTCTTACTATTGTGTCATATAAAAGTTGTGATTTTAAACAGAGGTTAAAAAGAACTTAAAAGCTTCTATAATCAGCATATATACAGTTCCACATGTTAATTAATTTATCCATTTTGAAACCAGTATATAGTACATACAATAATCATGCACTTGGAAAAAATAAGATTTAAAAACTAAAACTTGGGGCAAGATTCATCATTAAGCAAATACTGCCAACAGTTTGTCTTTTGTGTCACAACAAGCTGCAAAGGTTCAATATGTTACATATGCACAGGAAGCAATATATTCCTCTTCTATACACAACGTTACAAGGCTTTATGGAAAAACAACAAAGGAGCAGATACAGTTGGACTCACGGATGCATGTCCATCACTAAAGCATGATGGGTAATGTGTACAATGGGAACACATTGGTTATGAAATATTACAGTCTAGAACACATTCTATATATACGAGATACAAAGTCAAATGGAGTGACAAGATTGACTTTATGCTACAGCTACATAAGAAGGTATCCGGAAGGCCGAGAAAGACGAAGATACAAACCGGGCAAAAGTAATGGAGGAAGACAACCCAAAATGTAAGGAAAGAAATGCATATCTTACAAAAATGTTAAACTGTGATATGTTAAAAGTCAAATCTCTGACTACAGTATTTTACAATATATGCAAAAATAACCATACATGGATTTTCCTCAGATTGTGACATATACAAGCTTTCAATATTTACAGTAGATTCGAGAGGACAAACACCTATACCTGGCTGTGAGAAACACAAAAGTGTTTGAAAAGCACTGAGAGGTGGATAAAATCAACTGGTGGTAAAAAAGGTACTCCTAAAGCACAGGGGAAATATTTTTCAAATGTTAACTGAAGATTTGTTCAGAATAAACTACTAAATACATGCACTCAGTCTGCATTTCCCTTTCTATAAATAACCCATGGTAGACTCAAGACGTTTGTGGCTAGCCTAAAACTGTCAAGTGAAGGCAGAAAACTAGTGTTGAACCGTTCAGCATTATGTCAGTCAAAGGGTCCTCTTCCTGGTTGGATTGTTGTGTGGTTTAACAGTGTGCCGGAAAGAGGAGTGATGCACCTGGATAGAGAGCCACACGCTCTACATACAACATGGAATAAAAGCAGCTGATAGCAGCGGAGAGAAAGAGGAGGTGACTGCAAGACTATGTCCTCTAGGGGGAGACAGAGCCCAGAGAAGAAGTAGCTCTCCCTCCAGTGTGAGTCTGTGGTGGCCTCGTGGGTGAAAGCAAGTTTGGACAGCAGCAGCATTCATGAGAAAGAGCGTTAGGGGCACACAGGAGTTCGACTATTCCATCGTTACTTCTGCAAAAGACAGCAATATTACAGGGATTTTAAATCAAGACCAACTAAAGTCACAGCTTATTAGTTCATATCTTTGTTGTGGTAAGATGAACAACGTCATCATTTTATTAAAAATCCAAACCCAAAATGAGTTTGGTATTGGTTGAAGAATGGATTCAGACTGGATTTTACAACTATTTCTTGGCATCTCTCCAATTGTGTTATACAGTAGTCTTTGTCTTCACTCAGTCTTCCCCTGTCTGGACTCAGGCATAAAAAGTGTATTTCTGATTACAAATAATAATCTCTGCAAACTCACCATTGACGGCTTTGTTCTTGTTTTCCACACTTTCTGGAGATTCGGCTCCTTCAGACAACTCTCCTGAAAAAGAGTCACAACAATTTCTCTAGAATCTTTCACATTTACAAAAAAAGGAAGAAAAAAGATAGACTTTAATCAGCAATTATTTTAAACCATCTGGATATATTAAAGCAGGAACTCCAAGATCATTGTCCACCCTTGTCTCTGAGTTTTAACCTCCTTTTACTATTACATTTTTTTTGCATTTTCCTCGTACTGTGAGCTGTGATTGGCTGAGGGCTACTCAAAATGAACAAAGGAGAAACAGAGGAGTATGACAAAAGACTGTGGGTTTACAGATTGAGTCATCACTGCATCGTTTGAGAGGCTATAGCTTTAAAGTATGCCTTTAAAATGATGAGACTAGCATTTAGAAGGTGATAGAGACCGTCACACTAAAAACCATCAAAAGAGGCTGACCCCTATGAGAGAAAATTGGCTTAACAGTCACCTTGGATGCAGTGATTTAGTGCAAACAGGATTTTTTCACCCATAACTTGTTAGACAGACAAAGTTAACGCGACACACCATTTTGCAGCAGTGGATTTTTATGTGTCGTTCCAGACTGGGCCCCCTCCTCTGCGTCCCCTGTATTGTTGCCATCTGGTGGTCTGCTGACCTCCGCCGGCTCGGACTCCTCTTCCTCCACTTTGGCCTCTTCTGGTTCAGGCTGCTCTGATGCAGAATGGGCCTCCTGGGGCTCCATAGCCTCCACCTGCTGGGCTCGCTCCTCTGCTTCCCTTTTAGCTCGCTCTTCAGCCTCTGAAGTCACAAGATCAGGGGCAGGTTAGCATTTAGTCTCATACTATAGTTGGTAGAACTGCACAAAATATGACAATTTTATCACAGTATGAACTTTCTAAATATACAATATTCTACGTGAAACTGCCAGAAGACCTAACCTATAAGTGAATGGCACAGATCTGACCAGTGGAGTCTTTTCAGGGCCTTACATTACATTATATTTTATCCAACATGCTAATTGTTTTCCTGATGTTATGCATCCCTGATAGATGCAATCTAGATTTAAAGTGACTAATCTTGACAAGACAGTTTGGTCTATCACAATATCCTAAATTATTAAGTAGATTATAATTTTTCTCAATTTTTACCAGGGGTGCCCAGTATGTTTTTACAGAGTACATGCAAACTCCACACTGAAAAGCCAACTTTATCTGAATCCACAAAAGACACTGCAGCTGATAAACAGCAGGGTAAACAGTAAATTAGATTAAGTCAGTGACCAGACTGTACTTTAGAGTCAGACATAAAAAGCATAAACAGAATAAACCTATCTTTCTGGATGAAATTTTAAATGAATCATCATTTATTTGAGTAGGCTTCTGTAAAATGGCCTTTAGAGTTGGGCTCTGCTCCTGGAGACACACTTTCAGAAGGCTCCTTTAAATGGCAAAGATCCTGATCAAAAAGGCTGGTTTATTTATTCCTTTTGATATAAGATCATTAGACATTGTATTGTAATTTTAGAGGGGTGTCATATTTTAAAAGAGTCATGATGGAGTTGCTGGACTATTATAAAGAACTGGGACAATGCCATGGTTTTGTATTTATAAAATTACTCACCATATACCATAAAATGCCATGACAAGACACACCAGAATACTATTAAAAAATTTTAAAAACATTTAATGTCTTCCCTGGCAACACAGACCCTTATACTTTCAGTGTTAAATAGGTTTAAACCTTGTGACTGAACAATGATAATTGTAAAGTGTCCTTGAGCTCTGGAAAGGCGCTATATAAATAAAACTTATTATTATTATTATTAATGACTAAAAGCAATAAAACTGTAACCAGGACCAAACAGGACTAAATCTAGACCTTTTTTGGAAAGAAGGGTTTGTGGAGCCGAAGCTGAAACCCCTGGTGTAACCTATATCATCCTGCACAATTACATGCCAGTCAGTTTTATGGGCCCATTTTTTTCTTTTCTGCTCAGTGGGATGAAGTTTTAAGACTTTAGTGTTTACTAATTCTTTACTGCATCTGGACTTTACCTTTGGTGGCCTGTGATTTCCACCTCTCTCTGTTCTGAGAGACTTCTTCGTTCCACAATGCCTTGAAGTTCATCAAGTCGACGGACACCAGTGAGCCTTGGCCACAGGAGCTGTCAGAGCCTGTACTCTTCACACTGTGCCGCTTGGTATCCTCTGAGCTAATACTGTTCAGGCTGCAGGAAAATCAGAAACATGGAAAGTTATTCCCGGGTTTGAGGATGTCGACTGGTCACAGGTGTCTCTGTGCAGGGCTGTGATTAAAAGACATCTATGTTTCTATGATTTATTTGGCTGTTGGGCTGGACAAAACAGATACTTAAATTTGACTTATGCTTTGGTGGAGTTGGGCTCGATGGATAACCTTAGAAGCGTATCTGTCAAGTAGATGTTGAGCAAGGTCAAAATGAACTATGTTAATTTGCAATTCACTGATTCATTTATTAATGTTTAAGATGTTTTAATTAGATGTTAATCAGAGTGATAGACGCTGCCATCTCTAGAGCTAGCACACGGGCATGACTAAAGGGACATAGATAGACAAAAAGCATGTTAGAGGAGAATGAAAAGAGACAGGTGGGTGAGCAGTAAGGGCAGACATAGTTAGAGATGATTGAAAGCAGCTCTAAATGCAGTGAATGAATTGTTTGTAGAAACACAGAAGCACGCAGGTGTGTTTGTGTAGACATGGAAAAAGCACAAGTGGAAACACAATCCACAATTTCCACTCAGTTAGCTTTTACTGGAGGCTCACTGAGTAATGCTGATGCTGCTGTTGAGGAGAAAACTCTGGGGCTGATCTGTTGTCTAATACACACATTCAAATATCTAGGTCTAAAGAAACAGAGTATATTGAATGTAATGTATATTAAATAAACTTAACAAGATTAAAGCATATCTTTTGTATCTGGAGGGGCCATTGTGTTTTATTCTGAAATGTCAATTTCAAGGTGTGTGCCTCCGCCTGATGAAAGGTGGGGACATTTTCACGCACACAAATGGATTACTCATGGAAGACTCATCTGTTGTTCTCCATCCCTCTATTAGTGCGGACGACAGGCTGAGGTTTAATCACGTTGAGTATGCACTTACTCATGAAGAGGTTTGCTTGATAGGGCGACAGTAGGCCTACTTGTTCATTGAAAACATAAAGAATGGATTCTGATTTGCTTACAGTCACCCACTCCCATCTGGTCAGTCCTTGCACAGTTGTTCTACTTGGTGAAATTTCATTTTCATAATTTGTGAACAGCCTTCAAGAATAAAAAGCTCACCTTGAGCGGCGAAAGCCTGCTAGACCTGAATGAGTGGCCTCGTCGATGAGCGGTGTCACAATACGCTCCATCATGTCAGTCAGCACAGTGAAGGTGGGCACCACAATGAAGTCGATAAAGCCTTAAAGAAAAATATTCACTCTTGCATTATCAGTTCTCTTCTATTTTCGATTTCACTAAGCCTAATTTCAACATGAATCAAAACTCAGTCTGAACTGGTTTGTAGTCAAGACTTCGATCAGTTTTTGACAATTTAATGATCTGCTTCATTCTGCACTCTTTCAGACAACCACAGGAGAAGAGAGGGGCCATCAAACAATGGATCTTACATAGCATCTTCCTGAAATATTGTTTCAGCAATGTTTTGTCTACAAAAACTACAAAAGAAGGGATTTTATACATAGTTGTCAGTCACCAAACGTCTATGTGGTCGGTAAAGATGTAGCAGACACTTACCAATCTGAGACTGGGCCACCAATGTGGACTTTCGATCACAAAGTGGGGAAAATGGAAGCCCCAGCTCAGCCTCTTTATCCCCCTGGAAATGTATAAAATAGTGGCATCTTCAGTCAAAACCATAACAAAGTTCACATTGTCGTAAAATGCGCTCTTGCCTCTGGGCCTCCACACATAACCAACCACCCACTCACTATGTTTGCACACGCTCACACCGCCACCATACGCCATATGCTCACACAAATGATCTGGTCCCCGCTCCAAGTGCTTTTGAGCCAGAAATGTGTTTTATTTTCTTTGCTGATTCATCGCAAACAGATGAGATGTGCAGTTGGAGAGGCAATGTTCTGAGAAGAAGCTATTTATTTACTGACAATTCGAACCCTAACCCGAGAAACAAAGAGGCCGCAACAATAACAATAACACTGATAATGAGAACAATGTGGATTAATAATGGAAGACATGAAAGCTTTGTGGTATCAGTAAAACTAATGTCCCACTTGATGACGTTCAGAAATACACAATTTATTATTTATAGCTAAATGCATTGGTTTGTCAAAAAACTAATATTCTGAGTTGATTCTGCCAGAACACAATGGAGCCATTTGTTAAAAGAGACAAAGAGAAGAACTTTGAAAATGCAGCTAGTCCACATTGATATAAACTAAATACATAATTTACTGATACTATTGTGTTATTGATTTGGTGTAAAGACATCAGTTTAAATTATGTCTGTTTACTGTCTTAGAAAACTGTCCAAAACATGAGCAACAAAGCTTACTGCAAGCGTCAGTATTGAAATAATATATTGTAAATAATGACCTGTGTAGTGCTTTTGTTTCTTTTGTACTATGGTTTCCTCTCACCTGTCGGAAGAACTCCTCCAGGAGGGACGTGGTCCAGCGGTGGTGCACGTCCCAGCTTTTGGCCGGGTGGCTGATGTCTGCCGTGTGCAGAAGTAGCGACAAGGCTTTGGGTTTGTCAATGCTGGAAGAAATGAAAGGAGCAGTTAGTTTACTGGCAAACATTTAGTTTATATAAGTACAAAGTCAGACTCCTGCTTGTCAGAGCTTTCATATTATATTATTTATATTATCCTTGGAAACTCAGAAAAGTGTTTTTGTTCAAGTTAAAAACGCTGCTCGTCAGAAAAACAGCTTGTAAGTTCAGGTTAAAGTGAAAGAACATGCATCATCGCTTTTCAACATTAAAACTAATTTAATTACCTTATTTGCCTGCTGTGTCTGCTTCATTAGAGTAGACGCTGCTAGTCTAAAAATATGTTTCATTATGTTAGTACAGTACATAACATTTAAAATATGTTATCTAAAGTTATGTAAAGTTTGTGTCTTTATTAGCATTTACCTCTTAATTAAAATTTAAAAAAATGGGACCACCAGAGGAGCATTATGTTTTACAAAGACCACATCAAGGCATAGATCACTTTTTAGCAAAGATATAAGCTAAATATCATTATGAAGTTCATCATTTGTGTCATTCTGAGCCATTTCAGACCAGGACAGGAGCAGACGAAGGACACCAAACCCAAATGCTTGCAGTTTTTTGACAATTAGACAACACGTGTTACAAAGTGTGTGACTAAAAATGTATGCCTGGGGGTGAGTTGAGGGCTAAGGTGCAACACAAGATGAAATGCTGAGTCACAGATTTCTGCAAAGCAACATTAACAGACAGATGCGCTTATTCAGAGAGAAACCTGACTGATTACAGCGCAGTATTTAGGGTCTGTGGATTTCTTTCTATTCTCAAAATACTATGTTGAAATCTGACATAGCACAAGATTTATTATATTCATCTCAAATTCAGCATTAAGTGTTTATTAGCTGATCATACAAGCAGAAAAAAAAAACATCTCATCACATAACAACACTCTTTTCATGTCTGAACAGTTTAATACAGGGAGCCAGTGAGAATATGTATCATCTCATATCATCATCTCCTTCCCTATGTCGGGGTAATATTATGTTTAATGAACTGAGACACACACACACACACACACACACACATATGTATACACTCACACAAACACATCATAAGGTGAACCAGAGGTGAGAAAGAGTAGCTCAAGTTTCCCTCGATTCCATTTATGGCAGATTGGATGTTAAAGTGCACTGTAAGCAGGTCTGCAGAGCACTGCTTTGAATTACCTCACATTAGAGCCTATTCAGTGCCACAGCTTCCTGCAGACTGCAATCTCTCATTCATGCTTGTGTGTAGATGCGTGTGTGTGAATGCCATACTCAGGCCCAATCATTACCAGTGTAGTCACATTTCTTGGATATATCTGCAGCATAATGTTGGTGATGCTCAAATATATTCATCTCCATCTCACCAGTCTTCGGACTTCTAGTGTTTCGATCACAACCCTGCACTGTTCATTATCACAGCCAGAAGAAAACCCCCACAAGTTTGTCAAAGCTTTCTTTCACATTAGCACTAATGAATCATTGCGTTAAATGAGAGCTGCATTGATTGCTCATTTTTACTTTATTTGCAAACTCCAGCTCTATAAGTCATTGTAAAAGTGCTGTGTTTCAGAATGGGGCAAATGAGTTGTGTGGCTATTGCATGGAAATTACCCATAAAACCCTCGTATAGTTGCTTATTTGGCACAAAATGACCCTGCTTCTAAGGGCCTAGAAATCTGCTTTGGTGTTTTATTACAAAGTGCAGAGTAGGTCTGATATAATCGCAACATTGTTTTACTACTTATTATGCTAAGCACTGGTTTTTAAGAGGAGCTATAAAATTTCAGTGCCACATTATTAGACTATTTCATCAAGCACCCATTAAAATGTTAGGAGCGGCGCTGTTGAAGCAGAATTAAATTTTACAATGCAGTGTCTTTGACTGATTACAAGTAAATGAAAGACTTTCAAACAAATTTTATCTCAACCACAAATTAAAAGTTATGTTTGTAAACTGGTTGTCAAAAGTTTATTGGGTTGTGAGTTTACAGAAGTCAGTTATGGCCGACACAGAGCAAAGGTAGATTTTCGTAGCTTTTTTAGATCGTCTTTCAGATGTGATCAAATAAAAAACATACAATAAAAGGGTAAAATGGAAAATACATTTGCTAAAAAAAAAAAAAACTATTATTACTGTGAAAAAATCCACATGCCGTCAGCCGCTGGGGCCACTCCTGCTGCCATTGGTCAGACGGCCAGACACGGTCTATTTAGCTGTCAGACCTCCTCTCATGACACAGCAGGAAAGTTAAGGTGAAATAAATTATTATAAAAGCATCACAGAACAGGACAGAGTTCACACAGTGCTCTGTTGCATATGTGGTTATATGTGTCAACCAATCTTCAAGACTAAATTTGTTTGATAGTTTCTAGCTGTGGCTGGAGAATCTTAAGTTTATCATATAATAAATGCCTACATATATAGATGTAATGTCCTTGTTCTTGACTAAGATCTTGAGAAAATCAACTGCTGTGGAGGGAACAGCAGTGTAGCGCTTCCAATTATAGAACATATATTTTACAATTTTCCACCTCCACTGCTTCTCCTACTGGTGCCACTAACTCCCTTTGTTGGAATACAGTAGTAGACGAAGCCGAAGTGAAAGAGCCGTACACTGAGTTATAGACTGGAATGATCACATGCATCAATGATGAATTATAAATCTTTCAGAAAGTGATTTTTTACCTTGCAGGCAGTTGGAGCAGCAGACGGTTTACGAGTGCAGGTACAGTAAAGTATATAGCACTGCCAGTTTTTCACCACAGAAAGCAAATAAATCCCCCCCCTCCTCTGCCAAATTTAGTGTTGGCGCGCCATAACTCCTGCAGTGGCTCGCAGCGCAGAAGCATAAACCATTCTGTGTTTGTGCCTGAGAGGCTCACAGTAACACCCGCCTGTATATCTGTACTGTATAATGCATGAATGTTGGTACTATTAGGCCAGATTACACCGCTCCAGTGCTATTTCTATTTCCAATAAACAACACCTTGTTTCACACAGTACACACTTTATAAAACGGAGCTGGACGTCGCATTTCTCACCACACGCTCCGGGGCAGGGTTAATTGGGTTGTAAACAGTGGGTGGCTAGTAAACAGCCAATGATGCCAGGGTTAATGGACATGTAAATTGCAGGAGTGAGGTCAGGGAGTAGAAAAGTGAAGTGAGAGAAAAAGTGACTGACCCCTCGGGCTGCTGCAGAAAGTTCTTCATGGTCTTAACTTGCTGGAAGTGACAGGACATGTCTGTGGCCAACACCATCTCCACCACTAAAGCCCGCAGCTCTCTGCACAAAGACACAAAGAGGAGAGGCACACATTAAGCGACGTGTGCCGGACAGTATATTCAACAGTCAAACTCTAGAGGTGAGACAAGTAAATGAACATCGTTTTTGAGCGCTATTTATAATATAAGCTTTGACGTGTTCCAGCCCGGGCCATGAAAAATGGGATTGCAGCTGTCTTCTTTAATGTATCATAAAACATTTCTGTTCCATTAAGTGCCAAGCTGCCAGACCTTGAAGGTAATACAACATCTTGGATTTGTATAGAGTAGAGAGTAATGAAAGGAAAGTTTGTCCTTTGCTTTTGAAAGGATTATTTAATTTCATATTTGTTCTCTTACTAAATCTCAATGATATATTACTCTATTTATATGTTCTGTTTGTGATTCTGACCTATAGACTGTATATTATTCATAGACAGAATAACACTCTGACACCACTGCTGGTTTCATATGACATCACGAGGAGCCTAAGATAGCAACATGAACCTGGGAAAATATCACTCTGTCTGATTTGTTAGTCTAGTTTCCTAACATTAGGCAACTGTTTATCAATCATTTTGCACATTAAAATAACAATATACAAGTGATACCAGCATCAGGATGTTACATGCACTGCTTTATAGGCACATTAGTTGCTTTAAAGTCTTTGTTTCTACCTTTAACTTTGAATTTTGTATCCAAATCTATGTAAATGTTGTGATAAAGGTTGTCACAAAAAACAAATCCAAGAACCAAAAAAACAAATAATACATTTTGGTTATCTCTATGTCAAAGTGTCATTTAACAGGAAATTTTAAATGGACTAGTCTTTAAGGACTTATACTGTTGTGCTGTACAGAAGCTGCACATTCTGGGAATAAATGCTATAAAAATCGCTCATTTTCCCGAGTTGACCCTACGTCTATCAATAATATGCTGTGTGTGCTCGGACCTCCAGTCGTCCTTGGAGAGGTTATAGAGGATGTTCATCTCGTCGTCGTCCTGCAGAAGGCGATAGGCAGCACTCACATGATGGCTCTCCAACACTGAGCGGTCATTATACAAGATGGCTGTGTCTGACCTGCCAATAATAACGAAAAAAGAAAGAAAATTTTTAGTTATTGTCAATGTTAATCTAAAACAATCAAATACAGTAATTGACAATTATGTGCTGTGACTTTTAAACCTAAATAAAATATGATTGATAATGGACATATTAAATGATAATTGATTTGAGGTTATAAACTCACCACTTAAAGCAATAGTGACATCAATTTTAATGAGCAATGGCAAAAAGTGGTTTGAGTTTTGGGGCAAAACACAAAGCTATCTCAAGGCTGTAGGATTTCAGAAATAATAAAGTCCCCAAAAATGTTTCTTTGCATTAGGTGTATGAATGACACGTGTTATGCCTAAATCTCCACGTGCAAAAACAAAATAATGTGTTATATATATAACCAAAAGGAGATTACAAAAAGTTCTGTTAATATAGTTTATTAATTCAGATTCATATATTCATTAGAACGAGAGATGAAATGTATCCTATCTTCAAAACTATGTCCAGATGCCTTCTTCTAAAACAATTTTAGTAAAAATAAATATAATTGAACAGGCTAGCTATGACATGAGGTTGAATATAATGATTGTGAATGTACTTGGACAGCTTAAAACAAAAACTGAACTGTCATTTTGTGGTGCAGTAATAGAAACAGGCTTTGGTCTTGAGACTGTTTAAAGATCTCAGTATTGTCTTGAACTCAAATTTATTTGTAGTATGTCATGATCTCAGAATTATTATATTAAGACTGGTCAATTTTTTTTGTCATTTATCTTAATGTTTAAAGTATCCCTCTAGTTTTGTTTCCTTTACCAAATGCTAACCCCATTATAACTTTACATTTACCTAAGAAAGGATTTCAGGGAGAACTGTGAGACCTAGTAAAGAATCACTGAATTACATGTTGCCTATTCAGTAAAAGGGTTGATTCGAACACACATTCTGTTATAGTGCATTATTACCTCACTGTAGGCCATGAGTCGATGTAAAAATGCCCAGCTCTAAATGAAGCCATTGATCTGGTAAGCCACTGCCATGCATTTTAGATTTTATGATCCATTACCTTGTCTGAATATGGAAGTTGTTTGTGGTCCCCGTGTGTTCGTAGTCATGCACGGCGGCTGCAAAAATCATGGCAAAGATCTCCAGCTCGGTCAGCCAGTGCTGTTGGTAAGAGGGAGAAGTAGTTATATGAAAATGGGAAGGTGTTATGGATGGGCAGGCAATGAGATGGAAAAGACAGGCAGGAAAGGAAGCAGGGAAAGTAATGAACACAAGACGAAAGATGGGACAGAAATTAGAGAAGAGAAATGAGAAGGCAGTGAATGGAAAAGGAAGAATGCCTATTGTAAAGATGTGGAAGGAAAAAGTGAGATATTTGGCATTAGAATACATTAACGTCAGGGATGAAAGGAAACAAATGGAGAGGAGGAGATAGAGAAAAGGTCAGGGGAAGCAAAAGGGAACTACAGCATCTATTGAGAAGCATATTTGAAGCTGCCACTTTAAAAGTCCTTAATCCTCTCAGCTGCCAAGCTCTGTTTGTTTCCAAATATAAAATTACCTGTTCTACTTTTAAAGGGTTTTCAGTTCATGTTAAAAGCAACAGAAAAGAAAATAGTTTGACAGTTCAAGCTCCTTCAGAAGGCGATGATGATGATTCGTTATAACGACAAGCATCTTATTACAACAATGTAATGTAGCTAACGATACATACAATACATCTCATTCATTCTTGTATCGACATGCGTCTTTACTTTATTGTGTTTGTCTATTTGTGGCTGAGTTGACACAGATGGGGATTAGGCTCAGTCGATATTGATGACTAATCAACAGTGGGGGATGGGAGTCATTAGCGAAAGAAGAGAGGGGGCACAAGATGGCTGCCGTGTACTTCCTCATGTTATGAATGACCTGTTGATTGTTGATTTAATGGAGTCTGCAGGGCCACAGAAATGATAGATGGTGCCTTTCTGCTCCCTCAGGAGCCTGTGGTACTAGCCATAATGTGGTTTACTCCCAGCATGTCGACAGCTGTCACAGCCACCTTATTAAAGTGATTAAAGAAAAACAATGGAATCTGGGGCGGACGGCTGCTTCACTTGCAATCACTTTAAAATTTCAAACTAAACTGTTGGTTTAAGCTTTTTGTAGGCTTGTTTTTTTCCTAATGTTTATTTTCTGTGTCCAATACACTGTTGATGTATCAATTAAACTAGGTACATCAGGTCTTTAAATAGTTTTAAAAATATTCAGTTTACGTGCATGAGAAAAACACTTAAGTCTTAGCTGTACAAATGAATGAATGAAATCCATAGATAGTTTATATCTAATGGTGAAATAGTGAGCTGTTGAAAAGCATAATGTAACAGAATGAATTCATTTGTTTAAATAAAACCATGCATGAAGTCTGAAATGTAACAGCTGCTAATGCTGGCTTGCTCTCATTAGTGATAATACATTATGCATCACAGACAAACACAATTAAGATGAACTATTATAAATGGTCTAATTTCAATAAAAGGTTGAAGGTCAGCAAATGAAAAAAAAAGTCAATAGTGTTATTCTGACAGAAGAAACAAAGTATGACTGAACACAAGAGCACTTTCCAAGAATAAGTTTCATATTTGACTTTGTAATTAAGATTCATGGGTAATTTTAATCACATCTCTGTTTCTTCCTCTGCAAGGAAGAATGGCAGTTTGATTTTTCAAAACTATTTTTGGAAAAGCGGCATGCTGAACAAAGCTGCAATTAGTCTTCTAACAAAGATGTTCTGAAAAGCATGTTGACAAAATGCCTTTCTTTTCACAGACTCACAGCAATCTAACTCAGAGGTGAAACAATGCTTGGGAGTGCTCCCACGTCCTACTCACCACCATGCCGGTCTTCAGCAGCAGGTAGTGGACGGTCTGTGTGACATCAGCAGCGTGCATCAGGTTGTGGTACGGATTTTTATGTTTGCTGTATCCAACTTCTAGGGCCTCAACAAATGACACCACTGCAGAGATGGGGATCTGACGAAAGAGATAACACATAATGTAGCATGGCATTCACAGCTACCAGATAATAGTTATTAAATATGTGCACAGTGGCTGTAAAAATACAGAACATGACCTCTTCAGACTACAGTAAACTATGATTTATTGAATTATCAGCTACATCGTCCTTGACATGTCTTCTAGATGCTGTCAAACGTGTTCATTGCTGACGGAACCTTGACAATTGCCCTTGGCCTCTAGCAGACTTGAATTAATATTTTTCTTGTTTAAATCACACAAAAGTGGTACCGTTGTGACCATTTTCTTACCTTGAAACGACTAATGAGATCATATCTTGTGAGCAACTCGTAGAATATGAATTTAAGTGCGTGATCCCCGCTGGCCTCATTTAGTGCGAAGACATCAAATGACCACTTGTCAACATTCTGTGAGGGGAAAACGGTACAAAATATGACATCCATTTTTAAAAGAGAGCTCACAATTTCAACAAATCTGTCAACACAGACTTAGACTTGATTATGTTTTTTGTGGTATAGACGTTTTTCCTTATATCAGTGCTATGTGTGTATGT
Source organism: Perccottus glenii (assembly GCA_024416835.2). Taxonomy (NCBI): domain Eukaryota; kingdom Metazoa; phylum Chordata; class Actinopteri; order Gobiiformes; family Odontobutidae; genus Perccottus; species Perccottus glenii. The sequence goes on from CM044557.2 coordinate 21,216,607, forward strand.
GTTAATACCTTAAGTACCGATATGACATTGGGAGGGTAGCTGAGTCCCACCATGTTGGAGGTGCGTCGGTACATTCTGTTCAGATAAGATAAAAACATCAAATGAAAAACGCTTACAACCTGGAAGCAACTCCACCCAGACGTGCAATAAGCCATGTCATCAGATCTGTTTTTTTTTTTACTTTAAACTTTAGGGTTTTTTTGCACATGAGGGGTAGAATTTAAATGAGTATAATCACAAAATGACAAACAAAAGTGAGATTAGAGAAGTCATTAGTTTTTGTTTCAGGTTGATAAAAAGAGTGCAGTAATAGCAAAAGGAAAAATAGCAGAATATTTATTGTGCTTAGAGCTTATTATTGCAGTTAAATTATGTGTGTCAGTTGTCATCACTGCAGCTTTTACAGTGTCTCTTAATCTTCTCTCATTGTGAATGTCAGAATACTGCCCTGTGTGAAAACAGATTAAGAAAGATTATTGCATTCATGTTTGAGGCTTATACAGATTTGAATGCATGTTTCATGTTGTGAGTGATAAAGCGCAGTCTCAGAGAAGAACCTGTACCACACTGATGGGGTTTACTTAGCTGAGCTAGCTGAGGCCGACTGTATGGTCAGCTCAGGTGACAGAAGCACTGTGCACATAAAGTGTAAACTACTACACTTATGTGAGCTGAACGTTCATAAGAAGCATTTCTGATGTAGAGCTTAACAATACTCTAGCTTTTTTTTAGATCTTCATTCATACACCAGATGTGTTTAGCAATCAAATGAACAGGCATAAAATTAAGGTTTATCAGCATTTTCTTTGTTTTGTGCAGGATAAAACTTTGTGCCAAGAAGCTTTATGTTTGTAGCTAAACAGTAAATGTTGATCGACTTTATTTATGTTTTTCTTAGCTTGGTTCAGCCTGATACAACTGAATATCAGAGCAAAAAAAGAGCTGATGATCTGTTAAAGTTATTTAAGAAGTGAATGTAACTGTGGCATCCAGCCATTATCACTTTACACTGTACCTCTCCACAAAGATCCCAGCCTGAACGGCGTGAACGATGCTACGGAATCGTGGTTTTTCCTCATTTCGTCTGAGCATCAGGCCCATCTGCCGAGTGAAGGTGGAGGCCAGCCAATCCCGCACTTCTGACGGCACTGACTCTGATTGGATGTCGCTGAGCTCATCTTCCGTGTCCACCAAACGTCTAAGAAAAGAGAATAAGGAAACAAGACAGGTTCCTCAAGTGCTAAAAAAATGCAGCATTCGTCACAGCTCTGCTCTTTAGGAGGTCAAAAGAAATCTCAGAGCTGTCCATCAAATGATATTACCTATTATGTAATCATGATGCACTATTCAAATCCAATTTTACGCCATAATTCTGCGCTGCTACACTGCTGTGTTGACATGCACAAGGGATCAGGGGAAAAGCCTGTCTGTTTCCACCCTCTGAACTGCAAACATGTTCCGATGGCCAAGAGAAAGCATTCCTATCGCCGTCATAATCACAATGTGACATGAGTTCTGCACTGGGGAGTTCATCCTCCTCTGTCCTGGAGTGGTCAGGCCACTGTTGGCCCTAATCTTGCTGAATCTAGATGATGGACATTTTACATAATTCCATAAGCCTGGTTATATCTCAGAATTTGGACTTGCATTAAACTCCTGGCACCAAATAGTTGTTTACTACAGATACATTTTAAATATGTCTAAGAATATATTTCTGCAATTGTTCGATCAATAACTATTTTTGTAATTAGATGTAAAAAAAGATTGTTACCTTGTCTCCTCAATGTAAACAGATTCCAGCACAGTTGCGGCATACTCCAGGTTCTTCTTTAGGTCGGTGAGGGAGGCCTCTCCCCTCTCGAGCTGCTTCACCAGACATCTTAATCTAAAACAGACATGCAGCAGTCATTAACAAATGCAATTACTTCCTCATCTTGTTGACATGACAAATTAATTCCAGCTGATATTGGATTAATCTTGGCTCCCGCCGTGCTGGACAACATTTGTTTTGAGCCAAAACCAACTCCTCTGTTTCTTAATCATCAATGCTGTCAGCAAAAAACAATAGCTTTACTTGACCTACACCTAGTTGGCATGATTTTTAGAGCAAATTTATACTTCTGCCTTGTCTTTCAGTGCCACTAGTTTATTATTCAACGTCACCTACTGCTCTTCTGTTTGTTTTTGTAATATACTTCATGGACAGATCAGATCCACTGTAAAATACACGAGGGGGATGACCATCAAATGCCCTTTAGTCACATAACACTATGTACTACATTTATGTAATACAATACATATCCTTAAATTCATAAAGATGTATATTGGGAAGACAGTTCTTTTTTACGGGTGTCAACGTAAAAAGGGAAGAACAACCCATCTGTCAGACCTGGTTCACTGGATACTCAACCAAGCAAATTACCCAACATCGTTTGTATGGAGGACATACTATATTGAGACTCTGATGTAAGCAGCAGTACAGTTATGCTGAGAGTCCTTTTGTACATGCTAATCTTGAAACGCTACAAACTCATTTCTATGTATTATACCGCTTTACTGCTCGGTTTACATGGGATGGAGGTTTTGATTAAATTACATTTCACAAGAAGAAAGGAAAATACAACAGAACTCTATGGCAGGTGGCTCGGGATCATCCAAAAGCCTGAGTAAACCTGGAGTTGACATTTACTGACGAGCACTGAAAAAGATGGGACCAGGACAAGGAAAACGACTCGGTGATCACAGTCAGAATTTATATAGTCTACATATAGTATAAAGTGAACCTCTCAGTTTTTACAGATATAGTTTATTATACTGGAATAATTGATGCTTCAACATGCTTTTTTACTGAAAATATGAAATAATATGGTTTCCTAATATCTTGACTGGCAGGCTTTTCCTCATGAGACATAGTGGCTGGTGAAACACAAGTGTAATTATATATCAATTCATATGTCAGCTCCGGGCAGAAGTCACACAGCTCACGGTGCCTCTCCATGGGATATTTAATTGGAATAAAGAAATCATTAACGTTATTAATTCCACCTGCTTCTGCAGAACGAGAAGTCTAATCACTCAAAACATCACATCTTAGATGCCTGTGCACACTGTTCGGATCTGCATTTGTATACTGTGGCTTCTTTAAAATTAAATTCACTCCAATATCAGCGGAAGTGGGTCAGTAGTAACAAATCAATATTCTTCTTCTGCAGCCAAACCTGAAATGAAATGTCCAAGGTGCACCATATGGCAAATACAACAAATAAAATAAAATAAAATAAAAAAAATCATGACACTACACTGTAATGATCTGTAACCCCTGGCAACAAAAAAACAGATAAAGCACAACAGGAAAAATCTTTACCTCAATTTGGACGCACTGCGACCTCCTGCAATATGCCACCTGCTGCGAAGCTGGAGGTCACACGCTCCCTTTCAGGGTAAATGCCCACAGAGGCTACGCTTGTTGTTGAATTATTAAGCAGAGCAGGGGAAAGGGGAAGGGGGTAGGGGGCAAGTTTCAGATGATACCATAGATTCAATTGTGTAACTGCAGGCTGCGCTGAACTAAGGCGCTCTGTAAAGTCAGTGAAGAAAGAGCATCTGTGTTTTGTTTTTTCAAGCCAAAAGTTCCACTGAAATCGGAGTTGTTATTTTTTGGTTCATTGCACTTGGCTTGCATTATCTTCCAATGTTAGTAGGCAATCACCATCGTCACAGGGCTTCAAGGCTGGCTGAGACACTTCCTGCAATAACGCTGCAACAGTCACGACTCCACCTAATTAGAATTTACTTTACAAGGCATTTAAAAAGACAAATCTGTATATCATTGATTCATACGTTCCTCAAGTATAACATCAGCTGCCTCCCTTGCTGCGACCTCTGGTTATTTTAAGTATCATAAGGAAATGAGAGGATGAAGTGCATGCCCAGAGTCACTGCACGTGTGATTTCGTTGGCAATAATGATGGTTATTAAGAACAGCTGTGTGCCAGTGAGCTTCACCGTTAATCCACCAGAAAAGAAAACATTCGAGCATCTCCAACAAAACCTCTTTTCAAGCTGTAATTTACTGTGAAATGCTAAATTTGTTGTGTCGTTATGTTTTTTGTTGAATGGCTTGAGCCCATGTAGGGAACACACTATTTGTTGAAGTGTGGTCACAGTAGCTTTTGTTTGCCTCAAAATAAACAAAAAAGAAATGGCTAATAACACTTGTTTGTTCAAGCAAAAATAATTCTCGGGACGTTTTCTGACAGGCTTTATAGTAAGAGATTTTTCTGTTTGTTCACAAAGAAGAAATTGTTCAAAAAATAAATGATTTTTATGCCAGAATCAATAGGGATGCAAAATCTGTTATATTCTGAATATCAAACAGTGGAGCTCACAGAGGAAAGTGCTTAATGTTTGTAAGGTCAAGCTCAATAATCAATCAATGTCTTTCCAGTGAAAGCTAAAACTGTCCCGTTCTACACATTGTCATTAACAACAGTTGGGTTAATGGCATTGGTCAGCCCTAAAGTAAGCCCCAGGAAACAGGCCAACAGAGAGATCCAACTAAAGCATCAGAAAAGAGGACTATATTAAAGCTCAGTATTATGACTGAATACTTTGTATGGCGACACTAAACAAATTTATATGGATTCTTTCATTGTCATTATGTCTATATGGTTAAAGTTAAAATAGTTTAAATGCTCATTAAAAAGCCATTTTAATCTGCACTTTCACCACCAGATCTCACCAAAAAGCCCAAAACGACTCGGCTTCAGTAAATTTAAAAACAATTGTCTTGGCAGTAAATTGTCAGTTTTACAAACACTAACAGCTCTTCTTAATTGATCCATACATATTACTCTGAAAGGTTATGATAAATAGAGCCAAAATACCATCATAAGTACCTCATCACCATCCTCCATGCTATATAAGCCAGCATGTATGAATAAATCAACTGTGAAAGATGAGGTCATAGACACTTCTTTCAGCCTCAGTGTTGATGTGGCACCAAAGGCATATTGGGCTATAGCTCCTTCACATATAAACCCTCAGAGCTTTATGTGGAGGCTCCTATATGACAGGTCAATAATCCACTGACAGTTTAGTCCAGCAAAAAGGGCTTTGGTGTTATACAGTGATGATGAATGGCCTGCCATGACCCAGACTTGACTTGTTTGGAAAGTAAGAAGAGAATTTAAATAGTTATGTTTCTGGACAGACTCTTAGCACGGCAACACACTGTACGACTGAATACAAACTAAAGACCCATTGAGTAAAATTATATTACATTTGTAATAATATATTACACACCTCTGTTGAAATATATTTGCTTACTTTTTGTCTCTAGCCATGATTAGTGCAAAGTAGTAGATGACACTTTAAGTTCCAGTCAGATTTGTAAAATAATAATAGATTACTCAGAGATACACTGGACAATAGCAACAGTTCAAGGACTAGCCGCTATGCTAACACAGCCTTGGTTTAAATCTGTTTCTATACTAGTGCTTGCAGTTTATAGGGTACATACTGTATGTTTCTTTTTGAACCCACTGGAGCGCTGCTGTTTTTCATGCCTGTTTTATGACTTGTTGGTTTGGTTTTATCTTGGGCAAAATGATATGGCACAGAGACAAAAACAAACTCTTCTACCATAACTGTGGTTAGCCAGACATTGTGTTGTGCGTCACCTGCTGGCAAAAGCTAACTTTCATGCTTCTTGTCCTTGAACCCTGCACCTCTTCTGCAAACTTCTGCAGCTTCAAAGGCCCAATGTAAGTGGATGTGGAGACGCCACCATTTATGGCATGTGGCAGTGGGTTTACTACAGACATTTGTTGAATATTTTAAGAAGTCTGAAGTACTATCAGTAAGATAACCCATTCTCTTCATCTAAAATAAATTCTTCCGCTATTATGTTAAGCAGCACTGATAGAGTGAGCCCTCCTGTTGTCTGCATCTGAAGATAGGAGATTTATTTGTTTTTCCTCATGGGGGTTAGCAGAGAGCACTGAGAGGAGATTAAAGATGGAATTCAGGTTGAGAGCATTTAACTCGACCATTCTTACTGCCTCTAGATCTTTGGCCCCAGCTGACCCGCTCAGAGAGAAAATTGCAAAACATATCAAAAGGAGAAGAGAGTGGAGTACATTGTGACTTTATAAACCTCTCTACATCTGTTTGAGAGAGGTGAACTTGAAAAAAATCAAAAGGGAGTAACGCTGATTTCTTTTGCTCCATCACAAAAAAAACTCCTGTTCCCCATAAGCCCGCTGTGAGAAAAGCATTTACAGTGGAAAACTATCTCATTGGAATCTAAATGACAATAACAAAACAAGCCCATTTGTGCTTCAAATCAGTAGTACCGGTTGGGGGCTATTTTCCAGTGCAGGGCTAATGCGTGGAGGAAAATGAGAGCGCTGGCAGGATTCAAAAATTGGTCCACCGCCTGTGTTCGAATGACATTCTAGCCTTGACGGTGTGTAATCAATGGCCTGGGGTCAATGTAATCACCAAGTGAGATTAGCGTGCTCTCAGTGAACACACAGGTTCTGGACTGATAAGTGGAGCACGGCCTGTAAAAACATGATGACTCAGTTAAGCCCTAGTGCTGCGTATCCCACAATATGGATAGACCATGATTGTGCCCGCAGCTGAGAAGCAGTTACTTGATAAAATATTGCAGTTCTAGGAAATGACGAGACAATCGCCCAAGGCAGGGATCAGAGATATAGTTTAATCTACAGGGATCAACAAAACACAGCCTTTTTTTTAAGCTGTTTAGTATTGATTATGACTAATAGGACTGTGTTTTCTTATCTCATTATGGATTTATATCTGATTTAAACAATTGCCCTGATTGGACAAAGTTGTTGGAACAATGCAGATGCACTACAGTCCGATTGTGAAGTTTGCAGACGACACGGCAGTGGGGAGTGGGTGTACGTGCGGATTGTTGCCGGGCAAACAACTTCTGGAGACCAAAGAACAGGACGGTCACACCCCTTTTTTTTCCCTCAAATGAAGGAACAGTTGTAGAAATGATGTCTTGAACTTTAAATACCCGGATGTACAAATCTCAAATGACCTCACATGTACTGCCAACACAAACAGCCTCATTAAAAAGGCCTGTACTTTCTGTGGAGGTCTCACATCAATAGCCTTTTATGTGTGGTGTGGTGGAGAGTATACTGTCGTCCTCCATCACTCCCCGTGTCATTCTCTCCATCTGCTGGGTATTTACTCTGTAATGCCCACTTCCTTAATGTCACCAAAGTCATTAATTACACAGCTTTCTGAAAGTCACCCAATGATAGTTCCACAATCACGGTACAGCCACCTTCTGCCACAATTATTAAAGTAATGAGTCACTTAGTGAAATAACATTAAAATAGCCCACATCTATATTGTAATTTTCTCCACTTTTTAGTACTTTGGAACTTCAACTCAAACTTCAGTGCACCTCATTTACCCGCTGCACATTTGTGGTTTCAGACGTCCCAAAAGGACCAGCCTGGGGTCTAGTGTCTCTGTGTCCAAGGACACTTTGACATATTACCAAAAGAAGACTGGGATTGAATCACCAGACTTTCAGTTTGCAGATCACTAGCTCTATTTCCTCAGACACTTGCCCTATTTCAGCTCACTCTGCAATTATTATGAAATAGAAGCATAATTTCAGTTGTAGCCAGTAAATTGTGTCCTCTCACTTGCTCTGTTCCTGTGAGCAAAAGGTCCAAATGAAGTTATAATTATGATTGTTGTGACTCCCACACTGACCACTGGAGAGCTTTTTGGCCAAAGCAACACAGCCGCCTCAATCAAAAAGGTGCTGAAGGCTTTAATTAAAATTACAAATAGTGTCATAACGCTAGTAGGCACGCGAAACAATAACGATAAGTCCTTCAGAAAGTTCACATATCTGTTCTAAACAAAGCATCTCCCGTGGGAGGTAGCGCAATGACAGATGTGACAAGAATGGCGGGGGACAGAAGAAACCTTAAAAAAGATCAGTGGTTGGCTGAACGCAGCCCACTCACGCCAGAGTCTGTCAATCACAAGCTCCAGAAATAGTAAAAAATCTTCTAAAGAGAGGTATACTGTAGATAAGAGAGTGGATTAAAGCCCTTTGATTGTAGATTGTCAAGGTGAAAACTAATTCAGCTGTTTGTATTTAACAGCTATTCACTTCTTATGTAAAAACCAGTAAGTGAATCATTATCAAGGTATGGTAAAAAAAAATCCCTTGAGTTACCACTTGGTCAGTTCCATTTTGACTTATAATAACTTTTGGTCTGTAATTCTATAAAACCATTGTACAATTATCTTCTGGTTGACTGTGGCAGTTTATCTGTGGGCTTCCACCACTGAGACAATAAGCAAATTGGAACAACTAGTTCTATGACGGGCCGAGCCCATAGCTCTGTTCAAAGGGAGAAAGCAGGAGCAACGCCAATGAGGCAAAATGCTAATTCTTGGTTCAATCAGTTATCTCAGTGTGACAAACAGGTATGTTCTTGGACTATGATCTCAAACAAGACAACACATCAGCTATACATCAGATAAGTCTATATGCAGTGGAGCAGCAGCCAATGACAGCCTCCACATACTCCCAGAACAATCTACACAGTCATAAAAGATTAAGGTATATGTGAACATTGCACCTAGAATCTAACACAATCAAGGACCAAGTGTGTTAAGGTTTAACCTTTAGCCCAGAAGACCTGTTCCAAGATGAAAACCGACAGGATAAAAAAATGATTACCATAATATTTTACTCTCTCTTGTTTTTATAGTATCTGTCCTTTACTAAACTCGTCTTTGGACCCTACCAACCGTATCATTTGAAATAAAAAAAAAAACAGATGTGCTTAAAATAGTGTGGTGCCCATCTGCTGTTCTGCTCGGAGAATGACCTCTATTTTCATTAAAAAAAAACCTAAAAAAACTAGTCTATAGTGTCCCATAGTAAACACTCATCCCCATTGAAGGCATATAACATTTTGATGCATTTGAACTTTAAAGTTGGCTAAGCTGGACTAGGTGTCCTTTTAATGTCAACTGTAAAGGGCAGAGAAAGTAATCCTGAATATTATCACTTTACCAAAATAAAAGCCTTGCAGTTTTGGTCAATAAAGACAGTATAAGTATATGAGGGTGTTTTATAATATGCTGAGACAGTGCATGAAAGTGAAGGCAGTTAAATGTTCAAAACTGAACATCTGTGCACACTGCAGCCCAAAATATGACCAGCTAAACAATTCATCAAAATCCCAATCAAAAATACATGTGCTTCCTGATGATACCAGTTGGATGAAAGAGCCATGAAAGGCCAGGAAAGGCATCTTCAGCAGATTCAAGGCTGCGTGCTGTGAGTCAGTGAAAGGCGATGGGCCGTTTGGCAACAGTAAAGGGTGGCCGTTTGATTTACCAGCAGCCAAGTCATCATTTTAAAAGGCTGAACCATTCATCTGCCATATGGGCTTTTATCGTCCTGCTTAAGTCTGTATGTTTTTTCTAAGTGCCATGTGATTGTGCATCATAAATCACACGCCACGCAAAGGATCTTCATTTAAACCTTTGACAGCCACCAACTTTAATGTCATATTGGGTTTGCACCACTAAAATGAAGCATTAGTCACTCAGCACCGCTATGAATAGAAATAAATAATGTCACGCTGTGGCTTCCCCCAGGACAGTTTTAAAGGAGGGCAGCAGCACACTTCACAACTTAATCCCTCGTTTGTTTTTATACCAAAAATGAAATCAAACAAGGAGCATGAAGAGAGAAGTCAACACAGTATTTACATATGTTGATCTTGGTCTTGCAAATATGATAAGAAATGTGTGAAGCCAATCACAAAACAATGCCAGATTATAAACAGGTTTCAGTTCCTATTTTTAATATAACAGTGTAAGTGTGCGAGGCTTGATGCTGTAACTATATAAGGGACATTTTTCTTAAACTTAAAATATTTTTTATCTAAAAATAGTCCTACATAAGCCAAAAGGCTGTTTTATGATTGACCAAAGAAGCATTTAATTTGTAGCCTCATGTTTCATGTTTGGCGGCTCAGTGGCGCACACTGTCGCCTCACAGGCAAGAGTTCGACCCCAGAGCCAGACGGGGCCTTTCTGTGTGGTGTATGCATGTCCTCCCTGTGCTTGAGTGGGTTTTCTCCGGGTACCCCAGTTTCCCCCACCGATGTCAAAACATACTGTGAATTTTCCCATGGGGATAATAAAAATAATTTAATGTTACAAATTGATCTGACTTTGAGTAACAGTCACAAGTGAATAGCTTCATTGACAGCATTTGACTACACTGTCGTTTCTCAATTGTTTTTTCATGTCACTTATATTTCAATAAGTAATAATATTTGTGACCCATCATTCTGCTCTGCATTTGCAACATTAGATAATTCTCTGTGTGTTGGTATAAACTGTTGTTTTCCATGAATCATGAACCTCATAAATGTGATGCCACAATCTTCATTCAGCACTATAGAGGTTACAGTAAAGCAGTGGTAGTCAACGTGTTTATGTGCAAATGGCTGCATACGTAGTTCTTTCATTTAGAGACTACAAAAGCATTTGCAAATCCAAACGAGGTTTCCTGTAATCCTAGAGAGTAATTTGTGAGTCCTTTGTTCTGCAGGGAAAGACAACAATGCACAGTCACTCTGCACACAACATTACAACAGCACAAAGCAAAAAGGAAAGTCCAAGATAAACACTCTATGCTGACTAATCATTAAGAGAAACACAATTAGGAAAAGTCGTGAAAACGTAAAAATAAGCATGTGAACTCGTTGAAATCAGTGTTTGTGACCTCACACCAGGTAAGTGTAACATGTGATAAACATTACATTACACATTACACTCCCTATATTATTGTGCGTCACATATTTCTCTGGAAGTCGACAAATTCACTTGAAACTTGAACTAAAACATTATGAACAATTAACACTGTATGTCCATGACTGATGATGTTAATTATCAGAAATGGAGGGTCAAATTGAGGCAAATGGAGTTAATGGTTAAAAAGGAGGAGAGCTCATTGGAAAATAGACAATACAGCAGGCTTGCATGATTAGGAAACTAATGGAGTTACTAATGACTGTACTATTGTCTGTCTTGTTTCTCGAATGACAGTGTTGATAGGGGTTTGCCTTTCCCATGAGGAAATCTGTGGTAAGAAACAACATAACACATAACACCAGGCTCCTTGGGTTCCCTGTGTGAATTTGGGGCTCCCTGTGTGGTGTATAAACAGGATTCGAAGAGTAGGAATTCACTTCAGAAAACTAGTAAACAGCCACTAGTTTGGTGTTGTATGTGCAATGCTACAATTGTTGTGTGCAATCTCATAGTATGTGTACTTTTTGGTATTTATTTTATTGATGATTTCTTTATACTACATTTTGCTCTATTATCTTGTAGCATCCTTTTTATTACTTTACTATTGCCATTGCTGCTATGGCACTATGGGACTAATAAAGCTTTACTCCATTTTATACTCTAAGTTTATGATAAAATGTATGTCTCACTATAAAGTACCATGAACATTAAAATTTATGTGAATACTATGTTTACCATTAGGTCTATGCAATATTGTTATGATAATATGAATAATTACAATGACGTCAGCATAACTGGCCAATAGGAACTTTAAATCACTGTAATGCTACTAAATATTAAAGTGAGTGGCACCAGTTTGACTGATGGTGGATGTGACTCTACAGCTTTCTGTTTCTTTTTTTTAAACATTTGCTATAGCATTAAAGACATCACAGGGCCTTTCATTATCACAATATTTAGCATAGTTATCTCATGTTGTCTGTTTCCAAGATTTTCCCAATTCTGAGATCAGCTGGTAAGAGAGCTGAGCTTATCTCTCAGGGCACACTTCCCTTTCAGAGCCAGGTTTGGTTTCAGGGGAAATTCCTCCTCTAGAGATATAAGCTCAGCTCTCCTGAAAGTGATGTGTGTCAAATGGGAAATCATAAGGAATTGTGTAACTTCAACAATCATTACCTTATAATGAAGAGATTAATTGTAGGTTTTTGTCAGTAACCTTTAGGACTTTAAGGATCTGCTGATAACTTATGGTGTCACAAGCAATTGTCAGTTCAGTGGTGTCCAGACTTGTATGGGACAGTTAGTAGGGGCCAAAAAGGGTCAGAGAAAAGCAGTTAGGTTTTTTCTATGTGCAATTTTACCACATTTTTAAATTTGATATTTGATTGACATTTAGTTCAGTTACTTGAGAATGCATAATATTAATAGAAATTGTAATGACTGACTGAAAGATAAAAAGCTTGCACTGTTGTCGTTTTTTATTTTAACCCAGAAAGTTTGTCTGCAGGAAGAGAAGTTATCTGAACGAAAAAACACACAGCTACAGTTTGCATAAATAGTTGAGTGCTGCTGCAGCAGATAAGACTTGTGTTATTCTTTGTTGTACTTGATTAGCAGAGACAACTGAGTGAAGTGATTCTATTAAATGCAACAGATATATTTGAAATATTCAATTTAAAACCTGGTGAACTGAAGAGTTCCGTGGCATGACACAGAACAACTCAAGTGCATTAAACAACTCCAGTAAAAGTCTGTACTACACCGGAGCAACATACGTATGTGTCCAGTGTAAACACCAAAAGATGCTTGCTTACCAAGGCACCCATTCAAATGTCAATACTATTCAGAAAACTACTGTGCTAAACCTAATTGTTACAAAGCAAACATCATAAAACTATTAAACACCCACTTTAATTACCGTAATGTCCGGTCAAAGGTTGGATTAGCTTTTTCCATGACATGTGTGAACATCAGTGTATTCAGATGTGCATCCAGTCTATAGGAAAAAGAACTGCAAGAAATGTCTTATTGTATTGTATTGTTATTCTACAGTAATTGTGTGGAAACTAAATATAAAGACAGTAAAGGCTTCAGTTGCTAAGGTCTATGGGGTATGGCGTCTACAATAGTAAAAATGGCACTTGTTTCATATTATAGTTTTGGTTATTACAGTGAAAGGCATACATGTTATCAACATTCACTTTACCATTCTGTGGTTTTAAAAAAAAGTGTCTTAAATGTCAGTAGTTCACTTACAAATATCTAATAAGGTAAAGCCAGGTTTTTAAAGGTTGTTGAATTCCCATGTCAGATGAGTCATTCAGAGCAGAGATTAAGACAGTCTTTGTGTCTGCCCTGAGACACAAACACACAACAAACACCTGCACACATGAAGCTTCAACCTGCAACATTTATATAAGCTGTATATATGACACATTTCAGGTCCTTGACTTGATGGGTTCAGCCTAAAATGTGGAAAAATATCAGCTTAAATCACTTTATTTTGGGTGAAACACACTGCTCAGTAAGTCACAACTATAACAGTCTTATTCTATAATTAGATCTAATACTTAAACTTCTTAATGATCTAAGAATGTGTGGTTTTACAATTGCATTATGTCGAGAACGTTTTCCAACACGCACTACACCGAATGCCAGCAGCAGGTGTTGTCAGTGCCAAATGCTACAGTTGGCTCGTGATTTTAATTTCCAACCTGACAAGCACACATGTGCACTGCTCAGCAAAACAGCAACAAAAGCAACCAATCTTGGCCCTTTACAAGATGAAAAATGTAGTAGTAGTAGAAACCTGTACTAAATACAAATAAACACACAGACAAGACCAAAGATCTTGGGTCACACAACAACATGACATCTAGTCATTTTTATTTGCTGAATGTTAGGCATTCAAATTTATTAGAACCCTCCTCTTTCACTTGAGTGCATTGTTTTTACTATTTGAAGCAGGAGATTAAGTAACAAATAAATATTTGTTTATCTTGAACAATGGTCTACTACACATCTGTAAAAGCTGTTTCAGATCAAGCAAAAAAAATACAAAACATTATAATTATAAATACTATATTCATTCTGGCAACTTAGACAATTGCTTCCACTGCCAGAGTAGCCACATGTTGGGCAAATTAAACTATTACCACTAGTAAAATATATTCCCTTTAGGTTTAGGCAAAACTTTATGAATTTACATTTTAGTTTGTAAATGTCTACAATTTTATAGTGCACAGCTTAACTGAATTTATATAATAAAACACACTGGGCACAAGCACATTTATGTAGTTTATTGAAGATAATCTAGCATGGAGGCTCGAGACATATATGAACTACATGGTCTTTGTATTTTTTTAAACATCTAACCTATGTCCATTGAGTTTGTTCAAAAACACCAGGATGTCCTTGCAGGGCTACCGTAGGGTCTATTGAAGAGGTGTGTGAGAATCAAGGCCCCAAACAAAACTCTACTCTGGTTGGTTTTCTACAGAAGATGATTTTGTTTTTACTTAAAGTGTAATAAGTAACTGGCTTTAACACCTATATTGATAGTACACGCTTTACCTTGTGTAGCAGAAAAATGACACCCAGAAGCACAAAGAAAGGGACATGTAAGGCCTACTGGCAGATTACAAGGAAGCTAACATAACTTTTTAGTGTTCTTAAGCGCCTAAATCTAGGAAAGCCATTAGTTACACTAAAATAGTGCTTTTAGTTAGATTACCTCACTGATGGTAAAGCCCAAGCTCCAGCATAATACCAGATAGTGCATGATGCTACAAGTTTATCTGAGATTATTACAGCTATAATCCTGATATACACAGCGATTGCCAACCATGAGTGGTAGGTGCAATATGACAGAAACACATGCTTCATAACAAACATTTGCTGAATGGCTTTGTGAGTGTTACCAGAGGAGTTTAGTGAAACCACTCTAATGAGCTAATCAAAGCCATCTGAAAAGCACTGACAATGGAAACTGACGAGAGGGGGAGGCGACCCGATATAACACAGCCGTCTCTGTCCTTGTCGTTTTTGACACACAACTCACGGAGCAATCAATAACGACTGAAAAGTGTTGCACTGAGAGTGAGGTCATTGCTGGTCTGTCCTTCAACCTCTGAACAAACAAGGACAGCAGAGTGCACTTTATTTGGCAAGTGGCCACTTCCGCCAATACAATACACAATGGCATAATATTTAACAGAGATGAAACCATAACCTATGAGAAAATATTCTAGGCATGTTCTGGGAAGGTATGAATAGTTTGTTTTGAGAAAAAAAAAACATTATCGATTATTAGGGAAACAATTGCCTGTATTAATTAATTTGTGTACTAAACCTGTAAAAATAAACTATTTATCATGAAAACTCAGTGACCATATAAGTAATAAGGGTAGAAAATGTTTGGTTTAATCAGTGGAACCAATTACACTTGAAAATATCTCCTGTTCTAGGAGAAAAAAATGCTTTATTTAACTTGATGTAATGCATTTCTTAATAATACAGCCAGTCAAACCAAAACACTTTAAAAGTCAGATATTTCAGTGAACAAAGAATCACTACAATTTCACAAAGCAAACCACTTTTATACAAGGCACCCTTTTTATTGTTTTCCCCATCCCAGTTAATCATTTAATTTCATCATCAGGCAAATTCTTAACTTGCATGAAGTGTCAAGCTTTTTGGCATTCAAAGACCAACTTAATAAAAATAATAAAGAATTAAATGAAGGAAAATTGTTGCCTTTCAAAAAGCTTTCCCTTTTAATCTATACACTACAAAAATTAGCATACCATTTACGAGTCAATTAAGCATCATTATCTTTGTGGCGAAGACAAAAAGCGGTGGAGATGAGAAGATGGAGCTCCGTGGAGTCCCCAGTCTGTGTTTGTAGTTGCCCTCAAAGCCACTTATTTCCTGCAGATTACTGAAATGGGAGAGGAGGTCTCAAACTCAAGCAGCGGATGAGAGGCCTTTTTAACGATCTGATGTACGCCCCATCGCCGCACTCAAGTCAATACACACTTCACATATTAACTTACAGACTGAATGAGATCCTTTACTTTAAGCAATACGAAAAAATGGATGACACTAGTTTCTTTTTTAAGCTCCCCTCCAAAATATTAATATAAAGATCAGCTCTCAGATAACCTTCGTCTCATTTATGCTCAACCATTTATGCTCAACACAACAAAAAGGCGGGCCTCTGGCACCTTTTAGGCTGTGCGTAATGTGAAATCAAAACCATAATGTGTACTCATAAGACATTGATTTCTGACACAGAACCACTGCGCACACCATTTTTTGGGGTGAGGCGAGGACTATCCCCAAAAATGAGCATAAATGTGGCTTCTTTCTGCAACTGCCCTGCTTATAATATAATTGCTGGCAGTGATAAAAAGCTGCTTATAACTTTCAATGTTAAAGTGTAAGATTTCTGCCCATTTAAGGTTGAATATAATATACAGTTCTGTTACATTTCTGCTATATTTCATGGGAGGACCTCTTCTGGCAGGGAAACTAAAACCTACTCAGAGCGTGGCTGTCACGTTACTGACACATAAACTGTAGACATATGTTGTTGTGAACTGTATGGTTACTACTGTATCTAATGTTTATTTTCTGGAGAGGATGTTTAGTCCAGCGTGTCCAGAGGAGTGTTAGAAAAGCTGTGACAGAAAACAGTCTCATCTGCTCTACTCCTGCCAACCCCAGCATTCCTTGCAGATAAACATAAAATATAACAGATATCTTTACAGACAGTCATATTTACATTACAGATACCATCATAAGCAAACTCTCTGCCAAGTGTCAAAATGTGTTATTTTTCACATTAATATCTACGATTTACACAACAATATGCTAAGCTTCAATGGCTTTGCTGCTTTAGCCATTATAAAGTTGGACATCATCCAGCTGAGAGCATATTTAAAAGGTTCACATAGCACTTTCAATCAACTTGTTTACCTGGCACAACAACAGGAATATGTCTATTACATTACAAATGGCTTCATCATAAGGAAGAGTGAACAACATTGCTGTATTAATATCTTTGCAGAGAATAGGTTTAACTATTTTTATTCAACTCAATCTAACAGCTGCTTCTCTGTTCTTGATAGACTGCATTACAGACAAGACATTTCTTGTCCGGCCTTCAATTATCACCCTCTTTCTACAGTGTGGGGTCGCTCAGGTGTCTGTACTTAGACCAATTGTACTATTTGCGCATGCATCCTGCCTAGTCATTTACAGGGCTATTTTGAAGATAAGACATATCAGTAAAAGGTTCATAGTTCAAAATAAGCTCTTTACTTTTTTCACAACCAACTGATTAGCTTGGCCAGCCACGATTAACTCGTTTACTATTCTATACAAAGAAGTTAGTCTGGTGTCCTGTTGCTTGCATTCAATTTCAAGGGTGGGGTTTACAGGCGTAATGTTAACCAATCAGAGAAACGCTGGATGTGACGCAAAAAAAGCGACAACAAGGAAGCCACATGAGCACTGCTAGTTAACATGGCCAATAGTAGAGCAGACACCAGTGCGGTTTAACCTTTCTATACTTTGCTGGTTATCCAAAATCAAGGCAAGAGTAGAAATAAACAGCCTCTCGGTAGCAGCGTATGCCATGTTGAATGTTTTGGACTAGGCGTGCAACCCGAGTTACTTGTGCATGAAGTGGCCAGCAAACAACACCCTGCTGCAACGGCTTGTGATTGGTCCGTCCGCTAAATCGCAGAGAAAAGGGATTCCCTATGAAGAAGAGACCAGACCGTCCTGCTTTTGAAAAAACAGTCTGGTATACCAGCCCACCAACTGATACTAAAACAAAGATTTTTTTAACAAACAAATCATAGTTTCAGGGTTATTCCAAGTAACCCTGAAACTATGATTTCAGTGGTAGAGCAATTGTCCTATAATCGGAAGGTTGGTGGTTCGATTTCCACTTTCCCACAGTTAATTCTGTCGTTGTGTCCTTGGGCAAGACACTTAACCCGCCTTGCCCCCAGTGGTGTTCCAGCTGTAACACTGGTGAATGGAAACTTAATGTAAGTTGCTTTGGATAAAAGTGTCAGCTAAATGACTAAATGTAAACGTAACATGTTTGGGCCTCAATTATCAACAACCCCCCTGTACTTTACTACCTGTAAACTACTTTCATCAAAATGTAAACATTATAACTATGTTAACTACTGTATTTTTGCATTACCCAAAAGGACAGCTATATATCCCTGTCTTTGTCTTTCTATGTTTACTTAGTAAACTACACAATTAGATAATCAAATACAATTCACTCTATTTCACCAGTCACTTTAACTGAAAGACTTTGTATAAAGGGGCGGCAGTAGCTCAGTGGGTAGAGCTGTCGTCCTTCAACCGGAAGGTAGGCGGTTCGATTCCCGCTCTCCCCACAGTTCATACTGTCGTTGTGTCCTTGGGCTAGACACTTAACCCACCTTGCCTCCAGTGGCTGTAACACTGGTAATTACATTAGAACAATGTAAGTCGCTTTGGATAAAAGCTGTCAGCTAAATGAATAAATGTAAATATAAATCTTCAGCATATGGATAATAGCAAGATGAATTAGGCGTATGAATATTCTCAGCAACATATATATCTCACAGTCTTAGATCTTTTTTAATTTAAATGCTTTCACATTTTTACCTCTTAACAAAGGCCTGGTTTTATTCAGCCTGACTGATATATTCGTAAAAAAAGACCATTTCATGACATGGTCCTTGTACAATGGTTATGGCAGAGGCTGTGGGCCACAGAAGGTATCTGAATACACTATTTGGGAGAGACTACTAGGGCTAAAGTGACTGCTTGAGATGTATGAGGTGAGGTGATAGATAGCTAAATGGAAATGGAGCTCACACAGATTGTTGCTGGGCATTGAAGATAGATAAACATGAGCAGAATATAAAACACTGTGTACATTTCACATTGTGAATTTGATGTGTCCAAATGGGCTTTCAAAGGGCTTCCAAATGAATAAGGGAAACAACAAAAGTTTTAATTCCACATTGGTACCGTCTACTTGCCTATAACTTGGAAAATACGCTTTGGTCAGGCATTGGAGACGAAGGCTATAAAGGAGGTAACCAGATTATAGCCACAATCTGCAGCATAAATCTGTAATAATATGTGGTGCAGGCATGAATATGAAGCTGTTTAAACTATTAAAGCCCGGGACGTTACTTCTCCATCTCTGCTGTAGCCTCTATTTAGGATAAAAGCCAATCATGTTGGTCGGGTAATCAATCTCCACAAAAGTGATACACTTAGCTGAAGAATGCATTTCTGAGGTAAAGGCAAAGAAGGAAAAATAATCAGTGCAGAAGCTCTTTATCGAGGAACAAAAGCCACTTTTTTTGCCACTTATGTCACTTTAAAAACAATCAAAAGTGGCCTTATTGTGTGTAGCCGTTGACGGATAATGAAAATTGTCAAATATATACATACATGTTTCCTGCAGTAACCTCGTGTAAGCATTATACAGCATCTTGTAGCACCTGTGTGGAAACTGGCTTGTTGCTTATGCTAACACAGGCAATAACCTACAGAACGAAAGGAGCATCTGATGTGGAGTGAAAGGGATAAAAACTGTTCAGATGGGTTGAGAGGAATGTAATTACCCAGAGCTTGGTAATTAGTTTGAACCAGGCAATTACCCTACTAATCATCAGGTAGTAAAAGAGAGGAGGTGATGGGTGAAAGGACTAGAGGGACACACAGACAACAGAACAGACAAGAGGCATAAAAAGACATAATGAGTGGTCTATCTGTGCTGTAAACCAAAGTAGAAAGAAACAACATATATATATTGTAAAAGATACATGAAGAAAAAAGTAAAACATACATTTTTCTAGATGTCCTTTTGTTTAGAGTTTGTTGAGCCACACAAATTTGCACCAATTTTCCTGACTCTAGGTGGAAGGGCACGGCCCATGGACAAGCCCATTACACCCGACTACATTCACTAAATGAGATTTGGTTCACGTCCAGATAAGGCGATTGAATTAAAGTTAAAAGCTGTCCCATCCTTGTTTTTAATCTAATATTGAGCACAGTGTCATTATTGCACTTTTTCTTTGACCATAAAAAAGAACCTAGTTTTGCAAGAACTTGTTTTAATTATTATCTCATCCAAATGTGAAACCAATAAAAAGTATTACATTGTTGCTTCAAATGAAACTCAATAGCCCAGTAGCTGTGATGACTGTCAAATGGCCCAGAAACACAAAACGCGAGACAGAGTGGCTCTGATAATGGCCCGTCTAATGGGCTGTTCTTGATAGGCAGCCAATGCCTAGAAGATCTGTGCCCTGATTACTGACATTAACCAAACAGTTCAATTTTCTGTCCTCCTCTCTGTTTCTCTCGTGCTTTCTCCCCTGAGTCAATGTGCTCAAGTGCTCCATTCATTGCTCCGTCTGCTGGTATTTTTATGCAAATCTTTGCTGACTGGAATGACTGTCATGTCCAACAATAATGACACAAGCTGATTAAATATCCACAAAGTCAACACTATCATAGTTGACTTTGCTGAAAGTTCATGCTAAATCACACAAAATAAAATGAATTTAGTGCTACCAACTTTTTTTTCTCCAGATAATGCACCAAAACAGTCCAGTCATCCTCTTACATGTTGTTAGTATTATTATCATTATTAGTATTATTATTATTATTCAGAATATAAAAAAGGATTAAATATGTTTTTCAGATTAATAAGTCATGTTGAGTGGAACTAGGGAAGACACTAAAATCCAAAAGAATAACAGTTCCTTCATTGCTTCTTCAATATAAAATGTTCACTTTTGACTTTGCACAAGAACTTTTACAAGAGAGCTACACAGAATACTTCTAAAACACAAACTGTCTGCTCAGCTATAGAGACTAAAATGCATTGCTGTAAGCACACAAACAACTGGAAACAGCAGAGCCTGTTGAATAAAACATAAAGTGAGTGTTACGCAGCCAACAGGAGTGTAGAAGTTGGAGCAGAGTGAGTCACTGCTGCCACTGAAAACACAAACTGAATCCTGCATCCACGGACTGCAATCTCAACAAACAAGCTCGGGGAGAGACGCAGGAGACAAAACTCTCACGTGGACATACGCATTTTATATGGCAACAACAAACACTACCTGAGGCCAGCTGGAGGCTTGCCTGCATCAGATGGCAAAACACTTAAACCTTTTAACTGCCATTCAGAAAGGTGTGGCTGCTGTATATTTAAGGAGTTAGGTAATAACTTGTTGCTTTGCGAGAGTAATTACGGAGTGTTTGTGCTTAAGTGATCAATGGGGTTTTTTGTAAGAGAATATTTTGTGGAAGGCGGCTAATTACAGAGCACAAGAGTCACATGATAAAAATCAGAACAGCCCCTGAGCCAACATAATGCACAAACACAAAAATGAGGCCTACACAATGGAGATATACTTTTTTTTTAAAAAGATGGCTCTATAAACCCTCAGTGAGCCGGGTTATCTCTCCTTCCATCTGCAAGTGCGAGGGGCTGTCCTGGTGTGTCAGTAATGACAATGTCCCGGTGCTCCTCTCTGCCAATTAGCCCGGCCGTAATTACACAGACACATATGGAGCTGTCAATCAGCGGGCCGCTCCACGCAAAAAAGCACCCACCCAGCGGCAGCGGACGACACAGAGCCAGAGAGAGCAGGAGAAAGAGAGAGGGGCTCCAGTAGCTAGCTCCATTTGCCTTTCCCTATCACCACACGCTGGTATGTAGCGCGAGGAGGGTTTCGTTCAATTACTCCAACTGTGCAGCAATCTCACAATTCAGAGGGAAATGCCATGAAGAACACAACACATTTAGAACAAAGTCATGGCTGGATATTTTTGTTTTTAGGCTAATTTGGTCAAACAAAAGAATTTCCTATTCCCTTTGTTAACACAGTTCATAGTAGTGTGTTTTCCAGAGTGTACCACAGACTAGATGTTGATTCAATTCTTATTTTAAAATACTTTTGTAGGACAAAAACAATTACAGTGATCTCCAGCTATTAAAGTGTTTTAAAAACGATAAAAGTGCATTCTAATAAGGCACAGGCCTCATCCACATTAATGCATTTTAATTTTAGTTTTAGTACGTAGTCTGTAGAACAAAAACAATAATAAGATCTCCAATGACTCATGGCAGTCTTGCAATCTGTTGTGAAGGTAGTTAAACAGTTTCTTGCTTGTATTTATGTTTTGTTTAGTTATGTAATGGTCATAAAAGTAAAGCACATTGCAATTTTTGGCTTGGCTAATCATAATATTTACATCTTAGTTTTTTTTTAATTGTCTTATGATTAGTGTACAGTTCTCTCTCTCTAAAAATGTAATCACTGTAGTGTGGAAGAATAAAATATATTTTTCTATACTGCAGTGAAAGATGATTACATCATGCTTCCCCTTTTGGCAGATATCCTAACTAGAGTTACACGATGAATAAACATATAGAAGCACATTTCCAAATCAGGGATTAAATGAGGTTTTGTTTTGTACAAGCCTGAATAATTTTGTTTGGCCACATTTTATTTTACACACTTGATTCATTGTATCTACCTCATTAAGTACAAAAACACACTGTGTAACAAACTGTATTAGCATGTAACTACATAGTACATACTTAATGGAATTATGTGTACTTATTGTAGGTGGGTTATGGTTAGGGTATGTACTTTGTAGCACATGTTATTACAGTTTGTTACACAGTGTGTTACATTGTACTTGAGGTAGATACAATGTATCAAGTGTGGTGTAAAATAAAGTGCTACCTTTTGTTCATTAACTACATGCTCCTGAATAATCTGATTCCCACGTCATCACAGATACTACAAGATAAAAAAAATAATGAAGTTCACAAACTGAAAGGTCTCTAACAGATGATATTTTAGACTACATTACACTAAGCTTTAATTAATGCCTGCTTGGTAATAAATTGATTTAGGTTCCAGATAATAGAATGCCTGATTTCCCTTGAGCATCTGGGAGAAAACTAAACAAATGAACAATTCATATAATGACAGAGATAACATGGCACTAGAGCTATTTGTCAAGCTTTCTTTAAATTGTTTATTGTCCTCATTACTTCTTTTCAAGAGGGCACCAATTACACAGTAATGGTGCTGATTTGACATGAGTCAACACGAGTGAGACATGAAGAAAAGAGGAGGGTCTAAGTGCATAGAGCAGTGTGAAAGAAATAAGAGGGGCAATAGTGGCTATGGTCAGGGCAAATACCAACTTTTATTCTAAAAATTACACACTCACAGCAAAAATACGAAAAGCTTAAAATGAAATCCAAGAAAAGGGAAGTTTTATGAAGATTTGGAAAAGAAAAAGAGTGAATGGACATGAATAACAATGTACGATGTCCAGAGTCCCACCAGAAAGTCTTACCTCTGGGACGTCTTCTTGTACTTCCGCCTGCCAGAGAGAACAAACGCAAATACAGCGAGGCATTAAAAAGGCAGTCCAATGCAATCAAATGTCAGTGTCACAAATCCTGGAAGCCATTTTGTTTGCCCCACACAAATTCAAAGAGAAAACCTGAATAAGAAAAAGGCTGAGCACCAACCTTAATTATACCATTACAACAGTGCTGGGTTATTATAGCAGTAAAGTCAATTCCTTGAGCACTGGAAGAGTTTGTTCAAATCAAAATGTATAACTGTGCAAGATATGTCACTATTACTCCAAACGCCCAACTGCAAGTAATCCTAGATACGTCTTTGGCAAATCTTTTCTTGTTTCCTAAAGCCATCGGATAAACTCAAGATGCATTATGTGGCATTTTCTGATAAATCTCTATTCACAGATCTGATATAACTTGGTGTAAATGATTTGTGCTTTTCTCTTGTCTGTATGAGGCTTGAAAAATAATCCTGCAGCACATTTCCTGCACAATCCTGCTTATCTGATATCAGTGCAGGGTACACATTTCTATGGGCAGGATTATACTGGAATATAACATGCACTATTGTCAATGGATTAATTAATTTTTGTTCTGTCCAACAAATACGGTCAGATTGGTCACTAAGATAGATAATAATGGAAGCATCCAAAGGGCTTTAATGTGAGCTGTAGTATCACAAGTGTTTAGATTTTAATAATCAAGGCTCACTTCAGACAAAGCTAAGTGACAGGTCAAAAGAGAGCCATAATTGCGGTGGGTTTGTACATCATACATTTAATGGCACTTTATGTAAGGTCTTCAGTAGCTCTTGACTCCCACTAGTGCTACAAAGTAAGTAAAAGTTAAGTAAAATACTCCATACATTTTTTGCCACAAATTGACTTTGGTACTTTGCACTGACTGGACAAATTATTTACATAATTTAGTTTGTTAGCAAATACATAAGAAAGAAAAAAAGCCTCAACACTTTGACATGTGATGGTTTGAAGGATAAGTTAACAAAGTCACAGTGAGGGGGAAAAATAAAAACTTTGCAACTACTTCTGCAGATGAAGGATTTAATAGAGGCGTAATGAAATGCACTCAAATGTGTGTGGATAAAAAATGCATAATGATGAATACACAAGCAGCTAAAAGCCCAAGCACTTTTACTACAAAACACATTTACATAGTGGTCACCTACACAGTCACATTCAAACACACCCACTATCACTTAGCCTAACATTTGGCCTAAAATACTCCCACACCTCCACCAGGAGATAGCAGTGTGGCTCTAAAAGCTGCAGTCCTCGACATAGTCACACACTTAAAAGACTCATAACAGCAAAGTGGAGGGAAGATCAACCTGCTGTTACTATACTATACAGAAGTTCATTTAAATTCCAGTCAGGCACAGCTCACAGCACTTAGCTTGATTTGTTCCTCAGTCTGTATCAATCTCTCACAGACCTCAGTGTAAAACGCAAGCTAAGTAAGTTAGACTTTGCAAAAAGCAACTGTTAAAAGCTCCAACATTATTAGTGACCTTTAGACCCCAAACTTAATTTAGTATCCATCACAAGATTACAATTAAATTGAAGAGAATGCATTACAAGCAGGTGTTTGGCTTGCAGAGTTTAATGTCTCCAACAAACTTGTGTTTGTGTTTGTATTATTATTCTTATGGCAAGCCACACAGTGCAGCATTGATTTAATCAAGTCTAAAGCATAGAGACTAAAGTGTAGATAATACACGTAAGACTTGGAACTGCAAGGCTACTCATTTTGGTGCACGATATTCAATATTTGTCCTGTGGAGTGTGTCATCTTTATTCACATGACTGGTTTGTTTTCAGTTTTACTGAACATGTTGATATTATCGAGCAGCACATATCACAGAGTGTGATAAAGAGGTCAACTGATCTTCCTTGGACCACATCTTCATTTACTTGTGGGAGATCTAAGTGATAAACTGTTGACCAAGTGATTGAATAATTTATTGATTTCCATTCATAAGTAGGTCACACTAAGGTTGGTCCATCGGATGATCTCATTTATTAATGTAAATCTATGGATACCCATTCCCCATTGCAAAACATACAGGGCCATTTGTTAAAGGGAAGTGATAAATCAACTTGCACTGGTGGTGCCTTGATCAGTTGCTGTCAGTGGGCTTTGACTGCGTCATTGAAGGTTGAGGCAGGAGAACTGCGCTCTGGAGCTATCCATGGATGATTGGTGTACACTGGGTGAGACAGGCTGTTGTGATAGCCATCCACACACACACGCCAATCATACAGCTGCCAAACAAATCTCCACGGATAAGCTGCCTGTGCATATAGTAAATGTCACCAACACGCTCAAGCACACATCCAATCTTGATCAAGCAGTTGCGTACATGCACAACCTTTCCCCCATACATAAACTACAGGCTGTCAATTCCTCCCATTAAACAGCTCAGTGCACTGTGTGTAGCACCAACATCTGCAGGGTACGCCTGTCAGTTGGAGCTCCTACTCTTCAGACAGAGGCTCTTTGTGAGATTAAAGTCTAATGTGATCTCTGACACGCAACAGGAGCCCTTAGAGCCACCCAGCAGACTGCAGCATAGCACTGATGGAAAAAAAAAAAACAGTAAATAAAGGCCTGGTCTCCCCTCTGAGTCACTGAGTAGCCGTCACATATCCCAAAAGACAGATGCCTGTGATAGTATATTTATGATGGTCACCAAATGGAACAGACAATGAAGGAAACTAACTATGGCAGAGTATTGTGCTGGCGAAGCAGAAAAAGACAAAACAAACAACAATGGCAACACAGTGAAAAGCCCAAAATAATTCAAAGCAAGGCATGAAAAGAGCAATCAAAAAAAAAAAGTCATTTCATTCAGCAGTAATGATTTTCTCTCTTTTTTTTAACAACACCTCTCTCTTGCCTCCCCGCAGAGAAGAAATGACGTGAGCTGAAAATGAACACTAGATAATTCTCATTTTAGCCTCTGTTCTGAGTGGTGGGCAGCGTTCCCAGGGTGAGAGGTCGTGGAGGTGTTGATTGGTTGGTGGATGAATGTGAGAAGCCAATAAACAGGAGTTTTAAAGTATCTTTCAAACATAAAGTGAGAAAAAGGAGATTCAGGAATTGGTTTTATGAAGAGAGACGATACATCGGGCAATGAATGAGATATTTGAATAAATGAGTATGTTTAAATAAGTATCTTTGACCTGCTCTGTTGACTTTGTGAAAATGAAAACTGTTGCAGGTTTTTAATATTCACGCTGTACCTTTGTCAATCATCCCAGCTCACCCACGCACTCACAATGCAACAACACTGGCAGAATGTAAACTAGAGTTAAATGAATAAAAAGGCCTGGCTTTATTTCTTCATGATTGTATGTGGAATTGTATAATAAACTAAATGTATATTTTACCAGTAATGGCAGATAAAAGGTTAAAACACACATGCTGCTTATGAACTGGCAGTCATGTAAACTCACAGTAACACTTGTTGAAAACAGTAAAAGTGGAGATACTCACAATCCACGCAGCCTCAGCCAAATTTTCTCTATCTGTTCTGGCTGGAGGTACTTCAAGGCGGTGCTTTCAAACTCTTCGATCTCTTTGGTGGGAGACTCCATGTCAAAGACTCAGACAGAGATCCAGACGTGCCAACAGCAGATCAAAAGAAAAAAAAAAACTTTAATCCGTCTTAAGCAGTGGGGAAGACGCAACACCAAGAGGAAAGGTTGTGATGCGCCAAAACCCAGAGCGTGACTGAGCTTTGGTCTTCATTCACAGTTACGCAGATTATCGTTCTTGTGTTTGTCTTTTCTTTTTTTTCTTTACTCACTGAAACTTAATAGCAGTGAGTGAAGTGGATGTGCAAGCAGCTGCTGGTAAAAGAACCCAACTGTACCTCTTTGTTTTCCTCCTGCTCTCCGTGGCTTCCTCTGTTCAGTGTGAGTGTCATTCGTTCACTGCTCTCCTGTCTGAGCGTAGGGGTCCTGGAGTGGTGCCATGCCCTCCCAGCAACAACGGGATGCAGACGGCAGGGCAGCGCAATCTGGGATTAACGCTCGCCACTGAGCTCTCCACACAAGAGGGAGGGAGCAGGCACACCAGCAGTCAAAGAGAGGGAGGAGCCTCATAATGACACATCATGTTCTGTTTCATCTGCTGCAAAGCACAGGCAGCAACAGAGCAAGAAAGGACTTTATGGAGAGGAGTTAAAGCATTTAGAAGAATGTTCAAAATGGGCTTTTCCAAATCGGAAGACTTTTGTGAATGCTTTTTGCAAAATTTTGCGAAAAGTTTATTTAAATTAATCTCAGCAACAATCACATCTGCTCAGGCCAAAATGACAAGAGGCTTGAAAGTGGTGATTTTTATGAACAACATGCTGCCACCAGGATGCACAAAGATGAATTGCGTTTTAATTCTACAGCTGCAAATCAGGAACTACTTCAAGATTTTATATAATTTACATTGACAATCATCCACAATATATGTCAATTTTTAAGTTTAAAAATTCAAAATGACAAACAGTTGAAATTTATTTGCTATATAAGGTCAGTTTACCATATTAGTCAAAAAATTAATAAAAAAGATGTCCATCAAATGCATAGAGTTATGGCTTAGTCTCATACACAGAAACATCACCATCACAGAGGCACTGTGGCACTAACGGAGGCACTAACATGAGTATTTGTATTGAGACAAAATATACACAAATACATAAGATGTACTGTATTTTATGTTCTGTGTTGATGCTGTTCAAAAGTGCTAACTGCCCATGAATTTAAGAAAAATGCCTCTTGACAGTCGGGCCAAGCGTTATTGATGGTCTCAGGGCTAGACATTAGACTTCTATTAAACTTTAACTCAGAAGTATGCAGGTAGTGTCAGCCTTCATTCTCATATCTACAAACATATATACAGTATACTGTATAATGTTACCAGTCTAATGTAATGTGCTAATGGGACCATTGACAAAATTAAACATTATTACATGTGACCTGGAGCTATATAAGGCGTTGTAATGTACTGCATAAACAATAGTATAATAATTACATAAACAACCTAATCTTCTATTTAAAGATATTTGTATGTATCAAAGATGGTGAATGTAGTTTTTGTTGACACTGTGGTGACATTAACCTGACTGTCAGATGGAACTGCTCCACAGAACATAGTCTGCTCCACAGTACCATCTGGAGGGCTCCCGTTGAAAGCGTTTGCAGAAGGGCAGGTACTTTCAATGAATATCAACCGCACTTTCATCCAGGTAAAGCAGTGCCATGTTGTTAACATTCATAACGGTGAAACGCCTATTACATCTTATTACATACATTACAACAAGCCCAGACCTGTCACTGCCACATCACTGAACAATACGAGTCGGTAAAGCCAGAGTTCAGACTGTGAATACTTGGCGTATTTCAAGATTGATTTTAGCAAGTTTGTAAACTCACAAATCTCACGAGAATAAAGCTGCAGCAAAAGGTTATGGTGAAATTACAAAATACAATTCCTCATAGACCTTGTGTTCAGACCAGGTGAAAAAAAGTAAATCAATGGAGGATGGAAATTGTTTCTGTTGAAAAAACTACATCTACTACAACTACAACAAAAATATATATATATTTACCTCACCTGTACCTGTCCTTTGTCCTATACCCTGTCTACCCTAAAAGTCTTTACCTCAATTATTACTCAATGTCCAAGTTCAAATCTCATAAGGGTGACTCAGCTCAGAAACCCCGCTGCCCCTTTTCTCAGAGCCCCCTACCGCAGGTCTTTCAATTACTCGATGCAGGATAATGCTGGGGTGCCTCAAAGAGCTTCGGTCTTTCATCTTCTCAGATGGGCCCTCAGTGAGGATAGAGACGAGAGTGTCATGAAGCCTGATGTTTTCTTCAAAGACCCACTTATTTGTGTCTCTTTCTCTGTGTGCACCTGCTTTCCTACAATCCACTCCTCATCCCGTCAGTGTTTTTTGTGTATTTTGTGGAGGTATGCTGGTTCCCGAGAGATTCAAAGCCACAGGCAGAAATGACAGGTCAAGTTAAGGGCAAATCGCAAAAGTAACTCTCTATTTTTGCTGCTCGCTGTTCCCAGCTTTACACCCTCGGGATGAGTAAATTGTGTCATCAGACTGGGATGAGTCTGCTGTAGAACACTGCTATGACTACGATGGTCACGTAAAGATAAATCCCTCTGACTTTAACAAGTCTATAAAAGAGCCATACTATTTTAGATTGATTACTACCCTATACAGGAAGGAAGATAAAGTATATGCATTTTAAAAATAGTGATTGGACTTGTCGCCACAACACAATTGCACTAGATTGTCACTTGGCAGGACAGTTTCACAATTTCCCTGTAACTAAATTTAGCTAAAAACAGGATGTATAGAGTCATAATGAGCAGATTGTTCAAACTACTGCAGTTAAAAGAGAGTACAGCCTTCACAAAACAATATCTGCTGCGCTAACAGTCATTTCGATTTAATGGCTAAAAGTCATTAACACCTAACAATTAGTAGGTTTCATTTGTCAAGTATATGTGTGTTCAAACATATTCCCAATATTCAATTTCCAATATCGTGACTTATGCAAGTAGACCTGAAATAATAAGATGATAATACAACTGTCATTACAAGATCATTTAGATTATTTCTGAACATTGAGTCTAGGTAACAGGATATTAAAAGGTACTATTTACATGAGGACATTGTCTATAACACGTACAAACTAATGCAGGATCCAAAAATTCAGCCTTGTTGAGGAAAACGCCCTCGGGTTGTTGCATCCAAACAATCTCACAGAATACTTTAATTATATTGCCAACTGATGAATGAAACCTCTTGAGGGCAAAGTACAAACACAGCTCTAAATGGCAAAAGACACAACACCACAATGAGTATGTTGAAGGAATACAGACAGGTATTTCCAACTAAGGCCAACATTCTTGCAAAGTAATTTAATATAATTTTTTTCTGGTAATCATTAGCCTTCTGGGGGTTATACTGTGACAAAGCATTCAGACACAATTGTAGTGAGTTAAAAGTTCAAAGAAGGAGAAGCAAATTCAGTTGAATGTGATTAAAAGCTTTGCCTTGAGGCCAGTCAAGACAACAATAATACATGTTCAAATGAGTGATTATGACACACAGCAGTGTTTGTACATGAAGCCAACATTTTATTAAATTTTAAGACTGATGACCTAACGCCAGAGCTGAAACTGATTCTCTGCCTTCACTTGACGATAATCAAAATACGTTCCTCATTAATAACTAACTACTTAAAAAAATAATAATAATAATAATTAATGAATCAGGAATTATAATTTATTATTTTATTTTTATTATTTTATTTATTATTTTATTATTTGTCTGACTATGACAGAGACTTACTGCCCTGCTCAGCCATTTTCATCTGCGTATGCCATGGGCTCCCTTAAAGCTCACATTAACAGCCCCAGCCATTTGGAGGTACATGAAAAATTCAAATCTCATTTAATTTCCAGGCAAGTCGATAAGGATATCTATGCATCAAAATAGCTTTCGCCTTTTCTGTAATGACCACATTTAGGCAAGGATCATCCATTACAAAATCATTCGCCCAGATATACACCATGTCTTTTTGAGAGGTACAGAGAAACTGAAGGCACTATATTTTTATATTTGGATAGTGGAATGGTCAAAAGGTGTTAAAAGGACATCAACACGTACAGGTTTTCTTCTGTCAGCAGGAAAGGATTACTAACTAAACTTGGCTACATTACGTTTTAGAGCAGATTTATTAAAGCGGGACATTGATGTTTTCAGGATAGGCGTCATCTAAGGGCAGTTTGGGGCAATATCTGTTCATCAATATTAACAAAAAATTACAAAATTAAGATACATTAATTTACTGGTGTCTAGTAATGGTAAATGATAAATGGCATGCTTACAAGCCTCTCCCATGGTACCTCTTAAATGGTCGTCGTGTAAGGGCGCCGCCATACGGTGATTTTACAGCAAAATACAGCGATATACATCCGTCCACCAGAGGGCAGGCTCCAAAAGCGGAAATATAAGGAGAAACCCAATGGCGACTTTACAAGAGTAAAACTCATGTTTACAGCCTGGTACAAAAGATGGCTCCGGTCTCTAAAGCTAAGTTTTTACTACGTGACAACTCTGGGGGGGGTGAATTTTTGAAAATTACGTTGGTTTATGCTATCTAAAAACTATTGTTTTACTATGGAGTAAACCCAAAAGCCCGGATGTAACGCCATTTTATTGCCCATTCGTAATGCAATATTGGTGAATAGGGGACCAATGGGCGGATATCATCCATAAATATACTATCTATGCATGCTTACTGTATATATAGCGCTTTTTTTTGCACCCTTCTCGGGCCCCCAAAGCGTTTTACATCGTGCTTCCTCTCACCCCATTCACACACATTCACACCTGGGGCAGACAGAGAGGGGGGGCTTCCATACAAACAGTGCTCACAGCCTTCTCTGACCACCACCAAACTCACCTCTACAGTCACACACATTCATACACCAGTGCTACGGACACTAAGACACTAGTAATGTGACGTCATACAAAATACATTTACATAACTAATGGCAAAGAGGTTTTCATATACTTGTATCAGTCAGTATACTTGGATGTGTCTTTTGAACAGAAAACTGTATATAAAAATGGATATGGCACCTAATCTAGAGTCCTTCTTCATGAGTGTGGCTCCAGCACTGCCATGAACGTCTTGTTTACTCTGTGTTGAAAAAAAAAATTTAAATAAACCATTTCAATGCAACACCGAGGCCATGATTTTGTCTATTATTAGTGGTTATATAAAAGTTAGGTCTATGATTAATTAGTGGGTATTAAAATACAAACATAAACATACTGTTTTACTGGCTAAAAGTCAAATGTCCTTAGATGACTACCGTCTGTACAGAGTAGTGTAAGGCATGTTAGCTGGTGTAATCGTGGTGTAGTAGTGTAGACTAAATCTGGACCGTACAACCCAAACAAAGCTAAGACCAGCTTAAAAGTATTTTTAGATCCTCATCAGGTGTTCCCTATATCAGAGTCTGGCAAAAGAAAGTTTAACTAAAAGAAACAGAAGGTGTTATATTGGACACTGAGACATAAATATACAGTAATTTCAAAGAAAATGCACTAATCAATTAAACAATTTCAGCCATGTTATCTTGTAAAAAGCAAGCTAACATAATTTCTCACATTTGTGCTAGTCTTCTTGAAAAAAGTGGACAGCTGGTAAACTGCAGTAGTTTATTGCTGCCTGGACAAAATGCACTCCACTGTACAATGTGCAGCCTCAGCTGGAAACTGCTCTGATCCTATTAGTGCATTAAAAGCAATAAGAGATGTAAAAGCCTACAAAGACTGCTCACATCAACGGTAAGTAGGCTGTTGTCTGTGTAGTGTGTTTAAATCCTACTCGAGCAAGATGGTATTGTGTTATTGAGTAAGGTTAGGAGGAGGAAGAGGCACACTAGAGTCTCTGCCTTTTTTTTTGTTAATGCTATTTAACAATGGACTGCTCTTATTTGATTAATTTTAATATTTAACTAAATATGTGCTAAAGTCAAACTTTACTGAGCCAATACAGATTCAGACAATAACAAAGCATTATTACACAACTCCTCAATGTCTGCTATTTACAACTAAACCTGGAAGATGTATTGACAGTAACACAGAAGTGATACAGCTTTTTAACTTCTTAACACCGAGGTCATGCCTAAGTCATTTTAATGAATATCTCTGCCATTCGTCACTGCAGTGGCCAGCGGAAGCTCATTAGCTGATAGTGTGGCTAGTGATGAGGGTTACAAAGGAAATGTCACAGGCATGTGTGAACCTGCAGCTGCAGCCACTGAGGGTCGGTCACAAAGTAGACAGTCGCCTTAATCAACTGCAAAGTTCACTGCAGCACTCAGCTCCCAAATTAACTGGCAGATAAATCACAGCACTGACCAGCCAGCAGTCTTTTTAGTCAGTGTCTATGAACCAAATATAAGAAGACCGGTCAGCCTTTAGGAAGACTGCACTACTGTAGGCTCCACGAGTTAATGTGATATATTATTTTGTGTATCTGAAAATAGAAACTAGAAATATATTACCTAGACCAAGGATAATTACATAGTTCACATTTTTGATCCAGTCTATGTAGCTGATGCTGAAAAAACGACAATGAAAATGAGAATTTGGTCTTAGTGGAGGCTAGCCTTGCCATTCATGAAAAACATACTAACATCTTTTGTAAAACTTGCTGACAGACAGAAAAACCGCCACAGCACTGGAAGTCCCCCTCAATGTCCCCCTCCGCTTTAAATATGGGACTGTACAGTAGGATATGTTAACTCAGCTACAACAGAGGTTACACAACATCAAAACATAATGAAACATGGATTACTGCAATTAGTCTGTAAAAAGTAATTAGAAGTAATGATCACTGCCTTTAGCCCCAAACCTTTTTTTCTATTTACTCTTGGGGCCAGAATCAGATAACCTGTTATCACACAACTTGATTGCTGTACCCTTTTAAAACTAGAGCCGTCACAATTAAGCAGTAATTTTGCCTACATGTAAGACGACACTGTATGAAAGGATAACCCTGTAATATAGTAACATAAAACCTTGGCCTGCCCACCACATAAAAGCTCATTCATTCATAAGCCAGTGCTCAAAAATGTAACAACCATAATGAGTAAAAGCACCAGCACTGGACTAGCAGCACAGATGAATCAGCGTTTGTTATTACACTAATGGCTTTATATCGTGGCAGGCAACTGCCATAGCACCAGAGGTAACTCTCAAACTTCTGAGGCCAGGCATTTATTGTACAAGGCAATTAATGTGTTACACTGAGAATAAAAAAACACATGCTTCTCTTAGACTGATTTTTAAGTTGATAAGGAAATGAATGAAATGCATTTGAAGGCCAGTATGATTAGTATGTATTTTAGTCTGGTAAATGTGACAAACCACAAACACACTATTTGACCAAAGAATTCCACATTTAACAAGGCCTTTGTTTACTTTAACCTTCAATCAGTTTATGACAATCAATAGCTGCTGTCATTTAACTCAGTCGCCCACATCCGTGCCACCAATCATCTGACTCCCTCCCCTCCATCCTCTAATAAAATCGAATTATCATCGCCTGGAGGATATCAGGCCACTCGATCCTCAGAGGTGACTTGGTGGTTACATCACTTTATGGATTACTGCTGGTTCTGTGCTCATTTAATCACCCCATACAATAATCTTGCCATTTGACATTCAGTTGTAGATCCCAGTCGCTCCCTGTGGATTTGTTCTCTATTAACCACTGCTGGCCTGGCCGATAGCAACTCCTGTTTATAGTGGGATTTCCCAGACAATGTGTTACAACACTGAATCATACTCTGAGTCACATGTAACGGACGCAAGATTGCAGGTGTTTTTTACACCGGCACTAACAGCAAAAGTATCACCAAGCAGGTATTTGCTTTCACATTTAAACCATAAGCTTGACTGAAATTAATCATCCTACATTAGGCCAGGAGACTGTTATGCAAACTGTTAGATGCATTTGGCTACAGACCATTTCAAGCATAAAGTCGGGTCTAATGAAAAGCTTTCTGTATGGGATAAGAAAATGTATTTATCCTCACTGTTGGGCAGCTGTCTTGTGTTTTCTTTAATAACTGGGCACTTTCTTTAAATAAAAGAACAGGATGTGGGTAGTCAGGTGGAAAATCACTTTCTCCTTGTCACCGCCCTACACTGTGGAAAAAAAGACCTATGTTCCGAGGGAGAGCATGGAAAAGAACAGCAGCACTGTAACATTAGACAGGACAAGAAAACAGCGCTCATGAAAGAGAAAATGTAGAGAAATAAAAGAGATAGAGAAGGCTGAACAGATCAGTTTACCTTTACTGTTCGTCTATTTTTTGTACAATCAAAAGCTTGTTATCGCTAACAGTGCATTTTTAGCATCTTGTGACAAATGCTTACTCTTCTCCACCTGCGGCATTTGTATCGGTCTCCTGAGCCATCCAGGTTAATTGGAATCAGGCGTTAAAAGACGTTCAATATTCTAAAAGTGACAACAAATTATGTTAATGGTGGTTTGAAGTCCTTGTTATCAAGGTGGAATCAATCATGCCCACATCCCTCGGGGTCAGCAGTTATACATAGCAATTAGCACTGTGTAGAGAGTGTGTGTGCAACTGCTACTGTTGAATCAAGTCAGCGAAATGTCAGACACAAAATTATCCACTCCAGAAGGTAAAGAGATACTACAAATGTTGATAACTTAATCATTTACATTTTGTATGTCCTTATTCAATGAGTATGATATCAATTAAGACTGTATCAGGAAAATTAACATTGTAATAATTACAATATGTCATTTTTTGCCCTAATAAAAGTTAAACTGGACTGGTTTCCCTACAGTAACTAATACATTTAATTAAATCACAGTGTGACTTTAAAATATCTTTAGCCACTTTTTTTTAATGCAAAAAGTGAATGTCTAAAAAGATTTAAATTTTTTTTTTTTAAAAGATAAAAATACACTTGTAATATATTGTGCAACCCAACTGTCGATGTCCATCTGCAGCAGGACCAGAATAGACCTGACCTGTAACAAACTCCTAATAAACTTCTCTGTGATCTGGCAGCAGCAAACCTGATAGCTGTTCTCTCTGTGGCTTCTGGCTCGTCACTTGCTGGAAGATCATCGGCCAGTATCTCCTCAGGACTTCGTGGGTCATTCAGGAGGGGTTTCTGCTCTTTGCCTTTGATGCCCATCCCTGCCGTGATGGCATTCCACAAAGCACTCTGGGACTTCGAGCCTGAGAAAAAAACATGAAAGAGCCTCAGTGCTATTGATAATACTGTCATATTAGATGTAACACGCTTTGATTTAATTTGCAGGTTGTGTCACAGTGGAGCTAGATATTGTAGCTCTGTTCTTTGATTATGCACTGGTTTTACGTTTGCAGAGACTAATGGGGAAGGAACTGAGAGCCTTTGTGATGCTGCCACCATGTGGTTGTATACAGTGAAAACTACAGTATATGGTTTTCTGCTTGAACATGACAGTTTTTGATTCTTGTGTATGTGTGTTTTACGGAGAACATTTAAACTATTTTTTTAAATTAATATGTTCCACAACTTCTCAAAAACTTTTTATATAATTGAATTTAACAAAAATGCCTTCTTTAATCATAGCCCCAAATTAGTTAGTAAGCGTTCTTTTATTTATTTATTTTTTTTGGTTATTTTCTGACATTGCACATTT
Source organism: Perccottus glenii (assembly GCA_024416835.2). Lineage (NCBI taxonomy): Eukaryota > Metazoa > Chordata > Actinopteri > Gobiiformes > Odontobutidae > Perccottus > Perccottus glenii. Next base: position 21,253,189 of record CM044557.2, read on the forward strand.
GTAGAACTCACTTCAATCATTACAAAAAAAAATGTATTAAGCTTTAAAACCTTACAACTGTAAATCATCAGTAAACTAAAATAAACGTAACAGTGTAGATTTTACTCACGTGAAAAACTGGCCTGTGGTCTGATGGAGCTCTCTGCATCTTCATTTGCCACTAGAGAAAGAGATTCAGCACATTAAACAAAGCTCTTGTAAACACACATTAACAAAAACCTACTCATATTTTTGGGTACAGTCATTTGGAAAAGACTTAGGCCACAGTTGGTCTCAAATAAAATAAATATGTTTGTTTTAGAGCAAAGTGATCATGGTTCTCTCATTTCAGACAATATCTCCATCACCACTGGCAGAAATGGAGCCCCAAACCTTTTCAACGCATTATGGACCTTCCAGTCTGAATTTGGCATAAACCTCTCCTGATTATAAATGTCCTAACTACATTTTCAATGCTACATCTAGAGTATAGCATCTAGATTGCTTTCCAACTTGTCTTTAAATAGCTGTTTCTTCTGTTGATAAATAAAAGCATTTAGTTTTAACTTGGTCACAAATTATTTAGATTTACAGATTTATTTTTCTTAGTTTTTTTCTTTCTTTTCTAAGTACATTGCAGTCAGAAATTTTCTATGTACATTGCAGTAAGAAACCATCACCACCACCAACGTAGTGACATAACATGACATTTAATTAACAATGAAAAAATAATGTTCACATTGTTTCCCACAAAACCATGGAGTTTACAGCAGATTTGGAGATTCACATCCTTTAAGTTATGATTTTTTATTATAAATTCTTCCATGTTATGCCATCATTTCCATGCCTAATTGGACTGGTAAGGTACAGTCTTCACACCATTAGAGAAAATGAATGTGACCCTGTGTAAAGGAAGTCAGTGAAAACAATAATGTGCAGGTGAAGACTGGCCGTGCAAATGTCTGCAGCAAAACAAAACATTTCTGCAACTGATTACCAAGACCTATTCATAACACTTCATCAAAACTGTTCAAACTGACAGCTCCATCCAAAAGCTTGGTCATATTCTCTAATGAGCATTGGATCTGTACAGGAAAGGTCATTAACTGTACACCTAATAATTGCACTGCTGTGGGCTGAGTTTATGCAGCACAGGTGACCCCTGACCTTTCACAAGCAGCAGGTGAAAATAAATGTGACCTCATAATCTACCTCTGTAAATCTCAACTAAATTAAGTGCACTTTTTCCTGTGAGTGATGGACACAACAAAGCCACGTGACGGGGTTCACACTCATTTTCCAGAACATTTCCATTAAATTTACAAGACAAGGACATTTTCTCATTTATTGTGCAATGTTCAAATGAAGCTGTAACCTGGAATTCCACATTCACTGCTATAAAAAAAAAAGGTTAAAAACTAATCAAGCTAACATATGTGAAGTCCGATCAGCACTTTTAAACAGTAGGCTACTCTAAAGTGCACTTTTATTTAAGGTACTTAAACGTTATTTGTTGCTTGAGTTGTATGTCTGTTGGTTTTTTTCTTTCTATGTTTGAGCTTATAGCTAAATCCAGCATATTTACACAACATGTATTTGTACAAAGTGTTCATTAATGTGCACTGTCCTCACCAAATAAACAAATAAAAATAAATAATTCTGACTGTTAAAAAACTAATACAAACTTTTCATTGCGTTGACAGGGAAGATACAAGTGATGTTGCATTCTTTATTGAGAGCCAGTGGCCCAGGCATCTCCCAACAATAAAAAAAAGAAAATATAAAAAAAATATTTAAATGAGCCACAACTCAAATTCCAAAACACAATCAGATAATCAAAGCACAAATAGAATAGAATAAAATGAATGAATGAAAATGTATTCATAACGGAAGAGAGTGGTCACTGTGTTTACTTTGTGTACTGTCAGAACTGTTATTAAAGCAACACTATGTAACTTTTAGCCACTAGGGGCGCAGATCCCTCTACAGACTGTTGGTCTATTTCAGCTCCCTGTGTTTGAGCTGCTAAACATGTCTAGTTATACATTCTTTATATCAGAGTTTTCTGTCCAGCTGAGGGTCCTGTGTCACTGAAATATGTATAATTCTACCAATTGTGTGTCTAAGAATGGAATTTGAAATTATGCAATGCTACTTGCTAAAAGTTATGCAGTGTTAATTTAAGAAGACATCTGTAGCATTAGCTGAGAGAAATATAAATCTGCTCCTGAGACATTGTATTTGTTCGACAAATGTGACATTGAAGGAGTTAACTACCTTTATAATAACATTTGACCTATTTTGTGTCACATTCACACAAATAAAAAGCACACATTAAAAACATTTGTCTTTGTGATGACTGCAGACTGTAAAATTACCAATTTAAATGTCCATATTTTCAGTTTTTTGTGAATGTGTGGGAATTCTAATTTGTGTTACTTTAAAAAATAAGCATAGCCAATAATGCATTATTACAAGAATATCCAAAATAATTCATGACGTGATAAGTTTCAGGATTGTACCCACCCATTTTAATCTTAACTTTGGAGCGAGGTACTGGGAGTTTGTTGGTTGTAAATTGGATTTTTCCATTTGGGACTCTGACCAGTCTTTGAAAAGATGGCAGAGGAGCAGATAAGAATAATCTTCAGTGGGTTTGAGGTAATTCTGCTTGTGCAGTTCATTCATTTCATTTCACAGGTCAACATTTATAATATTAGTTTTGTATCTAAGAGGTTGTTGTGTTAAAGGTTGTGATAATATCCATGCACAATGTCAATTATCTGAAGACAGACAAGAGGCACATACTGTAAGTGATTTTGTAACAAACTGCCGTTACAAAAACAAAGTCAGAGAACTGAAAAGTAAATTTAGCCTGACCGGTAAACACTGAGTTACCATGGAAACTGATGTTAAATGTCATTTTGCAAGTCTATTATGTATCTGAACTGTGAGTGGTATAATATCTCCTTTGAAAGCTTTTTGCTTCCTGTCAGGGAAATGATCAACGCAATGTGCTTTTGTGACAGTCTTACTTTTTGTAACTTTTGATGCATTTAAACACCATTTAAATACAGTGATTTACATTGTAGGCTACCTTTGATTTTAATATGTGTGCAGGGGGCATCAGGCAACAGCTGGATAAAAGGAACTGTCATGCTTTAATCATAGTTATTTGTCAGGTTATATTTGAAGTTGAATAATTTTACAACATGACAATTTTCACACACCATTTACACAAACAGAGCATAAAGCCTTGGGGAGAAACACAAATTGAGCATGCATAATGTATTTGTAAATAATAGGTAATGAAGCCTATGGTGTGACACGCATTAACACTTTTTCGCTGACTTTGAGAAATAACACCAACAGGGCAATTCGTTTTATATAGTGTAAAGTTACTGTATATATATATTTTGTTGTTTTTGCTATCCAGAAACACTTTAAAAAACATTTTATAATTTTTTAAACTTTGCTTGCAGCAATTTTGAATATGAATTTTTACATTTTTATTTGAAAAATAAAGAGGATACCGGTCTGGACCATGGCTCACTGTTGACACCAACATTCAGCTGTAGCCTTTGACAACAAACATGAAAAGGCCAAACTGGCAGAATTTGGGAATCTCTTCCTCAGATAGATGGATAAGATTGATAACCTATAACGACAATGTCTTACTTAGAGTATGTCGCTTTGGAGATTCTCAGTCATCCATGTCATCATATGACATGCATAACAGCTTCTATCCAGATGCTATCTGACAAATAAACTCACAATCACTCAGCCTTTACACAAACACATGCACCTTGTGTGACATGCACTGTAAAGAAATAAAGCTGCCTAATAACTGTAAAATGTTAATCTTTTTTAGTGATTAGCACTCCTGCCTCACAACAAGAAGGTTGTGAGTTCAAACACCAGCCGACTTGAATGTTATTTGCTGACTCCGGCCTTTCTGTGAGGGGTCTGTTACTGTGGGTTCTCGCCGGGTACTCCAGCTTCCTCCCACCGTCCAAACACATGCATGTATAGGTTAATCGGTAACTCTAAAGTGTCCCTAGTGAATGAATTTGAGCATGAATGGTTGTCTGTCTAATTTGCAAAGTGGATTGGGTGGCAGTCGAAGGCGGAGGCCTCGACGACCCAATCCCCGGACACGGAATCTGGCGCTAGGGACATGGAATGTCACCTCGCAGGTGGGGAAGGAGTCTGAGCTTGTGCGGGAGGTTGAGAGATACCAGATAGTCGGGCTCATCTCCACGCACAGCTTGGGCTCTGGAACCCAAATCCTCGAGAGAGGCTGGACTCTCCATTACTCTGGAGATGCCTGCGGTGAGAGGCGGCAGGCTATTGTGAGCTTGCTCATAGCCCCCCAGCTCAGCCGCCATGTGTTGGAGTTCATCCCGGTGAACGAGAGGGTCGCTTCCCTGTGCCCCGGGTCGGGATAGGTCTCTCACTGTTGTTTGTGTTTACAGGCCAAATGGCAGTGCAGAGTACCCGGCCTTCTTGGAGTCTCTGGGAGGGGTGCTGGAAAGTGCTCTGACCGGGACTCCGCTGCTCTACTGGGGACTTCAACGCTCACGTGGGCAGCGACAGTGACACCTGGAGGGGCGTGATTGGGAGAAACGGCCCTCCGGATTTGAACCCAAGCGGTGTTCTGTTATTGGACTTCTGGGATATTCCGAGGAAGCAAAGGGGCCGAAGGCTCGGAGGTGGACTCGTCCATCACCCAGGCCGAAGTCACTGAGGTAGTTTGGAAGCTCCTCGGTGGCAAGGCACCAGGGGTGGATGAGATACGCCCTGAGTACCTCAAGTCTCGGGATGTTATAGGGATGTCTTGGTTGACACGCCTCTACAACATCGCGTGGCGGTCGGGGACAGTACCTCTGGACTGGCAGACCGGGGTGGTGCTCTGGAAGTATGGGGTCCGGGGCCCTTTGCTAAGTGCTGTCCGGTCCCTGTACGACCAGAGCAGGAGCTTGGTTTGCATTGCCGGCAGTAAGTCAGACCTGTTCCCAGTGCATGTTGGACTCCGGCAGGTCTGTCCTTTGTCACCGGTCCTGTTCATTATCTTTATGGACAGGATTTCTAGGCGCAGCCAGGGGCCGGAGGGAGTCTGGTTTGGGGACCACAAGATCTCGTCTCTGCTTTTTGCAGATGATGTTGTCCTGTTGGCTCCATCAAGCCAGGACCTTCAGTGTGCACTGGGACGGTTTGCAGCTGAGTGTGAAGTGGCTGGGATGAGGATCAGCACCTCCAATTCTGAGACCATGGTTCTCAGTCGGAAAAGGGTGGCTTGTCCCCTTCAGGTTGGTGGAGAGCTCCTGCCTCAAGTGGAGGAGTTCAAGTATCTTGGGGTCTTGTTCACGAGTGAGGGAAGGAGGGACGTGAGATTGACAGACGGATCGGTGCAGCTTCTGCAGTGATGCGGTCGATGTACCGGTCTGTCGTGGTGAAGAAGGAGCTGAGCTGTAAGGCAAAGCTCTCGATTTACCGGTCAATCTACGTTCCTACTCTCACCTATGGTCATGAGCTTTGGGTCATGACCGAAAGAACAAGATCCTGGATACAAGCGGCCAAAATGAGCTTTCTCCGCAGGGTGGCGGGGCGCTCCCTTAGAAGTAAGGTGAGGAGCTCCTGAGGTGGCTTGGGCATCTGTTTTGGATGCCTCCTGGACACCTCCCTAGGGAGGTGTTCCAGGCGTGTCCCACCGGGAGGAGACCCCGGGGAAGACCTAGGACACGCTGGAGGGACCATGTCTCTCGGCTGGCCTGGGAACGCCTCAGTATCCCCCCGGAAGAGCTGGAGGAAGTGTCTGGGGAGCCCAGCTCAAAACATCCCAAAAACATCATAACATCCCGCTCTCTCCCACATACTGTCGTTGTGTCCTTGGGCAAGACACTTAACCTACATTGCCTCCAGTGAGTGTTCTGTAACACTGGTAAATAGTTTAATGTATGTAAAGCGCTTTGAGTGCCTACAACAGTAGGTGGAAAAGCGCTATATAAAAATAAAGATTATTATTATATTATTATTACCCGGTCTAAGGCCCAAAGCTGATGGGATAGGATCCAGTCTAACGGGACAAAATGGTAAAAAATTTATGAATTTTCTTACTATTTTCTAATTTATCATTTTTAACTCCCTGCTGATAAACTGGATCTGAATTCTGTGCATTTATATTGTATTAATAATTTATATTAAATATTGAATAATAAAAAGGTTAAGACAAAAGCATGTGGACGTAGTTTTGAATGTAACATGTCTCAGAAATTCCTTGTGTGGCAGAAGGAACAGAGGCTGGTCACTAAAATAGAGCAAGTGTGGTGCCTTATTTGTAAAACATTGCCAACAACAAATGCTAAAGTTTAGGAGACATGTCACAGCAAGAAGTTCTGAGTTTTACTTCCACTGCACCGGTTAGTAACATGACCAATTACTGGCGAGAGCTCTGGAGAGGGTTCCTGGGCACCCCCTGAGCGGCTGCCCACTGCTCCACTGGACGGGTTAAATGCAGAGCACAAATTTCCCCACAGGCATGATAAAGATTAACTTGAAGTTGTAAAAGACTGTTTGAGTAAATGCAGTGGACTTTATAAATATAAAGCATTTATTGCTTTACCTAATACCATACCAAGATTGATTAGATGGGAAGTCAAACTGAAGACAGCAAGTGTGTTATTTTTAAACCATTTCAAAAATAGCTTTTGAGCTCAATAATAAAAAGAGAATATTGAACAGAAGTGAGAAATCATGTCAGTTATTACAAATAGGGCATTATCTTTATTAAACAAAAGAAGTTGTCATGCGCTTTTTTATGTTTGATTATAAAAAGGGACGTCAGACACAATAACAATAATCATCATCACAAAAGAAACAAATCTCAACAGAACAGTAAATGAATTTCATTGTCTCCTTAAAACAAGTAATTTTTTCAATCGTGCACAATGAGCCACTTGGGAAGACACAAAAAACAAAAGGCATCAGAAATTGCTAAAGTTAAAAATTACATTTCTTTGAATGTGCTTTGAAACACTGACAAAAACATAACAAATTTTACAAGCCAGAGACCGACATAACAAAACCTCTCAGACGGAAACCAAGCCGAGGCTGTTGACTACAGTGAGAGCTCTGGGTTTAATAAAGCGCTGAATACAAGGAGTCCAGCTAGGGAATGAGCTACTAGTGCTTAGGAGTCACGCTTCAGAGGATGTGATTGGCAAAACGCTGTGCAGACCAAAACCAGGGACAGTGAGCAATTGATTGTGACACTTGTGGGTTACCATGACAACTGCCATGCTTGTGTCTAGTATGGCTGTAATACAGGCCACGTGTGATAAAAGCTGCATTTTATAAAATATGATGTGACTATGTGAGCGTAAAATCCTAAGTGGATCATAAAATACATTATGAAAAGTATTTCCTGTTTTGAACCGCTCATCTTTTTGTTATCAGCTTTTTTTTTTTTTTTACTGTCCAAAACCGATAGAGGTGCTCTGATAATGCAGCCAGTCTGTCACAAGCAATGAGACAATAACAGTGCTTAGCGAAGGGCATCTCTGGTTAACATTTTGCATAATGAGCTGAAATATTATTCACAAGGACAGAATATTTCACGCTGCAAGCTGATCACATCTGACATGGAAAAGTATTGTCTGAGCAGCATCGCAGGCACACTTGGTGTACAAGGCCACTGGCATACAAAGACTTCATTTTGCCCTCTCTCACATACACAACCCATCTCCAACTGTCTTGAAGCTAACATTTCTTTTCAGTCTCACTCAGTCAAACCTACCAGTAGCTTTTGAATTACAAGTTTTATTCACTTTTGTCTGCTTCTCCGTGTAAATCACCCAAAGCATTTAATATGCACTGAGGTAGCTATGTTTTAGAGCTGAAGGGAAGTGAAGTAAAAGTTGTCTCCACATGCAAATATTGATTTAAAAATGTCAAACTTTAAATGTTTTAAACTGCAGATACCGCCCACGTTCAGCAAACACACTTAATAAAAACCCACTGGTTGACACAGTAAAGTTTGGTATGTTGCCATCACCCATACAAACAGCATGGTCATGAAAAACTGTCAGGTCAGTCTATTCTAAGTAACATGTTTGGATTGGCCTTTGTAACTCTGTGGAGGTGAATGCAACTGTAAATACACTGCCCTTTGTCTGTATTTAACCTTTTTTTTTTTACAGTTTTCAAGTATGTGGCTCTGCAATCACAGTTTATCAAAGACAGGGAAAAAAATAAAAATTGGATTTTTAATCAGTGATGACCGGTAGAAGGCTGGTAGACTGTGTCACACACACATAACTGCAAGTAAAGCAGTCTTAGAGACATACCACATCAATGCGTATATCCCTAATTTATAATCCTAAACCAGCACCTAAACCCAAGTGTTTTTAGTGGGTTGAGGAGAGTGTGGTTTAAATGTAATGTTGAGGAAATATGTGAGACTTTAATTATGACAGAAGCAAAGTGTGATTAAATTAAAGGTGAGAGATGTGTGAAGGGTGAATGTGCATGGTCAGTGTTTAAAATACAGGCCATGAAATGTATAATTCTTCTTCCTGTGTTTTGTAAAAAGTCATAATGCAATAATCAGGGAAGATTTTAATCTCAAGATGATACCAATATCCATATTGAAACGTACATACACAAAAGAAAAAAGAAAAAAACTTGAGTTGCAGTCTGTCACATGGGTTTACAACTGCTCATCTTTATCAGCTCTAAGTAGATAATAAATGTTAGATGCAGTTGTTAGTTATGTTTATTCTAGTGCTGTAGAGCAGGTGTTGCTCTCAGCTGTGGGAGACACCTGCGATGACCTCACTGATGGGTGTGGCAACAGGTCAATTACAGCACTCCTACACCTACTACTCACTGCTGGATTCATAGCGGTTTTCTTATGTACTTATCTATTCATTAATTTTCCACCACCACATCCAGCCCATTGCAACAGGTTTAGGTGAGGTACACCCTGGACAGAATCCAAATGATTACAGGGCTAACACCTACAGACTCACACTCTCACATTCATTCACTACAGCAGGTCAGATTTACTACTTCACCTTTGCATGCATGTCTTTGGACAGAAGGCAGCTTATAAGTGTTTAAATCAATTTACCAGTAACAGCGTTAGTAAAAATAAAATATAACAGACAAATGTAACAGCAATAACAGATGTTCTTTCACTCCGGGACTACTGCCAGATGTAGACGACCTGTCACTGTGGCATAGCTTTTAGTGTCGAGTGTTGATATTTTGCTGGATGTCATAAAAACATACAGTATGTGCCACAAAAATGTCACAAGCTAACCAAAAAAAGAGTCTCAGCAAGTACAAATTGACATGAACAATAAACAATCCTAATGCATACTGTAAGTCTAATGCATAATCCAATAGTAGTCACTAGTCTGTATGTCCAGCAAGGTTTATTTGCAACATTACACAATTTTACACAACTAATGTAAGGTAACAGTAGTTTCTTTAAACAATCCACTAACACAGCTATGCACACAGTAAAGCTGTCCCTAAACTCTTTAAACTCAAAGGTCACGACATAAACTCCATCTTATCCACTTTCCCATTCAAATGTTTCTATTTTGAACATAATTTCACACCACAGTTCCTTCTTCACTGCTGCGTTTTCACAAGCGCTGCAACATGAAATTAAAAGACACAAGTGACACATAAGTTCATCACTTTGGTTGTCAAGACAATAGGATGAATTCCTGGTGACGTCAACAGCACACAGCTTTGGTTTGAAGCCCCTTGTTTCCATGGAGTAGTTGCATTACAGCGGCAAGCATGAACTTGAGCAGAATGGACTAATGTGTCGACTTGAGCACAGGAGCTGAATGTGATGTGTTTAACAATGTGACTTCACTGGCAATAAACGCGGCTTAGTTTCAGACTCTTGAACATGCGCGTTTCCTCCGCTGTCACATGCAAACAGTCGGCACTATTCTTACCTATAGTGATGTTAAAGCCATCGATGCTGAAGGTGGCACTACGACCCTTCCTAAACCGATGCTTCCTGGAGTTTGCTTCCATGGCTCAAGCTTCCTCCGGTCAGCCTCACCTTGAGCCTTTTAAGCTGCTTTTAATGCCTCTTTTCTTTTTGGGTTTGGAAAACTCTCCTGTAAATAATGACTCGCACTAGAGGAAGACTCACTACTTAATGGTTCCAGGCGCCGAGCGGTAAAATTTCACTCAAGTCCTTCTCCACCCCCTGGTCTTTGTTGTACATATCTTTTCTCGTGCTCTCTCGGTTTCTCACGCCTCAACTAGCTCATTTCAAGCAGCTTATGGCTCTTGATTTGTTTTCCTTCTCTCTTCTATGTGCCTCTACCCTCCCTCCCTGCTTTCTCTCCTCTCGTCTCTCCCCCAGAGGTACAGTAGGTGTGTGGTGGGTGGCGGTGGTGCTGCTGCTTGCCAGTGGCGGCGAGGACATCTCTAGAGGTTTTTTAAAACAACGCCACTCTACCTTTTACAACTATAGACTCTGGGATCATCTAACACTTTTTTAGTGTGTACATACTAACTCTAGACTATTCGTTATGTCACACAGACACTGGGGGAAAAAAAGTAGTAGGAAGTGGAAGGAAGATAGTGAGACACAGTATTACCTGTATTGAGCTAGAACTAGTCATTAAATCAATGCCAGTGCTTTTCGGTTCACACAAGTTATTTACTCAGAAAAACCAGAGAGTCCATAGAGCACACAGACTGTTCCAGAGGAAAAGAAAAAAGCATGCCTTGCATTATTAAAGCGATTAGGTTATTTTAAAAGCAAAGTGGTACCTTTCTTTTTATATATACTGCTTATCGGGGAATACAGAACTGAGCGCTTTTTACCAGGGCTGCTGGGTTGTTTTTACACCTTCTGTCATAGAAATTGTATATTATAGCTGAATGCCCTCACTCCTTGTCCATTTCATATGCTTATCCACATACACTTATGACTTAATGTCTTCAGCTGTATCTCTATTGGCGCCATGCTAATCCAAACAAGACAAAGACATCACTTTGCACTACATCTAATCACTGTTCAGGGACACTCTGTCGTGTACACTTAGTGGCATATACACATAAACATATTCATATCTATGACTGAGACGTCAGCTCATTACACGTCCATCCACAACACAGGAGCTGAGAGGCGGGCATAATGTACATCTATAAAAAATTCATGTGCTGTAAACATATTAAGCAAATCACCATACACCATTGTTACATGTGTCTGCGTCTTCCATTTATAAATTTACCATGTCATCTGTACACCTTCTGCTGAGAATATAAAGATCAGACAGCATATGACTTTTAATTGCCATTTATTTAATGGCATTCTCTGTTTGGATAAACATCCACTTGTGGGTTTTATGCAGTTTGGTTTCATGTTTTTGTTGCCTAATCTCCCACAGTGCGGCAGAAACATTAACTAAACACATCTTTTTCCAACAGCGCGTTCGCTTATGATTTCAGCTTCATTAAAAAAACTAATGAAAAACACAATGATGAAGAGTTGTTCTAACATGGTCTTTTTTAACTGTAACTATAAACAATTAAAATATGTAATATGCTATAATTTGAAGTCAAGGATACTTAAAAAATATATGTTTTTTCTTTTTTGCTGATCAAATCAAACTTGACAAGACAAATAGTCTGCTCCACAACAACATCTGGGAGGGTTTCCATAGAAAGCATTTACAAAGGGCAGGTACTTTCAATGAATACCTGGCTGGTGATTGGATATATCACAGCAGTTTTGTCCAATCAAAGCATTGCAATGTTGTTTATGTTAGCAACGCTATCTTCAAACCTAAAACATGCCCAAAACTGTACTGCCACATCATTCGTCAAAACCACCAGCCATTCAGACACGAATACTTTGCTTGGAGCAGTTCAAGAAGGATTTTAGTGAATTTGTGAATTATCTAGCTACAGCACAAGGTAAAATGAAATCTGTGAACATGACAAGGCAGTGAACACAGGTATTTTCATCACTATTATTCAAAATCTGTGCTTTTGTCCAGAATAGCTACAACGCAAGCCTTTTTTTTCAGATTCTTAAGAGGCTGTAGTAGAGTGGAGACTGCATGAGGGCAGAAAAGTTTGCCATCTTACAATTACAATATATTAGAAAAGACTCAAGTCATTTTGTCACTTTGCCTTCATAATTGACCCATACTTAATCCTCATAATGTGAGGTATGCACTATGGAGGATGTGAAAAGAAACTGCTTTTGTATGACTACAAAATCTCCATTAATACAACAAGAAGCTGAGGGCAGTGATGGTAACGTGTTAATATTGAACGCTTTATATACTGTACCACTAACGTAGGAAATAACACAAACAGTTGGGGAGAATACAAGGCATTAGCGCTCTGTGCCCTCCATTTACAGCACCAGGCAAAGAATATAAACCTTACCAAACTGCCCAGTCCTGAAGGTTTTGGACATCCTCCTAGTCTGACGTTATACTAAATGGCAGCAGGATTTTGTCCTGGTGAGAATACTAAACTCACTTCAGTGTATTTGTTTAATGAGCACCATCTAAGTAACATGTAGCAGTACAGTAGCACAGTAGCACCATCAATGCCACAACAAAGATGTATTATAATCTCACAGAACAATAAAGTCATTCATTTAAATGTGCTCTGAGGATTGCAAAGGTCATCAACAAACATGAATACTATAAAAGGATAAGTGCTTCTGAGTGATTCAATTATTCCCAGTCTGTAAATCGATGTGATCACAAATAAGCCCATACAATACTATAGACAGTAATTAAAGTGTTAATATGTCTCAGACGAAAGACATTGCTCCCGATCAAGCGGTGCATCCAATTAGAAGTGAGCTAATTTAAGTGGATGTCGTTCCAACGGACACATTATTCACTTGTTAGATAATTACACTCCATCTCACATGTTTATAAAAGGTACAGCAAGAGCTCTTTATGTACGGCTGAGCTCTCCCCCGCCAACTGTACAAACTGCATGTAACAATTTGTGACCACTCTAATTTCACAGCGCTGTGCGAGTGCTTGTCTGTTTTATGCAAATAGGAGAGTACTTCAACTGCAACTCTTCTTAGCCCTCTTTCCAACAGTTTTTACTGTATTCAAGTCATTTCAAATCAAAATTATTCCCTAACTACTTTATTACTGTGGACATTAATAAGACTACATTTGCATGAGTCAATGTCAGGAATTGATAAAAGCGACACATTAAACACATTAGAGCAATATAAGTATCTGTTCAAGTGTTTATGTGACAGCCAAAGTTGCTTTAGGTTGTTCAAAGCTTTCAATTGAATGTATTTAGAGCAATAGAGAAGATTATATAAAATACTCACCAGCAGTGTGGTTCAGCTTTTTTCCTCTATGTCTCTTTCTAAACACTCACATGGAATCAGTAAATATATATATATATATTAAAAAAAACAAAAAAAAAACAATTGTGGTGGGTTTGAAAATTTAGTTTTAAGGTATAATTTTCTGCAAAACAGTTGCAGTAGTTTCTGTTTTGTTCATCCATTTATCTTCTTCTGCTTATCCGGGGCCGGGTCGCGGGGGAAGCAGTCCAGACAAAGACTCCCAGACTTCCCTCTCCCACTTCCTCCTGCTCTTCCGGAGGGATACCGAGGCGTCCCCAGGCCAGCCGAGAGACACAGTCCCTCCAGCGTGTCCTAGATCTTTCCCGGAGCCTCCTCACGGTGGGACGCACCCAGAACAGCTTCTCAATGTGGAGGAGCAGCAGCTCTACTCTAAGGTCCAAGCTCCTCATCCTATCTCTAAGGGAGCGTCCAGCTACCCTGTGGAGAAAGCTCATTTCAGCCGCCTGTATCCGGGACCTTTCGATCATGACCCACAGCTCATGACTGTAGCGAACTATGTTACATAAATATATATGTCAGATTAATTTTAATACTTTTAATAATTAACTTTGATATTAATATGAATTTATTAAAATTAATTTCTAATTAAAAAGGGGCACCACTTTGGTTTTGGACAGGTCCAAAGAAACTGTTCAGTTTAGTCAAGTCTCAATAATCTGAAGGAAGGGAATTCTTCTGGTTTTCAAACATTACTTAATATAAAAAGAGAAACATTAATGTCTTTTATGGGGTTTTATTAAAAATTACACAAATGAACAGTGGTGAATAAAATGATGGGAACATTGAAAGGATTGACACAACAAGGGATGAACACAGGGATAACAGAGATAAACATTTGTATGGAGGATATGTGAAACCAGGAATGGCTATTTTAATCTATATTATCAAAGTTTACTAAGGGACCTTTAACGGGAGAAAGAGATGACGACTTCGGGGCTAGGGTTTTGGACAGAGTACATTTTATGACGCCAAGCTGTTGTGTCACGTGCGGACTTACTCTGTAGTCAGCGGGTGCTGGCCCGGTTCGGTGGGGTTGATATCAGTGGACGAGCGTCCTGGATGTTCTCTAGAAAGTTTGTCGCTTACTGATGACGCGTTCCACACACCAGGGGTGCCGTCACGTACATGTCTCCTCCAGAGGGGTTCGCAGTGCGCCAAGGGGAGAGAACAAAAGCGTCCTGTTGCTGTCCAAACTAGCACGGCCTTTATCTCCTCCGTTGCACCGTGTAAAAGTTTAAATTTGTGAAAGTTATTGCAAGGTCCATGAAAGAGTTCTAGGCGGTTGCTTTGCTGGTTTTAAAAACTTGCTTCTGCGAGCGCTCGTTGGTTAGAGCAAACGCATGAACAGGCACGGTCTTTAAAAATAAAAAGGCAAAAACTTCTGTCTGTTAGCAGGCTTGGAAGAAGCATTTTTAGCAGCCGTTTGAAGGAGGAAAACTTTGCGTATCAAGCTAGGCTTGCAGGCTTTAAACAAAGAAAATCTACTCGTTTCCACGAGGCCCGAAGCTTTGGTTGCGGAGACGGGACGGTCCGGGGTGGACCGGCCGCAGAGAGAGCAAGAAAAGAGGCAAGAGAGGAAGGGGCGATTTTTGGCTGACCGCCAGGTTTTATCACCTTGGGCCGGGGGCGTGTCTTACGCTCTCTTCCAGAAAAGGGCGGAACTCTGGGAAGTTAAACAAAAGTTTAAAAGGTGTAAACTAAGTTTTACAAACATTCCTTGCTTTGCGATGTATTTGTTGTTTTTTTCATAAAACACACAAACATTCGTACTTGTAGTATTGTACAGAGAAAATGCATATGTCAGAATATTATTGAAACATTCATTACATTTCATTAAAATAAAACGGAAACCGTAAACTGGGATAAGGAGCCATTCTGCCTGGTTACGCTCCGCGTCCTGTAGAAGTCTATTTTCAAAGACATTCCACATGTCCTTCAGGATGGCTAAAGAACATTCTGGGTAAAGCTGAATCAACAACTTTATCTCCAAGAATTTACGATTATTTGACATGGTGCCAGAGGTCTGTCCTGGTCCTGAGTCCTTTTGGCCTGATAGTGAAAACAAACAGTTGTTAATCCTGAAGACTTCTTAGTCTTACTACTGTTACTGTGTGTGTGGAGTTTTGGAGACTGATCTGCTACATGACCATAGGTGAGAGTAGAAACGTAAATCAATAGTTTCGCCTTACAGCTTAGCTCCTTCATGACATACCGGTACATCAACTGCATCACTGAAAAGGCTGCATCGATCCGTCCTTCCCTCGCTCATGAACAAGATACTAAAATACTTGAACTTCTACACTTGAGGCAGGATGAGATCCTGTGGTCCCCAAACCAGACTCCCTCCGGCCCTTGGCTGCGCCCAGAAATCCTGTCAATAAAAATAATTAACAGGACCAGTGACAAAGGGCAGCCCTCCCGGAGTCCAACATGCACTGGGAACCAAGCTCCTGCTCCAAGATCCGGTCTTACAGGGACCGGACATCCCTTAGCAGAGGGCCCTGGATTCTATACTCCTAGAACACCTCCCACAGGATGCCTCGGGGGACACTATCAAATGCCTTCTCCAAATCCATCAAAGCACATGTGGACTGGTGGGGCAAACTCCCATGAACCCTCCAGCACCCTGGAGAGGGTATAGAGCTGGTCCAGGGTTTCACGACCGGGACAAAAAACGTATTGTTTCTCCTGAATCCGAGGTTTGACTATCGGCCGCATTCTCCTCTCCAGTACCCTGGCATAGACTTTCCCAGAAAGGCTGAGGAACACACCCTCCGGTCTCCATTCTTGAAAAAGGGACCACCACCCGGTGGTCCTGGGACCACCATTGCCACGCAATGTTGCAGAGGCGTGTCAGCCTCTGTTTTGTCATTATTATTTTATTTGCATGATTCTATTTAGTCACAGATTTACAAACATGAATCAGTTAAAGGTTTAATTGCCAAAACATTAAAGCTAATTAAAAGATAAATTAAGAGATGGGGCATCAATGTTAAAAGAAGTGTTTGGTCAATAACATGGGGGTCCCAGACTTTCTGCTATGCCACAGAAATAGAATACATTTTCTGGTATCCTTTCTTCTGTCTGCATTTTCACAGGGTCAAAAATGGTGGCAGTAAGTTGTATTTAACTTTGACAGTAACTATAGAGATGTCTTATCTCAGTAGGTCTTTTCTCTGCAGCTGTTCTTTAATTATGCTTTGGTTAACAGGAAAATGCACTGCCCTAAAGAGCATATAAATTAGCAAAAGTAGACTGTTCTAATGCATGATTTAGGATTTCACAGTAGGCTATAGGGATGGAAATCACATGGTACCACACAATATGATCCGATTTCTGATACACTGTCCTCAATAAAACAATAATATCACAATACGTCAACAATTTACAATAATATTAGATTAGATTCAACTTTATTGTCATTACACAAGTACAGGTACAAGGCAACGAAATGCAGTTTAGGTCTAACCAGAAGTGCAATAGCAGTAAAGTGCAGGATATATACAATGGTTGCGTACGTGCAGGATATGGAGATGTGCAGGATTTACAGGTAATATGTACAATGAATATAAATATACAGATGGTTATTACTATAAAAGGTGAGTGTGTGCCATAAATATAATTACAGGTGTCTCTTTTCTATAAACAGCATTTACAGGTGAATATGTACTCTAAATGTAATGTAATACACACATCGCACTGCACACATACACACACTCACTCACATACACACACATACACACACAACCATACACACATACACACACAACCATACACACATACACACACTGACATACACACACATACAGAAATTAGACCAGGAGAGCTATACACACACTCATTCACACACACACACATACACATACATACACACACATACACACACACACACACATACACACACTCACATACACACACCACCATACACACATACTCACAGAAATTAAACCGGGAGAGCTATACACACAGACACTCACATACACACATACACACACACACTCACTCCACATACACATACGCCATACTCACACACACACTCACACACACAAACACACACACACACACTCACATGCACACATACTCACATACACACACTCACTCACATGCACACGTACACTCACACACACTCACATACACACACACACACACACACACACACACACACACACACACACACACACACACACACACACACACACATGATATACAGATGTCTCTGACTATGAACAGAATTTTACAGGTAGGTGTATACAATTGTATGTTAGCTTAAGGTAAGCAGTAGATTTAAGGTAGTGCAAACAGTGAAATGTAAACAGTTGGTAGCAAAGGTGCAGTAGTGCAAGGGATGGTGGGATGGTGGGGATGAGAGGAGAGTCTGTGAGGGGAGTGGATGGTGGTGGGGGTCAAACAAAGAACCAGAGAATAAAATACTATGAGGGTAGTGGGATGGTCAGAGGAGAGTCTGTATAATAAAAGAAGGAACATTAATGGCATGGTGGGGGTGAGAGAGGAGTCTGTGAGAGGTGTGGGGTCAGCAAGGGTTAGAGTTCAGTAAAGACACAGCTCTGGGGAAGAAACTGTTCTTTAGTCTGTTGGTTCTAGTCCGGAGGCTCCTGAAACGCCTGCCGGAGGGGAGGAGGGAGAACAGTCTGTGGGCTGGGATTCTTCCTCAGTGTCCTCAGGAAGAAGAGGCGCTGGTGAGCCTTCTTGACCAGGCTGGAGGTGTTGGTTGTCCAGGTCATGTCAGCCGAGATGTGGGTCCCCAGGAACTTGAAGCTGAGACACGCTCGACGTCCATTCCATTGATGTGGATGGTGTCGTGTGCCTCTAGACTCTTTCCTGAAGTCCACGATGAGCTCCTTCGTTTTGGTGGTGTTGAGTGCAGGTTATTTTCGTTGCACCATGTGGACAGGTGCTGGATCTCTTCCCTGTAGGCAGTCTCATCGTTGTTGCTGATGAGACCAATCACTGTAGTGTCGTCTGCAAACTTGACATGGCGTTGGATCCAAACACAGGCTTGCAGTCAGAGGTGAAGAGAGAAATGGGCTTAGCACACAGCCCTGTGGTACACCAGTGTTAAGTGTGATGGATGTGGAGCAGGTGGATCCAGATCGGACATTCTGGGGTCTGTTGGTCAGGAAGTCCAGAATCCAGTTGCAGAGTGAGGTATTGATGCCCAAGTCTTCAAGTTTGGCTATTAACTTGGTCGGGATGATAGTGTTGAATGCTGAGCTGAAGTCAACAAACAGCATACGTGCATAAGAGTTCTTATTGTCCAGGTGGGTGAGCACAGAGTGCAGTGCCATAGCAACTGCATCCTCTGTGCTCCTATTGCTGATAAGCAAACTGATGCGGGTCCAATGTGGGTGGTATGGAGTCTTTTAGGTGTTCCAGGATCAGCCGCCAAAGCACTTCATGATGATGGGTGTGAGTGCTACAGGGCGGTAGTCGTTGGGGCACCTTGGACTAGAGTGTTTTGGCACTGGCACAATGGAAGTGCATTTGAAGCATGTTGGTACAGCTGCTTGGGCAGAGACAGGTTGAAAATGTCTGTAAAACCCCAGCGAGCTGCTCCATGCCCTGAGAACACGGCCAGGGATGTTGTCTGGTCCAGCAGCCTTGTGTGTGCTGATCTGGCTCAGTGCCTTGCAGACATCAGTGGATGAGAGTGTGAATGGGGGTGGTCAACTGAGGGTTTGAGCTTGGTTGCAGCTTCTCTGTTGTCTCTTTCAAAGCTGAGCATAAAAGTCATTTAGCTCATTCAGGAAGTTGACATCGGTGGCTGCAGGGGTGGAGTGGGTGGGTTTGTAGTCACTGATGGCCTGGATGCCCTGCCACATGTCGTCGAGGGTCAGAGTTGGAGAAGTGTCCCTCATCTTCAGCTTGTAGCAGTGCTTGGCCTTTTGATGCCCTCTTCAGGTTTGCTCTGGATGTGCTGTAGGCTTGTGCGCCTCCTGATCTGAAGGCAGTATTTGCGTGTCTTCAACAGGAGTCGCACTTCCTGATTCATCCATGGCTTTGATTTGGGTATGTGGTGATCTGTTTCTGGGTTGTAACACTGTCAATGGTGGTATTAATATAATCCAGTACAGAGGAGGTGTAGCAGTCAATGTCTGTGTGAGCACCACTGGTGGCTTGGGAAGCAAACATACTCCAGTCTGTGTGTAGAAACTTTTCCTGGAGTGTGAAATCTACCCCGCAGGCCACACCTTGATGGCACTGATGGCTTTGGGAGTGAGGAACAGAGATATGTGATCTGATTGTCCCAGGTGGGGAGGTAGCCATGTTTGTGTAGACATGGTCTAGGTTTTGTTCCTCTGGTGTGACAGGAAACATTCTGATGAAAGTGAATAGTCTGTTGTTTACTGATGGCTGCATAAAGTTCTTTCATAGCAAGCTTGGCATCAGCGTCCGGGGAATATAAGCTGCAGTTATAATGGTGGAGGTGAACTCCGCGGCAGATAGAACGGTCTACATTTAACCATGAGAAACTCTAGGTTAGCTGAACAATGCCTCCCAACAACAGCGGAGTTTGTGCACCAAGCTTTGTTAATATAAATACACAATCCGCCTCCCCTTGTCTTGCACAGGATCCATCTGTTGTTCTGTCCGCTAGCATGTGATGTCCCGTGAGCTCAATAGCAGAGTCTGGTATTCCACTATTTAACCACGTCTCCGTGAAGATAAGTTGACGTTGACAGTTCAGAAGTCTTTTGCTGTGTGTCATGTTGAGTCAGAATCTCATCCATTTTGTTCACTAGCGATCGTTACATTGGCGAGGAAGATACTGGGTAAAGAGAGCCGGTGAGGTGTTAGCTTTAGCCTAGCTCTAAGTCCTATTGCAAACCAATATCCAAAAGAACTGTTCTGCACAAACAGACCCGAGATAAGCAAAGTAATACTGCAAAATTGCAGAAACTGGAGAGAACCGAGCCTCGCGATCTACTTATCTGATTATGTAGTGGAAAAATAGCCCATCCTAAAATGGTTGTGCTTTTCTTTGCACTGTAGTGTTGTTTTAATCTAATTTGTCTAAAACTAACAACATAGTATCAACAAAGTTCATTAAAAATGGTTGTTCAACCACAAAATGTACTGTAAAGCAGCGGTCCCCAACCTTTTATGCGCCACGGACCGGTTCAATGTCAGACAATATTTTCACGGACCAGTCTTTAAGGTGTGGCGGATAAATACACAAAATAAAATGCAAGCACCATAAAAACTGTAATATTTTCTAAATATATTAATAAATGTGTTTTTTAATGCTGGATGCTTGGTCTCCAAGTGGCGAAGCAGTTTTGAAGGCTTCTATGCCTCATTAAAGAGCCGGCCGCCGCATATTATGCAGAGTGGGTTTGGTGCGCGGGAATCACCTGTCGCTATAAATCCATATTTTAAGTAGAACTCTTGGTATTGTCTGTTAAATGCAGCTTACTTCGTAGTCGTATGTTCTTCTTCTGTCTCCTCAGTCTTTTCCCCTTTGCGAAGAAACAAAGACGTTTGTTTTTTACTCATTTTGCTAGCTTGGGCGTTTAATTTTAGCGGCAATGTATTACGTGACCGGGACAAGCGTCAAGAGTGACGAATGTAATAGAAGGAATCTGGTCATTTTTCAAAATAAAACATCGTTCAGACCCAGATAATAAATAAAACGGAAATAATGTAAGTTATTTATTCTACCGGTCCGCGGCCTGGGGGTTGGGGACCCCTGCAGTAAAGTGATTCCAGTATGTTTAAGTGACATTTCCAAATACATAAATTCATAATTATCGTGATAAAATTGTTAACAGTAATTATTGTGGCAGGATAATTGTGACACAAAATTCAAATGTCAACCCATGCCTACCGGAGACTATAGCATGTTTTGATGTTGGTGGGGGAAACCGGTTTAGTCTTTGGTTTAGCCCTATAGTTTGTTCCTGATTTAGTTCTGGTTACGTTTTTGTTTAGTTTAAATATAGCCCCAGTTTTAACAAGTTAGTGACTCCAATGCCCTATGTTTTAATTTGGGCTTGAGTTTGACGTTTTATGCTACAGCATAATTTTATTCCGAAAGCTTTTCTGGATAGTGTTACAAAAATAAAGTATTTGAATAAAACAGTACATTTCTGCCTTCTTGTGTAATTAGCAAAGTAAAAACTGCAAAAAGTGCTTTTAAAAGTACATTTATAACAAATAGAAAATATAGATTAATTTGCATTTAATTGTAAGTGAACTATGACAATTATGAGATTAATCAAAATTAAAATGTTTTATCGTTTGACAGCCTTCATTTTAATTCAATTGGGATTATACAAATATTTCAGGTCACATCCATATCGCAATATTATAATATAATTATTATGTTTTGCACATTTTCCCAATATTGTACAGCACTATTAGGGCAGTAGCTCAGTGGTAGAGCGGCCGTCCTTCATTCCGGCGGGTGGGCGGTTCAGACCCCGCTCGAAACATCCCAAAACATCATAACATCCCGCTCTCTCCCACATACTGTCGTTGTGTCCTTGGGCAAGACACTTAACCTACATTGCCTCCAGTGAGTGTTCTGTAACACTGGTAAATAGCTTAATGTATGTAAAGCGCTTTGAGTGCCTACAGTAGGTGGAAAAGCGCTATATAAAACAAAAGATTATTATATAAATCAATCACATAAATGAAATGTGTTAAATGCGCCCTTATGTAACCTTTATAGAAATTGAAGTATGGTGATTTGAGACAGCCATGAGGCAGAGAGGCAGGTTAATTACATGGAGAGACTCTGTCATGATACAATCCTGTCTCTGCAAGGTTTAATGACAGCCGTGTGATTACCACAGCCGCGATGAGAGGTCTATCTTTTTCCATACATCTCCTAGATCTCTGCCATGATCCATTTCCTTCAAGGGTCATTACGAGAGCGATATCACTGTCACTAGGCAACGGGAAGACCTTTTAGACATATATAGCATACATTACACTAAGGACAGGGGTTAACTTGGCAAATGGCAGTCCTTGTGTCAAATTGGATTGTATACAAAGTGAAATCCTTTGTGATTTTCAAGCAGAGTTTTTTATCACCTATGAACACCGGCAGCCTATTTGAGTCATGAGGTCTCATTACTTCTGAATGGGTAATGGGTGAAAACTGGATTTTAATAAGCAGTTTTAGGCAATGAAGCCAAACAGTGCTGTAAAAATGACAGCAAACAAACCAAATAGATTATGACAATTTACAGAAATAATCCAAACAAATGAATTACACCCATTTAAACCTAAACTGTAATCCCAATATGTTATTATAGATATTATACAGATATATCAGTAAACTATGTTTGATCACGTACCACAACTGACAGTCATTTTATTATGTTTAGCTTGTGTAATCAGTCTCAGTAGCACACAACACAACGCAATCAAACTGAAAAACAAGCTCATTAAAGATCACCTCTCGACTGTGAAGCGCACACACACACTTTGTCAGTCTCCACAGTGACAGTGAGACACACAAGTTGCCAGGGACTTTGTCTTTTCCCCTGCTAAATACTCATTAGAGGGACTTTTAAGGGCAATGTTACCCTGTGTTACAAACCTGAGGGAAATGAGCTGACAAAACAGAGAGCACCATGAAGTCTGTCATCTGGGTCCCTGTACCACTTGGTAAATGTCTCTATAGTGTTATCTATGACTCCAGCTAATGATTTTGGTGCCAGTGTGGCTCCAGATTGAAAAAGGCGCAGCAAGTTTGGGGGAGTCTTAGATCAGCAGGGAAGAAAAAAATAAAATGTTCCATTAGTTGCACATATTGCACAGCAAGGCTTCCTTTAAATGTTGGCACAGACAAAGTGTTATTTGTAGTCCATGAACTACAGTGAGAGGTTTAGGGAAGGCATCAGTTTACAGCAGACGGTTTAAAGCAGTAAAGTCAAACAGAAACACGGCTTTAATTTGTTCAAAGAAAATTGTCTGTGAACTCAGAGGCCAGCAAATTTTTGTTCTGAGATAATAAAAAACTGTTTCCCGCAGACACAAGGAAAAAAAATCTATTAAAAATATTCTCTTTGTTTATTTTATCTGATATTTAGCCGTCTTAAACTGTGACCGGGGAGTACACTGGGGATATGGGGACACATTACGGCTTTTGTACCAAATGGATTTCCTAATGCGTGTTTTCAATTTCTTCCTTTTTATTTCTCCATAAAATCATAAAATTGAAAAACAGTCATTATCTGTGTTTTTAATTTAAAACGACGGGTTGATTTTGGCTTGTTGTTTGTTTTGATTTCATTTGAGTGAACACATTTACACTCACATGGGTCCTACTGATAACAATGACGTTTCCAGTTTTCTTTAAGGAAGCAGCCAGTCACTGAAGCAGTCATTAACCCCAATCCTGCACAAAACCAAAGCCTTAGCTAACTGGCAGCATGTTGTTGATATCAGTTACAGATGCAGGTTTAAGCCAAAATAAATCAACTCAGACCCAATGGGAATCAAGCTTTTTTCTCCCCACAATTTCCAAAAAGAATAACAATGGGGGAAGTAGCTTTACCAATTGCTAAAAAAACATAATTAGGTCAAATAGTGTACCATTTGCAAGAACTGTAATAAGATTGTTGGTGGCAATAGAGCGTCAACATCTAAAACCTAAGTATGCAATGGGTAAAAGGAGAAAGTGCTACAGCCAAGAAACTCTAAACCATGAAAAGAGAGCAACTAGGTTGAATAGATTAGTTAATTTAAATTTTTGGACGAGAGCCAGTCTCTGTGGTATATGTGGTACATCTTTAGAGTCCACTGTGGACCGGGCCATCTAGACACCAGTGGGATGTAGGATTTTTCATTAAGGTGCATTTTACAACAATTTAAATGACTATCACTGTACATACCAGAATAACATTATACCACCAGAAAATCTGTAAAAAATACATTTTAGTGGTGCCAAACACTCACTATATTAATACAACAAATCATAATAGACTATGTCTCCATAAATGAAGCTGTAAAAGTAAAATGCTGAGAGCTAAATATTATTTTCTGTTCACTTTAAATATCATCATAAATCCTGTTATTAGGTGCCATCTTCAACAGACTGATGGAAAGTGTCTGTGCCATATGTGCCCCACTTGTTCAACCCTCAACAGAGTGTCATTTCAAAGCAACATCAAAGTTTAGCAGCGTTTTATTGGATTTACAAAGATTCTTCTTCTTTTTCTCTTTTTATTACTGTAGATAGGATCATGTAAGATAAATAAATATGTTTAATTGTGTTTACTGTTAGGCTAAATATATATATTTCAAAATAATAATTATTGTGATACTGTGTTTGGGTGTTTATAACTGTATTCTGTATAATGTTTATTAAAAATCTAAATCTATGTTACACCGTTTGGAAAGACACTGATAGAACCTTATAAGCCAACTTTTCACATAGTATTCACAAAAATCATAAATGAATCAGATTTTTTGTATAATTTTTCAGTATATTTGCCAGCGGATGCCTGTTAATTTTTTTATGAAAGATAAAGCAAAAATACAGAAACAATAGAGAGAACTGTATATGTCTCATTAAAAAGCATATGATTAAAACAGTTTCTCCTAAAAAAAACGACTAAGTGTGTTTTGGTATTATATAAAATTGTTGTTCTTATAGATGTATGAATTTGTGTGAATACATGAAATATATATAAGAATAAGATTATTAAGGCTAATGCAAAAAAAAAAAAGTCTTCTTGACGTGAAGCAGTGAGATGAACTCTACATAAAACAAAGTTAAAGGTAGTTTTACATTTGAGGTTAAGCCTCCTGAAAATCAGAAAGACAAGGTTTAGGTCAAATGACTGATGGTGTCTGAAACAAACTGTGTTTGGTTTGGTTGGTTCAGGTAAACTTTGGTTAAAATGACTGCATTTGAAGTAAATGGAGATGGTTTGCTATCTTAAGTTAAGAAGGAGGACCACATACCTCAAGCCCGCTTTTCATAGTCTTATAAATAGCATCTGGTGTCATCCTTTCATTGTTCTCGTCTCTCATGCCCCATCCTCCTTCACTTCCCCATGTCTGTTAGGCACAGGGGTGAATAAGCTCGATGCCTTGTCACCCTCAAGAAAGCCCCACACCGTCTCACACTCATCTCAGGTCTTTCATTCCTAATCGCCCTGTGTTGAGGTTGTGGCCCAATACTAATTAAATCCTGAAATATTATGATGGGATAATTGAGCAATTTACACAGTAGTTAGTCAGCCAGTAAAATCCCTATAACCAAACTGACCACAATATTCAGAAACACATGTTCTGCCAGTTCTATCACCCAACCCCCCCACCAACCCTACCCCCATGGGACCAGGACTCCCCTGCAAAAGAGATTTGTAATCTCCGTGGGACTTTCCTGGATAAATAAAAGGTTAAATGAAAATAAAATTACAACAGCCTACTCCACTGATCTCCATTTAAACACTTCAGTTCAGTATGACTAATACTATTATACTAATATTAATGTGATGAGAGTCACATGGGCTTCTTGTACACCACGGGAAGCTCTTCAAATATGACCCAGTTCCTCAGGCGGTAATGCATGTAGACTAGACTTTTCCCACATGACTGCAGCTCTACTTGTTTTAAGTTGAAATTTATTTCTAAAGCTCAATGATATGGATGGTTACTGTACCAAATATCTTACGTTTTTCAATGTGATGTCACAAACCAAGGACCAAACAGTTGTTGCCACCGTTGGGATTGTCTGACACCAATGGGATCCAACAAGGTTTACCGTGTTTCTCAAGAGGGAATAAATGAGCATACGGTCGGCTCAGAGTCAGGAAGGAGACTCCTAAACCTCACCGAGGGACCAGGGAAGTAAACTCAGCGGGAGTCTGCTCTGTCACACGGTCATGGAAACGCCACATCGCACTCGGTATTTTGGGAACCTCCGGAGAGGGGCCTCTTTTCTTCTGGGACAGAGGTGGCAGCAGTGGCGTCGAAGACAAACAGGATGAACAGAGGAAAACTTGTTTAACATTTCTTTTGGTCTTTATACAGAAGCGTTAAAGTCAAACTGATAAGGGACTGAAATATTTCTTACTATTGTAGTAAATACTGTAATTTTCCTTATGTCATAATGCTCCACCACTTTTTTCTTGTGTGCCTGTTTAATCCTATGTTCACTCACAATGTATACCCTAACACTTTTGCCTGCAAAGACCAACATTAAGCACCAAAATATACTGTATTCAAAGGCAAGAGGGTACACAGGAGCCCCCTTAACCAACTGAACCTGATGCACATGAATGAACACTGATGATCACACACTTTCTCTGCAAGGTCTTGGTTAAAGCAGATATTTCTGGCCATATAAGCTAATACAGACTACTGTAATCAAAATGTCATAAACCTTGTTTTTATTATGTTCATTCTAGCATTAACACCTGAGAGTTTGGTGAAAGGCTTGTATTAAATTACCAAAAAAAAAAAAAAAAGCATTCACACTTGCATTCACCCTAAACAATTACTTGATTTGCCCTGTACATTTTATAAGTGTATGTACAGTAAAATCTGGTCTCTTATACTTACATGACACTACCCAGTTGTATTTTTTGAAAAGGGGTGTTATTATGTTAAGTTGGAGGACACCTAAAACATCAAAAAGATGCTTTGGTAGTACAGATATGCTGCATTCATGCTGCTCTTCAAAGAGCTCAGGCCTCATTCGGTGAATACCTTTTTTTTTTCACAGTAAGCCTCTGAAGTGACCAGTTGCTCTCATCTCTGTGAACATGAAATGAATGGGCAGTGGGGCATAACACGGGGGCTATTAACGTCCATCAAGCTTTTTTAGCCTGTTCTTTGTGGTATTTTTTACTGTTCAGCAAATCCTAGTTTTACTTACATAGATCCACAAGGTACTGTTTGAGTGGTTTATGGGACATGGGGGTTTGATTGATATTTTTAGTTAAACTTGCCCACTTTAAAGCAATAGTAACTTTTTTCCATAAAATACTACATGGCTTTTTTTAAATTAAAATATCTTTATTCATTGACACAATGCGCCAGAAGATTTAGGCGACAGCCCTTTGCAACTCAACTGTGTAACGCTACGGTCTTCTGAGAATCTCACCAAACACAACTTTCCACACACCTTTTTTTATAACATACGGAATTTTTTATATACCGCTTTTCCACCTTTTAATGTCATTACAATTTACCACGTAGAGATATGACACTTAACAACTAAGCCCTAGATTGCAGTAAGTATTTGAAGCTGCTAAAAGGCCCATATTCAAAATGAGTTCCCATCTGCTGCCTGCAGTTAATAACTCAATACATACAGGCATAGACGTAAATCTGAATAAATCTTTTGTTACAGTCTAAGTTTTACCTTAAGCAATTGCTAATTATATGATGAAACACATATGCTAATACTTTGTGAAAGCTTTGCACTTTTAAAAAGGCCTAATAGTCCCTATCTGCCAGGAGTTTCTGGATCTATTGCATTTATTTGTATCTGTTTATTAGCATCACAGGGACTGACAGGGGGAGTTGTCCCGGGCTATAGGGTCAAGGGGGCCCAAAACTAAGCCTATTACGTTGTTATACAGTTTATGTTGTATTTCGGGGGCCCCCTTTGAGTTTTTGTAGCAGTGGCTCAGTGGTACAGCGACCAACATTATTCCCGCTCTCCCCAAAGTTCATACTGCCGTTGTGTCCTTGGGCAAGACACTTAACCCACCTTGTCTCCAGTGGTGTTCCAGCTGTAACACTGGTGAATAGAAGCTAAATGTAAGTCGCTTTGGATAAAGGCGTCTGCTAAATGACTAAATGTAAATGTAAATATGTAAATTTGACCTGCAGCAGGTTTTTGGTAAGATAAAGTTTAAGGTAATGTGCAGTAATTATGACATATTTGTCTCATAATACAGTAATTTGCTTTGTAATACTAGGACCATCTAACTTTAAGAAAAATCAGAGGTTTCCAAAAACAACTTTTTTTTTTTTTTTACAAATTTTTACAAATTTTGTTTTTTTTACAAGACTTACAAATTTTCTGGATTCTTAAAATGGTTTGGTCCCTGGCCCTATGTTTGGGAACTACTACTTAACCAACAATATAATAAGGCTCATGCTTAAAGGCTAATGAAAGATTATACTATAGTACTTTCCTATAATTGTCTCATATTTCAATGCATACAAATACAATATTTAGGCCACTCATTTTAAAGATGCTAAGCTAACCTTGCGTCGTGGTTAGCGTTGCAAAGTCCGTAGGGAAAGTCTCAGAGCACGGTTTTAAAGTAGCCTGAGTGGCTTGAATCGTGCCAACTTAACACCCAGAGCACTGTTTTCTTCTACTCACCTTTCTGTGCTCCATCAGAGGTCTTTTTCCTCGAAGTTTGTCTGTCCGAGTCCTGTCTGCTCAGCACTTCGGACAGCGACGTGCGTGAACTCTGTCGTCCGGTTTGGATGGAGACGTGGAACCGTGCGCCCCGCTTCTTGGCTCGGTCCGACTCTGGGGCAGACCGGCTCCTTTCCGGGTCATGGTTCTCCGGCTGCGAGCCCACTTTAACTAATGCGTTCCTCGTCCTTGTAAAAGCAGAAGTTACTGAGCCCATCACCGGATTAAAAAAACCTCTCTTAAGCGTTACGTTTATTCAAAAAAATAAAAAAAATTAAAAGAAGATGCTTCCATATTCAGTCGAAGAAGTAGAAAGCATGAATGATCCCGCGTCCGTGAGTAACAAACCGGCGACCGGAAACTTTATATGGATTGAAGTTAGCTGTGAGTCAACTATAAAAAAAATAATGACATAAGAACCTCTAATTAATATCTGAAGCGGTCATATCCCTCTGCCTGTTTCCTGCAACGTCACATGGAGAAAGTTGCTCTGTCGACAAACACGTCTCTCGGGGCAGACAGCTGAAAACAAGCCACATTAATTACCCCCTTTATGTAAATAACACAAACCCATGACATCATATAGGCAAGTTTACAGACAATATTTGGACACTATTGAAATCAACATGTGGCGCACATGTGATTAATAGTTTATGTAGACTTTGACCTTTTAAGTTAAAGGTATATAGACTTATTTCTAAAAAATAAAATAAAATAAAAACATTGCCAGTTTCAATCAATCAATGCATCACCGATAGATGGCAGTGAAACACAATCATTTACTACATCCACCTGCATTGAGCAATCTTAAAAGTTAATTTTAGAAAGTAAAGATACAGGCGACTTAAGAGTGATAATATTTTTTGAGCTACTTCATGATTTAGTTCACTAATTATACTTGACTTAACGCTTCAAAAACTTCAAAAACTACAATCAGTGCAAATGTGTGTTCCATAAACAAATTGTTGTGAATGTTTGATCATCATAGGACTGCTTTTTGTTCATGCCACCCCAGCATTTACTATTACTATACAAGCACCTTAGTGTGGTCTGTGTCTGATCCAAAATATGGCCCATGTCTCAGCAACACATTTGAGAAAATATTTTTTCTGAACTACTTCAGATCAAATTTGTTTAAAATCAAAATTTCACTGGCCCTTCTTCTATAATGTTGCTCCTATCTGGTTCTCCAAGCATAATAGGTACTGACATATTATATTGTAGAGAATAACTTTACTATCCCTAAGTAGTTAACAGATGCAATTTTACAAAATACTGTTATCCTTTGATAAAAACAATTAATGACCACATATGGGCATGCGGTTGATGACTATTACAAACAATTAACAAAAACTTTAAAGCTTGTGATTCTAAACGCTACCTCTCACACACACTCAGATTTTCAGTGCATTTTTTTAATACCACAAATTTGACAACACTACACACCCTCCGCAGTTTTACTAGTTACATTCGTCTTGTTTTATTGCTGCAAACATGCTTTTTGACGTCATTCAGCACACTTCATTCCTATGTTTTCATGCTGTGCTCATCAAAAAAATACTACTTCCATTACAAAGAAAGAGTTCTGCAGACCTTCTGTATGTCGTGCTGTTGCCATTATGTCTGAACACATGTGATAGCTGTCAATACTTTCAGCAGAAAAGAAGAGAAAAACAGTGTCAACTAACAGGCTGAGTGGATCATCACATTTAAAGGCACTTTGAAAAGCCGTTGCTGTTTGTGTGTTGGCTTTGTTGAAATTGCTTGTGGGCGAAATGTGCAAATTTTCTTTTTTTATTGCTCTGTGGTTGTTTGGCAAAGACAAAAAACATTGTTACTCAAGGTCTTCGTGATTCTGGGTCGTCTCATTGATCACCTAAAAATACAAGGGATAAAGATATGTGTTGAGAAAAAGCTCTTTTTGGTCTAGTTAGAGAATTCTTACTTCTACATCACAAATAAATAAAAGGAATGAATAAACTATTACCTGACCATCCCTGGTCTCAATGGTTTTGATCAGAACCTTTTTGGTTGGTGTAGTTTCAACATGAGGTTTGGAGTCAGTGATCATAGTCATAGATTCTGTGATCATAAAAGACAGTTATTACCTGGAAAATGTCATAAATAATATTAGTGTAATCATCTTACCTCTCAGGTTCAGAGAAGAAAGGTTTGGCATCGGGGTGGAAATTCTGCAAAAGGAGAAAGTTATGTTAGAAAAACTTTAACTGCCATTATATGCTTTAATATGTTGAAAAAGACACTTTTAGCATCATCCTCATCTATCACCTGCTCTCCTCTCCTTCCAGAAGCTTCCTGTAGGTGGCGATCTCAATGTCCAAGGCCATCTTGACATTGAGAAGGTCCTGGTACTCCCGCAGATGACGTGCCATCTCGTCCTTCATGTTGTGAATGTCCTCTTCCAGGCGGCTGACGGTGTCCTGGTACCCGTTGGTCTCCAGGGAGAAGTTCTCTTCCATCTCTCTCATCTGCCGCTCCAAGGACTCGTTCTGGTGTTTTAGGCAAGGAAAGAAAGAATGACTTATATGAAAACAACAAGAGTGATTTTTTTTAAATAATCCCTCTTGGATTGTATTGTCTATTGGATGTTTTGTAAATAATAGAAATATACATTTTGAAACACAGTAGCTAGATTTGATTATTTTCGGCGTGACTATATTTTATCATATATAATTAAATACTTACAGTTCCTTTAAGAGCATCCACTTCACAAGTAAGTGCCTGAACTTGGCGTCTGTAATCATTAGCCTCCTGTTTGGCCACTCTCAAAGCATCATTGTTTCGCGCTGCAGCTTCAGTGAGGTCAGCAAACTTAAAAAAAAAAAAAAAAAAAAAGAACATTTTTATAATTACAATTTGCTATTAATACTGTATTTTAAAATTAAGAAATACCCCTAACTACATGCATT
This sequence comes from Perccottus glenii, assembly GCA_024416835.2. Classification (NCBI taxonomy): domain Eukaryota; kingdom Metazoa; phylum Chordata; class Actinopteri; order Gobiiformes; family Odontobutidae; genus Perccottus; species Perccottus glenii. Next base: position 21,284,867 of record CM044557.2, read on the forward strand.
ATTTCAACTTGAATAAACAAATTGTACTTTCTACACAGATACACTTTCAACACTATTATTATGAAGGCAAGCAGTCTCTTTTTGCGTCAAACAACTTCTTTTTTTAAAGTTAGTTTTAGGGTTTGCCGAGTTGGACAGGAAAATGAAGAAATAGCCTGTGAGCATTTTTATTTGTAAAGTTGAGCAAATGCAAATAACTTCTCCTTTATTCCCAGGACTTAAGGTTAGACGTTTTTGCATTTGTCTCAGTTGCACAACTTTTCTACTGCTCTTCAGTCCAAGTAATCGTTTGTTTTTTCTGTAATGGCCTCCTGGACTCTCAATTGCTTATGCTCTTATTGAGCTGGCTATCACTTTACCTTTTTGTTTAGTTTTCTCTTTCTTTCTTTACTTGCAAATATCATACATACCTAATGTAGGTGCCAGGTCTGGTTAAAAGTTACAACTCTGATGGGATTTGAACCCACAACCTTTAAATCACCTCTCATGTGCTTGACTAGAAGTCCAATATGCTAATCTATTGCAAAACATGTAAGAGATATTGTTTGAACACATTTTTGAAAATGAACTATGTATGGCATTTTTGTAAGACATTACATTTGTAATTTTATGTTTTAATGTTACAGTGTTATTCAATAAAATGTGTACCTTGGATTTGTACCAGTCTTCAGATTCTTGAATGTTTTTGGAAGCCAGATTCTCATATTGCAAACGAACGTCCCTCAGAGCTGCTGTCAGGTCTGGTTTGACCATTTCCATGTCCACCTGCACGTGCTGTTGCTGCTGGATCTGATTCTGCAGTTCCAGCATTTCCTGCATTTTTGAACAATTAAACAATATTCGTTACATACTATATTATTACTTTATGCTTTTTTGTGTGTGCTTTCAAATTTATTAACAGTTGGCTTTTTAATCTTAGTTTATATGATTTCCAAAGAAAGGATTTCAAACAGTAAAAGAAGTTAGTCAACAAGGTACTGTGAGCAGATTATGAAACACCTAACATTTTTGGCTTGAACACAGGATTCATGGGCTGATTGGGCATAAGCTGTGTTTACACAATAATTCTGGTTAGCTTTAGCCACACAGGAAGCTCACCTCATCGTGCAGTTTCTTGAGGAAGTTGATTTCATCCTGAAGCGACTCTATTTTCCGCTCCAGGTCTAGTCGGGCCAGAGCAGCATTATCCACATCCTGAGCAGTGACAGTGACTTTAATAAGGTGCCTTTTAAAGGTGAAATGAATTATGTATTATGTTTGCTGACAGAGAAAAGGAACACCTTTTACATGGTGTAAATGCAAACACACATACAGTGGCATACTGTGTGTGTAGTAAGGTCACAAACACATGTAGCCTAAAAATGTCTGATACAGAAATGTGAAAAGGTCATGTCATCTATTATTATTACTTATAATAATTTATACAACAGACTTATTATACTTTATTAAAACATTGTATCACATCTAAAATTGTTTAATTATGTCCCTTTACGCACTCCTTGTGCCAACACACAGCGGTGCTGTGCCGGGGCGTTGGCAGGCTTGTCAGTGAGGTATCAGCAAATAAAGCAGCTTTGCAAGGACTGTAATGCAGAAGACAAAGTGAGCTATTCAGCAGAGTTTCTCAAAGCCTGAGGCTGGAAGAGTGACTGTCTGCCTGACTGGCTCAGTGAATACCAGCTGAAGGCCCTGCATTGTTGTGCGTTTGCCACCATAGTAGGCTGCTGGGGCTTCCTTCCTGCCATTCATTTGGACCAGATGTAAAGTATCTAAAATTTACAACTTGTCTTTAAAGACAAATTGTCACCAAAAAGAACTTGATTTCATAAAGCTGAAACATCAATAGTGCAGTTTTTGTGTCAGGACTCAGTGAAGCGCTACGTATGACTCAGTATTTTAATTGTGAACTCCAATGATAGAATAATCTCAGGACCATAACAGGAGAGATTTTTGCTGCCAGTGTCTTCTTTTAGACACTGAGACAGTGATCACATGGTGGCTTGTCTTTTCGCTCTGATAACCACATTTGGTCCACAAGGTTGTGCGGGGATCCAACTCATTCTGTGTGACCAGTCAGACTTAAAAAGATCTCATCTCATTGCAGGCCTGGTTTAACTCATAAACTAACAACTTAGCCTTTTGTACCAGGCCAGGACAGCTCAGTTCTGCTCCAGCGCTGTTTTGGATCGTGGCTTGAATCTGCTGTTGTGTCATCAGAACGGTGCATTCCTGTCTCCAGAGCTCATGGGCAACAATTAGATTAGCTTTCTTTTAGACACTGAGACATTTTAACAAAATCTAATTTCTTAAGACTGATCCAGAATTTTCCAAAAATACAAACTAAGATAATGTGCTGCTCAAACTGGCTAAAGCTGTCTTTTGACCAGCTTGAGTAAAGATTAGGGCTGCTAAATCTTAATGCATTGAACCTTGGTAGTGCTTTTCTCAGACTTACACTTACTTACTCGAACTTCTACATGACATTTTGGTGTTGATTTATTTCTGTTAAATATTAAGTCAGTGTCTTTGTTTTCATTTAGGCCTATGGCAACGGATTTTTGTATTAGCTGATGGTCTATAACAAGCATTACTTTGGAGACTGCTCCTTTAGACCCATGGTTAGAAAAGTGTGATGAGGTGGATGATACCTGTCTGAAGCTCTGCATATTTGCTTCAGCCTCCTCTCGCTGCACCATCTCATCCTGCAACCTGCAAGGACAGAGAGGGTAGGCCTACATGCTTTTTTTAACAGCCACTAAACACTCAATCTAATTAACATGATTTTATGATATATGATCATATTTTAGATAAGTTTCTAAAGAATTACGCAACACAATAGTACATTAAGCGTCACACAATGGAGAAATCAAAGTGCCACGCCCCCTACTTCTCTCTCAGCCTGTCGATATCGTCTGCCAGGTTATCCCTGTGAACTTCAACTCGGGCCTTTTCGTTGGTGAGCTGGTCCACCTGGCGCCTGAGCTCCCTCAATTCGTCCTCGTACAGGTCCCCAACCCGGGACGTGCCTTTGCCCCGTAGCTGCTCAAGTTCGGCCAGCAGTATTTTGTTCTGCTGCTCCAAAAAGCGCACTTTATCGATGTAGCTTGCAAAGCGGTCGTTGAGAGACTGCATCTGCACCTTTTCGTTGGTGCGGTTCGTCATGAACTCGGTGTTTATGGCGTCGGACAGAGAGAAGTCCAAGTTTTCAGAGGCCAGTCGGGGCATGGCCGCACTGCTCCGGAGCCTTTGTGTCTTAGAGGCATAGATGTTCGGGGCGGAAGAAAGGCCAAAGGATACACGACTAGAGCGGATGGGACTAGAGTATTGGCGGCTGGTGTATCCGGTCCTGTTCGTGGGTCTGTCGCCACCAAACATCTTTCTGTAAGACGAATGTGGAGCTGGAGTTTTATAGGACATCTTGAAGCTTGGTTACTTTCCTATGCGCCACTTTAGAGCAATGCCTGTCTCTCGCTCTGGACCCACAGCATCAGCAGAGTGCGCCTGGGAGGGCGTTTCTCTCTATGCCTTTCTCCTTTATAGTCAAGCCCCTCATGCAAATAACACCGCAGGGACTTGAGTGACACCTTGAGAATCCAATAAAACGTGGTGCTTTAGGTCAATAGAAAGACGTGGTAACTATTTTTTCAGGGGAATGAGTTATTTGTGCGCCACTAAGTGTAAGAAGCATGTAACAAATGTATTTTTTAGCTTAGAAGTAAAAGCTCTCAGAAAATGTATTATTATTTACTACTACTTTTATTTAATTTTATGTCCAGTATTTTTATGACAGAAATGGGCACATGCCTGTTTAACTTGTGCAAAGCTACTGTATCTGTGGATAGATTTTATGTAGCCTTTGTTCTTCCTACTTCTGATTTGTTTATTTCTGTGTGCTGTATAACATATGCATCCCTAAGACTGTAAATGTAATTTGCGAAGCACTGGACTAAATCACATTTGTGTGACTGCATTGGTTTCCTTAAAGCACTGCACGTGAGAGTCAGAAGAGCACTTTTTTTTTGTGTTAAAATGACCCCTTACTGTGCTGACCTGCATTTGTCCCTCCTTTATCAAACCACATACTTAACATTTATTTTTGGTTCATTCAAAAATCACAAGACTTCCTGATACAAGTTGTTTTGTATTAAAAAAAAGAATGCAGCACTATCAGCAATCAGTGTAAAAGAATAAAATCTGAGAAATATTCAGAAAGATTTTGATGATCAGACATGGAAGCACTTTAGTTGGAGAGAAAAGGAGTGATGGGGAGGGACAAAGGAGAGGGGAACAAATCAAAGTCAGTCAATAGCAGCTTTTGAAAGAAGGTTATTAAGCTTTAATATGGTTGACCAGCAGTCCAGTTCAACAGCATCTGACATGTGCATCTGACATGTGTGGGAAATTAATCTTATAGTTACAGTTAGATACTCCTCTTCCCCCTAATACTGTACATGGTCTCACGCTGAATGCTGACTAGCCAATGCTGCAGTGCTGCTGACTTGATGAGGTTGAGTGATTCTGAAGGGATGCAGAGGAATACAGCTGAGACAGTGACACTCAACCCCAATACAAAACACTGAGGCTGCTGGGTGCATCTGTAAATAAATAGGATAGGCCTGATCGGATGTTTTGTAATATGCGCTTCAAGTCGTCTTCTATGCACAAAAATATTACTTTTTTTTAATAGTAGATTAACGCATTAATTTAAAATTTTGGACATGGTTGAAAACATTGAACTCAAGGTTACTCCTGCACTCCAGCTGATTTGATTTAACTAGAAATGTAGATATACGTATATAAAGTCAGACTAGCCCCTTTTTAGAGACAAAGCCCTTATAAAATCCACTGTGCAATTTTGATTGATAGACAAACCAACAGCATTATTAAAAAGGCCCACCAAAGCCTGTACTTTTTGAGGAGGCTGAAGAGGGCTGGACTCCTCTTATATCCCAATAGGTTTTTATCAGTGTGTGGTGGTGGGCCTACTGTCATCCTCCATCACAGTGTGGTATGGGAACTGTTCTGCTGCATACAGTGGTTAAATCTGCTCAAAAAAATAACAGTAGCCTATTTACCCTGGAGGACATGAGCCACCTCTATCATGAAGGATTTGTCACATCTAGCATGAACTGTCCACTGCCTCAAAGCCAGAACAACAAGGTTTCTTCCACGAGCAGCAAGACTGAAGAACCCTTTACCAAAATGACAATGCATTATTTCCTTAGAAACTTTGTAATCAACATTCAAATTTAGTTTTCGTGTGTCCTGCATGTGGTGAACTGGTGAAACTAAAATGCCCATAGTCAATGAGATAAGTGATTATTCTTAGAATGATTTTATGTAGCATTGTAATTAACTGGCCTGTACCAACCCACATTATATCCTAAAAAGCTAGGATAGGTTCCAGTCACTCCAATCCCAAAACAAGATAAGTGGTAGATGATGAATGATTGAAAAAAAACATGTTAGATGCCCTCTGGTGTGGCTGCTGACTAGGAATTTCCAAACTGGGATAAAAAAGGGAAATTAAATAAAAAGAAATAGGTTCTTTGGAGGAGGATAACCAATAAATTACTTAAACAGTTTTGGACTGGGCTTTCAATTTTCTACAAAAGAAGGTTCACAAATATCAAATACATGTTACTAAAGAGCCCACACAGGCAGAGACCACAGCACAGGTGAATGGTGGAATGCCATTTCTAAAACTGCTAATGGACATTCATATGATCAACATTCATTCTTGGAGGCAGGAGGGGCAGTGGAAATTCCTGCTCCCAGGCCCATTATGAGGCCAGCTCTGCCAGTGTTGGCCAGAGACACAGACACAGCCGGGGTCGGGATTGTTTGACACAGAGCAGGGATTGTATATTGCTGATCTTTCACCTAACTGAGGCGGCAGAATGCAGACAGTAGATCATAATTGTTTTGTTGGTGGTCGCGTGTTTGCCTCTGACACAGTTTGGGCCAAATAGCTCCCATTCTTTGCGATGCAGAGACATCTAAACAAGTTGGTATTTTTGTAGCTAAAGTTCAGATTTTTGTCCAAAGCAACAGCGCTGCAGGGGAGCTAATTACAAGACCCGTAAAAAGACACGAACGAGGAGTAGAATCAAATAAAGCTCACCATTAGTCAGAGTCAGTCAGGCCGTAATGGGATGGGGCAAAAGATAAGTTCAATCTTTTTACTGGTTTTCGCTGCTTCAAACCTGCAGGCACTGGGAAGTAAAAAGAAAACCTTTGTTTTATCTCTCATGATGGTGAATCACCAAACCGCACTAGTAGCCATGGCAATCTCTTCTAAGAGAAACAGAGCAAAAACCCTGACAAAGATGAAGCAAAAGGCCATCCTGTTTGCAGATAAACTGTAACACAGAGAGCATAAGCAATTCTAGAAAAGAATTTGTACAGAACAAATTTTTGGGGGTGGTTTCTTTGTATTAAGCAGTTTTATAAACCAAGGTTTATTGTGGTTGGTAACGTGACATAATTTAGTGGATGGGGCCACTGCAGTACAATGAGCCTTATGTGCCCCAGTGACCACATAGAGATTGGACTAAAGGAAATCTGAATGTGAAAGAAGAAAGCAAGAAAGTAAATCAATGCCGGGCCAGCTCTGTGTGCTGTGTAATTATGTGTAAGGTTTGTTTCACCATGCATAATGCCAAGAAAAAAACATTTCCAAAAGCAGTACTATGGAACATTAGTCATAAAATACACAGCCTCAAAATAACTGAAATATGACGCCTCAAAGCCATTTTCCATAAACATAGAGACTTAACAGATACTAATACCTTTTGATCAGTCCCACTATAGTTAGTGGGTAAAAATACTGAAAAGTTACATAGTGTTTCTTTGACTATAACCTTTCTAGTATTCCAAACAAGTAGGGGCTAATTTTGGGGAGTAGGACTTGCCCTGTGTACCTTTGGACGTCAGTAACAGAGAAATTAATCTGAATAGTTTTTTTTTTTTTGTCATATCACCATAGCAACTGACAAAACCTTTGGAAAGTATCCAGACCAAATCACTTTATAAAGCCCCGGGCCTTTCTCTTTTTGTTTTTCACATTCTTTGTCTCTTTCTGACAAGGCACAGACTAGGTCAGGGACAGGGGAGAGACCCCTCACACACTAGTTAAAGCTTCCCCTTGAGAAAATCAAGCATCCGTCTCTCTGTTATTGCCTTAAACTTAATTTGTGGAGCACAGAAACATAGCATAGGGTAAATAAAGTTGAGCAGTGCTCATGGTCAGGCTTATTTCAAGGATAATGTCCCCTGGTTATGAACACATTTAAACTCTGTCTGTCACTGACCATTACTGTCACTTGCATATGTCTGCCTGCATTAGAGGCATCACACAGACTGACTGACAGCTGCAGATGACACTTGTCTGTACCCTCACCTGTCCAGACAGGGAGATTAGAAACACACAAACCACAGCGTTGTGAAAATAAACATAATGTTTGTCTTTTTAAATCACTTTTTCCGAAATTGATAAAAGACAGAAGGTTCCTCTGTTAAGTGAAGAAGAATATTGTAGGCCCTAGGCTTGTTCAAAATTTACATGCGTCACAAAGTCTAATAACCTTGGAAAAGTCAAATGTCCCCACAGTGAAAAGCTGCTTCTAAACAATAATCAAAAATAGTATGATTATTGTCAGCTTTTTTTTGAAAACTATGCCGTTATGATAGTTCATGTGATTTAAAAAAGGATTAACAGGGATTTGTAGCCTTTTTGTAAGCTTTAAGCAAATCCTGCAATGTAATTCTAGGAACTAGTTAATATAATTGACTCTGCTAGCATAAAATATTACAGAAATTAATTGCACAATATATATATCATTAAACCATTTTGGGCAGGCCAATAAATAGAGACTAAAAATGTATGACCAAATAAAACTTTAATATAAATTATTGAAAAGTGAAAAATGTATTTACTTTAACATGAAGCACTTATAAAGATCATTGGAGAAACAGTTCTTAGATGTGCATGGTTGAAAACCTTGAGTACAACATAGAAATAATGTTGAAAAATGTACAATACTTTTGATAATGTACAATACGCAATAAGCAGTATTCACCACAAACTTCATAAAATTGGACAATACTGACCACATCTCCAGTGCAGTGTCTCAAGAGAGTCCTGGGATTGCAATACACTCTGTTCACCACTAGATGTCCTTCTTGCCTGTGCTACAGCAGAAGACTCCCCCTCAGGATGCACTTTTCTGTCTGCTAATTTAAACTCCATTGAAGCAAATGATGAAAGGCTGCCGTTCTTGTTTGCCCAGGATGTGGTGGTATTAATCTGAGGTGCCACTTTAACATCTCTGAACCCACAAAAACATTTTTCCCACTTTTCACACTAACATCATCCATAAAAGGGTCTGAATCACTCCCATGTGGCATATTATAGTAGGTACACTTAGGGGTTTTAGGCTTTGCCATTTCCTCCAGCTCAGATGACGATAAGGCTACCAGTGGGTTGAGTTGATTCTGGTAATGAGGAGGGGAATTCTCATCGGTGTTTTCATGACTTGTGTCAATCGAGGTGTTGTCTAAATGTCCATACATTCCTAAAGAGACTGGGGGGGACCTCCTAATAAGATGATTCTCTTTCAGCAGCCATCTACCTTGGTCAATTAGGACTCCTTCAGGTGAGTCTTTTCCTTGAACAGACGAAATACACTGTGAAGTCTCAGGGGCATGTTCATTGTCTGCTTTTAATGAGCTCGCAGCACTGAAATAAGACAGATCCTCCCTCAAGACTTTGGTGCCTGAGTTATCGGAAGAGAAACTACTTTTACTTTTTAAATGACTTGCTAGTGACAGGTTGGAGTCCACCCGCTCCACACTCATTCTCCCATCAGAGATATCTTGTTGATTGTGTGCTGAATGTTTACAGGCAGAAAAAGGCTTTTCTGAATCCTCACCACTGTCTGTAACAATATCTAAAGACTCCTGAGTTTTGTATCCACCACTTTCTAAAGAATCGGGTCTGTAATCAGACAATTCGGATGTATTTGGACTTTGAAGACATTTTAAACCATATGAACTGCCCCTTGGATCAACAGTCTGTTCTTTGTTTTGTGCAACTTTAACATTACCCTGAAAATCAAATGAGAATATAAGTGAGGAAGACAGTAGCGCAGAGTTCACAAAGTCTAGTAATTCCTGTGATATTTCCACTGGGTGAGTCAGACAGCCGTTTATTCCTTCTTTGCGATCCTGTCCCTCGTCTGTCTCAAGCTCGGTAGCAGTGTCTGTCCCAGTGCACTTCTCTTCAGCACAGCAATCCTCAGAGGAATATTTGTTCAGTGATTTAGTATTTGGCTCTCCTTGAAAATGTACCTCATCACTTTCTGCTTCATCCTCATCACAGCTGCTGTTACGATGATCCAAATATAAAGCCTCCTCTATTACATTTTTAGAAGTGCTACCATCTGTAAGTTTTGTGTCTTTGGGGACATTTCCTTGATTTACATTTTCACTTTTTTCATGTACTTCACCACCTATTGCTTGTTCATCATCCTCTCTATGAAAGTCCTTACCTTCTTTGTCTTTCTCCTCATCTTCCATTGATTTTTGGTTCAACAATGTTTTCTCTCCCCCTTGTTCACTCCCTTCTGCCCCATCTGGATAATTTTCTTGTTCTGTTTCCTGACATTCTCCCTTCTTCCCCACATCAGTAAACTCTCTTTCATCTTGAACCTTAACACTTTCACAGTCTGTGTCTTCTAACACATCCTCATCTCCTTTCTCTACTTCCCCATTCACTTCCAACTCATGTTTCTCACTAATCACATCAGTATGTTCATCATCTTCCAAACTGTCCACTGTTTTGTCATCTCTTTCTTCCTCTTCAGCACCTTCACCTTCCTCCACTGTCATTTCATCATCTGTCCCTTCCACAACTTCCTTGAGCAAATCAACTTCTTCTGCACTATCACTGTGTTTGATATTCTTTGTATCACAGTGTACTGTTACATCATCTGAACCTTTTTCTTTTAATGATCCAGTCTCTTCAACTGAACAATCTATGTTTTCTGTCTCTTCATCCCCTTTATTGTTGGCCCCCTCTATCTGTCCAATCACTTTTTCCTTCTGTATATTACTTCCTTTTTTAAATTTATCTCTTAGTTCTATTTCCTGGCTTGATTTCTCTTCTAATTCACTCAAAGTTTGTTCAGGTAGACAAATGTCCCCAGGTACTGTTTCATCACTACATTTTTTCCATTGTTCTTTCTCTAAGACAGACTGGTTTCCTTCTATTTCTGCAAGATCACTCCCACCGATTGGGTAAAAACAAATGGCTTGTCGGACTGATGAAGCGATTTTTGCTCTAAGATCTGGTAGCATGTTAAGCTCACCCATAAGTTCATTGATACCCAATTGCTCCTCATCAATTGCATCACCACCTTGAGAAACAACATCCAATGTAGATTCCGGTGCTAAACTTTCAGAAGACAGTAGCTCACTCCTGATCTGAAAATCCTTCCAATGTTCTTTAAATTGTGAAGAATCCAACAAACTTGCCCTCTGTTCCTCTTTGTTTTCAGTGGTGGATATTTTCTGCAGAGACTCCATCATTAGCTTGGCCTCCGAGGGGATTGTTGGTCTACTGCCATGACTGGGCGCAAAGCCTGTTAGACTATCTCGCAGAGTCATCACTGATAAAAACGACAGGAAGGCTTTACATGACGAACCGAACACTGAAGCCACTTCTGACGGGAAGTCAGGAAGGCTGCTGGATTTCGGAAAATTGGGCATTGAGTTAGTGTCAGAAGCTCTGCTAATGCACTGAACGGATGAACAATTTTGACGTAGAACTTCAAGTTTTTCTTTTGGGCTTGAACTGTTATCACTGATAGATTGAATGGCCTCAGCTGATTTATGTGGTCTCATTCCTAAGTCCTGTTGCTCGGGGGCTACAATAACAGTTGGCATTGAAACTGATTGACTTATTGTATTTTGTAACACACTTTGCCTTGGACCTCCTTGGAAAACTTGCACTGACAGACAAGAGGCAGATTTCTTTAGAATATCATCAGGAGACGGCAGACATTTCTTTTCCACATAACACTGACTTTGATTCCTATCTTCACATTCAGAATCAGCACCTAATTGAAACATAACTTTACCCTTAGATTTCAAGTCCTCTGAGATTCTCTCCTCCATGTCTGGCACTGCCTCAGGACTGACTTTCTCCAGCCAATTCTCAACATACTGATGAATATCCGAAGGTGAAGGATTAAGAGAAGGCAAGGACACACTTTCACTTACTTCTAAAGACTTTTTGGGAGAGGAAAGATGATTTTCAGTCAGTGATTTGGGCTTGCCAGGAGTCTTTTGGCTGGCAGAGAGTAATTTTCTGGGCTTAAAAATATCTGAAATGTTTTTTTTCATTTGATTTGTACCAGTCTTTGTCTCAGGGACATTTACATTATGACCATTGTCTTTAGGAGCTACTTTATTTGTGTTTTTAGGTGGACTTCTTTTCACATTTTGTAAATTAACTGAAAAGGTATTTTCTTTGTATGGTTTGTTTGTCTTGTCAGTAATTAATTTCTTTGTTTGCTTTTCTATTACCTTACTGTTTTGACCACTTTTAAGGGTTTCTGACAAACTCTTTTTACCAACTCTAGCTTTGTTGCTCAGCTTATCAGAAGATGATTTTTTGCTATCCTTTGAAGCACCTATAATCTTCTCCTGCTTATTATCTGAGCCACTCGTCAAAGATGAACGTTTTTGCTTACCCCTAAACTTCATTGTCTTTTTCTTGTCTCTATTTATAGCTTTGTCGTTTACTATCTCCTTATGTAAAGTTGCTTTTTGGGCCAAATTATCAGGCCCTGAAGAAAGGTTATTTGTAATCTTATATGAAATGGACACCGGATCTGAGGATAAAGACAAAATCTCTTGATTCTGTTGCTGAAGTGAGTCTACAACAGGTGGCTGCCAAGAAGAATCAATATCACAATCATTGCTCAATGACAGTCTAGTGACATTGGATGGTTTGCTTCCTGCCACTTGGGAGGGGTCAGGCAAAGGCACACTGTCTACACTATATTCTTCATTACCAGAGTAGGTGTCATAGCAGCCTTGACTTTCATAAATATGCATAACAGTCTCCCTTACTCCAAATCCATTATGTTCAACCTGGAGAACTTCGGCTACTCCTGTGGACTTAATGGAAGAGTGGGAGCCTTCATTGTTTGGCCTTGCAGAGGTTGTTTGCCGTCGTTTTGGGATTGGGTGTTTACTGCGGCTGCTGCTATGTCGAACCACACAGTACCCCTCAGCTGTGTCACCATCAGTGTAATGGCCTGTTGTGGTCTTTTGAACTCCTAATCCTGTCACCACTTTCTTTTTAGCATGTTGAGGACCTGGTGTAGGAGGGCGTTTAAAGGTTGGTTTGGTTCCTTCTAAAACTTTGGAAAGATCAAAAGATTGCGCCTCATTAAAGCCAACACTACTTCTTTCAGCAGTGAGATGGTTCTCTTCTTTTGACTCTTCCTCACTGTTGTTTGTTGATTGTTTGGCCACTGCATTATTTGAGTCAGGTGAGCTGTTCCCCGACTCAGAAACCAAGCGGTGAGCCATCCGTTTGCTAAGGCTGGTACGGCTGAGGGTTGTAGTCCAGTGCAGTATTTCTTCCTCCTTAATTTTTAGGTGCACTTTCATCTCGACCGTCATACTACCATCTTGATTCACACGGAATGACTTTTCTATGTCTTCATCCCGAGGTACAATACAAATATTTTGTTCATTTTCGACTCTAGCATGTCTTTCTGTAGATGTCGCTGGATCCAGTAATCCATTGTCATGATTATGGCCATTTATATTTCCACTTTGAGACTTATTTATTTGGTTGACAATGTAATGCTCTGATGACAGGGAAAAAATCCTTGAGCCCCTTCCACTCGAAAAGGTTTTATTGTTATCTTTGTTTGGATGGTGTTGGAAAAGAAAGAGAAAAAAAATAACAAAATGATTAGGACAACAATATTATACATAGAATCAAATCAATTGTTAAGCATTAACAGCAATCAACCGTAATTAAACCTAAATGTAAACTGGAATAAAGAAATGATACTTGTATGTCACAAAACATGCCAACTGTGACAGTGCCCCAATATGGGCATGTGGCTTCAATTACACAACATTAACACATATTATTTTTATTTATTTATTATTTATTTTATTTTATTATTACATCAATTTTATTTTAGCACTTTTCCGGGGACGCAAAGATGCTTTAAATATAAATTATTCATTCACATTCACAGTCACATGCTGGTGGTAGTAAGCTTTATCTGCCCTAAGACGTGGCAGCCATTCTGCGCCTACGGACTCTACAACCATCACCAAATACATTCATTAAATATTCTTACACATTCATACGAGGCAAGGTAGGTTAAGTGTCTTGCCTAAGGACACAACGACAGTATGAACTAAGGGGAGAACGGGAATCAAACCGCCTACCTTCCGGTTGAAGGATGACCGCTCTACCACTGAGATACTGCGCCCCTATTATAATTAACACTTACAGGCTTGAGGTTGTAGCGTAGAAGATTGTTCTTCAGTTTCTATGAACATGGCCTGCGCCATCTGGCCGTTTCTCTGAAAACGGTAGTTTCCTAATCTGAATGGTTCATTGCCTGCTGCCACAATGACTCCAGAACATAAGATAAGTGCAGCAAGTCCATTGATCTAAAAAAGAGAAATAAATTTTTTACCATATACTAAACATTAAAAATCCATACTTTGTATGTACTATTGGCCAAGTGCCTGTATTTCACGTTAACACAGTATTTCAGATGTTACTGGCAAGATTAGGATACAGTTTTTATAATATCAAATATGATATTTCCAAAAAAAAAAAAAAGGTGGAGTGTTTAACAGTAGTGTAGCTTTGACCTAAGAGCACCCTGACATGTGAAAGGAAAGATTACAGAGCAATAACTCACTAGAGGGTAAAGATTTAGATTTATTTTTATAGGCTTATTTTGTTTGTGTAAACCTGTTAAGAAAGCAGTTATACTTGGTGTAACACTATTGAGTCCAAGGTTTTATAAAAATGCTTCTGTAAAATTGTGACTGATACAATCTCTATATTAACCTCCTTTGTTATAGTCCCTGGTGTATTTTACTCAGTTAGCATTAATAATTATTTCATATTTTGTAATTTTCTGAAAATACTTACTCTTCTTCCATCTATGGAATACAGTTTTAGCACAGGAAACTGCAGAATTTGGGAAAGATGATCCAGCAAGGCATTAAATGTTGGTGCTGTTCTTCTTTGTAGGACAACTGTGCGTTTAGTACTGGGATCCCTATTCTTGATGACCTCAAGTCTCTTTGGTGTTTTTACGGCCACCCTCTCTGTCATCACTAGTCTCTGGCGTCTCCGTCTTGCTGCGCTGACTGGTCTCGTGGTATTCCAAGGGACCTGGCGACGGTTAACCTCCTCTAAGTTAATTGGCTTCACACGTTTTTGATCAGAACACACATAAGAGCCTCCATCAAGTAAGTCGTCCAATCTCTTCACATAGTGGATCCCGTGAGGTGTAGTGATTGTTCTTACCCCAAACGCCAAAGGCACTTTCTTAGATAAAGCATCTAGAAGAGCATCAAAAGTCTTGAAAGTGCGGGTATTGATGACCATGCGATGTCCGCTGAAGGTATAATCCCCACTTTTGTAGAAGCATACTCTTTTTGAAACTATAGGGTCTGAAATGGGAAACTGACGGGATTGCAATGTGTGTCCACTCCCAAAGGACCCCCCTTGGACAGGTGGCTCCTGGGGAGATGTGCTGCTCATGATGCACTGATGAGCTAAAAAGAAAAAGTCTGAGTTAACTAGTGAAATCTCTGATATGTGATCTTCTAGATGTCTCAAGACATTTGAAGAATCAGGAAAAGTCAATTCCAAAGCCAGACTGGAAGACCAAGAAAGGGTTTGAGGCTCTATTTCTCCTAGTGGTGTTGGTAATATTGTCTGAATTATTAGATCCGTTGTTTCTAAAAAACTGTGTGTTATTTGTGACCATATTTCTTAATAATTTGGTCATTAAAAGTAGCCTAAGACCTTCCCACACTACTTGTTAGTGCATTATTTCCATACTATGACTCCAACAAAACAACAGCTAGAGAGCTAAAGCTCAGCGGCTGTACAGACCTGAAACAGATTAACTAATTACACAAATCCCACATAGCAACAATAACTGAATGCAAAACACATATTATTTGAATAGTAATCTTAAAAATGCTTACCTTAAAACTCACATTTATTTTGAATTTGAAATATCAGAACAGGTGAAAGTAGTGTCCCAGTGTATTCCTCCAAACACTGGTCAAAGCTTTTCAAAGGAACAGTCGAGAGCTATTTTAGGACATGCACCATCACGGCCGATCCGCCTAATCTTTCCTCATTAGTAGTCTACAGCAAGAAAAACTACCTTCCTTACCAAATTACAAAAATAAAAAAGCAACATATACTTATTAAAGTAAAGACTATTACTGATTTATTTATTATCAATTATTATTAGTCATCTTTATCATGAACAATTTTGCTGCCATATTCATTTGTACTGCTAACTACTACTAAATGTTAAAGCCTCCCTCCACACTAATTAACCATACCGAAAGTCTATTACACTAAGAGATATGATATATAACATATTGAGAATTTATTTGCATGAAAACAGTAACTAAACTAATACATCAAAAATAGCTGTAGCGTAGCGTTATGGTTTATTATAAAACCATAAAATCCCCAAATAAAAACATATTAGTAAATGTAATCAATTTGAAACTACTGCAGGTGGCTTGGACTACTTGTAATTTGCCAGCAGCCTTTATAATCTGATTTGAGGTGTCCTGGCCTAATAGGGATTAGGGCGAAGATTCTGTGCCCTTGCTAACGCACTTTTACCTCACAGCAACCACTCAAAATCTACTCTACATCTACATTTAAAAAAAAATTTAAACGGCATTTCTATTTTCCTACTAAAATAATTAAATTCTAAATGTGGGAATTTATTATAATACATTTTGAGCCAGTAACTTTAATTTTGTTTGGCTAATGATGTAACGCAGGAGGTCAAAGCTGTATCATTGCAGCAGACTGTGTGCCAATTACCAACCTGCTTGGACCTCCCACCAGCTCGTGCACAGCCTGGGCACAACAGGAAAGAGAGGCACAGGACGTCACTGACTTAAAAAAAAAATACTTTGTTAAATGTTAAATGTGTGTAATTACCGTCATATGGGGATGCCTGTCATGATGTTTTTGACCAATGACTAGTGTTGTAATCAAGTCACCAGTTTTCGACTCATTTTCAAGTCCTCAGTGTTCAAGTCCGGGTCCAAGTCCAAGTCACCAAAGACTAGTCCAAGTCGAGTTTGAGTCGAATCATCATCACTTAAAGTACAAGTCCTAGTCCGAGTCATCCAAAAATCTTTAAGTTGAGTCTGAGTCGAGTCATCTTTAGTTAAACTGCAACTCCGAGTCACTAAAGAAATGACCAAGTAGAGTCCAAGTTGAGTTAGAAATCTGATATCTGTGGGAGCCAAACTGATATATTGATTGGGATTTTAGTTTTGTATAAGCCTTTTTCATTTAACACATTTAATGGAGTTTTGATTGTGGCAAATCAATTAAAGCTGTAGCATTTATAGGCCTACATTTTTGACATTTATTTATTTAGGCCCAACTTCTGGGTTACATTCAGGGGCTGGGAGTTAAATGAGAGCAGCTTGTCCCGCTCTGAACACATGCAACAGGGTGAGGTTTTGTTCTCAAGTCTGAGTTAAGTCACAAGTCCTTATGTCTGACAATAAACAAGTCCATGTTTGAGTCCAAGCCATAAAAAGGCATGTTGTGTCTGTTGAGTTATTAAGGCTTACCCTCAAGTCGAGTCACAAGTCACAAAAATGAGCCTGATGACTTGACCCGAGTCCGAGCCCAGGACTCAAGAACTCCATCTCTGTCTATGACATAGAAAATATGTTAGCTGTTTACATTTTTACGTTGATGAAAGTTAAAGTTTTTTTGCACAGCCAATAGGTGTAAACTGTGTGTGCGCTAATTTAACAAACTGATGTATTTGTGTGTTGTTTATGTCACACTGAATTTTACTTTCATGTAGATTTATCAATGTGCATCATTCATGCTAGTCCCATCAGGCAAATCTCAGTTTAACAGTGTCTGATTTGGAAGCACAGGTCATATAACAACAGCCTCCATTTAAATGCTGGGTCTCATTAACCATTTCTACCCACTCACTGACAGCACACAATGTAGTCAGTTGGTTGTCTTTAACCAAAATTATCTTGTTTGGAAAAATCTATGCAATTTGATAGATTTGTCTGTCAAACTGCAGTCATGTCCACACCTTTTGTTGCTTAAATTGTGCACACAGCTCATCATTACAAACAACAAAGCGTCCATGGGTTTTTAATGTTATCTCTGTTTGAGATAAGTACATAGGACCCTCTGCAGACAGTCACATAGAGACTTAAGTTAGCATGAATGAATCAGTGTCAATACAATACATAAAGACAACTAGCTTTATATGTTGTTTTATTTGTGTTTTCTGTTTTTGTATGTCGTCTCCTCACCCAGCAAGTGACAATTTGGCGCCATCTAACGACCTGACAAAGAGCACTGTTTTATTGACAGCAGGAGGTCTGTATGTAAGCCCCAAAGGTTAACGCTATATTCTCTTGTTGTTAAATCTGAGTCATGGAGAAAAGGAAAATATGTATTACCATAAACTGTGTTTACTTTTTCCAGAAGAATCCATTTTTCTGTTTCGATTGAGCTTCTTGGGCTCCTGCTCTGGATTTACTCGTCAGGTCTGCTACACAGCGGAGGGTCAGTGTGCGGTCCCGGTCCGCCTAGCAGCCGCCGCCGATTCCGCTGTTGTGGCGAGGTTTTTTGTCGCCAAATTACTATCAATTTCTCCTTTTTTGATCACTGCACACCCGCCAACATGGGTAAAAGGGAGGAAGAGGAGGTCATAAGAATCGCGAAGAAAATTGATAAAATGGCGCAGAAGAAAAACGGGGTAAGACGCGTGAAAAGAATCAATGCTTACCTGCCTTTAGCCGATCAGGCTGGAGTCAATGTGTAGCTAAAGATAGGCAGTGCTAGACCTGGATATTGGACTTCCTTAATTCATTTACAATAACACGACAAAATTTAAAAATTATATTCCTAACCACTGCTTGGCTTTTGATTTGTTTAAGAGCTAACATAAGGCAACAGTTAGCTTCTTACTGTTAGCGTCAGTTGTGTTGTTGTTAACAGTGTCTGTAGCTGTTAGGTTAGCCACAAAGCTAACTCTCCTTGCATCGTAACAACAACCTTATCAGTGCTGTCACTATAAACAACACTATACTGTTAGCAACACCTATATACTAAAATATTTTTGTAAAAGTAAGCTTAATAGGTTTGTAGTTTGTAGCACTGTGTGTCTGTCTCTGTAGGTTGTGTTATGAATGTTAGCCCTCTAGCAACGCTTACTATACTCACCTACACTGTCACTGTTTACTTTTATCATAAGAGCAGATAAATAATTGATTCATTTGTCAAACTAACCAATTAAGATATTGGGTTAATTGTCACAAACACGCAACCCCGTTGAAGCTTTACTTTATTCTTAATTTTACTTTCTCTTCTATTCTCTTTCTAGCTTTGTAGCTTCCATGTTTACCGCTCATTTCTAGTGAAGCTTAAGGAGTCCGCGGAGGCTCAGTGTGCTGATACTCTGAGATTGCTGCATATGTCCCAGATGGCTTTTGTACACAAATGTGATGCCCTGCCAAGATAGTAGCCCACAGAGGTGTTTCAGCTATACACCTGCTCTTTAAAACACAGGCATGGTGCCTTTTAAAGACTGCTGCGGGTTCATTTTAATTTTGTTATTGTATTTTTCTGCTGCTCTGGACCTATTTGCTAGATGAGAAATAAAGAATTACAGACACGTTGTTATAAATGACCTTTATGAAGCGTCTTCCTCCTAATGATTCATCTGTCTTCTATGCAGGCTGGTGCCTTGGACCTACTAAAAGAGCTGCGCGCTGTTCCAATGACTTTGGAGCTTCTTCAGGTATTTATTCAGTAGTTTTCCTCATTCTCATTCATTTGCAACACTCACAATACAAGTGATATATATATATATATATATATATATATATATATGTATATGTATATGTGTATGTATGTATATGTGTGAGAAGTACTTATACTATTTCTCTCTACAGTCCACCAGAATTGGGATGTCTGTGAATGCCATCCGAAAGCAGAGCACTGATGATGAGGTGACATCTTTAGCTAAATCTCTGATCAAGTCGTGGAAAAAGCTTTTGGGTAAATATAAATTTTACCGCATGTCTTAAAAAGTCTAATAATATAGTATTTGTTATAGTCGTCTACAAAAATGACCATAGTGTAAATCCTTAGCAGTGCTTTCCAACCCGAGAGGATGTAAGAAGTGATATAAAATGAGTAAAAAAAACAACTAAACAATTAATATATGTATTATTTATGTATATTCTTCAAGTATACCTGCCTAGCTTATAACCACTATTATTTTCAACTGATTAAAACTCAACAATATGGCTTGTTATCAATATCCATCTCTCTCAATTTTGTTAACATTTTTCAGATGAACCTGGAGGTGCAGAAAAAACTTCGGATGAGAAGAGGAAAGAGTCATCTGTGTCCGGCTCTCCATCACAGGGAAGCCCAGAAGCAAAAGAAGAAAGGTTAAACAATAGGAGTTATTAGTGTAGCTCTAGATGGTATTGTCAAAACTAACTTTTTTTAAGGCTGCACAACATCAATAGTGAATTTATTTTTATTGCAATAACAACAGAAGCACAATCCATTATTCTTTGTTTTTCTCAATGTAACATTTTGCTCCTCTCTTTGCTTTTACAGCTGCTCCAGCAGTAACTCGAGCAACAAAAGTGAGCCCACTGAAGTTGCAACAAACACGTTAATCAACACCTTTCCACGTGCCCCCAGCACCTCGGACTCTATACGGCTCAAGTGCAGAGAGATGCTGGCTGCTGCTCTGCAAACCGGAGGTAATCTTAATCCAACAGCAGTTACAGCCATAAGTGATGATTGTCCTGTTGGGTCTTTTGATTTTGACATGGCCCTCTTTCTTTTTGTTAAAGATGATTATATTGCTATTGGTGCCGACTGTGATGAACTTGGAGCACAGATCGAAGAATATATCCTTTACAATGAACTAGTGAAACCAAATGGAACTGTTTAAAAGCCACTGCATTAATACATGACTTTTTGTATTGCGTATTGGCGGCAGTAGTTCAGTGGGTAGAGCGGTCGCCCTTCAACCGGAAGGTAGGCGGTTCGATTCCCGCTCCCCATACTGTCATTGTGTCCTTGGGCAAGACACTTAACCCACCTTGCCTCCAGTGGCTGTAACACTGGTAATTACATTAGAACAATGTAAGTCGCTTTGGATAAAAGCGTCAGCTAAATGAATAAATGTAAATGTAAATGTCTGATGTTGCAGCTAAATGGTAAATGGTGTGCATTTTATAGCATTTATTGTTTACCCTTCTCGGGCACCCAAAGAGCTTTACATGATGCTTCCATTTATCCCATTCATACACATTCACACCTGGGGCAGACAGAGAAGGGGGGCTGCAATACACTCAGCGCTCACAACCCTCTCCAATCACCACCAACTCACCTTTACAATCACACTCACCTCCATATTCATACACTAGCGCTGTGGCTGGAGGCAAGGTGGGTTAAGTGTCTTGCCCAAGGACACAACAACAGTGCCATTGCGCCTCACAACAGCTAACATAAACTGATGTTAATTTCCTTAACCTGCCTTTACGCATCTTCCAAGAGTTTAAGAATACAGACATGAAATACAAGAATCGTGTGCGAAGCCGAATCTCAAATCTGAAAGACGTAAAGAACCCTAATTTAAGGAAGACTGTACTATGTGGAAGTGTAACCCCTGAGCGTATGGCAAAGATGACCGCTGAGGTAAGATGTCAGAAGGGCATTTAGTTTTAAGTAAAATTGTTCCAGAAGAATAAACTTTTTTTTTTTACGATAGGAAATGGCCAGTGATGAACTGAAGGAAATGAGGAAGAATCTTACCAAAGAGGCTGTTAGGGACCACCAGATGGCCACCACAGGAGGCACTCAGACAGATCTTTTTACTTGTGGCAAATGCAAGGGCAAGTGCTGTACTTACACACAGGTAAGTTATTTTAATAACATGTGTTTTTCATAAACTGTTTTAAATATTAGAAACGTTTTTGTCAGATTGTAATAAGGAATACCATTATTACCTCATTTTTGTTTTTGTTTTGTTTTGTGTATTAGTGCAGTTTTACTTCTTTTTTTTTTCTTCTTTCTTTTTTTTCTTCATGATCTCACCATTATAGATTAAGGCTGCACGATATTGGGAAAATATGCGATATGCGATATCGTTGTTGAATATTGCGATAACGATATTTCTTGCGATATCTCATTTCCCTTGAGAAATGCTAGATTTATTAAATATTTTTAAATTTTTAATGTAACGATCATACTAAAATAAACAGGTACTAGATAATCTTCTGATCTAATTAAATGCACTGTGAACAAAGGCTTTTTTTTTCCTTTTTAACTGTCAAGGTGCAAACATTTATAGTTTAAATTAACGCTATGAATGACTGAATATGAATTTCTGGTTTGCTGTTACCTGCCAACATAAACATGCATGCAACGCACAAATGCTTGGCACATTTTTATTAAAAAAATTGTTTATCGCACCTCTACGCGATACAGATATTGCATATACTATTATCGCGATGGCGATATTTTTTCGATATATTGTGCAGCCCTATTATAGATCACTACATGCAATAGTGATCTGATGTTTTTTCTGTAACAAATTAAAATATGAATTCAAAGTATATGCTTTAATGCTAAAATGTTTTCTTTTAGTCAACATTACCGGGGTCTATTATAGATATGATTTGCACCTTGTCTATTCTATTAGTTTCACAATAATTCTGTCAGAAAACATATTACAAAATAAACTTTTAATTGAAATTTAACTACAACTGGGATATTGGACTTGTTTGTATTATAAGCTATATTTGGGATTCTCACTAATGCTGTTTTTTGTTCATAATTTATCTTGATTTTTTGGTTTGGTAATTTTTTATTGTATACAATTTTGTTATAGTAATATAATTTTGCTGCAATGTGCATAGTGGTGCTGTTTTTTTATTTATTTATTGGTATTTAATTACTTAAATCCAACAGGTATCTCTTGTGTGCATAAGTTTAAAAACACAATTTTGTTTTAAATTGCCAGGTTCAAACCCGCAGCGCTGATGAACCTATGACCACGTTTGTTTTCTGCAATGAGTGTGGAAATAGATGGAAGGTATGTAGCTATACTGTAATATGGGATTATATGTTTGAGTGTTCTGATACTTGGCTTGACTTTTTAATCATGATTTGTTTCAGGTGAGGATAGCTGTAATGATAAATGCCTAAATATCTGTCACTAACTTGTTCTTTGTCCTTCTAGTTCTGCTGAAGTGAGCATCACTATGGCACTCCCGACAGTAGCAAAACACCTGGACCAGGTTTTCTCTTCGACTTATCGGATCTTTGTATTCTGTGGTACATGGTACACACACAATGTTTAAAGAGGCCACTCCAGTTATTGCTTGAATTATTTCGCAGCTCCTAGAATAAGACGAGTGTCATTTCTCCCAGCGCCCTCCTGAGATCTTTTACTATTGTTATTAGTTGTTTCTCACTGTCACATATGTGATGTCTCATACTCTTTTATCTGCATTTTTATAAGTAGTTTTTAACACTTTGAAGACGTTGTTTTTCTTTCCCTGCACAACATTACATTTGTTTATTTAATTTCCCAATAAAGTGTAATCCATTTGATTAAACAAAGTGCTCTTCATTTGTTCATGAGGCACCTTTGGTCTGTTCCAGTGCTGTGAATCTTTAGCATTATACTAATGCAATTAAGAATCAGAGAAGGTAAAATGAGTTTGTATGTGAGTGCAGGGGAGTATAGGTGCATTTGCTATTGGAGGAATATTTAACACATCAAAGTGAATGCTGATGTATGCATATTAACCCAGTCCAGAAACACACAATTGTTGCCCCGTTCTCAAGGTTTTATTAATTGCCAGGTGCAGGCACTCTATGTTAATCAGATGTAGGGAGACCTTTTGCTTTTGTGCACAACAAAACTCATCCTATATCTAGAAATTTGAAATATAACACTCAGAAATCTTAAAAAACTACCTATTACAATACATTTGATACATGGCAACTCCAATTTAAAAAAAAATTTACAAAAAGCTTTGTTGTTGCTGCTAACTTGGTCTAATCCCAGCTTTGATTTCAACAAGAATTTTTTTTCTTCTCACCAAATTTATAAAAGCTCACAACTTAATCTAACATTGACAGAGTTAAAACCCTGAAAAAGTGTTGAAACCAATTCTGTTTTTACCAATTTTATTAAACACTCTGTACACAGTCTGTTAAAATTATTGTGCTTTATTTTATCTTACTCAAAATGCCCACAGGTCATTATTTCTTGGAGAGAGCAGAAAAAAAAACTAAAACATACTGTAAACATTCACATTATTTGTTTTTTAAAAATGTATTCTTCAGTAAACTCAGCGCAAAATAACACATTTTCATTTAGTAAACAGAAGAAGAAAACATTTAGAGGCATCACTCCAAACCATTGGCTTAGATTGTTTGAGGTTGATCTGCGCGGCGTATATCCATCAGCTCAAATTGCACATATTCTTTAAAAGTGAACACTAAGACAAGTCGAAGCGCCACCGTGAAGCCCACCGGCTGGCAACAAGTTCAGATCAACGAGCCCTATGCAGTGATCTTTGTTCGCCCTCTGCAAATAAAGACGTGCAGTTCTTTATCCTCCCGTCGCACATTTCGGGGAGCGCGACCCATATCACGACTAAGGATGCGAGACGAAACACATGCAATAATTTGGCCAATGAGAGGGAAAGTTTTCCTTCCAGTAACCACCCTTATGGCAAAAACCCCAAACTGTTGCCCATGAAGAAAGATGTCACAAAATTGAATGTCAAGGCACTTCCCCATGTGAGGATCTTGTCTTTTAGTGACGTGTTTGTGAGGCAACAACAAAAAAATTAACTCAAAACCATCAGAATACATAGAGTTATTGGACACTTGGCAACTCCA
Source organism: Perccottus glenii (assembly GCA_024416835.2). Lineage (NCBI taxonomy): Eukaryota > Metazoa > Chordata > Actinopteri > Gobiiformes > Odontobutidae > Perccottus > Perccottus glenii. Next base: position 21,309,132 of record CM044557.2, read on the forward strand.
ATTTCAGCGAATGGAAACACTCATTGGAAAAATAGAAGACACACAGTTAACATGGTGGCTTTGGTGTTGCTGCTAACCTGGCCTGATCCCAGCTTTAATTTCAACTAGAACATATCTTTTTCTAATTGATTCATGGTTGAAAGGTTTCCTACAGATTCTTTCAAGCTTTCAATACAATTAACTATTAATAGTATTTGACTGATCTTTGAATGATCAGATGGCACACCCATACCTTTCATTTTCCAGTATAAAGTTAACTTGTAAAAAACAATTATTAGCTGTTTGTCTTTGGAAAATGAACCAGGAAACTCACACACCCATTAAACCAAACAGAAACATTTCAGATAGCTTTAGGTAGTACATAAATCTACCTTATTAAACTCTCTATAGAGGCAATAAATATTAATAAATACTTTAAAACGACTTCTGTTTTTTGACTGGTATGATATATCTGTGAGGTGTGCAGTTAGTAACTCATGAATAATGATGATAATGACACAGGGAAGGTCATTGCAGAAATTTTGAATACCCTTCTGTTGTTGATTTGAGTTTCTCAGGGAGGGGGACATTGCACATTGCACATTGTGACAAAAAAAAAAAGAGTCTCCACTTTCTGTTACTTCAGCCTTAAACCACACTTGGAATGGGTTCAGTCACACGTACGGTAATGTATACACGTACTGGAGTTGCCAAGTCACACAGGTCCCAAAGTGTGAGGTCGGAAAACCAAGGTAGAGACGTACAGTACCCCACAAAGCTGCCTGCAAGTAGAGCTAACATGTAGCTTTTGACTTGAGCTTTGATTTTCATACGCAGTAAATAGAACTCAGGCGTTTTTTTCAACATAAAATACCCACATATCCATTTTCACTATTTACAAACTCATAAATATATAGTCTACAGTAGGAATCATTTATCCCTTGACAGTCATACAAAAAAACTGAACAGACCATAAAAAACTCTGAACACAAATAAAATAGATTATTTCTATCAAAGAGAAAGAAAAAACTCAAACATAATGTATTTGTATTCCTTTGGAGTGGTTTGCTATGTTGATCAGTAGCAGTACTTGTGATGTCGAGCCCTCGGGAGATTTTTTTCTTTTTCGAGACCTGAGTGTCTTCAGTCAGGTGCAGATCACAATAGCGCTGAGATCCCTGGGAGGGGCCAGGCTTTAAAGACCTGGGTTCATGTTAAACATACAAATAAAATGTTTTAAAAAAGGAGTGTTTTTTTTTTCTTTTGAAAGGGGGGTAGATATAGAAGAGTTGAAAGATCACAGGTCATCACACCACCCTAAGACTCGGGGCACTGCTCTGACAGAGTGTTGAGCAGGTTTTTGTAGGCTGAGGAGTTCATGTAGCGGGGATACGAGTCTCTTTGCATTAGTGTGTAGATCTGCAGCTGGGCGTCGTCAAATGTGTGCAAGTTGGGCTCCTGCATGTTCCGGTTGATGGCCTCTCGGACTCGGGAGTCTAAACTCACCTGGAGGTCACATAAAGAAAAGAAGAAAAAATATAACACTTTAATTAGTCTGGACAGAAAAATACACTTAAACTAACTGTACCAGATTTATTTTCTTGTACTTGAAAGAAAATGGTTTAAATCCCAAATAGGATATTGTAAAAGCAGTAATTTGTGGGAAAGAAACAGGCTTTATGATGCCATCTACTGTTTATTATAGATGATTTAAATAGATGAGAATTTTCATCACGGGTAGGGGGGTTTTGGCCAATCACAGATCACTTTCGGAAAAGGAGCACTGCCATTTGTCCACATAGCTGTCAATAAAATGTTTGATGAAACAGAAAAGTGAATATTCAGCACTATATACGGCATGTCTTTAAACACAGAGACACTTCACAAAAAAGAAAAACAACAGTTGAAAAGGGATTTAACGTGAAAGAGAGATAAAGATCGGCAATTCAATCATGTAATGTTTAACAAAGCAGAGATCATTTTCTTATTAACCGTAAAGACAGCCCTTAAAGTTTACGTTAAGCTCTAAAGTTCAGGTCGGTGTAATTTATTAGTATTTGGTGGAGGAAAATATGTTTCAGTTTGACTTGCACAGATGTATGTGTTTTCATTTAAAACAACAATTTGTTGCCTTTTAAAACCTAGTCCCAGAAAAGGACTAAAGGAGGCCAAAGCTGCAGCAATGGGACTATTACCTCTCATTAAATATCTAATGTATATGTCATTTTTGTCTGGTCCTTCAAGAGTTACTTAGTAGTATTTATCCCACTAGGTGCTCTTCGTCTTTAAAACAGGGCTCAGATTCTCTATTTAATGTCAAGAAAACAATTGCTTAAGTTTCAGGATCAATGTTTTGAGGTTAAATGTTATATAGTTTTGCTGTAAAACAGTTTTAAAGTAATCTAACTGTCTTTAAAAACAACTGAGACTTGTCCATGGTCCAGTAATATTGAGGATGGACAATAGCTTTACATTTAGTTTTATACAGTATATAAATATATATTTAATGTAGAATAAATATGTTTAGGTTGAACAGCTTGTCATTTGGGGAGCAGGAAATCGTTATTTGTGCAGTATTAATAAGCAAACCAATCAGAAAAGATGCCCAGGAAGAAATGGAAAAACTCTTAAGCCTTAGCCTTTCTATCAAATAAAAACGTATTACAATGGAACTAGTTTAGTAGCTGTTTAGTTTGGAAACTAGAGGACGGGGCTCTCTGATTTGTTCTTTCAGAAAAAACAAAACAATTCAATAACAGTGACAACCATTTATTCCATATAACCTAACAGGAAAAAATTTAAATGTACTGACATAATGTATGAGGAAAGTTAAAGGAGGGGAGTAGTGTTTAAATGCTACCATAAAATTAAACTGCAAAAGTGCAGAATAAATAAAACCATTGAGAGTTGTCTGACCTCTTTAGGGGACAGAATGGAGATATAGTCTTCGTAAATGACCCGAGCCTTCTCTTCTATTGCACTCTTATTGGTCTCTTTGCAGAACTCTTCACATGCTAACCAGAAAAGTATATTCTCTTCACTGAACTCGGTGCGAAGAAACTGACGGAAGGAGTTTCTTCCTGCCGGGCAGCACATCAGCTTGTCGAACGACTGCCCCCACGAATGCGCCTCCTCCAACGTGGGCTTAGGACTGCCAAAGATAGGAGGACAACGTGTAGGTGAGAGATTTTAATAAATGGGACAAAGTGCCTGCACAGATGATGCACATGTGTTTTCTACTGACCACTCTTCACAGTCTGCAGTCCCTTCTTTGACGTCATAGGATACTTTTCGATTCCTATCATCCCGGTCTTCGTTCCTAATGGAAAGACACACATTTTTATGATATTTAAGAAACACAATAACATAACACTGGCTTAGGTTTGTAATGTCAAAAAGCTCCATGTGTGCTCAGCAATGAATACATTCAGAACTGGCATAGTCCATTTAAAATTTCTAATCTATACTCAATAAAAATTATTGTGTTTTTCTCCCTATAAAAGCGAGATTACAGCATATTTTTTGAAGATTCTTTCATATGGTTTACTTAAATACACAATGATTATTCAATGATTTCTTTATTAAAACCCAATGTACTAACCCATTCAAAGCATTTCAAACATTCATTGGCAGAGTCAAGCAAGCTGAGGCCTGCTGTTGAGGAACAGTGGCTCAGGCTGTGCTGTCCTCTGCGCATTAATGTCCATGTTCAGCACAATGGCACAAGGAGAGACTTACCAGGAACAGCTACAGCAGCAGCACCAGCAGAAGCAACATGCATTGGAGCCCCGTGGGTTGTCCTGGCCCGGCTGGCCCTGCTGCGCCGGTGCAGTTCCCCCCGCTGCCGACTCCTGCTGCACCGACATCTGCCGCTTTCGCATCTCCATCCGCTCTGATCCCATGGGCTGTGGGCAAAAAAGAGCACGGAGGACGCACTGAGTTTCAGGACTGGTGTTTAACAGAGAGCATCTGGTTCCAACACGAGGCCAGTGCAATAAAAAAAGAATAGCAAAGGGTGTACCGTCGAGGCTGCGGAAAGACGAGCAGAGCTGATTCCTTTTATACATTTTACCAACCCATGTTTTACTATGACAAAATGCTCTGTTATTGACCTCTCCGGAGACTGACACCAGTTTGTATGTTCAGAAAGTAAAGTGCATCTGATGCTCATGGGTCACTCTGTAATACAGTTTTTAATTTTTTTATGGGACTAAAATTTCAAAAGAACAAAAGAATTTTAACCAAGTTTTAGAAATCTGGTTTACCACCATTTGGTCCTTTGCTTATAAATTTAGTCCTTTATTTTCCTTACCTAATTTGGTCATGTATTAAATTGTCTTGTTTTCTTTAAGGGTCCTTTTGACAATTCTGAACATAGTCTTCCTGCTTTTTACTATCACTTTTTGCACCTAACCTTTCTAAAATCCATTAATTGTCTTTTCTTAATTTTTAAACTGGTAGAATTTTGTTTTTGGGTCTTCACACTTTTGGGTCGTCCTGACCTTAGTGTTTGAGAACCACTGCTGTAAAGGAATGCTTTGAATTTAAAGGAGGCTATAAAGCAATGCATTTTACAATTGTTTTTAGTTTGAAAAAGCAGCCGGGACAAAACAGATTTCAAAATAAACAGGCACTCCAACTTAACTGCTTAATAATACACACAACGTTTCAACCAACTCACTGAGCTCATTGAGACTTGATCAAAATAAAAATGTTGACTTTATGAATATTATTTAGCCATAATTCTACAACAAGTATTTTTTCCCTGATTTTCAAGAGCCGTCACAGTAGGCTTTATCTTTCCAACATTTAGACCAACCAGTAAGCTTTGTTTAACAGATTAAAGACCAATATTGTGGTGTTTTCATTTTTACTACAGTGTGATATGTTATGAGATTGGATTGTACAGTAACCTTGTGTAATCCAAATTTTGAATTATCCTATGTAATTATCCTGGTGTTCACACACAGAGGACCACTGTTGAAACACTAGACCATAACTGGAAATAATGCATGTGTAGGATACGTCAGATGTCACTCACCTAAGGCTGCAGAGCATAGGCTATAGCATGTTGAGTTTTAACTGTGGTTCAGGGCAAAGGGGCTCAGGCCTTTTGTAAAAGTACAAACTGCTTGAGCACACAGAATGATTTCAACAAATATGTCCTCAGCGGGTCACCAGCTGCCAAATCCTGTCAGATCATTCACGTTGTTAAAGCTGTCTCTGAACGCATCATCGGGCTACTACCTGACAAGAAACGAGGCTTGAAAAATGTCAGAAGATTTGGTCCATGGGAGGGGGGCCCGGAGGCGCAGCTTGCAAATCTATAACCGCAGCATCGCTCTATCACAGCTTTCAGTGAATACAATACCATTTGGTCATTTCTAAAATGGATCCGTGCGAGGGCTGCAGATTTGGTGCGTCTTGCCAAATGGCATTTTTTACGCGTTATGGTGTAGGGTATTACAACGCTATGGTTAGACTCAACAGATATACAAGGATGATGAAATGAGGGGGAGGGTGGGGGGTCGTATCCATTCAGAAGGAGAAATTATGCTAACACCAAATTCAACATGGTTATTCATAAATCTCGCAGCAGAACAAACGGGAAAGGACGCTGTCACTTCGCGGTTTTCTCCTGACATTAAAAGCGGAAACCTTTTGCATTAGCAACTTGCACATCACATCACTGAGAAAGTGCCACCATCAACCACCGTGGACCTTCATCTACCCTGGATAACCACTGAAAAAGACACTGCCTAGATCTGTTAAAAGCCCGCCGAACACAGCGACACAGTGACATATCATTTAAAAAAACGCCAAGAAACGGCTTCAAAACCCCCGCGCACATGAAATGTCCGTGCAACCAGACATTCCTTTTGCTTCAAGTACTTACAATTTCACCATGTATGCACAGCGAGAAGAGGTAATTCTTTGCCTTGATTACATCCGATGGCACATAGGTTTTTTTTTTCTCCCCCGACCGGCTGCTTCAATTCAGTACGCATGCGTCTCCCGTCCGACTCGTAGTAGCCCAGTGAGGAGCGTAAAAGCCCCACAGTAAAAGCACAGGTTAACAGTGGACGTCCTCTACACTGACCACCCTGTTTGGATTATAGTGGACTTTACTTTTGCGCTCCAAATATATTTTACGTTTAATACAGTTTATACTGCAATGAACTATACATCTATTAACAAATGGCCAACTAAAAAACTCAGTTAGGATTGTGTAACAGGGAGTTGGCTTTGGTCGCTGTCTGTGGTCCTGAAACTCAACTTACTTATTTCCATATTACTGTGCTGACAGAATTAATGGGGCCCTGAACAAACCCTATGGCCATGTCCCCTGTATATTTTTTTCCATATTATTAAAGCATAGGAAGGCTTAGTTTTGGGCCCCCCAGACCCTGAGACCCGGGACAACTGTACCCTACCTGTCAGCTGCCCTGTTACTGTGTATTCATTAAAAGGCACAGTGATCATTTTATGCAGTTTCTCTAACTATATTTATCTCAGCCCCCTCAGTCTCCTTCTCAGTCCTTCACAGATGACTGGCGTGTGCTTTGAAATGCACAGTTACGGGCCTGCACATTGATGTGGAGTACAACACTGCCATCTGAAGGTAGCAGGGACAACAACAGCTCTTCCTCCTTTCATGACACAAACTAAATCCAACGACTGTAAAGTAAAAAGTACTGTAACTTAATCTTAACACAATTAAAATGTTAGTTATGTAAAAGTGATTGTATCTCTAAATCAGCTACTTCACTACTTCACTCCTTTGTAAGAGGGACTTAAGTGTGGTGTACAGTGTTTCTCAACCAATCACAACTCAGAGAAGAGGAAATACAGCAAAACTATATGATTTGACATTTATTCAAAAGCTATAAATATTGTATTTACTTGGGTATCAAGGACTTTCCAGGAAAACGAGATGATTCATCTTATGGGGCTTATCCCCTTAATAAAAAGTATATAATAAGTCATAGACCCATTAGCATTTTATTGTCTCAAATGTTGATGTTGTTTCATAAAGACAAATTTGTTTGTAAAATTCAACTTTTGCTGGTGTTGCAGCATTATTTTTTGTATTATACTAGCACCAGATGGCACTGTGCACTACTGTGGTAAAGTGTACTTCAGCATCATTTATGAGTCATTCATTCATCTATTCTTTTATTTTCCACCACTTTTCCTTTACTGGTGAAAGAGTGTGAGGCAATGGACAATCACCAGATTATTTTGTCACCAGTCTTGGATGGAATTTTGAAATAGCCAAAACAGTTGTGAAGAAACAGTTGATTTTGATTTACACAATGACACTCCGAGCTGTCAAAGCAGTGGACTACTTCTTCTGTATTGTATTTAGATCTACAGAGTAAAAGCAGTAGGTCAGTGTTGTTACATTTTACAAGTAGCTTTAGAGTGCAGAGTTCTAAATACATTAAATTCAAGTAAATGTATGTCAAGATATCTTAGTCTCCACTTTATGAATGTGGACACTGTTTTGACTGTTTTAGGAAATAAAACAGGCAAACTCTAATTACCTGAAAAAAAACAAGAGCAGGCGTATATCATGTGAATACAGTTTTATTTAGTAGATAATCATATAAATGTTCTTTTATTTGTATTGAGCTAAAGAAGAATCCTGCAGTGATAGAGGACTCCATCTGCTGGTAGTGGTGTAACAGTGTAATAACAGATTTCTTTGCTCTACAATAGAAGAACTGTGCACTGGTATTTGACACTGCCAACTGATCTACTTCACGCAATAAAAGCCCCTTTATCTGGTCCATCAAAGGCTGCTTTAGATGTCGTGCTGGGACATGAAATATCCTGACCACATATACCATACATATTTATTCCCTCGAAGATGTGAACATGTGACTTGATTCACAACACTTCATTTAACACCTTCCGCTGTGTTCTGGTTATGCAACACTAACCCATAAAAATAGCCTTAAGGGTGCGATTGATACACACACACACACACACACACACACACACACACACACACAAACAGGGAAAGAAATTATACTTTGGGCTGTTGATGCAGAATTACTTTCCTCGTGCCAAAGAAGGTGGGGCAATACTTTACATCTGGACTGAAGGTCATGTGCAAGTCTTTTTTTCCAATATGTGATTAAGAGAATTGAAAACCCTGTGTGGCTTTACAGTAAACATGGTGGAATTACTGTTGCATATACAGTATGTCCCTGCCATGCAGAGACTGAAGAGGACAGGTGGTTTACAATACCTCAACAGATCACACTTGAAGGTGAAGATGATGAATTACAAAAGCGTAATCCATCATAACAGTGTTTCCTATAACCTTTAAACATTGACATTACCATATTCAATATTTATATTTAGCTGGGTTTGTTTGAGATGAACTTAAAAGCAATAGTGTTTATCATGCATTGGGCCATAATTGTATATGTTTATTTTCTTACCCATTAAGTTTACATCAAATGTGAATGTGTGAGATAGTTGTTCACAAAAAATGTGGGCGAATGAGGAGGCAATACCATAATCCTTATTTAAAAAAAAAATTATAAGCATAAGCTGGTTTTGGTGATAAATAATAAGAGACATACTGCCCCCTGCCTGCATCTCACTGGTTTCTCTTTGTTTATTGGAAATGTTGGACAGGATAGAAATGCAGGTATGTATCTGGTCTATGTGTTTCTGTGGGTTGGACATAAACACAAATTATTTTGTGCTAAGCATGACTATCACTGACACTAAACTGCATTCAAATAAATAGTGATAAGTTCAGTGCTACTGTTTTGTTTAATACAGCCAGAGTGGGAAAGCATTATTTCCTACAAAGTCTAGCCACAGCAGAAGCCATTGGGGCATTTGTAATGTAGCTCTTCATAATGACTTGTAACTAGATATGAATTTGTGTAGTGCATGCTGCAGTGTTCAACAGTAAACACTGGAGGGAAATCAACATTTGCTTGCCACAATCCATTACAGATAAAAGCTTGTGGTGCTTGTATTCCAACACATGATTTTGTCAGTAGCCTACCAAATTATAAACCCGTTATTAAATTATGACAAAATATATTAAAACCTTTGTTATATTGCATAATGTTACTAACTCACATATTAATTCTTAGATTATATCTTCTTTTTATTAAAGCAGACAGATCACAGACAGGCTCACTATTTGGCAAGCAGGCGTTATATTATAGGGCAATATTGGGAACAAGCAACATGTCTTCTGTTGGGGGGGGGGGGGGGGGGGGGGCAGTCTCAGAAAGAGAGATTGTAGGTGACGTGAAAAACTAATAGAGAAAGCTGGTTCAACTATAAGTATTAGTTTAGAGTCTCTGGTTGAGCTAGTGGAGCAACAGACACACAACAGGACGGATGCTGTACTGAACAACATGGACCACCCCCTGTATTTGACAGGACACCACAATAACTTATTTGAGTTATTTTATATTTTGAATTCGATATGGTAAACAATGCTGTAACAACATGACCTGCATTATTTGAATACGTCCTGTTTGACCTGGTAAAAGTTCAACTAAATTATGTGATATAGAAAATGACAAGGCTCTGGTCAAAACTAAATCAAGTCTATACCGGGACTTGAACTTTTATTTGGTTGTTCCACAGTTTAATTTAAAGCGCTACTGAACATTTATTTTGAAAGGCAAAGAGTAAATGTTTGACACATGAAAGAACATAATATTATTGCAATGAGAGCAGTTTCTTAAAATATGTGTTTGCTGCAATGTCTTTAATGTAATGTGGTGTTGAATCTTAATGCTATGTTAAGGTTATCTCTTTAACAAATAACAGAAAGTACACTTACTACAGTTATTCATTTTGGTACAACTAAGCCTTACTTTTTAAATTGTATGCAGTCGGAGTATAAATGACTGTCTTCATTCTCCTGTCCTTCAAAAGAGTTTAGAAAGTCCTCTAGTGCCTCAGGCCTCTCTGACAGTGCTCTGACCTCTGGGAATAGTAACAGCCTTTTCTACAGAACGCCATCGGAAATCTTTATTTACCCTTTTCCTAGAAGGAACAGAGCAAAAATTATATCCTTCTATTTTCTGAAATCCATTAGCTATTCATAAACTGTGGCTTATAATATTACGTTAAACAAGGCTTTTGTTTTTTTTAATGACTTGTATCAGACTATTTTAACACACAACATCTTCTTTAATCTGCTTAAGCCTCATTCAGACAGGAAGTACTTCCCGAAATAGAGATTTGGCAAGACTCAAAACATCCCATTGGTGCTCAGCCAAGTGCAACAACAAACGAAAAGATCGTTATTAAATCACCATTATATATTGAATTAATGGCTTGTCATTTAGAAAGATTACAAAATACACATTTTAAAGGAGGCTTGGGCTGTTTATCTGATTAATACAGTAAAGTTATAGACTGACATTGCTGTAATAAGGAAAAGGCCTAAAGTAATGTATAATTTGTATTATAACAACAATGTCTGTTTGTATGTGTCCATACCTCAAGGCACACAATTTCCTGTTCCTCTCGATCCGGATCATTGTAGTTGACTGTGTATCCCACACCATGCCGGCAGGCCCGGGCAAGTCCCCGCATCCGCTGCCACATCAGGTTCTTTGTGCGGCGGATCCAGCGCAGAGTAAACGTGGGCCTGATTTCCCACTGCCTCCCGACTCTAAAACATGGCATGCTCCAAACATGAAGCCACACACGCCACGTGAGGCACACCAGTAAATCTGTGGAAGATCATAAGAAATCCACGCTCCTTGGTTCTTCTTTTTCTTCTTTCCAGCCTCTTTTCTGAAGCATATTGTAACAAGGAGCAGGAAAAAAAGAATAAATGACCCTTACGAAGTGTTTTTACAACGTATAAGGGCAGAAGGGGATTAGGACAATGTTCCCACTCGATGCAATCCTGATTCCTCTGTGCTTTACTGCGTCGCACCAGCTTAGGCCAGATTAAGCACTAGGTCTTAGTGTCAGTGTGAGAAATAGGGAGACGAAGACAAGCGACAGAAGTGGATTCATTTGTGATCGTACGCGTTATTTGATGAGTTTCTGACATCATTGCTCTCATGGAGTGGAATATATTTGATTAAATAGGCTTAACCTGAAAAACATATCTGCAACATACAACACCACAAACAAATAAGAAGATTTTTTTTGTTTGGTTGTTCTCATTATGAGCTATAAAGACACTTTATAAAAACAAGACAAGACATTTATTGCAGGTCCAATATAAATACAGACTTGGCTCAAAGAACTTTACAGACTGTACATGACAATAATTGCAATGGCGTGCAATGATGCAGACAGGAGAGGTTATAAAATGATGACATATTTTATTAAAATTATGAACTGGATCCTTAGGATTCAACCTTGCTCTTCCTTTATTATCAACATGTTGCAATTTTCTCTCTCAAGGCGGGGAGATACGATTATAAATGGAAGCCATCATATTCACAGAAAATCCTTGGCTGAATATGAATTTTAAAGTTTTATTAAAATGTTCTTTAAAGGAAAAGGATGATGCATTCACATGTAACTTTTTTATATTAAATATTTTATTACCATTGTGTACCATGTTGAAAGTGCAGTAGTCTATGGACAAGCCCCAAGTCTTAGACTGTACCAGACAACATCCCCTGTCCTTAGACCCTCCATCAGGGTGAGGAAAAACTCAAAAACCCAGCTGTAAAAAGAGAAACCTCAGGGAGAACCACAGAAGGAGGGATCCACTCCCAGGACGGACAGGCCGTGCATTAGATGTGTCCAGGACAGTCATTGGCAAATAGATATAGTATAAATACAGTCCATAATAATATCAGCAGGAACAGTGTGAACTGTGACGTCTAACAGCGGGCTGGACATCTGCAACAGGATCCACTCCCCCAGACGAGAGTGGGACAACATGTGAACAGCAATAAACTAAGCAGAAATGTAAACTATACTGCCTTAGACTGAGCCTGAAGATAGAAGCTCAGTGTGTCATACTTTTCCCAGCATCTAGGCCTAAAGCAATTTAGCTCAACTATGTGTCAAAAATTAAAGTCTTACACACTCCTTTAGCATCTAATGAGCACAACCCCTCTTTCTTTTTAAAGAAGATGCATAAATCTGGGTCTGGTATAACTTCTTCAGCAGTAACAACTACAGGGTGTGTCAGTATAAAATGGGCAAAGGCAAATTATTGTCCGAGAATTGGACATTGGAGAAATGAGTAAAAACACTCAGCACTCATCACTAGAACACACAGTATGAGTACAGTGCATTGCCCTCTGTTGTTTCCTATTTGTTGAACTTTGTTGCTGACAGGTTAGAAAGCAACAGATGTTGAGAAACAACAGTGTACTTATTATGCTTTAAGTTATAAATCAACTTTCTTATGCAAATTTTGTCTTGCTTCTCTCTATCTTGTTCACATTTGTTAACATCTGTATTGATGAGCACATCACCATTGGTAGGAAATAGGTATATATATAAACTAATTAATATATATATATATATATATATATATATATATATATATATAAATAAATTAATTAATATATTTAAATAAACAAATTAATATATATATATATAAACTAATTAATTTAAGGGTGTGATGTTAGTACTATGTGCCTTAGTCTGGCCACTTTCAAAAAGATTTAAGTCTGACACTGAACTAGAGTCCCACATTGTGCAACTTGTTCAGGTTATTAATAAATCATTGATTAATCAATAACCTGACCATTCTCTAAAACAGATGCTCTGTGTGACAGTAGGTCAGTGCCTAACAAAGGTCTCTTTGTGTGGTCAGTCCAAGAAACACATGCGATAATCACTTCTTTGACAATTTTCAAAGGTGCAGAGCTCACTAACATGGATTTTAAACTAAAATGTAAACGTGATTTGAGAAAAACATTACAAATAAAAATGCTTATAAAATAAATAACACTATGTCTTATTTAGCTTTAAATAAGACATAGTGTAGTAAAAAAAAAAAATAGGTACCAAATCTAGAGCAAACACTTACATTCCTCAGTATTAGTCTGAGGAACAGCAACATCCACAGCAAAACACAGCTGTGAATCTTTTTCTGACCCATCTGAGCACCCGTCTGAACCTGCCTGCCCTTTTCTTCTTTGGGTAAGTTACCAACTGCATCTCCTGAGCATCAATATTACTGCAACACTCAGGTTCAGTCAAAACCACAAGCTCCTCTTCTTGACCACCAGGACATGAGTCAGGGTCCTGAGTAAGCTTTACAAATTCAACATCACTACAACCAGGGTCATCAATAGGAACACCACTGGTACTAGAACCAGAACACTCTGGCTCAGGCAAAGCCTCAGCCTCAAAGGTCTCAGAATGAGCCGGTGTCCCAGCTGAATTAGAAACAGAGTTATCGACTTGGCCAGAGAACTGACAACTACTGTCTTCAACAAATAAAATATTCGATTCATCTGAGAGGTGGTGGCTATCGGCCGTTACCTCACCTGTCTCCTCATCTATATTATTTTGCCGATGAGAATCAGAGGAAGCTTTGTCACAACTATGTCTTAAAGACTCAGGCGCTAAAACATAGTCTGCTTCAATGCTGTAAGACCTCATCTCATGGTCTAACGACTGAGGCGCTAAAACAAACTCTAGTTCACTGATGTTGGAACTGCCCTGAGTCTCACGTGAAACAGTATGAACCTGGAATAAGTACTGATTACTACAACCAGGTCCATCATAAGAAACTCCATCTACCGCTTGTGTAGTTTTAAGAGCTACACTATCATTGACCTGAATTGGTATAGTCAGTGGACTACCAGCAATGTGCGGGATAGAGGTGCTGTCTGGAATACTACTTCCCGTTTGGTCCCTCTCAACTTCTGAGTTTGTGTCTTCTTTACTGGGGTTTGAAACACTCCTCATGAGGTATATACCTTCCTTTGTGTAATCTAACATGTGTTTCATTGTTAGAAAGTTATGTTCAAGTGCATCACTTGAAGATATTCTGCTTCTATGGTCCAGACACAGTAACTGTTTTAAGAGGCTCAGAAATTCTTTTCTGTCCACCAGTTCTATATCAGAGTTGATCGGGTGGTGATTTAAGATCAGATCATCCAGATCTTTGGCATTCTTAAAGTGGAATTGTTTCCTATTTTTCAAAGCAGTGGATGTCATTGTCATCAATCTCCACTGAGGATTTCTACTTGATGTCTTGCAGAAAAATCTTTTACTAAACAGTCCATTGTTGATTAAGTCATCTTCTGGCTGACCCAAAAGATGTATAATTGATTCTAAACTATCATATTCTGTGGCACCAGCAAAAAGTTTTGAACCTAAGTATAGAAAGGCCAGGCAGCACCCCAAACCCCACACATCAATAGCTTTAGTTAATTCAAGGCCCAAAATGACCTCGGGAGCGGCATATCCCAGGGCCTGGCATTCCATACCGAGTTCAAATTCACTGTCCCTAAGTGCTAAACCAAAGTCAATCATCTTTATTCTGAGTGGACTCTTGGTTTTGTCCACAAGCATAATATTGTCTGGTTTTATGTCTGTGTGAACCATTCCAGTGCTGTGTAGTGCCTGCACAGCTACAAGCATCTGAAAGGCCAACGGACGTATGTCATTCAGGGACAATGGCTGCCAGTTTCTCTGCTTAACAAACTCATGAAGGCTGCAGTCCAACAACTCCAGTGCAATACAAGAGAAAGTGTCAAATTTAAAATAATCAACAAAGTTGACAAAAACGTTCTGGTTTAGATCCAGTTCTCTTAATGCCAGTAGCACCTCGACCTCCCTCTCTGTTTCTGTGTTATTACAACTTTCACTCATTTTAACAGCCACCACCTCTGACGTGTCAGTGTTTAGGCATTTAAATACTTCGCCAAACACTCCCTTGTCCAAAATGTTCAAAACCTTATAAGGTGTGGAAGGCAGAATGTAATTGCTTTTGACTTCCACTATTGACATTGAGCTTGATGTGCAGGCAGACATTTTGACTTACTTAAATAACAACTTGAATTAAACAGACAATTGTTTCCTTGTCTGTAATGGTTATTTGCCTGTGTCAAAAGTTTAAAACAATTTGAATGCAAATACAACCTACCTTGATTTACTTTGTAGCGTCAATAACAGACCACGAGTCAACCCCAACTGTGTGGCCGAAAACTTTAAAATGAACCTAATTACCACCAGCACTTATACCAACCAGATTTCTCTATGCTGCTATGACATCACATGGTGTACTTTGGTCACAGAATCAAAGTGATGACATCACTCACTTGTCGCCATGGTAACAGTAATTATTCATTTTTTTAAATTCAAAACTGTATTTCTCACTGAAGGACAATTCTAGACAATGTCCTCTGCTGGTTGTGTACAATGTGGACTCATAATATGAGTATAAATAGAATTATATTACAATAAACCTGGAATCAATAAATGAGCTGAAAAAAGTGAATGACCCTTCAGGTACATTTTATCTAGATAGTCCAATATCACAACATCTGCCTCAAAGTAGCCTGGCAAGTCTTCCTAACTATTGTATACAATAGAAACTGAAATAGTATGTTAGTCTGTAAGTTTGATTTTTAGGGGAGCAGTGAGCAAACACAGATTAAATTACCTCAGAATGCACATACAACTGAACAGTACAGAGCACAGAACAGTTCATTTCTTAGTCCATCTGATATAGAGATCAATAAAAATGACATTAAGTCCATTGAATATTAACAGGAGGCAAACAGCTCCATCTCACTCCCACTGAGTGAAGAGCTGGGTTCAGGGTTCATTGGTCAAAAGGGGTCAATCGGGTTGGGCCAGGAGCACAAGCTAAGATCAGTCACTACTGGGAGGAATAACTGCGGGCCTGGAAATCTACCCCAGAGGGAGAGGGTGAGAAGGACAATATGTAAAAAACAGTGAACTAGGTAATTAACAGCTAAACTGCTGAGGGATACGTGCTGTTGACTTATTCAAGTAGTATATCCCAATATTACAACAATAGACACTTCAATGAGACACTCCAACGACACTTCAGATCTAATAGAGCTACTACAGAAGACAGTCCATTGTCCAAAGTTAATTGGAGATTATTGATAAATGTGACTAATGTTGTTTCTGTGCCATGATGAAGTTAAAACCTGAACTGAAAACCTTCAAATAAGTAATTTATCTGCAGGTGGCCATTCTAGAATATTACTGTACTTGTTTATTTTAGCAGCCACCTTCTCTGATGTTTCAGTGCATTTGACTTTTGCGCATAATGTCCAACACTTTGTATGTAGCACAGCAGAATATAATTGGTTTTGACTTTCACAGATAAAGAAATTACCTTATCTTATTTTCAGTGCTAATTTGAACTGAACAGATGTTTCTTTCCTTGTCTGTAATAATCTGCATTTGTAAAAAATGTGAAACAATTCTTGAATTTGAATTCAGATAACCTACCTTGACTTATCTTGTACTGTCAAACTCAGAATATACATGTATCAGACAGATGGTAAGGATTTCTGTTCTTGCTTGCAATTAAACTATAACAAAGAGTCAGAACACCCAGGATCACCTCATGGGGCACAATATCCCAGAGATTTAAGGTCCATGACTGCTTTGACACCTGAAGAATATGAATAATGTGATTGAACTGGAGCCATGCAATAACTGATCTAAACATTAAAATCACTATTTCTGTTAATAAGATGATGCTTGATTAAAAAAATAAAATAACTGCGCTTATTCAGTAAATAGTACAGTTTCCTTTTAATCTGTCCACAAAGACACTGCTGCCATGTTAAGAGTGTGCAATAATTAAGAGCAGATGCAGATTTTTCTTCAGCTTTGCATTTAAACAAACCTGTGCAGATTCATTGCATTATGTGCAGTGCTACTTTGTCATTGTAATGCAGGTGTGGGTTCAGAACATAGATTGTTCAGAAGCAGCAGATATTTACTGTACAGCATATTGATTAATGGGTTAAAACCCTATAACTGGTTATGTTCTTAATGACAATTAATTGATTATTGATTAATCATTTTTACCCTGGCATGCAGAGCAATCTTTTTTTCTTTTTATAATATTCAACAATTAAATTTAATAATGCCACAAGGATCTTAAACTTTCTATCTGTATTATCCTTGTTGCTGATTATATTAACAGTGCTGGGTTTCTTATAATTTAATAGTAAATAATTAAAACATGGCCACCTCTCACTCCATGGTTTAAACAAAATCTACAGTACAAAATGTCAGTATGCAGATCAACAGACCATTTTGTACAAGACTGTATCAAAGTTAACAAAAGCTATTATATGTTGTGTTATAAGGCGGTATTTATTTGAATTATTAAGAATTATTATTTATAACAGTTTGTACATGTAACATGAATGTACATGTCCCAGCAGCTTTACTGTCTGCGCCAAAATCATGACAGGAACTGTTCCTGCGAAGCATGTGACTGTCACATGACTCTAACCAGTCAGCTGTTCCACTGAAGAGAAGCAAAGCAAGTGATTTATTTTACTACGTTATTTAGTTTACATACGCTATTAATAGCGTATTAAACACTCGTTTTTTGTTGAGTTCTATAATGTAAGGGCATTTACATATTTTTCCATGTCGTTATTTGTGGCAATTGTAAGACGGTAAAACGTTTAGGAGCTAGCTATAGAATAGCAATGGGTCGGGTTAGCATCTAAGCTAGATTGTTTATTTTGGTGCTTAGGTTGCGGTTCTCCATTTATTCGCTTGTTATTAATTTATTTTGATGCATGCTGGTGCTCCGGTTATATCTTGTTTGCATTTGGTCAAAGATTAAATACAGCACAGGGTTAACCTTCAATTTTTAATCTGGTATGTCGTGACATTATGCTAACAGCTGTTAGCACATCCTGGCACTAACGGTGTCACTATTGGTTCTAAATGTGTTGGCGTTAATTTTCATTTTTGTTTGTTACATGATCATTTTGGTGATACAAATTGTTTATTATACACATTTACGGTAAATGATTATACACGTTGATAGCTTAATCACTTGTACTAATGTAATGGCAGCGGTAGTGTTTTGGGAAATGTTTGTATTGCGTCACCTAAACATTTTCTTGTATCTTTGCAGTAGGCGTTGGATACCTGTTGTGATATATACATTAAGTTTTAAAAAATGGATATCCGCGGGGCTGTAGATGCTGCAGTTCCCACCAACATTATTGCTGCAAAGGCAGCAGAGGTTCGGGCCAACCTGGTGAACTGGCAGTCCTACCTGCAGTAAGTCCAACATACACAAACTGTGGATTTGTAATGTAATCTTACAATGTTGTTATACAATTTATATTGGTTTGCACACACAACACCTTTTTAGAGTAGGTCTACATATTAAGTTCAGTGTGAATCAGAGTCTTGAGTGTGACTTCCTCTTTGATTCTGATTACTCAAGATCCCTAAATGTTTATTCCAATGCAAGAAATTCCTTACACACAATCATATCTGTGTTTCCACCACTGCAAAGTAACTTAATGAGGCTTAAATGTGTGAACTGCTATTAGTATATTGGTGTGAATATCAGTGTGAATGCTATCTATGTTGTATGCTCTAATTTGGAGTGGAAAACACCTGAAAACGTCATATTGTTCTTTATTTGGCTTAGAGTTTATTTGAATTTAACTAAAAGTTTTTAGTTTTATAAATCTGAGCCAGATGTTTAAGAATTGTATTTAAAAGCTTTTTTTAATGTAATTTTTTTAGGAGTCAGATGATTTCTGCTGAAGACTGCGAGTTTATCAAGAAATTCGAGGTGGCCAGCTCTGACGAGAAACAGGTCATTTTGACCAAAGAAGGCCATCAGGTATAAAATTCCTTCCGAGTGTGTTAACAGTAATTGTCCAGATCTTCAAGCCTTCTTTACTGCTCTCACACACATACACGACTTAAATTAGTATTAAAACTATGTATAATGAATGATGACAGTTTCTAACATGGTATATCTGACTTGTTTCTGCCCAGTGCGCAAAAACCTTCTTGAATCTTATGGCTCATATCTCCAAGGAGCAGACAGTCCAGTACATCCTGACTCTGATCGATGACACTTTGCAGGTACACCTCTGCTGAAATGAAACACACCCAGCTACTGTGAAAAGACAGTAGAACTAGAAAACTAGGATGCTTATAAAGTTACAAATGTTCTTTTAAATTTAAGCATAATTTTGATGTAAACTTTTTATGCCTATTTGAATGGGCAAATTTGTAATCCTTTTGAGTTTGTTAATGCATAAAATGTTGCATTAGAAAAAGTATTTTGAGTGTTATGCAACATTAACATGTAATGTTACTATTTATATAAAGTCATATATTATTTTTCTATATGACCACTAGGAGCACCATCAAAGGGTGAACATTTTCTTTGATTATGCCAAAAAGACAAAGAATACTGCCTGGTCATATTTTCTTCCTATGCTGAATCGCCAGGACCTTTTTACTGTCCACATGGTGAGTAGAACAGAAGCAGCCAGCAACATTAAGTATATGTATGTTTATTAAGTTCTGGAGTATTTATTAAAGCACATTAATGAAAATCTACAATAAAGTGTCGCAGTGATGAGTGGCACATTTAATGTTTCATAATCTCTCCAAATGTGAATCTTCTTGTAATCACAGCAAGATATCAATAATTCCTCACAAAGCAACCTTCTTCTTTTTTTGAGAAAATGAGCAATTACTGTAATGATTTCCCCCCTTATGAACCTTTTCAAATGAAAGGATGACCACCCAATGACAAACAAGCACTGCAATAGGGCAACCGCATCTTAATTAAGAATACTAACCAGATGGCATCTAGCAGGAGGGCATTAGGTGACCCTATGTCTTTGATGCTGCTCTTTTACTCACTGCAGCTATCTTACTTGTGTTTTTAAATTTAGTTTTATCTTGTTTTAAAGGGGTTAACAAATCCAATTTATTCTAATTGATTAAACAAAACAATGAAATTACTTTTTATGCTGTTTAAGCAGTGATTTTTGTTCATTGTCCTTATAAATAAAAATAGTTTTTCGTGTATTAGGCTGCAAGGATAATTGCAAAGCTGGCTGCCTGGGGCCGAGAGCTGATGGAGGGAAGTGATCTTAACTACTACTTTAATTGGATAAAAAGTCAACTCAGCTCTCAGGTATGTCATTCGAATTTGTCAATAACATGAATTCAGTACACAGAAATAACATCACTAGTTTTTAATGTTTGTAATCTATATTTTTGTACACTGGCAATAAGAATATGTTTCTTACCCTTTTGCTACATAAAGCTCTCAGTCATTTAGCAACAGTAGTACAGAAATGCTTGTCCTAGGTTCAAGTGAGCAGCTTAAAGTGTCTGTAGTGACTCTGCAGATGCTCGAGATGATTAATAATCCCCAGAGGAACATAGTTATTACCTCCATAAATTGGTTTCACAAAGTGGCATGAACACATACACTTTTATAAAGGTGCTTAAATATGCATATTGGGCATGTGCTTCTATTTAATCAACTTTTTTGTAAATCTTATGTGGAGATACAATAGGCTAAAATGTAAACTGTTTTATTTTCACCATGAAATCAGCGCTGGCAGCAGAAAGGAAATATTTTTGTTAAAATTACTATATAACAATGGCCTTTTTAGGTCTGATGGTAAGCAAAATACTGTTTTACTCATATCCTCCAGCCCTAGTAATGTATAATAAGAAAGAACAAAACTGTTAAATGTTTTGTTTGCTAATCACTTCAAGGCACACTGTTTTAAATGAAACATAGTTGAATTTGTGTATGTATCAGTTTAACAAGCTGGATCATTCAGTGTATTGTTTCCAAAGAATTACTCTGTATTTACCACTTACCTGTCTAAACTGTCTATTTTTATGTATTTATTAGTTGAGAGGGGCTAACTGTGGAAAACCTGCATCACTGTCAATTCTCTATTATAATGTGGATAATATATAACAGCTGTTTGAGTTGTGAAAAGCTGCATTATAGGTGCTGAGTTTGCCTTGGCAGGTGCATGTACTAAAGGCTAAGGAGACAATACAATATGGATATCAGTTTTCTCTCAAACTCTCACTGTCTCTGTTGCCTTGAATGCTTCCACCAAATTAACTATAATTCTTTTGTAATTATTTTTTTCTCGTACTATTATCTTAATAATCATATGCTCCTTGTCACATTCACAGCAAACATGGTAATCATCCTCCATAATTTGGATCAAAACAATAAATTGTCAACATGTTTGCGCCTTTTTCTTCTATCTCTCATTAGAACCTTCACGGTACAGGTCCAGAAACAAGCTCAGGAGCAGGAACTATTTCTCCCAGTGAAGTGAGTATGAGTAAAGTGCACCTTTAGTTCCTGTGGCACTTCCAAAACAAAAATGACAGGGTTTGTACAAGCTGGTATTTGGCAGCTGTCACTGGACTTTCTCTTGCCTTTTTTTCTCCCATCCTGTGTTTGCACTGCAGCTTTAAAGAATTCTTTCAGATTGTTGAAAACAATATTAGGATTGTAAGTTACATTCAGGAGTAGATGAACATTTAGACAGCATGGTGTTTGCTGCCACTGTTCTATTTGGAAATGCATGCTTTAAGCCACATCGCCCTAATGCTGAAAGTGCATGACCAAAAGCTTTTTCTGTACATGAGGATAACAAGAGGAAATTGAAATAGCATTTGCACAGCAGCAGCATCCTACCATTTTTATTACCTCTTCAAAATAGCTCAATAATTCAAAGAAGTGTGCACAGTCCTGTACTGAGATGGGTGCTAATTACCTCTTATTGTGTGTTACTTTAGCATTTTCCACCAGGTAACATCCGCACTTCACTCTTCTGTCTTTACTGCTACCTGTTCTTGCTGGACATCTGTGCTTTTCAACTCATTCAACTTCTTTCTCGATCCAATTAACCTACTCTTACTATTTTCCCCTCCTCTCAGCTTCTTCCAGTCTAATCTCAATCTGCACTCTTCCACTTAGGAGTGATGGAAAATATGCCCCTGTTATTGCTTTCTAACTTCCTGTTTTGAGTGTGTTATAGCATGTGTTTTTGTATCAGACTATGATGATGCATGTGTAACACTGCAGGTGTGATAGGTGTACTCTGCTTTTAAATCCTGAAAGTGCAATAAGTGTACCTTTTGTACGGGTCCCACAGGAGGTTCTCATTTTCGTGTGAGTAACGTTTGTGGCTTTTTTGCAGAGCTCCCAGTATGTCCAGTGCGTGGCCGGCTGCCTTCAGCTGATGCTAAGGGTTAATGAGTATAGGTTTGCCTGGGTGGAAGCTGATGGTGTAAACTGGTGAGTATTAAAAGGGGTTTATTTTTTTTAAGTTTACAGATTGTTCAGAACATTTAAACATCTAAACTGCAGTTCTATCAACTCTCTATGCCAATATGGAGTTCTTCTACACATGAATTTTCTCACTCAGGAGAGAGTTCATAAACTGTCAATGTAGTTTTATAAAGCAAATACAAATACACAACACACACAAGAGCTGTACATTGAACAAGGTCTGCTGTGGCTGCCTGGTCTCGTCTACAATCCAGATGAGACGTAGTTTATTTGAACAACTGTTTCATTTTAAAAATATTTATTATCGCCAAGGAACGCCCAGCCTGTTTTTGATGTTGGCGGGAGAAACCAGAAAACCTGAAGGAAACCTACCCAAGCACATAAAGAACATGCTTATACTTATAATAACACACATAATTGAACAGCCTGCCACAGACCAAACTGCAAATAATAAGAAACACATTTGCAGTTGTATAAAATATGATATACCAGCCCATGTCTTCCAAATACATATTTGATGCTTATTATATTTTCCACAGCATATTGTTCATAGCTTGGTCAGAAAAAAGGGTGGGGGTCTGTGTCTATTTTTGTCAAATATTATTATTTGTTTTTGAAAAAAAAATCTGTTTTTAAGGACACTTTACAATATAGGGAAAGCTTGGAAAACAGTGTAATGATGTTTTGATTTTGTTTACTTAATGTAGTTTCATCAATCTTTTCTATCCCGCTTTTAGAATCAGTCCAGACAGTTATGGTATAAGCATTCATTTGTGGATTAAGCTCTTTCTGCAAATGCACTGCTCTCTGCTTCTGTCTTTAGAGTTTTTAGTAATTCTTACAAACTGTCTGGACGTAACATAACATTTCACCTGGTTAAATAAAGGATATAATACTATAATTAATGGATGAGCAACATAAGGATTTAACAAAAAATACCTTTTTATATAGCACTGAACTAAAACTGTTTTAAACTGAAGATCTTGTTAATCTTTTTATTTTTTTTATTTTTTATTTTTTGTCTTTTAGTATTACGGCCGTGCTGAGCAACAAATGTGGCTTCCAGCTTCAGTATCAGATGGTTTTCTGTGTTTGGTTGCTGGCCTTCAGTCCGCAGCTCTGCGAGCAGTTGAGGCGCTACAACGTTGTACCGGCTCTCTCTGACATCCTGCAGGAGTCTGTCAAGGAGAAGGTCACTCGAATTATTTTGGCTGCCTTCAGGGTATGTTCAAGATCGATCTCTGTTTCTATAGTCTGTGCACAACCGAGTGCGTTTCCCTAAAATATATTCACATAAATATACACACACCATAAAGAATAAATCTATGTCAACACTAGTTCTACAGCATTTAAAGCACTGATTGGTTTATAGGCCTTGACATCTTTAACCTAATTTACAGACTAAGATCAAACTTTTTATTAACAGTCAATGTGGCAGTCTATAAAGTAACCAAGCCCATAAAAGATGCTTAACTCATATTTTCTCTCTTTCGTATGCAACAGCCTGCAGCGTATACAGCTCCAGAGAAAGGCTGGTTCGCATTATAACCTGGTGTTGAACATTAAGCAACACCACTGTCCGCTTTCTGTTTATTGAAAAGCTCTATGGCTAATTTGCAAAAACCTACAGTAAATGTGCTATTTACAAAAATGCGGGGTCTGTACCAAAAAGGTTGGATTGGTACATCTCTACTCAAGTCATATCCAAACTTGATGTTTCTATATGACTTTAATCCCTCTAATGAATGATTGATGTGCGTTGTGAACCGATAAATGCAGAGACAAAACAGTTTTCCTGCAGATCCTCCGTAGAACTTTATACCTCGTCTCAATAACTCCACTCACTAATTCCTTTGCAGTCGTAGTAAATACTCTTGGCCACACTGAATTTATGCCAGGTCAAGCAGCTATGTCTTTTCTGAGAATGGATTTTTAAATAAATCCATTAGAAATACTGTGTCCAGACCTGCAAATGGCAGACGGCCTGAACCCAGCAAACACAATTGTCAGTGATTGCATGACTAAAACATGAGACTCACTTTGAGCTTATTAGCCTCTGGAGAGCATTTGGGCTCAGAATCAGTCCTCCGTGAGCCGTTTCTGTGTTTGACTACCTTTGTTATCTCATGAGATCTGCAGTTTATGTCTTACGACTTCAAGCTACCTTTGTTTCCTGAAAGAAAATTGATTTAAAGCAGATTTTAAGGATTCTTTTGTTGACTTAATAAGTTAAGGCTTTAATTTCCCTATAGCCATTTCTTCACACAAGGGAGTGGAGCAGTAGCATCACGTTCCTTTTTCACCAACGCAAGACGTGGCTCATTTGTTTATGTGATTGACTGGTAATATGATGGTTAATTAAAACTACAATGGACTGTCTGCGCGAGTGCAGTGTGAATCTGAAGTATAAAAAGCATTTAAATTCTGACACATTATAATTTTGTCGAGGTCACAAACATTATGCCACTAGATACCAGATACTGATATTGTTCTACGTGGTTTTTGATGATTATGTAAATGAATCTACTGAACACCTGGGACCACTACTGTGTCTTAAATTATTCTAACCACCTGGGAGTCATTGAACACATCCTCACATCACTTTCTTTTATGTGTGGATGTTAAATCTGATACAAAGCACCAATTGTTTTTTCTTTTCTGTTTGTCTTTACGCATTGCAGGTTTGTAAGACATTTCCAAGCCTGTTGCTGTATCTGAGTGGTGTTTTGTTCAATCCAATCAGTTTGAAGTGTTTTTTTTTTGTACCCATAATTTTCTGATATGGTTTTTAGACTGAACAGTACTTCAGCATTCTGTACTTGGTTATAACACACGCCCAAAACATCTCTCTAATTTCCTTCACAACAGGTTTAGAGATTGAATTTTAGGTATTGGAACATTTATTTTTTTATCCATCATCCAATACTTGGAAAAACGATCATCAAAAATCAGAGAAAACTAATGTTACATTTATGGGATTCAAACACTGTGGTACTAGGCAGTAAGCAGTATTTAACAGGAAAAATAGAAAAAAAAAAACACCCTTCCTCCCATGCCAGTATTTAGTGTGGCCTCTCTTTACACTTGTAACAGTACATCAGCATGGTCTCAACAGTCTAAATTTTAACACAAAATCCCTTGGTTGTGCATTATTCCTAATTAGGAAGTACAACATCTGTTCATCACAGTGTTGTTATTTTTGTCAGAATCTGCTGGAGAAGTCCTTGGAGAGAGAGACTCGTCAGGAGTACGCTTTGGCAATGATTCAGTGCAAAGTGTTGAAGCAGCTGGAGAACCTTGACCAGCAGAAGTACGACGATGAGGACATCACTGAGGACATCAAGTTCCTGTTGGAGAAGCTTGGAGAGAGTGTCCAGGATCTTAGGTACCCATTCTTCATAATGGAAAAAAAAAATGTTACGACTTACAAAGTGTATTCACCCGTTGTAGGTTTTCTCATTTAAAAGCATTAAATAGCTGGTAAAATGGGGATTTTCTATAAACTATTGACTACAAAGAACAATAAGAAAATATTTTAAGGTGATTTCTCTTTAAACCAAGTGTATATGTGTAACTAGCTCCTAGAAATGGGTTTAGTTTACAACACAATAGTTCAATCAAGAGCAGAGTATGCAGGCAAATATAACAGGTTGTCCTTCTTGTTTGTTTTTATTGACAGCTCTTTTGACGAGTACAGCTCTGAACTGAAGTCTGGACGCCTCGAATGGAGTCCTGTGCACAAGTCCGAGAAATTCTGGCGTGAAAATGCTGTCCGCTTGAATGAGAAGAACTACGAACTCCTCAAGTGAGAAAAAGCACATATTGTGTAGAGAGCTTCTGAGTCGTAAGCAGCCACTCAAAACTGTTTTTCACTCACTGGCTGTCTGAGCACTCAACGGTAGAACAAATTTTTTTATTATAGTCTATTATTGGTGCTACCTGGGACTGAGAAAATCAAAATGTTTAAGGGTTCTGGCTTGTGGAATTATTTTATTCACAAACAGCCCTGGTTTTGTCTTAACACGCACCTTTTTTAAACCTAAATGTCTCTCAAACTAAAAAAGGTACAAACTCCAAATGTTGCACACATGCTACTGTGTAAATGGATGATCACACACAGTTTCAACTAAAATCAATATGATCAAGTAAGAGATTTTCTGAAATCTATTGATATCACATGGAACAACATGCCCCATTTATATTTTTAGCAGTGTGTCCAAAGCCTAAAAAACTACATATTCTTGCTTTAAACGTCAAATTTATCAGTATATGAACAAACTAATAGTCACACATTTTACACAATCAAAGGCTTGTATTCCCAGGATGCACCACTTCTTTGCTTTGTTTAGCTATTTTCTCTCTGCGTCCAATCTAAGATCAAAAGAGATAAAACATCAATTTGCGTTGGGGTGTTCAGTTTTCTGGTCACGCTCTGTACTTTATGACATTCAGAAAAAAAACTTGTCCATCTCCTTGTCTCATCAATGTCTTTTCTCTGTAATCACCTCATACATTGTCTCAACTTAAATTACCCAGTTTTCCTAACATCCACTTTTGTGAGATAACTTATAAAATCTTTAAAAGCAGACATTGCACTTTTTAATCTTGTGTCCTTGCTTGGAGAATTTAGTTTCCTTTAATGTCAACCCCAGCTTATATGGAAATCAGTGCTTCTCTGCATCTCTCAAAGCAAAGCCCTTTGTTTTCTTCCTCTCAATAGGATCTTAACTCGACTGCTTGAGGTGTCTGACGATCCTCAAGTCATAGCAGTGGCAGCTCATGATGTTGGGGAGTATGTACGCCACTATCCACGAGGGAAACGGTGAGACTTTTTTCATTCTGAGCAAATTTTCCCACTACACAAGCTAACAAACAACCCAGAGTAAGCAATGCAACAACAAAACTAGTTTCACTAACCCTATTTAGATAAATTACTTTAATTGGTCAGTGTTGTAGAGCTTGGGGGGGAGGGGGGAGACGGGCTCAATGGGTGAGGTTCCAGACCCACTCGATTCAGACAGGCTTTATCCAGACTATACCTATAGTAAAAAATGATATTCAATTCCAAACATTTATATAGGAATATTACTGTCTACCTTTGGGAAATAGTCTTCAATATTTTGTATTTTACTGCCAAATAGATTGTACTGGGAAAGTACAAAAGACAACAGGGTTCTTTAAATGACTCCGTTGTTCTTTAAAAGGCTACAGTCTGAACAATTAAGGATTATCTAATGTCCCATCACCAGGCTGCAGTCTTTAATTCTACCTTTTATTAGAGGTTCTAAATGGTACATTACCTATTTGTTGCCCTTTTGACAAAATCCATTCCCACATGACCTTTACTGACCTTTTGTCTCTTCAAGAGTTATTTTAATGAGAGCAAAGCTACCTCAAAAACACAGACTGTGTTGCAAAGATAACTCTCAGTCTTTTTTTTTTTTAACCCCAGGGAAATACGATTCTGTTTCTTCTTGACAGAGATAATAATCTTTAATCCTTTAAATATCAACTTCAGCCTATACCCTTTCAGTCTATGCTTTTTAAAAGTTGTATTGTTTTATGTTTGTTTCAGGTAACAAAATAAACTGAACTGAATGAATGAATGAACCTCAGTGTTCTTCTATTTCTTATTCTAAATGCACTGCATGATTGACAGAACACACTCTTATTTCCTTCAGATCGATCCCATTATGCAACCAGTGGTCTGTGGTGCCCTGTACAAACCAGGCAAATAAAACGGCACTACTTTCCCATTTTCAGCCTGTTTATTATTGTATTATTTTATCCCTTTTTAGATGAACTTTGATCTCTTGATAACACTTTTCAGAGCAGCAAGGAATAAATGACGTCACAGTGAAAGCACTCAGAGAATACAAATGTGAAAATTGCACCTGTTTTTCCATTGGTAAAGGTTTTCTCTCCAATTTTCCCTCATTTTCAGGGTGATTGAGCAGCTGGGTG
Organism: Perccottus glenii; assembly: GCA_024416835.2. NCBI lineage: Eukaryota > Metazoa > Chordata > Actinopteri > Gobiiformes > Odontobutidae > Perccottus > Perccottus glenii. The sequence goes on from CM044557.2 coordinate 21,337,342, forward strand.
GGAAACAGCTGGTGATGAATCATATGCACCACGAGGACCAACTTGTTCGATATAATGCTCTGCTGGCTGTCCAAAAGCTTATGGTGCACAACTGGTAAGAGCACACACTGCTTGATTATGGCATAATCTGAACAAATAGTGTGCTTACATGACACTATAATCAGAGTTTTTAAAATGCATGTACACATCTGACTGGAAAGACCGTTTTTCAAACCTCGGAGGAATACATCTAGAGAATAGGATTTACTATTGCTGCACACTTTAGAGTAAAACTGACTAACTTTGGCTAAGACACACATTTTGGGTCACTGTAGGCTGGCTAATTGTTTTTTTTTTTTATCTCCCCATATAAAAATGTTTACAATGAAAACAAAACGTCTACTGTAGCTTGTTTTTTTTAATAAAGTCAGTTTTAACATTGCTGTTCATAAACTAATTGAGGATTAAGAAGTAAAGTAGCCTAGTTTATTTACGTTTAACAGAGTTTCTGATATATATATATATTTATATATATATATATTTTTTAATGCATGTGATATAAAACTGTTTAATCACCTTTTTAAATTCCCAAAATATACATTCTCGTATTGATTTAATGGTGCTTAGACAGGCGGTTGGTAGAATCATACCTTTTTCACAGACACAGTACCCTCAGCTGGAATGAAAACTCTGATATAAATGATGTATAATTCCATGCCACCGGGACGAGCAGACCTCTCCTGACTCGGCATGCTTAGCAGCTCAAACACAGGGAGCTGAAATAGGCCAATACAGTGGACACTAGCTGAGTTCTATTTGTACAAATTGCACTAAAATGACCCTACCCTTTCAGAATGGGTCAAACTAGTTTTCTCTCAAAAATAAGCAACACCCTCATCTAGGCTTTATTATCAAGAAACTTTTATGTCTATGAAGGTTCTCAGTCATCCAGGACCAAGGAACTTTTATCTGAAAATGTACATACTTGTCTTTGGACAAAGGACCGCTCCCATCAACAAGAAAGTAATGGCTTCCAATAAAACAGAGATTGGTTATTCTGGTGTTAAATGCATATTTTATGTTTTTCTTTAAAAAAAATAAATAAAAAAAAATAAAAAGAGGAAAGGGAAGCAAAGTGAAATCCAGGAAATATTGGCAATGTTTTAATGCAATGTTTAACAAGGCAAAGATTTTTTTATTTATTTTTATTTTTAGGGACTGTGCATATTGATAGACAAAAATATTTAAATATGCCAGTATTAGCCCCTCTATTAACTACAAGGCTATTTTTCATCTGTAGTCCCAGGACAGATGTTAAAAGTCAGTCTAAAACATCAACAGATCCCATACTTATCTCTAACGCTGGACTCAGAGCTAGCTCTAAACTTCAGTTTGGTGGAATGTATTTGTAATTGGTGAAGGGAAAATTGGTTTGGTTTTCCAATTTTTTTTAATGAAAGAATAACAGGAAAGGTCCCTAGGCTACTGTTGGGGGGAGTAGAGGAGCTGAGACGGCAAAAAGCAAATTGGGAAAAGCAAATTGGGAAACTTTTAATGATTTAAATTTATTTTTTTATTTAAAACATTAATAAAGAATGGCTTCTTTATTTAAACAAAGGCTGAACACTATTAATTACAATTACTATTACTAAGACCACATTGATTCAACCTAAGTTTGAGTGGAGCACTGTGAACTCAATAGTTTAATTCTCTTCTGTCAATTTAAACTCAGATAAAGACAGAGGTCCAATTAGACGCTTAATCCAGCCATAAGTATAAGCTACACATTTAATTTAATTTAATAATATCAAAAGTTTATTTATCATGAAGGTATAACAAAGCTTACCAGAGATTCAGAGACTATATTCAACCTTTAGCAGCACAGGTTTTGAGACAAAAACCCAGTAATGACTCCAATATTCAAATGTGTTTGAAGTTTAGCTTAATGATGTCCAGCAGGGTTAGCTTTCATGCTAGCTTGATTTTTGTTTTCACAAACTTCCTCTGGGGTTAAAGAGGTCTTTACCCCTTGATGATTTAGTGTTTGTAACAGAGATGTTTGTACCACAGAAAGATAGTACAGCCTTTTTTAATGCCTGATTAGTTGGCACAGTTTTTTTTAACATAAGCGCTGTTATGTTTCTGTTTTTTCTCGTTTGTGATGCTTGCAAACTAGACGGTTGCTCAGAGTTGTTTGCCTTTATGTTTGGTTTGGTACGTATTTACTTAATTAGGGAGTTGCTTACTGGTTTTGTCCTGAAAATGTATCTTAACAGCCAAGCAGAACACCTCTGCATTGAAAATGGCTTTTACTGAAGTGCACGTGTCCCAGTTTGACAGTGTCATGGAGAAATCTGCATGGTGGATACAAAGTAACATCACGTTAACGTTTGTTTAGAGTCATCTCATGTGTTGTGAATAGCGTCCACACTTGTCCACACTTGTCCACACTCGTCCACACTGTGGCACAGATCGATACTCAGCATGTCCACCGGCTGTGTGTGCTTTGTCTCGGCTGGGATACACTTAAAATCAACAAGCAAGGAGTGACTTTGTTCTTGTTTTGCTGCCATCAACAAAAAACTTCTGAATTTCTGCTGTGGATATAGATGTCTTGAATTCACATTTCCACAGAGGCCGGAGTCTATACCGACTGCTTTGGCCGTGAGGCATGGAAAACCTTGAACAACAGCCAATTTATCATAGTTAGAGACAGATCTCTTTACCTTGAAATATATAGCCTTCCCCGGGATAAAATACAGAGTACAAGTAATACTGTTGGTTTATCTTTGTTTGTACAATGAAGATATCACTGCAATTGAGATTAACAGTCACGATCAGACACTTTGTGATTAATGTGAGTAAATCTGCTGGAGGGGGGGGGGGGCATTTATGCTATCTGAAAACTATTGTTTTACTATACAGGAAAAGCCAAAAAGCCCAGATGTAACTGCCATTTTATTGCCCTTTCATAACGAAAATATCAGTGAATAGGGGAGCAATGGGCGGGAAACGTCCATATATTATTCAGTCATTGGTTCTGACAAAGGAATACAGTACCGTAAGAGAGGGTTTTAAGCTACTTTTCCACTGGTTGAACTGGTGTTACTGGTCTTTTCATTTGGCAATATCAACAAGTGTTTTAAGAAACTTTAAAGACTTTGAGCACTTTGAGTGAGAGCAGTTTTCCCCTAACTTGTACCTGATACAGACTGTACCTGATATTTATTTCTTCTAGTTGTAAATAGTATATTTTAATAAAAGAATTTACAGCCCAGGTCAGGGGGCTTTTGCCAAACACAGCTCACTTTCGGAAAAAGGAGTGCTCCCCTTGGTCTACACTGGCTTGTCATATGATGGTCCAGGATGTTTAATTGCTGTTGATAAAACATAGGAAATGTATTTTCAGCGCTGAATATCTATAACAGTGAAACAGCACCAAAACGAAAAACATCAACAGATGTGATACACAGATAAATACTGTCAATTCAATTCAACGCCAAGGCCCAAAAGTACTTGGCATTATCTCCTGTATGAACGTGTGTCCTGTGACTGTTGGCGTCTGTATGAACGCACAGGTCAGGAGTAGGTCCAAAGGTTCATTCTCCAGACATTCACCATAAGACTTGTCTAAAACATAAATTGTGACATAAACATTGAATAAAATAATAAAAAAAAGAGTCTTTGCAAAGACACGTCAAAAAGAAAACCTCCAAATTAGCTGAAGGCTCTTGTATGACTCAGTTGTTACTCAGAAAAGTAATTTGCTTTTGTAGTTTACATAAATATTCCATCAGTCTTGGTTTAAGTTAGAATTGTTTTGTTGGCTGCAGTTTGTCATTTTAAAGCAGCAGACTTTATCTTTAACTTCAAATGGGTTTTGTCTCACCTTGTCTCTGTTAACCTCCCTCGAGCAGCAGCTCTCTGATTTGTTGTCTGTTTTGGTGTTGAGGGATAATGGCTGTGAAAGAGAAAATGAAGAAAATACTTCAACATTGTTTTTCCTCTGTTATTTTTTTTGATTAGGAACTGGCTGCTTATTTCACGAGGGTTGGATTTGTTTACCTCGATAGGACCCATTATATTTGAAGGTTGTTCCGTTACAGTGAAGCACTCGCCGCCTCCGCTCATTTTCTTAATGAAAAAAGGCACGTCTTTGAGCAGAGGCAGGAAAAGAAAAACCTCTGATGGAACAAACTGTGAGGTTTCATTCAGTGACGAGCTGAGGATAGTTTCAAAGCTGCCCACTTAGTATCACCTTGAGTGAGTTCGTTATTACTAAAGAGAAGAATGCTACCTAAAATACTCTGACAACACACATGCTCTGTGATTTTGTACTTAGCAAGGATTTATATTGGTTTGGACTCTTTTGACAGGATTTGGTAAACTATTGAACTGAGCTCAGTTCAATAGTTTACCAAATCCTGTCAAAAGTGAAATGACAGCATCAGATACAGACATTATAGCACTTAAGTTTTCAAATCATTACAAAAGGTCATTGAAGGCATCATAGGTAATTTCAAGGTGAAAACGTCTGTATTTCCAAAAACCCTATGACTCCAATATTCAAATGTGTGTTTGAAGTTTAGCTTAATGATTTCCAGCAGGGCCAGCTTTCATGCTAGCTTGATTCTTGTTTTGTTTGATTTTTGTTTTATAATATGGGGCGGCAGTGGCTCAGTGGTAGAGCGGTCGTCCTTCACCCGGAAGCAGTGGCGCAAAAAGGGGGTATGCAGCATATGCGGCGCATAGGGGCGCAGCACCTTGGGGGGCGCCAAAGCGATGGTACAAAAAAAAAACTTTTTATTTATTTTTATTTTTTTTTGTATTTCCTAAATGTAGCTTAGCTGCTGTTGTGTGTTTCATTTCAGTATTTCCTCAATGCTATAACATTTTATAGGACTAACATGCTACAGTAGGCGCCCTCATTAGAGTCCATAAATAGAATTAATATAATATCACGAGTGGGCGTGGCCGGCGGGGGCGCCGTGAGTGCGCTGAGCGAGCAGGTAACGTTATGTGTTAGTTGTCACAGTATGCACACAGTTGTCTTTAAAAGATGGATAAAACAAAAAAAATAAAGAAAGAGGGAAAAGGAGATGGCAGGAGATGGTGTCAATCTATGGGACAGCTGATAAACAAGTGGATAGTGAAAAGCAACAGGTAGGACTTAAAGTGAGACGTCTGTGCTTGGAGGCTTGCAATATTCATGTTAACAGACTTAGCGTTAGCGTTTGCTAACACTGGGAATGCAGCAGCCAAATGGGGTTTAAATTAAGGCTAGCCTTATATACAAAACAGGTTACTGAGCTGAAAACTTTGATGCTGCATACCCCTCCAGCACTGGGTAGTTGCGCCCCTGCCCGGAAGGTAGGCGGTTCGATTCCCGCTCTCCCCATAGTTCATACTGTCGTTGTGTCCTTGGGCAAGACACTTAACCCACCTTGCCTCTAGTGGTGTTCCAGCTGTAACACTGGTGAATGGAACCTTAATGTAAGTCGCTTTGGATAAAAGCGTCGGCTAAATAACTAAATGTAAATGTAAATGTAAATAATATCTTCCTCTTCATTTGGAGTTGATATGTTGCTCAAATCTCTCACACTTTACATGTGACATTGTTCAGCCCTGTTGTATCCGAAAAAAGACATGGTTGGGCCTTGCTAATTTCAAGACAACACTTATAGCAAAAACAGCACATTTCCAATCCACACCTTATCCTTTTACATCATTTTTTCATTTTCAAAATTGCCATGTTTTATGGTCCAAATAAATAATCCATGTATAATGACAGGATAGGGCCAGTTTCTACTACTGGCCTACTCTTGCAAGAGATTAGTGCATGACATGCTTTACGGCTCAAACAGAGGGAGCAGAAATAGGCCGATACAGTGAACCCTAGCAAAGTTGTGTTTGAACAAAATGCACTAAAACGACCCTGTTTCAGAAGACATGTTTTTTTTTTTTTTTTTGTAACGAAACAGTCTGTCAAGGAATCTGCACCCTCTAAAAGTTCCACAGGGTTGCTTTAATTAAGTTATCAGCTGCTTTATTTACACCTGTCCTTCTGACAGAGAAATAACACATACAAATAATAAAAGTATTACAAATAAAAACTTTTCACAGCCTTTTCTAAACTACTTATGATAGACTTTATTTTCTTTATTTTTGCCTTTTTAAAATGTTCTTGCTGAAACATAATGCAAAAGATTCCTCTAAAAAGACTGAGTGCTTCATCAAATACCATTAAAGAGGAAACTGTTGATGTAAAAATGACGAAAGGCTGTCAAATGTATACAAAAGGAAAAGATTACGATTGATGTTTTTGCATTTCTTTAACATCTTTTTGGTATTTTATTGGATTTGTAGCTGCCTGACTTTTACTTTAAATAAGAAAATGAAAGCCTTATTTCTCCCAGGTTGAAGGATAATATAATAATTAACTGGTGAAAACCCTGTTCATTAAAAGCACCATAATCACAGCTCATTATTTTTCTCGAGAAGTCGGATGAGAAGTAATTGTCAGTGTACTAACTTTGAGTAATTACCTCCTCGTTTTGTTACACTTCCATTAAGAAACTGCTTGTACGTTTTGATCTCCTTCTTTGACATTATCCGATAACTTGAATGATTTCGGGAGCTGCTTTCATATCCTGTTTTCCGCCGCTCGTTGATGATGGTTTGTGAAAAAGCCCATCACCTTTTGGCAGGTGTTCATGTGCAGCTCTTAACACCAGAGCAAAGTGCACATGTCCAGAGATGCCCTTTTATTATGTGTCATTAGTCTGTGTTTCATACCCCTGCCATTTCTCTCATGCCTTATTTTATTTTTATTCCTCTTGTGTGTGAGTGTTCCTCTTGAATTTCACTGAGAGCTGCTCTTCTTCTTAAATTCACCCACCTGCTCCCTCTTGTCAGTTTCTCATCATTTCATCTGGTAATGTTTCGTCTTAAAAGGTTGAACATTTATAGTTTTGCACATCTGTTTCTTTGTGATTAGTTTTTACTTCCTGTTACAACTTTGAACCCATATACCGCTCTATAACCACTTAAAGGAATAGTCCTGTATTTCTTAAAAGGTGGTGTCTAAAAGATACTTAGGTAAGTAGGTAATTGGTCCCAGTTTGGAGAAGCAGACAGGAGCTTTGTGTTCTCTATGGCTGCTAATGGAGCCAGTGAAAACACTGTTATAGCATCTAGAAAGGCTTTTAAAACATAAAGCAACACAAGCTTTTTAGCCCAACATATGGAGCCTGAAAATCATTCAGTTAATTGCCTCAAAATCATTTTGATGGTTTCTTGCCATGAAACAGGGACAATAACCCTGCTTTTACCGACTAAGTGCCCCGGCTTAATAGATACTCCACTTTGTAATGGTGAGTTGCAGAGTCAGCAGTGATGCTACCATCTGGTGAGAACACATATCTGGCCAGAACATGCCACATCCATGCAGAAGTGTTTGCCTCCTTTAGTCCTTTGAAGGGTTACAGCCTGAAACGTTAGTGTTGCTTTTTGTGTTTTAAATGGCTTTTATGTATTATTTCTATTTTTCTTTTTTTTTTTTTTTTTTTTTTACATATGACTGCTTTTTATTTTGGTTACTTTCCAGTAAAACACAATATAGTTACAGTATAGTTTAGATACAGATTTATCTCCTGATTTTTGAAAAGTCAACACCATAATTCTTTTAAGAAAGACGGCTATATATATATATATATATATATATATATATATATATATATATGCCGTATATATTTCCACTTTTCATTGTGTAGTGACAGGTGTAGGCTGAAGGTGAAACTTTAGGGGCGTGCCTTGAAAAGATACAAGTGTAGACATGACCTATTGCATTTAATTTATTAATCATAGTCATACTAAGAACTGATGTGAGAATACCATCACATCCCTAATGTATTGCTATATGTTATAATGCATTGCAAACTTCTGCTTGTGCTGTGATAACATTATGATATTTTATGTTTCAGACATTCACACTGAACAAGAGAAAATGCTTGGCTGAATAAAGCTTTAAATCAAACTGTGGTGCGGCTCAATGTAAAAGTTGATATATGTTATAAAAGTAAAAGAGATGCACATAAAAACGCTGAAACCAGAAAGAGTTAGTTCTTCATATTTGGTGTATATTTGATTAAAATTCAACTTTGATTATCCCAAAGAAAAGCAGTTACAGCAGTCTCATGACTAAATAAATGTTTAGTCATATTCAGCTACACTAGATTTGACACTTCTTGAGATACACACATATTTCAGGTCTATTTCAGCTGCTCTCTCACATATAACCGTCAACTTTCCAACACTGAATATGTAAAGAAAAGGTACATATCATACACTTGCCACGCTTCAAAAGAAGACATGATCATTATGTGAAGACATTTCCAAGCCTTTCTTCACAGCAGGCTCGAGGTCACGCTGTTTCCTGCTGCTTCTGTGTCCCCAAAGACAAAAGTGTCCACTCAATCTGTAATTGATTTCATAGTTATAAGAGAAGTGCATTTTCTTGTTTTGTTTTTTTGTTCCGAGTCAATTTTCCCATCGACCTGTAACAGAATGTGATTACACGGGCTCTGTGATAAACACACTGTACGTTCACAGGAACAGCTTGGGAGCATGTCCTCTGTGTCTCCTGTAAACCACCGGCTAAAATGGGATTTTAACAAAACAGCAGCCTGTCAAAGCAGAAGCAGAGGGCAATGCCAGTTCTGAATTACACTGTGTATTTTGTTTGACATACAGTATTGTTTAGAAATAATAGCAGTACAATGTGACTAACCAGAATAATCCAGGTTTTTAGTATATTTTTTTTTTTATTGCTAAGTGGCAAACAAGTTACCAGTAGGTGCAGTAGATTCTCAGAAAACAAATAAGACCCAGCAGACCTTAATTCAATCGAGAAGCTGTTTCTGAAGCAAAACCAAGAAATGTAAATGAATTGTGGAATGATGTTAAAGAATCATGGAGTGGAATAACAGGTGCCACAAGTTGGTGCCACACAGATGTGAAGCAGTTTTAAAAAAAAGGTCATACAACCAAATATTAGTTTAGTGATTCACAGGATTGTTAAATCCTAGAAACAAAAATGTTTGTACAAAATAGTTTTGAGTTTGTACAGTCAACAGTAGACACTGTTATTTTTTTGGACACATCCCTTTCAAATAATTGCCCAACTGCACAGCCTTAAGAGCGTGCATATCATGAATGCTGGGTCTTGTTTGTTTTCTGAGAATCTTCTGCACCTACTGGTAACTTGTTTACCACTTAGCAATAAAACATATACTAAAAACCTGAACAATACTGTATACATGAAGATGTTAAATCAAGCAAGTCTCCAGACATCCTGCTGTTGTATTTTCCAAATCTTTCAACATTTCTGAAAGAATCAATGCTTCATGGCACAGTGGGAGGATGTTAGTTAACACTGTGTCCTTATAGGTTTCCTCCAGTGCGCTACAGTTTCTCCCAGCTCTGAAAAGCATGCACAGAAGGTCCCCTATGGAGCCAGGCATCCTTTTAAAAGACGTTTGTAAAGACAGTTCCTGGTTAAATAAATTAAAAACAACCACCTACCTTTTGAGCTAATCTGTATTTTAGATGGTTGACCTCAAATTCCCAGGTTGGAGAAGTAGACAAGAGCTATGGCAGAAAGACTAGACCACCATAAACTTAGTTAGGTTAGATACAGATTTGTCTCGTGATTTTTTTGTAAGGTTGTATTTTTTTTTATTTTTTTTTATTTAACCTTTATTTAACCAGGATGGTCCCACTGAGATTACAAATCTCTTTTGCAGGGGAGTACTGGCCCCATGTGTGTTTGGGGGGGGGACTGTTGCACATGTTTTTGGTGGTAGGGGAAACCGGAGTACCCGGAGGAAACCTACACAGACACAGGGAGAACATGCAAACTCCACACAGAAAGGCCCTGCCCTGGATGGGAATCGAACCCAGGATCTTCTTGCTGTGAGGCAGGAGTGCTAACCACTTTGCCACTGTGCCGCCCGTCATAATCAAATTTTTAATCAAGACACTTTGTCCCATTTCCATGACCTTAAGTAAACTGGTTTCACCACTGAATATTGAGACGAATAACACATGAGGCATCAGAGTCTGCTGTACATGCTCAAAAATACTACCATTTATAGCACTGCTTTTAGTGTTTTTACCATCCTTTTACCTAATGTGTTTTCGATATGTTCTCTTAAGTTGTGTTTTGTTTTTCTCTGAAATGGAGGCTATTTTGTGAGAATTTAGACGCTCTTAACAGAATAGGAGTATCATTTCAGTAGAATTTACTTGACTAAAAGTACTTTAAATTGAAACCTCAAGACTAATTTAAAGTAATTGTTTAAAATTATGACTTGAAGAATTGTTACTGTCAGATTTAAAGGCCCACACGCTGCAGGATTTTCTAGGTATTTCTTGCTGTTTTTTAACGCTCCACTCATGAAATAAATGTGTTTTTTGTTGATACCTGTTCATGATTGATTATATTTGGTTACATTACCATTTTGAAGAAATTATTTTGTCATTGAAAGCAAAACATTTTTTTAAATCCATCAGAACTTACTTGTTGTTCAAAAAACATTAGGAGTGACTAACATTTTGAAATCTGACGCCCTTTGAAAAAGGTTTGCACACCTGGTTTGTGTGAACAGTAATTTGTTGATTTCCTTGTTTTGTGTTTGTTTTTTGTTTCTTGTTGTAATGGCACTAGAATAAAACTGTAAATACGTATAAATATATCATGTATAAATAAATATGGTGAAAAGGAGTAGGTGCTTATAAGCTCTTGCTTCAAACTACTCCTTATGAGCTCTGTTGCTGTGTGGACGTGATCGGAAATTGTTGTGTTGAATGATATAAAAAAAATAATAAGCTCAAATAATAAAAATGTATCTTTTTTATTAATCCTTTTTTTTTTTTCATATTTGAAAATGGAAAAAGATTGCATTTTAGTTTAACAGGGACAGTGCGCAAAAACATTGGCCTCATACAAAAATAGAAAAAGTAGATATGTATATATATTCACGTCAAAGAGATACAATCAGATTCTAAAATCGGTACCAATTGACCTTCACTAATTATTATTAAAATTCTCTCGAGCAGGAGTCCTTGTGTATGTCTGATCTTTATATTTTTTATTGTGTTTTTTTTTCCAGGGAGTATTTGGGACGACAGCTGCAGTCCACCGACCAACAGCAGGCTCCAGCTGTGGCCACCCGAAGCTGAACCATCATAGTGCAAAATATATTTGTGTGAACGAATGTGTGTTGTGTGTACATTTAGTGTCTGCCATTTTAAAATTAAGACATTTCTTTTGTTTAATATGTCAAAAATTATGCAGTGTAGTCCCTCTCTTTCCATTTACACAGCAGTTAATCCTCAATGTTACTTGATCTGTCGTGTTGTGCCCAAAGCAGTGTGTGGTAATCTGAGTCGCACTTTAAAGTCTGTGATAATGTATAAAAACGCAAGTTATTTAAGTCTCAAGTGTTAACTAATAATAAAGAAGCTAGTGTCGACTCTTTGTTTTTTTTCTGTGTTTATTTCATGACAAGCTAATGTGAAAAGTCACAGCAAGAAAAGTCAAAGTGTTAATTGCAATTTCCTTCATAACATGACATAGCAAAAGCGAGTTTTTAAAGTGCTTTGTTCTTGATTGAAAATATGTTTTTAGCTATACTCCCTTTAAATAACCATAACTCATTTGTTTTAGATGCTCTCGGCAGAAAACAATTTACTCAACATCTTCCAAAAGGTTATATAAAAAAGGACACACTCACTATGTCCACTCAGGTTACTTTCATTACAACAAGGAAAAAAGCCCGTCTAGCGACTAGTTTGACCCTAGTTTGCTTTAAGGCTTTGAGTTCATCATTTGAATACAACTCAAAAACAACACCTCGGGGTGTTTAGTTTGAAGCTGCAGAGTTCATTTTCCTCTTTAATAAATCCCTTTGTGCATTTTTGCCGGGAAGCCTGTGTGTGGCTTGGAATAGTAATCTTGACATAATTTTTACTGTTCTCTTTTGAAAATGATAAATGTAGATACAAAACACCTCAGCATGAAGTGAAAACACCCATTGCTCCTGTTATTCCTCGTTAAATATGCTATTGTCTTATAGTTCTTTATACAAAGGTTCAACCTTAGAGACATATTTAACCTTTCACCCAAATATATAAGTAAATTTAAATTTCCCATAGTGAACAAATCTGAGTGTGCATCAACATCTGTGAGTCTTGGTCTGTTTGCTTGATAATATATGCACTATATACATCCCTTTAATTAGAGTTGCTAGTTTTTTTTATTGACCCACAGTCAATAAATTTGTATATTTCATCTTTACTTGTGGGTGAGGGCTGAATTACGCTGATAATATGCTTAGGGGTGGAAATAAAGACATATATTCCAGTTTGTTTATACCAGGCGCTGCACTTGTTGGATGTTTAATAGAGTAGTTATTAGTGTTTACAAAAGCTGTGGTCTGCTGCAGGCAAACTATTTGATGCTGAGGCCTGAACAGAGCATTAACTGATGTATCCACTGAATTAGGCTTCACAAGGAAACGTGGTGTACAACAGGGAAATGGTTATTATCTCTATGTTCCTACCAACTGCCAGGTAATCACAAGGCTAACACTGACAGACAACCATTCACACTTCCACTCACTATGGACATTTTATTTACCTGAACATGCAGACAGTCACCAGTGAGTATATTTTGAGTCTTTACTAAACTATAAAAAAAATTAAGGAGTATTATTTCAGTAGAATTTGGGTCTTAATGCCTGTACTCAGCTAAAAGAAGAGTCACTTTAGGATCAAACCTTTGTCTAAAATTATGACTTGATTTGTTGACAGCATGTGGTTGAATTTAAAGGCACGCTAAGCAGAATTTCCAGGGCAATGCACGTTGTTCCCCGGAGATCTCACAGCAACACAAAAATGCAAATAAATGAGCCACAACACAAATTTTAAACTATAAAATAACAAACTAGCTCTATAACATCCTGTGAGTTTTGCCACAGTGCCATTTCCACATCAATAATAAGGGATAGAGAATATTTAAAATGTTCTTTAAACAGGAATGAAAAAAAATAATTTGCAGTTTGTATTTATTAATCTGTAAACCAAAAGAGCAATTGTAAAAGCAGTTCCTACATTAAAATTTTACTCTGTAATTAAAACCTTAATTACTAATTCAAGAAATAATTGGAAAATTCCATTTTTAAAACAAGCAGTTGATTTGAAAGCAATTTATTTACAGGTTGCGTTTGCTTCATGAGCTACAACATTTACTACATGCTTCAGCTTCTCATCATCTGACTTTATGTTTACCATAGGTTTACCATTAGCTTTTTTTAGCGGGCAGATCTCAAAACGGCAAATCAATGCAAATGACAAAGCAGTGCTCTGATTGGCTGTTACTCTACAAAGTCTAAACATGGAACTGCTAATACTCTTTCTGTTTTAAAGTACAAATAAATTTACATCATTATTTACATAAGTGTGTAAAAAATATGGGCCATGGGCCAAATCCTGCCTGTGGGATCAATTTAATTGTTTGCTGGGCTGAGACCCAGAACTGAACAGCAGATGGCAGCAATGCAATTATTCTTTTTCTGTTTTATTTATTCCATTGCCTTATTCCATTATGACACAGAGGTCAGTGTTGCAGCAGTGAATGCTAGCTACCTTATTGTTAGCAAAGTAGCATTAGCACTTAGGACATATTGTGAGGGTAAGTTTGTGAAAACATACAGTATACATGCTAACTGAGGAACTGAACTGAGCAACTGAGGAGAGCACTAGCATAATATCATTTGTTTTTCTTTGCAAAAAAATTTTATTTTATAAGTTATTATATTGTGCTGGCTCACTTCTGACCAAAATGGTCTGTATATAGCCCATAATCTAAAATTAGTTTGCCACTCCTTATTTACAAAGTCCTATTAGCTATTCCATTTCCAATGACACATTAGTCTCACATTCAACTTCCTTTCAATCCGTTCTCTCAGCTAATGCTAACGCTACAGAAACCTTCATCATAACAGTTATTATGAGTTAACAAAATGGAATAACTGTGGCCTGTGACCCCAGGATTACTCACGTCTGTTGTTGATACACGTCTGTTGGCTATGCTCTAATCAAAACTTCTTTCATCGTGCTTCAATGAATAATTCTGTAATTTCAGCTACTTTATATGTGAGTCATTTCTGTGTTTACCCTTGCTCTTACAAAACGCTGCAGGCAAACATCATCAGTACATCACCTTGAAGGATTAAGAGTGCCTCCTCCATTTAACACCCACAATCCCTTTGGCATTGGACTTGTCTTTGAAAGCAAGTTTTTTCAATGAGATTGCAGCCTTGTACTTCGAAGTTATAACAGGTTCAGGGAGCAGCGTTTAGGGTTGGATTATTTCCAGCCAGCGCTCTCGGAGATGGGCTGAGAGGCTCCTCTTTCCTCGTGGCCTCTGTTATTACACTCTCTCCACAATGTTTAGGGTCAGAGCACTGGTTCAGACAATGCATCTCTGGTTTTGACAAATCTCCCCTTCAGTACTAACATTCTGAATTTACAGCCAAATGTGCAACTGTGTCTAAAGAGCAAATAGACACAGGTACATGGGTCAGGCTTCAACAATGTTTATCTTCAGCCGTGCTGTGTAACAGACCGCTCACTGAGAAAAGAGGATTGTTTCTCTGCTTCATCAATAAAATCCCTTTCGCTCAACAATATGGACCAGAGACCTCTAGTTCCCATAGTTACGATCCAGGCTGTGCGACGGGGAGATGCATGAGTTTAACGAACAGATCACAAACAGCCATGTATCTCTGCGCTTAGGACTACAAATGTCATAATATCATAATGTCATAATATGAGGTCAGCAATAACTTAGCTTTGAAATCTACTGTTGCCCTGACTTTTTTTTATTGTAAATCAAGCAATAAATAAATAAAAATGTTAGCTAAAAAACTCTTCTCCAAACTTTTAAAGCTGCCGTGCATCTGGTTCACTGGCCTCTAGTGGTGAGGATGCATATTACAGCCTTCTGAAGAAACCCTTGAAGAACTGTGGGCAACCCCTAAAATCAAAGGTGGGTTATCTAGGCTTTATTTGAAAAATGTTGCATCATGGAGCAATAAAAATCAGCAACAGGCAAAATATTAAATATATGAACGTATTAACAGCTGAAACTGTTTAGAAAAATTGATTGAATATTTCTGTTCCCAAGGTAGCAACACTATAAATGTTATACATGCCTTATCTTTCAGTGGCAGAATTCTGCTGTTGTTGACAATTTAGCAGATCTTCTTTCTGTTTGGCCTTGTTCTGATCAAAACTTTCTGTAACAAAACATAAATACACAACTGACATTTCCAAATTGTTCTTCCACTTCTGACAAATGTGCACTTTGAGGAAGTGCTTCAGGTGTAGTGCGAGTATTGGGATAGGGCCAAAGACACCATCCTGAAGCTAAGCTAAAGTGCTATGTAGGCTGGTCAAAACCAAGTTAGCGTCATTAAATTTAAAAATGTAATGTTTTGTTTAGCAGTAAAATTAACAATTCTGGTGGAACAAGGCAATTTAATAAAATAAATCTTTAACCACAGCAGTGTTATAACCTTAAGAGCCCATATAAGACATTGCTGCAACAGCTCACGACTGCATCTAGTGGTAGGAAGTGGTATAATAGGCTATAAACAGAGACAAAACAATAACATATGGTCCTTAGAGAACAAAGTTGTGTGTGTGTGTGTTCGTGTGTTGTGTTGACAAAGCTTTGTACATGTTCTCTGTGTCTTTCTTTTCCACTGATCTGACTTTGTCATCGCTAAGTATGTTTGCTCTAAATTAAACATCCTGCTTGGTGAAATGTAAAAGCCATAATAAATGGAGCATAGGGACAAGGGTTCACTATGGCAACAGATTACCCTAGGCAAGATGATCTAAAAGATCAAAGTAAATTGAACATAAATACATGCAGGTCTGTATACGTTTATGTTCAATGGAAGGAAGCTACGGATATTTTAAAACAAATTTGTTGTTTATTTGGATTAGAAAAACGTATATGTCATCCACACCCAAAACAGAGCAAGACAACAAACCTGTGCACAATCAACTCCCTGACTACATGTAATGATTTCAAATCACCTCGTCAATACAGATTTAAAATGCAAAGTGTGTTGTGAGCTGATGTTTCTAAAGTGAGTAGCTCAAATAAATCACTGCAAGATGAAATTTGTCAAAGCCATAAAACCAACTAATGCGGTCCTGCAGCTGATGAATGTGCCGACAGTTTATGAACGAGGAAATGAAGCGACATGGTAGAAGCTGTCGTGGCCGGTGGAGGACATGCACTGTGAATCATGAGATGTGGGTCAGGTATTAGGGTCATCCTATAACCCAAAGGTTGGCAGTTCAATTCCCGGCAAAACACTTAACCCACGTTGCGTCCAGTGCCACAGCTCTGGTATACGACTGTGTGTTATTGTAGATTGTGAGTTTGCTGGTGGTCTGTATACATCTGGAGTCCCACGGGTGAATGAGGTGAATGGAAGCATGATGTAAAGCGCTTTGGTACAGTCGGTACAAAAAAGTTCTACATAAATGCTCACCATTTACCACTTAAACTCACATCCTCTCATCTTATTCAAAGATAATTACTCTTTTAGTACCATTAACTGACATATTTTCTTTTACGACTGGAAAGTGTTAAGCCCGTAACAAAAGACAAAACACCTACACATTAAAGTTTTTCAAAAACACATTTAAAGGCGGCTCTGTCTGGTTTGTGCAGTTTTTATAGCCTTGACATTAAATAACTGTTTTGCAGAGTTCTGCTTAAGTAAATGTTGCAGTCATTAATCAAAGTGTAGTTTAGAGACTAATTAAGGTGGATAAAAAAACATGAGGAAATGAGTATCATAGCAACAAGTGACAGCCCCAAAGCAGTCAGCTCTTCGTGATACTGACTTGTGAGACTTGTCTCTTCACATGAACATGTACGTAGGTGTGTTTAAAGGCATCTACGTCTAAAAAAGTTTTAATGAAGCCAAAATACTCTACTGATAGGAGAAAGTCATAAAGTATTCTGCACAGTCCATCAAACTAGCTTCACAATTTGTTCCACACTGGCCTCAAAAGTGTCCCATTTAAAATATGATCTGTGTTCCAGTCCACACAAATCAAGGTACTTTTCAGATCTTAACTGTGGCAATTAATGAACAGGCACATCAGGTTTGATTTCACTTCTTTAGACCTAAATCTCTCTGTCTGTGTCTGTTTGTGTTGCCAGTCAGTACGTGTTGTGGAGGATTACGTCTTTATTACTGTGTTTTTGATCAGTCTGATTTTCTGAGTCTGATTCAGTATGTTAAGTTAGTTTACTGAATGAGATCTCAGGCATTTTTCAAACACTGTTATTGAAGACCAAGATTTTATTGTTAACATTATTTTTTTTTAGGTAGAAGTAAAAAATCAGAGGAAGTATAAGTCACAGTAACCGCTTATGGACTTAGAATCAAAACATTGAAATACATGCACTTTAATTACATATTTTTAAAGTATAACAACATCATTTGAGAATTTGATCTGGGTCTCAGTTTGCTAAAAACTAAAATCTTAATGAGTTAATAATGCTTGTATTCCAGATTATGACGAGTGAAGGAAGGAGGGAGATTGACAGACGGATCGACGCAGCTTCTGCAGTGATGCAGTCAATGTACCGGTCTGTCGTAGTGAAGAAGAAGAAGAAGAAGAAGAAGAAGAAGAAGCTGCAAGGCAAAGCTCTCGATTTACCGGTCACTCTACGTTCCTACTCTCACATTAAAGACAAAGTGGCTGTCCTTGGGTGGCTGGGTGCTCCCTTAGAGATGGGATGAGGAGCTCAGAGTAGAGCCGCTGCTCCTCCACTTTGAGAGGAGCCAGCTGAGGTGGCTAGGGCATCTGTTCCAGATGCCTCCTGGACGCCACCCCAGGGAGGTGTTCCAATCGCGTCCCACCGGAAGGAGGCTCGGGGAAGACCTAGGACACGCCGGAAGGACTATGTTTCTTGGCTGGACTGGAAAAGCCTCGGTATTCCCTCGGAGTGTCGGGGGAGAGGGAAGTCTGGGCGTCTGTGCTTAGAATGCTGCCCCCGTGACCCGGCCCCAGATAAGAGAAAGAAGATGATGGATGGATGGATGGACTGGAATTGTAATGTTGAGAGGGTGCATGTAGATGTTAGAAAATATAAGTAGTATTATATTCCAGCACCAGAATATGAAAGGATCTGATTACTTCTGGATTACTTCAGTTGATCTCCTTTTGTGCATATAAAACTTTTACAGGTGCTTGTTCATATATTGCAAAGTAGAACATTATCAACATGTATCATACTTTACAGTTACAGTATTTGACAAAATGAGACATAAAGCTAAAATATTGTTGTTTGGCCCAGATTAAATATGCTTGTTATTTAACAAGCCAAACTAAAGTTGCACTCTCAGCAATTACTGCAGCTAACAAACATTTATTTTTTTTTTGTTTGTTTTCTGTCCTCATCCTTGTTACATAACATTATTGTTGTTACATCATTTGTCTCCGTTACTTCCAAACCTGTGATTATGACATATCAACGTCAATGTCAATGATGCAAGCAAAAACACAATAAAGGAAAAACAGTTGGTTTGTGCAAAGGTTTGTTCAGTTTAGACTCCTGTTTTTTCCCCAAACAGTTAACAGGTGCCAGGGTTGTTGCTTCTCCACTAAACCACACAGAATCAAACAAATTACAGGGTATTGTTACTTTGAATAAAACCTTACTAAAAGTGGACATCTTTAGGACTTTTGCATTCAATTGACATCACCACAAAGACCAAAGTGCATCCAGGCAGACCTGAGAGACCACACCATCTGGATCCTGTCGACGAAGGTCATGATCTTTGTGTGGCTGAACAACATGTGCATACAAACACATAGCAAGGCTACTCTGCAAAAACACTTTTATGAAAAGAAGTAAGGACAGTTTACCTATAACTTGCTATTGTTTGTCCTGTTTATTGACAGAAATAAATAAAAGCCAGACTTGATCATTTTAAAGGCTAGTAGAAAGGTATAAATTCAGGGACTAAACATAATGTTCCCTGGAATCATCACAAACAAAGGCAATTTTCTTTCCTTTCTTCTCTTCTTTCCTTTTGGAATATCAAACAATGGTCTGTAATGAATCTTGGGATAATGAAACTAAATTATGTGAGATAAATGGGGCTCAGTGATTGTAATCTTGTCTTATATTTTAAGACCTTGTTGTTGACGATAAAACAACTGGGACTATATTGAATCTGAAGCTATTATGTGATTGGAAATGAAGATGGAGTAGTCTGTCACACTCCCAACCCCCACAACAACATACCAACCTGCCTGCTTTTATTTTATTGAAAAAGGTCAAATTGAATTGAATTCCCCAGCACTAAAATACAAACACTCACAGTCAGCTTTATTGGCCAAGTATGCAGCACATACAAATGCTGGTGGCTGTAGAGTTGAGGGGGGAGGGGGGAAGTGGGGTCCTCAGATCTGTTTGTTGCACAGGTGTCGAGGTCCTCAGCCAGGGCTTGATTAGTCAGTGGTGGGTGGTCATCTCCTGTAGTTCGAGCATTGTACAAAAGCAAGGTCATAGGCAGAAAAGTGTTTATTCAGGTTTTCTGAATATTCACTTTTCGCCACTTTTATTCTTTTTGTCTCTTGACCTGCTTGTACAGAGCTCTGACTGGACTCTTGTAGTTTATTATTTCTTTAGGATAGCCTACATTAAGACGAAGCAGAGATGCTTGAACCAGATTATAGTTTAACAGCTAATTTCCAGCTGTAGTCCTATATTCTACATGTTTTTTGGTGGTAGGGGTAACTGGAGTACCCGGAGGAAACCTACGCAGACACAGGGAGAACATGCAAACTCCCCACAGAAAGGCCCTGTCCTGGACCTGAATCAAACCCATCTTGTTGTAAGGCCTTGGCCTGTCGAAGATGTCTTAGCCTCATTCAATTCATCATCAATTCATTCATTTTTCTCTATTTTTATTACGTTTTACATTTTAGATTTCAAAACTATGAAGGAAAAGGCCTACAGAATTATGTAGTAAACAAAAATGATAAACAAACAGGAATATGTTTTTAGATTTTTGAAGTAGCCAACCTTTTGCTTTGCACAATCTTCGCATTCTCTCACTTACATTTACATTTAGTCATTTGTTTTGACAAGAGGAACTGACACTGAGAAAAACTTTGGGGAATCTAATAGAACTACATTTACAAAACACTGAACTATCTCTTTCATGTTTTTTTTTTCACTAATATAATCATTAATAATAGACTCAAAAGGCATATTCTTTCACTGAGGACAAAAAGTATTTCTTCTGTTCTGCAATGAAACATAAATAAGAAAATCAACTGCTGTTAGTCTATTTCTCCACAGAACACACCTTGGTTGCTAAGTTATTAATGCTGAATACTGTTACTGCGGAGCAAAAAAAAAGCTGCAGGGATTTACAACTACAACTACGATACTGTTCAAGGTTCAAGTGGGATTCTCGGGAAGTTACGTCAAACATGCTTTACTGATCTGCCATCGCACGAAGTCAACCCCATACGACCTCAACAATGCTCCAGAAGAAAAGACTTTGTCAGTCGAGCGACACCTGACCATGAAGAGTCTCTAAGCAACCGTGGGTAACGCAAGAATCAGCAGAAGGGAGGCTTTTGCCGCCTAATTGCACACCTCTTAACTGTATCTGTATATTTGCTGGAGGAGGGGGACACAAGAGTATGGGTGTGCACTGTTACTGTAGCGAATGTGATTTCTTTCAAGCTCCCTCATGCCTTAAGGCAGAGGGAAGAGAGACAACAATAGTGGAGTGTGAATGGAAGCAGTAAAGAGTAAAAACAATAACTTTAAATCTAAATTTTCTATGAAAGTTCAGGTGTTTTAATGTAAAAAGAATAAACTGCTGAAGATGTTTTATCAGGCGGTAATGGCTAATTCGACTCAATCAGTCTGTGGAAGATGAAGTCTCAATCAGCTGGGGTCACCTCTCATATTGGACTCATTTGGCCCCCAGGCCGCATGTTTGACACCTTTATATGTTTATCCTTCCATTAGCTGTGATTGGCTGAGAGCTACACACAACAACAAAAAGTTAATCCCAGATCATCGCAAGAGTGAAATGGTGAAATATGGGCAAAGAGAAGTTGGTTTACGGATACATTCAAATCTACATTTTGTCAGGGTTACCTTCATTTTTAATAAAACTCGTGCCTGTTGTAGCTTTTGAAATCAAATAACACACATGTCACATATTTTCTTGTTGTAAGTGTCTGTTATTGTACGTCTCGTCAACGCCTCAGAGCAGTGGAGGTTTGCATTGCACTAGCATCTGTCAGGAGTTGCTAGGGAACATCCTGTGGCATGACACTGATGTGTACATAAACACTTCCAAAACACATTATCTTTCATCTTTTAAGTTTTCTTCAAACCTCTCAACTTAATCAAATTCCAAATACGTGCAATACGTGGGGTAAAGCTTTCCTTTTCCTTAAACGTCCTAAAGGTAGAAGTGAGATGTTTTTGATGTGTGGAGTCTGTAGTGTTGCTGCTGCTGGATGCTCTATCCTTCTCTGATGTCACTGAGCAGTGCGGACCTCCAGTGCGCACCTTCAGGGACGCGGCAGTGGCACAAGCTGCAACTAGTCTATAACCACTCAGCTCTCCTTGTTTTTTCTCTACCATTAATATTTTCAATCACTGAGCGCTGAACGTATTCTATTTGGATCAACTTTTTGTGAACCAGGTAAGGTGTTTGTGTCACGATGGTGTTGTTGTCCTTGAACGCTGCTGTTGCGCTTGTCTGTTTGGGAGAACGCGCTCACGGACATGGTTTTCTCTTCGTGCAGCATATTTACCTTGGCTTCACTCGGTTGAGCGGTCAGTGTACGCCCAGCTGGTCCGGCCGGCGCACGCCATGGAGAGCGGAGTGGTTCATATTTACAAAGAGGACAGGTGTCCCTCGGGTCATCCGGAAGACTGCGTCCCAAACTTTACCTGGCAGCCCGCTTTGTCGGACATGTTCAACTCCACACCCAACGGCACGTGGGACACGGACGTGGACCCAATGTCGCCTCTCATCCCCATCATAGTGGTGGTGTACTCCGTGGTGTTCGTGGTGGGCTTGGTGGGCAACTGTCTGGTCATGTATGTGATCATAAGGTGAGTGTTCAGTCTTAAAAATTTCCGGTTTTAGACATTTTTATTGAAATACTCGAGAAGCCAACGTGCGTAATAACGGCATGTACTAAAATGGCACTCATTGAGCAAACAGGCGCTTGCTTTTCAGCTGCAGTAATGCACTGAGTTTAGGGGCCACACTTGAAAATGAGTCATTAAAATAATAAAAATGAATGAGTTATATATTAAGGCAGGGTTAGATGTTTTTATTGGCTCATGAATTCAGCACCAGGAGCTGTCCATTACTCAGGTGCTTCACAGATGAGTAGGTTTGCAATGATAATGGCAGTGTGTCTCATCAAAGCTTTCCAGGCTTTCCTTTCATGAAATATCGCCACATAAAATAGGCTACATTTAAAATATACTGTACTATGTACTAGACTATGTCCTGTTGTGTCTGTGCCACAAATTGCACTCTTTGATTCGTGCACTTTCGATGCAGTGATGCAGTGTCCAGTACACACTGTTGTGGAAGGGAAAAAAACTGTGTTTACACAAGAGAGGGTTGTGTGTGTTTTTTTTAAAGGTATACATATAGGAACATTTATATCTTTATTCCTATGACATGTTACATGGGAGGTGTGTTTTTGAGGTGCCAGTCACAGCTCATAGAAGAAAGTAAAACCTGAATTTGACATTAACTCAAACACATTAACTGAAAGAGAGAATGAGCACTGGGCCTGAAAATTCTCCACATTCTCCATAGCTTCATGGTATTTTTTTTTTTATTTTTTATTTTTTCACAAAGCAAAGGTTTCTTTTTAATGCAACATAAAGACTGTATATATTGCACATTGACTGTGTGCAGTGCCGTGTCAAAGCCCAAGTCTTATGCAGAAGTTGGGGTTAACCTCACAAACAATCGAAACAGAATATTTAAAACCTGTATGTGTACTACTTAATCTTTTTTTCTTTTCTTCTATCTTTAAATGATAGCTCTTTGCCCATTGTTAAATCGGAAAACCAGGCCTAACAACCATCACATTATCAAACCCAGGGAGCTTTCATTTTTTTCCACAGATGATTCCTGTCACAATAAGTTGTTAGGTGATCAAACTAAATGAAAGTTGCCAGTGACATAACGACCACTTTAAGCCTGATTAACCGAGTGTTAACCCATGATGTCATTGTTTGTTACTCTGTTCTCTTTTACTGTCAGTGACAATGCACCACTGCTGTTCACAGGTGCTGCTGCCTTTTGTCAACCACCACAATCTTTCCTAATCTTTCACCTTTATTTTCCACCATAGAGCCAAAATGGTGAACCACTGAGTAGGGCGAAGAGTCCATTTATTCATTTTGCTGTACTGACTGCACTTACCCTCTTAAAATAGTATTTGTATGTGTTTGTACAATAAAATGCAAACAGTGGACAACTGCTTTGAGTCTACAGTTTTGTATACAAGCAGTGAATACTATATACCCTGTTATACATCTTGATACCAAATCTCTTCTTCCAGATACACCAAAATGAAGACAGCCACTAACATCTACATCTTTAACCTGGCTGTGGCCGACGCGCTGGTCACCACCACTATGCCCTTCCAGAGCACCGACTACCTCCTCAACTCGTGGCCCTTTGGCGAAGTAGCCTGCAAAGTCTTCATCTCCATCGACTACTACAACATGTTCACCAGCATCTTCACGCTCACCATGATGAGCGTCGACCGTTATGTGGCCGTGTGCCATCCCGTCAAAGCCCTGGATTTCCGCACACCTCTAAAGGCCAAGATCGTTAACGTAATCATTTGGGTGTTGTCGTCCGGAGCTGGGATCCCTGCCATGATACTCGGCAGCACTCAGAGCAATAACGGTAGCCTTATTCTCACCTCAACATGTGCCTTTTTTCCCCTGTAGTTTTAAATGTCAGTGCCCAGCTCAGACAAGAGAGCGTGTATTAACTTCAAAGGGAGATTTCTAACTACGTAAATGACCAAATGCATTTCTCTGCTTCGATTGGCTTCATTAACATCTTTCTAACCCTTCAAGAGGATGCTCGGATGAGTGATGATTGCTACTTGAACCAATGAGGCCATGACAGACATAATAGTGCTACTTATCTCCCCAAAGAATGGAGCCTCAAACGTTTTTTTTCCACTTCAAATAGCGACAGATTGTCAGAGTTAACAATCAGCCACTTTCAATGAAGCACAGACCACTTTATTTTAAGTTCGATAATTAATTAGTCTGGCCTCTACTGCTCAGTGGTGTCAGCTTCAATCTATGATGGTGCAGTGCAGTGGTGAGAGTATGTCTGGCAACAAAAGAAATTTACACTATAACAATGTGTAATGATTAAAATGTTTCAAAGGAGGCATCGTGACATAGGTTTAAGGATGAAGAGTTCTTTCAATCACAAGAAAAATCAATCAATGTTAACATCCTTTGCTTTAAAATGGCCAGTGTCCTATACACACTTGCACAAAGGAAAATCCTCCAAACATTTGGAAGCTAACCTCAGATCGTCTGTCGATGTAGGCTCCTCATATTCTTCTGTCTCTTTATGTTACTCCCAGACAGACTCAATGATGTTCAGATCAGAGCTTTGCCTTCACTTTAGGACTCCTTGTTCTACTTTACACTGATGATAGCCTCTAATGATAATAGCTGTGTGTTTAGGGTCACGGACTTTGCTTTGATGCACTGATAAGGCTAAGGATTTTGTGTATCTTCAAACCTGTCTAAAACTATTCCACATTTCAGCACACAATAACTGACTTTTTTTTTCTGTTGATGTGGTGCTAACAGGGACTACAGAGTGCGCCCTGCAGTTCCCTGACCCCTACTTCTATTGGGACACGCTGATGAAGATCTGCGTCTTTATCTTTGCCTTTGTGGCTCCGGTCATCATTATCACCGTCTGCTACACGCTGATGGTGCTGAGGCTGAAGAGCGTTCGCCTCTTTTCCGGTTCGCGTGAGAAAGACCGTAACCTCCGGCGGATCACTCGCCTGGTGCTGGTGGTGGTCGCGGTCTTTGTGGTGTGCTGGACTCCCATCCACATCTTCATCCTGGTCAAGGCGCTGTCCACCAACGTCCCAGAGACCACGGCGGTCACAGCGGCCTACTTCTTCTGCGTGGCACTGGGCTACACCAACAGCAGCCTCAATCCCATCCTCTACGCCTTCCTGGATGAGAACTTCAAGAGGTGTTTTAGGGACTTCTGTTGCCCCGGTGTTAAGGGGCAGGGGGACTGTCAGGGGGTGAGAAGGGTCAGGAGTACTCTACGGGACCACTCCTGTCCTGCAGAAAGCCGCAAAGACAGCAGCCAGCCCAGGCCCGTATGACTAGCCATGGACATGTCCTCTGTGCCGTACCAAGGCTGGGAGGACTCCAACGACCTGGGCCTGACTCAGATCACTGCCTTTTAAGTGAAAGGTAAACATTTTCATCACAGAAGAAATGTGTGTGGATAATTTAGAAATTAACTTTAAATTTCAGATGCTTTATTTATTAAACTTATATTAGACTAAGCAACACTGCCCCCTGTTAATGAATGGAAACAGATAGATTGTTCTAAAGCCAGTTGGTACCTGTGATCACATTTGATTGAGCAGTAAACCGTAAAATATCTATAGTCAACAGATAGAGACATGAAAAAAGCAGTTTAATTAAATCAAAGAAGAAATAGGCGTAACTGTTGTAGTATTTAGTTGTAGCTCATTAACCACAGAGCTGAGGCTTACAGACTTCAATCAACTTCAGCTGTCATGGTGTCTGTATATATAGTATATTGTCCATGGGTACACTAGAGGATTATGGGATTTATTTGCAAAAATAAAATCATTGCATATACTGTAGTCTCATCCTCCAACTTGTAATTATATTAAAAACCTTTGAGAGATTTAAAAGATGGCTGTAAAGCCACAGGTTATTAAAACAACTAATTATCCTTGTAATGAAAGAAACTTAGTGTAAAATAGTTTCTTTCTTTGTCAAACAAAAAACCTTTTATGGATTCCATGTAAAGGCAGATCATTATATGTTTACAGATGTACAAACGTTTATGCCCCGTTAGTAAATATAGTGTTCATGTTAAGTGTATTTGAGGCTTTGCTCTTCTGTAAAATTGTGAATAACTTTAAATAGTAGTACTCTTGAGTAACACAGTGGCTCATTCTCTGAAAATAGAGCAGCGCTTTCACAGGAACTTCACATTGTTGTAGCTTTCAGCAGGTTTAATGCCAAAATTATATATGGCTGCACACTTTTCTGCTGTGACGCTGTATAACCCCTTTTCAGGTTGCTGTCTACTTGGCAGGTTGTGACATGTCTGCAACACCGTCACATAAAAAAATATATATATAAAATAAAATTGGGCAGAGGGCTTTATGGCAGCAGTCTATGTATCTGTATATATGTGTGTAATATAGAACAGGGCTTTTGTTTAGTGCACTGAAATTTATATCTTTATGTCGATTAACATGTAACTAATACAGTAGTAGATTGAAATTTAAACTTTTGCATTGTATACTCTCTAGTGTTAACTGAAAATGTAATGCAAAGTACATTATTGTATGCTTACAGTGTGTTTTAACCATATTGATGATTAAAAAAAAAAGTAACAAAAAGTGATGCTATGGATTACTTTGAATGTTTTTGTTGCCAACATGTTATTACCAAAAAGTGACCAGATAAAAACCATATAGATTCAATTAAACAAGGATGACTTTGAGACCATGTAAATGCAGACATTTATTGAAGTTGCTGAATATTTAGTTTGTGGAACATAAAATACCTTATGTTTGGTGCCTTGGTTTGTGTGCCTTATCTTTTAAACATGTTTGCCAAGCCTTCATTAACCAGCATCATTGTTTTTGTAATTATCGCATCTTTATTTAAACATCTGTTACCGTCTTTAAGGCTGAATCAGGCCTCAGCAACACAAAGTCTAGGGTAAAAAGTGCCATATTTTGAAATAATCATCTGTTTGGTATTTTGCTGTAAATTTGAATGTTATGATTCAAAATTGCACATTAAAATATTAAAGTGATATAAAGAAAAGTTCATTTGTAAAGACTTACAAGGACATATAATAAACTTTGAGTAGCAGTACTACAGTGTGTCACCATTTTCTTACACCAAGGTCCTTTTTACGATAATGTGTGCAATAAGACGGGACTGCAGGGTGACAGCATTAAAAAAGTGAGGAAATCAATTGATGGCCCGGGTGAACGTCATGACCTTACATGTCAGGGGAGCGCCTAAAGGTCATGGCCAACTGTCTGATGGTCGGTGAAGTGCCTCTTAGGGATGTTATTTGTTGCTAAAAGACAGGGTCAGAGCTCAGAGAAGAAATGAACGATAATAATATTTCTTCATTTTATTTCTACTGGTCTCAGAGACCAAGTTGGTGTTTCCATGGTGAGCGCACTGACGGAAAGCAAGGGTCCAAGGCTTCGACTAATTGCATAATCTTTTGTGTTTGTGGCCTTGCAGATGAATGTGGGATGACAGCAATTTAAACTATGTGTAGGTAATGTTAAGGTAATTTTATTGCAGCAGTACCCACAAATGTGATATGTCAATATGATCATTTACTCAACAATGACACAATAAACAGAAAATTTACCATTTTACAGCAACTTTCTAAACCCGATTATATAAAAACACTTCCAGATGGATAAATGCATTATAGATGATGACTAGCTAATGTGATGTATACCATAATTACAAATGATAAGGTCTAAATTAGAAAATCAGTTGTCAATATAAATACTTAACTTGTTTCTTATAACATTTTAGCTGTTGAGGTTTACATACCATGAGCTCCATAGCTTTGACAGCGCCATTATTTCTCTGAAAACTCATTATATACAACACACAATACAATATAATATATCTTCAGTATTTATGAAGAGCTTGTGGGAAAGAAAGTGTTGAGCATAATTAATGACCCGTCCCATCCTTTACACATCCTTTATTACCCTCTGGAAGCAGATAGTAATATCTAAATATTAAAATCTGCTAACAAAGAACTATCTTTGTTCTCAGGGCATTGAACCTGCACTAAGACTGGGCTTATGGGCCACTGCATTTGTGGCTCCCTGGCTGGATTGTTGACTAGGTCATTTATTTATGCTTTACATGATCTTATTTATTTGTATGTATTTATTGTATTCTTTAGTTGGGGAGGGATGCACATATATAGTGTCTTTTTACTTTTCTTCTACTTCACTGTTGGATTAGATTAGATTAGATTAGATTGTTTATTTAACCACACGACAATGCCGGTGGAATTTGTTTTCGGTACAGTATGTTCAAGGCCATCATACACTTACAAACAACAAATAGACAATATACGTCACAAACATGTAGCAATACAAGATACAGTGGTTACATGACCATGCATAGTATATAAGAGAGAAGACTAGATTATAAGAGAGTAGTTCAGAGTCCTGATAGCTGTGGGGAAAAAGCTGTCCGTGAGGCGTTTGGTCTTGGCAGAGAGTGACCTGTAGCGCCTATGTGAGGGAAGAAGCTGAAAAAGGTGGTTCGCTGGATGTAGGGGGTCAGAGATGATTTTCCTTGCCCGCTTTAAAGTCCGACATTTATAGAGGGAATCGACTGAAGGCAGTGGTTTTCCTATTATCTTGGATGCTTTATTGACAATCTGCTGTAGTTTTTTCCTTGTTTGGCTGTCTGTGCTACCATACCATACTGTTATTGATGATGTAATGATGGACTCAATGATAGCGGAATAGAACAGAACAAGGAGCTGATGTCTGATCCGGTATTTTTTAAGCTGTCTAAGGAAGTAAAGTCTTTGTTGAGCTTTTGCAATGATTTGTTTAGCATTAATTGTCCACTTCAGGTTATTGCTGATGTGTGTTCCTAAAAATTTAAAGGAGTCAGTGATGGTGATTGATTTGCCATTTATCTGTACTGGTGTTTTTGGAAATGGCCTGCGTCTGAAATCAACAATAAGTTCCTGTGTTTTGGCTGTGTTGAGCTGGAGGTCATTGTTTGAACACCAGTTTACAGCTTGATCCACCACCATGCGGTACTGTGTTTCATCATTGTCTGTGATGAGGCCTACAATGGTTGTGTCGTCTGCATACTTTATTATTTTCACTGAAGTGTCCATGGATCTAAAGTATGATGTGTAGATGGAAAAAAGCCAAGGGGATAGAACACAGCCCTGAGGAGCTCCGAGGATGTGTATTTTTATTGTTTAACCACAGACAAATTTCCACATTTGTGGACAATAAAGTATTTGTATTTGTATATTTAATGCACTATTTGTGTAGCATTTACAAAACAACCACAATTTCAATTTTTGTACATCAGGATTCAGGACCTGCACAATGAAATAATAATGTAATTAAAATGCACTAGTAAGTAATTTGTAAAGAGTGAGAAGGTGATATGACAAGCTTACAGGTGACAATAATACAGATGTCCACATGCCACAAGTTCCTTTAGCTTTAACAGTGTGATTGTTTGTCTGAAAACAATACAATGAATCATTTTGTACACATCTCCAACTTTTGGTTTTAATTGAACCACAATCAGCGTAGGATTTGTTATAAAGCTATGACGAACCTTGTAAATCTAATATATATATATATATATATATATATATATATATATATATATATATATATATATATATATATATATATATCTTTACCCATCTTAGTATCTTGTGAAATGTATCAATAGTCAAAAGATTTTTTTTCTTTTATGCCATATAGTTCCCTTGCTTCTACTTGTAATAACAATCTGATGTGATAAACAGACACTGAAGAAATAAATCAGATGCATTACAGCCAAAGGTTAAATGTGGTGTAGCTGCTTGAGTCTAACAAAGACGGCTGTGTCAACTGGGACAAAAGGCTTTCAAAGACACCTGCCATACCTCCTCTGGCCACACGAGGACCCTTGTGAGTCCTCAATGCGATTGGTCACAGCTGTTCCATTCAGCCAATCAGAAGGCTTTGCGTCTGTACCGTCGCTTCCGGGTGTCCCCAACGAAGAAAAACCATTTAATGCTTTTATATTTTCTACAGCGCGCTAAAGGGTGGTAAGGCGTTTACAAAATGAACAGGATTTTCGGACGAGGCAAACCTAGAGCACCCCCTGCAAATCTGTCTGACTGTATCGGAAATGTGAGTCCTGACAGCGAAAATATCGTGCTGTTTATTATCTTATCTAACGGGACCATCGTTACTAAGCTAGCATTACTACTAACCTAACGCTGCAAACCTACTCAGCTAAGGCTAGTTAGCTATTGTCAATATACACATACTATTTCATGGTTCACAAAGAGATACTGCGTTTGTTTTTTACTTATAGTCACTGTATTATTGTTTTGTGATGCGCTATTTCCCACACTTACACCTGACACTATGAAAATTCAAAAAGCGTGTAAGTCTTATGTTTTCTGGCTGAAATGATCGACTTAGCTACATATTTAATTAATGTCTTTCTCAGGTGGATGCCAGGGCAGATTCTATTGAAAAGAAGATTAGCAGACTAGACTCCGAACTTCTCAAATACAAGGATCAGCTTAAAAAGATGAGAGATGGGCCTTCAAAGGTAAATTAATAAATAAAAACACACACACTTTTTATTTGAGATGCTACACTTTCAAGAATAACCCTCACCAATTGTTTTATTACAGAACATGGTCAAACAAAAGGCAATGCGAGTCCTAAAGCAGAAAAAAATGTGAGTGAAAAAAAAGCTGCTGATGAGGGGTCCCAGTGATAGGATTTTGTGATGTGCCCTAAAGTCATGAAGTACACTTACATCAAGTTTATATTTGTACATAACTTTTATTTGTGACTAATTACTATTATACTTATCTAATTTCTTATGCTGCACCCAAATATTATGTATTTCTGACATAATATCAATAATATCAAAATGACCCAGAAACAGCGTATTCCTTTTGGGTAATGCCTATATCTCCCTATGAACTAGTAAAAAGTCCAAAAAAGAAAGCCACTCAAAGCATTTTTCTTATAAGGATAAATGCTGAAGTCTGTATGTTCATATTATGGTAGAACTTCAAAACATAATTCTTGCATAAATCTTGCAGTTAAAGTTGGCCCTTAAAATAAAGAAAAACAAGTGCTAACCCACATAGTTTTTCTAGTTGGCAGCAGAAATACCCATCCATATAACCACAATAACACAATATATAACATTGTTCATACAGGAAAATGATCACCCATAATTATTACTGTGTACTACTACATTACTGTATACTTTAAATGGAAATAGTTAAAAGTATCTCATTTGTTTTGCTCTAACACAGGTATGAAAGTCAAAGGGAACAGCTGGCTCAACAGTCTTTTAACATGGAGCAGGCAAACTACACAATTCAGACATTAAAGGACACAAAGACAACGGTAAGAACATTAATGAGCAGCTATTTATGCTTGAGTTACAAAACTATATGGTCGACTTGTGCAATGACTACCTTTCTATTTTCTTGTCCTAGGTTGAGGCCATGAAGATTGGAGCCAAGGAAATGAAAAGGGCATATAAGGATGTAAAACTTGGTCAAATTGATGTAAGTCTCTTCAATAATTAGTAATCTGTGTAATCGAATTAAGTATTTGTGTCATACCTTCTGACACACTGTATGTGTGTGAGTTCAGGATTTGCAGGACCAACTGGAGGATATGATGGAAGAGGCTAATGAGGTGCAGGAAACCCTCAGTCGCAGCTATGGCACTCCAGATATTGACGAGGATGATCTCGAAGCAGGTAGATCTGTTTTTCTGTTCCAGTACCAGTCAGTCTTTGAGCGGTCCTAAAGGTTGTAATCAGGTACTGGATCTGAGAAAGCATTTCCTGTAAGTAGGCCACATTCTCTTACTTATCATAGATTATAACACAGACATTTGCAAAATAATAACTCCATGGGATATGGGCTTTGTAAACCCTGACGTTGCAGAAAGACTTATGTATATCTTTGGTTTCAGAGCTGGATGCATTGGGGGATGAGCTGCTGCTGGATGAGGACAGTTCTTACCTGGATGAAGCCACAGCCGCTCCGTCTATTCCCGAGGGCGTGCCCAGTGACAGTAAAACAAATAAGGTAAAACCCAAGCCTCTCCCATGGTACCTCTTAAATGGTCCTCGTGTAAGGGCGCCGCCATACAGCGATTTTACAGCGAAATACAGCGATATACCTCCGTCCACCAGAGGGCAGGCTAAAAGCGGAAATATAAGGAGAAACCCAATGGAGACTTTACAAGAGTAAAACTCATGTTTACAGCCTGGTACAAAAGATGGCTCCTGTCTCTAGAGCTAAGTTTTTACTATGTGACAACTCTAGGGGGGGTGAATTTTTGATTATTACGTTGGTTTATGCTGTCTAAAAACGATTGTTTTACTATGGAGTAAAAGCCGAAAAGCCCGGATGTAACGGCCATTTTATTGCCCATTCGTAATGACAATATTGGTGAATAGGGGACCAATGGGTGGATATCATCCATATTTATACTATCTATGGTAAAACCATACACATAAAAACTTACTGTAGCCACACACAATTGGGAAAACAAGCACCACCCACAACAGTGGCTTTACTAACTGTTAATCTAATCTGTTAATTATAGTAAGAAACTATAATCTTGATTTATATGCAATGACAAAGGTAGCATTTCATTAAAGTGATCCACTCTCCAACCATACACTTTGTTATTAGCATTTTCACCCATCAACTTGAATAAAAAAAATGCAACTAAATTATACTTTGTACGCTGCTTTAGATGCAGGTTGTACTAAAGTGTCTTTTTTTGTTTCAGGATGGTGTTTTGGTGGATGAGTTTGGCCTGCCTCAGATTCCAGCAACATAAACGGACGTATGGAAAAAACAACTGCACTTAAACTTCACTTTTACATGTAGAGTAACATTTATACATTTAATAATTATAATGACCAATGAACACTACATATTTGAAGGTGTCTTAGAAGCTGGGTTGTGTTTTGTTACTACTACTGTGCTAGCATGAGGCCTTGTAACATACTGAACCTATTAAATTTAAGACATTTTCCCTGGTTTCCCTTGAATACAGTTTGCTGTATACTGATTACTGGTTTTACATCAAATTAATTTATTTTGTATTGTTTGTTTGTGTTATGTGCATTGTTTAGTTATTAATGCTGTCTTATGTTTAATTTTTTTGGCACTTAAACATTAAAAATAAATATTTTACTTGGTTGCTTTATGTCTTTTTGTTTGGTATGGTTGGACACACTCAACAACACAGTGCATGTAATCTACTGGCTTTTAACTACTAGGTCAAACCCAGGGCATTCAACAAAACAAAGATTGAGACTGAGTTTTTTTTTTTTTAACAGTGACAGTATAGAAGGGGTTGTATAGGGCTCCTTCTTTACCGTTCTGTGGTTTTAACCCATTTGCAATCGCCCTCTCCACACTTTACTATGTGGTCATACTTTTGTGCCTCAGCTGAAATTGCGGGGTGCACCCTTGTAAACCCCTTTTGTTTTAAAACAATTGTCACTTTAATAAGACATTGTTCACATCCACAAGTGCCTTTGAACAGATGCCTTGACTATTCTTCACTGATCAACAACACCACCCCAAAAAGAAATGGCAAGACTTTTGATACCCTCCTCCTTGTTTGTTTTAATCTCTGTCCTTGTCACTCCATCTGTATTTATTTTTTAAACGTTATCTACAAACTTTCCCTTTGTATTGCTGCTTTTCAAGGGGTTGTCAAAGTTTATTATGACATTTCTGTTATTAAACCATACTGTTTTTAAGGTATTTTCTTTTCATCTGAACCATTGTGTACAGCATGTGTAGTACTTAGCTCATGTGTTTTAAAAATTAAACATAACAAACATTAAAGATATGCACAGGGGATGTATTAGTGTGTGCTGTCTGTGTTGGGCCCACAGTGGACCTCACTGAAGGAGGATCATAGCAGAAGACAGAATTAATATGGGGCATTATCAATAGAAAAAATATGTACACTAGAGCAGATAAACTTAATGTATGCTCCACGTTAGTCAAAATGAACAAATGAATTATAGTTTTTACACGGACCCACTAGACTATTATTTTGAAGGCAGGTTGTGTTTCCGTCATACAACTTCCTTTTAAAGTTTGTTAGGTTTAATCCTTTACCAAGTTGGACAATAAAATAAAAAAATAAGCAACTTAAACAAACGCAAATGAACAATATTGTATTCCCTTAAGATTACAAGAGTTATAGGTTTTCAAATGCACACCTTTTCTAATGTTCGTCGCCCAAATGATTATTATGTTTTCTTTTTCTGTAACGCCCTATATATATAAACCTATATATATATAAACCATAGTTGCCTAGGCACTTATTTAGGGCCCGGTCTACGTCAGTCTCTACGTCAGTCTCTTACAAATGGCAAGCGTTTCATAGACTACTTTGCTAAAGTTGCGTAAAAACAACGACTCTGGTGGGATTCGAACCCACAACCTTTGAATCACTTCTTCAGTGCTTAACTAGAAGTCCAATGCGCTAATCCGTTGCGCCACAGAGCCAGTTACCAGGAGCAGCGCATCCGTAAACACATGTTAAAAAAGCATTTTCAGCTTTAGGTTGGGTCAAACACTATACTTCCTGGTTGCACCGGAAGTTTTCCCACCGTAACATTTAGCTTAGCATTGTTGAGGTAGCAGCCTTAGGTTTGTGATTTATAAGAGGGTGTGACATTAAACCAAGATGGCAGAGGAAACACTAACAGTGACAGTTGCCTACGGTAATACGTTTTACATGATTTTTGAGCAGGATTGGAAATTGTAAAGCAATCAGGGTAAGGATATCGGAACATGTAGCGGAAATAAATGTCTAGCAAAGGGGCTGCTAACTCTTTAAAAAGCCAGAGGCCAGTTTCTAACATAGTCAAAACTGTATAATAACTGTATTGTGTGTTTAATATTATTTTCCTGGTTTAGTGGGTAGCGTTAAATTATTTTTGTTCCTGACCGATCTCCGCCCCGTGTAGTTAATTTGTCATTACAATTTTTAACGTTACAGTAATTAACCTAAATATATGGGTGTCTTCTGGAAGTGGCTCTTAAAAGAAGTGCATTCATAATACCAAACCAACATTATATAAGAATGTAAGCAGATTTAAGAGGCATAAATCTGCTTACACAATCCAAAATGTCTGTGTTTCTGCCTCGTTTTACACTTCCAACTTTGACTCCAGGGTCTGCTAAGCACAGCATCACATTGACAGGACAAGATGATGGCAAAGGTCCTATTGTTAAAGACCTATTGGATGCTCTCACACAAGCTACAGGTGTTCCACCAACCTCTCAGAAACTTATCTTTAAAGGTACACTGGGTTTTGTTTTTTCAATATTTTATAACCAGTCATACCCAGTCTCAACCAAATTACTTTTTGTATTTGTATTTTTAAGGGAAATCACTGAAGGACATGGAGGAGAGTCTGTCAAGTTATGGAGTTAAAGCTGGCAGCAAACTCATGATGATTGGAAAGCGGGTAAGATTGTTAACTTAAGGTGTACTTCTTTGACAGATCATTAAATTTTCTTATGTTGCTTGTATAAAAATTCAGACACTGACAATAATGTTCTAAACAGAATAGTCCAGAGGAAGAAGCAGAACTGAAGAAGCTGAAAGACATTGAGAAATCTGTTGAACAAACCGCAAAAAAACTGGAAAAGGTGGACGGGGAACTGACTGGACTTAAGAATGTAAGTATGCCTTTGAAGGTTTTGAAATGAATATATTTGTTTTTGTATAAATTCTTTATTAAAAACTTATTATACAGGGCTTTTTGGCTAAAGATCTCCAGGCAGAGGCACTAAGTAAACTGGACCATCGGGTGAAGGCTGCAGCAGAACAATTCATGAAGATCCTGGAGCAGATAGACACTATAGTAATTTATGTTTTTAATGTTTAAGTCTGCATTATATTTTATTACATATTCAGTTTTTGTTGGATGTAACAAAACATTATTTTTTTATCAGAGCATTCCAGATAATTTTAATGACTGCAAAATGAAGAAAAAGGTGTTGGTAAAAACAGTACAGGTAAATCATTCTCTAAAGGAAAATTGCTGAAATTGTTTAACTGCATCATTAAGTGTTTATTTTTTGTCTTTAGGATTTCCTGGCCCAGTGTGACAGGATGGAAGCTTGTATAGCAGACCACATAACAAAGATCCAGTCTAAAAACTTGGCCCTGGCAGAATAGATTAAAACATCTACTGTGTTATGCACTGCTCTGTGAGCAGTAGCTAAGTGTACAGAAAGCTTCAGATGCGGAGCAGTTTTGTGATTTATTTATTTTTTGCTGTGACATGTGCAGGAGAACCCTCTCCACTGCGACTACAGTAAGCTGTGTGGCTGTGCTAACTCTTGTTTGGCTTGTCTGGGACAGATTCTAAGGGTCTAGAGCTGGCCTATTAGTCCTATTAGGTACAGTAAAACGTAGTGTGATTTATGTTTAAAATTCTGTGTATCCTGTTTAGATATCCAAAACTGATTTCTAAAAAAGGACTTGGATATCATTCTATTGCCAAATGGAGTATGAGGCGCTACTAAAGACCATCCAGAGAATTTTAAAATAAAGCATATTGTTTCAGTTTAGAATTTATATAAGCAGCACCAAGCTTAGTTTTTTTTTTGTCCATTTTTATGTAACAAGTTAATCAAGCTTCCTTCAAATTTAATGAGAAACAATAATGTAATATAAATGTAATTGATAATTTGTCAACAAGAGAAGTGTGCAATTGTTTCAATTAAAATAAATAAATGACAGACAAAAGGTTCATGACAAATGTCAGTTTAATCCTTTAATTACAGTCATAACATCACACAGCAGTTAATTCCAGTTTTATCCAGCTGTGAGTCTTTTTATACATACTTTCTAGTAAGACCCTTATATATGTGCAAATAAGCTTAATAGCCGAGGGAATAAAGAGGGGATCCAGCAGTAGGCGTGTACAAATGACTCGGTGAGGTATACCACAGTGAAGTGTTTACATAAATAAACAGAGTTACATAACAGAGTTATGTTAAAATACTTATATAGAGAGTTAGTGTTATTTGATGTTCTTTCTACAACTAATCATCTTTGTCCTTTGCCCCATGTTTTAAAATACGGGTAAATGCTACATAGTTGAAGTTACCCTTTTTGTCAACGGGGGCTTCGCGGAAAAGCTCGTCCACATCTTCATCTGTAAACCTGTCTCCCATTGTGGTAAGCAACTCCCGCAGATACTCCTCCTGGATCACACCTGTGAAAAGGGAAAATTTAGAAGAAAGATTTCAAAGATCTCTTCATTGCAGTTTTGCTTAATAGCCCATTATAGCTGGATACTTGTACTGTTGACAGTATCATGTAAACTCACCAGTTCCTTCCTCATCAAAGCAGGCAAAAGCATTACGGATCACATCCTCGGGATCTGTACCGTTTAGCTTCTCTCCGAACATGGTCAGGAACATTGTGAAATTGATCGGGCCAGGGGCTTCATTCATCATTGCTTCCAAGTAATCCTCTGTAGGGTTCTTACCTGATGCAAGGACAAGGCAAGTAATAAGAATGACTGTTGTTAGTGATGTTTATGATTTTACACCTTACCCAAAGAGGCCAGCATATCGTGAAGATCTTCTTTGTCAATAAAACCGTCTCTGTTTTGGTCGATCATGTTAAATGCCTCTTTGAACTCCTGGATTTGAGATTGATCAAACATAGCAAACACATTGGAGGTTGCGCGCTGAGGACGCTTCTTGGTGTTCTTCCCCTTTGCTTTTTTGCTTGACATTTTGGCTGCTGGTATGTACCCTCCTGTTAAAAAAACAGAAATCAAAGATGGGGTTTACAGATGAGAGCTTCAAAACAATGTGTGAAGAAAAGACACACAGTGTATCTTTGTTATTTCTTCATACAATCTTTTCTTTTAATCGGTTCTTACAGTTTCAAATGTGGTGGTGTTTAAAGGTATAGCCCAGTATTTTGTTAAAGAATTTCTTTGAGATACTCAGGGAAATGTTTTCTACAATATGGCAAATCACATATAATAATAATTCAGTCTTTGTGTTCTGTATGGCTGCTCATGGGGCCAGAACCAACACACTTTTATAACATCTATCAAAGCATCTAAAACTTCCAGAACTATTGTTAGTGCAAGTGTGTATTACAAAGACAGTATTTGCATGTAATTTACAAATCAAATGACTGTTTATTATTCTGTCTTATTTACAACCCCAGAATGTGAGCGCCAATTCCCAGTAAAAGCACTTAAACAGGTCTGAACCAAAATTAAAGCAATTTCGTAGCAACAAATGTAAAATATACTCTTCGAAGCACACATTAAATGGAAGCTGAAGTACTTCAGGTTTAAAATGTTAAGCATTTCCAATCCAATTTTCAGTGGCCCCACGTACCCCAGCTCCTGTCTGCTTGGAGTGTGCTGACAACAGTTTATTGTAGGGAATAATTTATCTCCAAAAGTAACAAACACTTTTCCAAAATACTAAACTATCCCTTTAATTTACAGACAAAGGTAACCCTCGAAACTTTTGTGGTCAATACCAACGTGTCTATACGTTTATATCTTCAATTGAAATCAACAAATACATAAATTTGTGTATTTATTTATGTTAAGCTATTTAACAAAATGAAAAAAAAGACCAATCAGAATAGTGTGTGGAAACCAGTGATTGAATATAAAGCCTATTCTTAGCATCGGAGCTAACTAGCTAGCCCTTGTTGACCTACATTTCTGCCAATTCCTGATAAGCCTAACTAGTCGTGATTAATCCAGAAGTTAAACTGACTATGCGCCGATATAGTGTCGATATTATCATAAAGTAAAATAAAAAAAAACACCTACCTATGAAAATAATGCTCTATTGGCACACCTGTCCACCATCTAATACTGGACCGTCCACTAACTGGTCACCACCAATTTTTTACTTCCTGTTTCTCAAACTGACCAATCAGGGTCGAGTTAGAGGCACACGCCACCTGGGATGCTCTATGATTTACAGCATTATTACAAATCTTCTACCGTTTTGTTTTTGTTAAACGTTTCAAACAATGTGTTGTTATTATATAGGTATCCACGCTGGGTTTATCTTGTTATACGTAATAATGTGATAAGTATATTTACCAGCAGGTGGCAGCAATTACCAAATGACCAGTCCAGAAGAGTTTGATTCAACATTAATGGCAGACAGTTTGAAAACCATAGAACGTTATTAATTGATTCTTCGTATTATAATTGTTTATAATATATAATTGTTGTAAAAAAGACAATGCAGATCTTTTAGCTTGTTTTGTGCAGCGTTTCTTGAGTTAGTGTAGCCTACATACTTATGGCAGAATTGGGTGCCAGTTTTTTAAAGAGCTTACAAAAGTCATTCAAAAATTATTACACTTGTTTCCATCTGGTTGTCAGTGCCCAGGTCTTGTCACTGGAGGAGCAGCTCCAGGGCCTGGCCCTCTTGGTCTAAATTTAAAGCAGCCCCAGCCTTAAAAGGTCCTGATGGTGTCTGGTGCATTCTGCCGAGTGGCAGCATTATTTTTGTTCTGTGGACTGCCGTCCTGTCCACTGCACCTCACCCTGCTGCTTTGCCTTGATCTGGACTTGCTTTAGCTACTTTTGGATGTGCATTTTCGACCATTAGAGGGTTGGTGGGTTTTATTTGTGGTAAGTAACATATATTTCATCTTTAATATGAGTTAATTACTAAATGGTTGGTTTATTTAATGCAAAACCTTCTGACCAGGCAGTGGCCTGAGGCCTACATGAACTGTGTTCTTACAATCATGTTTAACATGTTTCTATTAATCTGCTGGTATTTGGGGTCCTTAATGTGGATTACTAACATGTTTATGTGTGAATACAGTGTTCTTGTTGAGATTGCATGTGTTTTTGTATATGCTACTAAATTAAGAACAGCCTGCATTTCTTATCTTTTTTTTTTTGCCTCCATTCAAAGGTTTTGTATATTCATTTGTTTCTTTATTTTATTACCTATGCAGTGGGCCTTAGGTTATGTCCTTTGGGTTTACACAGTACTTTTGTTATTGTTATTTCTATTGTACTTTTGTTATTTCAGGGGTAATAATAAAAGCAGACTCTTAATATAGTTTATGGCATAGTCTCATTTTTAAGCAACAATTAAAGTTGGCTGGAGGACTCTTTGTTTACTTATTAGGCTTGTTTGCTGTTGCAGCAACTTGTGTTTTCAATTAAACATGCAATTATTTAATTAAATGAGTCTTTTTACATTAGTTATTATTACTGACATAGGCATCATGTGAAAACACTTGTAAACATAATAATAGAGTAAGTATAGTTTCTCAACCATTTCCAGTGGACAATAAAATACCTTCACACTCCCTAATACAGATTTTTAGTTGTAAATGCTTTCTATATCCCTCTGCAGTTCATGCTGCTTTTTCTTTTAACACAGTAGATATAAATCTTAACCTAATCTAATGTCATCTTAACAGCTGTTTTCAACCTTTTTGAAAAGTAACAGATCACATATATCCCATTCCTAATAGCTAATACACCATCTCCTAACTAATCTAACAACCTTAATCTCAAAATAATAAGATTAAGATTAATTTACAGAGTTGTTAACGTAAAGGAAAGTCTGACATTATAAAAGTTGGCGGAGAGGCTGACAGGATGTCAGGGGAGAAACACGTCAAACGAAGGAAACAACAGCATCGACTGCAGCATCAGGAGCAGAAGCATCACTATGAGAGCCGCTATTACCTGAGCACCAAGTCGTCTGTTAGCAGGCAGGCGTTCACATCTTACACGGCCAGCCAGTCCAGCCAGTGGTAAGAGGAAATACTTAGAAGACAGTTGGTTTAAAAAAAAAAACTGATGTACAATACATCAAGTTGACCTCTTTCAAATATTCGACTGTGTATAAAGTATAATGAGTGACGTGTGCTGTAGGAAGCAAATACCCAGCACAATTTGTTTTCATGCAGAGCACATGCTATCTCTGCTGTCATCGTCAGTGATCTAATACCAAGAAACCTTAGCCAAAAGTCATTGTATAGTTATGATTATGTTTTGCATTTGTCCTATCAAATGTTGTGTCTAATCAGTAGCTGCCATGTTTAGTTTTTCTTGTTTTTATGTCTATTGTCCCTTTGTTCTTTTCTCTAACATTTGTCAACATGTCCAGTGGTCAGCAGTCCTTTGTCCTTTGTCCTTCAGGCTGCAGGGTCAGTGTACATGTTAGAAACGAGAACAGCTTTCTAAATGGGGTCAAGAAGAGGAATTTCATCCACAGTCAACTGCTGCTAGTTGCTATTTATGGACAGCCAGGCTATTTCTGTACTCTTGGCTTGAGAAACTGCCATTAAGCCAAGTGCAGTGTATGGAAGTCATGAAATAATAATGAGATGAGCCACTTTATTCTCCAAGATATTTAATTTTTAATTAGAAAACAAGTGTATCTTTATGCAGCCAAGATGTACATTAGACAAAATAACTGAAAGAGTAATGTTTGCATACGTTTTACTTTTCTTACACATGTGAGTGACACTTTTAAGTATGCTGCCAAACTTTGTCCTGTAACTTTTTATACTTTTGCCTTTAAATTTGCTGAACTAAAGGCTTTCCCTGAACACACCTGGTGAGTCAGCAGTAACTTTTTGACACCACAGGAATCATCTGTGAGACTCTGTCTGCAATACATTCAGTCTCTTCCATTTCCATTGATCCTGTCTTGCCAGCGTGAAATGGACTTTATCAAAGCCCTGTAAAGACACTGCTCCTTCAGGCCAAATGGAAAGGCCAGAGAAGAGATTATGAGCAATAGCTGGACTTTTAAATGCACCCTGCTGCATATCCAACTGTTCCGGCTTCATTTATAAAAGAAGCTCACAACAGTGGGTCAGGTTAGTGTAGACAAGAATACATAACTGGTTACATTTTAAAGTTTTATAAATAGCAAACCATATCATGCTATCACGTTTAGTACAATCGTAACATCCTATTTTAATCTGTGATGGAAGTTCATAATGTTATTAGATGCCATAGAGATTATTGATTTATTTAACTGCCTCTAAAATTAAAACAATAAAAAAATATTTATTCATTTAAATTCATTTTTTAAACACTTACATATTACACCATATGTATATCAGGAATTCACAGTTTATTTTTTTATTCCTGTTAACATTAAAGCAACTTTTTAAGATGGTTTACATTAGACTGTAAAGTCTAATGTAACCTAAAGTTTGTGTGGATGTGTCCAAAATAAGAGATTGTGGTAGACACACAGTAGAGTATCTATCAATCCATGGGCACTTGGTCTTTAAAAGGGCTATTCTGTTTTCTGTCAAGAACCCACAAAAATTAATAGTTTATTTATTTGAGACATTTATTTGAGTACATTTCTGCTCCATTATTTGAAGTTCTGTTGTGTTTCCTTAACAAGAACAACATACCGTGTGTTATATACTATATACTGTATACCGTATGTTAAGTGCTCTTCTCTTTTTAGTGCTATGTTTTTTTCAGTTGTCTTCAAAAATGTCCTGATTCTGAATGTAACTTTTGTATTGTTGTGCTAAGCCTGAAGACCTTGGTGGAGACAGAGCAGGGGAGGAGGTGGTTAAACTGAGCCCACTACCCAAAAAAGGCAAGCACACCTACCTGGCAATGGAAGGAGATAAAGAAGTTATCGGCTACGTTGTCCCTTTATTCAGAGCTGAGTGAGTAAGAACACAGACACTGGAAATGATTGATGCTATACAAACACGTGATTGTATGATTGTGAGATTGATTGGCTCTCTGTTTTTTAGTCATGAAGTGGTTCGGGGTCTGGTGGAAGCCCACGACGAGAGGATGGCTGAGGAGGGAATTCAGTATGTGGCCATGAGAAACCTGTTCACCCGGGAGGCTCGGGAGGCTATGGACGTCAAAGTGGTGAAGAAAAGCAGGACTACACATGTCCGAGAGTCTGCTGAACGTGTGGAGCTGGGGAAAACTGTAATTCTAAAACTAAAAAGTCAAATATCTGGCAAAATGTTTAAAGTACACATCCATCTAATGTATGAATCTCTCTTTTTTGTCATAATATAGATGCAAGAGTGGTCGGAATTTCGTAAGAAGATGAACCCGGACAGCCTGATGCACGCTCCAGAGTTTATTGTCAAGCCTCGTGGACAAACCGTCTGGGAGGGCAAAAGTGTCAAACTGCACTGCACTGTGGCTGGATGGCCCAAGCCCCGTGTCGCCTGGTAAGATTATGAAAGGAAAATAGGAACTTAGCAGGACATTTACTAAACTTTACTTTGTGTGTGTGTATGTATGTGTTAAAGACTTGCCTCAAAACTCCTCATCATCAATGGGTTTTACACTTAAACAATGACAATAATAAACCAACTGCCTTTTTAGGTACAAAAACAACGTCCTCATTGATGCAAAGGCGCACCCTGAGAAGTACACGGCCGAGAGCAGTTACAACATGCACTCCCTGGAGATCAAGAAGTAGGTAATCGTATTCTCACACTGCACGGCTTCCTCTAAGTGCACATGAGCTCAGCGCCACTGTATTCTGTTAAAAGTACCCTCTGCCATATGCTGCTTATGCAAATGAACATTCATGTATTCTGTTTTACCTTGCTTTATTTTCAGCTGTGACTTTTTTGACACTGCTCAATATTACGCCTCTGCCCTTAATGTGAAAGGAGAAGTTTCCTCTGTGGCAACTCTTGTAGTCAAAAGTAGGTAACTGTTTTATTTGAGGTGCCAAGCTCGTTTTAACCTCTAGTTGGAAATTTTAACATTTAATTAGTCCATATAGTAATAGTTGTTTTGATTCAGGGTTCGAGGAAGGTGAAGAAGTGGGTCCTCTTGATTCCAAACCTCGTGAGTACTTTAAGCTTTACGAATACTTTGAATTAGCTTTTAGAATACTCTTGATATTGCTGCATAAGCTTATATTTTGTTAATTTGATTGTCATATCTGTAGATGGTTTCTGCCCTGAGTATGGTGTTACCTTTGAGACAACCATTATTGACAAATTTGAAGTGGCCTTTGGTCGTGAAGGTGAGACGATGAGCCTGGGCTGCACTGTCGTTGTTTTCCCCACAGTGAAGAAATACCAGCCTGAAGTGGTGTGGTACAGAGACTGTAAGTACTGTAATAACATTTTCCTCAATAACAGCATGATTCACATGTGTAGGTTGTAT
The DNA here is from genome assembly GCA_024416835.2 of Perccottus glenii. Taxonomy (NCBI): domain Eukaryota; kingdom Metazoa; phylum Chordata; class Actinopteri; order Gobiiformes; family Odontobutidae; genus Perccottus; species Perccottus glenii. The sequence goes on from CM044557.2 coordinate 21,381,782, forward strand.
AAAGCAAAGGTAGTTTTGTAATTTACAGTAACTTTTCCCCTCAGCTGTTCCCCTGAAGCCCTCCAAATGGGTGAACACCCAATGGTCTGGAGAACGTGCCACTCTTACTCTGGTCCATCTCAACAAGGAGGATGAGGGCTTGTACACCCTCCGCGTGAACACCAAGTCTGGCTTTGACTCCTACTCTGCTTATGTGTTCGTCAGAGGTATAAAATAATAATGGATTAGATTTATATTGCATTTTTTTCCCAAAGGACTCAAAGCGCTCAGAGGCTATCCATTATTCATTCACTCCACAGTCACACACTGGTGGTGGTAAGCTACGTCTGTAGCCACAGCTGCCCTGGGGCAGACTGACAGAGACGTGGCAGCCATTTGCGCCTATGGCCTCTTCAACCACCACCAAACATTCTCATACATTCGTACACCAGTGTGGTGGTACACTATTACACTATTTATTTCTCAATGATGACTCCTGCTGCAGCAAATAACTGGCTTCAAACTACAGTGTGGCTCAGAGATCGCTGTTTCAAGGTGTGGAATTTCTTCTGAGGAATGTGGCCTCGATATCTGCATATTTATGCCAGTAATTCTGCAGTATTGTGTGCACTGTTTGAACAAACTGCTGCAGATTTGTGTATAAAAGAAGCTCTTTTAAAAAGTCCTAATATTAGTAAGATATAAATGAATCTGTCATAAATAGCTACACTGCCCCCAGAAATACTGTACTGTAGAGTAGGTCAGAAAACAGATACTGGTGTAATGGAGAAGAGCCTCATTTAGAAAGCACTTGTCACAGCTATGTGTGTGTCTGTGTGTCCAGATGCTGAGGTGGAGGTGGAGGGTGTTCCCGTGGCACCTCTGGATGTGCACTGTCAAGATGTCAACAAAGATTATGTGGTGGTGACCTGGAAGCAGCCAGCGGTGGAGGGCAGCAGTTCCATCCTGGGATACTACATCGACAGGTTAAATTTTTTCACTTTGTTAAATAGTTTATAAAGTCATATGGAGTCATACAGTTAATATGAGTATCATCACATTAATACTGAAATCCTATACCATTGCCCATTCTCATTAATTATCAAGCGATTCAGACACAAGCACTCACAGCTACATTCTTTCATAACTGGTAATGACTTTAAATATCTAAGGTATTAACAAGCTACATTGTATACTATATTCCTTTTGCACGTCATAATTCTGACAAACTCCTGTATGTTTAAAAATAAGACATTATGATGATTTCCTTATTCCCTGTTGTTAGGTGTGAGGTGGGCACATTCCACTGGGCCCAGTGCAACGATGTCCCAATCAAATACGCTCGCTACCCTGTCACTGGCCTGGTGGAGGGACGTTCATACCAGTTTAGGGTGCGTGCACTAAACAAGGCTGGAGTCAGCCGTTCATCCCGTGTTTCTGAGAAAGTGGTTGCCATGGATCCTTCTGACAGAGGCCGCCTCAGAGGTGAGACTTAAGAGGTTATAAGCCTGCTATCATGCCTCAACAAAATGGCTAATAGCACTAACATGTCTTTGTGTTTAACAGCTGGGCCCTTAGCTCCTTGGACTGGAATAATCAAATTTACAGAAGAGGATTCCACTGGTATGATATTGTTTCATTGTTATTCATTATTATGCGTTATCATTGACCCACTCTGAACTATAATAACCTTCCACTGTCTTCTCAGTTGGTGTTGTCCCTGGTGAACCTACTGATGTTGTAGTTACTGAGGCAACCAAAAGCTATGTGGTGCTGGCCTGGAAGCCCCCTGCCCAGAGGGGTCATGAAGGGGTCATGTATTACATTGAAAAGGTGAGGAACTGCACCAACTCTCCACTGAAATCTTTGCTGACTATTTCTATATGTCTATTGTCTTTTGTGTCTTTGCAGTGTATCTCAGGCACTGACACCTGGCAGAGAGTGAACACTGGTATGCCAGTCAAGTCTCCTCGCTTTGCACTGTTTGACCTGGCTGAGGGTAAATCATACAGCTTCCGTGTGCGCTGCTGCAACTCTGCCGGCATCAGCGAGTCTTCTCAGCCCACAGAAGAGATCACTGTCGGAGACAAGATGGGTGCGAGGCTTTGAGTACCAACTTTAAATATATGTTATGTTTTGTGAATTTAAATGCTTCTACTTGTCACTGAATTTGGCCATTGGTGACAGCTGAACATATTTCTTTTGAAACACACAAAAAACAGACTTCCCCTCAGCCCCAGGCGTCCCAGTGGCCATCCGAAACACTAAAACTTCAGTGGTGGTCTCCTGGGCTGCTTCTAAAGATGTGAAGCACCTTGCTGGATACTATATTGATTGTAGCGTGGTGGGCACTGATGTGTGGGCACCATGCAACAATAAACCTGTCAAGCAGACCAGGTATAAACCTTAAATTATTAAACACAAACTCTTATTTACTTTTTATGGTAATTAAAATGACTGTCTTATTTTAAGGTTTGTGTGCTATGGACTGATTCCTCAAGCAAACTATGTCTTCAGAGTGAAGGCTGTCAATGCTGCTGGGTACAGCCAGTGCTCTGCCAGCTCTGATGCTGTCATTGTGCAGGATGCTATCGGTAAATATTTTCAACAAAGTTTCTCCAGTCGTCATTGTTCCAGCTGCATTCAAGTAAAATGCATGTGACTTTATGTTTTATTATAAAATCTTGTTTTGTTGTCTAATTGCTAATAATGTACATTTTACAACAGTATCCATTACATTCATTCATTCATTTTCTTCTGCTTAGTCCCGTAGAGTTTGTGGGTGACTGGAGCCTATCCCAGCAGTTTTGAACCATAGGCGGTGGTGGTGCGGAGTGGTTTAGTCACAGGGCTGACACTCTGAGACAGACAGTGACAGACAACCATTCATGTACTGGGATACTTTAGAGTTTCCACAACCACAAATACAATACATGTATCCATTACTTTCATTCATTTCTATCCCATTATGGGCCATAGAGGGCTGGAGCTAATTGGTGTGGGGTACACCAGTCAATTTTACAAGGATCACATTTACAGCATTTCAGCTTTGTATACTTCTCTTCATCTATACATTTTCTGGGCTCCTGTTATTTGTAACAAGCATCTCAAATACAATTGGCTTCCTTTATAAATTTTCCATCAAGACAAACTAGGCATACAGCAGTAATGTTATCTTACTACTGAGTCATGTGCCTTTCATGTATGTCACTAACACTCATCCTCAGGTTTTGTCTCACTGTTGTCAAACTATAACATTTAACAAAGCTTATACTGCAATGTACTGGTTTCTGTATTATTTATTTATTTTTACATATTTGCTGTAGCTCTGTTTTGCCATTTGATAACTCTTTAGGATACGTCTTGATGCATGGCCAAAGTGAGGGCTAAGCATATTGTTTACAAAGAGCATGAACTTAACCAGCGATTCATCTGGCTTTGGAGATTGTCTTTGAGTCAGAGTTACCCAGCTACTGCCTAAAAGTGTAAGTACTTTTGAATGATGACTATAGAGAGTGTATGTTGCCACTCAAAAGCATGTTGTTTGTAGCATTTAACATTCAGAAAGGTGGTTTTTGCAAGAAAATGCTCTAAATGAATGTGATAAAAGCATTATATCATGTTATGCTAGATGAGATATCAGAGATTTAAAATACAAGAATGAGATGTAGGTTTGTTCTTTCTCACTTACTACAGAAAATACCATTCATTTTATAGTACATCTTTAAATGTAGTAATAATATCTATTTCCATAGCTATCCCTGGGAAGCCAACTGGTGTGCGCCTGGTAGAGGCACTCAAGGACTACATGGTGCTGACCTGGGACCCACCTGCTCACAATGGTGGAGCAGACATCAGGGGATTCTTTGTGGACTACAGAACTGTGAAAGGAAAGGTTGTTGGGAAATGGCATGAGATGAACCTCCAGGCAGTGACATCGCTTACCTATAAAGTAGGTTCACTTTCACTCTGAACTATTTTTGAGATTGCAGATGGCTTTTTTTAAGCAATAATATGTAGATTTTGATTTGGGGTAAAATGAGGGGATGGAATGGACACAATGGGAATGTCTTTTATTCCACACCTATGGCTCTAGACCAGTGTTAAGATGAACTTTACAGTAAACTGAGTCCTTTTTTAGCCTACAAAAAATGATAAACACAGCTAAACTAAAAGGCAGGAAGCAAGATTTTATTTAAAATCCAAAGTAAAACTGGATTTGACACATTGATCAGCACTAAGGGTTGTGCATGAAACATTTACCTGTAAATCCTGAATAGTATGCCTTTAAGCTATAGGTGTATCCTGCAATTAAGTTTATCACTTTGCTGCTTTGGAAATTGTTATATTTAATGTTTTTATGTCGATTTTTATTTTATTTTATTTCCATTTAGGCTGAGAACCTAAAGGAGAACATTATCTACCAGTTCCAGGTGCGTGCTATGAACATGGCTGGTGTCAGCAAAGCCTCTCTGCCCAGTGCTTCTCTCGAGTGCAAGGAATGGACCCTTACTGTGCCAGGTATGAAAAACAAAAAAAGAGTCTAAGTTTAAAAAAGAAAATACCTCACTATTCACCAGAGTAATGTGTTAATGTTAAATGCATTATGTATTTGTTTAGGTGCTCCTGTTGGGCTTCATGTGCAGGAGGTCCGTGACACCTCTCTTGTTGTTTTGTGGGAGCCACCTCTGTTTGACGGACGCTCTTCTGTCAATGGTTACTATCTGGACCTCAAGGAAGCCTCAGCTGGAGATGATGGCTGGAAGGGCGCTCACGAGAAGGCCAACAAGAAGCACTATGTCAAAGTAAGAACTAGACAGTGTGTATTTTGTATGAAAACGTTATCAATAATGTTAAAGGTTCTCATATTCCTGATGTATTTTTTCAGGTTACTGGTCTGAAGGCTGGCACATCCTATGTTTTCCGTGTGCGTGCTCAAAATCTTGCTGGAGTTGGAAAGCCCTCTGCAAACTTGGGTCCAATCCTTGCCCAGACTCGTCCTGGTAAGTGTGATTGGTACATAATGGAGTCATTGAGGTGCAAAATGTTCCTATTCACTTCAGATAAAGGAAACGTTTCTTTGCTCTCCACTTTTATTTACAGTTCTTTTGACTGTAGGTAAAACATTTAAACTGATGCATATGTACTCTCCCATCTTCAGGCACTAATGACATTTATGTGGATGTCGATGACAACGGCATCATCTCTATGGTCTTTGAATGCTCTGAGATGAGCGAGGGCTCTGAGTTTGTTTGGTCCAAAAACTATGAAGCTATAACAGACACCTCTCGTCTCACAATTGTAACTGAAAAGGGCAAGTAAGTATCAAGCAATGGGCCCTTTAGTTCTTGCATTTCAGTCTAGAGGGATTGTATCTAATTGGGACAGCTTTACTGTAAAATGTGGGCTAAATGTGTGTACATAATGCTTCCTAAGGGGTAGTTTGGAGGAGGTCTGGCTCACATGTATCTGGATGTACTTGGATCCATGTGGAGCAATGCAATCTGGTTTGCATAAAGATACCTCCTACATCAGTGGTGTTTTGTTTGGCTTCCGGTGCTTCCCTATTTGGAACGGAATGCTGTTGTATTTAAGCTCCTAATCATGTTGGGATTTATTAATGGGAGCATAGTGTGATGAATTGAGAGAGTCATTAATTGTACAACAGACTTTTATGATCTAAGAGTTGATAAGCCAGGAAGTGCATCTCTGTGTTTCTTATTCGAACTGGTGGCTTAGTTTACATTTTTCACTATGATGAAGGTAGTAGAAGTAAATAAGAAATGTGCTGTTTTAACCAATCTAAAATCATTGTAGTTGTGCTAATAAAGCTGGGTGCAGACTTAGTAGGACACATTGAAATACCCAATGTGAATAAAGTCAAGCTAGCACATAGCTAGGAGATGGATTGAAATGTAAGATCTGAAGGGGGCAGGTGTCTTGAATGAATACTTTCCTCTCCAAACTTTGCTTTTCTTCCTGACACTTTGTCCCTTGTTCCTTGTCCCTCACCTTCAGATCTAGAGCCATCTTTAACAGCCCGTCACTGGAGGATTTGGGCACTTTCTCCTGTGTAGTCACTAACACTGACGGCGTCTCGTCCAGCTACACTCTGACCGAGGAGGGTGAGTCAGTCCGCAGGCATGACGTCTCTGTTCCTGACACTTGATCCACTTATATTTGGTTTGTGTGAGATCACTGCTAAAGGTGCGGGAGGCAGCCTGAGTGCTCTTGTCTGTTATTTCATTTAACAGCTGCATCGATTTGACAGTTTTGCTCAGGGTTGTCATAACCTGTTCTGTGCTTTGTGTAATAATGTGTCATTCATACATACATGCTGTTGTAAATGACACATGTTTCTTTTAGGGCTCTAGTAGGGTTGTATAAATCTTACTGTCATATAAATGATAAATATATGAGTAGTATCGTGTGAAGCTTACCATTTTGTTTTGTTTTTATTATTTGGCAGGTCTGAAGCGTCTCCTGGACATGAGCCATGAGCACAAGTTCCCCAGTAATTGTCATACTACCTTGCTTTTATGCATCATGCATTGGCATAATTTAGCAAATAGACATTATCATTGCTTTCTGTGATTACAAATAAAATTTTGTAATCACATACAGATTATAATTGCTTTTTTGTTGCTTTCCAGTTATTCCCTTCAAAAATGAAATGGCGATGGAGTTGCTGGAGAAGGGTCGCGTGAGATTCTGGTGTAAAGTGGAGAAGTGCACTTCTGCCTGTGAAGTGGAATATGCCTTCAATGATGCCATCATTACTCAGGGAAAGGTATTATCTCTGTTCAAAATGGAAATTTGAGCTAATTTATATACTGTCAGTCACAGGTTTATAAAGCTTTGGTTCAAGATTACTAATATACAGACACTTATATTATCTGTGCCTTCATCCTTTCAGAAATACTCAATGAACTTTGACAAGTCTTCTGGCACCATTGAAATGTACATGGACTCTTTGGAGGTGACCGATGAGGGAACATTCACCTTTAAACTGGTGGATGGCAAAGCTAAAGGCACGACCAGTCTGGTGCTTATTGGTGATGGTAAGAGCTAAAAGAGTAATTCAATTTTCAATTCAGTTTTATTTATAGAGCAAAATATCACAAGCAGTTGCCTCAGAGCGCTTTACAGACAACACCTGTCATCCAATCCCATTTATAGGAAAAAGATGTGGGAGAAACACAGAAGGAGGAATCTACTCCCATTAGATGCTGCCAGCACAGTTAGACATACATTCACAAATAGTCTATCATGTACATAACACATAGATTACATTTTAGTGTTGTAGTATCATTTAATTTGGGACATTGACATAACTGCAGTTTAAATATATGTCCATTGAGGGGCAGCAAATATCTACCTTTATTTATGCAGTGAGTTTTATTTTCCTGTTGCCTGTCGCAGGGGTTAGGAACCGATTCCAGCTGCTTCGGGACACACACACTGCCAGACACATTCATTCCTTCACTGTGGGATATTTTGAGTCACATGCATGTGTTTGGACAGAGGGAGGAGAGGCACAGAGAGGACTATTGCCATGAATAATAAACTCATCACTGGCTTATTTTGTATACATTTGTATTGCAGAGTTCAGGGAGCTTCAAAAGAAATCTGAATTTGCGAGAGCAGAATGGGTCAGGAAACAAGGTAAGGCACTATTTGTTTGCATTATATTTGCAGTAATTGAAAAATGATGTAATTGCATTTTGTTTGTTGTCCACAGGTCCTCACTTTGTGGAGTACCTTGACTTCACTGTTACTTCAGAATGTAATGTGCTGTTGAAATGCAAAGTAAGGGAACATGAGGGTAATACAAAAATAGCCACGGTTAAAGGAAATGAAATGATAATCATGTCTCTTTTTCACAGATAGGAAACATTAAAGCGGAGACAGAGATCATCTGGTCCAAGGACAGCATTGAGATTGTGGAGGATGATGAGGAGGCCTGGAAAATTGAGAAAAGGGATAGCGAGCTGACCTTTAATATCGGAAAGGTCAGCGTGTTAGAAGGAAGGTGTTCTTTGTGAGGAGTCGTACTCTTATGAGTACAAGGCTCAAAGAAATGCTTCTTATGCAGCTATGCTTCCATCATCTTCACTAGATTCTACACTGCCAACCACTCTCTGACACAACCAAAATGATAAAGCACAAAAAAGTCACGACAAACTGATGTGGTGCTAGGGTCAGTACCTCAGTGTGTTGTTTCTCATTTGAATTTAAAGATATGGTTGTGAATCATATCCTACAAACCCCCTAATCTATTATTTTTATATAAAAACACAATTTAAATCATTTAAAATATTAATAAGAACAGAGAAGGTTGGGATAAATGCATGATCATAGGAAGGGACGCATGTTCATCGCCACTAATGTCATTTGCTCTTGCAATAACTGGCTTATCTGTCTAATTCACAGTGGGTTAATAAGCAAGAAAAACAAAAAGAAAAAGAACGCCAAAAGCCTTCTGCAGAGGAAGTTCCCAGTGGACCAAGACCCAAAGTCTGGACATAAACTTTGCTTCCATAAGTTGCCATTCATCAATTGTTCATGTGTCTTTGTTGTCTTTCATTTCTATGTTTTGATTTTAATGCCTGCAGCATCCCAGGCATGGGAAAAGCTTGCCTTTTCGGCTTAGGTTGTCTTTGTGTCGCTATTGTTTACTTTTTACTGTCTGTAGAAAGATTTACTCTGTATTCTCCTCTGGCTGAGATATAAGGGAATCCACTTGTGTTGCAGTTTGATACTAAAGTTACTTTTACTGAACATTCTAGATCAGCAAGAAGGATGCCGGCATTTACGCGGTCTTTCTGAAAGACGAAAGAGGCAAAGATAAGAGCACCTTTAATCTAACAGATGCAGGTATATTTCATCATGTGAATACTAATTCAAAATCTTTAAATTACAATGTACAATGTATATTGTATTTTATATTTATTACTATCATTATCATTTTTAGGTTACCAAGCAGTCATGAACGAGCTGTTCAGAGTTATTGGTGAGTCATTTCATTTGCTTTATAGAAGCTGGAATACATTTGTAATTGTTGAGTGAACTATTAAAGGTCATTAGCAACTTAACAGTTCATATACATTTGTGGATTATGTCCATTTCTAATTTTATGTTACAGCCAACTCCTCCACTGATATCCAGGTCATCAGTTCTGAACACGGCATCATCCTCTACTCTATGATCACATATTACAATGAGGACCTACGTGTTGGTTGGCTCCACAAGTATGTTTCTTCACTTTAAAATAAATTAAAAGCAACTTTTTCTGTTTATGGGAATAATAAAGATACCAGAAACTCCATCAATCTAATGGAGACCGCTGTACCAGTGGCTCAGTGGTAAGGTGGTTGTCTTATAGCCGGATGTTTGGCAGTTTGATTCCCGCTCAAAGGACACTTAACCCTCCTTGCCTCCAGTTACACAACACTGGTGTACGAATGTGTACAAAGATGGCATGTTTACATTCATGTGGCTGTGTCTCGTGTATGTTCATCAACATGCACTGTCCCAATCAAATAAATGATTTAATAAAGAATTAATTAATAATACACCTTTATATAGACAACAGTTCTTGTTTTAGAAAAAAAAATGGACATTTCATAAAAGCTTTTTTTTCTCTTTTTCCCTAAATAATGGCTTTTCTGTCTCCAAGTGCATAGCCCTCCCTTTCATGATCCTTGTTTTGTCCCTACATTAGAGATGCTAAGATTGCTGCATCAGAGAGAGTGAAGGCTGGAGTCACTGGAGAGAAGCTTTGGCTGCAGATCAATGAGCCAACTGAGAAAGACAAGGGCAAATTTACCATGGACATTTTTGATGGCAAGGATGGAGTGAAGAGAGTCTTTGATCTGAGTGGCCAAGGTGAGTTCAACAATAAAGGTGCATTAAATCAGACCCCCCTGTTTTAATCACACAAAAACACATAGAAACACATAAACCTGAAACGTATATTTAAACCACTTAAAAGTAATCCTAATGTGTTTGCCATACAAATGCCTAATGCCTTTTTTCTTTCTTACTTTAGCATGGCAAGAGGCATTTGAAGAATTCCAGAGACTGAAGTGAGTATCTGGACTTAAATGTATATTATGTAATATTGTATTTCTGCGCAAAGAGGAGGTTTAAAAAAAATAGTAGCATTAAAATCTCCCACTTGTATTCATTGAATGTATACAAATCCATTTCCTGTTATTGTTAGCTTAGATAAAATTGTCCTGCTGCTTCTGACACTGTCTATTTATTTGCTTCAATAGAGCGGCAGCAATTGCAGAGCGAAGTAAGTGATTGTTTTGTGTCTCCCAAAAGACGTTTCAATTGAAAATAACATAGCTTTTCTAAACATAAAACAAACATAACTTTGCTTGTTTGTCTTTCCTGTTTAGATCGTGCTCGTGTTGTTGGAGGCTTGCCAGATGTTGTTGCTATCCAAGAGGGCAAGGTAACTGAGAGTTGTTATCACTCAGTTCATAGATAAGCTGTATTGTAATAATTAAACCTAATGACACTTTTGATTCACGTAGTCCCTGAACCTGACTGGTAATGTCTGGGGTGAGCCTGCGCCGGAGGTCTGCTGGATAAAGAATGAAAAGGAGCTGGTATCAGACGACCGCTACAAACTCAAGTTTGAGCATGGAAAGTTTGCCAGCATCACAATTGCAGCTGTGACAACGACTGACTCTGGCAAATATGCGCTTGTGGTCAAAAACAAGTACGGCACAGAAGCTGGAGAGTTCACTGTCAGTGTATACAACCCAGAGGAAGACGAAGGCAAGAAAGACTAAGGGATAGTACAGTGTATAAGTGGTATAGAAAGAATGAAAGACTGAGCTTTCTCCAAAGCATTTTACCCCGGCACATGTCGGTGCTATAAAGGAGTCTAAATAAATGGTGAATACATCTGCTTTCTCCTGCTTCTTTCATGTGCTGGGCAAAAGATCTTTGGGCATAGCTTGTCAAAAAGCAAAGATGAATATTATATAGTGATATTCTGTACTACTCGCCACAATCTGCAGTTAATGTAAAGTAAATGTACTATGATTGACCTTTGTTTTACACTGAAACACCACATAGGCCAAGCAACACCACAGCTTATTGTTTTGTTAAATAACAGTAAAACAAAATATTACCGTTCACATCCCACATATACGTTTATGTTATGTCAAAATAAAGTGAAATGTTTGAAACCTCCGATCAGGTATTTGCTCTCTATTGTGAGAAATCTGAAATAGGATTGTTAAACGAGCATTTACTGCCTCTCTGGAGTAAGTGGGGGTTATGTTTTTCATTTGTGATGAATGCCTGTTTGCAGGCTGTGTCTATAGTTGACTGAAGAGGTGGAGCAGGAAATGCATAACAGCATGTAAAGGAGTGTGATAACACAAGAGTTTAAACTGATTCAGTCTTCAGCCCAAGAGGTGATCATTTTGCAACATGTGCATACTTTTGTGTCTTTAAACTGGTTGAGCTGATGTCAGAAGAACGTTATGAAGAAAGAGAATGTTGTGCTTCAAGTGCACCTATCATTACTGCTAGATAATTGTAGGTTATGTAGTAGGTAAACATTATAGACAATTATACCCTGTTTCCTTGTAATGGCGAAATCTTTCAATAAATTTTAAGTATTTGATTGGCAAAAAAACAAAAAAACGCTGTAGTGTTAATAATTCATTATTTCATTGGAATAGCAGTCTTATTGCTTTTTTGTTGTATTATCCCCTTGTTGATTTAAAACGATAGCAAAACGAAAACACTGTTAGCCAGCCAGGAACATAGCCTTGTACGTGAGTGTGAAGGTTAACCCAGTACATAACGACCCTGTGGACTGCAGCTGTGTGTTTAAGCCACCACTGTGGGGCTCTGTGTCCCGTCAACTAGCTACAGCTCAGAGTTTCCACACCAGTCAAGCGTAGCCTCGGTGGTCCAGCCGCGGACACGTCAAGAGGTTTGGAGGAGTTTCACGGGCACAGCAATGGGGACCCACTGAAGACTGATAACATCCTCCATTGACAGTGAGCAACAGGAGCAAGATAAAGGTAAACAGTTGGCGATATCTCGACATAATACCATTTGAAATGTGGCCATCCATTGGTGCTTGTGAAAATAATGTTTTCTGGTTATATCTCCGGCTATTGTGAGCTAGCATGTAAGGTGGCTAACACTCGTTTGCTATAATGTATTACTAAATGGATTGGTAAGATGAGAAAGGAGATATTTTTAATTCAGTATTAAAATGCGTCCTAATCTTTTGAACGGACGTACGTCACGCAGCGAATCTTGTGTAAATAGACGTTAACGGCAACATCACTTTAAGAACTAGCTGCAACCGGCTAGCTCCCAATCATTCATATCGGGTAACTATGTCATAAGCTCTCCTGCTTGTGGCTTAAAACGTCGAAATAAAGGCTTTTTATTATTTGCAACAGTGCCACTGGTTCCAAAAACTATTTTGATTATTGAGGATTTTTTTCCACCTTTATTGTTGGTTTCATTTTATAGAGCTGGCTAATGAGCTGTCCCTACTCAACGTATTTGTATGAGCAAAGAACGTATCAGATTTTATTCAGTCTTTTTTAAGTGTATTTGGCTTCATGGGACAGTACTTTCTTTGTACGCTTTTTTTAAAATTTGCATTATTTAAGAATTGTGTGTGTGTGTATATATATATATATATATATATATATATATATATATATATATATATATGTGTATATATATATATATATATATATATATAAAATTGATAACTTTCAGGGTATCCATTAAGATTTCATTGACTGCTTAGACATTGGGTGCATCATCACAGGTATAATAAGTATTTTTATGATTGTACTTATAATCTTACAAAAGAAGGAAAGTATAGTGGCACAATCTCATCTTTGAAGTTGGAAGGCCTTGTGTTATTACGTAAACCCATTTGAAAACTTAAAAGACTTTCAGATTAGATAAAAGCCTTTGGGTCATTTATATTCTAATATATATATCATTGTGAAAACAGTGTTGTTTCCATCAGTGATTCTCAGACAGTGGTTTGTATAAGGCCGGATGCCTATATTTTTTGCTGCTGAGTGCTGACCCTGATCCATTTTGCAAATAGCAAGAATCTGGTTTTCAGCTTCAATTGAGGTTGCCATGAAATAGGCCACCTTCTAATAAAGATGACTAAAAGATGAAATGATTAAATGTACTGGTATGAAGTGTTTGGGACAGTTATGTCTATGGTTACAGAGGTTTATTTAGTTTCTTGTGTTGATGCTATTTTGAGTAACCTAACACTTGAAAGAGTGGAATGTGACCCTTGTTTTGTCCACTTGGTGAACTCACAGTACAAAGATTGATTGAGCTGCTGTTAAGAGCGGTCTGCTGTGGATCAAGCGGAACACCTGGTTTGTTTGCATTTACTGCTCCAGCATGTGTCAATAACTTATGGCAACACTGTACTATCTTAAACCTTGACAACAATTTGTTTTGCAAATGGTGTTATGTGAGGCTCTCCAAATATTTCCCCTTAAAGGGGCCACAACTGAATATTTATAGTGGTATTGGAGCCAAAACAAACAACTGCTGTTTACAGTGAAACTTTAAAATGCTAAATAGTGTGCCTTGTGGTTCAGCTGGGAGAGTGCATTCTTGCAAAGGCAAAGTGGCCTGAAATTTATTTTTAACTTTTCCTTTTTTGCCTGAATTGCCACAAGTCTGACCCTAAATATACATAAATAAATAAAATGAATGCAAGGACCTTTTGTTTTTACTTCTTGAGTGAATTGTTGCAGCAGTGCTATTTTGGCACTACAGCCTCAACCCAGTTGCAAAATGTTTGTTAAAGCTTTAACAGATGGATTATATATTTATTAACTTCAACAAGCAACTGGAAATGGCTCAATAGAGAAGCCTCTCATGATAAAAACATGTCTCATTCAAACAATGTTTAATCTAGTAGTGCATGCAATCCCTCTGTTTCTCTGAGTGGATAGTTGGCTAATGTGTAAGCTTAGCATTGGAGTGCAGTTCCAAGTATCATGAAGTGGTACATAATTAGGACGTAATAAATCAACATTCACAATGTACTTTGTGAATGTACTAGGCTTTGGTTAATTGCAGTAGCAATAACCTTCCCTTTGATTAGTTGGTACAACTAAACAAACATGCAGTGACTTAACAAAGCCTTTTCTTTTTTTATTTATTCTTTTAACAAAATATTCTTTGTATACAATGACAAAGAGGAACATACAAAACACAATGAACAATGTGAATAAAATGCCAGGGGGATATATATACTTAGATTACATTACCTGAATAATGCACCGTTCATGTGACTGACTGTCTGACATCACACTATAGGTCCTCCCCTAAGTACTTATCAAGGAAAAGCACTGTGTAGCTTTATCAGCTGCACACTGCCAACTCAAAAGGGGCTTCCTATTGGTCAGGCCCTGAGTATTGAAGAACACAAGTGAAGTAAAGAGAACATGACAAAGTTTATGGCCCTGTTGCACAATCGCAGCAGACATTATATAGTTCTGACCCTATAGGAGGGTTGTATCTGAGATTAAGGATGGTAGTGAGATGTTGGCTTCAGTGCCCAGAAGAGGAAAGTGTTTGTCTTGGTGTTAATGATGAAGAGACAGAGATCTGCAGGAGACGTGGGTCTGTTCCGAAACAAAAGAGAAGACCAACAGGATGAGCTGTTTTCCCGGAGGGCTTCTTGGTCCTTGGTGAGTTGGTTAACCCTAATGCTAAAACACTACAGGATAGTGTTTTGTATCAAATCCTGAGAATTAATTTATTCTTCTTTAGACAGTTATCAGCACACTTATTTTTGAGAAGAAGACAAAAACAACACGTACAGCAGACCCTAAATGCTGTATTGCTGCAATTGGTCAGTGTAACCACATAATTCAACCACATAAAATAAAAACACTGACCCACTTCAATGTCCCTTTTTAAATCTGAGGTCCATAGAGGATCCTTCTATTTTCTGTACTTGTATGTTGGTAAGAAATGGAGGTGCTTGTAATGTTTTTGGGTTGTTAAAATGAGGAACAGAGTAAAGAGCAGTCATGTGATGGAAAAAAATGCATATATCTTCTATGTAACACACACTTGCACTTATAGTTGGGTTTTTAAATGCCCTATTAGCTATTAGCTATAAAAACTATTTTCACTGGCCTCATTAGAAACAACAACGCAAAACCTGTTGTGTAGCTCTCGTCTGCTTTTCCAAACTGGGGCTGTGCTGACGGTTATCTAGAATAGGTAATACATTACCCATACCTAAGTTTCTCCTAGACCTTCCTTTTTACTAAATAATAGTTCTTTCCCTTTTAATGGGGCTGATTTCTTAGGTTTTATTGTTCCAATAAATCAACCCTTGTACCGTATTAAGACTTTAAACTTTTGGAAGGTTTATGTGAGGTCATGGCCCGTTCATAAGAGAAACAGTTTCTCTTTCAGTATGCTTTAAAAACAGCAAATCACTTTTCAAGTATTTCCTGTTGTTTTTTTATTCTAAGTAGATGGCAGGAGTCCAACCAATTGGAGCAAGCAAACACTTTTTTCCGAAGGTTTGTCCTAACCTACTAAATAAAAAAATAAAAAATGTAATTACACAATTCTACAGGTTGCTTTGCTTCATAGCTACATATTTTATTGTGACTATCAAAAACCTCAGGCAACACCATCGAGTGAATATAAGCCATAGCCTCAATCTAACTTCGTTTAATTAGCTGTAGTAATGTCTTGGCTTGTCAAATTTTATACTAGCGCTGCTTCATGAGCTCTTATGCCTAAACTCGGTACAAAAGGTCAGTGTGCGATTGGACATATTCAGGTTACATAAGGATAAACTGGACACGGCTGAGAGTTTGTTTACCAGCCCTTGTTAACCTAGCCCTGGGCCTTATGAACCACAGTCATGTTTGATAAGCTAGCTCTGTGTCGTTGCATAAGTAATCTAGTTTGATAAATTTAATAAATGCTGGAAAATCTCTGATGCACTCAGAAGAGGAATTTGACAATAACAGGTCAGTGGGCATCATGGTGGGAGGACTGTGGGAACTTGTTTTGTATTGTTTGAGTTCAGCTGTCAACAGGCCTCTCTGATGCTACTCTGGTGGGACAGTGTGACAGTGCTGGCACTCTGCAGTTTAGAAGATAACCGAGACCACAGGACACAACAAAGACTGTGAAGCAGCTTGAAGATTAAACAAAGAAGCAAACAGCACTAATGTTTAACTGAAAGAGAAGACAAGAGTGCCAAGAAAAGTGAACCAATATCAACTTTTATTTGAATTGGACTAATCTTTTCTGTCTCTCTTTTAGACAGAGACCATGAACTACGTGGGACAACTGGCAGGTCACGTGCTAGTCACGGTCAAACAACTGTACAAGGACATTAATCAGGCCACGTTATCGGGCTGCATCGATGTCGTGGTTGTCCGCCAGAGAGATGGCACCTACCAGTGCTCGCCATTCCACGTGCGATTTGGCAAACTGGGAGTGCTGCGGTCAAAAGAGAAAGTGGTGAGTGTTGGAAAGAATTTAGTGGTGAGTGACTATAATATTAAATTCCTGGCAAGTAATTTCTGCCCTGTCCACACAGAGTGGAGTATCTCTATAGTATATGTGAATGCTGTTTTGGGTCACAGAAAAGACGCTTTAAAAACTTCTGCCAGGGTGAATACTTTCAGGAACGCTGTCCACAGCATTTATAATCGATAGATAAAAAAAAGTCAATGCTTTTTTTCAAAGTGCATTGACGTGTCTAAATGGGCACATTATTGTTTTGTGTAATGAGCATGCAAGAAGGTCCAGAGTTCAACTCCCTCGCCTTTCAGTTTCTGTGGAGTTTACATGTCCTCCCCGTGCTTGGGTGGGTTATCCCCGGGTACTAAACCGGTTAGTGACATGACTGAGGGACCTTGGGGGTGGTTGCCGACAATTAATTTTCCCCTGGGGATTTTAAAGGGATGGTAAAAAAAATAAATGGTGTGCATTTATATGGCGCTTTTTTGTAACCTCCTTGGGCACCCAAAGTGCTTTACATCTTCCATTCACCCCATTCACACCTGTGACAGACAGGGAGCTGCCATAAACAAGGGCATCACGCTTTCTCTGACCACCACCAAACTCACCTCTATAATCACACGCATTCATACACCAGAGCTGTGGCACTGGGGGCAAGGAGGGTTGTGTCTTGCCCAAGGACACAACAACAATATGAACTGGGAAGAGCAGGAATCAACCACCTTCCGGTTATAGGATGACTGCTCTACCACCTGAGCCACTGCGCACCCAATTAAGTTACTAATGCGTAATTTTGCCAGTAGCACCGCAAAACTTTAAAGCCCAAATGTATATATTTTCATAATCTTTTAAATGTTCATAGACATGAGATTGGAAGAATCATGCCTATTTCACTGGTGCAGTACCCTCAGCTGGAGGGAAAACTCCAATAAATATGATTTTATAATTCTTGTTGCATGGATGTGCGGACATTACGTGAGTGACATGCTTCACAGCTCAAACAGATGGAGCAGTAATAGGCAAATACACTGGACCTTAGCAGAGTTGTGTTTGTACAAAATACACAAAAATAACCCTGCTGTTTCATAAGACATTTTTTTTTTTTTCAAACTTGCCGGTTTGGATAGTTTTCTCTCAAAAACAAAGAGTCTTTAGAGGGATCAGGTTACGCAGTGCTGCTTTAAAGAATATTGTTTATCATCCCCTAAGGGCTTGGCAGTCTTCTGAGAGCATTTACAGTTGTGGCGTGTGGATATAGAGAGATTTTGTAAATTGCTCCTCGGTAAATAGCTTTTATATGCGTGTTGACATAGCCTTAATTCTAATGAGTTGTGATTATTTGTTTTTCCATATGGTCATCTGGTGTGTTTCCCAGGAGAGCTCCACCACTGTGTGCAGCATTCATTCTTAAAAATACAACACACAGCCATAAGAAATTAACTTCTCAGGTTTCACAGCACAAAGGACGTGCTGTGGTTTCCATCTCTAGCTTGCTGTAGTTGTTACTATATATTCCTGCCTGCAGCCAAGATGCAATTAATCAGAGTAGGGAAACGGCTGCTCTATTTTTAGTACTCAAAGAAAAGGCACCCTGCTTTTTGGAAAAAAACAGTGAGTAGTTGGAGCCTGCTCTAATAGCTGAGGTAACGCAGTATTAAACAACATATCTGAAGTATAAGAGATTATTAGTATTCTGCCTTTCGAGCACAATAGGTGATGATCTGTCAAAGGGCGAACACTTTCTCAGCACAGAACCTGAATGTTGATGCAGTCGAGGCAAAGGAATGAATGAGCGGTTACCTTGGCAACAGTTGTACAACCAGAACGTGTGGTAAGGGGAAGGCAATGTGCAAAAAGATTGCCTTTGCTGGGTTTGTTGTGTAATGTTAGGTTATGCATGCTCCTATGATCTATTATTACATCTCACTATTTCAACTTTTTCTTTTTTTTTTTTTTTTATATAAAATGAAGCAGCATTATCCATCTTTAAGTTGTTCTTATTAACTTTAAAAACTTAAGAAGTAGGTAGTTGTTAAATATACAGACTTACTATTTACTATGTATGTGCCTAATAATAAGGTAAATTTATCACATTTACAGATTTTATTTACCAAGGCTTTGTCACTGTAACAAAACTGTAGGCAAGATGGTGGGTGCAGTGTCACAGTGGCCACCCTCACTATGCCAAAAACACTCTTACAGTATTGCTGTTAATCTGTTTATTGCAATAAAAATATTGTGACTATGGATATTGCAATACACAATGCAGACCTAATCCCTGTGTAAAGTAACCAATCACCAGCTCTAAAAGGTGTACTTTATGAAGTGCCTAGTAACCGGACAATGTTTTTTTTTTTCTCTTTAGAAATCCTGAGTAATTTAAATTCACAGCTTGCCAATAAACCTGGAAATGGAGCAGTGCCATACAGCAGGCCAGTTTAATAAAGCACTTGTTCTTGGCCTTTGGTTGAAATAAATAACAATCAGGATCAGGTTGTGGGACTTGCAGAGCACTTCAGAGCTATGGTTACATGCATATACAGTCTGTAGTTTCTTGACATGACCCGTTTTTTTCCTTTTGTGGTGTCAAGTTTCTCACTGGCCGCAGATGCTCTGGAGATTTGGCTGGCAAACATGAATGGAGCTGCTCCGTTGGTAGCTTTACAGAGTGCAATCTGAGACAACCAACACAATTAACATGTTTGGGGGGGTATAGCCTCGGATCAAAAGGCTTTAAGTAGCCACATGAGTTCTGACTGACTTGAAAGAAAACCAAATTAAAGAAGAATGTAGCAATCGTTTCTATAGAGATGGTTATGTTTTGTGGATATCCTCATTAATACACTTATCAGTACAAACAACTCTTTTGCGGGCGGCAGTAGCTCAGAGGGTAGAGTGGTCGTCTTTCAACCGCGGTTCGATTCCCACTCTCCCTACAGTTCATACTGTCGTTGTGTCCTTGGGCAAGACACTTAACCCACCTTGCTTCCAGTGACTGTAACACTGGTAATTACATTAGAACAATGTAAGTCACTTTGGATAAAAGCGGCAGCTAAATGAATAAATGTAAATGTAATGTAAATGTTTTGCAAAATTCTTTCTTTCAGATCGACATTGAGATCAACGGTGAGCCTGTTGACCTGCACATGAAGCTTGGTGACAATGGAGAGGCCTTTTTTGTTCAGGAGACTGAACAGCAAAATGTAAGCACTGAGATTAAGACAAATTAAAAACAAGATCTCATTTATTTATCTATTTCACTCACTTATCACTTATATATCGAGCTGCTTTGGGTGTGAGGGATGAAATCCTGGACAATCACCAGTTAAATGCAGGGCTAGTCTTTGCTTTGTTGAAAGTGCACAACTGCTCAGATTTATTACGCTAAAAGATATAAAACCATTGCAAAGCCATAAATGCAAATTGTATTTTTTATCTGCTGAGAAGTGAGGGCTGGATGTAAATTATACTGTATACTAAAAATAAAGGAGACGCTTTAGTTAATTTTCAGGTTTTATGGTCAAAACAGAAAAATGTAGAGAACCTGTTTGTTGTTGACAGCTAATGCATTGGCTTTAATTCACAAAGATGGGCCATCAGATGCAAACTATAAGAGCAAATATTATATTTACACTTTTGCTGGAATTTGCCATTTTTAATGTGATTAGATTGTTATTAATTTGTAAAATTACATTCAAGTATCAATGTTTGTTAATTAACCCACTGCGCAGTTGCTCAACATGACAAGTGAGGTATTGCTTAACACATCTGTTGTGTGACGACACTCGCAACAATTGCTCAGAGGCACTTTATAGTCGTCACTATAGTTATTCTAGGTAGCATTAAACCCTTTTCAGACTACACATTTGATAGTTGTCAGTTTAATTCACTACACTACACAACTGTCTAACATGTGATATGTCAGTTTTCTGGTTGCAAGACTGAGCTGTGACGGGGAGTACGTGCTCAACAACAAACAATTAAATGTCAGGAAAGGCAAGAAATGACTCAGTCATTCCTTGTGCAGATGAGGTGTTTGAAGTTAATATTCAATAACAACATGTTGTCCCACATTCATACCACTGTGTTGTGTCACTAGAGGCAAGGTGTTTTGCCCAAGGACACAACAGTATGAATTGGGTAGAGCAGGAATCTAACCGCCAACCTTCTGGTTACAGGACACCGCTCTACCACTTTAGCGACTGCGCCTTGGAAAAAAATGTCAAGTCTGAAAAAATGTGTAATGTTAATCGCTCAGCTTGAATAAGTTGTCAGTCAGATGTTTGAACCTATAGGTTGAACCTACAATAATGCATCCTAACATTCTTCTTCTTGCACCTTTTAGCAGGTTGTCCCGGCCCACCTAGTCACCTCCCCAATCCCCACTGAGAGTCACCTTTTCTGGATCTCGGAGGTGGAGCACAGGTCTCCCAAAGATCTGGGAGATGACGCTGCTGACCCCAAAGATCCGCCAGAGCCTTCCACCTCCAGTACTGTGACCACGAAGAAAAAAAAGAGACGAAGGAAGAAGCACAAGGGAGATCCCCGAAGAGAGGAGCTGACCCCGCCCATGTCAGTCAATGCTACTAATGCTATTGCTGCTAATACACCTGCTGCTATGTCCGTAACGGGCAAACTGAGGAGATCTTTGAGATGGACATGAGCTCTGACGAAGACACTGCAAATTATGTCTCAAGGTACATAGCTACAGGCTGCATACTGTGATAAAAATGTCATGTCATGATAATGTCATGTCATGATATTTCAGTGCATTTATATAGGCTAGTGTATAGAAACAAAAACCTGCTTGAGCCTAGTAACTGCAAATACCTCATTCTAGTGATCTCATTTGTCTCAGTTTACCACAAATATTTCATTTAATAAGAAATGTTATGTTTAATAACAAAATAATTACATTGTGGTATTCAGTGATGTCATTTTTGGTCATGGAGATTTGGTGAAAAGTTATAAAGAATTAATAGAAGCTTGGGAAAGGTGTATGAACCATGTAGTCAAATACTGATTAATTATTAAAAGAAAATAGAATAAGTACTAAAGGTAGAAACTGTCTAATAATGAAGTGTTTCTAGTAACAGGTAGTGTTTAGCAAGCCTAGTTTTAATTCATAATATTGTTCCACACTTGTTTAGGTCACCTTCAATGAGCACAATGCGAGACACTGACCCCAGACTGCCTGCAGCCAGACACAACCTCGATGGTTATCCAGTTTCAGATGGTGACTGGCCAGCTGAAGACAGGTACTTATCAACATATGACCACCTGCAACATGTATCGTATATATGACTTAATATCACTGAATATCTGCTCTTCTGTATCTGTCCCTGCAGTCACTGCTTGTCTGAGGCCTTTTCCCCAAAGAGTGACTCTGAACTCATGGTGCGGCCCTCAGAGAGTTTGCTCAGAGCAGAGTCTCACATCCAATGGACTTGGGGAGAGTTTCCTGAAACAACCAGGGTGGGCAGCGCTATGTTCTGTTATTCACAACTCCCCAGATATTGTCACTATTCTGATTTGTTTTATTAACTTATTTCCTACATGCAGGTGACCAAGAAACCTGAATTAAAAACAGTGACCATTACTCCATCCGAGAGCACCCACTTTCGTGTTATCCTCAGTTCAGAGGCAATGGAGGATGACACAGAGCTGGAAAAGAAAGATGCTGCTGCGTCACGGTGCACTATTGTCAAACCAGAGCCGCGCACCCCTGTCGCTGCTTTAACACCTATAAGTCCATTAGATCCTGACAGCACCACGAGCCTGCTGAGTCCCATCAGTCCCACAGAGTCTCTGGATATGATGCCATCTAGTGTTAAAACTTCCACCCCTGCAAACAACCAACTGACTGATTCACCTTCCAAGAAAAAAGGTTTTTTGGCAATTACAACATTTTTCATTTATGTCACTCTCAAGAGTTAGACTGATACATCATTTTTAAATGTAGGTGTACCAAAGAGGAGCCAGCACCAGGGTCCTGAGGATATCTACCTTGATGACTTGAATGTACTTGAGCCTGATGTTGCTGCACGATATTTTCCTAAGAGGTCAGCTTATTTAACTTAAACATATACAAATCTGTATATCTCTGTCACAGTAAAACATTTTTGCGTCTCTCTTTTTTTCCCCAGTGAGGCTGAAGCGGCCGCTAAGCACTGGATTGAGTCGGAGATGCGCTCCGGTTCACAGTCTCCACAGTCGGTCGGCAGTGCAGCTGCTGACAGTGGCACTGAGTGTCTGTCTGACTCAGCCAGTGACCTTCCTGATGTCACTCTGTCTCTGTGTGGAGGCCTCACGGAGAACGCTGAAATATCTAAAGGTACATCACCATCTGCCACATAACGCTCATAAAACAAAAAAAGGGGTTTTGCAGTTGGTGTTACTAATTATTTTAATATATATATATATATATATATATATATATATATATACGTTTTTTTAAAGATTTTAAACTACAAACCCGATTCCAAAAAACACTGTACAAATTGTGAATATATATACAATGCAATGATGTGGAAGTTTCAAATGTCTATATTTTATTCAGAATACAACAGTTATCATCATCATCTACAGTGCATAATATCATCTCAAATAGGTCAATAAAGAAGCCATATCTAAACATGATCCAGAAGCGCAGGTGTTTTCCCTGGAGCCAAGGCTCATTTAAAATGGACCTTGGTCAGACAAATCAAAATTTGAAGTTATTTTTGGAAAACTGGGACGCCATGTCATCCAGACTAAAGAGGACAAGGTACCCAAGAGTTGTTATGAGCGCTCAGTTCAGAAGCCTGCATCTCTGATAGTGTGGGGTTGCATGAGTGCGTGTGGCATGGGCAGCTTACACATCTGGAAAGGCACAATCAATGTTGAAAGTTATATCCAAGTACTAGAACAACATATGCTCCCATCCAGACGTGTCTCTTTCAGGGAAGACCTTGCATTTTCCAACATAACAAAGCCAGACCACATACTGCATCATGGCTGCGTAGAAGAAGAATCTGATACTGAAATGGCCAGATCTTTCACCAATAGAAAACATTTGGTGCATCATAAAGAGCCGACAAAGACCTATAACAGTTGAGCAACTAGAAGCCTGTATTAGACAAGAATAGGACAACATTCTTATTCCTAAACTTGAGCAACTTGTCTCCTCAGTCTCTAGACGTTTGGAGACTGTTTTAAAAAGAAGAGAGGATGCCACACAGTGGTAAACTTGGCCATGTCCCAACTTTTTTGAGATGTTTTGATGCCAAGAAATTTAAATTCAACTTATTTTTCCCTTATACCCTTATACATTTTCTTAGTTTAAACATTTGATATGCCATCTATGTTGTATTCTGAATTAAAATATTGAAATTAGAAACTTCCACATCATTGCATTCTGTTTGTACATTGTCCTAACTTTTTTGGAATCGGGTTTGTATAACTGACTTGATCCAACCTTTTAATCTTCACATTTTTCATTTGGTTTTATGTTTCCAGAAAGGTTCTTAGAACATATCATAACCTATCACGAGTTTGCCGAAAACCCGGCAATTATAGATAACCCCAATCTGGTGGTAAAGATAGGAAATAGGTAAGTTACTGTAATTTACAGAAAGTGAAATATATCTGTGGTTTGTGGAGCTGAGCTGTTAATTCATGTCTGTTTTTTTCAGATATTACAACTGGACCCTAGCTGCACCCTTAATATTAAGTCTTCAAGCATTTCAGAAAAATTTACCAAGGTAAATAGGAGATTGGCTTTAGTTTTAAAACTCAAATGAGTGTGTTTTTCTGTTAACAATGGGGTGCACTCTGTTCATTTTAGGCTACAGAGGAGGCCTGGGTAAAGGAGAAAATGCCAAAGAAGTCAGGACGCTGGTGGTTCTGGCGAAAACGGGCGGACAGTACAATCAAACAGGTGTGCATAGTTAGTCACTTTCTCAAAAGATTTATTTACAAATATTTTATTTAATAGCTTTAAATTATGTTAACATTTTTACCTTAGTCAGAGACAAAGCTTGAAGCCAAGGAGGAGTCTCAACTGGAAGAAGGTCCGTCCCTGTCTCAAGAGAACCTGCCCTTGATGTAAGAGAAACAGAAATGTTGAACTCTGGGCTAGGAATGAAACCTTATAGGATCACACAAGCTGGTGCAAATAAAATAAATGTCAGGTTCTTACAGTTAAAGGAAAGGTGATATATTTTTGTGTAGACCTAAAGCTGGAGACTCATCCAGTGATGAAGAAGCGAAGGAGGTTAGTGCTGTGTCTTGTCAGGACAGACTGCAGACAGGCGATGCCCAGCACCATTCAAGCCAACACACTTACAGGAAGTCTCTCCGCCTTTCTTCAGATCAAATAGTAAGTAAACTACAATTCAGTACAACTTTATTTACAGTTTGCACAACATCTCGTATTAATGTAATTTTAACTCAATTGAAAATGTGTAACAAACCCATTTGTCAAGGCTTAAAAACATCTTTATTAGATTGGGGCTCCCTCTGCTGGTTCTGTATCAAACGTGTAGCACTGTCATTACTTGAACTGTAGGTGGCTCTAAAAGCCTGTACTTTTTCATTGAATTGATCCAAAGAAGTCGGAAAAGGATAACTCCATCACTGTCTGAAAAAATGAATTGCGCAGAGCCCAAATGTGTGAACTTTTTGGTTTTGTGTTCACAGGTCAGTCTGAAACTAAAGGAGGGTCCCAATGATGTGACCTTCAGCATCACTACCCAGTACCAGGGGACCTGTCGGTGTGAGGGCACCATCTACCTGTGGAACTGGGATGACAAAGTCATCATCTCTGACATTGATGGCACCATCACTAAGTATGTGCCTCCTAAAATCAGTTTGATTTAGAAACGCAGTAAATTATTACGTTATAGTACTTCATCATTATAACACGGTTGTGAACTTTCAGGAATAAGATTTTTGCAAAAAAAATGCAAAAAAACTATTACTAAAACTTAAATGTTTAATTTTATTGACAGTAAATAAGTTTTGCTATTGACAGGTATTGTGTTCTCAAAGACTGTATTAGATTTGGTAAGTGATGAAAGTCAAAATATAAAAAGATGCGCATTAGCGTTTACTGACACGGACTGTGCTTTCTCCAAATCTACTGAGAGTTATCTCTTTGCAAAAAGAAAGGTGTGCCACCTCCTTTAACTGGTGACTCAGACTGCAGGTGTAGCCAGCACCTT
This sequence comes from Perccottus glenii, assembly GCA_024416835.2. Classification (NCBI taxonomy): domain Eukaryota; kingdom Metazoa; phylum Chordata; class Actinopteri; order Gobiiformes; family Odontobutidae; genus Perccottus; species Perccottus glenii. The sequence goes on from CM044557.2 coordinate 21,407,512, forward strand.
CACACTGCACATGTCTCACGTTTAGTGCAGCACCAGCTGTGGCTCTGCTTTCAGTGTTTAAAGATAATTTATTATCTCTAATTTGAACAAATAATAGTTTCCAGCAAAGTCTATATCCAAGCCAATAATATGAACTTTAACTATATTTATTTGCATAATTATAGCTCCATGTTTTTTCAGATGTGTGCTAAATGTAAGCTTAATCTGTGTTATTCCTTTCTTCTTTATATTACCTTGATACCAGTGAGACTTAACCACACTGCTGAGAGCTCATAACTTCACAAACAATCCTGTTCTAATATGTATCTCCAGTATTTAAAATGTGCAGAAAGTTGTTTGTTGTATCACTCAGACTTACACAGTGGAGGATCTGCTGAGCTGGATACCTTGTCTATGAAAGAAGGGTTATTCTTTTTTGACAGGGAACCATCAAAATTACTTTGAAGCTACATATCCTAATTATTCTGAGGCTATGCATTTTCTGGTAAAAAGTTATGTGTTGCTGCTTTAACATCAAAGATTATGAGTCTAATGATCACTTAATTTCCTTTTCTAAATACCTTTCATTGCTTTGAAAGCCACTTCATTACCAGAAATGCTTTTAAATACCACATATTAATTAGGTCTATAATCTGCTTTTTTTTTTATGTTAAGCTTTTAATTATTCCAAAATGAGCTCTTTCTCGTTTGAAACTAAATTGACGCCTGCTTCGTCAGGATCATAGGTGGTCAACATCGGAGCGGTCCAAATCGACTTGAGCTTATTATCTCGCTGACCCTTGAGGCCAACCTGTGACATTTGTGGATTTCTTTGAGTAATAGGGCGAAGAGCGCAGTCACTATAATGAGCCCATTTGCATTTCAACATTCAACTACATTCAGCCATAAGCTAAGGATGAGACAGTTCCTCCCTTATGGGTGAAAATTTCTCATTAGAGGAAAACCAGCTGCACTGTTTTCTGTTTATAATGAAATGCTAAAGTATTGATAGGGCTGAGTCTGACCTTCTTTAAACCCTTTTAGAATTGGTTCATTTTGTGCAGTCTTTGTTCAATGGGTAACTAATATTTGTTTTATTTCCCTAATGTTTAGGTCAGATGTGTTTGGACAGATTCTGCCTCAGTTGGGGAAGGACTGGACCCACCAGGGCATTGCCAAACTATACCACTCTGTTGCTGAGTAAGTGCAAAAGAGCCGTGATTAAACACACAGGAGGAATAAATGGTTGTCCAGTGGTTAGGACTGTCTGGGTCCAATTCTGTTCTGTCTGTCTGTTACGTTTATAGTTTGCTGTTTGGGGTGCTTTTAAAGGAATTAGTAAATAACATGGCTTCAATGTAACTTCACACAAGAAAAAGTATATATGTGTACAACACTTTTGGTTCTTCTCCTATTGTTATCAATTTAAGTTAAGAGAGGTTGTTTTTTTATATGAACACGCCATGGACTGCAAACACCTCCTTTTATCAATTATGATTTTCTCTGATCTGTCCGTCTTAAAATGTCCTATGTAAAGCTTGAATAATGTTTTTAAAGTTTAAAATGGACATTTTTATAAATGTCCTGTGCCCAGTTTAAGGAATATCGCTGTGATAGCTCTCATCCAACAGACATTGTTGAATATAAAGCCAAATAGTCACATTTTCCACTTGTTTTGTTGAATAGTTTTAGTTAATAACAAGTCTCCTGTTTATATTTTTGTTGGGTATATCATTAATTATCAACAAAACATTTTATGTTAGTATGTTTCAGTTATTGAGTAGAAGCAGTTATAAATAAGATCGGTTTGATCTATTATTCTATTTGTTTAGAGTGTCTTTTTTTATATTCAGGAAACAGTCAGTTGAAGGTCTATTCTTATCTCTTTTAATGATGGTCGTGACCATGACGGCATACTGCAGGAACCATTAATGAGCCTTCATTAATGAGTTTTTAAAGTTTAAAATGGACATTTTTATAAATGTCCTGTGCCCAGTTTAAGGAATATCGCTGTGATAGCTCTCATCCAACAGACATTGTTGAATATAAAGCCAAATAGTCACATTTTCCACTTGTTTTGTTGAATAGTTTTAGTTAATAACAAGTCTCCTGTTTATATTTTTGTTGGGTATATCATTAATTATCAACAAAACATTTTATGTTAGTATGTTTCAGTTATTGAGTAGAAGCAGTTATAAATAAGATCGGTTTGATCTATTATTCTATTTGTTTAGAGTGTCTTTTTTTATATTCAGGAAACAGTCAGTTGAAGGTCTATTCTTATCTCTTTTAATGATGGTCGTGACCATGACGGCATACTGCAGGAACCATTAATGAGCCTTCTCTGTCTATTGTCAGGAACGGCTACAAGTTCTTGTACTGCTCTGCGCGGGCCATTGGCATGGCAGACATGACAAGGGGTTACCTGCAGTGGGTCAACGATGGAGGAATCATCCTGCCCCGGGGGCCTCTCATGCTGTCTCCCAGCAGCCTCTTCTCTGCCTTTCACAGGTAAAAGGATGTGCTCTGTTAACGGCTGCCAGTTTTGACCATATATCCTCTTCCTCTAAATTTCTCATTGAAAACCTTTTTTAGGCCATCCTAAAACCATTTCAATAGGCTTTGTCTGGAACCACTCCCCACTCTAACCCCTCAATCATTACTGCCCTACTCAGTGGAATAGAGCAGACTCAACTTGTGAACATTTAGGACACTGCACACTTGTTTGTCTCTTGTCATCCCTCATGTGATGAGGATGTATATGTAAACACATCTGCTAGCCTCTGCTGATAATGGACGTCTGTAATAAACTCTGGCAAGACTTAAATGAAAACATGTATTGGACTGAGCTTTTCTTCTCACTTATATAAAATTAAGCACTGTTTCTTATTGTGAGTAAATTACTTCTCTTTAAGTAAGTGTTTTTTTTATTTATTTAGTGAGTTCACATCTCTGCTTTGTACAATGCATTGGCTCATTAAAGTCTCCTAGACATATAGACTAGGTAATGGTTTCAGACAGAGTATTGGAACAGTGTTACTTGAGGTGAGCTATAAAGTGTTGGACTAATCACATGCCTTTTTTGTCTTTCAGGGAAGTTATTGAGAAGAAACCAGAAATCTTTAAGATCGAATGCCTTACAGACATCAAGAACCTGTTCCTGCACAACAAGCAGCCATTCCATGCTGCTTTTGGGAATAGGGTTAATGTGAGTTAATGGATATTCACCAACTCACAGACATAACACACTCCCTCCTGCGTGTCATGAAGTTTTCCACAGGATACAGTAATTCTATAAAGAAATATTAACATGACCCTATCGGCTAACCAACACAAACGCATGATATCAGAGTGATGAAACAGAGCTGAGGTCAGCGGCGGAGGATGGCCCCATTTGACTGTCTCACGCTGGGCACAACATCACGTCCTCAGCTGTACAAACAGCAACACCCAGCTGAAGCACTGGGCAGCCATCGCCGCTGTCTGTGACTCGCCAAACAAATGCCACACACAAACACACGCTCGCAGTCAAACACTTAGCTGTCTTGCCATTACATGCATTAGGTGGAACACAAACAGGAAATTAGCGGTTGATGTCATTATTGTGCTCATTTTCTACTTTCTACTAGTTGCATAATAATGAATGTCCTCTCAAATGAATTACAAAAGACCATTAAGCATATGTAACTTTCGACTGGTATTTAAGAGGCAATGTGGAGATTATCCAAAGGGGCTAATATTTATATATTATAGTATTGTTAAATCATTCAAAATAATCTTGGCAAAAAAGACTTAACATAATGATCACGACTTATGCAAGCAATGAGCAGAAGCCTTTGGATTTTTTGAATAGCTTTCTGTGAACACTAATTCCTAAATAAATAAAACTGCAATCACTGTTAGTCCAGCAAAAAGGGGAGGTTCCTCTAAAGCAACACTAACTTTAACTATAAAATGACATTATCCTTTTGTGCAATTTCTAGTTGTGATAAAGTTGCACAAGGTTTTGTTGATGTGTAGAATAATGTTAAAATTACATATATTTAAATGAGTACTACACTACACTGCTGCAAATTTGCAAGGCAAGTTTATTTGCATAACAATTTATACATACAGCAATTCAAAGTGCTTTACATAAAGAAGAGAGATTTAACAAGCACAGGTTAAAAGCATAAATAGAACTATTATCAACAAAATAATATTTCATTGTGTTCTCATAAGATGGTAATGATGCAGCTTCAAGTATGGTTTTGCACATAATCCTCTTGTACAAATGTTATGTAGAAAGACAAGTGAAAGAGATTTACATTTTCTTTGTTAAAAGGACTCCTGGTAATCCTGGTATTTGTTCTACAGGATGTGTTTGCCTATAAGGAGGTGGGAGTACCTGAGTGCAGGATCTTCACAGTCAACCCCAAAGGAGAGCTGATCCAGGAGCAGACCAAGGGCAACAAGTCTTCGTAAGTACACGAGCTGCTGAATCAAAACCAGCCTGCCTTGTCCCACAAGCACAGTGTCACAATTTGTCTCTTCTTGATGTGTTCCTAGGCACCTATCATTACATTTTTTTTAGTGTGTGTGCCCTTGCCCATCTTTGACTGACCCTGAATTTTTTCTTTTTTTTTTTTTTCTTCAGTTATTGCAGGCTTAGCGAGATGGTGGAGCATGTTTTCCCTCTGCTCAGTAAAGAGCAGAATGAGGCCTTTGTGTTGCCAGAGTATAGCTCCTTTTGTTACTGGAGACAGCCTTTACCAGACATCAACCCGGATGAGCTGCTCTGATCTGTCACGTACTGTATGACACTCACCTACTTGCAGACACAGGAACCTTGCACTTCAATGCAGCTGTAGAAAACAAATGAACTGGAGCAGCCACCTCCTTCTGACCAAAACATGTCATTGTACCAGAAGAAAGGAAAAAATGGTTACTTTTAGTTTTCTAAACATTTAATCATGGCAAAAAGGTTAACAACTAAATGAATATATTTTGAGTTGCCCAATACCAGGTTAGGGTTACATCATTATCAAAGGGTACAGCTCCTAAATGAATTTTTGTTGTAACTTTAATTTCCATTTGACATCAAGAGCAGCTAAAACCTGATACGTATGGCTATTTGCTCTTTGTATTAAAATGAGTGAGAGCCCTGCTGCTATAATACACAGAAGTAGACCAGACTGTCTTTCTATAGACATCCTAAAGATTGTAGAGTTTCAAAACAAAAGTGAAACAGGGATTTAACACCAGCCACTTAATGTGGGCTAATATTTTGTTGCCAGGTTTTTCTGAAAATGTATGCAGCCAGCTATAATTTGAAGGAAATTTTAAGTTCGGACAAAGGAAGTATAATGCTACCAGTTAATTATGATAAGATGTCACAAAAAAAGTCCATTATTTTTTCTACGAGGTTATGTTTATACAAAATAAGTCACGTTGGGTATTCTTAAAAATGCAGAGACATATTGAGATATTCTTCTACCAACAAGTATGTGAAAAAAATCTGATTTAAAATATGAAGCAGCTTCAAGATGTACTGTCTTGTTGTTATTTAATCGTTCTGTTATACAAGCTCTGGCTAATCAAGTGTGTCAACGATGCATTATTATTTATGGTAATCAATATGTTTACGTTATTAATTTGTATTGCGTTGCCGTTGCTTGTCTGAAAAGTGATTTATTACCAATGCAATGTAGAATACTTAAGTAGACTTTGGGACATTAACATGCACTTAAAAGTGACTTGTCTGAACACAATCTTGTTAGACTTGTGTCACTATCTCAGTTTCTTGTTTTGCAGTGAAATGTTGAATATTTAGGTACACATAGAATCCTCAACGACCTAAAAATTTGCAGCTTTGTATTTAAATATGAATCTATGTGACAGCTAAAACTGGAACAGTGGGAACATGGAGATCTGAAAGAGCTTCTGTGTGGACATCCTTTTGTTAAGATTATGGGATGCCTAATCACTGAGAGCTGCTCGCGGGTGACAGAATCATGCGCCTGATGGTCCTGTTGAACTCTTTCAGTGGCTTTAACAAGACCTAATCAACGCACCTTGACTAAGCTGCACCCAGAGACGCAGACTCACCAGTCTGCACACGTCTCCCCAACACGCACTTCACTTGAAGTCCAGGACAGTAGGCCAGAGTAGTTCAACATTTACCTCTTTTTGTGAGTTACAACCCCACACAAGATCCACTAGAGCGGATCTTTAGCCTCTATATGTGTGCGTGTTTCCAAGCCTCTGGTGAGCAGAGGAAAAGCCACTGGGTTTTGTTTAGAAATCGACAGGAAATACTTGACCGTGTAGCGGAAGCTTGTCGACGTGCATAATTGCACTGATACTGTGTGTATGTTTTGGATGACAGGCACGCGTCTAACAAAATCTAATATAATGCTTGAGAGGATTAAAAAGAAGAAAAGGCAGGAGTCGAGTGAGACAAAAAATAGTCAGGAAGCACAATATCTAATGACAGCTTTGTTCAAATTGCCACTGTTGGTCAACATTATTTCACTTTTGTTTCTCTTATTAGCTCCAATGTTTTTTTTCTTTGGTGATGTTAATGTGCGTTTTGGTTCGATTAGTTTGCTTGCTTGTTTTATATATATATATATATGTGTGTGTGTGTGTGTATGTGTGTGTATATATGAAGTCTATCTATGAAGTTTAGTGAAGTATAAAAGATTTATCTGACAATTAACAAAGGAATTCCATTCTTTCTATGAAAGTAAAGCATCTTGTGTGGAGACATCACACGTCCTCTATAATCCTGGAACACAAGGTATATTCTTACTCGCATTTGTTTTTAGTCAGCTGCTGTGCTTAAAGTATACTGTATATGTTGATTTTCCCGGTATCTCCGATGCCTTTGTTTCTTAAGTGTATAATTTTTTGTAGGACTGTGTTTAATTCTGTTAGAAGGTAATGCTTGCTATTTGATTGTATCTGACCAACAGAAATACCATAAGTGTATGCTGTGTTTGATTTATATACAAATGTGGTTATAAAAAGTATGTTAAAGGAACAAAGCCTGTTGTAAGAAGAAAAGAAATGGCCTAATAAATCTAACAAACTGGCCATATTTGTATTAAATAAAGTTTCTAACTGTAATCAATAGTGGCTTTCTTGTCTGCAGTAAAAGCTAAAGGGTTTAACCACAGCCTGTAATTAAAAATAACTTTAAGAAGTGTGAACCCTTTTGGTAAAATATCATTTTCAAAAGCCAAACTTATGTTGCCAAATTTAATTTAACAACTCTTACTTACATCTGCTTTAAGTGAAAGGAACACAAATATGAGTCAAATCTATGTTTTTCATAGTGTCTTGTCACCTCAAAATTACACTCTTTGCATCTGTCTATGCTGGGAAAAATTCACATGCAAAGCTCCAGAAAACCCAGTAAAAGTTTGATTATTTCCTGTTCCGAGTATCTACAGGTGCCCAGAGAGGACAAACTGCTAGAAGAGAAGCAGGGGTTCTTTAGGGGTAGGGTACTTGTGAATGTTTTTCTTATGTTCACAATCTGTCCTATTTCCTCTGGGTTTATTCATAGACAACAGCATACCATAGCTGTTAACATGTTCTAAAAAAAGAGTGAGTTGAAATTAAAATTGCAATAAGCACTTTCAGCACCAGATGCCACCAAAAACTACACACCACACCTTTTTAATAGGACTTTATATTGTGCACAAACGTCATTCTGTTATCTTCACTGTCAATAAGTCATTAGTGAAAGTTCTTTTTCAAAAATTTAAACTTTGTATATAATTTATAAACAGTTACCAGAAAACATTTACAATACAGTAGGTACAAAAAGGCAAAAGGTTATCAAATATATTAGAGACAAATCCTGTTTTGTTGCTACAGGTTTTTTTGAGAGAGATTTCAAAATACATAACACTTTAACCTTGACAAGTGGAGGTCTCTACACTGTCAGTGAGTGTAATGGCCTCTGCTACATCTCCTCCAGTCCAGTCGCCCCAAACAAACATGTCCTTGCGGTCCAGCTGAGCAGTGGCTATCTTTTGGCTTGCGGTGCGTATAGGAAAACGGCGCTATAGGTGGACAGGATCTCCCGCGCCTCGGTGGTGGCAAGCTGACCCCTTGTCCTCACCAACCCCACACGATCGCCTTTTCTCAGAGGAAGAATCAGGCTGAAAGACACCGAGCTCCCACAGCTACTTCCAGCCGGACCCCCATGTTGTCCGGCGTCTGGTGCAGCCGAGGTGTGCAGCTTCTGGACGCTGCGGTTTGACACGGACACCACCGCCTCCACGCGTTCACCCTGCTTAGCCGTCAGCAGTCCGGAGATGAGGTATCGACCGTCCACAGGCACAGTGAAGATCCCTTTGGACGAGAGGAGGGTTTACACTCATCAATTTAAATAAAATGTATATAGCGCTTTATAAGAGCTTTACAGAATCCATTATTCATTCACTCCACAGTCTCACACTGGTGGTGGAGACGTGGCAGCCATTTTGCACTTACGGACTCTCCGACCTCTAAACATACTCACACATTCATACACCAGAGCCAGAGACACTGGAGGGAAGGTGGGTTAAGTGTCTTGCCCAAGGATATAACAACAAGGATTTAATCTTCTGATTTAGTCATGTGCAGGATCTCGTTAGAGTGAAATCCATTACTCCCTAATTTAAAATGGCCACAAGCACACTAATAATCACCCATATCTAATTCACATACAGTTACTAAAAACTGTTTAGCAAAGCAATGGCAATATACAAATTAGCTTTAAATGATAATAAACAAAACAAAGCAAAAATGTATGTTTAAACCTGTGTATTTTGTTGTGTATAGGTAAGAGTGACTTCTGTGATGTGTGCAGTACCAGGTGAGCCACAGAGTCACCTTAAGCAGTGGACGGATGAAAGAGGGCTAAGCAAAAACTTTAAACGTTTTGTTAGATCTTGTTTTGTTTGATTTAAACATGAAGCAGTCCATGAATGCATAATCTATCAAAAGTCTACTTCAGATGTCACAATGTCATTAGTGGTTGGTGGCAGACTGGCGCTCATCCCAGCTGCTTCTCCCTGTTCACCCTGGACATCACACTCTAACACTCTGAGACAAACACTAAAAGACAACCATTTGTACTCACATTCATTCACTGTGGCCAATTTAGATTGGATGGACTATTCTCTATTGCTGCATTATAATTTTATAATTATTATGGGTAGTGCGTTATAAATTGTTTACTGCCCATTAGCCAAGCCATTGCAAATACCACCAATCATAATGTACAATAGCATGACTTGAATTACTCCAAACCCTTACAGACAACGCTACATGTCTATTACATATGTCTAATATATGTTTATACATTTTTGACTTACCAGGAAATGGAAAAGACAGGACGCTCATATGTATGGCATGACACTGAGATAAGGGGTCAATATTTGCTATTAATAATATTTCAAAGAGCATTTGTGAGTACATTTGTACCTGTGTGTGGATTATAGTGTCCTCCGTCGTTTACTAGGACCCTGTTGAAGCGGATGATGCCAAAATCTCCAGAGAAGTGCAGCTGAGTGAGGCCAGCGGAGAAGGAGAAGGGATCTGCAAAGGCACTGTTGTCCACTGACACTGCATCAAAAAGCATGTTCCAGTAAGTGTAACTATTTTCCTACTCTGATGATTTGTGTTTTCTTGACTTTACCTGGTGATTTAGCTTGAGCTCGATACATCTGGTTCCAAGGCTGCTTCACTGCAACAGGAACTAAACATAAATAAAGCATTAGTTTTTCTAAAGTTAGCCCTTTGATCTCTCCTGGTTTGCTTTGAAAAGATAAGAAACTAAAAAAAGCTATAAACCGTGCTATTTTCTACTTTTCTAATGGCATATTTCAATTACCATCTAAAGTAACATTTACCGAGCCAAAACTTCCTTCTAAGTGATTGCAGTTGAGCTAAAACCCTTCCACAGTCCGCCCACACAACATTTAACTGAACACATCCAGTTCCTACTCCCTCACACGCTCACTCTGACTGCAAATTATTTACAGCTTTTGCACTTTCCCTACTGATTCCGTCGAATGCAGACCCTGAAAATGCAACGGACGTACATTTAATAATGAATACCTTGGCGTCTGTTCGACTGAGGCTTGAAAGCTACCGGCTGCGGAAGAGGATAACCTGTAAAAAGAAAGAAAGATGGCGTATGAATTGTGTAGGCAGTTGTTTTGGTTTCATAGAAAAGGAGTGGATTTATAATTTTGGTTTAGAGTGGCTTTGGTATTGATTTCAACTCTTTAAGAACAATGGGATCTGGTATTGACTAGGCTCCCAGAACTATGAGATTGATTTGGACTTGCAGGTATTTGTGCAAAGTGAGAGATGTAGAATATCCATTTACAAATAAATTCACAATGAATGGCACTATTGTTAGGCCATATTTCAATTAAGAATTCTCTCTAGAGTGACGCAGGTTTCTCTTTCAACATCTGCACATGTTGACACAAAATATGTGCTTTATTTTCTTTTCTCTAATCTGCCCCAATCCAGTCAATTTAATTTAATACAGAACATGCCTCACATTTACTGTAACCAACAGCTGTTTTTGAATCTGTTTAGAATATCGTTGACGGGCTTGATGAGTAAATGGCGGTAAAACTCTAGCATGCGTTACTAATGAACTGCTCATGTGTGTTCAGAGCTTAAGAGGGTATTTTAAAGGGGCCTGTGGCTGATCTGGTGAAGTAGATCATTAAAGGCTCGAGGAACATGTTAAACATTATTTTTAGAGTTTTCCTTTTTATTTTTTAAACAAAGGATAATGGATTTTTTCTGCAACCGTGCTTATAAACTCACATGGGACTTTCAGGTATCAATATAGATTTTAGAGATTTGAGATGTATAGAAGGTTGTGTGTGTTCAGCGAAACATTTGTTCTTGGAAACTGATAGCAGCTCTGTCACTTATATTTACCAAGTGAGCCGAGTGAGTAACTGATATTCTTATAATATTCATATGGATAGAACAGCACCTCCTGACTCCCTCTAGTGGTATAAAGTGATCATACAGACTGTCTGGGAGAGCACTGGAAGAGCTTTCTATTGATATCTCTGCACAGTCTAACCTCATAAAAGCTTAAAAAAAAACAACTGGATGGTTCCTCACCTGGCGCTCCAGCGAACCCTGTCACAGGCATCCGGCTGGATGAGTCCTCGGACCCCCTCCTCACAGTGACTCTACGCATGTATCCTGGTGGACCTGCCTCTCCAGCCTCCACCACAGGCCTCACTGGGGCTACAGGCTGCTGGGGGTTGGACGGTTGGTTGGGTGGAATAATCCTGCGGTTGTTGTTGGGATATCCTGATTGGCTGGGGGTGTAAGGCTGCCTGGGGCTGGACGGAGGAAGGATGAGAGGGATGTGGATCTGTTTAATTCTGCCACGGGTTGAGTTTGATGCAGAAGAAGGCCTCTCTGGTCTTATGGTCATTCCTAAAACAAGAAAACAGAAGATATCGAATAAATTTACCAAATGTATAACAACTTTTTTGGGGCTGCAGTCAACTAAAGCCACTGGACACTTCCTCTTTCACAACAGATCTAATCCCTGTGCTGTTCTGTGAATTCTCATATAACGGCCTACGCTCTGATGACTGGCCAAATTAGACTTCACTTACAGCACATCTCTAAGCTTTTCTTTTTAGCAGTACAAATATACCAACCACAAAAGCCGAGTGGGCAGTAAATGTGAATTTCAGATGGCCTCTGTCTGAAAGAAAGCAGTTGGCTGCTTGCCAAAGCCCTGAGGACACAGACATCTCCCGGGTGTTGACAACGAGAGCTGAGATGTTGTCCTGAGGACAAATCACCAACATAATTACAGTTCTTTGTTTTGCACCAGGTGTCAGGCGCATTGTGTCACTGTGCCACACGTCATATTTAACAGTGACACTCATTACACGTCCTGCTCCTGCCTCTCAATAGGATTTGTGGTGTCTTTAAAAGCTTGCGGGCACATTTGGCCCCGAACAGGGCACATGTTCCAGGATTACAGTAATGCTTTCAGGCAGGCAATTAAATAAAGGAAATGTTCACTTAATGCAGCTGGTTATGCAGTTACACTTAGTGGAAAAGGCTTTGCTCTTTAAATGTTATAGGAAACCTTTTGAGGCAATGTAAATGTATCAATCTTTTTTATTACCTTTCTTTGTATTTTTTTATTAATTAAAGCTTGTAGACTTTCTTTGTGGTTGTTTTTTTTAACACTCAAAATGATAATTATTTTAGCTCCACAGTGCCTGACCATCATCTAACACAATACAGACTTTACGAACACTGTTTTGTAAACACAGGAGGATTGTGAGTGCAGACCAACAACAGAGCCATTATTAACAATAACAATGATTAAAATAAAATGTCACAGAAAATAAATACAAGAAACAAAACAATGATTGGTGACCCAACCTCCAACATAAATATGAATGAAACACTACAAACGGTAGTATAATAATTATGAGCAGTTACAAAGGCTCCACAGTATTTCTCCATTAGTCTGAGTGAAAGCTTCCGCGCAGCCAGCAGCACTTAACAATTAGTCATGTAGCATAAATAAAACAGCTGATGGCCAACCCAAGAGCCTCTTCAGCACTGTACCTAAACTAACAAAGTGCTCTGTTTACGAGCCTCCCAGCTACATTGGCAGCATGCAGCTGAAATACTAACAATGTTAAACAGTAATATAATTCAACTCAAAAGTCTTGCACTTTGGCCAAGTGGGAATGGATCTGAAAACAATTGCGCAGCATCAAGAGTTGGCCTGTTGCAAGAGATTATGGAAGCAATCAGCCATTCTGTACTTACAAACACAAATTATCAGCCAGTAAGCCTTCCTTCTTACTGCGAGTGATACCACAAGCTGCTCACAAGCCACATGTATAATAAAAAAGCAAATTAAACCCAGCAATCATGTTGTACTGAGATAATCAGAAATCTCTTCTTCATTTCCTCCCAATGCCCCCTTTAGGACGCCCGTTGACTGAGTGCATATTTCCCATGAGCTGCCGATCTATGTCTCGCTAAGGGGGCAAACCGCAAAGTTGCGGAAAAAAAAGCACACACACAAAAGTATACACAAGGGTACTGGTGCAAGAGAGAGCATCACTAAAGCCAGATGCTGTTGTCGAAAGGGAAATGGGGATGCTTTCTTGATCATACACTTTTGGGTGACAGTGTTGAAAATCGTCCGGGCACCAGACAGGCTGATGTGCGATGGAAAAAGGAGAGGTGTGGCGGTTACACACACACAAACGTAATGCGCTGCTCATACCATGACATACACTTTTCATTCTCACCATTTCTCCCTCCACCCCGTTTTTCCTGCAGAATCATTATTGATGGGTGGTTCGAGTTGCGCGCCCTGTGGCACACCTTGGGGACTCCCATTCTGTCCTCTGAAGACTTCCAGATGGAAACACCTCAGCTCGCAGTTTCCAAACACTCTCTCATGGGAAAGCAGTCAAAGCTAACTCTGCGACTGACTCAATATAGGCAGCATGTGTGGCGCTGTCGAACACAGTTTTCAGTTTTCTCCCTCACAGACACCCCTTGACTTCAAAACGCCTTTGATGTCTTGTTTTTCTTTCATTCCTTCATCACAGTAGACGGTTAATCTCGCTGGCCGCTTCATCAATATAGAGCTAAGATTAACAATTGTGAAGCATTGATCCATGAAATCAAAGCATCTATTTTATCCTAACTTCTTTTTGTATTTTGTAAGGGTCTCTTTACAGGATGAATGTCCTCTGGTGTCCTTACAACACGAGACACACGAGAGGTAAAACCACTAACAAAAAGAAAGATTAAAGGAAATATTATGGTTTTGTTGATAATGATGGACAGTAGAAGAATGCTGGACCAAAAAACAAATATCTTTGAGTATATGCTTAAAGAGATATTGGGAATTTTAGAACTAAGATTGTATGATTTACTTGTGGATAGGGCTGGGAAAAAAATCGATTTGATTTAAAAATCGAGTTGGTAGGTCAAATCGATTCATATTTTCAAAAAATCGATTTTTTAGATTTTTTTCTAATGGTGTTACTGTTTACATGTTCAATTCAACTAAGAGTTACCTCAGGATTTTGTTGTTTTATTATATATACTGTATATAAATATAGCTGTTTGACAATCTTTCAACTAAGAGTTACCTCAGAATTTTTTGTTGTTTTATTATCCAAATTATTTATACTGTATTTGTATAAATATAGCTGTTTGACAATCTTTGTTGCACACTTGCACAGTGACTTTTCAGTTAGAGAAACAAAGGTTTGCCTTTGCCATTTTGTTTATGTTGATGCACTTTAATTAAATACAATAAATATATACATTTAAAATATATTTACAGTTCACAGTTATTTTGTTTTAAGGGAATCAATCGTGAATCGTAAATCTAGTTTTTTATAAAAAAATCGCAGATTGTTCCCCTAAAAAAATCTGCGATTTTTTTAGGGGAACAAATCGCCCAGCTCTACTTGTGGATAGTTACATTATGGTCAGCGCAGCCTCAGTTCAGTAAACAGAAAGTAAGCCCAATGCTTCAGGCTCTCTATTTTATTGACACAAGGTAATCAAAACTAATAAATATGCACCTACTTGTACATTACACTGGCCAATTCTCATTTCATCTTGTCACAAACACAATTATATAAGAAGCTTCCAACCTTTTTTTCAATAGAGTCCTTTTGCGGTGGAACCTGGAGTACCTGGAAGAAAAGTATGCAGACACGAGGAGTGCATGCAAACTTTACACACACTGTAAAAAAAAATCCTAATTTTACAGAAAATAACTGTAAATTTTTTAGAGTATTTTTCTGTTATTTTTAATTACATTCAAAACACTGTAAAATTACAAACAATATCTGTAAATTAAAGAATTGTCTGTTAATTTAAGGATTATATCAGTAATGTCAAATTACAGTAATGTTTATTTTTTATACAGTACAATTACTGTATTATTTATACAGTATTTTTCTGTTTTCTTAAATTACGTATAAAGTAGTGTAAAATTACAATAATAAAGTGTAATTAAATGTGTAGCTCATTATATTAAAGGTTTATATCCATACTAATAATCTAACATATTTCCTTGTTATTTTAAAGTAAATATTTTTTTTTATACAGTACAATTACTGTATTATTTATACAGTGTTTTTCTGTTTTCCTAAATTACATATTAAGTTGTGTAAAATTACAATAATATATCCATACTAATAATCTTACATATGTCCTTGTTATTTTAAAGTAAATATTTTTTTTTATACAGTACAATTACCATATTATTTATACAGTATTTTTCTGTTTTCTTAAATTACATACAAAGTTGTGTAAAATTAGAATAAAAATGTGTAGCTCATTATATTAAAGGTTTATATCCAGTTTAGATTAAGACAGGATTAGACCTTAGTTTAATTAGGGCATGCGATTAGCTTTTAAAAATGTGCCTTAGATAAAAAAAAATACATTATGTGTGCATCTTGAGACAAAACAATGGCACTGACATATTTTAAGACATGTCAGTGCAAGTTGCTTTCAGGTAAAACAGCTCAAACATGCATTTTAGTCTGAGACTACAGGCTTAATGATTGGTTATTCTGAGTGTGATCCAGGAATCTGTCCAATAACAACTATGCGCGCCTTTACAGTTCAAATTTGAAAACGTCAGTTGGAGTGAGTGAGTGAGTGAGTGAGTGAGTTTGGGCTGGCGCTGCTGCTCAGGATATTCAGTATTAACTTACTTCTGTTCTGTGGCTTTTTATATTGTTTAAACATGGATTGGTTTACATCGGACTGCTACATTTTTATTTTGAGCGAGTTGCAGGATGTAAATGAAGAACAAACACGGAAGATGGAAAACAATTTTTTTTAACAATGCCTAAAGGACATAATGCAATCTGTGGAAGGTAACGTTAAATAACTTTTTATTTTATAAAAAAAAGCTGCTAACGTTACATCAAAATATAGTGTGTTAAGTTGATAATCTAAACGCGATTACATATTTCAATGTAGTATGCTAATGTGTTGTTTGCATGTGTAAATATTGTCAGCTAACAGTTATTTAGATTAGCATAGGAGCTTTACAATGAGTGAAATGAGAACATTGTCTTTTTAGACAGAGAGGAACTCGAACCATAACGTTACTCCTTGACTCTAGAAGAATCTGCAAACTAGGTTTTTGAATCTACTGTTGATGGCGGGATATAAGCCCATATAGTTGCATGTGTGTGACTCGCGCTAGCCTAGCCGGTGCTAGGCTAGCCGGTGCTAGGCTAGCGCGAGTCAATAGATCCCTGTAGCCTGCCATTAAAACAGTTTTACCCACTCCACAGTACACCAAAAGCAAATCGATTATAACGCCAGACTACCGATGTAAATGTCTGTTGAGAGAATAATGTTAGAACTCAAACTACACTTGCATCTCAATGTTTGCATTACATTTACTGGAACTAGTTTCTCAGCAGCGGCGGAATTATACTTTGCTCCGGTTAGTACTGCGCCGGAAAGTAAACAGAACAGAAGCGCACTACAGTCAGGACGGTAGGTTGCCTAGGTAACTTAATATCACTCCTCCGCTGCTGTAGACTGTGCTAATAAATACAGGGAACAAAGTCTAACTATTACAATGTGATGCAAGGTTACACTGGCCCTCCAGGAGTTTGGCACATTCTCCCAAATAATTTACTCACCCTCATGTTATTCCAAACATTTATGCATTTTGATTGCCAACATTCTTCAAAAATATCTACTTTTAATGCTTGACAAAATAGAAATTTCAGGTTTGAAAAGACATGATGGTGAGTAAATGATGACAGAATATACATTTTTGGGTGAACTATCTACAGTACTTTAATAATTGCACTCAAGGAGATTAGACCTTCTTTTTTTTTAACGCATAATCATCATCAATCCTTTATTGAGAAAAATTGAGAGAAATAATCCATTGTTGTTGTGAATCTACATGTTCCTTCTTTTGGTGATGCACATTTTTTGTCACATCAGACACAAGTTTTAGATACCAGACAAAACAGAAGACAAACAGACAATTTAAATACAATTTATTAAGCTTGTTTAAAAGGAAAAAAATAATTTAAATCATCCTTTTAAGAGAATCATAGTGTGTTTTTTTTCCTCCCAGATGCACCAAGGATCCAGTTGATTACTGGCCGTTTGCAGGATTGCTGAGACGCTGCTGAGTCTTGAAGCAGCGGATTGACAACAGACCCGGAAGAGAATACAATGCTGAATAACGTTTATTTTGGACAAAACTTTATTTTCGATGCTTCAAAAAATTCTAACTAACCCACTGATGTCACATGGACTACTTTGATGATGTCTTTATTACCTTTCTGGACATGGACAGTATACCGTACATACATTTTCAATGGAGGGACAGAAAACTCTCGGACTAAATCTAAAATATCTTAAACTGTGTTCCAAAGATGAACGGAGGTCTTACGGGCTTGGAACGACATGAGGTGAGTCATTAATGACATAATTTTCATTTTTGGGTGAACTAACCCTTTAATGTTTAGAATCAATAGTGGTGTGAAATCTTGTATGTATCAGTTTTGTGTAGAGTATGTTTAGAAAATTTCACTTTAATCCTAACGTTTGAGAATTTGATAACTGTTCTATAACTACTAGTTAAAAGCGTTGTATTTAATTTAAGATATATACTGTAATTTATCAACTGAATCATTCCATTTAATTTAGATTATATGTTTACGGAAATGATTTAAATCCGTTTTATACAGTTTTTTTTTTTACAGACTTATTTTGTCTTCCAAAATAAAACTGTTAATGTACAACCTTGAGCACGTCTTGACAAGTTATTGAATGTGTTTGATCGTTATAATTTAGCAAAGGTCTGTTAAATAACAGTGTTTGTCATTAGAACCTTTAGTGCTGTCACTTTATTGAAGGTGTTTGATTGTAATAATTTAGGAAATACCTGTAAAATAACAGCGTTTTTCCATAAAACTATTAGCGCATCACTTTATTGAAGGTGTTTGACTGTAATAATTTAGGAAATACCTGTAAAATAACAGTGTTTTTCCATAAAACTATTAGTGCATCACTTTATTGAAGGTGTTTGACTGTAATAATTTAAAAAATACCTGTAAAATAACAGTGTTTTCCCATAAAACTATTAGCGCATCACTTTATTGAAGGTGTTTGACTGTAATAATTTAGGAAATACCTGTAAAATAACAGTGTTTTCCCATAAAACTATTAGTGCATCACTTTATTGAAGGTGTTTGACTGTAATAATTTAGAAAATACCTGTAAAATAACAGTGTTTTCCCATAAAACTATTAGTGCATCACTTTTATTGAAGGTGTTTGGTCATTACAATCTAGGAAAAATCCATAAAATAACAGTTTTACACTGTAAAAAAAAACCTCGTAAAAAAACGGTCAAATGACTGGCAGCTACGGCTGCCAAACAAAAACCGTAAAATTAAAGTATTTGCACTTTATTGGATTTAAGATATTTTACTTTAATTTTACGGTTTTTGTTTGGCAGCTGCCAGTCATTTGACCGCTACGGTTTTTACAGTGCAGAAATCAAATCCAAGGACCTTCTCGAACAACTGTTTCACCCAAATGTCTCTTCTTCCATGATTTTCTTAGTGTTCTCATGAGGTGTGTGGCGATCACATCCGGTTGCTCAAACGCCAATCTGACAAACATGCTCATTAATTCAAATCAAATTGCAAAGGCTTTCTGTGTGATGGGTGTGTATTGTGAAGCTGAGGGCTGAGTGAGCACTGTTAACAGCACACTACTGTTTTATTGGTTTACAACCAGTTTAAAACCAACATTACAGCTACAATGTAAGCTGTCTGTAGCTAGATTAACTAACAGCTACTTTAGAGAGATTTTGTTTAAAGCAGCAGGCAAAAAAACATCAGTAAACCAACATCAAAAACTTGTGTAACAAAGCAACAGCTACAGATAGACCACCAGAAAGGTTTAGTTCATGTTTAAATAAGTACATTTAGACCATAATATTATAACTGTAAAAATGATTATTGAGAATCAGTGGGAGCTAGGTGCCACAATTCACACACAAATGACCAAACTGTCCTTTCTTCCTCTTCTTTATTTGAAAAAAGGAGTAGCTGAAAATGGAGCAAATTAACTTTGGAGAAATACAATATAGTTAGTCCCCTTTTGAATATTTAAACACCCCTTTGTATTCTAAAATCTACAATTGTGCTAAAGACACTAAGGCCTCTTGTCTACTTTTTCAAATCACTTTGACACAGCTAAACCTTTGAATGATGCAACAATCTCAACTCTTTAACAAAAACAGCTCCCCGCTGGGGCAGAACAAACACACACAGGCTCTAAGGCCAAAGCCTCCGCCGCTGCAGCTGCTGATGGTAACGTGGTGCCAACAACGTTTTGCAAACGCAAGTCACACAATTCCATTTAGACAGCAGTCACCCTGAGTCTAAGGGTAAAGCTATTCCTGTGAATCCTTCAGTTAAGTTATTACAACACCTCGTCTGTTCGCCGTGTTCCTCGAGGGTGTGCATATGACTGTCTGGAGAATATGAGGCTCGAAAAACAGAGACAAAACCTTTCAGTTAAATCCACAGAGCTGGGATTTGAATTTTTTTTCATTGTTTGAAATAAAGATAGAGTTTCAAAACTCTCGTGGGATTGAGAATTCAGACGTTGAGATCTAACACAGACCTTTAAAGGGATAATGTGCAAGATTTTTTTGAACTACTTCATCCATATGCAACAGAAATCACTTTTATTCCACACCTTTGGTCCTCTGGAATAATGTGGAGGTGAATGTATATATTAACCACCTTGTATAGTATGTCTGTATTCTACCATTTTCCACTTTTAATTACAAGGAAGAGATGTTTTGAGTTTGTAACTTTCAGCCAATCAGAGCTCACAGAGAAAGTGATGTGCAAGAGCAGTGGCTTTGAAACTGTTTGTTTTAATTCTAGCTTATAACTATATCATAAACTACACTTACTGTTTGAAAAGCTAAAAACACTCCAATTGTAATCTCAAGTATTTGATCAAAAATCATCCACTTATTTGCAACACAGCAGAATGGATAATAGTAAATAATAACATGCATAACATCAATACAATTGTCTTAAGAGTAGTTAAATTGGATTGTTAGAGTTCCTTTCTTTGACTTATTTACACGTGTGCTAGCTGTTTGGTAGTTTTGGCATGAGTCTGGTGCAAAGGAGAAAGTAAGTACAGTGAATCCAAACAAGTGGATAAGCCTTGTTGATTAATGGGAGTAAACCTGGCTTTTATCTGCAACAAGCAGTAAAGAAGATTCGATTAGCTGTCTTTTCTTGGCTGGCGTATGACTCAAATAGTACAGGAGGGGATTTGTTCACGCAATATGTCGATAAGAAAAGACAGACATGGACTTGCTTGTGTCTTCCCCCTAAACAGTCTTTAGGGCTAAAGCAACTATGAGACTTATCCTTTTTACGAATTAATGAAGCGCTACAGACTACCAGCTATGTTAGTCTTAAAACTCTGCAGCTGCACACAGATTCTTTCAAAGATATCAACTAAAAACTCATAGGAAGTGGCGTGATGGATGCTGAGTGTTTCCTTATGAACAAATCTTACATAGCACGTCATCAAATACTCATAAAAAGAAATAAAAGTTAGGAGCTTTGTGTTTTTCAGGCTTTATATAAACAACTTAAAGCCGTAAAGCAAAAGCCAGAACAAACATCTGACTACCCTGCTGCAAAACCTTATTCAGTGAGCATGCCAAGACTTCATTGCATTGTTCCATGTAAGGTAATGAGATCAAATATCAGTGTTTGGAAATAACAGGCCACACTGTATCACACTAAATGCCTTCACACGCTGTATTTACAGATCATCCACCCTCATCCCTGTCATACCATTGTGTTGGTTCATGGCCCAAATGGCATCTTCAAAAAGGGAGGCACCAGGGATGGGGGCCCCAGTTGTGACATCACAGCTGAGGGCAGTGGAAGCATCTGGTTCAGGGTGTGGAGCCCTGTTTCTCTCCATCAAGAGCGACTCCAGCAGTGAGTCAGGGCCCTTAATGAAGACCAGACTCCACACATCAGGCTGAGGTCACCCTACAGGAATCTCTGGTGGCTGGTATGTGAGCATGTGTGTCGGGGGGGAATGAAGGGATGGGCATTTTGTATGTGTGCAAAGCTGAAGTTGAGGTCTGCAGTTTTGCGGTGAGAGTAAAAAAGCCGTGTCACGGTGCGAGAAAAAGTAGACCTCACAACTCAACATGATCATAAAGGGAGTAGGAAAGATGGAGCTGTTCTCGCATTTACACGAGGGAGCATCGAGGCACGAAACAGGGCGGATAAATCACCAGAGTGGCTAGAGAGGGCGCACACTCGGGTATAAACAGAACCTTTACCTTTAGGATTCAATATATACCTGTCCCATTCCTGACATAAAGTAGAGGAATTTTTAGATCAACATTACTCTATCGCTCTCAGGAAGTTTCCGATGTGGGCCTCAGCTTCTTGGTGCAGAGACATATTAAATGACATAGTCAAGGCAAGAACGGGAGGCCCAGTGAACTTGTGTCCTCCCACTCTGGGAAATACCCTGTGGCCATTCACGGGATCTGATCCTTCCCTTCAAGCTTCCATGTAAACGAAGCAGGCAGAGTGCATTATATGGAGGATTATCTTCAGGAAAGGTTTGTGTTTACACAGATGTTAATCAAGCTTTAATAAACTTATATGCTGAACGTTAAGGGGGATGCTTTGTGTATTTTGTGAGCATATATTTATCCGGTTGAGAGTACTTCACTGCCCATTTGTGAATATCTGTGAGCTGTCATTAGACTTAAAGGTTTAGATTGTATAATATGCTGTTGTATTAGTGACTTATCCAAAGCCAGGTTTTGTACAAACAGAAGCTGAATGTGCTGCTGATGGATAAACATAACAGTTTGGAAACTGTTAATGTTTGCTAATGAAAGTAATCCATTCATTCATTAAAGCAACGTCTAACTTTTAAAACATATGCCCATTGTCAACTAAAAGACTAAACATGAAATATGCTGCAACAAACTCAAATAGGACTATTACCTTACAATAATTAGTTTATGAATAGTGATGTCAATTGGAGCCCTGACACTCAGTTACAGTGGGGATCGAACGTTTGAGCACCCCAGGTAAAATGTTTTATTAATGTGCATAAAGACGCCAAGAAAAGATGGAAAAATCTCCAAAAGGCATCAAATGACAGATTAGACATCCTTATAATAAGTCAAAAAAGTTTGATTTTATTTCCATCATTTACACTTTCAAAATAACAGAAAACAAAAAAATGGTGTCTGCAAAAGTTTGGGCACCCTGCAGAGTTAATACCTTGTACTGCCCCCTTTGGCAAGTATCACAGCTTGTAAACGCTTTTTGTAACTTTTTGAGTCTTTCAATTCTTGTTTGAGGTATCTTTGCCCATTCTTCCTTACAAAAGTCTTCTAGTTCTTTGAGATTTCTGGGCTGTCTGTCACGCACTGCTCTTTTAAGGTCTATCCATAGATTTTCAATTATGTTGAGGTCAGGAGATTGTGAAGGCCATGGCAAAACCTTTAGTTTATGCCTCTTGATGTAATCCACCATGGATTTTGAGGTGTGTTTAGGATCTTTATCCATTTGTAGAAGCCATCCTCTCTTTAACTTCAGCTTTTTCACAGATGGCATCAAGTTAGCATCCAAAATTTGCTGAAATTTTATTGAATCCATTTTTCCTTCTACTCGTGAAATGTTCCCTGTGCCACTGGCCGCAATACAACCCCAAAACATGATCGATCCACCCCCATGCTTAACAGTTGGACAGAGGTTCTTTTCATTAGATTCCGTGCCCTTTTTTCTCCAAACATACCTTTGCTCATTCCGGCCAAAAAGTTCTATTTTAACCTCATCGGTCCACAGAACTTGTTTCCAAAATTTTTAGATTTTTTTGTTTATTTCTTTAGGACAGCGTACAGTCTACATTAAGCCGGAGCAGAGATGCTTGTACCAGATTATAGCTTAACAGCTAATTTCCATCTGTAGTCCTATATTGTACATGTTTTTAGTGGTAGGGGAAACCGGAGTACCCGGAGGAAACCTACGCAGACACAGGGAGAACATGCAAACTCCACACAGAAAGGCCCTGCCCTGGATGGGAATCGAACCCAGGACCTTCTTGTTGTGAGGCAGGCGTGCTAACCACTTTGCCACTGTGCCGCCCCGCCTGAGGGCGGCCACAATGCATCAGGCTTGTCTATATGTTCATTTGCAAACTTCAAACGCTGATTTTTGTGTTGAGGACGTAGAAGAGGTTTTCTTCTGATGACTCTTCCATGAAGTCCATATTTGTACAAGTATTTCTTTAAAGTGGAATAGTGTACCACAACTCCAGTGTCTGCCAGATCTTTCTGGAGGGATCGTGCAGTCAAACGTGGGGTTTGACTTACTTTTCTCACAATCCTGCGAGCCGTTCTGTCTGATATTTTTCTTGGTCTTCCAGATCTTGCTTTAACTTCCACTGTTCCTGATGACTGCCATTTCTTAATTACATTCGACAGAGGATATTGGCATCTGAAAACGCTTTGCTATCTTTTTATAGCCTTCTCCTGCTTTGTGAGTGTCAACTATTTTCAGTTTCAGTTTTCTAGACAATTGCTTAGAAGAACCCATGGTGCTGATTGTTGGGGCAAGGTCTGATGAGTCTGGGCATTTAAAACCTTTGAGATTGACATCACCTGGTCTATCCAGACGATGACTGAGAACAATCCATGACACTGTCAGGTCCTAGCTTGCCAAAGGGGGCAGTACAAGGTATTAACTCTGCTGGGTGCCCAAACTTTTGCAGACCCCATTTTTTTGTTTTCTGTTATTTTGAAAGTGTAAATGATGGAAATAAAATCTAACTTTTTTGACTTATTATAAGGATGTCTAATCAGTCATTTGATGCCTTTTGGAGATTTTTCCATCTTTTCTTGGTGTCTTTATGCACATTAATATTTTTTTTTTACCTTGGGTGCCCAAACTTTCGATCCCCACTGTACATCTAACGAGGTAGGCGCACTTTGTCTTGAAAGGAATTTTGTCTCAAAATTAATTTGAGGTTGTTTATAATTTCAGGCTCCTATTTTGTGTGAAAAGTTAGATTCTGATTCTTTGTTGACACTGACTATCCCATTAAATTTGGACATAAGATAAGATCAACTTGATTAATCCACGAGGGAAATCACTTTGTTACATTCGGCAGGATGCACTAAACAAGCCGCTGTTAATTGCAGGGATAACACATTTACACTGACAGACTACCTTTTACACTCATTTATTCACTTTGGGCAATTTAGATTCACAGATTCTTCGTGTCATGCATGTATTTGGGCGCTGGTCAGGAACGCTTACCCCTCCTCCACTCAACAAGTGTCTGCTACAATCACATTTACTTTTACATATTTCTCCCAAAAATATTTGTTTCTTTTCCTCTTAAAAGCTACAGAGTTAAACAAGAAAACAATAATATAAGCACAGAACCAATGCTGTGGTTAATGAGGTTTGTTCATTTGTGACTTTTGTTGACAATTATTTCACAAAAAATATTTATTCAGACGGTCTAAAGGCCCAATTTTGTGGCAAAATGTTATAGCGGCTGGTGTTTGTTTACTATACTCCCACGAGTCACACCTGACGGCTAAATAAAATGGTAACAAAGACACTAAAAACAAACATTGCAGCTCCAGTTTAAAAAATAGTTTTAAGTGGCACCATCTCTCCATAAGCAGCATTTCTTATTGTGACGTGGAAACCTTTAGGCTGTCACCTTGGAGCACTAATAGGGTATTTTGTTCTTGCTGTAACATATACCCAGCTCCGTATTTTTATTAGTGTTAAATGCTAAAGCTGTCAGTGCTGCTATGCATGGTGCAGGAGGCTGGGTGCCAGGATCCTCTGTGAGAGCTCTGTGTATACAAACTATATATAGAATAACTCATCTCATTAAGTCGGTTAAGAATGAAATACTGACACAAGCTGAATCATCATTTAAAATATTAATAATGTATCATACAACCAGAAAAATCAAGCTACAAAGGAATTCCTTCAAGACTAACACGTACCGACTACAGAGGAAGGCCCTAACTGCATGCTGTTTTATTCAGCGTGTTATGTTTGATGCCTCAGATGTCCATCCTGTCTCAGCTGTCTGCTCTCAGCAGCATCTGTCAGTGCTACACACAGGTTGTTTTTATCTCTTTGTACAGCTCAACAGAGAGGTACTCGCTGCTGAGAGTTGCTCAAAACGGGTAGATTTCAAGAAAAACAATCTGACCAAAGTTTTGGACAAAAAGGGCACTGTGCAAACTAAATTTGACAAAAATGTGACTTGAACCAGAAATGAGCCAGAAATATGAAACCTCATTGTAACATAGGTTTGTCTCCTCATCCACTTGGTTTGATGCTTTAAAGACATGTGCTTTACCTAATATGGCAGGGGGATTTACACATTATTGGGGCAGTTTCAAATTTATCTGAAACACAACAGGCTGACAACAAGAACATGAAAACAAAAAGGAAAGATCTCCTTTTATACAAAACAGGGGCAAAAAAAAAATCTTTTCTATCAAACTTGGATTATTTTTTTATTGATACTTAGGAAAATAATGTGGCAGAAATAGCATCTAAACAAAACTTAGTCTTACCTGGCTCTTTTGCAGTGACGTCTTTCAGGACATGCCGGGCCAACGCAGACAGTTGTGACTGGAGCGTCTGAATGGCACTCTGCATGGCACTGATGTCTGCTCCATGACTTCCACAGGTGGTGTTCATGCTTTCCTCCAGTCTTTCTTTAACCTCTTGGACATTAGCCGAAAGTCCGTCTAACTTCCCACATACCTTCTCCAGATTGGACACACGTCCATTTACTAAACTGAAACACTGACTGAGTTCAGATGACACCATATTACTCAGTGCATCGAGTCTGTTTCTTAGCTCGTCCATCTGTCCTGGGGCGACAGATGTCCCATAGTCTTGTCCTGTGGCCCTCTGCTCCGTTTGGCAGCATGTGGTGTTCATTAGGTGCATGTTCTGGTTGTATTTGCCCATATTCTCACTTAAACCACTAACAACTCCAGCCAAACTGCGCACATTATCTTGAAGATTAAGCAGTCCTTTCTGGAAGTCCACCGCTCTTTTAGCATGTATCTGATTTTCAGCTGATTGTCTTTCAACAAGCTCCCCAAGCTGCTTAACTCTGTCTGTGTTGGCATGGAGGTTAGTGTTAAGAAGGTCTAGCTCGTTTCTGTAGCGTTTCAGATCCTTCATAAAGTGTGTCAAAGTACTCTGTGCTGCTGAAGAGTTCACTGTGACTCCTTCTGAACCTGTGCATCCCGCAGAGCAGATCTCTTCAACAGTATTGACCTTGTCGTCCAGTCCTTGAAGCAGGAATTTGTTGTTGTTGACCTGAGTCTGGATGTGGTCCATGGAGTCACTAAACATCCCTGGGAAAGAGTTGTTGCTTATCTCCACCAGCATGTTGGTGAACTGGTCCTCCATACTGTTTAGACGCTCATCCAGGAGCCGTCGAAGAGCTGTAACTTCATCAGAAATGGTACGAATCAACTTGGCTTCAATGTAGAAACAATGAGTCTCAGCGTTTTGTTCTGTGACATTAATGCGGGCCTCTAGTTCTTCAAGCAGCAGGCTGAAATCACTGTTTACCTGCGGGGCAGATATGTGTGCCAGCTCGTTGTCAATGCGGACATTCAGGATGCGGTGAGCCTCTGCAATGCGATCAATCTCGCGCCACAAGTCTTTATGATCTCTGTGATCATTGTTCGGTGGATCCGTCTGCCTTTGGGTCCGCACTGGTCCATCGGAAGCGGCCATTTCCAGACGCAGCGCCCGGATCTCTTTCCTAAAATCACTTTCCTTAATTTCTACAAGCTTTGTTAAGGTAACAGCTTGGTCGTCGCAGGTTTTCTGCACAGTCTGGATCTTGTCATAGCATGAAACTTGTAGCTTAACTAACTCTTCTTGCATATTCTGATTTAACTCTTTCTTGAGTTTGTCAAATTTTCCATCAATGTAAGACTGTACAACATCAAGCTCGGCTATGGCAGGAGTCTGAGACTGTGAGTTATCCATCAGGACACGGAGCTGCCCTTCATGACTGGTTACAGTTCCTTTTAAATCTTCCAAAGCTTCGTCTTTGCTTTTTAGCGCATTGTTAAAATCATCCAACCTTGCCACGATTTTTTCAATGGCCTTGTCTCCCACCACTCCCCCTCTGGTTGTCTGGTGACCATCCAGAACGGCAGGACTGTCCTCAGGGTCCGCTGTCGTTACACTGTTATTTGGATGTATGTTGTTGAGGAGAGTCACGAGCATCTTCTTGGTGTCGTCCTGAAGATTGGCAGTCAATCCTGTCAGAGTGGACTGCAGATCAAGGACGGTTTGAGACAAGCGCTGAACCTCATCTTCCAAAAGTCGAACCTTATCGGTCCCTCCATGCCTCGTCTCCTGCTGCCCTGTCTCTCTGCGCTCTGTCCCTGAAACGAGATGATATAGTTTTAATTAACGATCGCACATAAAAAATTAGGAACGATTCTGAAATAGGATTATCTTACTCTGTGTGTGTCTGGTTGTATGTACAGGATTTTGAGGAATGAAAGATGGACGTGTTTGTTGGTTTGAGGCTGGTCGTACATCTTTGCAGTCTGGACCTTGGAAACCAGGACAACATCTCCACTCTAAATCTGTGACTCTCTTAAAGGAAATCCTGTATGCCGGGCGAAACCGAGTTGTGTATCTGCAGAAGAATGAAATAAAAAAATCTCTTTAATTTTGTGTTACAATACATGCATGATTCAAATAAAACAAAATGTGCAGTTTTGAAGACATATAAGCATCAACTTTTCCCTGCTGTTATATAAAATTTTCATCTCACTAGCCAAGGCAAATAGCTTCCACAGAAACAATAGATGACATCACTTCCCTTAGGCCAGTGATGTCAAGAAAAACATCTGGAAAGTTGAGGTATGAAACGCACAATGCACATCTCACTGATAACACAGCAAACAAACAAAAAAAAAAAAAAAACCCTGTGGGGCTTGTTGCTAATCAACAAAATGAACTCTAGGCTTATCCCTGATGAGCCAAGGCAGTATATCACGGTTTTAAAGAATGAAAGAAAAAAAAATGGTATCTCGTCTTTGTGCCAGGTTTGCTTGCTTTTCTGCAGAAAGCTGTGCTCTTGTGACCTGGGACTTATGAGTTTCCAGGAAGCACTCCCACAGCACACTGACTGAATCCATCACAAAGCTCGACCGCACATACCACATGCAATTTTAAAAACGTGTGGTTTTTCAAACTTAAAAATACAATTGTTTGCAACACAACATCTCGCAGTACAAATTTCCTGACAGTTGTTACTCACCAATTACGACTAAAGACACTAATTACTCCCAGTTACCGCATATGGAAAACTCGGAGCTTCGTTTAGGGACTTTTTTTTTGCGTCATTAAATTAAAATGCCATACAACCAATACTGTATGATATATTACTGTATGTTAAGATGAAGTATATTAATAAAATGTAATCAGCCTAACTTTAAATGGTTTTAAATCACCCTAATCATGACAGTGTGTGTAGAAAGCCTACTGTTTATCTGCAGGACAGAGACGGAAGGGAGTCAAGCTTCTGGTTACGTCTTGAGATTCCTTTAGATTAGGTTTCCAAGTTTCTTAACAAGCCGACCATATAGTTTATTATTGTTATGTGCAATTAGCAGTATGGCTGTAAAACTGAATTTGGCCATCAGTTAAAACTAGGGCATGAGCTATTTGCTGTAGGTTATACACAAAGGACACTTATAAAAGATGTATCTTACACAAAGCAGAAGTTGAACTAGAGCCAGTGAAACTTTAGCGTAGCTTGTAAAAAAAAAGAAAGTAAAACATGGTAACTCTGTCCTATAATCCAATGTATTTTTTTTTTTTTACAGATGGTTAGCATGTTTTGTGTTTCACTGGTTGAAGGCTAAGGAAATATGACTGGACCCAGCTCCAGGTTTACTGTGACCATGAACACACCGTTCCATTCTCGCACACATATTTTTCCTTTTTAGGACACATGGATGAATAAAAAACCTTGAATATTAATTATGCTACAGTGTGTGTTTCTGCACTGAAGATCAGTTCAGTGTGTCCAGACAGGAACAACAAAGACTGGCAGTGAATTTTCCCAATGATCAACGTGTCACTGTTGAGAAGGACTGGACCAGAGTTATATTCCTTCCATCTTTGCTTTTGCAGGTAACATAGCCCCTCTTTCTAGCCCCACAGGATTTGATATGCAATCACTTATTTTCCATTAGTTTAATGACCAGTCCAATTAAACTGATTTACTTTAAACTGAGTTTGAGTGATTTTCACATCCATTTTTTAGCATCTAAACTGTGGCTAGTGAAAATTCTGAGTGGTTAATAAAGTTTAAAGCCCACATGTGTAAGTCAAAATGTCACTGTCAAGTCTTGATTTTAACAATCATTTAGACCAGTTCAACAAAACAGCAAAGGCCTAATAAAGGAAATGCAGTTAGAGTTTCCCATTCACTTATTTGTATCTGTTTCCTGGGTTTTTAGTCCAGGACAGAGGGTCACCAGTGGCCCATACAAAGTCTAGGTTTGGAATGTATATCCACTAAAGCACTGGTGAGACAAAAGCTGCTCATGTGGCTACTCTCCTAGTATTTGTGAACTAGTTTGCTGCTATTCACCCTCTGTCCCTTTCTGCTCTTCTCTCCTGTCCTTCTTGGATGTATGCTACCATGGGGGTGGCAGCATGCCCTGGCACTCAGAGTTACATTATAGAAGTATCAGTCAAACCAGGTCTTTATAGCTTAGGTATTTGAGGTTAAAAAGTTACATAATGTTGCTTTTAAGCACTTCCTCATCACACTTTGTTTTCCCAGTCCTATCTGCCAGAGAAACACTGACTCTCTCCCACCCTTCCTCCCCCACAGATGCCCCCTTTGACCCCGTTTGCCCTGCTCCCGGGATGCTCACGTCGCTTGTTGATGGCAGTCTGCGTTGTACACGGGACAGGGGGCCATCACGGGCTCCTGGTAGGTCTCCACGCCGCTCTGCACCACGCAGCTCACGTTCTTGTGCACCACATAGGCACACCAGTTCCTGAGGAGAGACACAGAGGGGCTATTATGGGATCATTACTGGATGTGCTTTTGGTTAATGTTGTGGTTTTATTCTTAAGCTAACAATGCCCGTTCTCCTCGCTTGTTTAAGCTAACAACTGGAAATGCACTCATAGCTGATGTAAGATTTGACTAATCCCCGCACATTCCTGCACTTATCTACATCTTATCACTTCTGGCAGACTCGGGCTAAAATTAAACACTGCAGGCCGATAAAGTCTAAAGTAAACGCGAGCTAGGTTCATGTAAGTTTACCAACGCCAAATAACTCAATGTGAGCGATTTCGATCTGTTAAAATCTTAAGAAACGTCGCTTTTTAACTGGCATTGGCGCAACAGTTACGCGCCAGAGAGGTTCACAAAATGCTCATTAATAACACAAAGAGTGAGTACATTTTCTTACCTGTTTCTGTGTCTGTGCACGGCTCCAGTGTATGCGTTCCCTTGGAAGAGGTCATAGGACGAGGGAGACCCGAAAGACAGCTCTAAGTTGAAAAGCAAAGTGAAAAGTGCCCAGCGCCAGTCCATCTCTCCATGTCTGTAAGTCATACCTACTGCATTCAAATCAAATCGATCTCCCAACAAATACAAACACAGAGGGTTACTTTCTTATTCTGGGGCGTAGCGTTCAGGTACAACAAGACCACATTGCCCCAGCGAGGGATACTCCAATAATAAGTGAAGTTTGGGGAAGTCCACATTCACTCCCTTGGAATGACGTCCCGGGCCCACACCCTCCTCCTACAAAGTTAGAATAAGAAAAAGAGGAAAACAAAACCTCCCCCACTTTTCTTTAAAACTTTACAGCCTGGGGGTCTCAGTGAAGTTTGAAAGGGCCATTAATTACTGTTATGAAGTGGCTTTGGGACACAAGGCATTGATCTTCTTTGTCTGCCATCAGCCAATAACCCACACCTCACTAATGATGTTAACAAGATAAAGCCTTTTCAGTTCAAGCGCTGATACTACTTGTAATTTGCATTGTGTCCCAGGATGCATTGTGCAGTCTGTTCTTGTCTGCAGCTCCTATGTGAATTCCTCTTCAATGAACAAATCCCGTTTTAAGCCAAAGTGAGCACATTGCCGCCTGCCTATATCCTAATGTGCACTGAGACAGAAGGTAAGTAGCACATTATCCCCACAAGAGATCGGCAACACTTCAGAAAAGAAGGCACTGCTTGGTGTGCGAGGAAATAAAACGAGTAAGAGTTGTTTAACAAATGGTAAAAATTTAGCTTTGTGAAATATAGCCCCAAGCTGTATTCCACAATTTTCATGGGGCATGTCATTTAACACAAAAATATTACAAGGCAGGCAGTAACATAAAGGAAATACAAATAAAAAAAGAATTCCAAGGACTGGATTATGAGTCAGAGTCATGCTGTAAAGTATTACAGTATAGGAGGGATGGGAGTGAATGGTTGTGCACGTAACAGCCTAAGGGAGGCTTTCACCAGCACGCACGCTTCCAAACCAGAGATAGCCCTTCCTAAAATAAGACCCTCTATCTGCTGTGTCACATCATCGTGCACCGTGCTCTGGTTTTGGACAGGCTGGAATAGTTTATGTAAGTGATGGATGTCTATTCCCTTTTGAACAACGTACATCAGTAAACTGTCAATAAGCCTCATCTAGTTACTTTAATCCCCTCACGCTGCCAGCAGTCTAGGTTATAACACTAACCTACATTCTCCATTCATAGCCCCACACCCACATATTTCAGAGGAAGAATAGGTTGGAGTGTTATGTGAGTTAGATATGGGACTGTTGAAAGCTTGTTTGTTTGGTCTCCAGTAGAGGGCAGCACAGCAGCAGTAAAAACAGCCTGTAGTCATGGCAATCCCTTTTCCAAAAAGGTTGGATTGAGGAATGGACCATTTATTACAGAAAGTGCAGCCGATTTTTCTTTATTCCATCACCTTCTTGTCACAATATTTCTGTTTATGTTAATTGTAAGTCTTTGTACTATTCCATGTTTCTATAGCACCTACTTCACCATATCGTCATAATTCCCACCCTATTTCTGTCTCGTATCATTTTCACATTTGAACCTTATGTGAATCATACAGTTACTTAGAAGATTTGTTTTTATTTTAGAAGAGCTTTTACAAGAGTTTTAACTTCAGTGAATATTTTATTTTAACTGTATCAATATTCTTTTAATACCTTTATATAAATAGCCTTTAAATTTGAAGTAAAAAAGAAGAAATGCTGAAACCAGGAGTTTCTTTGAAAGGCGTGAACATTTACATTTAGCTGAGGCTTTTATCCAAAGCGACTTACATTAAGCTTCTATTCACCAGTGTTACAGCTGGAACACCACTGGAGGCAAGGGGGGTTAAGTGTTTTGACCAAGGACACCACGACAGTATGAATTGTGGGGAGAGCGGGAATCGAACCACCAACCTTCCGGTTATAGGATGACCGCTCTACCACTGAGCCACTGCGCCCCCAGCTTTACCAGAACAGTAATGTTTGGCTTAAAGCAGCATCCAATAGAGAGTGAAGATTTAAACAGTGACTAGGATTACGTTCACACTGGCTTCAAAAGTGGCAGAGATCAGATCAGGTTTGTTCATGTCACTCAGAACGTTCACCTGCAAAGCTTACTCCGACTATGCTCACAGCTCCATTAAACCCTCTCAGTAGGACTTTTTACTTGCACGAGAAAGAATCAAAGTACTCTGTAACCAGCGCTCTGCTCAGACTCATTCATGTGGTCTTTGTATTCAACAGTATCAAGCCTTTAGTAGAAGCTAACATTACACCTGACTCATTTGTAGCGTTAAATGCTATTATACCCGGCTGAGTTCATCAAGACATTAATAAATATCAACGTTAACACTGACTTTACGAGTAAAAAAAACTTGAACACAACAAATTAAGAGCAACCCGTTCCTTACTCGGTAACTGCACCATATTGAGGCACATGAACACATCGAAAACTACCGTAAACTAGCCTGTTCTTTTAAACTGTTTATGACATGATAGAGCAAAATATCCAACAGGATAATTAATGGCAGCGCGACCCAACATATGTGTCTTCTCTGGTCTAAAAAGGAGTAAGTATGTCTCTAAACACTGCTCTACCATGTTTACTCTGTGTTGCTGTCCGGTTCTGGAGCATGCTCAGTCCTCTGTGTCAGACCCTAATCGGAATAAGCTGTGCAGCAGTAATCTGACAATGAACTGCGTTATCCAGGTGTGTTAGTCCGATTTTGAGAAATTTAAATGACTGCCCCTTCAATTGAAGTAAGGTGTTTACGTGCAATAAATCAGATTTCTCTACCGGCATGTAAACGTACTGAGTATTGAATCCACTTTAGGGCATCTGTGTGTGTATGGGGAGCCACCAAAATGACAAAGAGGCTGTATATTTTTAATGATTTTGAGGTAAAAAGTTAGTGTTATTGGTAGGTTCATAATTAAAACTCTCTTTAGTGTTGAAGTGTTTATACCAGTTCATATGTCTGTTATTGTTTATGCTCATGAGCAGTATTTAGTTCAGCTCAAATTTGATCTGAATTATTAAAACAAAACAAACTAAAAAATAACACTTTATGCTGCAGTGTAAACTTACTTCACATATTTTACCTTAAGGATTTTTAACCATACTAATCCTCATACTCACTCCTCACCTTTTTGATGACAGAAATTATTTTCACAAATGTGAAACGAGTACAAGCTACATCTAAATACAGTGATTTACATCTCATATTCCATATTCTGGTGATACTTAGTCCACCTTTGTGTCTTATTGAACAGACCCTGACATTCAAACACAACAGTATGATGAGTCACAACTGAGTCAGGAAAATACCAGCAAATATCTTAAAATTGGAAAAACTATGGTCATAAATCTAAGGGCATTTCCTTGTTTCACCTCCTCAGATCGATTTCTTTTGGTATTAGAATTGCCTTTATTGAATTGAGAAGGATTTCTTTGGCCTATACCTTGCATTTGTCACTGGTACATGCTTTCTGCAGTGCACCCCCAAACCCAGACTGCCATTAAATCCTTTAAATTGTGTGCTCGAGCTGTAGCGGTCACCTTGGTCTTTTACGTTAGCCTGTTGAATTATGAAAGTGCTGGCTCATATGGGGTGTTCAAGGCTACAGCAGTGGTGTGTGGTCGTACAGCAGCTTGTTGGCACTTCTTTTAAGGTCACAACAGACGTTCACGTACAGTAGTATCGTCTAAAATCCAACATTGTTTCTGTGTCAGCCAGGCAGACTGAGATCGCTTTCATTTGTAACGCGGTGGCTACTTGATGCATTATGATAGCACTTCACTTCCTTCTGGTGACTCAGTGGGAACCCTGAGGTCTTTGCTCACTGCCTACACAGGTGCTTTTTAAAGTGGGGTCAGAGGCCTGCCTCGGAGTGCTGTGCTGGAATTTATACTTCAATTTCACTTTCTTCCCCTTTTGCTCCACAGTGCAAAGGAGATTATGAGATGTGATGTTTTGATCAGATTTTATTTTAACCACTCATGGGAAAACATTTCTGAGGCAGACTTTGGATTCAAAAAACTTTCAATGTTTCAGTGTAAGAGGACTTTACCTTCAGATTTCACCTAGGGCCTACTTATGTTAAGATGCTGCATTAGTTGTTTAGCAATTTATTGTTGAAAACCCACATTTGTCTCAATTATGGTTATGAGCACAGCTTATTTTACAAGAAGGTTACAGAAACCTTTGAACTTACAGAAAGGTTGTTTTTACTTGTTGACTTTGCTGTTGACAATATTAAGAGTCAGATCAGAATGGAACACTTTCAGGGTCATTTCCATTGTCAGGAGCGTAAGCATAGCGACAAGCTGACAAGAGAATCCTCACATAGCCCAAAATTGAAATTTAAAGGTAAAACACAAAATGGCAAAAGTTTCTGTTTGGAGTTCAGAAATCTGGGATTAAACTGGGTTCTATCTTCTCCCAGCTTCTCACATTAATAGACACAAGGATTTTTTTTGATGTGTCTGTGGAGGTTCTCAGTTATTGAGGACTTATCTAAGAGAAGGTTTCAATGAAGGCATCGGGATGTAGGTTTAAAGGTGAAGACATAAAGACACTGAAATCCAGCTTAAGTCATGTCAAACAAATGCCATGGACGACGACTGATGGCATGAGACAAAGGGAGTAACGCTGGTTGTCTGTTGGAAAGGCGTAAACCCACCCACTCACAACCCCCCTCTATGCCTCACACACAGAAGCACGGGCAGGTTCATGCTCATCTAGCCACACATGGAAGATTAGAAAAGCTGATTTATTGGTTGTAAAATGTTAATATAGCTATAAGCCATGCTCATGAATTGTTAATTAAGGCTGTGACAGACCCGTCACCTAAAATGTTAATGAGGTGAGATTGCATTGGGGCTGAGAGGTCTCTCTGTGTGAGCTGCTGAGCAAATACAACAGATGAGCTGAAGACCCCCGTGTGCTATAATAAGCAGCACCGTGGGCACCTGACATGGGCACTGTTCATTCAACCATACAGTTACCGCATAATGAATTTAGTTAAAGAGGATGCTTTATCAAATCAATTGTAATAGATCCAAGATAAGCCAAGATTGGATAAGAAGAGATTAGACCTTTTTAAGACTCACAGTGAAAATGTTTTTAATTAGATTCATAAAGAATCTGCCAGTGTTTCTTACTGTACACAACATAATCTATATTTGCTATGAAGGTTTATCCCATGTAATTATGAAGCATTTGGCTTTATTTCAGCAAATATAATATTATTTACCCCAGATGGCATTTTATACAACACGGCAGCAGAGGCTTTGTAACTCAATGCCAGTTTACAATTACAAATTTGAACAGATTTAATGAAAGAATATTTTATTTCAAGGGGGAGGAGTGGACATACACATAGGAATGAACAGAGAAAAATGTTACATGAGTAAGTCCCCATTTCTGGATAGTTGTAGATGATAGTACATTCAGCATGCCTGTTCAGGAGCTTACAAAACATTTCTATTGGCTGCTCACTTCTGGGGTCAGTACAGAGAATCCTCTAGTGGTTCACATGTTTAGTCTGGCATAGGTTTTACAACGGATGCCTTTCATGACTCAACCCTCTCCATTTATCTGGGCTTGGGGCCGGCACAAAGGCACACAGGCTTCTGACCCTTGTGATTAGAGTTTTGGCTCGTTGTCTGACAATTGAACCCCAGAAATACAAATATTGAACACTGGAACAATTTAAATGTTTACTGCCACTAAGTCAAAGTTTGAGTATAAATCTCAAAGTAAAATATCTATTTAGATAGCTTTATTTTACAGCCCTCTTCAAACAATAGCCCCTGTCCCCCATAAATAAACAATTAGTCACAGAAAAAGCAACAGGTGCAAAAAAAGATGGTTAGATGGTCTCTTTGACATCTACTAATATCATTATCGACAGGACTTTTTTAACAAAACTTAGCTAAATTAGTCAAGGTGCTGTGCTTTAGCCAACTTTGGTGCTGACAATTGGTTAGTTTATGGTTTACTAGCAGTCCATAAATAACCTAGGTTCAGCTATATCCAGTTCCCACCCAGGTTGAGGTCAGTGTTTCTTTACGTCTTCTTCTTAATCGTATTTAATGAAATTCTGGTGTCTTTATAATAAGGTTTATAGAACAAAATATAATAGTGTTTATGTGCTGTAGCCTTTATTTTACCTGTGATAGTTTTATGCTCTGCCCTCAATGGTTTGTTAACCCATATGACATTATTGTGGTGTTTTGCTTTGACTAGGGCTTTTGGAAAACTATTGGAGTTGAAAAAATGGCTTTTAGGGCTAAGTTAAAAACTAGAGATTTAATGTATCTTTTCTCATTTTCCGGGTTTTACTTTTGTGCTGTGGAAGTAGTGTAATAAAAGCAAACTTCTTATATTAGCTGTAGTAATTTGTGAATAATACAATTTTGCAAAATCAACAGCAATTTGCTTCACGAGCTTTTACCTAAAGCAATGCGCTTTATCTGCATCTCAGTAAAATGTTTGCTGCACATTTGCATTTAATAATGTTTAATAGGCTACTGCGTGAAGCAACTTATTCTTTTATATGTAGCATTCGCACACTTGGGTTTGTGTAATTTTCTCATGGAACCTGACTGAACATTATCTGTCTTGGCCATAATCACACTGACTCACTGTTCTTATTCAGTGCGGGAAGATTTCAACTCAATTCATCTTTTTCAATTTATGGAAATACTGGCCGCTTCAAAACACATTTGGTGAGCTCTTGTTCACTTATTGATGTTATTAGGGAAGTATCATGTGCTAATCTGTTGCTTATCATCCATACGTATAGTATGATTCATGCCCATAACGTTTGCCCATAAGCTCTAATCTCATAGTGTCTGCATAAAGACTTGCCAAACCAGAATATGTATTTTAAAAGTCTGTGCACACATATTTAAAATTAGTCTATTGCCTAATTAATAGACATAAAAATAGAAAAAAACTTTCCAAAGCCCTACACAAAAAGGTTTCATTTTAAAACATTGTGCTTGCTTTTTACCAGATGCCAATTAATACTCCTCTTGATCTTTTTTTTTCTTCCTTCGATCTCAGAAATCTGAACAAAATAAAGTTTATGTGTTAACTTAAGTTTGCCTCATATATTTATATTATTTCTCAAATGACAGACTGCACTACAAACACCATCTCTCCTTAGATCTTCCAAAAGAGTAAAAAAAAAAAATTCATGCTGGGGCAGATTGAAACAGCATTAAACTGAAAAACATAGACCTTAACTAAAATATATGTGCTACCTTTGAAATGTTACAGAAGACGACCATTCTAAATCATCTGTTTTAGATTGGTCGTCTTCCTTTTGATTTTCTTCTTATTAATTACTTTATCTTTTCTCAATTTGTCAGTAACACTCCTTAGTTGCCAACACAACGTAGTCAAGGTCTCATCTGAATCACATGCTCTTTCATAGCCTGTCCTTTTGTTTGTAGAAAGAACAAACACTTGTCTGGCTGTGACTGTGTGTAAAAGAAAGTGTGAATTAAGAAGTAACCCTGACTATTGGTCTGAATGCTTTTGAAAGATGAGTTCCAAAAATCTGACTCACGTTTCAAAGTTTTCCTTCAAACTTTGGTAACCCTCACCGATTTTGATTTTGAAATCGAGCTGTGTTTAGTTACTTAGCACAAACAATAAATAATGTGATTTACAGAGAAATGACATCAGCAAAGTATTGATCGATAACTTTGCGCCGCATGACTCAGATCCGGTAACGTGCGTGTCTTATGTCCGGAGTACTCCATCGGGTGGGGCTCATTCTGATGATCTCAGTGTGACATTAGAAGTGTTCTGTAATGCCACAAGTTGATTGACCCACTTTGAGTTTTCCACACATTTACTGTTCGCCTTTCCTCAGCGTCCCGACTCCCACGTGAACCCATCCCATGTCCTGCATTTCACTGCACCAAAGCACCCAGCAGAGACTCACTCAAAAGCAGCCATGGCTTTTAAAAGTCTTTAAAGTCCCTCTGTTTCTCAGCAAGACTTAGTGAGGAGAAAAATGCAGATCACCAGTGGTTTCCGATCTATATGGGTGTGAATGTACTGTAATTGATTTCCCGCTGTGTGGATTCTGTCTTTCTCAATCTCAGAACAAATGCTGATGAAGGAGTTGAAAGAGCACAAAAGTCTGGGCTTTATTTTTCTGCTCTGTCCACATCTGTTTCATCACTGTCAAGCAGACCAGCTTTCATCTGGGGAACATGGCTTCATTTCAGCTCAGTCTGTGCAGAAACCTATGGAAATTGAATTTATGGAAACATTTTAAAATACAGTTGCTGCTGATGCTACCACTGCACAAAGCCTGGGCATGCAAGGCTTTTTTGTTGTATATGATACACAGGGGAAAATGTCAGCATAGAATCAAACACACTCTAAGCAAGAGCAAGGTCAGAGGTGCCTGACCAGGTCAAATAAACACTGGAACCTTGTTTAAACACAACAACTCAAATACAAACTATATACACTTCTTTCTGCTCAACTCTACCCTTCTCTACTCTATTCTACTCTACTCTAATCTATACTGTACCATACCAACACCACATCATACTCTACCATACCATACTATACTATATTATAACATACTATACTATACTATACTTTACTATACTTTACTATACTATACTGTGTTATACTATACTTTACTATACTATGCTTTACTATACTATGTTATAAAATAAAGTTTGAAGTAAAAGCATCTGGACTTTATTAATTTGTGATTATACTGTTATACCATACTATACAATTTTTTTACTTTACTTTATTCTATTATACTATATTGTGCCTGCTCATATTAAAAACTTGAGTAAACATGGGTTAAACATGCAGTGTGTTACTTTTTATGCTTTTAAATTGAGGAAAACTGTTGAATCACATAATGACTTATTGTAATCAGTGATAAAACAAGACCTTACTTTACTATAGCAAACCATATTATTATACCATACTGTTTCTTTGGACCATTAGAAAAGCTGGGTTGGCTCCTAATGTAGCGTCAAAAGGTCATGAACAGAATAAAATAAAACAAAATTTTAGCTTAATTCAATTTGTAGTATTTAGGTCTAGCTAACTTCAAACAAAGAAAGTTATCTTTGTCATTTGTATTGTTTTTGACATTTTGCTGTTTTTACATTTTATGGTTTATATGGTGTGTAAGATATTATAGCTAATTTAGTAGACCTCAGCCTGTTGTTGTCAGGCTGCTGTGTTTGTACAGACTCAGCCTCAGCCAAGACTGATGTGGCCAACATAAACTCCAGCACTACAGGCAGTAAAGGCTCATCTTCAACAGGGAGACAGTGATTAGAGAGAGGGAATCAATAATACATGGTAAGGGACGGCTAATGTACCACAGGGACTGACAGACAGACAGCGGCGTCTCTGATACCCAACCTACCGACACACAAAGCCAGACTGGGCTATGAAATGCAACAGGGGAAATAAGAACCTGGCCGTGAAAAAGGTTAGACAAATAAACACCCAAAGAAAGTAGTGCTACATAAGAAGTTAATTTAAAATGGCAAAAAAAAACACAATATATATTTGATTATCTGATTTAATTAATGCACTTGTTGATTTCTCTGTTAAATCACATGGACAGACATATAATGGCAGTAAATCACATGGTGTTCTTTTTATTGACTACAGGAGAAGAAAACAAACAGCGCTGGACAAACAACAAGCCTATTACAGAACCCTGTTCGAAAAAGAGCCCTTTATCCACACACCAACATGATGCGCCAAAGAAATCAATACATGGCTGTGAAACAGACCAAAAATGAAATAAGTGTGCACGCTATCCAGGAAATAAGATTGGCAGGCAGACAAAAGCATGCCACCAGTCTCTGGGGACGGATGCTCGCCAAGCGGTCTCACAAGCCGAGAGATTGGGGTTAATGCCTCCTCTGCATTAGCACACTGCGCGACGGTCAGCTGACCTCAGCGCCAGAAATACTAGATGAGATCCACACAGGAGAAGGATAATCTAATTAATGAGTGATTGGAACGACTGCTTCCTCTTTTAATGTCACACACTGCCCCCACACCACATTACTGCTGCCACCATCTCGCTCCCCCTTCATTAGACCCCCGTCTCCCCAGTACGGCTCATCATTAGGCCACAGATAACGCACAAACATCATTTACACATTGAAACAGAGACATTTGTCCACACACGGGGGGACTGATGTCTTGACACAGCCACTGTGTGAATAAAGCCTCATTACCGAATGAGCACAGGAAGCAGACTGAGGCACAACAACGCTACAGGTCGCTTGTTACTGCATGACTTTCCCTTCACAGCTTGAACTTCTACTCTAACCCAAACCTGAACACACTTAATAAAACCAGGATTCTTCAAGCAAATAATAGTTTTAGTGTATGAAGTATGCAGTATACATTCACTGAGAACAATGTGGTGAGATTTTAATGAACATTGTGGCTGTGTTTTGACTATTAATGCCAAACGTTACTTTTCTGTTTAAGCTGATTCAAGTTCATGGTTTTAGTCCTTATTCAATCTTTAGACAAAGCTCAATGCCCCAGTATGAGCCACTCCAGAAGCACACGCACATATCCCTCTGAGCGTCACTGCATAAAGCACACAACTGTGTTAATTAAAATGCTACAAAGTTACATTTCCCACACAAATGCTTGATCAACAGCTAAAAAGCGTAAAGGAAAGCATCACATAATCATAGAACAACCTAAATTACAATATTCCCTTGAACCTAAGTTAAACAATAATCAAAATCGAGTGCTGGTATTGTGAGGGACGAGGGTTGAAGTGTGACTCGGTATGACTCTGACTAGTGAGTAACTCCACAGGACACACGACTGGGGCCAGGGATTGATCATCTCCAAAGCAAACCAGGTTAAACTATAAAGAGACATTAGCTCGCTCTGAGCCTCTGACATTTTCATTTGATGCATAGCCGACATTCCTGTAATGAGAAGCTATCAAAGAGAAATCTCCTAAAACAGAATGGGATTTCAATTTGAAGACACCTATATTGATATGCAAAATATGTTTATAAAACCTTTCAGATGGATCGAGTTATGGGCCTGGTGTGGTTTGCTTTTCATTTGCTGGAACAAAATGAGATTAATGGAATGGACTGAGAAAGGGAATATTTGAAAAGGATGAAAGAATATTAACATTATGACGTGGGGTGCACGTGGCAGAGTGGTTAGCACTGCAAAGACATGCATGTATAGGTTAATTGGAAACTCTAAAGTGTCCCTAGTGAATGAATGTGAGAGTGAATGGTTGTATGTCACTGTCTATGTCTAAATGTCAGTCCTGCGACTAACTGGCCACTGTCCAGGGTGTACCCCCCCTCAGGCCCAAAGCTGCTGGGATAGGCTCCAGTTACCCGCGACCCCTAACGGGACTAAGCGGTAGAAAATGAATGAATGAATGAATTTTTTTTACACACCATCTTAAATGAAGAAATTTGTTTTAAACATTTTCAATTTAAATCACCATTGGCTCTGTTCTGCAGGGCTATCATAGCTGTCATAGGAGAAATTCTAATCTTCCCTTATGACCACCAGATGATACCAAAAAGTACACACTACACCTTTAAGGGCAACCTTAGGTGAATAATATGCATAAATCGAGCTCTCAATATGCATACCGTATTGTGCAGCGCTTAATTCATTATATTGGCAAATTTACAGTTTTAATATATATCTATAAATATTTTTTTTGTTATATTATAAAGGTATATATTATTATATGATTTTATATTTTAGTTGCACTATTACAAAGCTAGTGCTTACTGAGAAACAAAATAGAAGATACATACCCTTACATAGCACAATGAAGCATGAGTAATGTGCCTGTCTTTGCAATAGATTGATTTCAGGTTTCAATTTCAGCACCGCACACCCATCATTTGACATCTGCTGCTCATCTCGTTCTCATATTTGATGATATGCTGGGGTCTGTGAACTAGACAACCGATAGCACAACAGGTTGCTGCACAAGTATCATAAATGAAGAGAGAATATCGTCATTTGTTATCCAGTGTGAAGGAAACAATCACTTACAGAATAAGAAAGAGGCAACAGTAATATGAGTTTAATTTTCCTCTATGGGTGAAACCAGATGAAAACATTACATGCTCAACTGTCATAGCAAGGTTTCATTTTCTCTAGAGCCTCGATGAAATCTACCTTATTGCTGCTTCCCTCCTCCTCTGTACCCGTCGTAATGAGAGAATATTTCCCCAGAGTGGGAAAGCAGATCCAAGCTGTACTTTTAGAAACTTTATTAAACCAACCTAACCAATTACTTTTGTGTTTGCCTTTCGTCTGATGAGTGACAATCCATTCAATAAGGCCATAAATGTTAATGTAAAATGAATTTTCTGAGTTAGTCATTAGTGATTTCTTTTTTGGCCAGCCTTTTCTGCTGCCAACAGTGTCTTTCAGCGGGGTTAGTTAAGCTGTAGAGGCTGCAAAGATGTGAATGTGGAGGTATTCGAGCAAATGACAGCAATGCCTCAGACTCAGAGGGATCGCATTTTAATACAAACGCCTGGGATGGCTCCAGCTGGCAATACTCCAGCTGGGGGAGAGTCTTTTATTGAATAGCCCAGCTAGCCAATGATCAAACACTTGGTTGGGGATTTTATCGATTTATCTTTTTCACAGAAGAGTAAAAAAAAAGAAAAAGTTATGGCTTCAAAACTTGGATGACAATGGCTGCAGCCTGATAAATGTCTTGTCACTCGCTGTTATCAATGACTGTTACATTCAGCCCAACATTCAGTTACTCAAGAGTCCTTCACACGTTTATTAGTAAAAAAACAGAGAAGGTGCATGTGATGGGAGAGTGTTGGGTTTTAATCAGACACCTGCTGATGTGTGTCAAAAGCTGGAAATTAAATCAGAGAAAATCCTAGCTGTTTCATGAATGGGCAATTTGACTGATCTACTCACATTACAAAGTTGTCTCACTGCCCTTTGTCTGTCTTATCGATTTAACCTAAACTCACCGATAACTGTAAGACTTTCCACGTTCAGCTTGTCTGATTGACAGTTTTCTCAAGTCTTATAAAAACCAACGTGAACAACTTAATGTCAAAAGCAGATCTAGTTTTTCCAACTGAAAAAAAAACTTCAAAAGGTTATAGCTTTTTCCAAATGTAGCTGCTCCTTTTTCTTACGATGATCAAAGGTCAGGCCTCAACAAAGTCCTTGTTCACACCTGGCAGTAACACTTCCACTCACAGGTGGATCATGCTAATGTCAGCTGGATGGACTTCTTTCATGTTGAGGCAGTTTAAATGTGGAAATGCCTAAAACAGCACTGTACTAAATGACACAACTGAGCCTTTCCTGAGAGATGGCACCTAACTTTGTGACAGAAACCAAAACAATATCAGGTGGAAGTGGACCATGACCC
Organism: Perccottus glenii; assembly: GCA_024416835.2. Lineage (NCBI taxonomy): Eukaryota > Metazoa > Chordata > Actinopteri > Gobiiformes > Odontobutidae > Perccottus > Perccottus glenii. The sequence goes on from CM044557.2 coordinate 21,451,671, forward strand.
ATCTTTTTGAGTGGTCAGCATCAACATTTGTCCAAGTAAACCACATCAACAGCTACTCCACATAACGTTAAAGAATGTCCTTCCCATGAATGTCTAAGAGTCTACAATTGGTCTCAAAGGATCTAAATAATTGAGGTCCAAATAGTTTTGTACTTGATCCACGTCACCTCTGTCACAACACACCGTGACACCACATAGAAAAGCTTATCCCAGCCGGTCGTAAAGCACCATCCATCAAGCTGTCCCTGCGAGGATGCCGGGGCAGCTTCGGTGAATTCCACAAAATCTTAAAGTAGAGCAGCAGTCCAGGCACAACAGGGGGGTGAATGTTTCTGGACTGTTTTTTATAATTGTGGAAAACCAAAGTCATATTGTAATTCAAATAGGAAAGAAAAAAGTCAAACAGTTCAGAGCGGCTATAGCCACAACACGCAACCTCAGCCTTCACTAAAGCAGCAGGAAGAGGGCTGTGCAAGAACCAGACGGACGGTGTTTACTTTGCAGTGTATAATTCACATTGTGGCAACCCTCTGTAATGTCTCCAGTGAGTTTAAAATTAGCCTGTCTCGTCCAGATTTCTACTAAAAACTAGAGACAGTGCGACCAGTTGGGTAAGTTAGGGTAAACTCTGCAGTTGGAGAGAACTACAGCAAACAGAAAGAAACATTTCTGTGTTGAATGGTGATGAAAGGTGTGACAAAATAATTGGTCCCGGATGTAAAAGCTGTATGCTACTTGTTGGGGATTTATTTCAATTAAGGATGTGAGATGCATACATTTATGGTGGTATAGGGCTTGAACGTTCACAGTGCAGCTATTATAATGTGTTTTTGCCGAGTTATTGTTACCTAAGAAGAAGCATTAACAGTGGATGAACAATTCTTGGCACTTTCTTGGATCTTGTAAAATAAAGAAATCAATACAGAAGTTAGTATATGTATATAGCTAATATTAAATGCACACTGTCCAGGTTTAAATATTTATTAAGTTGGAATGAAAAACAAAAGCATAATAGTTATTTGTCAGGCTGATTAAGGATGTATTATTTAGTGTGCACTGAATTTTAAGGGCTATTAAGTGGCTCAAGTCGCCATTGGTGCCACTGTTCCTCCTTTCCAGCGGCTAATTGGACAGGCACATTTACAATTTACGAGACTGTAATTCTGATCACAAGGGAAGGCAGCCAGACGGAGAGTGCACTTCTCCGGGAAATCAATGGACATCCTACATATTGAATGAATGACATGAGCCGAGCCTTATGTGTGGACAAATTAACAGTATGTCTGTATGGTAAGTTCTGATAGAATGTCATCACCCACGAGATCCTTTAAGAAAACACATCTACTGTATGTTATCTGACAACTGTTGCATTAAAAAAAAAAATCTAATTTGGCACCTTTTCTAACTCCAGCCGCACAACCAGCTGTTCCCAAGGCAACCACTGAGCCTTGCACCAAACAAGAGTCACAAATCAAACAATGTGCTGCTGCGAGACCTTGAAGTAAATCACATGACCAATCCAGAGAAAGTTGAGAGATGCTGAATTGAACAAAGGGAGGTTTCATTTTGATGCATTTTCTTGTTGAAAAGTCACACAATCAGGGAGTCAATGTTATAAAGCGAATACTGGGAACACCATTAATGTCTGTCCTCCAGGGAAATGAGCATCTGAAATGTATAGGAGATAATTATTTCCTCCAATCATCCGGTGCTGCCCCTTGGTCCAGCCCTTTGTGCCACGTCTGTGTCCGACGCCTGTCCCCAGAGACAATGTGTATCTGCATGTGTGCTCCTGAATATTGAGCTCATTTAGCCACAGGAAATGTCTAATGACATGACATTATATTACTATTTAATTGAATTGTTTAATTATTAAATCTACGCTTTAACTTTTACCAGAAAATAAAATCATCATAATGTTTAGATTTAAAGTCAGTTTGATAGTTCCCTGACATAAGAAAAAAACCTCCACTCTCCAACCAAATCTTTTGTTCCATACCAGCTTTATTTATCAAGCACTTTAAGGACAAATAAATAAAACACAGGTGAAACACAGCCAACTGCAATAAAAACACAAAACACAGTGAAAACACAAAGCCTTTAAAAGCTGAACAACAGAAGGAGAACTAAAGTGAACATCCCAGCGTTTTAAAGCCACAACAGAAAAAGCCCCTTCCCGTATATGTCTAGCTGTAACTGGAGGGTGCAGTGGCTCAATGGTAGAGTGCCCTATAAACAGAAGGTTGGTGGTTTGATTCCCACTCTCCCCGCAGCTCGTACTGTCATTCCAGTGGTGTTCCAGCTGCTAAATGACTAAATGTATCTGATGACCTGAGAGTGCGAAAGCCACATAAGGGTGTCTTTGTCTGTATTTGATAGACATTAGACAGGGGAGAGAGAGAGGAATGACTTTGAGCAAAGGACCCGAGCCAGAATCAATCCTGGGTCGCCCAAGCACGTGTCATAGGCTGTGATAGCAAAGAAGCATTCAATTATCACAAGTCATTACCATTGCAATATCAAACAACTAAAGTGGATATGTGCATGCGCATTTCCTCTTATCCGAGGCCGGGTCGCGGGGGCAGCAGTCTAAGCACAGAGGCCTAGACTTCCTTCTCCCCAGACACTCCTCAGCTGGCTCCTCTCAATGTGTCAAAGATCTCATTATATTTATTTGTAAATAGCAAAAAGTTTATTTATTTAATAGCTTTGCCAGCCTTCCTAATTACTTTTTTGTTCTATACCAAGAATTAGTTTGGTCTCTGTGGATTTGAGAGGTATTTCCAAAATCCAGTACTGACAAATGCAGATTAAACATTTTTGATGCAATTATAAAACCAAACAGAGAACAGAGCGCTGTACCAACACAGCCTGCTCCGAATGTGACAAATATTCAGTATACAATTGGTCAAAATGATCTCTATCAAGTGGAAAATACCAGGCTCCATATATACGTATCTAAGTCCAAAAGCTTTACAGTAAATATCATGAATTACGATGTATAATGAAAGGGATATAAAATAATGTTTTGTCAATATTTACACTACACTTAATAAAGACCTTATAAGAGCTTACTACAATGTAAATAACTAAATACAAAGTAAAATATTAACATATAAACTCAAATAATTTAACCTGTTCCGTTTCAGTCACAAACTGTTACAAACCAAAAGATGGAGTGAATTCAGATTACTAATTCAGCCTTAAACAGTCTTGAAGGGTGAGTGGCATGCGGGCTGCTGATAGGCGGCTCATGACATGGCAGCACTGTGAATATTTCCACCGGCGCAGGGTTGAAGGGTCATCCATCTTTCTGCAGAGACAGAAAGACAAATAGGCTGACACTCTCCTGTGAGTGGCTGTCATACATCTATCTCATCATTATTGAGCTGCTGGGGAGCGGCACCCCATCAGCTTGTGTCACACCGGCAGCATTTCTACACAGCAGCGGCGGGAACACACTGTACACGGCAAGATGAGACCTGCTCTGCTCTGTGTTTGGAATCATAACACAGCCAAAGTTTGAACCATAAAATTAAAAGGTTTGTTTTTAAGTGGAATAGTTAACGCCGGCTAGGTATCTCTAAAAAAAACAGTGCTTTTTCTAAACCACCATTCGTACTGAGGTTATCTTCTATATAGTCCTGTGTATTGAGATATCATGGAATCTACTTAAAAATACCTGAGTACATGTGGATAAAGCCTTAGTTGAGAGCTTCTTTTCTTAGACTTTAGTGTACCGACATAAAGCGTGGCCCAGGAGGAAAAGGCAGGCAGAGCGCGGCTAAGAATAGATCAGATCTCTAAGGGTCGATCCCAGCAACAAGCCCCATCAGTGGGCATATCCTGTCATCCTGATTCGTTCTGTTTTTGGTTGGCTGCTTTGTGTAATCACCAGGTGCGTTGAAATCTCATTATCCCGGGTCCTGATCTCAGCGTGCACCACTGAATAGCAAGTATGGCCGGCCAGTGTATTAAAACTTTGACCCCTGCATTAATTGGGCATGACTTAGTGGGTGCCTGCACCGGGATTAGCTCGAGGGATTTTCACTGCAAAGAATTGTGGACCCTCGGCAGCTGGTGGTCAGTCTGGGCAGCAGCAGTGGAGGCTCGGGGGCAGGAGTTCATGGATGCAGCGCATGCATCAGATGATTCTATAGTTTTACTTTCACTGTGTACAGCCACAGCACGAGGGCACATTCAAACACCAATAATAATGTAGTGATAGAATTCAGGACCTCCTTATGGATCTTGTTAGTGTTAAAACATGTTGAGCTACAGCCAGGCAATGGGAGTAATATTTTCTACTAGATTTCGTTTGTGTATGTGAAGGCTTAAAGCAACCCTGCGTAACTTTTAGCCAGCAGAGGGCACCATCTTTATTTACAAGAAGAGACATTTAAGACAGCAAGTTTTAAAGAAAGGAACATTCTTCAACTCGTCGATGCAAATGTAAATACTTCATAGACAAGCTGACTTTGGGTAATGACAGCTGACTTTAAGATTCAGAGTTGATTCTTGTGATACTGGGAGCTCTGGGCAGAACGGGGTTCAACACAGACATGGACTTGGGACATAAAGCCTTAGTAATGACACAATATACATCAATATTTGGAGCCCAGTGTCAGGTATGTCTACCTTGTAGCAGTTGTTCAGCCTGCTGTGATTGATTTAGGGCTTGGCGATATGACGAAATATATCGTCTGGACGATAGAAAATGTCTATCGTTTTATATAAGGCTCTATCGTTTACGCCACGATAAGGCGTTTACGGCAGAATTTTACGTCAAGATGCACCTCACGCCACGGCATGTCCATGCACGCTGCAATACATAAACAAACATGGAGGAAGACGGTAGTACACGCGGTTCAGACCAGGGTAATTCTCAACAAGATGACTAGCCAACCCAAACCGAGGAGCTTGTACCTAAAAGAGGGGCGACTTCTGTTGCATGGACGTGGTTTGGATATAAGAAGATCGACGTACATCAGACAACAGTTGTTTGTAAAGTTTGCCGGCTCCCAGTGCCAACAACGGATTCCAAAACTACAAATTTATTTTATCACCTGCGCAAGAACCACGAAAAAGAATACAGAGAGAGTCAACGTGCAAAAACTGCAAAAGCAGCGTCGAGTGGTGGCGTAAGCACTCAAAACAAACTCCAGACACAGACGCTGCAACAGGCTTTTACGCGTGGCACACCATATAGCCATAGCTCCCGCAGATGGAAGGAGATCACTTCTGCTGTTGCAGAAAGGTTTTTTTTTTCACTTGTTGGATTTTGTAAAAAATATATTGAGGCTGACTTTGTGGCTGTTGCACTTTAAACTTTGAAGTTTACGTTTGGTATTTTGCCCTGCACCATGCTCTTTAAACCTCAGAGGTTTTCAGTTTGTTACTTTTTATATCCAATAGGAATAGACAGGCCATTATCAATATTTGTGGTTGCTTTCTATTGCCTGCTCTATAAGAATACTACTTGGAAACATCTTTACACCTACATGATGCTGCAAGAGAAGTCTGGGTGGTGTTACTGTTAAAATTTGGCTGCTGCTATATGTTGAAATATTTTAATGGCAGGTGTTAACATTACCAACAGTCTTGCTTGCAAAAAAGGTTCTAAATAAAATAAATTTAGTCCATACTACCTTTTTGTTTTGTATATCATTTCAAACTGCATTTCCACATTGCAATTTTGTATAGACTATTCATAAACTGAATTAACAGAAAAATTGTTATATTGTTATGTATATCGTTATCGGGATATCAAATGAGCTATATCGGGATATGACATTTTGGCCATATCGCCCAGCCCTAATTAGCATAAATGTCATTTAACACTACCAATAAAAGATAAATTAAAATATGCAAACTTAATACCATGACAATGTATTCAGTTATTCATCTTTTGTATTATTATTATAGAAAATAGCAGTTGACTGACATTTGTCTATAAGTGTTGTCCCTCCAAGTGTCCCCATTGAACTACTTTTCCCACAGTTTACACAGCAGGCTATGGTACTTCTTGATGCACATAATGGATTAAATGTTATTTATATACTTTTGTTTATTCTGTTTTGTCTTTTTTAAGTCACATTTGGTGCTGCCTCTTTAAAGTTAGTATTTATAGTAGTATAGTGAAATATTGTGAATAATAAAGTAAAAATAGAGTAAAAAGAATAGGCCTGCATTTATAATTATATTTAAAAGGTCATTTCATCTTTTATTTATTTTTTACTCAAAGTACCACTAAAGATGACCACCACCTTCATGCATTGCTCATAGGCTGATAATAGGCTAACAATAGTGTATATTCAATATACACCCTTTTTATTTTGATTCCATCCTGGGTCCGCCAATGAAATTCTGATTATGTCAAACATAAACTATTTAGTGTTTTTTTGTAGCTCTGTTAAAGCTCTCTGTTGCATGAGAGCATCTGCTGGTGATGTGAATGACCAATGGAACTCATTAAGACAAAGACATAAACATTTGTCCATTAGATTTCAAGGAGCTTCTGTATGTGAACTCTTGTCTGTGTGCCGGAGCACGTGTGCATACAGCTAAAGTTAAAGGAGCACACAAGGTTGCCCCTCGAGATTAGAGTGCAATAAAGGAGGATGAACGCGTCCGGAAAGCTCCAGAATGTGCTCCAGACACCGCCTTACTGGAAATCAATCGGCTCGGTCAGGCCCTCTGTGCGCTGGGTTTAAGTGGGAGGGATGGCAGGAGAGACAGAGCTGAGGAAAGAAAAGCAAAGAGCAGGAGAAAGGGAGGGGTGTGGGTCGTGAGAAGGAGGGAACAGCAGAGAATGAGTGAAAAGTCTGAGTGAGGGAGCTGATTGAAAGCATTAGGCTCAGCTGGATTATGACTGCCTCTCAGCGCTCAGGTCTGAGTATAGAGGTCAGTGTTGACCAAATGGACAGAGGGCCATGAAGGCAGCCGCTTGAGCATGTTTGTTTTTTTAACACTCATTGGCTGATGCTGGGATTCGGCTCAAAACACCAATAACGCTGTGAGTTTAATAGCACACATTCACAGAGGTAAGCCCACTCTCACGACAGGGAGGCAAACAAATTGAGTTTGAAAGCACTTTATTTTCTGTTTTATTTTGTCTTCCTAAAATCTGCCCGCACTTTCTTTACCTGCCTCCGATAGCAGGGTCAAATGAAGGAAATGTCAACAACCGTGTCCAGTTTGTAAAGACAAATAACAACTCTGAGCAAAGCACAACTTGATCTCACTGCAACTTGCCAGAACAACTACTACCATTGTTCTTTGCAGCAAATGTGTCAGGGGTGTCAAGTGTCTTATTACAATTAAGCTTCCACTTTGAAGAGTTCTCACACACAACGTGATAAAACACTGAGGAGGTGGGTGCTCTTTCAAAAGGAGGAATGTGCTGTGGAGGTGTTAGCCTTACAGTGTTGGCTTGTATTGATATGTTTTAATCACAGAGAGGAGAGAAGGCACAGAAGTAGCTTCACAACACTGGTGCTGAGACGTACTGATAACTTTGTGTGTGTTATGCTGAATACTGATGCACAAGACTAATGTCAGTGCTGTAAAAATACACTCCTTAATGGTGTAGTTTATTGTTTAGCATTTGAATAACTATCAAAATATTAAATACCTCAGTGTTTTGTAGATTGAATATAATTAATATAGAGGTTTTAATATAGGGGTAACAATAAAAGGGAAGAAAATTCACTTTTTTTTGTTGCTATTCTCTTCTCTTTTTACCAACTGCATGTTTTTCTCATGAGGCTTTTCTTTAACCTAGTAAAAGTAAACAGTAAAAGTAAAATAAAGCTTCTCCTGAGGAGACACAAAAGGAAATTATATAGTAATATATCAATAAACGAAAAATGATGCAAAAATGTTGATTACCCACTTTTTTAATAAGAATGGTTACAGTTGTAATGGTTTTGTTGTCATGGAAATATCTCCCTGTGCACTGACTAATAGTGTTTGTTCTCCTAATACCGAGTGCTAGAGTCAAACATAAACGATTGCGGTATTTGTTGTTTTTAATTAAATTCCACCGGGGTGCTTTACTACAGAGATGCTCGCTAATGGACGATAAAATGTTAGTCGTGACATTATGACAAATCACACTCATCTGATCATCAACATTTCTCCTATTACCACAACTCACCCTTCATGGCTCTGTGAAGCCTCTTGCCGTTGTCCAGCCCTCCAGAGAATACACACACACACACACACACACACACACACACACACGTATTACCACAACGCTGGGGATGGAAAGATAAAACTTTGATTGTCAAGTGTGTTATTGTTCAGCCACAGGCTCTACTTTTAGAGGCTAAATGGAAATATTGATGCCAACAAATAAAGCACTCAAAGTAAACGTGTGGTCGAGGTAAAGAAAGCAGAGAGTTAGCATGGCTGTTAGTGTTGTACAGGTCATAAAGATTCTCTCATGCACCATACTGGGGTTTATTCATACTCCAAGCTGTTGCTTGTCATTTGGCCAGGGCCACATAGAGCTGCTGGAATAGAAATGATCTGTGGCTCCATCTGAGGAAAGGACCACATGTTGTCAAGTCAATACGTTGCTATTGAAATGCTATTGAAATTGTGGACAAAGACTTCCCTGTAAGGAAAGCAAGCTTGACCTTCAACAGATCAACATTTTTAAGTTGTTGTAAAGAGCTCTGTTTTTCTTTTGGCTCTATGTCTGTCTGAACACACAGTTAAATGTCTTAGTTCTAGTCACATGCACGGGATTTAAGAGTAAGCAATGTTTTCTATGCATGCATTCAACACGTTTCCACATTTATGATCTTTTAGTGTTTTTTTTTGTGGTTTGTGCACTGGATTGTAGTGCGTAGCAAGAGGGCAGCAGATGAGCACTGACTCAATGCTCCTGGCAAGAATTATTAAACAGCCCACTCTCTCAACAGACAACAATCTCATTTACTTTCACTATTCTTAGCCATTGTCTGATTCCTACAGAAACACAAATGCAGCTTCTGTTAACTGGTTTAATTATATGTTCAAGATGTGTGTAAATAAGAATGAGAAGACAACAATCCCTGGCCAGTGGCTTGTATGCTCAGTGCTTATTTCAGGCTTCCCTCAGCAGGAGTTAGGCTATGTTAGCCACTGAGGATGATTAGCTTGAGGCGAGAGCTTGTGGAGGGGCCTATGGCAGGGCTGAGACATCCAGCATTAAAGAAACCTGTTTGAGAGCAAAGGACTAGAGCCGTTTATCAATCACAACCCCACTAGGACCCGTGCATGAATTCTGCACATCACAGGTTGTTGTCATGGCTACCTTTTACTTCTTTACGTCACATGTAATCTGAAAGACAGCAAACCAAATGTCATTTAAGTGGATCCAAGAAGAAAGCATGTTTTATATCCACTATAACTACATAATTACTTCATAAAATAGTACAGAATTATGTTTCATGTAATAAACAGTATATACACATTGATGAATGTGTATGCATTTTGGTGTAAACATCTGCCATCTTTTATATTAAAGGAATAATGCACACTATATGACAGAGGTCTGTATTTTCTATATTGGAAGGTTGGGGCTAAAAGTAAGGAGCCGACTGATTTCCAGTGAGGCGTTGTAGATACAAAAGGAACAGACAGCAGTCAAGTCAGTGTCTTTTCAGCGCCGGCTTTAACTTTTTCAAAGCTAAATCTCAAAAGCAGCAGACAAATGTGTGCAATTGTGGTCTTTTGTTATGGCAGGGCTCTGGCTGGCTTAGAGGAAACAACACTTCCTGACACCCTGCCATGGCCTCCTGACAGTCCAGCCCTGTGTAGATAGGTAACCACAAATGAGCTCATTTAAAGCGAGCCTGTTGCTGTGGCAAGGCTAAATGTCAGACTGCCAACTCTGACAGGTGTCATAAAACCCAGTCTCATCCTCACCGAGAGCATGCCACAGCGCTGCTCTAACTTTTAAGTGACATTTTACACAGCTCAAAAACAGAACAAAGTCCAAGGTGAGCCATTAATGAGACAGGTACAATGTACAGAATTAAAAAAATGTTCATTATAACATATTATCATCAAAACATTCATAACAGTCTTATTTCATTAAACTCATAGTACTTTTCACACTCATGCTTTAAATGTTTGGTCATGTCAGGATATGGTGGTGATAAAACCAGAGGTTGTCAGCCTGAGGTTGTGCAGGCAATGAGAGATGAAAACCCTGCCAAATGGATGGAAAATGTGATTGTGCTTGGGCGTGAGTGTTCTCAGCATTACACTCTCAGAGAGCATTGTGTAAGAATAACTTGAAGACCTTCTATTAAAAAATAGTTTTGAGATGAAAACATGACATTTCAAGATAAAAAGATGATCTTATACACTTTAAGCCAGACCCCTGCTGATTTTAATTTAATTGTCATGCAGACAAAAATGCTAGACATGGCAGACTAGTTGTTGACTGACTTTTCATCTGATTGGTCTTTTGGACACTTTTGGAGATAACATCATTCTATTGTAGTCAGACCTACAGCCATTCACAGAAAGTTGTAGCTATAGGTTGGGGTGAGGGACCAGAAAAAAAAACACTGAATTACTGTTTTGTGTAACTCTGGCCATGGTCAGACACAAAGAGGGTGAGCAGAAAAGCAGTATCAATGAGCCTTGTGGACTCCTCTCCAAATGTAACGTTTATGGTTGTGGCCAAAAAGTTTGATTTTGGTCTCATCACTCCAAATAACTTTGTTCCAGACGTTTTGAGGCTTGTCTCTGTGCTGTTGGGTGTATATAAGTAGGATGCTTTGTGGCATTTGCGTAGTAAAGTTTGTGGGTTTTTCTTTGCATCCCAAACAATTTTTATGGCAGTTGTGGCTGAAATTTTGTTGGTCAACCTGACCTTGGTTTGGTTTCAAAAGAATACCTCCTTTTCCACTTTTTAATTAGAGTTTGAACACTGCCGATAGGCATTCTCAATTCCTTGGATATCTTTTTCTTGTTTTATACAGTTTAATTACCCTTTCCTACATATCCTTTGACAATTTCTTCTGTTGTTTCTGTTGTCATTATGATTTAAAAAGATTAAACACAATTGTTTGATAATAAATGGCTTCACCCAACCACTAACTATGAGTGAAAAAATTTTAATTTTATATATTACTATATACATTTTTTTTGTTATAATTTATATTCTCTGAAAAAGTCCCCCAAAAAATCTAAAATTCTGCCACAGCTGTAACATGGTGAGAAGAACTGGACCATTGAGAGTTAAAAATGGACCTAAAGCAGTGACACATAGTTACCAACATCTGTATTATAGATATTGTGGTAAAATTAAGTATACTTTTCAATGTTGTTGAAAAAAAAAAACAGATTAGAGATAGTTTATACTTTTTTCATATTCATTTTAGGCAACATATTCTTTATTCTTCTGATATAAAAAGATAAATAATAAACAAAGTTCAGGTCAGAGTTCAGGTCACAAAACTAGACAAGCTTTGTAAAAGGGTTGCAGTTTAGATCACTGTGAGCTCCACAAAGTAAGGGCCTGCTGTAGCCTCAAAGTGAAAGTCAGTGTCAATACTCTACAAACCCATTTAGTCTAAACACACTGCTCTGTCACTGAGTTAAAGTCTGAAGGGAACCGTTTACCTTCCCATTGTCATGCCTGTCTGCATCCGAGAAAACAGCAGCCACAAAGAGTCAACTCATGAGTCTAATTAGAGCCACAAAATGCTAACAAAGCCTTCTCTGTGAGTCATCTGGGCAGCAATGACATTGTGTTTTTATGAAATTGTTTACCTATTTTTTCGCAGCTTTCCCCTCTGATGATACAAACATCAAATTCTTGACAAACATAAAAAATACAATACAAACGTTTCCCTGGAGTGTATTAGCAGCCGATCCTCGACAAAGGTGACAAGGTGTAGCCAATTAAAAGTCGGGTAACGCTCATCATGTGGTTGAGTGCAAAGTAAACACACATGCACAACACAGACTCATAGCTTGAAGCACCAAAATAAAATTGGAGCATATTTTGTCTCCTCACAGATCAGTATTTAGACTCAAACTAAACGCCAATTTGTTTGTATGTCACTCAACTGCTTTGCTGCATTAATTATTTGTGATTAATTACAGTTTCAAGTATTGGCCAGTATTAAAGTCTCACATAAAATCTGCCATGGTGAGAGGGAACATTTCTTGACTTTTTTGTGTGTGATATGTGCAAAGCTGTGTGTGTGTGTACTCGTGGCTCCCCTGCTGACAGCGAGTGGGTGATAGATGGCAGTTGTGCATACCGGCTGTTATGTCACACACACACATACACATACACACACACACACACACACACACACACACACACACACACACACACACACACACACACACACACTTGCCTGGCCAGTTTTATTGCTGGGACATAACCATGCTCTCTAATGGAGCATGTGAACGCTGCGTCACACTTTGGCATATCCCCACTAATCGGGACGTGTCCATATTCTTGAAGCATGTTGATATGTGGCTAATGAGACTTAGTCTATCCTGTCGGACTTAAAACAAGGAAAAGGCAGTATTAATGCAATTGGTCTTCACTTCCTCTGGTACATATTGGAGCTACTGTTGAGGTAATTTAGTCACGTTGAGTAATTTGTCAACTAAACAAAGTGTTAGTGTTTGATTAGATGAACTGAGGTGACGTCAGATATAGGACCTAAATCTATTATCAGTCTAAGACCTACAATAAATGGTGGCTCTGGCACTTTGTTACTAAGCACTTTATTGACACATAGTATAGGTTATATGTTTGTATCAAGTAGCTTGTGTTAGTGTCAGATCAAAACACACTCCATGCATTGTCTCATCCTGGCCTGCACTGAAAGGCACTTGAACGAGTGTAATGCCGTCATGAAACAATATAACTACGTCAAACAATTCAGTCAAGATGCAGTGGCGGACCTATACATAATAGGGCCCTCATTTAGATACTGTAGATGTGGCGGGGGCCTGGTATTGTGCAAGTACAGAACCATAACCAAGAGAGACGTACCCAACTGAACTAACGCTTGGAGTCAAGTTGTAGGTAAGTTATCAAGACTTGGCTTATTATATAAATGTTGACCAACCAGTCAACATGATCATTTGGTAAAACTTTAGAGTAGGGGGCACATTTTATCATGAATTCATGCATGACTCATGCATTAGTACATGCTTAGGGTTAAGGTTTGGGGTTTTCATTTAGAATTAGGATGAAAATATGATGAAAACATGATCGTACTAATGCATAAGTCCTGCATGACTTAATGCATGAATTTGATAAAATGTGCCCTCTACTCTAAAGTGTTACCAATTATTTTATAGTTAGGCCAGTAAGTAAGAGTAAGAGTAATGTTAGGAGAGCAAAAATTCTCACACCCTTGTTTCTTCAGAGTACGTTGTCTTATTTTTCTGGAACAAAGTGGATATTTACTTACCAGTCATGAAGTCAGAGTGGTGTCCTTGACAACAGGCGGCCAAATGTTCTTATGTATGGCGTTGACTGTTATTGTGATATTACACTTGTTGCAGACATGGCAACAAGAAATTGGGTTGCCAGATTAGTCTATCCAGCAAACAGGGGATGAGTTTGAGGGCCCCTAATGATCGGACTGGCCATGCTGAGACATAGGATCATCAAAATTATTCCTCATGAAGGAAAGTATAGGGACTGTCAAACTCTTCTTTTAAGCCCTGTCTCTTGAGTTTAAGAATCTATGTAATACGATCATGTAAAATGTCTGCATATGTAAAATGTCAATTGTCCAAAACTATTTTCTAAACAAAGTTTGACATTTTGTCAGAATGTCTGTTGAGGTTCTCAGTCATCCAGGGCATATTCAAGAAATGGTTTCACAAAAGGCTCCTGGATGTAGGTTTGAAGGTGAATATGTTCCGGCCCTCATCCAAGGCTCTTTGTCAATTCTAAGTAATTTAACTAATGAGAGAACTCAGTTTTGTCAGAAGGTTGTACACAATAATCTGTGGTTATCCAACTTTTCTCTTTGAGTACCACCTCAGAAAATATTTGTCTCTCCAACTATAGGTTTTTAATTGTTTTCAATGATTTCTATTTATTTTTCTATGTTCAATAAAAAAAACAGTACTTGCTTGAAACACCCCAAGTAAATATGCCATGAGCAAGTCAGGCCCAAAATTATGTCATTATTAAAACACCTCTTGTCCTTTCTAGTTCCTATACTTTAAATTATTCCATTGGAAATAGATCCACTGAAGTATTACACCAGTAAACGAACAATGCAGTGCAGTGGTTTTGGTTTTTATTTATCTGTCTTGGGTTTGTTTGCTTTGCCATGTGAATGAATGTGCGTTATTATTTTTAACAGTAACTAGAAATTGATGCTGACCTTAAAATTGTGATGGATGAGTGGGTTGCACACAGGATACTAACGCTGCCATTGTCTCAGTCCGGACCCTGTTGGCTTATAGCTTAAGGTCAGCGCGCAGTGACACACAAATGTGAATGTGTTTGGAGGCTGAGAGGGTGCTTTCAATTCACTGTGGCCTGACCTTGTAGTCCCTCATCACAACTGTCTGGATCTCTTGTGTTTTTGCCGAGCCAGATGTGTCATGGTGAATTAGACAAACTCACTTGCCAGTAATTGGTTTCTGCGGGGAGCGTTTTAGGCTGACACTAGAAAAAGGGTGGCTTCTTTTGCTTGTTAATTGAGTCAGTGGCGAGAAACATGGCAGCGATGTTCCTCCACAATGAACGATGACATTAAGTGGGGCCAAATCTAAAAAGTTTTTCTCGGCATTTCACAGATCAGTTTAATAAACCTGTCTGACCTGCCGCTGAGTTTATGTAAGGCTTCAAACGTGTGATCATCGTCAAAGAGTAAAACCTAATGAGTTGAAGAAACACTGGTGGTGCAGTTATAGTCGATGTGCTCGGGCCAATGTGGAGCTGTCAGAGTAAAATGCAAATGCTTAAACTTATATATTGGCGATGAATGTAGTCCATGTGCTTCTGTGGGTTTCTCCAGGCTCATAGTGAATGAATGTAAAAGTTAATGGTTGTCTGTCAGTGGATGTGAACTTGTTAGCACCTGCAACCCCTATAGGAAATGCAATAGAGGAATAATGAATGAAACCTTTCTTCCTGATGCCTGCTGCAGGAATGGTGGCATAGTGGAAAAAACTGAACTTTATAGAACATTTTAAATTATTACAAATAATGAATGAGGATTTGCTAGTCTTTTAGCCCTCTTAAATAATGGTTGGTAGTTACTTAAATGTGAATTGTGTAAATGTTATTGTGTATAGTTGACTTTTTTTTTTTAAATATGCAGTTTTGGGGCACCTCGGTGGCTCGGTGGGCGTCCTACGATCAATTCCCCCTCTCTCTCTCCCTGTCAATTTTCCGTCTACTAGAAAGAACAGCAAAAACAAAGTACTACACGAAAAGAGTGTGAGGTGTCCTTTCTTCCGATCTTGGGAAAAAAATGGGACATAAAGATTTATAAAGATTAATTTGAGGGACAGAAAATTATTTGTCATTTAATTTGATTCAGAGATTGTGCTTCAAGATTGTACATTCTGATAAACATCCATATAATAAAACACTACGTTTTAATAAAAACAAGTTTCTTGGGTACATTTAAGGCTGCAGCTGTAAGTGGTTCTTTGTTTAAGCCCAGCAGTGTTTGTGCAATCTTTGAAATGTGTTTTGGGTGTCGAAAAGCAAAGAACTGGTTTAAAATATAACCAATACACTGTGTGAGGGTCTGATGTGTTTAACACTGTGCACCTACATCTCAGCAGGAGCCACATCAGAAGGGAAACCCCATTTTATAATATTCTCTAGGATGTGTTTGTTTGATGATGAATCGGGCAGTGGGTAGGGTGCGTATGGATGTGTGCGTGTATGTGTGAGGGGGAGTCAACTCAAAAATAGAAACACAGTGAGGAACAGTTTGTACTGACAGCCACATTTTTCACAGATATGCTCTGTGCACTAACTTGTGGCTGATTCACATTGAAGGTACGCAGTAGCTTTTAGAAGGTGATGCTAACTCTGATCTGGATTGTTTAAGAACAGGATGAGATGTTTGTGCGGTAAATTCCTTTAATGCTGGGCTCTGGGTCAATGCAGCTGAACGTCTTGACCAAAAACAGATGTGGTTTTATACAAAATTCACACACAGAATTGCAAAATCAAATTTCCTCTGTAGTCTTTCTTGTTTAGACAAAACTATTTAGTCAAGTGTAATGTAAGAGAAACTTTTGCTTATGCTGAGGCCAGTGTTATAAGTTTTCAGAAGTCAGTGATACATTTCTAATAAGTAGCTCTATATTTACTGCAATGAAATCCTTCTCAATAACATGGGTGTCCCAGTCCCTTTGCAAAACCAAACAGACAATACATTTAGTGCTACACTGCCCACTAGTGCTGCTCTATTATGGATAAAATTATAGTAATATTTGTTGGGAAAATTTAAATTTAGTATCTTTAACTATATATTCTTAGCCTCAAATGGGTCTGTCTATTTATTAGGTCAGCACATCCTGTGGGAGATAATAGAAGTCTTCCTTCAGCACCAAGGCTGTGGCCTGTTTAGTCTAGACACTAATAAACCCCACGTGATCCTTGACGTACGAAGCTATATAGTCTGTATTCTGGAAGCAGACAGACTGGTTAGTCAATGCTACACTGTGCTGAGTGTCCCGCCTCAGGGACTCGTACTGAGGGTCAATAAACTTCTTCTTCTTCTGTCTAAGACATCCATATCTCAAGCCTGTCCTTTTCTCTCGTGAGACTCCTTGCAGCTCTGAGGGCAACTCAAACATTCTCCAACAATGATTATCATAATTGATCATATTGAAAGCACGATTATTCTTTTAATACAATTAGTCTTTTATTCAACACAGTGACTTTAAATTAAAATGATTACATTTTAGATGGCCCAATAAAGTAACACTGTAACCAGAAAATACATAGCCTCCACTCCTTGATGTAACTCTGAAGAGACATGCATGCTATTCTGCAAGTACACACACCAAATAGACACAACTTTTCAGGCACCTCATGGATACCAGATCCATATTTAGACATGACAGCCCCACAGCAGTGCAGTTGCAGACATATTCCTGTAGTGGGTGCAAATAGTAAAAAGTCACATAGTGTTGCTTTTTACAACAAATGCAACAAGCTTTCCCCAAACTTTCCTTCAAATGATCAGAAAGCACAGGTTTTAAGTTTAACCACTTTGTTAACAATCAAGTCAGACCAGCGACCAAGTGGTCTGACTTTATTTGCTGAAAACAGCCCTAATGGGACATTTACATGGGTAGATTTGGTCTGTGACAGCACAGTTCACTTGCTGTGTGCTTGTTTTAATTCAGAGATGTGCCGGAGTAGACACACATCAGAGTCGTGCACTGAGAGGCAACAATGTGGAGGAGGTTAGAGTGACTGGAGTTAGTGGTGCTGAAGCTAAATGGTCACTCACTAGTACTGGCAGTGCCCCATTGTCACCATTTTGTTCAATCATAAACAAAAAAATGAATTGTTGGAGGCTGGAGGACGTCTCCCCGCAGGAGAAGCAGCAACAGCGGGTTCATTTCCTTTTGGGTTGGACCTGTGAATGTTTAGATCATCTTTACCCAACAGTAAAACACTTTTCAGTAAAATGTTTCTGATGCTCGGAAGGAGGCTACCACTATTATAACTTTACAAGATGCTTCTCATATTAGGCTAAATAGTGAAAAATGTAATAGTTAGTTAGTTGGACTGTCACAATGAGTGGATGGTTTTGTGATACAGTTGTGTGTTTACCCTCGACTCAGGACAGAGGTAGGTTAATGACGTTAATCCACTCTTTCCTCCTCTTCTCTGGATTTTTCTTTGAAAAAACACAGTCCAGGGATGTCTCCTTGTTATTTAGTCCTATTACCAAAACAATTAATAATACGCTCTCTATACTAACGGCAGCAGGGCACAGAGACTGTGACTTCACGTGAAAACTCTAAATAGTGGGAGCTCAATTTGATTCTACAGTATTAATGTGGATGTTTTTAGCTCTGTAGGTTGGGTTTGTTGTCAGTGTCTTATTTCTGTAAATGTTAGTTACTCTCCTTTAAAGATTTTTTTCTCATCTGTTCACATTACCTGCAGTTGACTGAAAATAAAAAGAAACATTGAAGGTGATGGTTAGACATGCAATAGCACTTTAAGTCTTTCTTTAGTCTGATGTCAGTTCAATTTTCACCATATCATCATCCTCAGCGTCTGGGAAAAGGAGTTGAAGCCCGTCATTCTTGAGCTCATCACTGTAAAAACCCATGACACCATCTCATTTCCTGACAGAGCGCAGGAAAGTAGAGGAAGACTACTCCGAAGTAAGAGCGGGCCACGCAGTCATAATGCCACTTGATGAGCAGGCAGATAGAACCTGATCGCACAGATGAAAGAGTAATAGGAGAATAACACCGCTGAATCAGAACATGGCTACTAAAAAATGGTAGGAATTACTGTTTTTGCCCCGGTGGGCTTGTGTGTGCGCTGCATAGAAATGGCCGGTCGAGGTGTGGGCTGCAGGTCTGATATGGTGAACCCGGTGAAATGAACTCCTCAGCCTTCAGGAAATAAATCAGTGATAGAAAATAAAATCACTCTCCATCAGTGGATCATTTTAGAGGCCTGGCATGCTTTCCTCTTACAGCAAATATGAGAGTGGATTATGAAGAATGTTCACTGGCTTCATCTCTTCAAACTGCAAAAACATCTTTTCAACAGCTGACCCAGTCCTTATGTTAACATTTTACTTCAGCCCGCTATTATGTATGTGAATAGGCTATTGACATAATAGATTTCCCTTTTAGTTCCCTATAGGAAGTGCCTGAGTGAAGGACACAGACGATCAATGGGATATTTAGATCCTATAAGAGAGGTGGCATTTAAAAAAATCACAGTGCACACAGGGTCAACCTATTATTCAGGTTATTTTGAGCTTACACGCATTGTGATTGGTCAAGCGTGGATTTCAGCCGTAGTCTGAGCTATATCTTTGACAGGTCCATTTTGTTTTGAAAGCGTAATACTGTTACCACACTTCTATCTCCAACTCATGATGATGATGTTGGTGCCTGTGACAGTGATGGCAGCAGTCGAGCTAGAATATGTTTTCCTTTGATAAATCCTGGCACAGGTTAGTTTGGGATGAGCGTACACGCATTCACACACTTTGTTATTTCAGCAGTTCTATCTAAAAAGACAATTCGGAAGGCTCAGTTTAAATGAGAAAGGAACAGCTGTTTGGAGAATAAAAAGAGATGTTTATACCTTTTGAAGACATTTAGCATGGCGTACTTAGATTTACAAAACCATTTATGTGACAATTGCCTGCTTTACAGTTGTCTGTTGAAGTCATTAGGCCCCATGTGTAGATTTGTTCCTGCTATAAAAAAGGCACTCCAGTGTGTAAACCATAAAACGGGCCTTCTGTTCATTTCTGATCTAAAATTGGAAATATAATTGTAATGAACAGACATTAACATACACAAAATAAAACAAGAGAAGCAGAAAAAAATTGTGATCCAAATAATTAAACTTAACAAAATTACAAATGACCTTGTTATAGATACATCATTTTAATAATACTTTTGTTCTTGAATTTAAAAGACATGCAACCATCTGGACAATGGCTGCCCTTATTTATGACCGCTTAAAATATTCACACTTTAAATAATAATAATGCTGTTATTGAGTAATGGCATTGTATTCAAATCTATTCTTAGACGTATTCTTATGTCCATTTCTAAGATACAATTTTCTAAATTTCAGGATACGGTAGCTTAGGGTTGAAGGTGCATTGTGTAAAATGTTGCCGTTTATGGATGAACCAAAAAGAACACATCAGAAACACATTTTTCAATATTGTGTTCAATCAAATTAAAATAACACTTTGCATTTGTTTGTTATTTTATGACAATAGCATGTCCCTTCAAGGCTACCATAGCTGTTCACATGCTCTAAATCAAACCCATGCAATATACAACTAATTGAGGAAGAGCAACTATTTATACCTATGCCACCAGATCGTTCACACCCCTGTTACTTTCCTGTTACTCACCATGTACAGATGTCTTTTAATCAAGGTCAGGTTGAAAAATGTCTCCTCCTACGCACTTGGTTTATGTCTGAAATCTGTCTCACACCTCGACCCTCGAGCTCTGCATCTTATTGAAGAGTTAAAGCTTTCTATTGGAATAATGTTTTAATCACAAGATCGGTTGAAGAATAAGGAGCCTCGAGAGCTGGCTGTGCTAAAGTTGGCAGTAAGAATCTAAAAAGAAAAGGGCTTGGTGGAGATTCATGGGCTTTAGTTTGAGATCAGTGAGGCTGTGTTAGACGTGCACATCTGCCTGCGAGTCGTAGTCATACCTTCAAGTGTAATATCTGCACACAGAGCAGGGATTAGTGCCTCAATAGCTTTTTAATAAGCAAGGAAGTCATTGTGAGGTAATTATCCTGCATCTCTGTAGATTTAGCAGTATTTGTCTCATTTGTCTTCCCTCCGTGCTGCAGAGTGAGAGCTAAAGCTGAGTGTTGGGAAAACACATGAACTCAACCGGGGATCTGACAGTCATTTCCCAGAACTATTGTGTGTTTGGTGAGTGGGCGGTGGCAGTTGACTGGTGTGTGTGCTTGGCGTGTGCCTCGCGAGCCCATGCACACGCATCAATGTGGTGGGCTGTGTTAAACTAAGTGGGATCCATTTCAGTGTTGATGGTAAAGACGGGTTTCATGTAGCAGCTCTAAATTGCTGCCAGTCCATCCAT
The DNA here is from genome assembly GCA_024416835.2 of Perccottus glenii. NCBI lineage: Eukaryota > Metazoa > Chordata > Actinopteri > Gobiiformes > Odontobutidae > Perccottus > Perccottus glenii. The sequence goes on from CM044557.2 coordinate 21,472,485, forward strand.
GAAACTGGTAGCAAACAGAAGACATGGTGTGATGATAAACATGAATAATAAACAGCATTTTGCAGAGGCAGTGTTGGAGAACGACGGAGAGGGAGCAGCCGAGCGAGCTGAGCATCCACTGTGATTTGTGTGTGTGGAAGGACCAGGATCAGAAGGTTGAACAGGCAGTGCCCTGACAGAAGCTTTTTTGCTTTTTTTTTTTTTAATCAGCATGTGTTCGCCGTTGTATCACCAAGACATTTATTAGTGCTTTTATTCGGTGTCTCAAGACAAGAACCAAGAGCCAACTCACGGCCAAGAAAGTTTTAACCAAACTAATTTAAAACAGAGGAAAAGCCTAAAACCGTGTGCGAATATCAAGTGTTGCTTATGAGTTTTTCTAAGAAGAATTCTCATAATAACTAATGCCACACACAGTTATTAAAACCCACAGTGAACGCAGTTAAAGCACTTTCAGCTGCGAGTCTAATATAAGCCAATAGTTTATCTCTCCATCTCTCCTCATTAGTGAAATCTCCCAGCCACCGCGCCACAGATTATTGTTTTGTTTTGGACGATTACGATCTCATTCAAGCACTTTGCAAGTGTCGATGAAGCACCATTTCCTTTAAACGGCACCCCATCTTCAAGCAATATCAGAAGAATTGTGCTCACTTGTGTTCATTTTTTATTGGCAATTAAACATTTTTACAGTTTTTTTAGTTTTGAAGGAAAATGGGTTTAGCGTTTATGGGAGAAACAATAGCTTGTCCTTATTACTACTACAAGAACATCTCAATACATCACAGTACAATACGAACAGGAGTGGGACTAGTTTTGTATTATTTATTACAACAAGATTAAATCAAATCAGATCTTGATCATTTAATTTTAGCATCGAATTACCACTTATGGTAAGTTAGTTACTTTTCTCACCACTATTTCCCACATGTCATTTGGAGCCACACTCACATCATGTGACTCCTGCCCACACAATTAGTTCCTATTCAAATACATGGCCAGCAATTAGTCAAAATGCTTGACTTATTTTTGTATGAGACTTTGTAAAAGTTACAAGAAGGCCGGATTTACAGTCGTCTAATATCTCCCCCCTACTCCCCAGCCACCACCAGCCTTTTGATAAAACAAGTGTACATTTATCATATCAACAACCCTTAAAGCTCAACTACTTGATTTTCTTTCTCTTTTATTTAAAAAATAAAACCAAACACTTTTTCTCCACAAATTACTAATACATTTCACCAAATGGAAGTTTAGAGTTTAGCCAAGCCTCTCTCATGGAAACTTTTAAAGGTCCTCGAGTAAGGGCGCCGCCATACAGCAATACAACGATATACCGCCGTCCACCAGAGGGCAGGCTCCAAAAGCGGAAATATTAGGAGAAATCCAATGGAGACTTTACATATAAAAAGTATAAAAATCATGTTTACAGCCTGGTACAAAAGATGGCTCCAGTCCCTAGAGCTAAGTTTTTACTACGTGGCAACTCTGGGGGGGGACATATTTTTTATGTCCGTTTATGCTATCTGAAAACTATTGTTTACTATGCAGTAAAAGCAGAAAAGCCCGGATGTAACCACCATTTTTTTGCCCTGTGATAACGACACTATCAGTGAATAGGCGACCAATGGGCGGAAGAAATCCATTTTATTTACACCTGTTTATTTTCTCCTTCACGTTAAACATGACATTACATAACTGACAGCATGAATACACATCATATGTTGCCTCCCTTTTTTCTGTTGATGCTTTTCTTTTTTGGGCTGTGTTAAATCTGTGTTCTGTGTTAAAAGACATAGTTAGCTTTGAAAATACACTTTATTGTCAGCTATTAAACTTCCTGGAACGTCATATGAGAAGCCGGTGGTAGGAGCGCTCCTTTTTCAAGGATATGATTAGCCAAAGTTTACCGTTCCTGAGTACAGGTTCTTGTCTAAGAATTTTTCTATTTTTTTATTTTTTATTTTACAATCAAGTATTTGAGGTTCAAAGCATTTCTCTAGAAGAAAATAAATATCAGGTACAGTCTTAGACATTTCAGACAACTGTGGCTGAGCTGTCATGTGTTGCTGTTGTGAATGTCTGGCTCTGGGAATCTGCATCTACACTATTGACGCTAGGTTTGTGGTTCTGCATGTTGCCACTAGAGCTCACTCTTAAGCAGAACAAAGCACACAGTCACTCATCATGTTCTCTCCACTCACTAATGGCTCTGTGCTGCTCCCTTCACATCTACGCTTACACACACATGCAGCTATATGTTTTGGCAAAGTGGACCATATATAGATTTAATAGCACTTACTCCTCAGCAGTGGATACATTACTTTTAGAACCAAAAGTTGTGTTTCTTTTTATTTGAAGCATGAAGACCATTAAAATGTTGCAGAAATAAAACAAAGGAAATGAACTCTTTTGGAGGAGAAATGCATTGAATTTACTGTTTGGAAGAAGAAAATAGAAATTTAGGAAACTTGCATTGATATTACCACTGTCACTTGTAGCACACCACAACACTAAGTATTAAAGGGACTTTGCTAAAACCATCTCAAACCCTTCTTAGTTGCAAATAAATATAAATCTGCAAAGAAAAATGGACTTTCATTGGGTTTAAAAGTTGCTTCTAAGTTTGAACTCCCAAACTTGTTTCTTGTCATTTCTCCAAAGCTTAGGCAAATACCACTGAGTCACATCTCAAAAAGATTCTCTGAGCCTCTCGAGTTTAATTCTAGGAGTTGCACTTGAAGCATAGCAAATCTTTGTATTCCCAATCTAGTCATGCTGATGATGCATCTCAAAAAACAATGAATACATTACAAGTATCTCCCGTCGGTGCATTTTTGTGTGTGTTCAGGTGTATGTTTGTCAATACAGAGTCTTTGGAGTCCGCCGGAGATGCCCAGACACCTCTGAGCCGCACCGAGCCACTCTGTCATGAAAGTAATATGACAAGTGTCTACTTTTGCTGTCACAAGACCTGGGGAAGCGATCCCTGAATACAAGGCTTTGACAAGTTCAGGCAACAAAGAACAGGTAAATTGACAGGACAATGGGTATAGAATGAGTTGAATGAAGTTTACAGAGCGTCGGAGAAGACCCGAGGGAGCGTGTGGGCAGCGGGCAGCACGGGAGAGAAAAGGGGTGAGAGAAAGACTTAGAGAAGAGTAATAATGAAGAATGAGAGCGAGTGGGAGGGAGCTGTCAAAGCAAGAAAGTGATCAAGTAGGTGTGCAGCTCAGAGGGAGTTGAGGGAGTGAAGGGACAGGGTTGTGAGAAAGAAGCCAGGAGGCACTGTTTTAATAACTTCAACTTAGCACAGGTCAATTGAGAAGAGCTCTCCCCAAATCCACAGCTGTGCCTTAATAAAAGCCATGGACATCACTTTCAATAACTCACTGGGAAAAACCGAGGAAGACTAACATATAGATCCTGCCCACCTCTCTAAGGGCTAGCATTATAGTCGCCAGTGTAAGGAGCAATCAATACCAAACAATGGCACATCAACGTTATTAGATTAGGTTAATGAAAGATGTCGGTGTTAGAAAATACAGGTGCATGAGGCCGTGCTTAGATATTCCGACCTTTTCCCCGCTTCTCTGGAGTGTTTTTCAGTTCATCATGCATGCTGTGATACAGAATACCTCCACCGTCACACCATTGCTCCCATGTGTAAGTGCTGCGTGTAGACCTATGTTTTCCAATGCGTCAGACACAAGCATAGGGCCCAGTGCACTTCTTTTCCACAGCGCTGCTTGCGTAAGTGCTGACATATTATGGAAACCGTCCAGCGATGAGATTTCACCGCTAACAGCTGTGTCAATCACAAGACAAAACGATTCCTTAGAGGTCAATGTGCTACTTGTTCCAACTCAATTTAGAAACCACTGAGAAAGCTTGGAAACGTGAGAGATACATTAAAAATCCAACAGTCTGCTGCAACCTGTTGTGTCCAAGGTGATGTGAGAGCGTTACACAAGGCTGAGCTTGGTAGTTAATATAGAAACCTTTATGAGCTCCCCTGTTGTCTGACCAGGGGTCTTCTGGGAATTGTAGTAAAGCAAGAAGCCTGTAACAGGTCTGTGTTTGGAGGGAGAATGTTGTGCTCAAACACACAGGGTTAGAGAGGATGGGACATATGTAGTACTGCGACAGATTTCACGGTTCTACTTTTAATTAAAGATAAAAATCATAGAGGAAACTTCAGAGACAGCTTTCACCTTGAAATGTGTTGACAGGGACGGATCGTGATGAACCCCACTGGCAGGAGAGTCCCTCGGCTTAAGAATGTAGCTTCACATTTGTAAAACACAAAATTACTTTTAATATCCGTTCCAGTGTGAAATAACCAAAGTGTTTTTTAAAGGAACACTATGCAACATATACCTCAGAATATGGAGCCTGAAAATGATTCAAATAATAGCTTCCAATTTATTGAGATGTCTTCTTGGCAAAGAGATTATCCCTTCTTCTATTAACAAAGTCCTCTTTTGACAAATACTCCACTATATAACTCAACAAAAGATGCTATCATCCAATGAGGACTCTAAATACAACTGAATCAAAAGAGCATTAAAATGTATCCGTAAGTTCTGACAAATAGAAAACACTTTATTGTTTTGTTTTGTTCAGTCAATGTACGCGTGTGTGGACACTCTTCAGATCTGAAATGGTTGTGGATCAAGTAAATGCACTGGGGCGAAAGGGGCATTCCACGGAGGATATTAAAAAACATTGGCACAACCTGAGGCAAGACACACAAGTGAAGGTGGCATTTAATAAAGCAGTGACAAGGCGACAGGTGAGAAAGCCCCAGACTCTCTTGAAGGACACCTTACAGCAGTCGTTCACCAAGTTTGGATTAATGGGCGAACTGTGGCCATGCTGAAACTATAACTTCATACTATATTATCTGTGGCATTGTAAATAGTTCACAGACGATGTTGCAAATAAACAATTTTTGAAGCAATAGTTATTTATTCTGTAGCAATTTACATAAATAAAAGACAAGGAGCACAGCATCTAAATACTTCAGGGTCCATTGAATCAGCATTACTACTTTGATCAACTGCAGTTGTCATTGTTTTAACTTGGGTATTGCGTGCCTGTGCATATGCTCACTTTATAGACACAGCAGCCTGTCTTTTTTCATTAAAGCCTCGGTAAATCCAAAACAAGTTTTTTTCAGTTGGACATTGTGTGCTTTTGGTGATATTTCAAGTCTAGACTCATGGGTTACAGGAGTCTCGAGTCTCTCTGACACGACTGGTCAACGAAGTGTGTTGGGAAATTGGTAGACACAAGCTCCCCTCATTAGTAAGCTGGCTGGCCTAAATCACAATGGTAAAAAGCCTCTGCTGAAAAATAATGAAAATGTCAGATGGACAAACAACTTGCAACTCATTTAAACTTGCAACTTTACTGTCAGCTCTGAGTTGAACTTCAATGAGCTAGCATTTTCAAAAATGCTAAAATGTGGGCAAAGGGCTCGGAGGGGGACTCAGTGACATCAGGCCTGAGAAAAAAGACGTCCAAACAGAGTCACGCAGCAGATGCTTCAACATGATGGATGACTATCCCCTAATGCAAAGGACATTAGTGTTGTGGAGAGCCCATTTATAAAATATATATTTATGATACATTTTAGACAGTCTAATGGCCAAGGCCTTGCTTCCCAAAAGACTTAGTAGACAACACAACACAACACAAACTTGAATGTCACAAGAAGCACAAGACATGATGTGCACTCACTTCAAAAAACAAAAAAACAAGGACCTCATCCAGTGCAAATAAGCTAACTGAGCAAAATATTTCAAAAGTGCTAAGTGCCATTAAGGTGCAGTTAAAAAATAAGACCGTTGTTGCACAAATCATTAAAATATCTATTAAAAAAAATTGAGTGTGTCCTGATACAATAATGTGAACACTTAATCAGGAAAGTTTGCTTGAATCTAAACACTGATACTTGAATGAGAAGCTTTGAAAGAGCAGAAACACATATTTGACAAGACAACAGGTTAGTGGGAGTGCTAGCTCATGTGAGCAGCCTTTCTGCTGGTTCAGCAGCTCCTGTCGGTGAGGGTTGTGGTGAACCAGAGATGTAGGAGGAAGGTGTCAGAGGCAACACCGACAGACAGTCACAGCCCACCACAAAGCAGTATAGCTCAGAGTCAGCGCTCGGGCTCAGGTTTTGAGTAGCCAGCAGCATCAGGCTGCAGCACACTGCAAGAAAATAAACAGGTGTGAGCTGTGTTGTGGTCGCATCTAGTTATTTCTCCCCTCTTGCAAATAATTTTATTGTAATAAGAAGGTTTGGTAAAAGACACACCGAGACTTTCATCGTTGAACAGACTCAGTCAAGATTAAGACCACAAGACAGACCATTTTTTTGTATAAGTGCAAACATGACAAGCATTTTCTCTGATTAAAGAAACATTCCAGATAAATGGTGACTGTGTTTGTTAAAAACTAATTCAAATACAAAAAAAAACTACTGAAAACTACAATAACAGTGCCCAAAAGTCAACCCAGCCAAAAGAATGTTACAAGTACAACTAAGTGTCAAAAAATGTGATGGCATATGTGTGTGTGGGAGTCCCTTTCATTTTGACACTTTTATCCTGGATTAAAGACAACACTGCAGGGACAAAAAGTAAAAGCAGGACAACAAAAACCTGAGAAGGAATTATTACTCACAGAATCTAGTGTGTTATCGGTCTTACTAATAGTACGACCACCTACAGTGAATACAGTGCTCTTTGTTTGCCTTGGAGAGTCTGAGCCAATACTGCTTTAGTGAAAGGATGACTGACTTAATAAAACAGAAACTTTACTCAGAGTAAAGAATCTTTGTTTTACAGATACTGTCATTTTAATGCAGCATGTAGTCGACAAGTTTAAATTATAATAGTTTTTCCACCTGCTGACAAAAGCAGGATATGATTGGATTTATATTTAGCCTGCTTTTTCCATTACAACTTGATTTAATATAGCATTTAATTAACTCTGAAAACGCAGTGTGTTAATCAGCGTTTGACGTTTCTGTGCACACTAATTGTATGTCCTATTATATGTGTGGCACTATAAAGTATGTTCTTACAATAAAGTGTTACATTAGAATAAAAGGGGTAAGAAAGTGGCTTCATGGTAGGACGTCCCTTTTTACCAACTTCTTCGGCACTCGCTTGTCTTTTTTGGCACATTATAAAGTAAAAATCACTAAAAACTATATTAAATTCATGCTTCTACTGTGGTGGTTTTCTGTTAAATCAACTTGTACAATGTTGTAGTATAAGGTTACTAGTCGACGCAAAATATTGACAGGCTGTCACAAGAAAATATAATATTTTTTTTTAAATCACCCTAAAAAGCAATAAATTCAATCTAGGATTTTGGCAATTGTGACAAATCTAATAATTACTAAAGTGCAGTAGTTTCAAGGCTGCAGCTGAAAAGTTGGCATATTAGGAGTTACTTAGTCAGTTTTATTGTTTATTATTGTTATTATTTAAGTTGTGAAAAATACAGAGTGACTGTTTATATGTAAAGCAGAAGTAGATCCCACAGATTAAGCTGAAATAAAAGGCTTCTCATTTTGTCCACTAATAGAAAGCCCATGCTTTTAATGATGCTTTTTAGTAACTTACACTCTACTCTCTGCTCTTAATTTATCGTAGTGGGTTTTACAGTTTTCCTGTTTCTGGCAGAACCACTCTGGAACACTTTTGTTGAAGTGGAGTCAGATGACTCTGGGCTGGGACACCAGGTGCGTTCTCTTTAGGCCACTGTTGGGGTCATACTGGGTCAGTACCGTGTGGGTGGCTCTAAGGCCAGTGAGGGCAACAGATAAAGCAGTTTGCGGTGTATACAGTCCAGGTCAATTGATTTTTCTCTGCCATTATATTTTTCCACTTTGATATAGGCCCCACACAGCTGTTGTATTTGGCGTTTCTGTTCTATTTGCTGTTGTGTATAAAAGAGTAAATGTTTGTGTGTGTGTTGGCAGCTTTGTAATGCTACTGTTTTGAATTCATCAGCCAATCACTAATAGTATGTGTTTTTCTAGTTTTGAAGAGACTCTGTGGCCGACCGTTAAGTTTGTGGAAGTGTGTTGACAAGATAATTATGAGCATTAAATAAGTTTGATTATTGCCCTCAATGATTTCCTTCTCTTTTCTGGAGAAGAAGTCTCACTAGAAGGACATTGTCCTTTGTGGCAAAGTGAAAAAAATTGCGCTTTAAAACTTTAATTGCTTTAATTGCACTCTGTAAAAATTGTCCTTGCACGCTGTCAACATTGCTGCCACTGACCCTGTTAAAACTAATGTAACTCTTTTCCTATTCTATACAAAGAAGTTAGACTGGTGCCCTGTTGCTTGTGTTCAATTTCAAGGGCGGGGTTTACGGTGTAATGTTAACCAATCAGAGAAACGCCGGATGTAACGTGAAAAAGACACAGACATTTCTCAACTTCTTAACATGGCCATCAGTAGAGCGGACACCAGAGCGAATTCATCGTTTTTAAACTTTGCTGGTTATTCAAAACCAAGGCAAAGGGAAGAAATAAACAGCCTCTCGGTAGCAGTGTCCGCCATGTTTAATGTTTTGGACAAGCCGCGTGAAAACGGTCTGGCACACCAGGCTACACTGCCAGAATGTGTACCACCATAGACAAGACATTTATTTTTGTTCACCCCATTAACAGGCGCCTTAAAGGTCTTTACAGACTGCACTAGACAACATCCCCCGTCCTTAGACCCTCCTTCAGGGTAAGGAAAAATATACCCATAAAATAAAAACAAATAAAAAACAGTCAAAATAAAGCCACACAACACATTCACATTACATAAGATTTTTTTTTATATTTTCAAAATACAAATAGCCCTCGCTCGGTGTCATCACTGGGTGGGTTGTTCACTGAGAAACTGCACTATGTAAGTTGAGGGGAGACTACTAACCCTAACCTGTGAAATGGAAGAGAGTACGATAAATAAACAAACAAAGGATAAAACTAGTCTTAAAGCCAAGGTATCACTGTTAACCAGTACCATTAGCCAAAGTGAAAAAGTAAGCTTTTAACACGGCTTTAAAGTGCTCAAGAGACTGGGCCGTTCTAACAGGAAATGATATAAAATGTTCAATAGTTTAGGACTTGAGCCTAGTTGAGTGCTGTCTGAGAGTTCTGACTGGAGACTGACATGTGGTTGAGACAGTGCAGTCGAAGTCATGTTGCTTTGATATAAACCAAACTTGAAGTACATATCGCCAGAAAATCATCAACTACATTAAACATTATACCTGTGACTAGGAGTTTGTGGAAATTATTATTCTTGTAGTCGTACAGGATGTAGCCTGCCTCGATTCACCCAATGCATGCTGGGGCTAAAGCTCCCTATGATCCTGGATTAGCCGGGTTTACAGAATAAATGAATGGGTGTAGCCGTATGCCCTTTTAAAATGCCATTAGAATGCAATCATGCCTGGAATAGAAGCTCTGTATTTCACTTGAATGCAGATGAGGACAAAACACAGCAAACCTGGCCTTGTGTCAAGCAAAGGCTAAGAAATTAAGTCGTGCTTCAGGTAGGAATTAGAAAAAGTATGTTTTTTTAAATGTACTTACAAAGAACCAAGTCAAATGTGGTTTTAAGGTGTGTATGTATGTGAACATATTGCTTTATAATATAAATATTTTGGTGTAATGAGCCGTGGTTTAGTGTACAGCATTCATTGCCGCAGAGGTGACGCTGTTAAAGTCAAAGTCACGTCTCCAGCGTCAGTTGACAGAATCAAATAAAACAGTGTGAGGACTGCAATTCATCCAGCCTTTACAAAAGCTTTAGAATCATCCTTGACTGTGGTTTTCACTTTAATGTCATTACATTTATGAAACCGCTGAATGCCACAGCAGAAAAGAACGGCATGTCCTTGGTGTTGCCTAACAACCAGAGCCGTTTTGTGCTAATTGAATTGAAATAATATTCTTTGCAATGGATAGGCTTTATGGGTTTTATAGCTCAGTCAGACTAAGACCTTGTGTACAAATCTCTTACACCACACACTTTTTGTTTGGATATGCAGTGTGAATCATCTTGAAAGAGAAATATTTCCTGATAAATTCATAATTTTCTCATAAATTGTGGCCTTACAAATAATCATAAACTTAAAACTGACTTTACAAATGGAAAATGGCATTGCATTGATTGTCTTATGTGTTCATTTCCATCCCTTCCCACTCAGATCAGAGGGACAGCTACTTTGGCCTAGTCTCTCTAATTGATTTAGATTAGACATGTAGTTAGGCCCATTCAGTGTCAGTGTCAATTTGTCCGTATTTAGAGCCACTCAGGACATTAACATGGCTCCTAATGGCTGCTGGTGGCCATTATTTACTGATTTCTTTTTTTTGAGAAGCTGTTGTCTGGGAATTTGCAGAAAGTCCCTATATATATACTGTATATATATATATATATATATATACTGTTTATATATATATATATATATATATATATATGTATATAATGTAGAAGAAAACAGATAATAAATGAAATCCTGGGCCATCTAAGACTGCCTGGAAATCAGTCCAAAATTTTTCTGACGATAAAAGTATATTAATATTGTCTGTTCTGAAATTTACAGATGAAACTAATCGTAGCTATATCAGATGTGATCCTAAAAGACTTCATATACTGTAGAGTGAGGCTATTATCAGCAATCTGACCTCCCCTATAAAGGCCTTGCTATTTTCAGGTTGAGCCCACTCACAGTCTTGGCAACGCGCTGAAGTTGAGCCTATGAGATTTCACGTATCGCATCACTCCAGTCTGCTGGAGACGACACCAACACACTGCTGCATCATTCAGCAGTGAACATGAGCTTCAGGGCCCAGAATATTCTCACACAGAGAGTAGGAGTCCTCGTCGCCAGAGCAAGACTTCCCAACCACACAAACCTTATGCTCTAACTTAGAGGATATCTAAAGTTTGGAGTTGGGTTATTTCCCGTTGTGAGGTTCTTTTTGATGCTGTGTGTGCCTTGCAGCTGTTATTCTTCTGCCGCTGGTCTTGTGGCACCTCTCTGTCAGTAGGCACGTGGTATTTGGCAAATGTGTGGCAATCAGCAGTGGTGACACGTTTTATTAAGCCTTATGCTGCTCTGATATTTGAACCAGTTTAAACTGAATATGCCCCCGCTGTTAGACACTGGCGGCAGATGCGTCAGTGCACTCTGTAGGTCTTTGAATAAACTACACAAGGGGGCATGTTCCTGGTGATAAAGCGTATTGTATTCTTCTGCAGCGCACCACTCAGAGAGTACATTCCCAGAGGAATCTCACCTTGCCTGCTTACAAATTTCTGAACCCGCCTGGATGCTGAGTGGCATCACATGGATATGTTTTCGTGATGTTCTTTTGCCCCATGTGGGTATGGCTTCGTGGTTTTTCATTTCGGTGTACAGATTTCCTGAGCTTGAATGTTTTGTGATGGAAACAGTGGTAACATAAGTTCATCTCTTACAAAGGGTTGACAAAAGATAATGGAAAACAAACACATGAGCAAAGTTACTGACTTTGTAAAACCTAAAGTAAGTATCAGACTACATATAGCTCTTTCATATATTTTTAAATAAAGACTATTAGTGAAAATGTGATTCGCATTGAATCATTGTTTACATTAATCATAAACACAACAAACTAAGAACAACGTGTTCATTATTCTGTAACTGTGGCACTGTAACTGTGCCCTTTCTGTTGCTGTCCGGCTCAAGCGCATGCTCAATGCACTGTGTTGACTTTAATCGGAGTAAGCCGTAAAAATGACAATGAACCTCATTATCTAGGTGTGTTACTCTGAGTTTGAGAAATACGAAAGCTCTGGCTTTTCATAGCTGCTAGCTGCCCATACAAACTCTGCTCTGCAAAATGAGCACTGAGACTTTTTATGGGATTTGAGGCTAAGGACCTGTACCGACAGCTCTTTAGCTAGTTTGTTTTGATTTTTATAGCATGACGTTAAATTACTGACACTTTTTTATTTTTTTAGCTTCCACATTGCTGTTTGGACTCTGGGCAGCTCTCTGGAGTTGCATGAGATAATACTATTTACAGTCACTGCATACAAAAAAACCCTCAGCTATCACTTTAATGTCAGGCCTGTATGGAAAACCTGGTTCCTCCAAAATGCATTTGTTATTTAAATTAGACCTTAAGGACGTTTCTTTTCCCTGATGTCCTGTGGTGCAGCTGCAGAAAACCATTTTTTTACGTGGAGTTTATGACATGAAGTGAAAGTTCAAACGTCACAATGCACATTTAGCTGCACCCACAAGTCCACTTTGTGTGCTGTTGTTGTCTTATTACATAAACTAAACTCACCACAAATGTGACCTCAATTTCACTAAAAAATTTTCTTAGCTCCTGAAAATGCCTCAGACCTCCAGCATCAGTCCCAGGCCATCTCACTCTCATGTTTTAATCATGTGCATTACAAAACATATTTCAAAAGCACAGGAAGCTCATTGGACAGATTTGCTGATGTAATATAACTGTGGGAAAAACAGGAAATACCCAAAAAAGGAACTCCTGAAGAAGTGAAAATGTGTGAACGGGAAGCAGAAAATCTCACAGAAAAGAAGCACCGCACTGAACCTGCCCTGAAGCATCATTAATAACACAGTAGATGGTTACTTCCAGGTTTTGTGACTCAAGCAGCGGGTTTCTGCCAGAAGAGTCTTCACAACAGCTCTGTCACCTTTGTCACAGTTAGCAGCGTAGTCAAGGTGTTTCCTACAGCGGTAATGAGTTCAACAAATTCAGATTTACAAAGCATTCCATTTCAAAGCTGTTCACAACAATATCACTTCAGTAGATATTTGAAATGTGTTTTGGTTTGTCGAGTAACTGATGTCCCATATGGTTTTTCTTTTCACTCAGTGTAATGTATTCTGAGAACTACATTAGTTTCCTTTTTTTATGCATCACACATTTCATGGAACAAGTACTGGTCATGTTTAATGGAACAAAGACAACAAATGCAGTGATTGGAATTCACAAAGCAAGGACTGTAAGCTGCTGACTCAATCTCAAAGCCAAGCAGCTGTTGATACGAGACGTTCATCACACTGGAGTTTATTGGACAATATTGCGATATTAAATGTTGCCTGTTCTCTGCATATGGCTGTTTATTACAAGAACCAGACGAGAATAGTTTGAGAAAATGTTGCCAATTAATGGATTTCCTTTCAGTTTGACTCGAGTGAGGGTTAATCTGGATGACTCACTTAACACACTGCAGTTTCTTTAACTTAAGTGATTTTTGAAATTTGGACACTATACTTATTTTGGGCCCCTTGTCTGGTCTTTCCTGTACCACTTGCACTTAATGGGAACAGAGCAGATTGTATTAAAATTGTTGAAAGTAAAAGAACTCCATAAACTGGACTTTTTAAATTCAAATGTCATTGTCTTAATGACTGTCCCACGGTCTAAGGGTACAGCTGCAATACGGGAGGTACAGATTTTATAAACAATGGAAGACCCGAATATTGTATTTAAACAAAACAAACGCTTCTTTACAGTGATGTGATTTTAAATTTGTCCTAATGGCTTCTATATTTGTTGTAGTGATTGTATATTGTATTTTCTGAATGGAAAAGAGAGTTGTTTGCAGTTGTCTAACTTGCAGGTAATAAAAGCGTGTCTGTGTGGCTCAGAGAGAAATGTCTTTATGACACTACACGGACAAATAAAATAATTTAATTTAATGATGTAATCCAGAAACTCATCTTATCATAAAAAGTTACCAAAAAAGGTCTGAGTGATGTGTTGGCTGTGACTTTTCAGACAATAATGTAAACCACAAACACCAGTCAAACGCAGTTCATAAAGGTGAAATAAACCTGGTGCTTTACTGCGGAGATCCTCTCATGATCCCCAGACGCACTGGGCCAGACAGAAGTTCAGCAACAGGTCACAAAGTACTGCTGAGGTTTATTGAGGAACTTTTTTGTAAACTTCACATTTCAGAAAAACATACAAAGACTAGTTTTTTTTTCATTTGTTCTTAACATTAAATGAGGCACATCTGGTGTTAAATGAGAGATTTGTCTGTGTGAAAGATCACCGTACAGTCTGTACGTTTAGAGAAGAACTAGGACTGTGACGTCTGAACTAAATATAGCTCTCGTCTTTGGGTTTCTTTAGTGGACTGCAGAGCTTCTGTTTACGGCACACAACACTTTTAAGAATGTAAACAATGGTCACCACCTTTACTTTCAGCTTTTCTGTACTGCCACATGAGATCAAGTATAATTCAGTCTTTTTTGGGTTCTGTGTAGAATGGGAAGTGTAGGGCTCATCAGGATTCAGAGTTTAACTGGGAAGTGTATATAGCATCCTAGAGGACTTCCACAACTTTTGGATTGTAAATTATTACAATCTAAATGATTGTATTTTGGTCTGGGAAAGAAAAATTTAACAATGATATTTATTTTAAAGCTGAATGTAGATGTTTTAAATCAATACACCACCAAGTTCCTTTTTATAAATGAGTTCTGCTTCAAGTAAAACACCAATCACTCACTGAAAGCACACATTGTTCTGAGCCTGGATATAACAGATTGACCCAGCGTGTGAGCTGCTTAATCGCATTTTCACACTATGAGTTTTTGGAGAATTTGGAAATTAAGTGCATAAGACTAATAAGGAAAACAGGAGTAAACTCAAAGGCTGAAATAATTGTTTTTTTTTTTTTTTTTTTTTTTTAAACTGGGGTTTTATTTGGGGCTACAAAATAATAATCACAGTTACAGCCCTAATAACTTGTTGGAACTTTTTTTAATGTAAGGTTGGTCTGTAACACAGGACCACATTTAAACAAGGAAAGATTGGTAAAGCCCACAGAAAGAACAATCCTTGTGCTGGCTGTCATGTCCTCTTTCTCGTGCTACTGTGGGTTATATCCAGGCACTCCTACCACTGACATGTGTGGTGAACTGGTAAATCTAAAATGTCCAAAGTGAATGAATGTGAGTGTGAATGGCTGTCTGTCAGTGTATGTCTCTAAAAGTTAGCCCTACATAGACCAAAAACAAAATAACTAAACTAACAGTGCACCACTTAGTTTGACTTAAAAGCTTTTTAGTACGTTGTCTTGAAGTTTTGTGGTAGAGCTGTGCTGGCAGTGCTAATGCATCATGTGGACATTACAGAGGGACATACAAGTGACTGAATCACTCTTATACAACTGTCATAAACTCATGTAAACTAACTAGGCTTTTTACATCCGTTCAATTGACAGTGCAGACATTTAAAATAAAGGTTCAATGCAACCTTTTGCCTCTGTGTAGAACCGGGTCTGGCCCTAATGTGAGATTGACTGGCATTTGTCATGGGTGTACCTCGCTTATATAGTTTATATACCCTGGAAGAATTTGTGATTTTTATTTGGGCCATTTTGTAGAGAATATGAATGATAACACAACCTTTCTTTTACTTAAAGTTAGTGGTTGGGTGAAGCCATTTATTGTCAAACAATTGTGTTTACTTTTATTAAATCATAATGATGAGAGAAACTACCCAAATGACCATTGGAAGTAAGCTATTGTATTTTAATATTTTAATTTAACCCAAAAACTTTTATTCTGTTCAAGTTCTGTTTTAAAAATAAATTCAAATACCGTTTGGTAACACCTTGACTCTGACTATATTTAAGTCCAAGTGAGAAAAAAAATAAAACATTTATTTTCAGTTCTGCCTACACTCCTCTGTAATGACAACTGCAAAAAGTTTTATCTGCATTTTTCATGTTTGAATTCTTCATTTTAAGTATGTATTTTACTTTTGTTTTGAATTGTAAAGAAATGTGTCATTTATTTTACAATAATTGCTGAGGTAAAACAACATCTATCCAACAAAAACCCACCAACACAATCCCCTTCAGAAATCTCCAACTATTGTTTTAAGAGTGAACGAAAAGTAATCCTGGTTCAAACATGTTTTTCTTCCACGTTCCGTTGCTCTAGGTTCAGCACCAACGTGTTTAAGGGTCAGAGCCAGATATAAAACAGCCGAAATTTAATGATGACTTTAATATCCTGCATCCTACACTGTTTTTAACCTTGACTTTTCATGATTCTCACAACATCCTCCCTGAAGTATGTGTTGCTTTAAATCAAAAGAAATGAAGTGTTTCTCCTTGAAAAAAACAAAAAAACAAAAAAATAATCTCATCCATTATTCGTGGGCTCAGATCTGATATTATGCATACAAACTTTTCATCCATACCTTTCTGTTTGTTACATAATGCTGCGTTTTCTCCTTCGACTGAAATAGGCGCATTGTCGTCTTTTGTGCTGTAAAATATTAATAATGATGATGAAAGGCAAACTGGAGGGCACTAATAATGCTCCAGAAGCTCACTTGCCATATGTGCTATTTGATGTATTGAGATCAGACTTCTATTAATGTTTATTGTTTTGACTCATTTGGCTTATTGTATCTTTAAGTTGTTTTTTTTTTGTGTGCCCATTCAAAACACCATTTATTAATATACACATGTCATAAATCAGCGCAGGATTTTCTTATTTGGTTCATATTGCTTGCATGATCAAACGCAAGGGAATAATAAGCAAACATTTATGCATGAGGCCCATCTATTTGTGTCCAGTGAGAGACTCCTCTGAATTTATTCAATTAATTTAGGAAACAATATGATACAGATCTCCTTCAAATTTTTTATGGATGATTTCATAAAAGGGCATATTTCTCGTGTGCCATATTCCCAGCATTTTTGCATTTTCTTACAAAACAGATGACCCTCTGTTTCTTTTCCTGTTCTCGTTCCCGCTGCTCCTCCTTTGTCTTTTGTTCTGCGCTCGCCACCTCCACCAGACATGTTTATTTATAACAACGCCTCTTGTGGAAACAGGCGAATGCTAAGTTGGAACACAGAGCTGTGGAGTTCAGAGTGACCCGGTGCAGCCTCGGATCCCACCGACCAACGGAAGGCTGTGGTAACAACGCACTGTCCATTCAGTGCACTCATCCTCTCAGGAACGTCTTTCCCGCCTTTCACATTAATTACATCTATGAGCCCGTGTAGCTGTGCACTTATAAATAGCTTCTCACCCTCTGCTCGGCCCAGAAAGGAAACCCATCCATCCTAAAGGCTGTCACCTCAAGGTCTGAACATATTTAAAGCCCAAGTTTAAAGTTAAATTAGTACAGTGTGCAGTAGACAGCGATGATACTGGAAACATGCAATAGCTGATAACCTTATCAAATATTGCAAGGACCATTTGAAATGTGTTTTAATTCTGAGCACAGTAATCAATTTTGAATAAAAGTCAAAGAATTACTTGAAAACAAAATACATTTACCTTCACGCCACTGTTTTTATTTATTTGCTTGCACCATAATCCATGCCTCAATCTGATTGGTTGAGTATGTAAACATGCAGAGTGCCAATACTCGAGCCCTGCTGCACAAAACTGGTTTCTGGCTTAAGAAGGTGGTCGGGCTTTGAGCGGGTTTCATCGCCATGGTAACTTACAATACACAGCTACCCTGCTCCGGAGCAGCTTTTATTCTGGTTTAAAGATTGCAAACAAAAATCAATCAGCTGTGGACACGGTCACATCAATCATTGCATCACAACTAAGTCTGTTTTGTTTTGGTTTAGAGAGAATACATTGTATTAGTCTTTGCACAAGAACAATGACAATATTTGAAACCACTTTGAACAAAGTGTTGCTACCACAATATTCTTAAATTTGAGTGGCACCTACTGTATATTTTACAAATAATTTATCACATATTTTTTATTAAATTGGTAGGCCAATAAAATCAGGGTAGGGCAATAAAAATCTTACAGTCACCCTGTGTAACCTTGTAGCCAAAATGCTTTCATTCTCAAAATCATTTTGATAGTTCTTAGACACTGAGATCGGTGATGTCATGTCCATCTCACTGACCCAGTACAGTCACCTGGACACATGCTTGTTGTGTTATAAATGATTTCCCTTATATTGTGCAGCCCAAACTCATATATTTTGAAAGCATAAGCATGTCTTGAGTGCGTTTACATGCACCAATGACCATATTTGGGATATGGCGTTACCATGCATTCAGAGTAACCTGGTAATTAAGATCCCTGTATAAATGACAAACAATAGTATTCCAGATTATTTTTATGGGACAACAGTACATAGCCTACAGACATTTCATATTTACCACATTTCCAATGACAGTGGGACAATAAATATCCAAATGAACACTTACCTTTGTGATAAATATATGACGTCTACAGCGGCTGTGGCAATAGTTAAACGTCTATGAGACAAGTAAAGACTCAACAACCAGCACCTTTAAACATGAAAGTGTCCTAGTGTTGGACAAACTGCACAGTCTTTGTGACATGTCAGTTGTTTTAATAACAGCTGCTTGCTCCGTGTTTGTTTTTCTGTCTATCCCTGGACTCACCTCGCACGATACTGGCTTATCCTCGTTTCTGAAATTAGGATATGGGGTTTACATGCACAAAGACAAAAACAGGATACTTAAAAAACCTGATCATATCCGGATACATGTACAAGTGCATGTACACACACTCAATGTTAGCAGTAGTATTTCAAATGTGTTGTTTTTGTGTTGGGCTCGGTTAATAGCCCAGACCTCTGTTGTGTGCAGCGTTTAGGAGGCTCCAAACCTGAGTCACTAAAATGATGATGCTATGACGTGATTTGTTTGGTACATTCTGTTCTTGGAAAACCTGCAGAAGTGTAAACAAAACCCCTCAACAAAACTCTCCATAAAATATCATTTGTATGTTTTTTCCTTTTATCGGTGTGTTGCCAGTTTGTCAGGTACGAGAGGAGGGAATGGAGATTTTCCACATTTGGTGATGTTGCTGGTGCTATTTCTGTTTCTGTGTGGGCAAGTTCGTTGATGCTCTGAGAGAATATTACCAGTTTTTTAATTCCATCAGACCTAATCTCTAGGTGTTTAATTATTCTTTATGTAGGAAGCGTTTGGTGAGCACACAGGTGTTTAGGTTAAGAAATCCTGTAAATTGCTTATGACAATATCCCATAAACTGAAGTTGGCCTTACCTGCTAATACTTGTTTCACATTTGCTCAGAATAATGAGTGAGTTTGGCTCTAACGGGTCGTGATCTCTGAAGGTTTAATAACTGTTAGATGATATTAACTTCTGCCACTTTAAGTCTGGGCTTATAATGAGAGTGACTAATTAAAGAAATTGCCAGTATTTATTGTAATTACTGCCATTCATGGTTTTTTCATCTGCAGACATCCCATCAATGTCCATAACCTCAGGCTATAGGATCACTCTTCTTTAATTTTAGCTCAGTTATTTCAAACATTGCCGTTTCTTCTGTGAAGCTTTTTTATTAAGCATTGCCCATTTAACATGTTTCTTAGCCACATATGAGGCATTAAAACAGTCATTTGTTGATTAATAGTCATACATTGCTTTGGTATTACACCAGAAAAAGGCCCTGCTATGAAAATGTTGAGAATAAAATGGTGGCTTGCTCTTACACACAGTGGGGGTCTTGTTTACCAAGTTGTCATTTTGTCTTGTGGGCTTTGATAAAACACAGTCTACATAAAAGTCAGGCCTACAGTGAAAAATTCACAGTATCCCACATATTTATGAGCACAAAACCTGTCCACAATAACTCAAACTGATCACATAAAAGGACAATCAAAAGGAAAGTTCCCCATCAACACTTTTTATTTAATGAATTATAAGATCCCATTTTTCGTGAGTCATTCTGGTGTCCATGAATATTAATGTGAAAACAGCTTCCTCTAAAGGAGTGATTTTCAAAGTCACTTCCCATGCTGAGAGGGAGGAAGAGGCCCTGAAGAACACTCGGGCAATTTATTTCCTGGAGCCATCCTTGATTTTGAGGGTTGCCTTATAAATACAGTAGTTTGTCTTAATTTAGTCAATGAAAAAAAAAGAGACTTTTATATAGATGTTTCTGATAACATTTGGGATTAATTTCAGCGAGCAGTAACAAGTACATCCACTTAGATGCAACTAAGAGCATACATTTATCATTTATCTAAATTGGCTAAATCTGTTAAATGTGGCGTTTCCGTACATTTTGTTTCTAAAAGTAATTGGTGTATGTTCACTTCCCTTTTTTGAAACGCTTCAGGTTTTTGGAACTCTTTGTTTATGCTAATGCTAGTTATCAAGGGAGCAGAGTAATGTTGCAGTTCTTAACAGAAATCTATTTTGTTATAGAAATTTCAATTAATGATCCAGCATTTGTTTTAATATATTCATCATATTTTATAGTTTAGCTCGTTTATCAGCTCTTTCTTAACATGCTCAGGAAGGAGTCTTGTACTTTACAGTATTCAGTTAATCCCAGTGCTGCATTCATGTGGTTTAAAATAGCAAGATATTAGTAAATGCATATCTTCACCAGACTAAAAATGTATTCGTAAGCTTTGGCCTCCATCCTTTTTTTTACATTTGTTAACATCTTATGATCCTTCAGCTGGTTTTGATCATGATTTTGTGGTGTAAGCCTAGGTCACATAGTGCAGCCAAAGCTAAAGGACTAATCGACACTGAAGTGCTTGACTATAAATTGCATAATGCAGGTATGTTAGCTCGACCTAGAGAAAGTATTGTGATTCTGCAAGGATCCTAGCTTTTCCCTTTTGTCCATGTTTACATGACAACATGTTTTGCCGAATCCGCAATTATTCTGTTGTGTATAGGATTCCAGTAGTATTATGACATTAACATGGAAGAACGCTTTTGGTTTAGTTTTAGTTGGACGTAATATATAGATTTTCTCTTGAGTGATGCAGACAGTGAGTGAATGTCAAATAGAACCTCTTTAAACATAAAAAAGTACACCTACCATGTTTGTGTTTTCTATGACCAATCAGAAGTCACATAAGAGGTCTTATTGTTATCTGGACTTGAATCCCCTGGGCTGTAACTCCACCCACAGTCTGTCTGTGCCAGTCCCAAGCCCGGGAAAAATGGAGAGGGTTCCGGTGTAAAAATATTGCCAAGCTACTCATGCAAACTACTTTTCTGTGGTTAGTTTGAGAACATTATCTTTCTTAACACACTGGATAAATCTAGATTCACAAAAAAATACTCCAAATATATACAAACAACTGTTTTTTTGGCATTACTTGCCAAAAAATAACAAAATAATTCCCACTTTAGTCAATTTCTGTCACAAACAAGAAGCGACATACATTCCTCAGGTGTCCTCTTCCTCTGTCATCGATAAATGGAGATGAGTTTTTAAAAATGTACCACACATGGCTGAGTGTCAATATTTAGTAGCAGCAGAGGTGCCCGCTCTAATTTATGCATTGGTTTTTAGATGTTATTTCAGTTCGGTGAAACCAGCTAAATAAAGACTCATTTTGAATCCCGAGCTAAGAAAGTTTGGAAAAGCCTGGTCTATTGAGAGAAGCGCCTCTCCCTTTGTGCCCATAATGGAGCATGTTTACTCTGTCACTCAGTTTGCGCGGCGCTTGCAGTGTTACTTCAGGGCAGGTATAAAAAGATCCTCCAACTCTCTGTCAGGGAAATCCGGCATGAGAAATCTACTTTTGGAGAAACTGTGTATATTTGCAGCCCGGTGACAGCTGCAGACCCCCAGACGTCTGTGGGCTCGCTGCAACTGCTTGATGTGCCTATGCCTTTGTGACACTAATACAGCTAACAACCAAGCAAACAAGAAGACTTCCAAATTAACTGGCAGGTAGAAACACTTAAAGTCAAGGCAAGTCGAGCACTAACGATATCAAGCATGTGTGAGAGGTGACAATGCCTCTAATTGCTATTGACTGTTCAGTTAGTGCCCTCTTGCACAAATAATTTCTACAGCCACGTTGAAGTTGTTCTGTATTGAACACTCGACTTCTGATTAAAGTGCTCTCGTGAGGCGGAGAATGCCCCCTTTTCTCCGACTTCGTAGGCAGCTCATTTTCAACTTTAAATCTAATTTATTAGCAATAATAGAAAAGTCAATAAGTTAGAAAAGTAGTCGCACATTACTCTCCATTATCTGGGCGGGCTGATGGACAGAAACAGATATAGTGTTTGTCACTCTAATATTGTCCGCTTGAGGGATCACAATTACAGGGTTGAACATGACAGGATGAATAACTGAGAGGATGTATCAAAGCGACATGAAAATAAGCATTAGTGCAGCAAACCAGTGATCTGGCTAATGAATCTCCTCTGCTCAGAGATGACTTTAATGGACATGTGTGAGGCGGCGGTGTGTGTAGGTGTCTGTTTGTCAAGCAGCTGTCGAGGGGTTTTCGCTTTGATGCCACATAGTAAATGAGCTGCAGCAGATGACGGGGCCGCGAGTCTTCACAGCAGGGCGCCGGCATGCACAGTGTCCAGCAGAGGTCACGGCCTTGAACCATTTAAGCCATAGACATCTTATAATACTTCAGTCAGGGCTGGTATATAAACATTCATTCATTAATTCATTCTTTTTCGTCTTTTCTTTCTTGGCCCAGCAACTTTGGACAGTGGTCAGTTAGTCGCAGGGCTGACATTTAGACATAGACAGTGACAGACAACCATTTATTCTCACATTCATTCACTAGAGACACTTTAAAGTTGCCAATTGACCTGTACATGCATGTGTTTGGGCGGTGGGAGAGAACTCACAGTAACACGTGGAGAACATGCAGACTCCTCTCAGAAACATGAAACAGACTTGTCTTTTGTTGTTGTGCTTCTTTGATAAAACATAGAACATTTGGTCCTTAGGCAGAGTACAGCCTGGACAGTGGCAAGTTAATTGTAGGCAGAGACAGACACTGACAGACAACCATTTACTAGAGACCCTTTAGAGTTGCCAGTTGACCTGTACATGCATGTGTGTGGACGGTGGGAGGAAGCTGGAGTACCCGGAGAGAACCCACGGTAACACAGGAAGGACCTGCAGACTCCTCACAGAAAGATCAAAGTTGGCCGAAAAATGTTTAAGTTGGCCGGGGTTTGAACTCACAACCTTCTTGCTGTGAGGCAGGAGCGCTCTGCCATGTGCAACCCCATAAATAAACATACTTTATGTTATTCAGAATATAGATGTTACACCATTAAAAAAAACATTTCCTCCAAGCTTTTAAGTGATGTCTTTAATGCTGATTCTGTAAATGTTTACTTGGGTATGACCTCTAAAGGACTCTTATGTATAACCTGTATAATGTGTGGAGGAGAAGATACGCTCTCTTCCTGCTACGCACCTGTTGCCTTTAAGGTGTGCACAGAATATAACTTAAATGGTGTCTCTAAAGTATAAAGTATGCAGAAAGTCATCATTTCTCAACATCACCAATTAAAAGCAGGCAATTATTCTGGCTAAAATTAGATCCACCAGCCAGAGGTGTTTGCTGTCGCATTTCCCTCAACCCCGCCCCAAAACCTTCGTTATCCAATATCTGTAGCCCTGGGGAGCCAGACTTTCCTGGTTTGTAAAAAAAAATCTGCATTTCACATTTTTTGACAGAAATCCAAATAAAAGTCTTTGATTTTCACAACAGATGACAGGGAGATAAAGAGTGGAGGATTGTGCTGAGACTGAACAGGAAATCTTTTGCATTTTGAACTGCTCCCTCCTCCCTCCACCATATCCCATCTAAAGCTTTCTGGAGAAAAAATGCACAGCTTCACTTGAGCTGAGTGGACTTACAGATGTTTCAGATGTCTTTTCTGGCACACTTGTAAAAAAGATAAGATACATTAATTTGCGGGCAAGACAGGTGTTTCATCCATGTTGTGCAGAAACACATTTTCTCTGGCCTGTAAAATAAATGAGACTCAAACATATTGCAACCAGCTTCCATTATACTTCCATTTATACTACTGTAGATAACGCTTCACTCAGGCCAAGTCTATACTCATGTTTTCACAAGCAGATATATCCCCAAGAGCATTCACACAAAACAACTACAGTAAATGCATTCATTTGTTGTAGTTATTATTTACTGTATATGGACACACTGATGTAATATTGTTATACTTAAGCTAAAGAGAAGCTGTATTATACATTGAAATCTTATTATCTGTGTATGTCTTCTAGGTTTGGTATACTCCAGACCAGACTTTAAGACCATTTTCTAAAGATCTTGGAGCTTTTGGATCTTGGAGTCAAGCTCATTTTCACCAGGTCTTGTCTCAGTCTTGGACATAAATATCTTTGGTTTTTAAAATTCAGCCACTTTGTCCACCAAAACAGCCCCTTTAAGCACATACACTGCATGGCAAAGTCATTCTACATCATATAGTATGTTTAACTCTTGGTTACAAAAAGCCTGACTACAACACACTATAGAAATATCTATACCCTTAACAGTGTTTTTACTTTGGCATTGTAAAGAATATCCAGCCTAAAACACAATTACCACATGGACTCGGGGCCCCAGAGTAGATAAAATGTTCTGAGTTTATCCATAAACAGTTGAGAGGTGCAGTAGGCAAGCACAAATCCCACTGCTGCAGATGGTCTTTGAGTTAGTGAGGGTTTGAAAAGACTGTTTTTGGTAAATCATCTCACTGGCTTTAATTAGGCAATCACCTCAGGCCACAGATATGGTTAAAAGGTCTGCTTACAAGTCTGGCTGTGAAAGGCAGCACTGCTAATTTACTCAAACTTCAGACATGGCAAATCATTTTATGTGGAAAACCAAAGTGTCGGATAAAGTTGTTACAATATTAAGCTGACAGTGGGAATCATTAGTCCAAAGTGTTAGCTGTTTAGTAAATGAACGCTGTGACAACTCATTTGTTAAGCTCTCAGTGGATTGTCAGTATTAAAAGCACGTATATGTCTTAAGCCATAAGCCATAAACATAAAGAATCTAACTAGTTTTTCTGCTGCATGCCTTCTTCTCCCTATAAACCTTTTAGACCACAAGATTAGCGTCAGAAAAAAGGCAATTAAGCATCAACCCCAGTGCTAGGAAGAAAAACAAGCTGAGATGTGGTGTAACTAGAAGAAAAAGCACATAACACAGTATATATATATATATACTGTTTTCCAGAAACACAGCAAAAACAAACCTGAAGTAATGAGCAGCTATTAGGTCTCACATATTTATTGTGTCCAGTTTTATGTTACAGTATAATTCTCAGCTCTGAAAAGAAATGCAGTAAAATAGGATTGATTGGCTCTCTTTTACAAAAATGAAAACGGTCTAAGTCGATTCCTGCTGGCATTGAATTGTTTTTATGTTATTACCACAGACAAATGCTGAGGCAGAATGCCGGCCAAAAGGAGGAAAAATCTAATTACCCTGGAGTGATTGACCATTCAAAACAAGCCTAGGTATGGCTGCTCTTGAAGGCTTTGTGTGCGGATGAGACCAAGAATCTATATCAGATTTAATGAAAATGTGATATTAAAGACATAAAGCATACGTAATTGGCGGTTTCAGTTTAACAGGAAAATGACAGAAATATTGCTAGCGGCCAAAAATAACTTGCAGAAGAGTGCAGTTTAGGCGTTGCAACACAGTTCAGGGTATCTCTGAGATTTCATTAGCTTTCACACCTGCTCACCACTAGAGCTTGCGACACATTGACATTCATTAGTCCGGTATGCTGCAAGAATTCATTAGCAGCGAGTCGACAAAACATAAACCTTGGCAGGGTTTATGTTAGCAGATAAAAACAACTGTCTGTGTTAGAGTCTTGAAAAAGTTTGGCCGCATGGATGCTGCTCCAGAGGAAGCAGAGTAGTCATTTGAATGCAGAAGCAGCTATTATGTCTTCCCAAATGAATTTATGCATGGTGAGTCAGACAAGAGTTTTCCCCCTTAGTGTAAGAAAACAAACTCCATATGGATGTTTCCCTGAGCAGCTTTATGAATGCACCCGTCTCTGTGAATGAGTGCTGTTGCATTACGCCTGAGAAAAGACACTTGTTCCTCAGTGAAGACAGAGTTTACATCGCTCAGTGGTAGAGCGGTTGTCCCTCAACAGGAAGGTTGGTGGTTCAATTCCTGCTCGCCCCACAGTTAATACTGTCGTTGTGTCCTTGGGCAAAACACTTACAACCACCTTGCCTCCACTGGTGTTCCAGCTGTAACACTGGTGAATTGAAGCTTAAAGTAATTTGCTTTGGATAAAAGCATCCGCTAAATGAATAAATGTAAAATGTAATGTAAATGCACTTGAAAAACGTTACACAGTAAAAGAGGATATCATTGATAACCAATGATAAATGAAACAGAATCTGATGCCACTCTATCACTGTAAAGTCCACTGAATGATCAACAATCACTGTAATCCTTGTGCTCACAGCTCTAAATATAATAAGCCCTAGTTTTTTGTTTGCTATATTAAGACAATCTTCTGTGAGACTTGCAGCTGCTTGTTAGTGATGCTTGTACAGTCTAAGTAAGCTGCGGAGGAGAAAAAGGGAAGAATACAATGCCGCACTAATGAGCTTCATTACCAGTCAATGGTTCTAAGAGGCTTTGTGAACAGATCCACGAGGGAAATGAATTAGCAAAATTTAGATTAGCGTACCATAGACATTCATTTCTAACAGCCTTTGATGCCTCGGCATTAAAAAAAAATAGGTAAGAGGTTTTTTTGTTTTTTTGGCTACATCAAAGATACGAACTGAAAGTGACACGGGGCAAGTACACATTTTTGGCACAGAAAAAGTTACAAAGTGAAAATGTTGATCAGTGAGTCATACTCCACACTCCTCCCTCGTCCAATGGCTTCTTCAGCGATGCTGCCATCCCTCCCTTTTGCAGACACCTACCACAGTCCATACCCCCACCGCTTCTCACCGCGGCAGTAGGCAGAAGGTAGGGAGCTCCGGATCCCTGCAGCATTACCGGAGCCTTCTGATCTAATTTTTTTGTAATGCAAGGATTTTGCACAAGATGACTCATATTTCGGAAAGAGAAAAAAAGAAGCGCAGGTGTCAAACAAAAATTTCAAGAGCGCTAAAACAGACATCTGACTTATAAATAAATAAATTTGACTATCCGTACATTGTTAATAATGTTCTTATGGTAAATTAATTGATCATAAAACATTGCTTAGATATCCAGCATCACTTTGTAAGTTTGATCTTGACAAAATAACTGCAGCCAGTAGGGGGAGTATAACGAGCTGAGAGTAAGTCAAAATTAGCAACACTGTGAATTCAACAACTGCTGCACTGTCAACTGAATATATGCTAATTTCTCTGCTAGTAATCGGCTGAGAAAATATCCGTAGTAACTGTGCAGAGTCTAAAACATAACTAACAAGCACCATCATCGAGATATTTAGTCCTTTAACTTCTGTAATGCCTTGGTTTGGAGAACTGGAAGGAAATTATTCATAAACACAGAACTGGAATCATGAACTGGACTTATTAAATTAACAAATTAGCCATGCGCTTAGATTTAACAGTGCACAATTTTGCGCCTTTTAACAAAACTTTACATTTAAATTGTTCTAGATCTCGACTAAAACTAAAAGACACACAATCAAAACATTTCTACCACAATAATGTACATTGGTTGGTGTGTTTTTTAACTAACACAGTTTCTGTAAAAGTGTTATAGCATGCTTTTTCCATTCATTTGGGGACCTCTTTGTACAATAACTGATGTCAGTGTTGTTGTTCGACACCTGAAAGATTGCATAAAGCATAAATGAAGTAATGTAGTTTCTTGCAGTGAAAAAATAGTGTGAACTTAACAGCTTTATAAAGAAAGAACTCTGAAAGAACACCTACCTGTGGAGTCTGGAGTACACTTAATTGGATTACACTTGGATCTCACCTGTGACACATACAGAAAACTAACATATGTGCTGCCGTATAGAAGCCAAACATAAGCACTAGTCAATACTTAACCTGTAAAAATCGGACCACACAGTTGTGCTGATGATGGTGTTTAAGCCAATATTTGAAAAACGGGGTTATACTGAACTAGCACTTTGGAAAATAGCCCCTTAGTTTTTCCTTATACGGAGGGTCTGTAAGAGCCATAATTTTAGTTACCTGCAACATATTTAAGGAGTAGAAAAACAGCCACAGACACAACACAGCTCTTATTTAAACAATCAAATGACAATAACTTTTAAGATTATGTTAAAGTTTGACCATTTATTTACACAAAGATGGTGTTTTCAAGAAACTGCAAACTTATGAAAACTCGTATGCTGTGTAATCTATATAGTTTTAGTGTTCACAGCACCCCTTCTGGCAGGCAGATGTACTTCTGCATTTTCAAAAGCAAAGTTATCAGTGTGAACACAGAGTTTATGTTTTTTTATGTTACTGGCCCCTCAGTACTGTTCTCAGTAAATGATTTATAGTATACTGTATACCTTTCCTTATAAAGTGGTACACTTGAAAACAAATTATTAATCTACTTGGACACAGACAAACATTAAGTTATTGTTTGTCTGTTGTTATTAGAGCATTCCATTTCTTTGTATCTCCCTCAACTATCTGAAACATGCTTTAATATCAGCATTTGATGTAGTAAGGAGCCAAATATAACTATAAAAGGCCAATAAAGGTTAGACGGCGCAGACAACCACTAACATGTAAACTTACAGTAACAATTAAAGCATATAATTTGCTCTTTCTAATATTAAATAGTTATATCGAGACGCAGCTGTCCCCGTTTTTCCCTCCTACACCAAATGATGACACGTTGACGGATCTAAAATGGCACACCCTTTCTCTCTTGGACATCTAATTATGCTAAATGCTTCTGTTAGTGTGAGTGGTCCTTTCACAGGCTCCTCTGCTAATCAGGATGTGGGTTGCTGGCTACTTGTTAGCTGACCTGCTCATTATTCTTCTTCAGCATTAACTTGGCTCATGTGCCTAAATCGCCCACCACCACCACCACACAAACCCGGGTTAACACATTGCTTGAGCCAGCAATTTCCTGTCTAAGTTTTCCCATAGAGCTCAACAGAATGTTAAAATTAGCCTTGTTAGGGAACTGTCAAATGAATGCAATGCTATACAATTTTGAAGACATCATTATCAAAGGGAAGTTTTTTCTTTTTTTTTTTCTTTCATGAGATCTGAGTCAGTCTTTCTGCTGAACACACTGATGTTATTAAGGCATTTACAAATCTGTACAGACAAATTCAATGATCATGAATTAATTTATTTTTGTCATTGTCCTGTTGTTGTGTTGCAGGGAAAATTGTTACTAGGGAAAAAAACTAAGGGCTTTTTCTTCTCTACATGAAGAATCAGTCTGGTCACTTTAAATTCAAGTTTACAAAAGGCAGAACAAATGGACACAGAATAAATAAATAAATCTGCATAACTTTTAGCAAGTAGCATCCCATAATTTTAAGTTCCAAAAATATACATTCTCGTACTGATTTATTGTTTCTTAGACACTCGGTTGGTAGAATCATACCTATTTCTCAGACACAGTACCCTCAGCTGGACAGAAAATGCTAATAAATTATTTTCAAAAACGAAAACTGAGTCCAGATGCTTTTACTTCAACCTTTTTTTGAAGATGTCCTGGATGACTGAGAACCTTCACAGACATCTTCCTTCTGAAAAGAAACAACACAGTTAGTCTTTAGAAGGCGCTGTGGCCCTAGTGGTTAAAATGTACATAGTGTCGCTTTAAATCTCAAAAAGACCGCCTAGATATCAATAAATTGGTCCAATTGGATCTCAGTGGAAATTGTTGTGAAGTAAATGGAATTCAAGACCAACAGAGAGTTTTTGTGAAGAGAACTGCATTTGGCGCCGGCTTCTAAGTGGCTGCATTTTATCAACCTAAAATGGTGTGGACAGTGGACAATTAAAAATTACAAGTAAAATATTATTAACTTAAAAATGTGGATATTGACATTTGTAAATGCTATGAGATATGCATATTTTATAATAAAGTGATAAGTGTCTAAAGAATGATAAGAAAATAAAACTTGACCAATGTTAAATGTTTAATTCCTCATTAGCATACTGTTGTAAATTAAATTCAAGAGACAACACTTGCACTTACTGCACCAATAGTTGAACCTTACCTTATTTCATTGCATTGTTTTGTAGTATATTGCTTATTGTGTTGTGTCTGGTCTTTTTCTTAGCTTGTGTAAACTGTAAAATCAATAAAACTTTGGAGGCAATCTTATTTTGGCATAACTTCTGTCAAATTATGAGCCAAACCCCACTAAATCTACCCTTTAAGGCAAATCTTAGGGCATCAGTAAAGGCCCGTTAATCCTACCTGTTTATCATTGACGTGCCTCAACACAAAAGACCCTCCCTGGCCTTAAATTCCATCAGTTCAGACTGTCTGACCCTGTGTGTGTCCATACCTACATCTTACATCCTACAAATGCCACGTTAGTCACCTGCAGCCGAAATCAACATTCTAGTCAGCGACAGGCCAGATTGAGAAAAATGTGTGCGCACATACACTCACACGGTCGCAGCCTTGCCTTTGACTCTCCATCTTTGTCACCTATATGCCCCTCCCACTCCTGAGTCCTTAGTCAGGCTTGTTCTGGTCATCTTCATGACCAGATGTTAGGAGAGAGTATGATTTATAGGTGCATGGGTGGCCTCTGTGCAATGTGGGTATTTGTGAGCATAATTGAGCAGTAGCGTTTTATTGGAGGCTGTGTGTGATTGTGTGTGTGTGATTGTGTATGTGTGATTGTGTGTGTGTGTGTGTGTGTGTGTGTGTGTGTGTGTGTGTGTGTGTGTGTGTGTGTGTGTGTGTGTGTGTGTGTGTGTGTGTGTGTGTGTGTGTGTGTGTGTGTGTGTGTGTGTGTGTGTGGTGTGTGTGTGAATGTGTGTGTGTGTGTGTGTGTGTGTATGATTGTGTGTGTGTGTGTGATTATGTGTGTGATTGTGTGTGTGTGTGTGTGTGTGTGATTGTGTGTGTGTGTGTGTGTGTGTGTGTGTGTGTGTGTGTGTGTGTGTGTGTGTGTGTGTGTGTGTGATTGTGTGTGTGAATGTGTGTGTGTGTGTGTGTGTGTGTGTGTGTATGATTGTGTGTGTGATTGTCTGTGTGTGATTATGTGTGTGATTGTGTGTGTGTGTGTGTGTGTGTGATTGTGTGTGTGATTGTGTGTGTGATTATGTGTGTGATTGTGTGTGTGTGTGTGTGTGTGTGTGTGTGTATGATTGTGTGTGATTGTCTGTGTGTGATTGTGTGTGTGTGTGTGTGTGTGTGTGTGTGTGTGTGTGTGTGTGTGTGTGTGTGTGTGTGTGTGTGTGTGTGTGTGTGTGTGTGTGTGTGTGATTGTGTGTGATTGTGTGTGTGATTATGTGTGTGATTGTGTGTGTGATTGTGTGTGTGTGTGTGTGTGTGTGTGTGTGTGTGTGTGTGTGTGTGTGTGTGTGTGTGTGATTGTGTGTGTGATTGTGTGTGTGATTATGTGTGTGATTGTGTGTGTGTGTGTGTGTGTGTGTGTGTGTGTGTGTGTGTGTGTGTGTGTGTGTGTGTGTGTGTGTGTGTGTGTGTGTGTGTGTGTGTGTGTGTGTGTGTGTGTGTGTGTGTGTGTGTGTGTGTGTGTGTGTGTGTGTGATTGTGTTTCTGATTGTGTGTGTGTGTGTGTGTGTGTGTGTGTGTGTGTGTGTGTGTGATTGTGTTTCTGTGATTGTGTGTGTGTGATTGTGTAAGTGATTGTGTGTGTGATTGTGTGTGATTGTGTGTGTGATTGTGTGTGTGATTGTGTGTGTGATTGTGTGTGTGATTGTGTGTGTGATTGTGTAAGTGATTGTATGTGTGTGATTGTGTAAGTGATTGTGTGTGTGATTGTGTGTGTGTGTGTGTGTGTGTGTGTGTGTGTGTGTGTGTGTGTGTGTGTGTGTGTGTGTGTGTGTAAGTGATTGTGTGTGTGATTGTGGTTGTGATTGTGTGTGCAAAGCGGTGTGCTGCTGCTCTGTTTGTGTGAATTGAAATATGCTGGCTGTCCCAGGGAGTGTGTCAGCACTGCTCCCACCAATTAAATAACTAGCCCTTGCCTCATTAGGCTGTGTAAATGAAGGTCTAAGTAGGGCTCAGGTTAGGCAGTGAAGGGAAGAACATGTGTGTTTTGCTGCCAAACAAAAAGGAAAGATGAGATGCTCAAAAAAAAAAAAATGTTTTAGATATTGATCAAAAAGCCTTAATGGTCGGCAGTAGGCAGTCATTTAACACTTGTTTTCTTAGTTATTTATGAATATTGCTGGAAAATTTAGGTTTCAGATCATATCATATTCAAGGATTAATGAACCATCATTGATCCAAGGGCTGGTTCAGTATTTTGTAAAAAGGAAAGAAAGAGATACCTAGGGATATTTAACCTATTCTTTACAGTAGATAAATGTCAATGCAGTTAAAAGACAGGAGCAATAACACGGGCTTTGTGGTAGTTATGACTGTTAATAAAGCCAGCAAAAGCACATTTATATAACAACTTAGAAGGTTTCTAAAACTTAAAAGTGTACTATAAGTGTACTAGCCTAGTCTGTGGTACAAACAAAGTATTAACATTTTTGGTCACAATTTATTTTACAATACACTTGATACATTTTATCTACCTCATTAAGTACAATGTACACACTGTGTGACAAACTGTAACTGTACAAACATACCCTCACCCTAATCCTAATCATAACCCTACCTACAATATGTAAGTACACATGATTAAATGATGTATGTACTATGCAGTTTCATGTTATTACAGTTTGTTACACAGTGTGTTTTGTACTTAATGAGGTAGATACAATGTATCAAGTGTTTTCACAACATAGTTACTTAGTGATTTATTTTGTTTCTTTAAGCCACCCTGTGTAACTTTTATCCCAAAAATATATTCTCAAAATCATTTTTGATGGTTCTTAGACATGAGATCTGTAGAGTCCTGCCTTTATCACTGACTCATTACCCTCAGCTGGACACAAACCTCCCATATAACTTTCCTTATGGCGAGAGATAATGTGAGTGAGGCTCTATCACACAATGCATTTAATAAAGAAAAGAAGCCAATACAGTGGACCCTAGCAACTTGCCGTCTTCTAACCTCTAACTAACCTTTCTACTTATAAGATTGCCTTTTGCTTTAAAAATACTAAATAGTTTTTAATAATTAAAATAACTGCCCATTATAGCATGTTTAGGTCTGACTCTGTTTAGGGTCTTAACTTTATTAAACATCCTGTGCTAAAATGGCAACTTTTTCAAGACTGTGACTGTGCTGCCCAGAATTTAACGAAGGCAATAATATCTCTACAACTACCTTAAATACAACATACAAGACTACAAAAATCTGGAATATCTCTTAAAATAACAACTAAACTGCATTTTGTTGCCTTGTACCTGTACTTGTGTAATGACAATAAAGTTGAATCTAATCTAATCTAATCTAATCTAAACGCTTATGTAACTGCATGGATGTTCACTGTCTTTCTCTAAGTTGAAATATTTCCTACTACTGCTATTAACTCCATTAAAATAAAAGTATTATTAAGACATTATCATGAGTAATGCTTTAATGTGATAATCAGAATGAAACCTTAAATGAAACAAGCCTTTAGACGGCATCCCACACATAAAGGCTCAGAACACAAACAAAGTTGTACAGAGCATTACACATTAATGTCTTTCTAATTTATTCAAATGTTTACTCAGCCCGTGTGGATTTCAAAGCCCCACAGATCTCTCACTGAGATTTGCCAGCACTGCCCCAGCAGCTGTGTGTGTCGTCTGATGGCTAATTACGCCACAAATGAAAGCGAGCAGAGATGCTCTTTGACATCCACGCAGTGTACGGCCACCAGCAGGAAACTGAAGTCTGTTAGCGAAGACACGTGAAGACGCTCGGGTCTGGCTCCTCTCGGCGTGCAGCGAGCTTCAGAAGCAGCTGTCCTCCGTGAGATCCCACATCTCAAGTCTCTCCATAACAATGTCCTCAGGTATGCAGCGATGCAAAAGTCGCATCTGTCAGCTGCTTATCCCCTGACAGCGTCCTAACTAAAATAGAAACTATGCACTACAGTGTATATATATAGTATGGAGCAGAAGTGCTTAAAGTGAGAGCAAACTAAGCCTATCCAGTCACACACACACAGATACCCAAATGTCTTTGATCACTTTAAATTAAATAGAAAAAAACCTGAGATCAAGAAGAGTTCCACTTAGTTGCCGTCCGTACTTCCACGTTCCCCTTGAAGTCTCATACGAAGACACAGGTGCCTTAAATAGTCTTATATTGTCATCAAAGAGACTTGTGTGATCTCAACCTGTTCATTTATTCTGACGGTTTGCCTGCTACAATGAATAATTGATGCTATGTTCATTACTACATTCTTCACATTTGACGTTTGTGCGAGCCTGCCTTTTCTACCGTGGCCCTGTTATGCCTCCAAATTCTGTTACAATTCTCATTAGGTTAATAAATACAACTGTTTTGTTTGTTGGTGTAGCATTACCATTATTCATTTGGTGCAATCATTCATGCATGCCTTTTTCATCAGTGTATAAAAATTCATCATTTGGATGACACTTAAAACTCACAATAAAACAACTGCCTTTTTCATAACTCTAGCTAAATGTTTCTGTCACCGCTAAAAGTGTTCTTGCGTAACTATTTTAGCCCTTTACTTCACACTGGTTATTTTTATTTGTTTTATTTGTTAAATTGTTGTTAAAAATCAAACTCTATTTATGCAAAATCTTAACATCACTTACAGTTCCAATCCTAATTGCAGAAGTCCTTCCTCGCTCTTTTTGGCTTGTGCATCATTTGGCATCTTAGGTTTGCAGCCACTGCTGGCTTCTGGCCCGCTATTGGTCTTTGGATGCCAAGCAGGACTAGCTTGGACCAAAGCATTGGGGTTGAGCTGGGACGAGGACAAGGTCAGCCAAAACACTACATCATCATTGCCAAATGTGAGCCGGAAAGAACCACAAGCTAATTAAGCATGGTGCTGCGATGATATACGCTGGCTTTCTCTGAGCTTGAGGTTGTAGTGTTAAAGCAATCATAAGCAGCGAGCCTCACTGTGCTAGTGATTAATTGGAAACATAATTAGATCTGGAGATTTGAAGCAGAATACTCAGCAGAACACAGCTAATAAGAATTTGAAAGTGACAAATGCTTTCTTAATTTGAAAATCTGATTTGGAGGAATACATTAGCAACCAAGTAATGCCGTAGCTTTTCTGTATATCCATGTATTTTTTGGAAAAGCTTGGCATCAGAATAGAAGAACAATATCTACACTTTTCCTCTTGGACTCTTGAGATTCTGTCTGTGAGTCAAACAGACCTAGACCCAGCCACAACTGCATAACAGGTGTGGTCAATAAGAGCGTATTTGTCCAGAGACCCCAGAATGTGACAAATAGCAAAGAAAAGATCCTTCAGAAGGATGGAAAAAGTGCACAAAGGACCACCTGTGGCACTAAAGTAAACAACGGGTCAGCTTCTTTTCTGCTGCTGGAGTCCACACAGAATACTAAAGGCACAAAAACAGATCATCTAAGCCTTTGTGAAGTCCCAATAGGCTTAACTTCTATGTTAAAAACATATACATGGTGTGATTTTAATACTTCCCTAAACCTGATCTACACAAAAATGCCATTATTTTAGAAATGTTTCACATGTACAATGTTCATGTCAGCAATCTGCTCACAAAGTAGGCTTCAGCATTCAGTTGTATTATCAGGCAAACTTACAAGTAGGCTACTTTGAACATATACATAATGCTTTCCTTGACTTTACTGCACCCACGCAGGAAAGCTAGGGTCACTCATACTTGATGTTCACACATTTTTTACTTGACATTGGTATACAATACAGATATCTTTTTCTTTTGCACTCTTAAATCCTGTCTTTTCTCTGGAGAGTGCCCCCAGTGGTGAAGAACTGCCTGTTTTGAGTCTCTGTATAAAATGTCAAAGTCAGCTTTGCAGGTTTCCATTTGTTAGCGATATAAAGAATTGGTTCAGAATAGTAAAACGATATCTGTCACCTTTTTTGACATCTTCATCTTAAAAATACTCAAGCCTGGAAAACTTGTTATAGCTTCAACAGAGCAGGTTCATTGAATATTAAAAATGATTCTGTTGCTTGGTCCCATCGATCTGTCAGCGACTCCATCAGTATGTCACACACTCCTTGACCTTTTCATGTCCCTCCCCTGCAACTGAGCCAAGATACATATCGACATTGTCTAACTGCTGTCTCCCAAAATGCTGTGCCTTGTCCTGTGTGACTTCACTGCTGTTCTTAAAAGTATGTGTGATTATTCCTTGTACGCACTCAAACACACAAGAGGTGAATGAACCATGGATTGGATCTGTCACGTTAGCGCTGTGTCTTTTGTTGTGTTGGAATTTGGTCCCCTGAAGTCACGGTCTTGTAGGATCCTGTCAGACCGGCGCAGTGCATGCATCTGTTTGATGTGAACGCTTCCTTGTGCTGAGCTTTGAACTTGACACCTTCGCTTTGGTTCAGTGACTAAAGCAGCTCACTTCAGAAAGGCAACATCTCTTATGTTAACTCATGCAGACAAGTGCATTAAAGTTCTGACTGTTAAGTGCCAATAAAGGGAAATGGGCAACCAAGTACACTCGCAGAACTCTGAATTACAAATCATTGTGGCAGTAAAAATAGTACCCCTAATTAAATAAGGAAGTCAGACTCAACTTAAGTTTACACTGCAAAAATTTGAACATACCCAGGTTTCTGACAGGCATAGCATCACAATAAACTTGTACTGTTCCTATACAGTCACATTGGATTAATAAATGCCACAGGTTGTTTTGAATCATACTTATATATACTATTATGAATCAATCTTGTCTAAATAGACATCTTATATAGGTTTCTTATAGAAGTGTAGTGTTGGTGTCATTCTGCAAAAGGAAAACACCTCTCACCTTTTTGAATGCAGTAATGAGTAAAGTAATGATGAAATACATTAATTAGCTAATGGGTACATGCCCTTGGTCATGTTTACGCTGGCATTAGTGCTGAATTATCATGTTCATTTGATTAGTGAAGCTGATGAGCTCGGAGGATTGGGGCAAGATGGCAGTCTGCATGTGCAAAATCTCCAGATAGATTTCAGAATATGCACACCCTCTCCTATCCCAAGGACTAGTTCCGACCACTGTGCCAATATGGCCGCCTGTTGCCGTTCGCCGCAGCTATGAGTCACTCTCCCACTGCAGTGCACAATCACACACACCTAAGCCGCACGCACGAGCCTCTGTGGCGTCATTTACAGCAGGAAGAGGCCACAAATGTGTCATTTGTCAAAAATATTGTAAATAGGAGGAAACAACTGTCTTATTTTCAGAAGATTTGAAGAACCTGAATGAGTTTGAAAAGCAGTCTCTTTCATTCCTCACTTTTTATGTTGCTAATAATCCAGGCTTCAAGTCAGGACTTCATGTGCTGTTCTTTTCCAGTCAATATGCTCTGGAGATTTAAAACAGTACA
Organism: Perccottus glenii; assembly: GCA_024416835.2. Classification (NCBI taxonomy): domain Eukaryota; kingdom Metazoa; phylum Chordata; class Actinopteri; order Gobiiformes; family Odontobutidae; genus Perccottus; species Perccottus glenii. The sequence continues at coordinate 21,509,952 of CM044557.2, forward strand.
ACCCGAGGCGCCGGCTGGATACAGACTAAACACATAATATAACCCTATCCCAAGGTGATTGCCGAGGAATGATACACATCCCTATATAATACTTCCACTCCACATACAGCTCTACTGGATGGGACAAAGCAAGGACAAAATGAAACATCTTCATCAACATTCTCTGTGAGACAGCACTGAGGGATTGTGTAAAGGACAATGTAAAGGACAATACAGCATGTATCTTTCTGATTGGGATGTGGTTAATCACAATCCCACATTATAAAAGGGATTAGATTCTCTACCATATACCTGCCAGTCCAGAACTCATCAAAACATTAGCTATTCCTTTATGAAAACTAAACCATATGCAGCTTTATAATAGACAACACAAAGTTTGAAACAATTATAGTTCACATTTTTAGTGAGTGTGTTCAATTTTTGTGTCTATGTGTCTGCTCCACAGTAAACAATCTTGGTCAATACAACGCAATAATCGTCGGTTGAACTCCGACAGAGAGAACTGGGAAAAGCCCTCGATGTCACAGTCGGAGGGAATCCACAGCAACACTTCCCTTTTTGCAGCTCCTCCTGGGAGGCAGGCAGCCACCATAACCTTTATCCAGCATGAGTTCAGGCCTGCCCTCCCAGACACAATCACCACTCGTGACAACCTTTAAATGAAGACAGATCTGCCTCGATGTCTCACAGTACACGGAAAAACCTTCCGCTGTGTTTACCCACTGTCCACTCCCATCCCTCCCCTGTTGTGTTTCAATATTGCCATCTTCCCAAAACATCTGTGTCAAGAAGTTTATACACTCTGATTGCTGCAGGGAATTTGTTGCAGAGACATGGTGGGACAGTGCAGTGTGGCGTTTTAAAGTGTCCTTCATAAATTTTGCAAAGCATTTGGATGTCGTCTGCCCTGTCTCCCCTGAAACTGACCCCTCATTCACCGGTGAATAACAATGGCTAACAATGAGTCTAACTCATGCTGTCAGCCCAGATCATTTGCATTTACAACATAGCTTGCTATTAACAATTTAAAAACTTTGCCCGACTTAAATTTTAATGCACTCTATATTATGTCAGAGGAACTGACAAAAGTATCAATACTTCCTCATTTTATTATCAATTCATGAGCCAGGTGATGTGGGAATAATGCCTGTTTATGTGCACAAGGACTGCCAATTATTTCCATTTAATAACAGTGTGTGTAATGTTGAGCTGCTGTTTACAACAAAAAGCCTATTATAGGGTCTTCACTGTGGGTTTACTTAAATGTGAGTAATGTCAAGGACACAACAAGTGTTATGGTTTTACAATGAGCACTCAGTCTGTTCTGTACGTTTTTCCTGATTGTCCAATTACTCCTCATGTCATATACCAATAAAATAGGTCATTCTGTACATTTGCTCTGAATGTCTGTCTGGTTTCACGACACATTGCTTTAAAACTGAAATGACTGTTGCAGTGTTTATTGCTGCATTCAGAAAACTTAAATATATCTGTTGTGACAGTTTGTTATGGTGATTTGGGATTTTGGTGTGTTTGATAGGATGTGGTATGCATTTATATAGCGCTTTTTTGTACACACACAAATTCACACCTGGGGCAGACAGAGGGAGGTATAGGATAGTACAGGATATACGTTGTTTTAATTTTAAACAGGAAAATTGGAGTTTATGACACAAGAAGACATAACACAATACAGCAATAATTAAAGAAAATACAACAATATGTCCTTGTTATGAAGAAAAATACTACCAGACACTATTTTATATTAGAGCATTGCAGAAACATGACTGAAAACTGCACAGATTATTATGTCTTAGAGAATCATTGTTTTTAAGTTTTCATAATTTTCAGCATTCTGTGTGAATGACAAGATGTAGACTTGTAGTACCATGTCCCATCATCTCCTCCTTAGCTCCTGGGGGATGTCAGGCCTGTCTTGGGTTGCAATAATGTGCTATGTGCTGGAACCTATGCGGTAAACAATGGACTCCAAAAAAATAAATAAAAAGCACACTGCACGTTTGAACTTGACACTTTGTAATGATTTATTTTGATGTTATAACTTTGTGGCCAGTTTGTTTTATTGGTTGGGTACATACCATATAAAGTGAACAAAATCTTTTTACTGAAAATAGACTGACCAATGAGAGGTTTTGTTTGCCTGCGTGTCACTGAGGAAGCAATTAAAACCCACATTCCATAATATATTATCACAGAGTCATCGCTGTCATTAAAGCTAATTAGTCGTATTTTTCTTCCTGGACATTTGGTATTACCTTTGTGTTAGCCTTTAAGAAAGCCCTTGAGGGAAAAGTCGAACATTTTCTCACTTCGTGATTCACATTTATTATGTCCTAGTTTATACAGTGTGTTGACAGCAAAGATTTGCTGGAGTCAAAATGTGAGTATCAATATTTTAATATGACAGCCTGAGTGGTGGAAACACCTCTTTACAGCGGAAGAGGCCTGACATCTATTGATTAGTCCCTGTGTGGAAGGATGAGGTGCTTTGTCCATGTCACAGTGGCTCATGGGAAAGCAAGTGGTAGTGCACATGACCTTTTGCATGTGCTGCTGCTGTTACTCCTTAAGATTCAATCTCACCTTCTTCTACTCGTCTGCAACCTTACACCTGTGGAATGTCTTCCCACAAATGGGATTTTTCCCCTTTTTTTTCTGATATTGGCATTTAGTAAAGTTCAGAGTTTAATGTGTGTCTATGTATGTGTTATGTTTCAAAGATCACACTAATCAAGTCTAGTCTGAGACTAGAACAGAATCCAAACACTACCAGTCCAGTCTAAGTTTGAGATGTGGTTTATTAAATTAAAGCAACATTGCATAACTTTGCTGGATATTTGCCTTCTACAGTAAAGGCTGCTTCTGGAACAGCTTTGCCATCCCTTTTCTGCCCCCCACAAACAATTAAAAATAAAACACACAAAACCCTGGTGCAGATATCCAATCAAAAGAAAGAAATGGGCATTTACATTTACATATACATAAAGGGGTGAAAGAAAGGTTTGGATTCAGGTAAAACATACTCCATATTTGTGTGCTTTACTCGTGTGGAGGAAGCAGATGGTGAAAGCCGAATAACACTTGAGTCCTCATCTGTCCCCGGTTTCACTCTGAGGCAGGTCCCTCTTTACTTTCCACTTCTCCTACAAAGGCTCCTGTAATCAAGCAATTTCTTTCTTCTTGGAGACAGGCGTGTATGACCTCAGAATGACCGGCAAACACCTGTGGTATCTTTACAAACAGATGATGTGAATACAGTGAGTAGTGCTTTGATGCCACTTCAAGCCATCCCCGGAGACATTAACAAGCGAAGGAAGAGGGATTAATGCTAAAGAATAACTAAAAACAATTCAACATGACTTAAACATAAATGTGATTTTTTTTTATGCATGTGAAATAAAGAAACGTTTAATCACAGGGATAAATATTGGCAATTAAATCCCACGATGTTTAACGAGGCGGAGATAATTGCCCTTCTGAAAATTTATGGTAAGCGCTAAACTTCAGTTTGTTGTAATGTAGCCTATTATTTTGTGAAGGAAAATTGTGTTTTTTTTAATAAATTTAAAATGGAAGAGGTCCTCGGCTGCTGTTGAAGGTGAGTGAAGTCTGAGACAGGGACCGCTAAAAAGAAAATTGGGTATTGTCACTTTAAGTATCTGTTAACTTTAAAGTATTACTCCTATTGTAAAAGTTAAACATTATTAGTCTTTATTGTTGCATTCTTGAAAAAGGCAATGTAAAATATGAATGATAATTTTAGCATCTATAATTTGGTTTCAGAAATACTATTGCTCTTATAAGTGACTAGTTATTAGCACGTTATCTTTTACATTTTGCAACTAAATGATAATTTAATCATTCGCAAACACAAATCCAAATGTTATGTCACCATAAAAACATTCAAACTCGATCATCCAAAAACATAATCTGTTTTTAAAGCATGTTAAAACTGCTAAAACTAAGCTTCAAATGAGATCATATGACATCACAATGAGACCATATCTATCAATCTATAAAAGCAAATATCACATAGTTTGACACTTTTGTTAACACATTCAGGTGATGATGACAAAGGTGACAATGCTGTGGTATCCTCAAAGGGGATGTCATAGGAAATAATATGGAGATGTGCCATTAGCTGCTAACATAAGGGGACCATTTCTTTACACTTTACAGCAGGGGTGGGCAAACTAAGGCCCGGGGGCCACATGCGGCCCGTTGGGCTGTTTAATCTGTCCCGCCATGCCTTTAGTAATATTTTGTTGATAACTAAACACTGCATAAAGTTTTCCTTGTTCTTCAATATTCTGCAGGGATCAGTTCATTCCACAACATACTCTAAACTGTAAATACCTTTTGTATACGCAAAATAAACATGTTTTTATTGAGCACAAGTGAGTTCCCAGTGTTGGCCCGGCCCTCCACAAGCGTCCCATGTTTTAATGTGGCCCTTGGGGAAAAATAATTGCCCACCCTTGCTTTACAGGGTTAAGGTTGTGGTGCATGTCAAAAGATGAGTTGGCACATTTCAGAGCTTTATCATATTTTTTTCTGTCAATCTAAATTTATACTTTTCCATCACAGAAATATGAGATGACAACAACTGATATGTCGTTAGCTTCATTGTCCTGAGTTTACCAACAGTATACACTATGGACAATTGTCGCCCATTGCTCCACTATTCACCGATATTGTCGTTATGATAGGGCAATAGAATGGCGGTTACATACACCTTGTAAAAAGTGTAAAAATGTATATTGCTGTATAGCGGCGCCCTTACGTGAGGACCTTTTTTAGGGGTTCCATGAGAGAGGCTTAGAGTTTACTCAAGAACCTCCCTGTTCAGTTGAACTATTCACAAACTTGTCAGTGTTGAGAAAATTAAAATTACCTTTGATGTTTTGCACATTGTGCTGGTATTGAAAAAGAAAATTGTTCAAAGATGACTGACTTCTTCTTTCATCTTGTTTGGCACTACTTGACAAAGCCGATAACTTTCTGACTATAAACAATTAGTGTGCTTAGGTAATGAACTGTTGCTTCAAAGGATAAATTAACAAAGACTATAATTTCTTGAGCATGTACATGATAAATTGTACCAGCTGTTCTATCTTTGTACCTGATAGCTCCTTGTATGAACTCATGGATGTCGTGATGCATGTCCACGGTGCACAGTCCGGTATAGTGACCCTCGCAAATTTTCTTTATAATAGAACATGGGATTTCATTTGAAAAAGCCTACCATCTCTTGGCTGATTAAAATGCCAGCTTGTCTCCAGCTGCAGCCATCTGATAGACATAACCTTTAAGTGGGCCATTAGGAATATATTAAAAAAGACTCATTTCCTGGGGACATGTCACCGATGAATTATTAAAACATCTAAAACAGGGCAAACCATACCCCTCCTTCATCCCCAAAAAAGAACACCATTTAGGAAAAGTTAACCCATTCAGTGAAAAGACAGGAGAGTTCAATTCCATCATGTGATATACCTACGCACACACCAAACCGCAAATGGTCCCTTGATATAATTTTCATATCGATTTAGGGTCTAGCCCTGCTGACTTTGTGAGAGCGTACCTCTGCTCTCGCCTGTGTGTTCAAAATCAATGCAGCGAGCAGACACAGTAAAAAGAGACCTTTTCATTGTGCAACAGTTTTGGGATCAATGTCTCATTCAAGCACATAAAGTTGAAATAAAATATAAGATTAAATAATACTGTATGTTGTGACTTTCAAAAGGTTGCCCATGGAAGACGAAGTGATGATTCATCCAGCTCGTTAGCTTGTATCATCAGACTCTTTATACTATGACTCGAAATATGAGCTTGCTTAAAATATGTTTTATTTGTATGAAAATGCATAAGACTTTTATTCTGAACAGTGCTTTAACTTTTTTCATTATCAAAAAAGAGATGGTGGGGCGTCACGTGGTGGCAGAGAGGTTAGCAATCCTGCCTCACAGCAAGAAGGTCACAAGTTCAAACCCCGTCCGACTTGAACATCCTCAACCAACTCCGGCTTTTCTGTGAGGCGTCTGCACGTCCCTCCTGTTTTACCTTGGGTTCACTCCGGGTACTTCGGCTTCCAGTTAATTGGCAACTCTAAAGTGTCCTTAGTGAATGAATGTGAGAGTGCAAGGGCGACCAACTGTACCCAGCCTCAGGCCTAAAGCTGCTACGATAGGCTCCCGTCACCTGCGACCCCAAATGGGACTAAGTGGGAGTAAAAACACGTCCCAATTGTTGTCTTTTCCAGTTCTATTGCTGGTTGTTGAATTGATCCGTTTTTTGTGACCTCGTGGATATTTGAAAAACTAACCTAATAATCACATTTCTGACGGGGCCACAGTTACAGATAACAGAGACTGTACCTTCTCTAACCTTCCTCCTAAACGTCATGCACTTTAACAGGCCAGCCTCCCATTAGTAAGCAGCAGACAGTGTTAACTAGATGGGCACAGAGGGCCATATATTCCCTAACAGTAAAGTCAAAGCTAATAGGCAAAACCTGTAAATGTCACTGTTCTGGAGCCTAAAACAGAAAATGGTCTCAAATTTCACAGTGGCTATAAGTCTGCACAATGACAACACTTTAAAAATGATCATTTGAAATTGTAACAAAGTATAAAGCTGTCATTTAAATGTTGTGTTGTTGACGTTTATAACTCATCTGTATCTAACAAACATGCCTGCCATACATTGAACCTGTATTAATTGTTCAGATTGAAGCGCATGTTTGATTGTCATTAAAGGAATGTGTACGAGTGTACTTTGCCCTGATATTTTTTTAATCAATTCTTTCTCCAGCCCTTTAAACATTATTTAATTTCACACTCTGCTCACAGCATGGTGTACAAAGTGCAAAGCTTAAAGAGTCTCTTCTGTTATAATTACCTGAAGTCCATTTTCTTAGCAGTGTACTGTATTTCCCCCATTTAGAGTCACTGACATGGACGGAATTGAAAAGTAAGATGTGTGTTGTTGCAGGAGCTTGGTTTGCGTGAGCATGCTCCTGAGTCAACGCATGTCTGCCAAACATGGAGCATGTCAGGCAGACAAGCTGCTGGTAGGAGCTCAGGAGGAGAGGCTGCCTGGACGTGGCACTGGGAGGATTATGACTGCACCATGGGGCCTGAACAGCTTGGGCTAAAGGAGCGTGAGAGAGGCCAGTAGGGCCCACAGATGGAGCCTCTGGACTGGGAGAGCAGGGACCTGGTCAGGCATCTCAGATGGACTGAGGAATGACTCACAAGCCCTCAGCCTCCCATACACCTACTCATAGTCAAATGCAGCAGGACAACAGGAAATGAACAGGATTACTTCCTTTGAGTAAGTCAATGTGTCGACAAATACAGAGAAAACATGGATTCATATCGTCATGTCCTGTTGTTTGCTGAAGAATTGTTTGCATATGTGTAATTTTGGTCTTCAGCAGTTGATCACTAAAATCCTAATGAGGTCAGAGCTCACAGTAACATGTAGAAACATCTGTCTGCGGGGTCGAGTCATAAAAGCACTCGTGTGACCCGCTGTTGTTTGTTGAAGAAAAAAGCGTTAGAGAAATGCAGGGAGACGTTACATTGATTTTCTTCACAAGTCGCAATAAGTGGTCATTGCTGGGGTGTTTTTCATTGCTCTTTCATCAGATTACTCAGTGAGTGCAAGACAAGCTTTGCTGTTTAGCTTTGATATATTTTACAATAACAATCACTTAGTTATTGCATGACACTTAATTCTCAAAGTATCCATCCATAAAAACTGTAATAACTTCATTTGAAAATCGAATCACAAAGAGGCTGTTACAGTGGGAAAAAATATATAGGTGGCAACGTTAATGTTCATCGTATTTCTCTCAGTCCCCTTTTGGGATTTTAAAATATTGCTTTAATATTTGAAAGAAAGCCAGGCCAGACTGAAATAGTGTTATAATTCTCTGTAGGAATACACAAGCATTGAGAAAAGCATTTCTGAAGAAGTAAACTTGAGCAGAAAGGGACTTCTGCAGTGAATATGAATGCTTTAATTAGATACAAATGTGTTAAATCCAATATGCTGAAGCAAGTCATCAATTGGAAATCTTTCTTTTGTCCAGCAACTTAAAGATTGTAATGAAAAGGCTTGAGTGAAGATGAATGTCTTACGGGTCCATTTGTAAAGTGTGATAATACTTCGAGTGATAACATTCATTCTCCTTATCTTTTTGTAGGAAAATATGGTAATCTTTAACAAGGTGCCAAGACAGTCATCAGACTCTGCTTTCTCTTAATATCATTTCACATTAAAATATCCGCAGATGTGAATGTTCAGTAATCTCCACAGATAAGCACTAAGGCTGCATCTATACTATATCCGTGTCTCTAGTCTTTTCAGTTCAGGCTCCATAAAATACGCTTTTTCCAATGCTGCTACCAAAGTGTGCTGTAATCTTCGTCAGCAGCCTTCGCTTTGCTTGGGTCACGCAAATCTCAGACGCTGCTCCAGGAATAAACCAGGACGTGACATACAGACCTCACTTTTGTCCTGCACTATTTGTGTTTCGCTGACCGCCGTGGCCCGCTGTCACATGACTCTGCCACTCTAACAGACTCGAGGAGACAGCACATCCTTTATAGTCACATCATACATATTTGAAGAGTGAACATTTGGGCCATAAATAGCATTGGGGGTAAATAATTGAAGAAGCATTTGCTGAAAATATATGAAGAGATCTGTGCGTTCAGAGGAGAGCCAGATGTCTCCTACTCCTGTGTGTAAAGCAACTAGTTTCACAAAACTCAAACGACAAAGAATGTGCAATATTTTTTTTGTACTTTTGCTAATGAACATTCTTTTGAAAAAAATGTTCAGTCAGTCTTTATTAAAAAGAAAAATGACAGAGAACACACTCAGCTTCAGAGAGTTGATGAGAACAAGATTGAAATGAATGAAGAGTAAAGGCTAAATACTTCAGGGAAAACAAAGTACCTACAAAAGTTGTTTGTTATCCAGGTAAATAGCATGTAAACTAATGTACTTTTTAAAGACATATCTTCATATCCGCCTGTCAGGACCAGCTGAGGAGAGAAAGAGGCAGGACAGAGGGAAGGAGCAGGCAGAAGCAGCCTGTCAGGGCTCAGGAAAAGAACTTTTAGACATTTGTTCAAACATCCTGATAAAAGAGAATTACAATAGCCTAGATGAAACAAAATTTGTTTCCTTTAGGCTATCGTAATTTAATGCATATTTATACTTATATATTATGCTCCTAATCTTAGTGTTGCTAAAGAGTAGTGTCATTTTATCATCGTGAATATTGGATGCAAATGTGTCTGTGTCTAATGCATGCCCCACATTTAAACTTGACATTTACTTTTTAAAATCACTCACAACATTTCCACAAACAACCTGCTCAGGCTTTTTAATGCCCATATATGATATCAATGTTTAGAGTCTCAACATTTTCAGGTTTGAGTTACTATTTTTACTTTTGCTTAAAACATTTGGATATTTCTAATGCTTTCTCAAAACATATATAAAATAAGTTTGACATTCTCAAGATTACCAAAAGCCTCAGAAGAGAGATGACTTCACTTTTTACTTCAGGAAGCTCTACGACACATGTGGGGTCTGAAACTAGCAGCTTTTGCCAACACAGTGTGTGTCTCCTTTGTGCTGTGTGCCATTTCATATTCCCACCTGTCTGTGGGTAATTTGAAATTGTGAGGAAGATAACATGTCCACTGTAAAAGGCAGTAATGGAAGGCATGGTTTTACTGCAGTGTGTTTCTGCTCCTGGGGCCAGATGAGGGGCTGTGTGCTTCTCAGACATGAAGAAAATAAGCCCAACGGTGGAATGAATTTTTTACTGCAAAACACAAGAGCAAGAATGTAAATGCAGCCCAAGTAAACCCCATTCAATTTCTCACCTTCTCTTCCATTCCCAGCCTACCTGAAGCCCATGTTACACTCAGGTGCACACACATGTATGGAGCCCGCTGACAGCATTGAACAATTGAGAGGTCACCATAAAACCAATGCTGAACATTAGAGTGAGAGATGGCTCTGGAAATGGAGGGAAGCCTAGGGATTGCCTGGAGGTGAGAGTTAACACTTGAGTCATGGAGGATGTTGGGTGAACACCACACATTAGGCGGATCATGACAGGAGGATTCATGCCGAGGCTTTTTCTTTGGAGTACTCACGCACCGCAGGCCGACTGCAGAGCAAAGTCAAACGAAGTGGAACAAATCTAACTTGAGGGCCTTTTTACTGCATTTGAGATTAACAGGTTATAAAATATGAATATACAAATATTGGCTTAATATGTAACAAAAAATATGACTCAGGGAATGTAGCTGAGAGCTGAGAGCAGAACAAGATATGGTGCCGGAAAAAAATTATGCAACCAGGATAAGAGGACCATTAGAGCAGCATGTACGGTTTGGAGTTCTACTCACAAGAGAAAAAGAGGCTCTGTGTAATGTATTTTTACGGGGCTTTTTTGTACCCTCTTGGGCACTTTACATCATGCTTCTTTTCACCCCGTTCACACATTGTACACTGTGGTGGTAAGCTACCTGTGGGAGAGACGTGGCTGCCATACCAACAACACCAATCACACCAACACATTCAAACACCAGGGGCACAGACACGAGGCAAGTGAAGGACACAGCGACTGGAGTTTGAACTGGAGGGAGCAGGGATCGAAACCTTCCAGTTATTGGATGACCTCCTACTTCCTGAGCCACTGTCAACAACAGGATTACCTTTACAAATATACACATTTTCTTACTGTAATTTTTACATAACTCTATGAAGATTATTATTACTAGATTAGAAAACTCAACTAATGCTTAATAGTGTGTCGTTATTATAATGTTTTACCAAACATTTTCAAACAGATATGTACCTACAGTATATATGTAAGTAATTTCTTACTTCTTACGTCTTCTCTTGAGGCAGAAAGAAGGTGATGTTTTCATTTCACATTTTATTGGTACACAGTGGTATATGTGTATGGTAAAGGATGGTAAACAGAACAATAATAGTCCATTCTAATGTCCATTTTCCTCCCTCGTTTCCACCCGTCCATTCACACCAAAGTGAAATTATTCTTTGAATGGATAAGTGTACATATGTAAATAAAAAACACTCAAGGACAAACTAAAGTGAGACTTCCATCAAGCAAAAGAACAGAATATTGTGCCTCCAACAAACCCTCAGTTGACAATTTCTAACGCCAAGGTCTAGATATTTACATTGTTATTATATAAATGTTCAGTCGACCCCATATATCCATACTAACTTTCCCACTATGGCTTGGTTCAACCTTTTGATGATGAACAAATCTCTCAATACATGATGCTATTGACTGTCCGTGGGGCTTTTCTATTCCCCAGTTTGAAACAGAGCTTTGTAGCATTATTATTGTTTATATAAGTACTGCATTGTACCCATGTAACCTGTTCATGACCCACATTGTATACACAGAAGAATGAAGTTAAGCGTTGTGTATTGGAATCCATTCTCAACGACCCCAAAGTAATCTCAGGGTTGAATTTTGTACTAATTATTTCCCCACAGACACAGCTGAGAGCACAATGTAAAAAGCAAGCTAACCTTGTACGAGTCATTTATTATGAATATCAATAATCGTTACTCAGACAAATGTATTAACGTCTCCCAGTATTATTAAAATGTCATGAAAAACAAATAAGCCAATCTTTGACATTTTTATGAGGAATTATTCTTCCGTTATAGTTGGAATTTATGTCCCAGAAATATCTGTCAGTTTGAGTTTTGTTGTGGCGTGTGGTCGTGTAATGTAATGGGAAGCTGTAATAGCAACACAATATGCCTTTTATTTAACTTTACGAGCTGTGTCTTTGATCATGGCTGCCATGACAAAAGTGCACCAGCTTGTAATGTGTGGATATTTATACGCAGCTCTCTGTTTGAATATGAAATGGCACCAGAATAGGGCTGCAGTATAGGTCATCTTTGTACTCATTTCCACACTTCTTCCTACTTCTCCAGGATTTCAATTAAAGCCTGTAAGAAGATAGTTCAGCTCGAGGTAACACAGTCAAATGTGGATTTGTGACACACAGGCTGACCTTTGAGTAAATGCCTTCCACACTGCATTAGTTTCAGAAATTGCAGTTATCTTGGCTCAGTGGTAGAGCGGTCGTCCTTCAACCGGAAGGTTGGTGGTTTGATTCCCGCTCTCCCCACAGTTCATACTGTCATTGTGTCCTTGGGCAAGACACTTAACCCCCCTTGCCTCCAGAGGTGCTTCCAGCTGTAACACTGGTGAATGGAACCTTAATGTAAGTCGCTTTGGATTAAAGTGTCTGCTAAAAGTGTAAATATAACACTGGTAAATGGAAGTCGTTTTGGATAAAAACGTCTGTTAAATGACTAAATGTAAATGTGAATTTAAAAGAGTAGCTCAGTGGGTAGAGCGGTCATCCTTCGACCGGCGTGTGGCGGTTTGATCCCCGCTTGAAACATCCCAAAAACATCATAACGTCCTGCCCTCCCCCACAGTTCATACTGTTGTTGTGTCCTTGGGCAAGACAAGGACCCACCTTGCCTCCAGTGGTGTCAGCTGTAACACTGGTAAAGTACACTTTGAGTGCCTACTAGGTGGAAAAGCACTATATAAATAAATAAAATTTAAAATAAAAAAAAAAAAAGGGTGGCTGATCTTTTTGTGGTCCTTATTCTTTGTCATCCTTCACATGGTGTCATTTATCTGCCAGAGAAAAGTCAGCTTTAAAATACACAATATTGTAATAATTTGCATTCTCTTTAGGTTTTTCTAAAATGTTATAAACTTATAAGAACATATGTAACTGCACCCTATACACATGCATTACATGGCCCTGAAGTGAGCTACTCCATTCTCAGCTTTCAATTAGTCCCCATGCCACACTAGGAGCCACTAAGAAGTCTGTCTGCAGAATATTTTAAGAAAAAAAAAAAAAATAATGAAGTCATGCCAAATGAACCATATTCTAAACATGTTTTAGTCGGACATCTCTTGCTACTGTGGAAGAAGAAACAGTAATGACAATTCAGGTAAGTCTTCTCAAAGGGGCTCAGAAATATTGATATTGAGGACCTTGTTATAAGTCTTTACACTGTTACTTGATGTGAATGCTGCAGTGCTGTACATTAGGGGAACCTCACAGCCAGCAATCCTAATTCTTTGATTATTCTTTACAAAGAATTAGTTTGGAACAACCTCTGGATGTAATAAAGACATACAACCAATCAGAATTCAGAGGGCAGTACCATTATGCCGGATCGACCCAATTAGAAAAACACTGCATTGCATAAAACTCCATTTTAGATAAAGGTTGGTCAAGAAACAAAGACAAATAACTTAATTCCATGTTTTGTTTGTTTAATGTTATTTATAGTTTTAGTTATAAGTGGCATTATATTGTAAAGAACCCTACTAAATCAACTGTCAGCCATTGCAGGTGACTGAAGTCTGTTCCAGCAGCTTTGGGCCAGTTGTTAGTATTGATTCATAACCTGTTTGACAAAGCTGCACACCTGCCTGTGGCACTTGTGTTGACAGCCTGCAGGTAACGTCAGGTGTGTGTGAGCGCTGGCACAGAGCAGAGTCAAGCACAGTATAATAAACAAAAATGTACACACAAACTTAAATGCACTTTCTCTGTGTGTGGGTGTGCCTCTTTCATGTCTTTGAATGGAAGGTGCCATTGGGACGGTGCCAGTGCATATATTTAGCGGCTGCAGTTCTTGTGCGGCAAAGTCTCCCACGGTCTCCCCCAGCTGTTTTTATCAAGTTAGTCAGGCAGGCAACCCCGCATTGCTGCATTATTCATACTCTGCTATGAAGAACGGGGACATGCAAAGCCGGGGGGTGGGGACTTACATTTCACTGTCACTGGTGCTTCCCCTGCTGCTGTGATCATCCAACTGAACACATGCTTCAGAGAAGAGTGTGTCCGGTCTGCAGCGGGGACATGACGGCAGCGTGTGAGAAATTTGAGTGGGTAAATAGATGTACATGTGAGTGAATGTGTGAAGCGCCCATCGCATGAGTGATCTAATTCCTCTGCATCAAGGTCCAAATTTGGTTTAATGCTGTTTTCACCAAGGTTTTCCCTGCGGTATTACATTTATGCAATACCTTCATTAAAAGCATTCATCATCCTCGTGGCTTAGGGTTTCCCTCGTTCAGGCAACACAAAACACAGCCTCTGCCTGTGCTATAAATATCCTCTTTGGTGAAACACCCTCCTTAGGCAGCGGAAGACAAGAATCTACCACCAGCTTGGATAAAATATGTCTTTGTACATTATTGGGTAATTACATAATCTGAATTCTTTGACAAGAGACGGATGTGATGAAAAAAGAAAAAACGTGTATCCTTTACAGACATATTTGTCAAAGTCTTGGCACAGCTTTGCTTTGATTGAGCCTGTGGCTGAAAGGAATTTGGCAGATTCTCCATCTCCACATGCCTTTTTGACAGAGTAGAACAGCATTGTCAAAGTCAAATGGTTGAAGCCACATGAGAATATGCAGAATAAAGGGTCAAAGAGAGCCCAAACGGACACGCTTTTCATGTCATTATGATGCTTCCTTATGCTTTCCTTAGATATTCTGCCAGATAAACACAACTTTCCTCCCATAACAGTCCCATGTTTGTTTGCAGCAGTAAGATCCCTTTAGTAGAGAGGCTTTTCTCAAAAGTTATGTAGAGTTGCTTTAAAATAATACATGTAATACATTCATGATTTTGCCCTGCATAGTCGAGAAATGTGGATGTAACCGTATGAATATGTATGCTGATGTTTGCAGATTTGTATGTTTGCCTTTGATTGACAGTGTCCCCGAGTTCCCGCGTGTTGACACAGTGTGATTGAGTTGAAAATATGAGTGCACTCTGCTGGCAGCGCTCTCCATTTGTCACTATCTTCAGCTCAGACATGGGCTGGCAGCACCGGCAGACTGGAGAGCCCCGGTCTGCCTGGCTATAATCCCACTCTTAGCATGTGCAGGCACGTCTACAGCCCCCAAGATCACCCATCTCATGGAAACTAATCCATTGATCCCTCTCTGTGTGTCAGTCACAAAAGCAGTTAGAGCCATGAGCTACAGAGCTAGGCTATGTCAAGTGTGGCCCTCCAGGCTCAGCGATCGATGACATGAAAGACATTTGGGATGCAACTGGTCAAATGATGTCTTTGTGTGATGGACATAGTAAGTGGGTTCAAAGTAGTTCAAAGAGATGGCCTAAACAGTTTGCATTACATTGTGTAATTAACCAAATGTCTGCCATTTCGTAAAAACACTTTTTTGAGATTTAGACTTTCAGTTTACATGTTTAATTTATTGAATTGCTTTTAACTTTAAAATAGCATAAGAAACCTGGTGTCAAATGCTAAATACAAAAATCATCTTGTCTTGGCATCTACGTTAATTCTGTTTGCTGGGAATTATCCATTTATAATGTCCTTAACCCAATTTAAGATCTGTACGTTAATCTATGTTAGAAGTGTGTTGGTCAGAGTGCCTCATGTGGCTTCTTCACACCAAAGCTGTGATTAGAGTATGTATATCTCTGTAGCTCGGTTCCTGTTCAGCACAAACAAGTGCAAGGTTAAAACAGCATTGTCTAATCAATGCAATATGTAGCTACATATGCCGTACTGTTCCAGGAGCACGTCAGACTTAAACTTCCAATAGCCTGTACTTTGTATTGAGTGTTCTCCGGCTCCAGGCCTGGCTTGGTGGTGAAATAAATCTCTCCTGCTCATACAGTTGTGTCTTTCAGTCTATCTTTGTCTCAAATCCAATCGGCTTCATACGGCGGTCAGCAGTTTTCCCCAACAATTGCCCCAGATGTAAAAAAAAAAAAAAAAAAAAAGTAAAAAGAAGAAGACTAGAAAAGTCTATTGCATCTAGAAAGCCTTCATGCTCTGAAAAAAGTATCAACATAAACACATTTAATTTATTATAAGATCTCAAATTTAAAAATCTAGTTTATCATAAAATTGCCCAATGTTTAATGTTTAAAATAACAAACAAGATGCTTCAAGACTGTGTCCAGAACTTGTTCTAATTCAAAATCAGTCCATAGGGACCTGCAAGTTAATAGAACCAAAAGTCAGAACCAACACTAGAGATGTCTGTCAGTCCAATGTGAGGTTCATGTGTGAGTTAAGACTTTAGATTAAAATGAAGTCATGCACAGTTACTATATTTAAAATAATGTTAGCGTTTGCAAGATAGGACACATTGTAGGTTGTCTACTTCAGATTAACTGATTCTCTTTGTTATATCACTGTTTATGCACCGAAAGGTTTGATGTTCTCATATTTAAACCAACATTATGTAACTTCTTCAGAGGTAATCCACTAATGGAGAAAAATGCTAATTCAAAATGATGCAAACTCACATAGAACTGTTACCTCTCAACAAAGATCGTTTGACTTATGATGTAAGTTTGTGTTTATGTGACAGTTTCCGGGGAAAACACAGCTCTCACAAGATGGTAGTAGATTACAGAGTGAAATATCAGTTGCACTTTTGTCTTTAAAATAAGAAATTATTCCTCTCAAGGAACCATCAAAATATTATTTTTAAACATTTACGACACCATGGTTTGAGGTAAAAAAGCTTACATAGTGTTACTTTAAATTATATAATTAATTGTCAGTGAATGCTAAACACCCACAGTATGTAGAATCAAAACACCACACACCTTTATTTAAAAGAAAGGTTCTTTTCATTGCTTTTATTGCTTTTTCAAGTTCCTACACGAGCGATGTAGCCTGGCCAGCCAGACTGCTTTCTTATGTATTGCGTACACAAAGAAATTGGTCTGGGATTGGCCAATCTGCTCTGTATTCTGCTCCGGCTCCGACAATTTTTATAACAAAATCAGTCAAAATGTCCTCCACATCAGAGCAATTGTTTGAAACTGCACTTGCTTCTGTTCTTAAAGACCTGCACATGTCTTTAAAACCACAGCAACATACACTGTGGTTTGTTGACAACTGGAATTGGACTCAGCAAAGGTTAGTTCTCATGGTCCCGCCTTGAAATCCTGTTCAAACCCTGGCCAAGCTATGAGCGATGTCCCAGAAGGCCAAATACAAACTGCAGTGGCCCTTTACTCTTAGTCTCTTGGGATTTTGTTGTTTTCCAGCTGTTGTTTCTTAAAATAGACAGCTCTCTATTTCAAATGTTGCAGAAATTGATCAATGACAAAGTATGAATACGACATCTTCAAAGCCACTTTAGGAAATTCTCATTAATCTTCCATTTTTTTGTGAATACTAGGGAGAATGTTTCTTATTTCATATATAAATAAAGATCACATCAAGGACCACATTCAAAATAAAAAGTGATGTCAAATGATTTATGAAAGAGGCTTATGGGAGACTAGGGCAATGAAAATGCCATCCGCCTGAAAATCTAATAAACATCTTCTCTGAATTGGCAAATGAGGCGGTGTTATGTACAGGAAGCCTTTCGCGGGGTGATCATGTATTAAACAGACTTCCCCTCCTCAAATATTTATGGCTAGAAATTTACTCATTAATCTTTCATTATCTTCTATCTCTCAGTTTTGCATATATCACAAGCTCTGAGCTGTTATTGGTTAGAATCACGATTGTTTCACATTATACTGTAGGAAAGTGAGATTTGGTGCTGCTTACAATGGCCTCTGTCTTTCAGATGACACTAATGTATTAGTATTTTATTACAAATAAGTAAAAATAAATTGTTATGTGAATAATTGTGTAAATTATTCAATGAAATCCTCACATGCCACATGTTTTGTTTGGCTTTCTATCACGCCAGAGGTCTTTTATTGAGGAAACTCATTGGATTTCCAGACCAGGGGGTGTGAGTGTCCACATGAGCTGGCTTACTGAGGCTTATTGGGATTTTCAGCATCCGCACAGATATTTGTCTCAGTGAAAGGGCACTCTTCCAACTGCTAATACAGCCACCGATGATCATCCAACCCCCTATACCTGCTCATCCTCTGCAGCGATGCGGGGGCTGCTGCCGATCCCAGCTGACATAGGAATCGGAAGGGTACATGCTGAACAAACAAATAAAAAGGCAGAAATTATTGGATTAATTAGACTGCCATTAAAAGAGCTTTTTAATAAATCCCACTTTCTCCGTCACGTCATGATGCTGTGTGAGGGGAAAATGTTGCCCTGAGAGGAAAGTGGCTGATAGTGCATGCAGGTCAGCGGTTCACATCTCCCAGAACCACCCCCAGCATGATTAAGGATGTGCTGTGATCCCAGCGATTACCATAGATGACGATGAGACGGTTGTGTAGGACTAAAGGGGGCCACTGGTGGGCAGAGGTTTCATCGACTATCTCCCTTGGACTGCTGTTCTTAATATACAGGGACTTAGCACACCTACACACAGCCTAGTCAGGCTTGGACAAAAGCTCGCACATACATCGAACAAACTGTCTTGTACAAACACATCACAAACAAGTCGGCCTTCAGCTTTTCTGCTAAACAATTTTAAATGAGCCAAATATCTCAATGTTGCTGTGGACTTTTCTCACTGCTATTCATGCCCTACCATCATCACTGCCGAGGCTCTCAGTAGCCATGGTGATGACTACTGCTTCTTCAGGGTCTGACTTACTGATAACAACACAATTAAACAGGGTCTCTGGGGGAAAAAAAGTTTAGCACTGGCCATTACAGCATCTTTACTTTTGGGATCAACAGAGCCACAGGTGTAACTGTGCATCAGGAACATTTTCTTTAAACTAAACTTATTGTCAATTAATTACATTAAACATTTCATTTCTGCCTGATACATTCTGAATATACAAACAATATCTTGAAGTATATAGATGAACTAAAAGGATTAGATTAAACAATGCATAATTACATTTAGAAAAAAACTTTTAATACAACCCAGTGGAAGGACACATTATGTCCCTTTCCTACAGCTGCCCAGAGAGGACAAACTGAGCAGACCTGGAAGAGAAGTTTTTGTTTTTTTTCTGAGCACACATTCTTGAAAGTGAAGGTTAAGTGTATTTTCAAACTAAAGTGAAATCACCATCAGATCTATCTCCACTGGTTTTGTTTTAAAGACAACAGCATGTCCCTGCAGGGCTACCATATTCAGAGGGTGCTCCAAAAAGTCAGAGGGTGAGGTGAAGAATTGTAATCTGCACTTTGACCAGCAGAAGTCACCAAAAAAGGCCATAAACTATAACCTTGTGCTGCAGCTGAATTTTTGCAAGATTTGTGAGTTTACAAACTGGCAAAAATCCATCTTGAACTGCTCCAAGTAAAGTATTAACAGTCCAAACCTTGGCCAGACAGGTCTGGGCCGGTTGTAGGTTTAAAGATGCAGCGACTGTTTTACCGTTACTGTGGTTGATTAATACAATCACCTCCAGGTCTTCCTTTAAAGTACTTGTCCCTTTACAAGGGCAGGTTACAGTCAAGTTACAAAAACTCCACACAACTCCACAAGTTCCAGACACAGATAGAAACATGGCTCACTATCCATTCAGTAATGAGAAATACACTAACAATTGGGAAATTACAATAAAACATAAAATACATAAGCTGCATATGTGTATCTTACTATTGGAAGAATGACTTTTGCATTTAAAGGAACATATTTTCTTGAGTAATAATAATAATGTATTAAGATTTATATTGCGCTTTTCTCCGAAGGGACCTAGGTACTCAAAACACTCACAGGTCACCCATTATTCATTCACTCCACAGTCACACACTGGTGGTTAAGCTACGTCTGTAGCCACAGCTGACCTGGGGCAGACTGACGGAGATGTGGCAGTCATTTTGCACCTAAGGCCTCTCCCACCCCCACCAAACATACTCACACGTTCATACACCTGTTCTGCGGCACTGGAGGGAACAACAACAGGATGAACTGGGGAGAGTGGGAATTGAACCGCCCCGAGTATATAAACACTTGGTAAAACTATTTGTCTTCACTATCCAAAGTCTAATATCCAAACTCAAGTCATGTGGCAGAAGGCTTTCAAAAGTTCAAATACGATGAGTTTGGATCGCGCTACAGCAACAGGTTGTATTGACAGAATAAGTAATTTTAATGAATTCTACTGAAATTGAAAAACTGATTAACATTTGCTCTATAATAATGAATTCAACCTGGTGCATGCTTATTTCTTCAGAGAAACCCAGGGTTAACTGAAGTGGATAAGTTTAGTCATACCACGTATCCAGACTGCAGCTTTGTTGTTTTGGCTTTAGTGCGGCTCAGGCCTAACTTTGGTGTTTCGTGGTGGTTTTGCTTATTTTAGGATTATCATCTCAAGTGCTATTTATGTGACATAGTTTTGTTCCTTTATGATAGCCTTTGGTTATTCTTTTACTGTTAACTGCTCCTCAGCTTTAACAGTTTCCTAAAACAAATAATGTTTTTCAATTAAATGTAATTGACTTTTACAAAAAAAAAATCAGTTTTAGATTTTTCGGTTTAAATTTTTTGGGTGATCCAAATAAACTTTCTGTGTCCCGACCCAGGGTCTGAGAACCACAGTTTCAAATCAAAGTGAAGAATTTGCTCATAAATGTTACAATAAATTAAATGTAAGGATGTTAAATATGGACACCTAGAACTAAACACACAAAACTTTACCTAGACACATTTATACTTTACATACCACTGTGTATTGTGCTGCCTACACATGTATACATATTTAATGCTTCATTTGCAGGCGTCTACGGGTCAAGGGCAGGTGACAGAACTCACTTTATAGACTGATCAACACAGACAAATGCTCGGCTCGTCTCTGTCAGAGCGCTCTTATGACTAATGGAGAAGTGAATCAGTGCATATCATAGTCAGCCTCATGCTGTTCCCACGGTCGTCCGGCTTTGAAGAGGTATGCAGCCAGCCATCTGTTGTTATTTGGACACCCACTGGCACCACCCAATAATACGTTGATTCATATTTATTGACAAGGTGTCCATAATTTCATAATTTTACCTAATTTAATTTAGAAAAGAGGGGTTGAACATACAAATGACTTGGCAATTACTATTTAGACCATTATCAACAGACATTAGTGCAGACACTTTTCCCTACATTTTGTTTGTGTATAAACAGAATGTAGGTCAATAGCTGACAGGAAGCTGCAGCTCCTATTTATGATTAAAATAATTCAGTACACGTTTACTCTTCAGAGGACACCCACCAGATGTTTTAAATGTCTCATTTGCATTCTGTGAACACAAAAACAGAACAATGTTTATGGAAATGTGTGGACGTTTCCCAAAACATTGCATTTGTGCCAAACTAAAGGTTGTGCAGTTTAGAAATATGTATTATTTGAAATTTGAGACTATTTTTAACAATAGGTAGTTTTACACATTGTTTCTGTAAAGAAGCAGCAAGTTAAACAAGATGTAATATAACACAACCCTAAAAAACCCAAGAGATGTGTTTAAGTTTAATAGCTTTTATAATGTTAAATGATAATTGTTAAACATTTGACTATTTGCACATCAGCCTGAGATTTGTGAGTGTACAATCCCACTAAAAGCTATTGTGGGCTGCTTTGAGTAAAGCGCCTGTTCGCGACCCCCTGCCAGTTTGGACCAATGGTGAAGCAGTACTGACAGTTATGGCCATGTTTTAGATTTGACAACAAAGCGACCGTTTTATGCTGAAGTGTGCTTTGGCAATGGAAATGCTTTGATTAGGCAAAATTTGGTTACTGACTGGCGATTAATTCAGTTATCGAACAGTACCTGCCTTTTGGAAACACTTCCACTCTGTGGCAAGCTAGTTTAATAATATCCAGGATATCTATTAAAAATGAATGAACCAATAGAAATCCTTTTTATTCCACTCCATCTCCTTCTAAATTACAAAATGAAGGTCAGGGTTATCTTAACACAATGCTTTACATGAACAGGATGTTTTTGAGTGTGCAGCACTCTTGCCAATATTTTTTATTGCTGCATATTATGCTTTGTAAAATTGTGGATGGGTCACTGTTAGACTTAGGCCTTTGAGTTGACTTAAACATCTAGATTTAACATGAATAAGTTGGGGTCCATTTCATTTTCTTCTGCCCTTTAAAATTTTCTCCAGTCAGCAAGGCAGTCTGCTTGGATGTTTATTAGCTAATGTTTTTTTTTTCTCCATTACGGCTTTGACTAAGAGTGAAATATTATACAGTTGATTTAAAAATGATGGAGTACATCCTCTACACATAATTAATTGAAAATCATAGCGTAAAGTGGAGAAGGAGTGGATGTTGACACTGAAGACTGCTTCACGTTGTAATGTCACGTAAAACATTTGACATGAGCTAAACCTCCTCCCAGTGGTCCTTGAGACATAATTGCAGCGTGTCGCCTTATCAAAGCTAACACACCATTGTGTTTCTTTTCAGATTAAGCTCATGGCAACATAATAAAACCTTGTGAGCGATGAAAATGTCAGTGAGTGAATGGACGTGATAAGCTGTCGCGGATCGAGCGCCTCGCTCAGTGTTCAACCATCTGTATCCGCTGTGACCTGTGGCTGTGTGCTCACAGGCCTCAGGAAACTTCAAAGACTAAGTGACAGAGGTGGCATTGAGGCGACTGCTGGAGGTGACTTTGTGGCTCAGGACGCAGTGAGGCAAGCACCACTTGGATAACAAGAGCTAAGTTAGAGACAACAGTAATTCTGACAGAAACAGTCCAACCAAAAGCTGAATGCACGCTGCCAGCTGAGACAGATGGCCACAATAAACAGATGTGTCTGAATCAATAGGGAGTCCAACGAGAATCAGTAGACTGAACATTATTTACTGAAATCAAACTGACAAACTACACATTTGTCAGGAACTCTATTAGACTTGTATTTTCTTGCAGCACCTACTTCCCTGTTTTTTTTTCCATAAATTTTACTTGTTTCAGACTCTGTGTCATTATATATCAGTAGACTTTTGGGAGGTTTACCATTTCCTGTATTTAAAGCAACACTACGTAACTTTTTGGTATGTGTAACCCCTAAAGGACATTGTCTCACAAGTTAGTAGCCGGCCATGTCCCTTACAGAGTTACAGAGTGCCTTTTCATTTTGGGGAACTATGAAAGTGACTCTGGGGCTGCATAGTTTATTTTATTTTATTTATACATTTTATGAAAAAGAAAGGAAAAACTATGTATACTCATTTTAAACAAAGGAAATGTGGATGTTGAATGTGAAAGCACTTGTAGATGGTGATATTATTAACACAAATACAGTGGGACGTCTTCATACATTTATTTTCACCTACAACAGATGCACTTATATCACAAACTCATTATTTCTTTTAATTGGTTTGCAGTGTCTCCAGATTCTCACACTTCCTGCCTGTAAAGAACATGATTAGAGGTTAATTTTCAGGCCAAAGAGGCATGTTGTTATGAAACTGGAGAATGTGTCACAAAAGCGTGGTTATGAAATATAAGACAATATAGAAAGTAAGTAATGGTGTCTTCTTATATTTTAAAGAACACACTTTTATTATATTCTGGATGTGATTGAGGTTTGTAGATTGATCAGATTGAAGAGAATTGTTTCTTTAAAGACATCGGTCCAACAAAAGGGCCTGGAGCTGTCCGTGGTGCTAGTGATAACAGCTAAGGCGCTGAGAGGCTCCTTCTTACAGTTTGTTTCTGCCCTAGAGAAGACAGCATGATGAGCAAGTGGAGATTAGACCAGTGTTTACCAAGACTTAGGGACTGAGACTGTTTCAAGACCAAGACCAGAACCAAGAGAGGTTTATTTGACTCAGAAATAGACCAAAGAAGGGCCTTGTCTCACACCAATAGTAAACTTTTGAGGGCTGTTGCTTGAAGCTGGTTGAACAAACTCAGATTTGCAGAGTTCTGAGTTGATAAAACCAAACTAATCCAAACTGGGTAACTTTTGGTTCACCTGTTGTACAACGCTGGTTATTAACTTTCTCTCTCAACCCAAGTTTAAACCATGAACCATTTATCACTGGGTGTGTCTGTGCTGTAAAGAGCCAATAGCAATCAACCTAGAGGGAAAGGGGGCGTGGCTATTTTTGATGAGAAACAAGAAGCAACAAGTCACAGCCAAAAGCAGGAGAAGGAGAAAAAAGCTCATAGTAATTATAATTGGCTTACACTGATAATAGACCAACTTAAAAACTAATGTTCTTGACATATGTTGTGATGTTTAACACTAACCTCTGTCCTTTGCATTGTTTTGTGCAGAGTTTAATAAAGTAGCCTTTATTCTCTGAACCAAAAGAAAAAAAAAAGGTTTGAAGTTGAAGCAGTGTCAGACCCATGTGACTTTGCTCACATCTGATTGGTCCACTTTGGTTTGCGGACTCTAAACTAAGGCTAAACCTGCTCCAGAGCAGGGTAGCCGTGTGATGTTACCATGGCGATGAAACCCCCTCAAAACCAAACCACTTTCTGAAGACGAAAGAACTCTGAACTTATCTGGATCTAAACCTAAACTGGCTTCTAGCAACAAGCCTTTGGCGGAGGGACATAAAAATATATTAAAATAATACTGTTCATTGTTGACTGGCTTTTCTTTGAAACACAAAACAAATACATTTAAATTGTCTAAAAACTTTTCCTATGGTCGAGTTTGTACTGGTGCTCATGGATGAAATGAACAACAAAAGACTGGACAGACAACCCAGGGACATTGTTAGCACTAAGGAGAACACAAATGTTAGGTAGCAAAACAAAACTGTCTCATGTGATCGCAATGTCTTATCCTGTGTTTATAGACACAAAGACACTTTAAGGCACAACACAAGAAAATGCAATATTTACTTGCACTGACTTTTGCTAATGTGGTCTTCATCCATGTGGATCCCATTGTGGGGGATTATATTTATCTAGCAGTGTCAGTGGGCATCATCTCAGGCTTCTTTGGAGCTGCTGCCTGCAGCGCAGTGACCCTCCCGCCTCTGCCTTGCTGTGGTTTTTATATTAGATTGCACTTTATTACAGACTGGAGACTCTGAGAGACACCCCTTGAGCTACATGGGTTTTCTGAAGTTTTACTCTGTTTCTTATAAATATAAGATTTACACAGTATCGAGGGCTTGAAAAGATTTGGGGAGTGAGGCTGTCCTCTATTTACAAAGAGTCTCAAGGCTGTTTTATGTGTAGGGCACATTTTCTTCCAAAGTTTGAGCTTACTTTCAAAGTGCGTCGTGTGGATTAGTGGTCCATGAAGGAGGCAGCTGGGGACTGGATGTGTCACCAGGTTGGTGACGTGTTGCCATTGAGAAACATTTCTCAAGAGCCCAGCATCTGACATGTGGTTTTGATTCTGTCTAATGGTTTTTGATGAGAACGACTCACCCTGAGATAAAAAACCTGCTCTGTTCGAGGGAGGGGATAAAGGGACAGAAAATGTAATCTGTGATGCAGCTGTGCAGTGAAACCTCTGAAACAAAGATGAAAGAAACGACTCAGGTTTGTATTGTTTTATTTTTGTGCCACTTTAGTTACTTTAATTTAAAAATTTATAATCATTCTCTCACAAATAGATGGATATAATGGTTCAAAAATAACAACTTTTAACAACCAGACATTAAAATCAAAAGGCTTGGGTCACAGTAGATTTTCTTTGGGTGGCCTCAAAATTTCTAATTCTACCAAACCCACAATATGTGCAAAAATAAAATGAGCGTTAGAACTTACGTTTAAAATACACATTAGTTTTCAAAATACATGATAAAACTGAATTCATCATCTGTGCACTGGCTGGGATTTAGAAGTCCCAAAAACAGAGCTTTGTGAATCCTTGCTCTGTACAGTCTACTCTACTGTAGAAATAACAAAGCAGAAAATCTCTTGACATAATTAACAGCAGGTAGGGGAGTCTAATGTGCACTACACATAAAACATCTGCTTCCTCCACTCGTTTGGTGAGAGTGAGAAAGATGTTAGACAGCCGCCGTGTTTGGCTGAGTGATCCTACACTAAAGCCCGCTGAGCCTAGCCACCTCCAATCTCCTTTGAAAAATCTATAGCACTGAAAGCTATAGAGCGCACTTTAGTAACTGAGCTGATGTCGACCTGACTTTCCTGCCCCCTGGCAAGAAGATTCTCCAGACGCCCACGTTTTTGTTAGGTTTTTAGCTCTGCATGTGCATTCATTTATCTTTAAATCTGTGACATAATTATTTTGTGTTTTTGTAAAGACAGCTGTATGTTTTTTTTTATTAGAACACCTTTCTTTTCTAATTTTATGTCCTTTATTTTTAAGAGTTTGGTCTTATTGGGTCATAATGACTTTCGCTTTTAGAATAAGACTCGGTTTACTTATATAAAAGGTAAATGCCAATGGGGCTTCATTTTGTTTATGAATGCTATATGACATATTCAAAACAGAAGCTTGAGGAATACCATCCCCATTTTATGTTCAGATGAAAGGGAGATAAATTCCTGGAATGGGCCTCTGTGAACAGTCAACATCAGCTGCTATAGTTGTCCTCTAGATTTGTCTGTACACTGGATCTGTTTATAAAGTCACCAGGGGAGTGTGATATCAGCCACTAACTGAAGGAACAGCTACAGCAGTAAATCCACACTGTCGGCCAAAACGACAAATGGACTGCCTGCAAGAAACTATACTACCATCTATCTGTATACTGCTGTCCCAAGCTGACAAATATAGTGGGATGTACTTCATATCCCACTATATTTGGGACAGGATGATAACCTTGAAGAAAGACTCCATGGTATAAGAGTAAGACAGTATTGAGGTAACAACTTCAAACACATATACAAACAAAACAAAACCATTCAAAAACCAACAACACTTTCCAGATCGCTAACTTTAGCCTTTAGCATGGCATTATCCTCTCGAGATAGAAACATACCTCTTCAAGGTTTTTGAATCACTGGACTAAAAAATGTATTAATTCATTTTTTTCTGCTTGTCCTGTTACAGGTCCCAGGGGCCTGGTGCCTGTCCCAGCTGCACAGAACATAAGGTCAGATACACCCTGGACAATCACTAGTTAATTGCAGGACATACACAGAGAGTCACATTCTTTAGCTATGGTCAGTTTAGATTCACTAATCCACCTATACATCGTGTCTTGTTGGAGCACCAGGAGAGAACCTGCAGCCAATAAATGAATGCTATCCTTTAAGGCAGGGCTTTGAACTAACCTTTCTGTTTATTTTATTTTTTTGGTCTATTCATTTGGCCAAAGCAAAAAGTATTTCAGAGAAAAGACATTTAAAATCCAGAGTAGAACAGCATCAGCTATAACATCTATAAATAACTAAGTCTACAGAGTGGAAGACATCAGTCAAAACTATGTTTTTAGCAGCGTATAATCATCTTAAAATAACAGCTTTTCTCTCTTTTAAACAATGGTATTTAAAGCTCCTTGAATTTCTGAATGGTTTTTTTCAACTGCCCAGAGCAGACAAACTGAGCACTGCTGCAAGAGAAGAACACTCATGTTTCTATTTGAGTTTACATTCTTGCATAAACATTGATAAATGTCTCAGGTTTAAATTGTAGAGTAGTGAACAGTGTGCCTGAGCCATTCATAAACTTCCATTCATGTAGGGGCAGACTGATACATGAGACATGAGTCTGTTTTATGTTAAAAAGTATTTTTAGCTGAATATTCTTTTTCTAGTGGAGTGCTAATGATGTGTGATTTCACTGAATAATTTCCAGTTAATGTTGTCATCACTTTGACACTATATTTAAACCTTAGATACATGTCAAACTCTCTTTAAACCCTCTGTAGAACTTTTTTACAATATGTTCATGCTTGAGTCCACATTTGGCTCAAATTTGAATAAATTTCCATGAGTCCTTTCTGAGATTTGCAAGTCCCAACAATGAAATAAACTGGAGATTGCTACCATAACCATAACCCCTATAGAATCTACTCAATTAAAATGTGACTTTTTAAGCTTCATAGTTAATATTACACAAGAAAAGCCCCCCCCAAAAAAAAAACAAAGCTAAGAACTACCTTAGTGGTAACCGGTCCACTTTCTCTGGTTTTTTTGTCCACTTTTAGAATTACTCCTCCCCATTAATCTGCCAAAACACCACCTACACAACTGTACAAGACACAGCTAATATGATATATGACATATTGAAAATGTCTGCCTCGGCTTCCCTTCATACCACTGCAGCAGTTTAGACACTGTCAATCATTTTATTCACATACTTGTCCAGAACTAGTCCAAGTTTAAATTAAATTCTGCTGCCATTCAGGTATTTGCCCTGAAATAAGTGGCAGACATGTGACATCCTGCCAATCTGAATAACAAAAGACTTCATTGTGCTTTTAATAAACCGCAGATTCCCAAATCAATCTAAATTAAAGTATTTGATTACCAGTTTCCTAGCAACCCGAGACCATGGCCATCTGTTGCTGGTGCAGGCAGACGAGTCGGCCTGAGCTGTATCCAGCAGGGAGGAATTGCACTCAAGTTCCTGCACTTTTTAGGCAGCTCTGACAAAATCCCAAAAAGGTTGTTTCCAGAGTGCATTCCATTCAATAATTTAGCGTTGGACTAAAGGAAAACATATAATATTCATACAAACAAATGTCCCGCTCTGCTCTGTTCATGGCCTTGGAAAGCTACAAAGATGTGCTGTACTTTATCTGACACAGCGGACTGGGACTAGATGAACCTGAGATACCCCGCTGGAGACAGGGTATCAGTCATAAGTCAGCCAGGAATATGTGCACCATGAGAGAATGACAGAAACTTACACCAAACCAACAAGGACTGCTTCATGTAATCTCTGAAACATAGAGCTACAGCAACAATAACTCTGATTTATATAATGCAAATAAACTTTATACAGCTGCTTTTTGGTTTCCTGCATTAAGAGGCCTTCCGTGGTTCTTTATTACGACCTAACATTGTTTATATTTAAAAACAAGATTAAAAAAATGTTTATACAAGATGACATTGTAACTTTTGACATTTGGCATCAACTCTTTTTATCTTTCGGCGTTTTCCTTCAAAGGTTGCCACAGGAAAGTAGTTCGCATGAGGATCTGTAAATATTTTTTACACTGGATGGCCTTCCTGAAACAACCCTGTCCATCTGACCCGGGCTTGGGACCGGCACAGGTAGACTGGGGCTGGAGTTGCTCACCAGGGGATTCAAACCCCCAATCTCCAGGACCTATCCATTACACCACAGAGGAGCTATCAACACTTCCTCTCACTAGGGTTATATCAAAGATCTATCAAACACTTGCAATATCCATAGTATTGCAACAAACTGCTTGAATCGCAACAATAATAATATAATAATAATCTTTATTTTTATATAACGCTTTTCCACCTACTACTCAAAGCGCTTTGAGTGCCTACTATGATAACTACAATGTCATGGTAGTTGTTGTTTCACACACGTTGCACTTTGTTAAAATAAGTGGTCTATCAGAGCATAAAAATACTTTGGCACAATCAAATATGGGCTCAGTCAAAAAAGTGACAGTTAGTCCAGAGATTGTATCTTTTTTATTTTGGTACATTATAACTTTTACTATACCAAATGGGATATTCAAGTATCACAGTCATATTATTCATCTGTATTGAACTTTAGTACATAGCATGTTTTCTTCTTCTTACTTAAGCTATAATTTGTACATGATTAAAGGGGTTGTCAACATGATGATATATTCAGTGATATCTGTGAATACAAACAACTCAAACTGGAAACAAACAAATGGCTCACCAAGAAAATTGAATTGAATTTAAATTTTATATTTAATAATAAATATAATTAATAAAGGTAGCAATACTATTCAATATAACACAGTGTATTATAGATTGCCTTAGCAGCCTTTATGTACCTTTCATGCTATATTTGCTTGAAAATCCCGCAATTTATTCACTTCATCTTTCATTTGTTTTTTGTCCGAGACAGTTTATGCAACTTTAATTTGGCTCATGATGTGTGGACTTTTATACCAAGTTTTATCTTGGCTCGACTGAGACTTAAGCTCGTCGATTTGGCAGAGGACACATAAGCTGCTTCAAACCTTTCCATAATGCTCACAAGTCCTCAAAGTTTTCTTCTTCTGCCTTTTTATCTTCCAGTGTTACAGAATGGCCTTTCTGTGGTTTGGTTACACCACAACAACGTCGTCCAGATATTCAATAACACTTTAGCTAAATTTAGATGCAGTGGTAGCCTGTTTATTTTCACTCTGCATTCTTCTCAGCTCACTCTTGACAGGGTTTGATTATACAGCAGCATATCACTGTCTGTCTGGCGTCTAATAAGTAAAGTCTATATTATAAATGCTTTATTGCTTCACGTTTATTTTCCTCTGTAATATAGGGTTACATTCACTGCAGCTTCAAAAGTGGACCAGTTCATGTCAGTGTAAACAGACCTATCTGACATTGGATTTAGGTCAGCTCTACACATTCAGACCTGATTTGTAGCAAAGTGTAAAGAGGCAAAAAAAGAACAACACTATTAACTATTGGATGATGTTTTTCTCCCATGTTAGACTGTTTTCCATTGTATTCACAGATTGAGCCAATGATTAATTTACAAAGTAGCATTTAGTACCTCCTTCTTTTAATCAATGAGATGAAACAATAACAAATGAACTGTTTACCTATTCGTTTTGCAAGTCTCTCACTATCCCTTCCCTTCACAACCTTTTCCACTCAGTAGAAAGTCTGTTGGACCAATTGTGAAAATGGGAGGCTGTATGGTTGCACGTCTATTAAAATGCATCCAGCAGTAGTTTATTGTGCGTACCTTGTCTTAAAATTGAACTCTTTTATAGGCTAATAAGATAATAGAAAAACTATTGAGATGGAGCTATCTGGCTTACTTCTAATATATTGTACTAATTCATAGTATGGACAGACCATACAGTTTGGACAATAACTGTTTGCATTTCAATAATAAAACTTTAACACAAAACAAAACATGTATTTTTACTGCACTGTCAGCGACACATGACATTAAGTCAGAAAGTTGGGTTCCCAATTCCAACTTGACTTTCTATGTTGCTGTTACAACTTGTTACACAGGTGTCCAACAATATAGAAAAGTGTTTTTTTAAACCATATCTACATGACTTTTTCCTGCAGTGTTACAAGAATTTAGACTCCCTCAGCTTCTTTGCACAACGCAATGCAGCTATGTTTTGGTTTATGATAAGACACTCCATGAATTGAAAGGAAGCACTTAAACATCTTTGTTTGTTTTAGCTGTTATCTGTAGGCTCATAGGGCCCTCCCTTGTCCCTCCCTCGGCCACCACTTGCATCATTACAGCGTTCAGCTCAATGCTGGTGTTAAGAGCCTAAACCGCCCCCTTTGGAATCCTTCAATGGCCATTATTAGTATTCTGCTGGGAAACAAAGAGACCCATCTGTGGAGGTGGTGATGGGGGGTGACAGAGGGACAGGGGGGTAAGAGAGGGGGGTCCCGCGGGAGACACAGGAATTAACCATTGACACATGGAGCCTGTTAATAAGGCGATGCGGGCAGCGTGGCGTGTAGGATTGGACACGCACATGTAAAACACAGCAGGCGTCCACATGCACACGTGACCTTAGAAAACACACTTCCACACACACACTGTTGTGTTTATTAAATTTGTGGTTGGGCCACATCTGGCCACATAGAACAAGGGAACAAAAGGAAGAGGTGAAGGGGGGAGAAAGCCCAGTGTCAGATATGGAGATTTCATTTGGTGCTTGTGCTGCGTATTAATGTGCGTGTGCATGCGCCAAGCATCTGTCACATATAATTGGAGGGTGTCAGGTGCGGACACAGGGCCACATCCAGTCCACCCACAACATGAATCGTCTGCTCTGGTGACTGCTAGAATCTGTGTGTCAACATCTATATTTATTACAGGGCTGACCCGGTGGGTTGGCAGAGACGACTGGCTGATGGGGGATGAATGACTCTCAAGACTGTCATGAATCACGGCGCATGCCACTCGCTAACCACCAGCTTCTCATTTGCACTGGCCTTAGTGATGCTCTTGTCGATTTAATCAGAACTCATTGATTGTCTTTTCTCCAGAGAGTTTTTTTCTTTTTTTCTTTTTGGCTGTTCCTCCAAATGCTAGTAGATATGTTTGCGCAGTAGTTAATAGAGTGTCTTTGTGAGGGCAGTAAAGCAGAACTGTGTTTGTTTGTTTTGCTGTCCAAATTATCTCATCACCAAGTGCATCACACACACTTGGGATCTGAGTGCTTGAACGTGTGAGTGTCTTTCTCAGAAGGCGTACCTGTCACTGCTGCGGTGTGCTTGTCCCCAGAGGTTCTCGATCCGTGCTTGATGGGAGAAACCCCTTCTCAAGTTTGTAGAGGAAGCTTTTGACACTTTCCTCGTTGCAGTTTTGTTCCTCCTCCAGACAATTCATGAGCGTCTGCTGACATGAGAAGTATCGCTCATTACCTTGAGATTTTATTCACCCCAGGTGTACAAAGTGTCAGATGGGCTGATGGGCCGAGTGGGGGTTTGCCCAAGGGGTAAGGCAATTAAGCGGCATTCAGAACGTCCTTCTTAACAACAATGAGGGTTGTGCCCCCTCGGTCTCAATCCAAACTGAATTTAACTTGAGTGACAACATATGTGAAAGGGTTGGGATAAAAATAGATCACTTGGACTTGAGGAGAAACAAGGTAATGTAAGTCATTCCCCACAAATCAGGTCTTGTTAGCTTCCTGAGTTACGCTGCTTCCAGAAATAGAAATTTGCTGAGGGAGGAAGTTGCTGCGACCATAGATCGATACACTCTCTCTCACTCACTGCACTGCTTAAAACCTCTGTGCGCTGCATTTTTTTCTGTGTTCATGTCTGGTAATGCCCAGACTTGAGAGAAGCTGTTTTTCTCTGAAGTTTAATGCAGAGCAACTGTGATGGGAAGCTTGACAGTCAGGACAAGATGGCAAAAATGCAAAGTAAAGCATTGTCTTAATCCGGCTACAACCAGATTTTTGTAAACTTCTAACATGCACTACATCTAAGCTCAGAAGTCCTAATGATGCGGTTCAGAAAAGATCTATGGCTGCATATACTATATATTCTGATATATGACAAGTACAGCAAAGTGGAGATACACTTAGTTCCACTGAGTTCGTACTAATTAAGGATCTACCCACGCCACTTTCCGAAATATCACTCCACTACTGTTACTATTGGCTGTTAGTATTTGCATTTCTGACGACAGTATTTTTACCTTTCCTAATCATTTATTATCACTACTGTCTACTATACAAGCAAGCATATTAAATCTATTCACACCTCATAATTCATATTTAATTGCAGTTTCCTAAGTAATAAAAAGTTTTTTGAGAGTCATTTAAATCAAAGATATAGTCAGTCACTTCAATAAAGAAGCTGCTAGGTTTCAGAGCATTTATTGATTATAATACACTTTACCATATTTAAAAACTAAAAGTATATTGTATCTTTATGGTATTTTCAAGGTCAAAAGGAAAGTTTAAGTGTTTATGAATGATACATTTTGAAAGAACACGCTGATCTAGTTCACCGCCTGCTCTGTGAGTGTAAGCTGGTTTGGATGTGTATCACTTATTGTAAAGGAGGAGGTGCTTTTTATACTTCTGTTGTACTTCTCTGCATTAGTAGCTAAGAACAGCTAAGTCTGCCTTACTTTGTAATTCTGACTTTATCAAATTTCATATTTTGAGACAATTCAGCTTTAAAGGCTTGTGCAATTTTTTCCCTGCTTGTTTTTAATCATTATTACCTCATTGTGTGTGAGTTATATGTTGTATGTTGGGATTGTCTCAACATAAATACAGTATCATTGCCAGAAGCATGCGGCCTGTGCTCACTGTTGTGTTCAGACTGCAGCTGTGTGTGTTTGCTCTGTGGAGGTCAGGGAGGTGATTGGGTGCATCCCATTTCCATGCAGGAGGCTGGAGTTCACACTCGGTTGCATTAACATATGTCTTTTTATTAACTGTGACCACAGTGTTTGATTAACCTGAACCATAACCAGTCGACATCCAAGAAAGACTGCAGTGGTGACTCATCCCTTCTTTTGCATAAATGCAGATTATGTATTTGCGGTGTATATTTAAAATAATATTAAATGTAGTGATAAATGAATTAGCAGATGAGTGGCGTCTGTGTGGCATAGTGCTGAGTTTTACAGTGTGATTTGACTGTGCGCGACATGCGGCAGCCAGTCTTTCCCATATGGGTCTGAACATGCTCACAAGCTGCTGTGAGTCAGTGATATACCTCCCACTCCGACAGTGAACGAGGCGCGCTGCTGCACAGAAACAGCAGCAGGTGCTGAGCACTCCATCGTGATGGATACCTCGGAGATGGCACTGAGTGACAGCTGTTTCTCAGCGTGCGTCCTGTTACCGGCAATGAGCCACTGGGCACTGGGATGACCCACAGAATGGTACACTCACTCAACACTCAAGGAACACTGATGGGCCACTGAGATGTGACTGGGTCACATACTTTGGTTTGATCAATAAGTATGTAAACGCTGGCACTCTTTAAGACCCGAGGAGGTCTGACAAAAATGTAGACTGTGAGCTTCTGATGAGAATTTTATTTACCAAAGATACAGGTTCCCAAGACAGTGAACATTCAACAGCCGCATTGACATCTAAAGCCATTATCTTTATACCATAAAATAACTTTCTCTCACAGAAGGATTAGCTTCCAAAAAGGTGTCTGTGAAGGTTCTCAGTCATCCAGGCATCTTGAAAAAGGTTAAAGTAAAAGCATCTGGACTCAGTTTTCAATGTGAAGTCGTTTTGTCTCTAATTCCAAGAGACTTTATCAATTCTGAGATCAACTGGTAAGAAAGATGAACTTTATCTCTAGAAACCAAACCTGATGGACCAGGCTGTTTTGGTCTCATAGTCGTTGGCTCTGAAAGGGAAGTGTGTCAACGACTATGAGATCAGACCTGAAATTTGAGGCGTCATACCTTGCATCTTCTGGGAGGACTATGAAGGGAAGTGTAGACAGGGACAGATCAAAAAGTTCAGATGAGAGAAAAAAGTCAGTATTTTCAAAATAATGACCAGCCAGTAATCCTTTCTGATTCTTTCACTTTAAACTGTGCATTGTCTTGGATTTCCATTTCTTCCACAGCTGAGAGGTCATTGTCTATTCTTCTTTTTCCCTCTCATGCATAAGAAACATCTAATGCACACAAATGTACTCATATTTCTACGTTCCATTTTCA
Source organism: Perccottus glenii (assembly GCA_024416835.2). NCBI lineage: Eukaryota > Metazoa > Chordata > Actinopteri > Gobiiformes > Odontobutidae > Perccottus > Perccottus glenii. The sequence goes on from CM044557.2 coordinate 21,545,214, forward strand.
TTCACCACTTTGTAATAATGAATTGAATCATGCACTAAAGCAACAGGCTGTGATTCACTGTTCCTTTAATGATCAATAAGATCTCCACAGGTTTAGATAACAGTGTCATTATTTTTTATTCCTGCTTCTAAGTTTTGCCCCAGAGACTCTCGGTTCCAGATATCGTTCTTGATCTTACTATGACAGTAGTGTGGTTGTTTTCGATGAAGGAGGGCTGCATTCATCACACAAACTCACAAATTAGAAAATGCCATCTGGACCAGTTAAACAGTGTTTTTTAAAACTAGAAGTACACTACAAATGTTTGATGATTCCAACAATAAATTAATTATATGTTTATTTCATTAATTGTTACACGCATCTTTAATAACCCTAAGGGATGTCCATATTGGTAGAAAAAGGTTTTTGTTCTGTCCAATTGAGTGTAGCTTCTGTGTATTTACTTCCTCTTATATCTGCTCTCTTGTTTATTTATGCAATCAGCTGCAATGTTAAATGACTTTTGATATGGCTCTAGATCTATGTTATTATCCTCTGTTCATGTGCTCATCTGTGCCATTGTTTTCTCTAAAATCACTGTTGTAACGGGTGGCCCTTTCTACATATGACTTTAAGATGAGGGTTGGAAAAACCTATTCAGCTTGAATAATGGCTGTGGTACCTCTGTAATGGTTTGGTTTGGCAAAGTGGCAAAAACACAAATATTTAGATTCAGATCAATTTTATTGTCCCAAAGGGAAATTTGTCTTGGGCTCAGAGTAGCCTACTGCCCTCAGCTGCGTGAACAATATTTCACTCAACATACGTAACATGAAGACATCAGTCAGTACAATATATACAGTCCACACACGTATGAATATGACATTGCCAAAACATTATTGCACACAGTACAGTACAGAATCAATAAATAAGGTGTCAAGAGTCTAGTGCACATTTTGAATAGTGAATGACTAAAAGAACTGTCTTGAATAAAATAAATAAAATAAAGCAATTAAAAAAGCAAACTGCAAATTGAACAACGTCTAGTGGTACCGTCCCAAAAAGGAAAAAATCACTCTCACATACCTTCTCTGGCTCTGTTCCACATTGGTGGAATGATCTACCTGCTGCTATAAGATCAGCAGATTCTGTAGCCATCTTTAAAAAACGCCTGAAAACACATCTCTTCTGTCAACACCTGACTGACAAACACTGAATTCTACTTCCACCATTCTCTTTTCTTCAAGAAAAAAAAAACTTCCTATCCTTTGTTTTGTTTTAACTGACTAGTTTTTTGTGCACTTATGCATTTTGCAACCTTGTGTTGTTAAAATTGCTTCCATTGTTTTCCTCACTTGTGAGTCGCTTTGGATAAAAGCGTCTGCTTAATGACTAAATGTAAATTTAAATGCAAACTATTACCCGAGGATATAAATAAATAAAATACGTAATATAAAATAATAAAAATTTGGATTTGGTGTGTCTCGGTGGTTCACTTGGTTAAGCACTTTCAAGATACTCTCTTACCGAGGGTTCGGTTCTGGCTCAGGTCTGTTTGTACACTCTCATTCCCCTGTCTCTCACCCTGTTTCCTGTCTCTCTACTCTGTCACATAAAATGAGGCCTACAAAATTGTCTGACTTTATTTCTTTAGCCAAGTAGCAGGAGTTAACCTCAACTTTTCCAACCTGCAGCCTCCAGGTTATAAAAAGGCCTCAGTAAAACCTCAGCACCCTCTGGGATCTCATCAGTGAAGCTCTGCTCTGAGCCAAACATGATGAATGATGTGTACTTTACATTTCTGATCCTGAGTCTAGACTGCCATTTTATTTATTTATTCAATGTTGTGATGTAAATAAGCACTGCTTCCTCCTACTCCTGTTCGAACACCAAATATGTGTTTTCAGTTTGAGTTAACTACTAACTATTAAGTTTAATGTTTCTTTTCTCTGTGTTTACTTATAACTATATGTTCGAAATAAAGACTCCATTCAAAGCTGTATGTTAAATTGTCCTGTTAAATTCACACACATATTCTGACCTATTCTGTTTTCATCAACAAAATGCAAAACTTTAAGCCATTACCTTGACAGTTTTATGAAAAGCAATGAAGCTGTTGCATTTTGGATTTACATAACACATAAAACCAGCGCTGAAATCAAATGAATAAATCATGTTAGCTCTGTTAACTGGGATTGGGTTTATTTTCCCGTCAACACTCCAACGTGGTGTTTATGTACTTGATCTGTGTTATTAGGGTCTCTCTTGAGCCTCAATTTAGTCAATGACATTAGCTTAACCTGATTACCGGCAGTGTGTTTGCTGTTATTTAGAGGTGTCTTTTGTGCTAAGCAGTCATTGCTGCATGGTTTTCAGTGCCAGAAGTGTCACTGCCTGGACTGACAGCGGCTGCCAAACGCCCGAACACACAAACACAGTGAGCTGCTTTGAGGCGACTAACAACACAACGGAAATAATAAATGCTAATGAGGGGTGTGGGACCATTGTCTGATCGCTCATAAATGTTAAAACAATAACAGCAGGCACGGAATATTTGATTTAGTGACTTCTACTTTGTCACATACCATAAAATGATGACACCAAGCTGTAAATAGCACACAAATGTGCCATTATACATCCTGTGTATTTTCAAGTAAAAAAATGCAGACAAATAGATTTGTTTTGGTTTCCACTATTCATCTATCCATATTCATCCATTTATTCCTGTAATGTAATGCACAATTAAAGGTGCAGTGTCTAAATGTTGTGGTGTATAACAAAAAGCAACATATCATCTATGTTTTAAAAATTTAATAATTATGTACCAATAACCATCTTTACATTTGTCTATCTTTGTCTAAAAAAAAATAACATTTAAGGCTTCATTGAACCTCATAACTTCATCCCCAGAGAGAATAAACTGAGCACTGCTGGAGACCAAGCACTCTCTTGTTTCTAACTGAGCACACATTCTTGCATGAAGATTTGGGGCATTTATGAACATTTTTTTATTTTATTTTTCTATTATTCCTGTGTGAACACATCATTTTTGGCAGCCACCACCAGGGGGCCTTATTGCTGTGAAGTGACAGTGCTAACCACTGTGCCAACATGCCATAATTTTTTTGCTAATCAGCATCACACAAAAAAGCATTTCCTGGCACAGCTCCCATAGCTGTTCACATGCTCTAAAAAGGAGGAGTGTGAGGTGAGGTACTGCATGAGTGCACCTTCACAGCCAAATAAATAAGGCACCACACAAACTTTAAAAGTACATTCTCCACATTATAACTGTATTTGTAAGTTATTTTTCCGATTAAACTCTGCAACAAAAAAATTAGATTTGAAACAGGAATTCATTCATTCAGTCTCTCTCCTTTCCTGTTGCTTTAGCAATATTCTTTTACACCTAAGTTAATTCTTTTGCCGGCATACTCTCCACTTGGGTTGGCACAAGAATTGTGTTCACAATTCCCTTGAACATTCTTATGCATAGTTCTTATGAAAGATAGATGTGTTTATGTTTAGATCATGTGAAAGGCTATAAAATCGGTGTATTATGTTTTCTCACAATAGTTTTAGCATAACATCTTGTTGTTGCACTGACTTATCAAATAGAGCCATGTGTCATACAATCCATGTGATATTAAACCCTCTGTCATATTGAGCAGTTGTTTTATATGTACCTTCCATAGAACAGTCTGTTTGAACAAACAATACTATTTTAGGCACTATTCACAATTTCCAGAAAGGCCATATCAGCTGCTCACAATTGAATGAAAAACCTGCAATAAATTCAGCTAGGCTTTCCTAACATGATTTATTTCACATTGAATCATCGGGTATAACAAAATATCACAAAGGGACAATATTGCGTTGGATTGAAGCCCAAATGCATGAAAAGAGGAGCGAAAGATGGGAATGGTGGGAGACACAAGCAGTGCCATCCGGATGCTGAACCCTGGGGAGTGCAGGATGTCGCTCACAGGTGTGAATGAAGAGCCTGGCTGGTTGCATCATCTCCCTCTGTTCCCACTCACACCTTCCCAAAGAGTTCCCCGTTGCTCGGTGACAGGCGGCAGGTATCTTTCTTGTTTTCTGAGTACGTGCGAAAAGCCTGTGCCATGCTTTGTGCTTCTGAAAAAGTGAAACTCGTCTTTGGTGCAAAGTGAGCTCTAGGATCTTTGTAAGTGAGCATGTTTAGAGGAATGGGGAAGGCAGTGGTTTATTTGTTCCAAACGTAGTCCTGTTTCTGTTATTAGGGATAAAGATGTTTTGATGCATCTACACACTTTCCTTCAAGCTTTGTAGAATAAACAGGGATTATCAATTTGCTATTCAGCTGCGAGACTTGAGTCGTGAGATAGAGCAGAGCAGTGGTGTCAAACTCAGATATAAATTATGGACAGCACTAGTAAAAAGAATCATATCATGGGGAAAAGATAGAGACAAATTATTATCTTAGATCAAATTTTAAAATGTTTGATTTTGTTTTAATGTTGTAGAGCCTTGAACGCATTTAAAACAAAGCAGCCACTTTAAATGAATAATGGGTCAGTGATTGGATTTATCAACTGCAGGTTTATCCAATCAGAGTAGCGCCATGTTGTTTACGTTTGTAGCAGTGAAACAGATCTTTAAACCTAAAACACACCCAAACCTGTCAGTGTGGCAACATCATTGGACACAATGAGCCGGGAAAGGCCAGGATTTAGACTTCAAACTTGACTTGGAGCAGTTCAAGATAGATTTTCAGCTCGCAAGAATCCAGCTGCAGCGCAAGGTTATATAACATATGTAAATATAACAAAACCCAGTCAGTGGGACCCCTAGGCTTGTTTCTCTCCAACGAGACGGTCCCATGTAGGAGTGGTGGAGGACAATGGAGGTATGTTCTTTATGTCCAGGAAACAGCCTAAATTCTGTTTAGCTGCTGTAAAACCCTGCTTCACAAAGATAAGATGTTGGAAATGGATGCAGGATTTTCAGTGCTTTTGTAGCATTGTCAGGATAGCCACATGACTTCAACCCGAGATTTGACGTATTTAATTGCCTCTGTTCTTCATGTTTGCATTTTCTTTCAGAAAAATTCCAAATGCTTATTGTTTAATGTAGGATAGTTTTTATATGGGAAAGCAGTGTTGATGGATTCATTTGGCCAGCAGCTGAGCTTATTATCCAGAGCAGGCTCGGGGCCTGTGTATCGCCTGTTGTAATGAACTCATGACTTAAATGCAGCTTTCTTTTTGTTGGCAGTCTTGTCTTCTGCCTCTCATCATTTGGCCTCTCCCTTATATAAAAGAAGCTCTCCAGTGATAATAGTTTTTTGTTCATTTTAGCTTGGCTTTTTGCAGTTTTTAAAATATAACAGCAAACATCTAAAAATACTGTTTGCAAAAGCCTTATTATTATTGCAATATCCCCCCAGAAAATAAAATAAACATATATTGAAATTTCTATTCTATATAAATAATTAGTCTGGTTTCTGTTGATTTGGCCAATGAACACAGAATAAACTGCCTCTGGACCCAATTGGATAGACATATAACCAATCAGAGAAGAGAAGCATTGCACAAAGCCCGCCCCTTTTTAGATAAACAGTTACAATTGGTCTGACAAGATTTCTGCTTTGTGAAAATGGCTGTGAAGAGATTTCAGACCCACCTTTGTAGCTTGACGTGTTTGCCACAGACAAATAGGTCTACAATAATAGGTCTTTATCTTAGTCACAGTAATTGGTGAAACTTTATGTGTTCGCCAAGCAGCTGGAGCTCCACACTCTTGTCTAATGTAGTTTAAACTAAATGTGAGAAATACTTCAACAATCTTCTTTCCATTCATTTTTAATGTCTTGTTTTTGTCACACTGCTTTGAGTCCAAGTTTCTATTTGTCCCACAGAGATGTTAACATTTGTAAAAACTAGAATGACACCTGGAGGGTGGATGGCATGTGATGTTTGTGTGATTTTAACTCAATAGTGGGAGGCATTATTTTGTTTTTTCATTAAAATGCATTTATGTTTTTTACATGAATAAGACCGCCACATTTCTCAGGCCCATATCACGTTCATTAAAACAAAGAAGCTGCATGTAAATTTGACTCTCACAAGCAGCCGTAACCTGTCAAGCACTTGTTCTTGTCTGTTCTCCATTCATTAACTCTTGTTTCTGGCCCATCTTAGAGGAGTTAAAGGTAAATGATGTGAAAAGGGGACGCACCGGTGGGGAAATGGGTAATAGGGTGCTTTCATCTTCTTCGTTTGGAGGCAGGGGTGAGAATGGAGAAGTGGCAAAATGAAAAAGACTTCCAACATGTTTCTTGGCGTTATTCTCACGCTGAGTTTTCACACCTTACTGCTCCAGCAATTATGCATTATTCAGTGTTTGCACAGCATCACCCAAATCCGAATGAGCAGTGCAAGACGCTAAAAAAGACAAAAACGCTAGATTTGTTCACCTGCCATTGAACTTTGAAGGTCAGCCACGTTTTGGTTTAATGTTATACACGACCTGTTTATGAATACACAGTGCCTTAAGGTCAACTTACCAGAGCCACATGAAGTCGAGCCACTGCGCTTCAGTAGTTTCACAAAGCAACAGGGTGCGCAGCTACAGTAGTACAACCCTCTGCTATTGTCATCCACATGCATTTAGAGAAGCACACTGGTGTCTCTTTGTGTCTTTTGAGAAGTCTCGCTGGGAAAAAGCAGCTTTAAAGGTGTTTGTTTGGTGTAAAGCAAAATAGAGCCACAGATATATGCGAGATTTAACCAGTTAGGTTTTACTCAGAAGGAGGAATGGGGACTTCTAAGCTTGTTGTTTTGTGTTTCTTCTGTTTTTTTTTTTTTGTTTTATGGTATTATGTGGTGTTTTGATTTGAATGTTTAAAGGGGTAGGCAACAATAAGTCTCAGACGGCCCACATCCTTTTGGTCAATGTGAGCTTTTGTTTGGAATTATTGTATTCTTTTTCTTTCTTTTTTTGCTTGACCGAACTAAACTAAACTAAGCACAAGTATGTTTTTTTTTTATATATATATACGCTGACAAATCGGTTTGTGTTCTGCCCGAGCCTTAATGAAGTCATACAGACGAAGAGTTCCATTTCATTCAAGGTTGTATTTGCAAACCATTAATAATGCTTGCACTTAGATCAATAGGATTTGCCTCCATGGGACATTCGGTAGAGTCAGCACTGTCATGATCTATGTTCACATGGTGTCTGATTGGATTTACTGCCCTGTGAGCAAAATACGAGCACCAATGCTCAGGATAAAAACATAAAAAGACACTGACAAAAACACTGACATTCAAATCACAGAAGTGCAGCAAACAAAGGAGCTGGGATGGAGGTGTGAATATTTATAAAACAGGGCCCATAAGGAACAGCTTAAAGAGTTTAGCCAATAGCCAATGAGCACAATCACAGCTGGCAGAGCATATGATACAGAAGCCTGTTAAGTAAATTCTTTATGATTTCCGTCTTGTCACTTAAGTCAAACTTAAAACCGGTGGGCTGAAATTTTTGATTGACTTAAGAATTACCATTAAGTCAATCAAAGTAAAACAATACTTTGAAAAACAATTAGCTTTAGCTTCTGTTTTATTCCCTTTGATTTGACTCCACTGTTTTGTTCAAGAGAGCCTCTCTTCTTTATATCGATTGCATCAGCAGGTGGTCGCTTCTCGAGACAAAGACCTCAACGATGAACGTTCCCCGCCAACATCAAACAGCAGACCGTGCAGCCAGCTAGTAGAGCTGATGGATTATTTTTAGAAGCTAACGAGTCTGATATTTCCCAGAGGAGTTGGAGCTAAAAAGTGTGTGTGTGTGGCTGGTTTGCCATAACAACTACATATGAGAACCCTGTATGTAAGGATAGTGTATAGATTGTTTGATGGCATCTGACTTAAATTTGAGCTTTTCTTCTCTCAGGTTGTTATTTTAAAGTGCACTGCTGAGAAAATGACATTTACGTTGGTCATTTTCCTTGCTGGCCGCATAAGCTCATAATAAATGATGGATAGTGGTGGTTACCCATGATTACTCAAGCAATACGAGTAAAGTGTTTCCCTCTAAGCCAGAAGCAACTCTTGATCAGTGGTCCATGTCTGCAAGCGCTCGCCCACATCCCCTATTTTCTTGTAGCTTGTCTCTTCCTCTGTGTTGTTGCTCCCAGAGGGGCTGCCGTTCCCAGCTCTGTGCCCACCACTTAATGCCAGATGTGACAGAGCGCACCACTGGATGGGATTTAAACAGAAGAGAGGGGACTTTAGGCTGTGGCACAGTTGCAGGCTTTCATTGAAAGCCCCGACCAGGCACACCCCTCCTGTGTTCATGTCCCTCAAAGCGGACCACTGAATGATTTATGAGGCGGAGGAAGGTGGGGCTTGGAGCAGGATTGTGTGTCTGGGTATCTCTGGTGAGTGCTGTAAGCCTGACGGGCCACAGAGAAGTCAAAGTGCACTTAGAGGTGAGCGTGCACGTAAAATAAACAAACACATCATAGGTTTTTATTCCCAACTCTGATATTTGTATATATATATATATATTTGTATTTTTAAGAATTGAAAATTGAATTGAAAAACCATCACTTTTGTCCAGGAAAGTCAAGTTTGTTTAGCAAGAAAAAGTTTTCATTTTCCTTTAAAACTTAGATGAAATAACTTTATTACTTTATTTGAAAAACTGAAAAACGTTCTGAATCCTTGAAAGGAAATTCTCAACAAATGGCAACATTTCCAGATAAACAAGTGATAAAAAAAGCTCTTACAAATGGCAATGGCAGCCACATTTCCAAAGTTTATTTTCAATTACTGACGTTCTTGTGATACTTTGTATGATATTCTTAATAATGCTTTCTTCCCTTAATCAATTTAAAAAAAATTTTACCTGGATGAAACCATCAAAGCCATATTTTATTCCATTGTCACTTCATTTTATACACTTCTATATCATATCAGCTAACGTCTAATCTCTGCCTATCTCTGTTTCTAAAAACATGATATGGGAGATATGAGTGTAAACCTGTTAGACACTCGTCAGATGGCAACAAAAGAAAGCTGCGTGTGAGCTGTGGGGGCACTGTGGGTATCCCCCCTGGAATAGCCCCCAGACCAGCCTCCCCTTCCCCCTCCAGCCCGCTCCACAACATGATTAAGACACGTCTGCAGGCACTGAAGGCCAGAACGTCATTATTAAAAGATGTGATTCCAAGTCTGAACCGAGCCAGCTTTAATTAAAGGCTCACTTTCCCCTTTTTTTCTCTTCCAAAAAAAGAAGCAAAATTAGAAAACTGCAAATTTCTTGAAATTTGAAGGTCAATTATAAACGTCTGATGTGGAGTGAAGCATGCCACATTGGAGCAATCAAACCAATATGTGGAATAAGGAGCCATCTTTTATTGATTCTCACATTAATGTACATTATGTAGACGATATCCCTGTTGCTGTGTGAAAGAATGCACCTCTGCTTTGAGGAGTTTAAGACATGAATTTCAAATAGAATTTTTCTCATTATTTCAAACAACCTTTTGTGAAATCCCAAAATGTCACAGGCGAAATCCAGGAAACTCTTCTTGTCAACAGGACTAAGCCTTCTTTTTTGACCTGACAGCTTAGGAGATGGAGCAGCTGGGAGGATAAATAAAGAATAGAGACATCCTCCACATCACACAGGTAGCAGACAATCGTCAATCTGCCAGGCTTTCTTAGTAACAGGCCAACTCCCACGAATCAGCCTCCTCAGGGAAGAAACAAAGATGTATGTGTGAGCATGAGGCAGGTTCTCGTGGATAATTCGTTTAGCTGAATTTCATTAATCATATTTACCACCTGCTCCTTTGTGCCAGTGACTATTGTTGCTATTACAGTATTTGTAAAAGACATTCAGAGTGTTTTCTCATGTTCTGACAGTGTGTGTACACAAATGTAAGGGTGAAGACCCCCATCCCAAAGCATGCAGAGCCCTCCCAAGGTTTGTCTGTGTTGAGCCATGAATAATAAAACACACTCATAAACATGTACACAGGCCCGTTGCCTTTCTGCACGTCCCGACATGCACACACTTGACACATGCGTATACATAACCGTGTCCCTTTGTGGCCCGTTGCCATGCAACATTTCTCTGATTGGGTTAGTTGAGCTCTGGTGCGTGTGCGTCCACACAAGCTCAGAGTGGCTGCTGATGAGGATCGGATCACACAGACGCTCCTTTACCACACCCATCCTCCTCTCCCGTGGGACTCAGCTGCACATCCAAGGCCAAGGATGGAACGAGGAAAAAGAGGCGCTGCTCCACAATGAAGGAACCTCTCTGAGCCTCAGTGCACGGCTCCGGGTTTTCTTCACAAGCTCCTTTGAGAGCAATGAACTGTTTTTCACTCCTAATTATTGATCCATTTGTCGAGATGAATTCAGGACTTTGCCTCATTTTCATCTTAATTCTATGAATCATAAATTTTAATGCATTTAAATGCTGCAAACCCACATAAATATCTTAAGACTGAGGTGTGAAGTTACCAGTGAGAGACACAAAAGCCCAACAGACTGGCTCCTGCCTTTTGGCTCTAGATCATTTTCTGCTGCTTACAGGTTCGACCAATTCTAGCATATATTTGCTTTTCATTTGTGATGAGATATTGCTAGAAATGCAAATTTTACCTGACAGAGTATTACACCAGAGAGCAGCTGAGCTGGATGTGAATGATATTTAACTTTATTTTCAATCTTATAGCTTTTGGCTCTTGTATGTTTTAAGAAATGATGTGCTTTCAGACAAATGAGAACCATCTACATAGACTCTGTTTGACTTATATGTGTCAGCATTTTTAGCTCTCAAATCCAAACACTACATGTGACTTTAACAAGGATTATCTTAAAATGATTAGACATTGATTAGAAAAATGTTGTTTACAAAAATTTATTCATACAAATCTTACAACACTTTTATAACATTGATAAACGTAAAACCCCATAAAGGATTCCTGTGTGTAGAACGATGTTACTTGTACTAATGTTCACTTTTAAAACACATTGTTTTTTCATATATATGAGTTTCAACATTTAAGTAAGGCGTTTGGCGCTTTCAAAAATATCAACAACAGGCATTTTCGATGATCTGAACAACATCTGTGTCATGTTTCGCTAACCCTTGTACTTCTAGATAGTGATGAACATGATAAAGAAGGTTAGGGGCTGTTTTTCTTGTTCATAACGTACTGGCCAATATCAAAAGAACAACACCTCATAGTCAACATTAACATTAACACTGGTCATTGTTCACAACTCCCACAGACACTGAACACCCCATGCACACACACACATTGCCTGCTCCATCAACAAATACATTCTGTTCATTTTTTAAATATTTTACTCACTATAAAAGGTATTGGCCATGCTTTAAAAAGAAAGCCTAATTCTACTACTGTTGGGCCAGACCAAGCCAAGCGATTAAACAGTAAAAGGAAGTCTTAATGTAAGCTAATGGACTGCAGCATTGTAGGGCCACTAAAATTGCCATCTGTCACTTGTGGCGAATTTTTTCTCTTTTCTTTTTTTTTTTTCATTTTCATTTTTTTTTTCTCACGTCGAAGCAAGGCACTAAAGCCAAAAGCTGTTTCCACCTCCACGTTCAGTCTCATTCACACAAACAAACACACACAAGGAGATGCTGATATACAACACCTACAGTGACATCACATTCACACAAAGCCTGTAGGATAAAGCCAAATTCAACCGTGTATTTATAGTTTCCGTAGAGGGACACAGGCTAGAGATTGGATTGCAGGGTAGCATATAACTGCATTTGCATGAGATTGAATAAATTCATAAGAAATCGGCCTAATAAAAGTCAGTGGGAAGATCCCTCTGCCTGGAGGGCGTTGGAATCCATTTAGCTCCTTTCTACGATGAAGCTACATCTACACTAATGCTTTTCCTTTTTTACAGGGACTTTTGTAAATAAAACAATCTCAAAATACATCCTAGTACATTCTATTAAGGCTCAAACTGAGGCTGCACCCACACTAATGAATTTTCAATCTAAAAAAACAACATTAACAACAAGTGTGATTTCTGTTTGTTGAAACATTTTAGAAAATATGCCAGTACATTCTAATAAGTTAAACGAGGAATTTTCCCACTTTTTTATAGTGATTACTTGATTTTAAACATGTTAGTTGTATCAAAACCACAACTCATATGATTCGGAATCAACTGGTAGTCAGAGTTAATTTAATGGGGACAGCCAAAAAATAACAAAATAGTCTCCCTTTTGTTTGTCCACACTAACGGGTAACTCTAGGGTTTTCGAACAAAGAGTAGTAAGCAATATTTTTCAAAGCCTACGTATTAGCTTCAAATGCAAAAATGCCAGTGTGAGACCAAAATGTATTAGTGTGGACACAGCCTCTAACTTTCTCAATACAACAAAGTGGAGGGAATTCAACACCTGATCTCCTCTGTCAGGCTCCTTGACCCTGGCGTCACTTTGTCCGATCTGTTCCTATATCTCGGTGGGTCTCGTCAGCTCTCAGACCGCTTTGTGCGTGAGCGGCGTGTGCACTCTCCTACGCAACAATCCCACTTGGTTTGACTTTTCACACTTCCTCACACTCCCCGCACCTCTTTATCACATCCTCTCTGCACATTCCCAACAGTCATCTCTAACACAAATCAGCCTTATCTTCACTTAACCACGTCAAGGCTAACTAGAAAAAGGAAAAAACTACTTTGCACGGCCTTCTAGAAGCAAAAGAATCCCAAAATGACTACTAGGAGACGAAGGCAGTCAGGTTAATAAAAAGGAAAAGGGCGTCCAGTGTCCTGTCATATGAGGTGACAGCTGCAGGAGCTTCAACAAGTCAGTGCAATACCAGTCTCCACCACGTCTGGCTCCCCTTCTTTACATCTTAAAAGGAGTGGCGCAGAAATGGGCTTAAAGCATAGCCCATCAGGCAAAATAAAAATCTGAAGCACAATGGCATGCAATTTCTACGCAAAATCAGCCTTATCATGCACCAATAAAGATGAAGTAAGCCCGTTATAGTTTTCTTTACCACAAATCTGGATCAGATCTGTTTTCTCGTGCCGGCTGCAATCAACAGTTTGCTCCTTTGACTGAAACTGTCAACTGAGCAGACAACACTGGGATTTGTAGTTCTCTATTCTGTACACAACACACAACTCTCTTCAGGGATGCATTTCTCTGACACTTTTGAGGCGAGTGAGCGATTCTCTGTAATAAATATTCCCACAATGGGATAAAGTTTTTTTGTTGTTTTTTTTCATTAATTTATTTTTTTGCCACCAAATGAGACTGCACATCAAAGCCACAGAGCTCAACATTAAGGTGGACAAGAAATATATATATTTCTTATATAATTATATATAATTTTTAGGATAAGCCTGGGTTTACAGAGCATGCTCACTGCTTCTTTGGGCCTGTTCGGAAACAAAAAATAAAAACAACACTAAAAAAATAGGTTACAAAAATAAGTATAACATTCAATACTTTGATTGTCTTTTCAAAATCTATTTATTTTCTGCATATGTAGATGACCTTTAAAGATTTCAAGCGCATAATGTTGAAGGTGCACATTTATCCTTTTTCTTTTTTTCTTTTTTTCCAACTTTTTTTTCTCATTTTCTTTAACATCGTAACATGAAAATAAAATATTGGTCCACAACTGTGCCTAGGGTATGTATCAAGAAGAAGTGCTTTAGTACAAAAAGAAAAAAACGATATTATTAATAAAATATTGATTTTAATGGCTTTACTTCATACATAAATACATGTTGAAAGAACACAGGCGCAATCCACTGGTTGGCAGATATATGTGGATGAATTTAACGACTGGATGTATATACACAGTTGGGCAGTTTGGGGCGCGTTCTCACAAAAAAGGACGCTACAAATAAGCCAGTCGACGTCCTTTGTTCCTAACTCTCTGTCTGTACCTTCTCCCCAGAACCGCTGCCAGGTATTTCTGCACGGCCATCTGCTTCCTATAGCGGCTGTAGCTGTCGGTGAAGATGCCGTCTGAGTGTCTCTTGGAAAGGGGCTCCGACTCGTCCTCGACGCTGTTGTCATCACTGCAACACAAACAAGAAACAACATTGAAAACCTGCTCCATTTCTTCCCAAAAATTAAAACAAAAATGTCACTCGTGTTTTATCTTCCTTCTCGCTGTCGTAAAGCATCGTTTTTCGGCCTGTCGTGATAAAACAGGCCTTGATTTGAGCGCGTAAATTATTCATTATTTGGCCCATTGTGCATTCTGACGCAGGATTTTCTTTTTTTTTTTTTTTTTAATGCTTCAAAAAAAATCAATGTAGATAGGCTACAGACTGTTCTGTAAATTCACCCTGACCGTTCATTGTTCATGGGAATAATCGTGACAGTGAACGCAACGCCATGCAACACACAAAAAAAACACACACATATAGTTCAAATGATGCAGCAGCCTGTGTGGGAGTAAATGAGGTGCATGTGGTTATATGGTGGCTGCAGGTAAACGCGTATATAAGAGGATGTGCCCTTACCCTGCGCGAATAGTCATCAGAGAATGCAGATAATGTCTCGCTGTTAACTGACCCAGGATGTCCCTCAAGGCTCTATCTAATTCCTCCTCAGCATGCCTTTCTGATCTGAGATGATAAAACGCCAAAACATACATATCAATCCAAGAGACTCAAAAAAGAAAAAAGCGCAGACAATGGTACAAACAAAAAACGAGGTATCTACATTTTAGGCTACTCCTCGTGAAAAAAAAATCACTGGACAGAGAACACGAGAGCATCAGAATGGTTGAGAAAAAGTGTACCTCTTATCTGGCGGGTAGTAGAGCGTGTACGCCTCGTCCGGGCTGCGTATCGCTATTTGGTCCGTGTCGAAACCCATGTCCGGTAATGTGTTGCCGTCTTCATCGAAGGCGTCGTTTTCAAGTCTGAAGAGAAAAGCACAGATCAGTCATGAAGCGCGCGCTTGTGGGACGCAGCAGCGAGAATAGTGGAAGAATGCGGACAAACGCGCGCAAGAGTTTTCCTCATATGGGATGGAAAATATGTGAAAAATAGTTTGGGAACGAAAATGTTTAAAACGAATGAAGGTAGGATGTTAAATCAGCGAGGAATCGGTCCGATGATCTAAATGATTCAGAAAAACAGATAACATTATCTGGATTTATCTTTATGTGTTTAACCATCATTATTAAATCATTACAACTAATTGAATTCTGGTTTGGCTTCGTTGACTTTACAGTGGGCTCATAAATAATATATAAATTAAAAAAGCCAAACAATGGGTGTGTGAAAACCCTTGCATCTAAAGTGGGCGTGAACACGGAAATATTAATAATGAAAAAGGACAATGAAAAACAATAATGCAGCAATTATGATGTGCACCATAGCCACGCCCAAATCAGGTTTTTGGCACAATAACAAGGAGAAGAAAAAAAGAGAGAGATAAAGCGGCTCAGATTTCTTTGCGCCTTGCCTCGCCTCTGCGCGTGACGACAGCCCCCCGTCATCCGGCGCTTGGTTTCAGTTTAATAAGAGCGACTTGTGAGAAGCGTCCCGCCGGACTCAAACCTCACTGTCTCACACACACACGCACAAACACACACGTACGTTGACACTTAAGGCTTTCATCAATCGCGCGTAAGGTGTAGGAAAAGAGCGCTGCTTTTGTGCGTAATTACGCGTTGGTTACAAATCATTTGTATTTCGAAGCATCTTACAAAAAAAAATCCCTTGTGTTACGCGTAAAATAAATGTTGCTGAGAGGCTTATGGAATGGAGCTACCTACCTGATTTTAGGGTAACTTAGTCCAAGAGGTGTGCAGAAGACGCTGTAGTGCACTAAGATTCCGTAGATGAGTAAGATTAAAGTGGCTTTACTCGAACTGGCCATGCTGCAGGAAAACATAAAGGTACTATTAATACAATAACGCCATACAGGAACAATAAAACTGCATTCCTTCTACTCAATACACATCTCATTTCGCTTTACAACTAAAAGCTTGATTATAACTCGATAGAAGATGTTTGGTTACCTTATACCAAAGTTATAGCCAATCCTTTACATGCAAAGTATCTGTATCCCCAAAAAGAAATAGACTAATTCCTGTGACTTTACGCCGCTCTCCAGCAGTGTCCATGCAGTCCGCGGTGGCACAACATACCTATATCAGAAGGAAAGGGAGGCAGGAGGCGCGCGGTTCTGCTGCTGCTGCTGCGGGAAGGAGGAAGAGGATGAGAGGGAAGAGGAGGCTGGGTCCGGGCGTGTCTGTGAGTGAAGAGAGCACTTCTTTCCCCTTATGGCTGAAGCGCCGTCTCCGCGTCGACTCTCCTTTATGTTCCCCTCAGATTGCCTCTATCTCACTTTGGACTCAGCAATGAAAGAGGAGTTAACTGCGCGCACGTCGGAGAAGAAAAAAAGCCCCCGAAAAGTCAAAAAACCAACCGCGTGTGTGCGTCTACATAGCGCTCGCTCGAAACTTTTGTCCTGTGCTGTGATTGCCTTGGATTTTTATCTCCCCTCCGCCCTCCCCGATAACTCACATTAAGGATGCTGTAGACGTCATCAAGCCTTCCTCCCGGAATATAATAGTACAGTTTCTTCCTCATCGACGCAGCCGTCAGACCCTTCCCCACCTGCCTCTATGCATCCACCCATCCTTTTTTCAAGTTTTTTAACCCAAACTTTTCTTTTTAGAACCGCAAAGACGCACGCCGCGTTATGTGACAGCCATTACCCAATCAATTTGTCCACTCACCGCGTCATCGCCAAGTTCAATTAAGCTCAGATGAATATGGTTGAGCTGGAAAATGATTGGCCGTTATTTTATTTATTTATTTATTTTTTATAAAATGAATCAGGCTTCATAAGTTCAAGGCCTCCTGGGGCTGAAGCCGCTCCAGTGACTCGTCTACCATTTCCCAGCTCATCTCCATCTTTTCTGACCACTTCCAATCATTCCACTTTAGATTTTAGTGTCATGTTAATGGCCTCGCGTCTGGCGCGGTTCCTAAAAAAATGGCAATTTGTGAAAACATGCACTGTACAGTTACTCTTACTGTTAATCTAACATTTTCTACCTTGTTATAATGTTTAACTATACTCATCAAAACGAAATATGACAAAATAAATCGTATCTTTTTAAGGTTTGTCCAGGCTTTGAAGCAGCAGAACCAAGGCCCGGTGAAGCCTCTTTTACAAAATCCAAGCACCAAATCTCCTCCTCGCTGCTTCTGTGTATCAGGGGACTTATTATTAGATATTATAAAGGCAAATTAACTGCAGCACAGTGTGAACTTGGCTTTAAACGTGTGGCGAGAAACAGACAGAGAGGGGGGAGAGGAGGAGAGAAGAGATTGCGTCCAAAACGAATTGAAGTTTTTTGGAAACTTTTTGGAGAATTTTCAGGGATCTTTTCCAAAACGGTGCCATCAAATTTGAAGGGATGCCTCGTGTTAATTAAAGAGTGGAGGACAGTGTGTGCTGCCCACCGCTGAATCAGACATATAGCTCACCAAGCATTTGATTTTTTATTTGATTTTTTAACTTTTTTTTTTTTTTTTTTTTCTGATTCACGTCAGCGTTTTTGTTTACTCTGACGCAATATGACGAACAGAGCCAGTCACTGCCTCAGGGGCCTATCCACAACTCCAGTTTTACGGGGCGTGATTCCAGCTTGGAGCACAACTTAAAGCCCATATGTGCTGGAGAAAGACTGCCAATGGTGCAGCAGGTAGAAGAAGGCTCTGTAGGCTGGGCACACGGCGCCACCAAGAGGACGGCAGAGGGCAATGCAAGCGCGTGCTGTCCATTCAGCAGCGGGCACATGAAGGGAAAGCATGACTCAGAGCCTCCCATGGTCATTAGTGAGTCTGGAGGTTTAATTGTTAGAAAGCCCGGCCATTACAGAGTGTAACTCAGTTAAAATAACAACTAGAGAACTGTACCCTTATCAAACCTGTTATTGTTATAATTTGGTAATTCACATCCTGTCACTATTACATACAGGGGGCCTAATAAAAGGATAAGGTATACAAAGCTCTATTTTATGAAAGCATATAGTGTGCATCTGTGAGTCATATTAAACCACTCCATCTGCACTATCTCCATTGTCTTTAATTCATGTTTCAACTTAAGTAAACCTTTACAAATTCAAATAAAGGCAATTTGTATACACTGTAAAAATGAAAAGGCTGAGGAAACGCAATATTTCAAGGCAACTTACTGCACTCGGTTTTTGAGGTTTGGGGCCCAACTGAAATTCCTAAGTTTTGTGCAAAAACACATATTCTACCAATTATTTATATTTTGTTCAAATCTAATGTGTCTCAAAACTCTTAATTTTGATTTTTAATCTATTATGCTAACTTACTATCTATTGTTCAGCTACTTCCTTTGAAATCCTATTGTCCGTTTGGCTGTACCCTTTACAAACTGTCTATATTGTCAGGCTCAACCTAATTATGTTGAATCACAGTGATTTTAATAATAATTTCATTTACACTACAAAAACCATGTAATGGGCCACATTACAAGGCACATATAGGGCTCGTATTGAACCATGTAAGATAATCTCTGGGGCAACAATATGTATCTGTGTGTGTTTGAATTGGAAGATAAGACTTTATTAATCCCACAATGGAGAAATTAAAATGTGACGGCAGTTCACATTTTGTGCAAACATAGTCTTGTAAAATATAGGAAGGAAGAGCATGCAGTAACAATAAATACAGAAGTATAAACATGTAAAGTTAAATTAACAATAGAAAAAGCAACCTATGACTCAGTGTTGTAGTCGAGTCACCAGTTTTTTTCCAAAAAGTCGTGTCTGAGTTAAGTCATCTTTAGTTTAACAGCAAGTCCAAATTACTAAAGAAAGGTCCAAGTCGAGTCCAAGTCACTAAAGTGAGTTACAAATCTGAAAACTGTGGGAGCCTAACTGACATTGATTGGGATTTTAGATTTGTTCAAGCCCATTTCATTAAACACATTTAATAATAATGCATAGTACTTACAGAGCACTTTTCAAGATACCCAAAGACACTTTACATATCCATTATCATTCACTCCACAGTCACACACTGGTGGTGGTAAGCTATGTCTGTAGCCACAACTGCCCTGGGGCAGACTGACACAGACCTGGCAGCCATTTTGCTCTTACGGACTCTCCGACCATCACCAAACATTCTCACACATTCATACACCAGTGCCACAGACATTAGAGGCAAAGAGGGTTAAGTGTCTTGCCCAAAAACCACAGAGCCACTGTGCTCAAAATGGAGTTTAGATTGTGGCATACCAATTAGGCCTATTTAAATTAAATTTATTTATTTAGGCTCAGCTTCTGGGTCACATTTAGGGGCTGTACTTAAATGAGAGAAGCTTGCCCTGCCACTCGAGTCCATAGTCCAGGACTCGAGTACTCTATCTCTGCAATGTATACATTTACAATGGAACAACAGGGGGAAACATGGATTGATGCTTGGGCTTGGCATGTGTACAGTCTAAAGAGACATGCAGTAGCACTCCTTCCTGAGGGCCTAGGCTTTGAGTCACACATAGCTGATTGTACTCAGAGCTATGATGCTCCCAGGTAAAGCTTTGCCTGTTTAAGAAGCAGTAACAGTCTAGGGGTAAGCAAGTTTCCACAAGGCACTTTTACTTTAGGCAAAATTACGTAGGCTATTTTCTTGATGACATGTAGCCTGCTAAACGCCTATTTGACCTGGACAATAGCTCAACTGACTTGCCTGTGACATTTTGCAGAAAAAAACATATAAACAAAATCAAAAAATAAATAAAAATTAACACAAACATGGTTAAATATGAGTGAAAAGCAGTGAAAAGCCTCTTACACGACACTAAACCTAGGGGGCGCTATATGCCTGCATAATTTATGCTTTAGCCAGGGTTCAAGCTTTCAGTGTCTGTTTTTACTTGTTTTGTACGAACCAGAGCCCACAGTTGCTTATATTTTCACAAGGGCAAACAAGAAACCATACGTTCTTCTAGAGTTAGAGTCAGGTGGGAATTTTCTGATCAATCTGAGACACGGGTGTCGGCCATATTGGGCACACGGGAATACCGTTCAATAGGAGGCGATGGTGCTTTCAATGACGGTCGCAAGAATCATTAAATTAACAGAATTATGCTTCCTGTTGGATTATTAAAACTGAAAACTATGTGAAAGAACAAACTAGTGGTATTTCACAGGTGTGTCTAATAGTTCATCTAAATTAAACGTATACTATATTAAATTACTACAGCTATTAAAACTTTACAGGTGCACTTAAATATACGACCCACACCAGAGCGTTTTCACCATTGGTTTAATATTTGTTGTATTGTGTGTTTTTTTTTCTTACACGTTAAGTCAGTCATTGTTTTTGTTTAGTTTTGTAACGTGTACGTGTTGTGTCTTGAATGTCCAAGTTTAATCCGGGTCATTCAATGCAGCGCCATTTCTTCTTTGGCCTCGTCGGCTCCTCGCGCTAGTCCGGCTATTGTTGTGCCTCTTTTGAGGGCAGCGCTGACCTATCAGCGGCCGGTGATTTCTGGATATTTTAATTACTTCGGCTGGTTTTATCCCCGCCATATTAAGGAGCCTTTGTCAGCAGTGGGTTATTGTCTTCTTGGAGGAATATTTGGGATCCCGGCGGAGCACTTAGGGCTGGGGAAGTTAATCGGTATGGGACAGACGCAGGACTGAGATTCCACGCTAGTTAACTTAGAGGTTTCTCGTGTTGGTTGTTTCCACTTTGGATTGTCGACGTGAAAACGTGTGGGAAAGGAGCACAGGACGCATGTTCCCGCAACACAACGCTTCAAAGGTCGCTTTTGAGGTAAGTCCCGTTTGTCTTTGAAGTAAATAAAGTAGGCCGAATGTGGTGACTCTCGAAGAAAGTTGAGAGGAAAGGTGCATGAGAGTTTTCCCGGTCTGTGGCAAGTAGATATTTAGGGATGGCTTCGGTTTTACTACTACTACTACTACACTTATGCTTTTCACGCTTTTTTACGCGTATTCTGATTTCTACAAGAACAAAGATTTAAACGATCTTTGTTCATGTAGAAATCAGAATAAGCAAAGTTGTCTCATAGGCTGTCCAAGAAAGAACTGCAAACTAATCAAACCACTTCCTCTCTTGCTCTTATTACATTGTATCCTTTACTTATTCCTGCCTCACCCTATCTATCCCTGTGTGAGTTTCACTCCACAGTCAGCTGCTGCAGGCCCCAGCTGTTAAAGCCCTTTATTGCTAGACACACAGTATACTATTACCAAGCTTCCCAGAATGACCAAACTCTTGTAATTTAAACCCTAATCTTTAATTCCCGTGTATCTTCCTCTGTGTTGTTATTTTGGTATTGCTTTCCAAACCTCTCTGATTTGCCCACTCTACAAACTAGGAATGTATGCTGCTGCCGGGTCTATATCCACAGACTGTTCATGTGTCTGCTGGTGTGCTTATGTGCTGTGGAGCCTCAGTAATCCATCTGCACGGTAATCCCTCTGTTGGCCGAGCAGTCCTGTCTCTTTACACACTCACAGCTGGAATAAGGAGGCCACTTGGCAGAGCGGTGAGGAGCGCTAACAGGTGGTGTTGGCCAGGGATCAGGGACCTGTGGTAAATGAGAAGAATGAAGGATCTTCACACGAGTGGCCTCATGGATGGGTCTCTTCAATTTTCTTATAGTAATCAAAGATCAGAGATGTTTTGAGGGCCAACTTTGCACCTACTTAAACACTCCTGACAGCCACTGTAGTGCTCCCAACTTACACAGGACCTTTTAATCGTCTTGTATTTTGTATGTTTGCTGTGACTCGTTCAGATCAGATACTTGCTCTACACTCAGAGTTACATCGTGGAGTATCTGGTACACTGTATTACTGAGAGGAGACCTTCCTGTTGATGGGAACCATAAAGATAACTTGAAAACCATGTATATTGTGATGGTATAAAAGTGAATGTCGCTTTTAAGTGCAAGCTGGTTGTACATTGAAGAAAGTTATGAACTTTGTGCCTCAAAAATAAATCGCTACCCTGTTCAGACATCTATTGTGGCTTTAAAAAAGACAAGAGGAAGAAGAGGTCTTCTATTTCATAGATTGAAGATGGCCCTGTTTCTCTCCCAGATCGACTCAGGCTTTGACAGGCACAGCAGGTGGCCTCAATAGCATGAATGGCCTCGGAAGGAAGTCCCTCTTTCCTCCGCCGGCGCCCTCCCCTCACTGTGTGATTGGCAGAGATGGCAGGCTGCCCTGAAGATAAGGCCATGCTGCGCCTGTGGGAGTGTGCCAGGGCAATTACTGAGTTACCGCTTCAGTAGGAGTTCACAGCCCCTGGTTTCCCCTCGTGTCTTGGTGATTGATGCCGGTATTTACTAAGCAAGCCTGTCAAATTAGTTGCTTGGCTTATGCACTGGGTTTGTCTTAGAGCCAAGGAACTTTATCATCAGCATTTATGTGTTTCTGTTTCCCTGAACCATGTCAAGAAGTCTAAACTTGATGAATCTTTGTTGTTCAAAAGCAAACACTTACGAGCTAACCTGAGACCATTCATCAAAGTAAAAGCAAATTTTCTGTAAAGTTCAGAAGGAACTGCTGCATACTCTAGTTCAAATTTTGTTGTGAGAAAAAAGTAATGTTGTTTTTTGAATCCAGCTTACCAGAAGAATCACAATTTTGCCCTAAGTGTGTACAGAAGTTACACGGGAAGAAGCTCAAAGGTCAAAGGGCCTCTCCCAGAAAAGTTGCATCTTATTAACTGATTAGTAAGTACGAGGAAAGGGAACAGTGCAGCATTACCTTGGATTAGAGGCACATCCCGGAAAGTTTACAACTGCAGAGGGATTATTTTTGTGAATTAATAAATGATTTGAAGGCATTTGTTTGTTTAGTCAACATTACTGAAGTTATGCTTTGGTATTGGATACCACCTTTTGCCACAAACTACACAGCAGCTGTTGTTGAATTGGACCTCATACTGTTTATGGTATGAATTTGTCTCGTTGTGGGGCAGCGGCACAGTGCGGTTGGAAGTTTTCCTTCTGAAAGTTGCCTGCACGCCAAGTTCTCCATCATTGTTTCATTGAGCCCTGTGGGAAGCGGCAGCCTGTGTCTCCTTAATCTGGCACGGCATCGGTGGCAGTCTGGCGCACAGGCTAACGTGTCACATGGACCCTGCATGGCGTGCCTCTCAATGTACAGCACTGTGTTGTGACATAGATTTGCTCTTAGTATAAACATTCATGAATGCGTGTCTTCAGATCTGCTGCTCTTTCAACGATCCATTTGAGTCCAATCTTGTTGTGGTTAATATGTAAAGTCATTTCCATTTTCCTCGGAGATCCTTCTGTTGTGGCTCATGTTAACAAGTAATTTACAGTAGTGCAGTCAGACATGTGACCCTCATCTCTGTGTACAAGCTCAGAGCCGTATCATCCTGTCCCTTGAAGCTACCAGCTAATCTCATTGTCAGTATAAGAGCCTCGTTTAAGAACCCTTCCAAGTGATGTACAATAATCTGCCTGTAATTTGATTTGCACCAAAGCCATGTGGGGAGTAAGCAGTTATGCTGTATTTGTTAAACAGAAAATCCCTGATTTGGATTTATGTTATAATTTCCCTTGTAATCCTATTTTTAATTGGCCAGTTAAGGTAAAAGTGTGTGTGTATGTTCGTGTGTTTGTTCCCAATAACCGATGCTATTGAGTCGCATCCTTTTGCACAATAAAGCAAATTTATTGTTTTTGCAATATCTGATTTGCAAAAACTCCTTAAACTGCAACAATCTATAGTATATTCAAGGGTCAGAATTAATATATGGAGCAATACAAAATGTAAAGCATGGTTGTTTTGGATTAAGGACTGTGTCAGAGACTGCACCTTTTCCTTCCATTAGCATTTGTGCTGTTAGCATGTGTATGAGTGAGTATAGGTCAAGGGATTGTGAGTGCTTTACTCACTGTGGGGGAAGCACTGTGAGATACTTTCTCATTTTCCATAACAAAAGAAGCATGGGGCTGACAAAAGGGAACTCAGCCTTTCTCTGCAGCTCTTAAACTACCAGAGGTGTGTGTTTCCCTCTTTTTTTCACCCAATCCTCCACTGGGCTTCCTTTGGAAAACAAAAAGACAGCACTGCTGTTTCTTGAGATAAAACATACTGTTGAATCTAGAAAGACTTAGGACACAGCATAGCTTTTGTTATTTGAAAAGCTTGGGCCTGTTGCTTTGCTAGCTGCAGGCATTTAGGAAGTTGGTATGACCAGATCATGTGCCACCCCTTCGGACTCACTCAAGCCAGTGATTTATTCCTGGTCATTTTGGGAGAAAATTCTCATTAGAGGAATTATACATTTTTAAAGAAAGGGGTAGTTTAAGTACAGCTACATGTGTAAGAGCTGGATTCTCAAGTCCATCATGGGCATGCTGATCTGTATTCATGAGGATAACGCTGACTTACAGGCACAATATCAGAGAGTCTGCCCATGTTTTCTTTTGAAGCAGCTGTGGCATTAGCTGCATTGTCACAGCTAAGTGTTTTGGAACCATGGGTTGTTTGACATGCGTGTCAGAGTGGGGTCAGAGGTGACGGCCATGTTTGTGTCGACCCTGTTTTGATGTCAACGAGCGACTGCCATTTTGTTGTTTTGTGTAACAGAAGTGTCATTGTGTAGATTAGAGAAGATGCTAATTAGAACATATGTTTGTTTTTTTTTGTTTTTAGTACAAGATCAAAGGCTCTCAAACAAAGTGATAAAAACTGTTTCTTTGGGGTTTTATGCACGTGGAGCATTGTTTGGATTTTGTCTGTTCCTCTTTGCATCTTGACATGTTCATTGGAACATTTCGTGCTTGTACAGTATGTTCCTTGGCATCTGTGTGACCAGGTTATGTGTAGGATACTCAAATATGCAAACTCTGTATGCTTCACCGACACATCTTTTCCGCTTCAGCGCTTCACTGTGGTTTGTCAAAGGAAGGGTTAAGTTTTGCTTTTGTGGGTCTTTACATGAAACCCTCTCTACCTCTAAATTAAGTGTGATGTATTCTTCTTATTTCATACTAAATAGCAAAAAAAAAACTACATGAAAAGCAGCCTTATGTGTAAGACCTTTTTAATTTCACAAAATATTGTAATTGGGTAACCTGAACAGATCTCGTCATTGACTAAAAATGTCAGCTCTCATCAGCATCTGTTTAATTTTTCAGTCCAATCTTGTCACATCATCAATCAACCTCTCCGTCTGTTTCCTCTGCCAGAGCAAAGAGCTTCTGTCAATGCTGTTTCAGTCACCAGAGCAAATCAATGCAGCAACCATCTCAAAGGCAAAGTTCAATACATTGATTGTTCCATCTCTGCCAAGTCTGTACAAAGACTGAAAACAAGACAGTGGGATGATATCAGGGTTTGAGATGAGCAAATTCAATTCACTGTCCAATCCACTCATATCAGTTTGTGGATCATGTTTTTTAAAGAAGAGTCCTGATTTTAGGACAAAGAGGTCACATTAATCACAACAAGAGTATAGTATGTAAGAGTTGAGGAGGTCAGAATGAACCCCAGGGCAACAAATAGAAAATGAATGGCCTCTGCTGCCGTGGCCTGCCATCAAACCGTGGTCATGTAACTATATTAATAAATAGATTTTTGTTGGAAAAATTGTCTAACAGACTGAAAAAATTAATGGAAAATTAAACTGAATGAATTTGATGTCAGTCAATGTACAATAAAGTGTTAGTGTCCATAATCTACTAAAGCAGAAGGCTCCCTGTAGCATCCTATGTGAATATACAGTACTATTGTCCAATCAGCATATTTTTCAATAGTGGCAAACAGATTTATTGTCCAAGCATAACCTAAGCCCAGCCAACTTTTAACTTGTGTTTATGCATGTATGTCCCTGTGGCATTAAAATCTATCTATCAATTTAACAAGCATATTAAAAATGTCTTTTTAATATGTTGCGAAACATTCAAAATGGTAGGCTTGGTCTTACACAATACTTCTATAAGCTACATTACTGTCTATGGCCAACAAATTATGTAACTAAACCTTTTTTTTTTAATACATTGTTTTAGTCTTGTCCACTTAAATATCGCCATGTTAAGCTGCTGTGTCACTAGTCTCTTATGAAAACCATTTTTAGTTGTGTTTGTGTTGCCTCTTGTTACTGTTGTTTGCTTTTATCACACCTTTCCTAAAATACCAGTGTGTGTGTGTGACCTGTCGCTGACAACCATTTGAAACTGTGTTGTAACATTTTACAAATTCCAGGATATGAGTCACACACAGCGGATTGTTTTATTGTAGATTGTTAAAAAGACGCACACGGACAGCTGATGAAGAAAACTCTGACTCTAGGGCCAACGGTGACAGAAATGAGTAAAAAGACAACTCGCCTTCAAAATTAGTTGTTTATGCCATTGTTCCCAAAGGTTTAGTCATGCCTTTGTTGAATTACTGCCCACATGGATCTCAAATATCACTACGTTTTTAGATGGACTGTTGTGGTTTCAGCTCAAATCAATGTATGATCAGAGAGAGTGGCCGAAGGCTGTAACCCAATCCGTTACTAGGCCTTTTGTTGGGGAAACTGTGAAGTCATGTGAGGTCATTCATTCAGGATCCTGGGAAAAACCCTCCAGATGTCCAACATCGTAACTCCTCTGTGTCTCAGCGCAAGAAACAGCCCAAATATGGCAGAATTATTTTACTGTACATCAATGTAAATAAAATGTTTGTATTCTTTTTTCATTTGCTTTAAACTGTTGGCGTATTTGGGTATTTTCACCTTCTTCTTTAGCTATAATGTTCTTGACTCTATACATGGAGTTTTAGTACATTTTATTATAATTTCACAATTGGATTTCTAGTCTGACAATGAACCTTTTAGCACTGTTATTATGTACAAAAACATACAAATTATCAAGCAACACTTTGAGAGTAACTTATCTTTTAACACTGTATCCACATTTGGTTCACTGTCTCCACGTTCAAGCAGCATCTTTTCTTCTGCCACAGGCTCAAAGATGGGTTGTGTGAGGAGTAAAGAGGACAAAAGTTCGACATTGAAGTACCGACCTGACAACCCGAGCGCCACGCTGCTCAACGCCCAACTGGGCCACTACGGGCCAGACCCCACCCTCATGGGTCACTCTCCGGCCATAAAGTCGCTCAACAACAGCTACAACAGCCATGCGGTCACGGTCACGCTCACGCCGTTCGGAGGCGCGTCTTCTGTCATGGCGCCTTTTGGTGGAGCATCCACTTCCTTCGCGTCGGTGGCCGTTAACAGCCCCTTCCCCGGCGTCATCCCAGGTCAGTGTCTAAAATAAAATTTAAGGAGACTGTATTGTATTCTATTCTTGAATTATTCAAACATATTTGTGAGTGTGTCCTAATTCAAAGTGACAGATTTCCATATAACCTTCTTATTTACAATCTAAATGCATGTTCATGTTTCTGAAACTATTTAAACTTCTCCAACTCTTGTCTTTTTGTATTTAAGTCCTAACTCTAAAATAAACCCAGTCAGTCATTTGTTATGCTCAAGACGCACTGAGCAAGCAGATGTTATGCAAATTAGACATTTAAAACAAGTCGGCCAAAACATCAAGGCTGAATAGCTGAAAATCAAAAATAGCTCTGTATTATGGCAGGCATGAACTCATCCAAACAGAATAACATATGTAAAGTGGATTGTTATTTCAAAGTTTTGTTTATAATGATTTTTTTGTTGTTGTTGTTGCATTTAATGAATAGAAGTTCATACTCTACTCACATTCAACTCTAAATCCTACAATAGATTAAAGAATGTGAGAGATGTAAATAAAGGTGTGTCCGAGTGAGTGCACGTACTTCATAAACACAGCCTGTAGGCCTTGTGTTGTGCTTCATGTCACTGGATAATCTGTCCTGAGGGGCTGCTACAGATCTAATCCTGTCCTTTCAATTTCCTCCTTCAGATAAAACCAATCAGGGTCCTGACGACTCTCTGTGCTCTGTCACTTCAGGGCTTCTCGGCCAAATCTGCTGTCGTCATTACACAAACAGATTAGAATCACTGAAGTGACATGTTTACAACAATATTCCTAGCTGCGGACTGTGAAATGCGTTTGACTGGCCGAAAAGACTTAAGTCACAAATTAACCAGTTTATGTGATGACAAATGCATGTGTTCTTTTTACTTTCAGGTGGTGTAACCTTTTTTGTGGCTCTGTACGACTATGAGGCCAGGACGTCGGAGGATCTGTCATTCAAAAAGGGGGACCGCTTCCAGATTATTAACAACACGTGAGTGCATTTTGATTTTTACACAGACCCCTGCTGTGTGAGGGTTTAATCCAGGGTTATATTCAGGTCTGATTTTTTTATTTTTTTTTAAAGCTGAAATCTGTCTGGGTTAACGGATTCCTCCATTGGGCCATCTGTTAAGCCCCCACCGATGCTATGTACAGCATTCCTCCAGCTTACAGCGCTCTACATTTAATACAGCTTACTGCTAAGTGTAAACATGTCTGATTACATGATTTGACGTTTTCAAATGTAATGTTTAAAGTACTGTCTTGTGTTTGGAGCCTACTGGAGTAGCAGCATCTGTTCAGGGCCCAGGTGTAAGAAGCACAGTTGCTCATATTGCATGTGTGTATATCACTTAGCAGCAATAAAAAAGCCATCTGCTTTTGAGAAAGAGGAGGTGTCAAGAGGACAGGCTCATCTCACAATTCAAATTAGACACATGCTTTTAGACTAGAGCAGGCAGTACTCGGCCATGAGGACAGTCACAAATCAGCTTTGTCACTCTGGCTTTTGCTCATGTTTTCTCACTTCTTCATTGATCCTCTCTTTAGTGAAGGCGACTGGTGGGAGGCACGCTCCATCAACACAGGAGAGAAGGGCTACATCCCCAGTAACTACGTAGCTCCAGCAGACTCCATACAGGCCGAAGAGTAAGAGCTCAGTCTATCTCTCACTGTACCTTCCTCTTTAGGTTTCTCTTCTAAATAAGTATATGATTCAATGAGGTATTCATTGTGCAAACACTTTAAAGAGAATGAAGTCTTATGTTATCATTGTGACAGCCGTTAGTCGTTTGCATTGCTGTTCAACCAGTGTGACAGACAAAGACCTTAAGGGAGGGAGGGACCTGAGTTGCTGTGGACTTTTGTTTTAATTGGCTCACAGCAAGCGGGATACTAGAGCGGGTACAGAGTGAGAAACAACACAAAAAAACATTCCAACCTCGTTGATAAGGTTTTCTCTCTTAAGGTAGCATTTTTCTGTTAAGCACAATAGTATTGCTTGTTTTTAGTTTCTGTTTCTCAGATCCGTTAGGACAAAATGTTTTATCTGTGGCATGACTAGACTTGTTTTACAGAGAAGCCACAATCATTTATTGCTTGTGCTCTATTAGCAGTGGGAGTACACAGAAGCAATGTTTTATAAGACATAATGGTATTCTGGCTTTAGACTTGACTTTCTTTTTAAGGTAGCTACATCATTTGAGTCTAATGTCAACAGGCTGTCATTTTTATTGTGCTGCAAAAAAGTCAGGATATATTAGATTCATATAAACACGTAGCTTTGCCAGACACCTAAATATGTGTAGCCTATATTGCATTATAAGAAAAAACATCATGCTGTAAATTTGCTTTGATCATCTCCTCCTTCTCATCTGTCTCTTGGCAGATGGTACTTCGGCAAAATGGGCCGCAAAGATGCAGAGCGTCTTTTGCTGCATATAGGGAACCAGCGGGGCACTTTTTTGGCACGAGAGAGTGAAACAACCAAAGGTTAAAAAAAAAAATTAAAAATATTATGTTAATGCAAATAAATGGGCTTGATATGTCTGCACGCTTTGTTCAGACACTTATTTGATGTGATATGTTATGTGTTTCAACAACATTTTGCATGTCTTCAAAGGTGCCTACTCTCTGTCCATCCGGGACTGGGATGAAGTAAAGGGAGACAACGTCAAACACTACAAGATCCGAAAGCTGGACAACGGTGGTTATTACATCACCACTCGAGCCCAGTTTGAGACGCTACAAAAGCTGGTGAAACACTACACAGGTATTCGACATGTCTACTTTAAGTACAGCAGACCGAGGTAGTGGTTAGATAAATTGATGTTTACAGATCATAGATGGCGTGGTTGTGTGGTTTGGACGGCAACCATGTAGACATTTGAGACACACGTTTATCCATAACAGTTAACAGTAAAGAGCGGCCTGTTTTATTTGATATTTCCTCCAACAAGTGCACTGTTCAGAGGAAATGCATTATTCAGCCGTGGTCCTGCTGCTGGGAAGTGTATAGAATATGTTTTTAAATATATATTTTTTTTTTGTCACGGTACTTTAAGCAGTGCTTTTATTGGCAGTGGTACTGACAGAATTCCACAAATACAAACCATGTGAACAGAGGCTTTCAGTCTTTACAATAATAGTTGAGTAGGAGGATAGCCACAGGTTTGTCAGTTTTTGATTTATCAATGACAATAAAAGCATAGTCAGGTTTAAAATATGGCCTTTCATACTGTAGTAGTAGATACTGCCATTGCTTTACTTTAGTTTAAAGAACTTTCTGAATTTTGGACAATATACTGGGTAGTGTTACTGATATCTGCTAGATCTTGTTACTTAGATAATATATTGCATAATTATGTTTTGTTAGTTGGCAAACCTAATCATAAGGACAAATATTTGCTGTCCTGTTTCCTGTCATGCTGTCAATACAAAACCTGTTGTGTGAGATGTGTTTACAGATTTGTTGTATGACTAAAAGCCTAAACACTTGTTTCTGTTGTGTTTTCTCCTCTCTCTGTGTTGACATGTGTTCCTGTCCAGAACATTCAGATGGTCTGTGCTACAGGCTCACCACTGTGTGTCCCACAGTGAAGCCTCAGACTCAGGGACTGGCTAAAGATGCCTGGGAAATCCCCCGAGAGTCCCTCCGACTGGAGGTCAAACTGGGCCAGGGCTGCTTCGGAGAAGTCTGGATCGGTAAGGAAGCAAAACGCATACAAATGTTTAATCCATATTTTCTTCTAAAGTACTCATTTGATGAACCCCAGAGCCACAAATGCACTCTATAAATGATTTTTATCATCATCACCATCATCATCAGCAAATCTACTTTTCTGTTTCTTTAATGGCCATTTAAAAACTACTTAATGACCACAATGGAAATGTTGCACACATAATAACCTAATTTAAAGGGCATCACTAACAAAAGGGAATATTGTCAGATAATATACAAATGTGCAAAAAAGTTCAAACTTTGTCTCTTTTCTCTCCTCAGTAAAATCATTTAATAATGCAAATCCAATAACTTCTATGTAATACATTTCCAGCTGTAGGCATTGTCATGGCCTGAGCCCTTTATTCTATTTTGAATATAAGTTATGAAAATTAAATACTACATTATTTAGTGACATATTACATTATACCTAGTATTAATTTATAAATCATTCTGTATCAATTTTTTAATAATTTGGATCTGGTTAACATGTCCAGTAGTTGTAATGTTTAACACGTGTCATAACAATCTAGACAACCACATGTTCAGACAGTGTTACAAGTAACCTATGGAAACAAGCTGTGTAAAAGAAATATACTTTTAATGCAGTGCAGTAGGGTGTCCGAGCAGTTAAGTCGTGTATAGTTTATATGGAGGATGACTCACATTATCGTACAGACGAGTGGAGCTGACCCCACTAAAGAGCCCATCTTTAAATCACACTGGCCCACATACTGATGGAAATGCAGATTGGTGATCGCTGCCAGTTCACGCAGGCACACAAACACAGCGCTGTAATCACAGGTCACCTCCCACGCTTTGTTTCTCTGGCCCGCATGTGAGACGAGGGGGGCTTTCAGGGAACACGACTCAGCTCTTTCATCACTCGGTCTTTCATTAATCCTGCAGCAAGCCTCGACCTGTCAGCCTGCACTGTGCAATCCCAGGAATCCCTCTCTGCCTCTCCCCACACTGTTCTTCATTGGTTTCTGCATGACTTTTTACTGAAACTATCCCACACTTTTCACGTAATCATGTCGCAATCCTTTGATTTTTGATCGCTTTTTATAACACTTTTATTATGGAACACGGTAGGGCTGTCTGTCAGCTTGTTTGTCTAAGAGAGTTTGTTCAGCATGATAAATGGATAGGGAGTCTGGTGACAGAAGCGATACATGTCCGCTTTTTGTATGTAAGCAGGGCGTGAGTAAGTGGCTTTCAACCAGGAAGTTTCCGATTATCTAAACTGTCACGTTCTCTGCTGCCTTATTTTTTGTTTTGTTTTTAACAAATATCACTAAATGACTAATTGTACCTTATTTTTTTCATGTCACTTTGTTGATATGAAATAAATGTCCTGTTTTAACAAACTAAACTGGGGAAACATTGTATTCTTTTGTTGCTTTCATTCAGGCACATGGAATGGCACGACTAAAGTGGCCATTAAGACTCTCAAAACAGGCACCATGTCCCCAGAGGCCTTCCTTCAAGAGGCTCAGATCATGAAGAAACTGCGCCATGACAAGCTAGTGCCTCTCTACGCTGTTGTATCTGAAGAGCCTATTTACATTGTCACTGAATTTATGGGCAAAGGTAAACCAAAGAAATGTTCTTAGTTTATTCATTTTATGTTTTGGTGTATTTAATGGAGAGCAATAAATGTTGAAACAAGTTTTAAACATACCCTCTAGGCATATTCTGACAGTCAACAGTTGTACTTTATAAAACACAAAGCTAAGTCCATAATTTATAAAAGAGCTTATTTATGTTGCAACACAATGCAATGCCTCACCAATTTTTAAAGTCTTTTTACAACAAGTTCTTCTTTAATCAAGTTTCAGTCCTTCATAGATAGATAAAATGTTTATTTTCTTCTATCAATTTTTATGTAGAAGAAAATAAACATACAGTAACTTAACAAGTCTAGCCAGTCTGTCAAAGATTAGTCAAGTGTCATAGTCACTGCTGTCAGAGCAATTACTAACATGCAGTGACAGGACACCTGCACTCAATGTATCAAGCTTTGCAATATCATTTGTTAATTTTTTCATATTTGAGTGGATAAATAAATTGCAATAATAAAGTCTTGCAATTTGACAGTTTACAATGAAGAACTCACTATTCTATACAAATTAGTCTGGTCTCTGTGGATGGTCTCTGTGCCTCTGGATGCTATTAAATAGACATACAATAAAATACAGAAATGAAGAATTGCATAAAGCCAGCCCGGGTTTTTTTGTTACAACTGGTCAAAAATTATTTCTATTGAGTTGAAACTTCTCTGAAGGAAACAATCCCAGACCCATGCACAAATGAAAACAGCTGGCCAGGCTACAGTACAATATCATAAGAACAATTGTGAGACGTGTGAATGAATTTGCAGTACATCAAAACGGAGTAACGTTTTATTGAGTAAAACAAATTAAAGGCATAATTGAAAAATTTGCATTACAGAAACGAGTCTAAATCCATAGCTTTGCCCAGTAGAACAAAATTATGTTCCTCCTCGCGCTGTATTTCACTGTTTTCATCTGTAGTTGACATGTGTGGGGACATTTATTGGTGTGAAGCCCAGAGCCAATCACAGCTCACAGGCTAGAAATTACAGCAAATCAAAAGTGTGAGCACATTCACAAGAGTAAACCTGTATTTGACTTTGACCTGTACGCAACAATTTCAAATGTAGTTAGTTTTTCCATAATGCTTAATTTTTTATTTTTTTTTACAGGCAGTTTATTGGACTTCTTGAAGGAGGGGGATGGTAAATATCTGAAACTGCCCCAGCTTGTGGATATGGCTGCTCAGGTAAGTTCACATCTCAAAAGTGTTTTCCCAATTTAAGCAACAGCTCCCTTTGCCTCTCACCCGGCTGGCCCCTTTTCCAACTGACACAAGTAATAAATCAAAGAGCGCTCAATCCCAGCAGTGTGTGTAGGTGCATGTGAGTCAGCCGTTCAGTGCCAAAGAACAAAGCATTTGTGTTTTGTTCTCTATCTAGTTGTCATTTTTATTTATTCTCGACTTGCCAACTCTGGCCTCGCCTCTTGTCTCTTTTCCCCACTGCATGTACTTTATTTTCCAACCACTTAACTTCCTGTAGCACTTAAACGCCATTCATCAGTGGCCACTTAAGCTGGCTGCTTCACTCACCTACTGAGATGTGCTCTTAATTTGCCTCTTCACGCGGCTGGGCTCCCTGTTCATCCTGCCCAGCCGAGTGGAAACGTGACTGAGGCAGGGGGAAAACTACACTGCCTCTGAGGGTGTTGGTGCAAAGTCTAAGGAGGTGTTAGAAAGTAGTGTTAAAGACGTTCTCACTGCTGCTGAGTCATATACCTGTAACAAATTGTGTCAATGACCCCCATTGCTATAAACAGTTCTGGTGACTATTTATAATATTATAATATGTAACATATGATTCCACAGTTTCCCTATTTTATTTTGTAAATTGGCACTCCAGACCTATGTGCCACACAAAGCAGAAAAACAGGACAAAGGTTCATTATCTCTTGCAGTGCTTGTTAAGTGAATTCTGGGGACTCGTATAAATTACCAACACAAGTTCTGTTGTAAATTGTATTGGGACCCAATTCCATTTTGTTCAGCGTTTCTTTGGTAATTTGTTCTAAAGCTTGGGGTGCTTCCTTGTCTTGTTTTGTTTCTCCTCACTGTTGTTTTGTAGCGTCTGACCATTTTAACCCGTTTCCAAAGAAATATTTGTGAACACGTCAGCCCATTGTCCAGGGTGTACCCTGCCTCAGGCCCAAAGCTGCTGGGATAGGCTCCAGTCACCAGTGAGCCCTAACAGGGAAGAAAATTAATGAATAAATATTTGTTCATCAATTCACACTGACAAGTTTTCACATGATACTTTTACTTTTATTTTTATTTTGTAGCTTCCCAGATGACCCCTGACCCACTGTTTGAAAAAACATGTATTGTAAAGTAGATTTTTATTTTATTTTTTACTTGAAATAAAAATCTCTGTGAAATTGAAAGTTAATTATGCATGGCTTATAAATCAATACAGGAGTAGTTACCACAATAGAACAAGTTGTGCCGAGGCATTCAGATTATAATTCATGGTTTAAACATCTTCCATCGAGCAGCAAGATTCTCTATCTACCTCCCTTTTGTGAAAAACAGATGGACCAAAATCATCCTCCCACTCCAGAAACTACTATTTTAAAAAGGCTGTTGGTAAAAATATACATGATGAGGCAATGTAAAGGGAGCTGTTCATTTGCATATTCATTTACTGTGAGCTTAATGGCTCCTCCTCCTCGGCACAGATTGCAGATGGCATGGCCTTCATTGAGAGGATGAACTACATCCACCGGGACCTGAGAGCTGCCAACATCCTGGTGGCCGATAACCTGGTGTGTAAAATCGCAGACTTCGGCCTGGCTCGGCTCATCGAGGACAACGAGTACACGGCCAGACAAGGTGTGTAGGAGATCACGGGTCTGTGTCTCCAGCTGCTAGAAATAAGCTTGCAGTATATTTGGTGCTCTGTACCTTCAGATGTATTGCTTTTATTGATTGGACCTAAAGACGCATTTTTACCCCAGATCTACTTTTCTTTAGAGGAACTGGGTTTTCACCACAGAGACTAAGGTCTAAATTTAGCACTGGTGACTTCAATTTACTTCCATTAAGAAAAGATAGAAATGTGTGTCAAAAGGACTGTCCTTTTATTAGCAATTAAGTAAAAAGGTACAAGTAATTATAGTAAATGAACACAGGAGTCTGCATGTGTTTGGACTCATTTACCGACAAAGTTACCAATACTTCACTTACTTGTATTCTGTTATAGAAGAATGCATTTAAACTAAAGTTTACACAAATTAAAAAGGCATTGGAGTAAATAGTTATGAGAGATATTTGACTTTCTTCTTTTGTGCTTGTTTGCTGCTCAGGAGCCAAATTTCCCATCAAGTGGACAGCCCCTGAAGCTGCTCTTTATGGCCGCTTCACAATTAAATCAGACGTCTGGTCGTTTGGGATACTACTGACTGAGCTGGTGACAAAGGGCAGAGTACCATACCCAGGTAACGACTTTCAGATCTTTCTATTACATATGCAGTGTATATAAAGAGTGGAGCGTTCTCACTGCTTTAAATAAACTGATATCCCCTTAGGGTAACTTCAATGCTCTGCACACTTTTTTTCCTTCTCACACAAGAAGTTTAAAATAGGCCGTATAGCTTATGTGAGTCAACACAGATGCCTAATGACTTCCTTGCCCATGGGAAACTACCAAATCCCACTGTACTCATTTCTGTCATCTGCTGTCCCGCTGCTGACCCCTGCTGTCGAAGTGTGGTCCTGCAGAGGCTCTGATGTTGACAGCGTCTGACTGGCACTGATTACAGCGTGTGCCATATGGCAGACTTAACCAGTACGTCTTGCAGAGGGCCATCTGGCTCCTGCGGCCCTCTTGGTTTCAGTGCAAACCCCTTGGTCTAGTTAATTCACCCCAGAGCTCCAATTCATGGGGGCTGAACCACTTTTTGCTGCTGTTCCAAACTGCAGACTGACTCACTGAGCATTTGTGGCTCTTATCCTGCTGGGCTGTCTTTTTGGAGGTCTATTTCTGGCCAATGCAAGAGAAGTAGGTATTCCAAAAAAAGTGCAGGAATACGTCATTTGGTTATATTCTAATGTGCACTTATATATAGATATCTATACACAGTGGATATGACAGTGAGCTCGTCACATGTAAGTTGTAAATTGCCTATGGCTGCTCACACTCAATCTATGAGTGTCTTTCTGTCAGTGTGTGAGCTAATGTGATCCCTTGCTCCCGCATAGTCGGACAACTAAAGGGGCGGATGTGGCTGAGACCATGCCACTGACTCTGTGTCATAACCTCTTTTAGCGGCACTAACACTCCCTGTGGGGCTGTTTCTACGCCGTGTCACAGAGTTCACCATAACTGTCTTCCTGTCTCAGGAAGACATGCAAGACCTTCCTGAAAAAGCACAGCTATAAATGGGATAAGGCTGAAGAAGCTTTAATGTGGTTTTAAACGGGTCATGCAGCATGAGTAAGAAATGCTGCAGTGGATACAAATGGGCATTTTTGTCATGTTGAGAATGTTTAAAACTAAGATTTACAAAGGTTTTAAAAGAAAAAATGTTGATCTCTTTAACCTTGGTATTAAGAATAAGGAGTTAACCTTAAACTTAACACACTAAGCATTATTCATGATTAAAAGGGGATCAAAAGTGGACTGAAATTGAGTTATTTAAGTTAAGAGTAGGCCAGTCAATAGACCATTTAAAAATCAAGTGCTTTCTAAAGCCACCAAACACAGTTTTACCGTCACAATTTAAACGGTAAGCCTGGATTTTACAAGTATTAAGAGTATTTCATTTGTTCAAGGCCTTAAAAATAAAGTCCTGTATTTTGTAAAAGGTTTTCTTTAAGAAACCTAGGGATAGGTTACTGCTTATTCCCACTGAATGTTAGCCCCCTCCCAGTTTGGAGAAGCAGGCAATAGTAACAGCAGAAGCTTTGTGTGATGTATAGCATCTAAGTGAAAACGCACTTCTACGACAACTACAAAGGTTACAAAAGTTTTAAAACTGCAAATGTCTATTACACAGAGGCTATTTACATGCATTAGAAACTTCTCTATTGCTGGGCTTCATTATGTTTCATGCTGACAGCCCCTTGAGAAAACAGGATGACAGGTTGGTAACTGTCAGCCAATTAAAATATGTTTCTATTATCACTCTGTTTTTAATTGGTGTTGTTTCGCAGCTGAGCCTGATTATAGTTCTTATATTGTTGTAGTTTTCTGAAGTAAAGTATTTCCAATGTATTTCTTTGCCAAAAAACAAACAAAATCCAACAACCATTAACATAAATTAAAAGTACAAATCAAGCAAGAAGACTTGGCAGACACAGAGTTTAAAGCCTGTGGATAAGCAGCTTGTCTTTATTTATTAAACTTTATTTTATATGAGGTCATCATTGTTATATGTTACATTTGTTTGTGTTTTGCAGGGATGGTGAATCGGGAGGTGCTGGAGCAGGTGGAGCGAGGATACCGCATGCCCTGTCCCCAAGGCTGCCCAGAGTCTCTGCACGAGATGATGAGGCAATGCTGGAAAAAGGACCCGGACGAGAGGCCAACGTTCGAGTACATCCAGTCCTTTTTGGAAGACTACTTCACAGCCACAGAGCCACAATACCAGCCTGGGGACAACCTCTAGTGCGTGCCACTGCGTCAGAGGAGCTCAGCACTGGGACAAGAGCTTCCACAAGGCCATCACTGTGGAAAAGATCTTACAGAACTTTAATAACAAAACTGATTTAGTCCAACCAACTAGTCCATCACTCCACCAGGAAAGAGACAGAGATATGTTGAGTTTGTCCTTTGGGACCAAATATTCTGGGAGGTGTCCAACTGTGCAGATTGGTGCTGGTACGTTAAGCTCTGGGAACCCTGTTAATCGGAGTAATCCGTGTGGACTGGCCACAACACTGTGATCAGAGGCATTTTTCACTCAAAATTAAATCCACAGCCACTCGCAGATGCAGTTTATAACCTTTTTAATGAGTTTTCACCACTGTCTTTTTTTTATATGGTTTTACAAACCATTTTTGGCACAGGAGTAATTTTTTTTTTTTTAATGAACTTTAGGGTTTTAATTTGTAGGTTGAGAAAGTGTGTGTTTTTAAGTGGCCATTAACGGGTTCCAGTATGTGCTGTGACTGTAAGGAAAAGGATGAGTAAATGAATGGACTGGACTGTTTGGATGAAAGAATGTACTGAGATTTTAAACCATGTACATTATGTGCTAAAGAAATGTATTTTCAGCAGGTGTAATCAGGGGAATGAATGAATGAGTCGGTGATGATCGACATTATGGTTTGACATTTTAATGGGGACTTGAAATCATTTACAGGTATTTTTGATCATGTACAAACATTTTACCTGTTAACATTTTAGACATGTTTTAGATTTGACATTTCAACTGTGAAATTTAAGTATGATCATTTGTCTAAAAACAATGCCTGATGCACAACTGAATGCTGTATAAAGACTAACACAGCTGCACAAGAGTCTTGCATTATACGGTACAAAAGCCTATAGGAGCCTACACTTGGAGCTGCAGTCTTCCTACAAACCACAATATTGCTGGCACAGAGAGAGATTTTGATTAAACCCAGATCCCACAAATCCCATGAACTCTAAATGTCATACGAACCCATTGGGTCATGTTTTATGGAACAAAAGGTATTTGTCTTTGTCAAGCCCCCTTTCGAGATGATGGATGACTTTTGTGAGTGAGGCCACTGAACCAGACAAACCTTGCACACCCTGTGGTCACCTCAGGGCCTTTCTACTTTTCAAACCAACATCAGTAATAATAAAACCAGTGGTTTGTGATTGAAAGTAATGGTAAGACGTCTTGACTTGTCTTCTATTCAATAAGATTGGAGAAAGATGTGAACAATTGTTTTGTATTTTTTTGTGATTGTTGCTTTAAAAAAAATGGGTACATGAACAAGTGGGGAGATGGAAATACTGAGAATTCTAACTAATATGATTTTTGTACAGAAAAAAATAAATGTTTTACTTAAAGAATTTGTACAGTTGTCATTTTTACTTGATCACATTAATGCATCCTTTGACAGAAAATGAATTGTTTTTTTTCTATATTATTGAGTTAACACAAGGAACACACTCTAGTTCTGTTATAAAGCTCCTTAAATGCTTTGTAAATAATCTAATCTGAGCAGTTCTACTCATCTTCAAACCTGTGGACACAAAGAGAAAACAGTTGTTAGTTGTAAAGTGAGGAACAGACAAACTCTTTTCACAAATACGCACCTGACCATGTCCTTGTACTTGTCCAGGGCCACCTGGACCACGTACTCGATGAAGGCAGGGTCCTGCAGCTCCAGTTCTCCAGGGACAGAGAGGATGAGGGATGGAGCGTTCAGGATGTTCACCTCCACTTTGGTCTCATGCATTGACAGGTTTGTATCATGGTTGTCTGGTGCCACCTACAGAGGGAAAAGAGTCATGACTCACTATTTAAATTACTACTTTAGTTTTAATACACTCAACAAAAAGTATTCCAATTACTCCATACTACTATTTCTTTTGAATTAGTGCTTATAGTAACTAAAATAACCATCCTCATGACAGTTAAGACATCCTTATAATTATTGCACAGGTATATGACTCGGTATAGGTTACAAAACATGTTTTTTTCCCCAAATTTATACAATTAAA
Organism: Perccottus glenii; assembly: GCA_024416835.2. NCBI lineage: Eukaryota > Metazoa > Chordata > Actinopteri > Gobiiformes > Odontobutidae > Perccottus > Perccottus glenii. The sequence continues at coordinate 21,585,494 of CM044557.2, forward strand.
CACTAAATTATTAAAGTATACAGTATTTTTTTATGTTTTGCATTAATATTTACTCATCTATTCAACCATTGATTTTCCTCCACTTATCTCAAACTGTGTCATGGTTAAAATTGAAAATGGTTACAATATAATGCGAACCATAGTCACACGGAAGATGTTTTGTTTGGTGCTGCTGTTGCTAGCGGCCTGAGAGACCCAGCTGAACTTGGAGGCCATGTTGCCGAGCCAGCTGAGCGTCTCATCCGTGTGCCTCTGGACGATGGACAAGATCTCCTCAAACTGCTCTTTGGAGGCGTCCAGCAGCTGGGACACTTCCTCCAGCTCTACGTGCAACTCCCTGACACTTGGGCACTCTGTGGGTAAGGATAGGAGAGCTCAGATGAGTTAACCAAACATGGCTCCCAAATAACAACAGTCTAATGGGACATTTGCTGCTCACCTGTGAGCAGCGCCCCCTGACACGCCTCACACTGGCTCTGCAGCTGCCAACACTCTGACGTCTGCTTACGAAGATCTCTGCACAGGTTCCTGTTTTGTAGGAATCGAGGGATACTTTCTCGTTCTGCACAAAAAAAAACAACAAAAAAAAAACACACGTTTTATATTCTTTAAAATATTAAAGGATTTCAAAGGAGTTTCTGAAGTTAAAAATACTGATGGTACTCTTAGTAATAGTAATAAGAGCCCCTAAAACACCATGTATTAGCTATGCACTAGTCCTTGGCATTGACCAGTTCACATATACAAATATAAATTCATATTGTAGAATATATGCATAAAGATATCGAAGTACACTGAATTAATATTGCTTTTTTAAAACCTTAAAAAATAAATGACCAACTGTCTGACCTTTCTTGTTCTCCTCCTCCACTGCTTCATTCAGGTCCCCAAACACCTGTGTGATCACAGCCCCAAACTCCTCCACCACGCTCCGGCCGAAGTCAAAGAAAGAGTCCAGCACCTCATCCAGCCCCACTCCCTGCATGAAACCCGAGTCTCGGCCCGAGAATAACGGGTCTGAGGCATCCTCGTCCTTCAGGCCGATCTGTGTGATGTTTAAAAAGGTGGTTTGGATGGACTGATCCAGCTTATCCCTCAACTGGGACACCAGGGCCACGCTGCGGTTCACCACAGCATCCACTTTACCCATGAGGCGGTTAAAAGAGTCCTCAATGCGGTTCACAACGATGTCAGTGTTGTCCTGGTTTACGAGGATGTCCCCAGACTCTATGATTGGCCCCTTGGAACCAAAGCGCCTGGACACTCTGCGGAAGAAGTTCTCCACCTACCAGAACAAGCAAGTCCCTTTAGAGTGACTTTCAAACTTAGAAACCAGAGACATGTCCTTAAAAGCAAATACAAATCAAATAAAATACATAAAAATAGTTTCCCTGACTTGGAGAACAAAAATGCACTGAGTTGACTTGTTCACACCTTGGAATGGAAGGTTATAAAGCCCCTGCGGCAGGTGGAGGTGTAGAAACTCTTACAGGCGTCTTCTAGACAGGGTCTGCACTCGTCCCACTCAGACTGCAGGGAGTCCTTACACTGCTCCTCAGCGTCTGTCAGCTTCTCAGTCACCTCCTTTGCTAGCTCAGCCACACCCTGGCATCAGATGTACAGGTTTATTCCAATTGACATGGAAATTAAATTGACCAGAATCCTATTACATGAACAAAAACTGTGTGCGCCTGTGTACATTTCTTTTTTCCTTTTCTTTTTATTATTTACAAGACCTCACCTTCTTCTTGTCGCGGCTGCGTAGAAGAGACTTCATGAGGTGTTCATGTTTTTGCCCATTACTCCACATGACCTCTTTCATCTGCCTCACTCCGTACAGGGCCTGCCTCACCTCCTCGTCCACCAGCTTCTCTCCATCGTGGGACAGCTCTGTGACCAGGTGTGAGACAGGAGTGAGACACAGTAGGAACATGGCAGTGCAGTGTGTGTTTTTTGGTGATCTTCAACTGCACACTACATTTTACACAGTGCAGCTTTAACACAGTAGAAACATCAATAGATTGAATGAAATAAAAATAATACATGGACTTAATACAACACAGTAAAATAATCAATTAATAATTACAGTAATTGGTCAAATACATTCCACTGTTGAACTCACGCTTTAAGGTTTTTTCAGAGATGATTTTGGGTTGATCGTCTGCTGCAGATCGAAGGACACCCAGTGTTGCCACCAGAACAGCCAAACTCAACAGGAGCTTCATTTTTCTGCTTTGTCACAGTCTTCAGTCTTACGTTACAAAAAACGATTGTTTTTTTTATTGAATTGAGTTGAAAACCTGTTTTGAAGCAGAAGTATATGAACTGTTTTAGGATTTGAGGCGCTAGCATCAATCAACATTGTTTATGACTAAAGATATTTGAGCCACTTGGTGGTGCTACACGTCTGACTATAAACTTAAAGACAAACTCAGAAGTCCACTACATTATATACAGTCCTTACAGGTCACAAATGGAAGTTATCAGAATTATAATTAAACATTCAACACGAAGTAATCCCAATTATTTCACTAATGAGAGTTGTCTGTGAATAAGCGCAGGGGTTTTAGCTAATGTATAAGAATATATATATAAACCATAAACAATAACAATGTAAGAAAATAATGTAAAAATACACAAATATAATATAATATATAATAAGTATGGTTGCTAATTTAATATTTTGATTTATTATATTATATTTCCCATTGTTATCCCCATGTGGAAATTCCTAGTCGGCAGCCACACCAGGAGGCGCCCAGCATGTTTTTGGATGTTGGTGGTAGAAACCGGAGTACCCAGAGAAAACCCACCTGAAACCCAAACGAATTAGCAAAGTGGCAGAAATCCTTCCTTCAATCCATAACACAATAAGCTACTATTAATTCATTTACATTATTTTAAATCTAATCTTAAGTCCTACATTTAAAACTTATATTACAGACTGATCCTGATCCCTAAATTGTCTTCCTTCTATTAGAGTTTTAAAACTGAATAATCTTTGTTTTGTTTGTTTCTTCTCTTGCCTCCTTTAGTCTTTAGTTCCTATTCCTAACATGTTGCCAAGCCGCGCCGCTCCTCAGGGGGTGATCCAATAGACTGACTGCACTTCACTGAGCTGTGTTAATGTCTGCTCCATCTGCTGCGTCACCAAGAGCCAGGTCACTAAAACACTCCCAAACTTTAACAAACTCTGTGTTTGTGTTTGAATTGACTTATTTATTTAGCACCACTCACGAGTTTTATTAGAATGACCTGGCTTTGTTTAACTTGTGAGCAGTTATACAAGTTGGCACCAGCATCAGGGATGTACTCGGTTATGGTTTAGGTTCAGGGAGACAATCAGCTTTGTCTTTGAAGACTGATAACCAACTAATGGAACAACCACTGTACATGCTCATTAAGACTTCTATGTGCGCTCTTTATATATATTCACATTTCTGTCTATGCCATCTAGATTTGAGCTTAGACCATGTACTATATCATACAAGGTAGGACGGTTAAACAAAATGTATGTGTATAGTAACAAATGCAGATCTGGAAATGTGATATGTAGTAATATACTATAAAATTGCAGTAACATTAAAGTAGTGAGAAGAAAAGTGTGTGATGACAAACGTACCTTTAGTAAGTGCTTCCTCGCTGACAGCCAACGACAAAGTGTGTTGTGGACGGTCAACTTGACTTATGTTGACTCAGTCTATTTGTGCTCTTTCCACTGCCGCTTTATCCAATTACTGTCATTACTTTAAGTTGATGGCCACTAATCCAGCACTTAACACTGTCACATCCACTGGGTTTGCATAAGATAATGCTTAGTCAGGGCGGACATACGTACACACACACACACACACACACACACAACACAACACCAATCAAGACTAGACCCAAGATTTAACAAGGACAAGTCATAACCATTATTTAACATAGTATTTCTACTTTGAGAAGACAACACCAGTGACCAGAAAGAAGAAGTGTTCAAACAGAGGCCAATCCAATCAGGATCTCATGTCAGATTTACTTGTTTGTGTGTTTATTAATGTTAATAAGCTGACACATAGCTGCGTCCATTAATAAGCACTTACTCCTTTAATCCTGACTATTTTAATAAAGACAATAAAGATGTTTTTGCAATTTACAAAACAACAGTGAAGCTGGTACAGACACCATTTTTGCATACCTCACTATATTGTAGCTACTTGATAACAAACTTTGTTATTTCATTAATGGTTTGTGCATCACAACTGGTGTATGAGCTCAGTAAATTGTGCTGAACTCCATTGATAAAATACTGGAATATGACGACTGACTCAGTGATGGTCTGAATAACTGCTGGCTTATTTCTTTGGTTTACAACATTAAACAGAACATTAAACAATATAATGAGACATTTTTAATAAACAGTTGATGTGAATGTATTTGGCTCTTACTATTCTTCTTCTCTGTGGCCCTTGACACAGTTGATCAAGACTTAAGCTGATGCATAAATCACCAGCATTTTTACCCAGATGTGAGCCCAGATATTTTTTTAGTACACTAAACATTCCCCTCAGTAGGAAGCTGCACAGCATCTCCACCTCTGTAGGAATGTGAGGGTGGAAGGGTTGACAGTCGATTTTTTTTCTCCTGCTCAAATACTCCACTAGTTCCTTGGCTCACTCAAAAATGTGCCCTTTTCACACACTGTGACCCGGAAAATAGGGTTCTCCTTGGATAATAATCAGAAACAGGCAGCGCTGTGGATCAGTCTGCTGCCCCAGTGACACCTTCAACACCTGGTTCATATAACACTATGTTCCCCCATGGTCCACCTTAACACAAACCAGTTGACAGTAAACAGCTCTGGGGATACTGTCGTTGAATCCATTAAAGAAAAACACTGCATATAACCTGGAGTTTGGGAGTTTATCCATTGTTGTTATTAAGATGCTTTATAAAGTTCTTCAAAGTGTTGCAGTGAGTCAATATTACTTACTTGGGACGCACGTTGTGATCGAAGAGTGTAGTCCAGGACTAAAGAGATAAACAGGTGCATGGGATAAACTGCTTTACGAGACACAGGTAATTGTTTCAGCAGTCGGAGCCTGGGAACCACATTTAACACCAGGCTTTCATTGAGCTTTTCTACAATTTAGCTAGACTGGGTGACAATAGGATTCATTACAGTGGTATTTGTTAGGAGAATAAGCAGCTATAGGTGAAAACAAATATGGTTTTATGGATTACAACACAGCCAAAGCATGATTCATTTATATTTTTAATAATAAAATATAAATGGCCTTACTCACATTATTTTGATGAAACATGACATCACATCAAGGTGGTTAGCATTGACACCTCAAGGCAAAGTCCAAGAAGATTCTTTTTGTTTTCTTTTTCTGTGGCATTTGTTACATATGCTTCAGGTATCAACCTTAAAAAACATTATAAATTAATCCAGACAATACCCATCACCAAGATCCTGGCTCAAAATCTCACCTGGTATTAAACTTCCTTTTCATGGTATGTCTCTGCCTTTTTCTTCGTCATTTCGAGGCTAGAGTGTAGAACTGGCATGATCCCATTTCCTTTTCTTTTTGGTAATCATTATGGGAAGGTCTTGGACTAGAGATGAACGATAGTGGATGCCAGAAGATAAATCATTTCTTGTCTTCAGACGAGACTAGACGTCCTGGTCTTTGTCGTCAACAGCCTATACTCCATAAACTGTAATGTTACGTTATATTTTGTACATTAGATCTGGTGTCAGACTCAGTTTTTATTACGACCAGACAGAGTGTAATATCTAGGGTTACTGTCATCAGTATTTTATCAGATATTACATTACATTACATTGCATATTGCCTTTTGAGTGACACAAAGGCCTGTATGATTCAACCACTGTACAATATAATTCAAAATTTCACATGGACCAAAGTTTCTTATGGACCATGTACAAATACATTCTTTGGAGAAGAACTGCTTTTTCTGTGTTTTGTTTCCGTGCAGGTGAGCAGCAATAGTAATCTTTTATTTTACATTTTAGTTTACTTTAATATGAAACCCCTTGGCTTTTTTATATATATAAATTTATGATATTGTTCAAGTTGTTGATAATAACAAATTTAACAACCAACCTATATTTTTTCAGGTTAAAATTAACAAGAGGTACTTTGTGTAGTAGTACGAAGTGTGTACGAAGTGTGTGCGAAGTGTCCGAGAACGTTTTTTTTTAATGTGGTACGAGTTTGCACTGAACCTCGTAAAAAAATAAATAAAAAAAAGTTAGCTTAGGCTTCCGCTAATTCATTAACCACTATTGGTGGGGGATTAATAGCAGAACTGTGTCAAACCTACACGCGCCTAGTAGTTGCTGGTGTGCATATGGCGCGCGGCAGATGTGTGGAGCACGTGGTGTCTCTTAGCAACCCTCCGGCCGCACCACTTCCTCACGTTCAGATTCCTGCGCTCCTTTGTAGCTCCCCGGGTTCTGCTGCTGATGTTGTTACAAAGAGCTGAGCTGGACGCGGAAACTCCCACCTCACCTCAGCATCTCTACTTCACAAACTACTTCATAAACAAAACGACTTCTTTTTTTTTGTCTTTTGCACCCGCTCCTCTTTGTTTTCCAGAAGAGACTTGCAACAAAGTTCATCCCTGAAGTTACCTGACCCTAAGGTTGCCCCCTGCGCCAAGAAAAACGGATGGAGCGCTGATTTTTTAAAACTTTCATTTCACCAAGAACGTGGATAGCTACGCGGATATAAAAACTTTCAGAAAGTTGTTGCCAGCACTAAAGGGACACTTGTGGGCCAGTGCGATGCTGTGGATGTGACTTCAGCCAGCAGCTTCAAGAGGGAACAGTGCTTTCAACCACAATGAAAGGTAAGCCACGATGCAGTACACATCCTGTAATAGTAGGCAAATCAAACACTGAGCATCTCTAATGACTGTTTACTGTTTTTGCTCACATTATTTATCACTTTGCGCATTTTCTTTGTCATTTTGGTCCGCTTTTCTGTTCTTTCTTTAACTTGAGACGTAAGGAATGCGTGGGCTACAACTCGCGTCTGACATCTGGTTTCAATTAAGGCTCTCTGCTTTGGATTGTTTTGCATCTGGTTACTGCTGCTGCTGCTGCACATCAAATATACCAGGTTTTAACGGAGCTATGATAGCTCCAAACTTACATCTTGCCAAATAATTTCTTCTGGTTTAGCGTATCTTTGATATATAGCCTAGACACAAATAAGGTAACCCTAGCCTACCCCTTTTCCTTATTTTGGACCGTCACTGAGCATTATTGTGATTGGATGTTATTTCCGAGCGCACTTAAACTTAATTGGGCTACATGACAATGACATTGCATCAAACAACGCAAGATTTGTAAGACTTTTGGTGGTGACAAAAGACTAATGACTTATTATAGGCTGTGTCTTTTTCCTGAGTGTATTTTCTATATAAAAAGCATTAAAGCAACATTAGCCTGTAACTTTTTAACTCAAAATATGGGGCCGGAATATTATCAAATGAATAGCCTCAAACTCATTTTGAAGTTTTCTTGTCATGAAACTGTGAGTGGTAGTGCCTGGCTGCTACCATCTCATGACATCTCATGAATCCTGCAATATTTTTTCACATCAGCGGACATTTACAAAAAATAACTCCTTTAGTTCATTAGTGGGTACACATCCTTAAAAGTTTAGTAGTGTCGTTAGATGCATCAAGTGTTTTACTATCGTAACAGGTTAAGCCTACTGCCCCCTTGTGGTCCATATACGCCTAAACCTTTGTTGTGTTTACAGTATGAGCCGTTCTCTTTGCTCATAATGCTTTTGTGCAACAGGCTGGTGTCTTTATAATACTCCTTATGTTACTTCTTACATATTATACTTACTAACTCCCAAATATTGTTCTGTTTTATTGTGTAAGAGGTGGCCGGTCCTCAGCTACTGTATGAGAGCTTCCTAGTTCATGGTCAGATCTTAAGAGACACATATTGATACTTTACTTATGTTTCTTGCTTGTCAGCTCTATTTAATAATGTTAAAAACTGTAAATTAGGACTGAGGATATATAATGTTAAATAAAAGCAGTCTAAAACCATTATGTAGCATCCTTTATCCTAACTTTTTTTTTTTAATTGGACACACACCTTTGGCTTAGTTTTAGGCATTTTTGTGCAGACTTAGAACAGCTTTAACCTAATTATGCAACTCCTTGACAAATGTTATCCTGCTCTGACAGACTTAACATATTTTTCTACCCACAAGCTTTCTGTTGTCATTCCTGGTCAGTAGGTGTTTTTGGACCTCAGCATTTCTAAAATCCTGCATAGTGCCATAAATAATCATAATTAGTGTTATTTATCAAGGGTCTTAGTGCCAAAACCACCTCAGAACCTTTATAGATAATTGTAGCTCTGATTATACTCCTGAGCCTCTTATCAGCAGGTCACTGGTATTATCAAAACAACCAATTACAAGACATAATCTAGCCACATTTACTGGAGAAAGGGGCTAATGTTACTTGTTTTACGTGACTTATTTATTATTTTTCTTTTTTAGACGACTTCGCTGATGAAGAGGAGGTGCAGTCCTTTGGATACAAAAGGTTTGGTGAGTATGATGTGACGGGTGTAAATCCCACACAACACATTTTTCATTTTTGCAGACACCACATTAGTTTTGGCCGTTGTTTTAATCTTAATGACTTAAAACAGAACTGAGCTTCAGTAGAATTCCTGGGTGTTCTCCTATTCAACCCAAAATACAACAACAGAAATATTAGTTACTCCAAAGTTATCCCAAACTCTACAAAACAGGATTACAGAACATGATTTTTCCAGACAGGTCAGTGAGCACAGAGCCAACTCTCTGGGTTTGTGCTCTAAAAAAATGTATTGACATTTCTTTCCTTGATTCGGAACACCACACTCATTTCCACCAAAAGAGATGGAAAACAGGCAAAACCTTTATTGGGAAGTCAGTCCAAGCTTTTTGTTGTCTCAACACTCTTCTGTCCTTTGAGGGAAAATGAATGTTACCTGAAACTGCAGTTAAGATCTGTTCGCTAAATGCTACACACACAGCTTAGCCGGTCTACACTCACAGCTCGATTAGGCCATTTAACTGTACTACTGTCTAAAGGTTTACATGTAGAAGGAGAGAACCTATGTGCTTTGCAAGGAGCACATGAATGCATCGTAAGCAATGGTTGATCAGCTTTTTCCTTTTAAACTTGTGAGACCAAAACAATTGACAAACAAGTTAGTCTTTCTTGTGTCTTTGTTGGTTTAAATATCTCCAAACACCAGTTGTAGTCATGTTTTTGTCATTTGTTTAGACGTGTCATGCTGTGCCACTGTCTGACTTTGGAGCATGCTCAGAGTGCATAGTCTGAACTTAGCTTGACTTTGATGTATATAAAGCAATAGTCCAACTATGAATCTCATTATCTCAGTTTGGGACAAAGAGAAATTTGAGTTAGTTCTATTTCAGTTGGACTAAAATGTAAGTAGAGTTACAGTTGCACTAAGGTAGTTATCAGGGGTTTCTCTACTTTTATGTAACTGCATTGTTTCACTGTTTGGTATTTCTTTCATGTGTATAGTGTGTAAAATGAGGCTTACTAAATCAGTGTCTTTCTTTTAAACAAACAAGATGTTATCTTCGTCTCGTGTTGGTGGCCTAACCCCGTGTGATGTATTGGTGCTCCTGATGACTTTCTCCTGCCTCAGCCCAAAGCACAGATCAGGTTACGGTGTTCGCAGCAGCATCCCCCTCTTTAGCTTTACGAGGTGTGATGGAGTGAGGTGTCATCCAAGAGCTCAGCAGTTTGGGAGTGAAGTGCAGTAGGAGGATATGTTGTTTATCATTTCATCACTTTACACACAGTTCATTTTATTAAGTCTGTGTTAGTTTGTGTGTCTGGAGATAAGAAAGATTGTGTCTGGAGATAAGAAAGATTGTAAGAAGAGCACATTTTGTGTTTGCTCTAAGTTAAATTTGAGAACAGCATATAACAGCGCTGACAAGAGGAATTTGTATTAATTTATATCCATATGCTGTTAATACAGTGATGGCTGAACTGTGGCTCACAGCTGTGGCTGCAGCAGATACGTGTCCTTGACATCTCCATTGAGCCTTAAAACCAGTATTATCTTTATTCACTGTGAGGAGTGTAACTGTAACAGTACAGTGTAACAGATTTACTAGATTACCTTGGCTTTGTTTGAAACATTTATCAGTGTCTTTAGTTATGCCTCATCTGTAGTTTTTTTTCCATTGCAGTGGAATAGAAAGACAAACATGAGCTTGAAACGATTGGCTGTCATCAGCAGATAGTAACACAAAATAATAATTCAAGACATGCTGCATATATATAGATTTATGATACAATACAGCAAGTCAGCGCATCAGTTGGTAGCCATTTGCAAAGTAGCAACAACTTTGAGTTCATTGGAGATAAGAGCACATTTATTATGTGGTGTCAGAAATCACATAATAATACCAGTGCCAGGGTTAACCTTCAATAGGGAGCTGCAAATACAAACTTAAAGAAATTAGTTTGACGATAGAAAAGTGATCTATAGCGATATTGAATATTGTCATCACATTGTTTTTCTGATGTTATGCAGGTCTAATTATACATGGTATTGGTTCAAATTTGAACTAAACTTCCCATAAATTGTTATTGCTCTATGTCTTCTCAAATAATATATGTTTAAAATGTCAGCACTCTTATATTTTTGGAAAGGGTCCTTTATCAGGTTAGTACTTTTCCAAAGCCGCACCCACACAGACCATTAAACTCTCCCTTTCATCTTATCTTTGGTTTTGATATGGTCGATGTTGTCTGACTTTTTTTCATCCAGAGAAATGGGGTCCTTGACTCTTTTTTGACATCTGCTTTCCATAAAAGTTGGATTTTCCCACTGAGTGTCTATCCAAACCGTACAAGTTGCTGAGCCAGTTCCTGTGAGTATACGGCAAGTTTATTCAGCGCAAGTCGATACTGTTTACTCAGAGACACACCGTAGTGAGTTATTGTAGCTGTAACTACAAGAAAGATAGAAATAGAACTTAACAATGAAGGATTTTTTTATTTATTTTTATTTTATCCTTTCCTTTTCTCAGAGTTCATCTGTGTCAAGTGATTGTTTCTGTTTTGATTGAGCTAATGTTACTTTTTCTATTTCTATTGCTTTTCAATTTCTGATTAAACAGGGAACCATTTGTCAGCCGTTTTATTTTCAGCTGAGATATCACATTCTTTACCCAACTTATTTTTGGGAGCAAAACAGCAAGTGGTTTTAATTTACGAAGGATTTATTACAAGAGAAGAATGTTTTCTGAATGCCCTCCCGTTTCTTACAACCCCCTTTATGGCTCAACAGTCACTCAGTTTGGGTTCAGTCGTCTTCGTTTAAGATTACTCATTCATGTTTTTAATAAAAGGGGAACATTAGAAGATTACAGACGTCAAGATTCATTAATACTCCCAGTTGTCTTAAATGAGTCTGTGCAGGCTCTGCTCAGTGACTGGTTTGAAGAATGGTGGGTCAATCCAGGTTTGACCAATGGCAGGGAGTCTGGACTTAGTCCCGGAACAGGAACAAAGCATGCCAGGAGGATTTCAGCAGGGAGCATTAGTGGGGAACAGCCGGTGGTCAGCGCCAGGTTGGATGTATGTACCCGTCAATAAATAGCACTGCAGTTTAACCCTTTAAAGAGTGAACTGAACACACCAAGACTCAGGAGAGTTATTGTTGTCACTCAGAGGCTTATACTGCACACCAACACTGCACTCTGCTGTAGTCTAAAGAAATACATACAGAAATAAAAGCTTTTCTTTTGCATACTTGGCCGTCCAATAAAACATTTATAGTGCCCATGTACTTGAGACAGCTGTAGCATTTAACATTTCCACCTGTCCTTTTCCAAGCACTATCTCAGGAACGGAGTGAAGTGTAATAAGTCAGGTTTACGTCAAGTGCAAAGTGAAAGCAAGATTTAGAAATGTCACAAAAAGAAAAGTTCAATTTAGGAATCTAATAAATGTTGCTTGACCTCATAGATCAAACCTTCCCAGTATTATTATGGTATTGTAGTTACAATTTTAAATGCTTTCCAGGTAAAAGGGACGCAGAATAATGTTTGGGTAGTTATAATATTTTAAAACAAATAGGCTGCAAATAAATGAATGCAGTCCCTTAATGAAAGACTTCAGGGTGCGTTCACACCGTGTTTGGTGCGGTTCAAATGGACTCTGGTTCGGTTGCTCTGTTAGCGCAGTTCACTTCGATAAATATGCTCCAGAGGAATGAATAAAATGTAAATGTAAAATGTAAGTGAACTCTGATACGGTTTGATTCAAGTGTGAACCTCATGTGGACTATAGACAAGCTCAGCCGCATAATGATTAGTTTCCCCGAGTTTGGAAAAAGGCAAAACAATATTGACAAAATAAAATGAAAAGAGGTCAAAGTAAAATGCTATGTAACATGCCTTATTAGCATTTGATCTGGGCTAACAGCACAATCTAGAGTGTTTCGTTTGTTTGTTGGTTTGTGGCTTTTTGCAAATTGAATTAAATGTATTGTTTTCTGTTTTGGTGCAAACACAATTAAGTAGACCAAGTGTAAACACACCCTTAAACTCACTCTTTCACTGGTTGCACTGGTGGTGGAAAAGTGGCACATTCATTGGAGAAAAATGACATTGAATGTTTTTTTTTAAATAATGTCTGACTAATCTCGCTCAGTGTCTTCCCAAACTTTACCAAAGTCAAACATAATATGTAGTTATGTAATGTGTAATTCCTGCCCTCATCTCTTTGGCTCATAATAAGAATTGTATGTCACAGTATTAGGACAAAATGATGCGTTAACCTTGATTATATAGACATCTTAAAACTGCAACATCATTCCCTGTCTATTCCAAGCCTCTCCCATGGAACCCCTTAAATTGTCCTCGCGTAAGAGCGCCGCCATACAGCGATTTTACAGCGAAATACAGCGACATGGCTCCGGTCTCTAGAGCTACGTTTTTACTAAGTGACAACTCTGGGGGGGGGTGAATTTTTCATTATTACGTTGGTTTATGCTATCTAAAAATTATTGTTTTACTATGGAGTAAAAGCGGAAAAGCCCGAATAATAGAGGTCCCAAGATAGATCCCTGTGGAACCCCACATGTCAGGGCCATTTGGTATGATACACAGTTACCAACCGAAACAAAGTACTTCCAGTCTTCAAGATAGGACTGAAACCATTTAAGGGCAGTTCCAGTCATTAAGTTGTTGATATACAACTTTTTCGATGACTTTTCCTATGGGCGGATAACATCCACTTTATAAACAATCTATGGTCTATTCATTTAGTCATTTGGCTGACGCTTTTATCCAACATATAGCTTCTTAATTTATCTTAAAGAGTTACATTTCACTGCTGTTTCCTGTCAAATCTTGCAGTAACATTTTTTTTGTCTCTTTTAAGGCAGAGAAATAGTTTTGAAATAGAGAAATAGTTTTGTCTCATTGTCTTCACACACAAACCTGTTGGAATTACCAGCCATCGTAAATTATGCTGAATATATTTGTCTAACAGCATCTGGACAGAAGCTGTGGTGGAGTCTGGAGGTTAACATAGAGACGTATATTTACACTTGTGTGGCTGAAAATAGGCATCACTAATGAAACATGTCATTTTTAAGATGAAGTAAAGTTAAAGTCCCTGAAACTAAACTTTATCCTAATTCTGCAGTTGCTGCATTTTGTAATAACCTGATCTCACAAAGCCCTTTAATACAACTACATTTTGCTATAAAGTCTGAAGAGTCGTTATATTTTTAAGTCCTTCTGGAATACTCTGGCCAATGATAATGAAACGCCTGCCCTGATGTGAGTGGTTGTTTTCTGTCACATAAGAGATGTTTGTAAAGCTTTCCTTTCACAGCAGGCTTTGGCTTTGACACAAGAATAACACACACAAGTACTGGAAGAGTCTGTCTCTATTTCATGTCAACAGTCTAAGACAGGATGGGGTTGAAAACGTTTTGCAAATGGCTCAGCGTCACTGTTACATTAAATAAAAGTATTTTTGCTTCAGGGCCAACCTCAACCTCTGTGCTTCCTCTCCTTAAAAAATGACAGAAAGCTCAGATGAAAAATGTGTATTATTCTTTGTCCTGCATGCTCCTCAGCAGCAAACCTGGCCACAGCGCAGTCGTAGCTCTGGCTGTGATTATGTTGGCCCAAGACCAGAACGCCTCTCAGTGTTTAACTTGTTTATGCTTTAGGACTTGTATTTTTGGACAAATTGAAAAAAATGTATCCATGTTGTGCAACAAAGCTTACAATGCAGAAGTTTTCCATTGAATCATCTCACAAGTCAGTCAGGCATGTTTGTGTTCACATCTGCAGCAAAGGAAAGTCTCTATGAGACTAGGAATGCTGTTGTTTTTGGTGAATGGAGAAAAGATTTTTGGATTTGGATTTTGGACTATACCTGCTTGTGTAATTTAAAACAGTTTTGCAGACCACATTGGTCGCAGTATGCAAGTACATGGGAGACCCGGTTTGAATCTCTGACGGGTCATTGGCCCAATGTCACCCTCCTCTCGCTCACCCTGTTTCCTGTCAACTATCAATAAGGACCTAAAAAAAATAAAAAACATTACTAAAGCATTCAAAAGTTGATTTTAAGTTTGAGGTAGACAGTGGAAAGCCATGTGATACACCTCTGTGTGTATTTACTTGCAAGTCTATTTCTTACATCACAACATTTGCGTTGTTCATCTCCTAATATGTTTTCATAGATAATTACAGAACATGAAAGTAGTTCTGGCTGGTATTGATTTTCAATGGAAGGTTTTTCATGTCTTTTTGTGTTGATTTTCAGTTTGCAGCCTAGAACATAGCCATTTGGGCCATCAGTCTTTCAGTCTGTGCCCTTTTCACTGTTGCATCTTTAATGGGTTAAAGATGGAACAGTGTTGTGACAAAAACACAAAAGAGTTGACAGAATATAATGACAGTAGTTAGATCAATATAGCACAATTTTGTCAGCTGTTCTCCTCTTTTTGCTTTAGGCCACAGGTGGAACCGGTAACACAACACAGGCGCAGCACACACTCTCTTCAATACATTTATGGTATGTGCCGCATTAAAAATTTATAAAGTATCTACTGTATTACACCCATTGTTCTCTTAATGTGAATGACGCACAGAAGGGCTGTGACCTTTCAGAAATGAACAGGTCCATTTTGGTATGTAAAGTGGGCATAAGATGTACTCTTCTCTGTTGGTCTGTACCTTCTCCATAAATGGACAAAGCTGGACTGCTGCGTCCACATTGTGGTTGTATTTTCTCGGCTGGGCGATGAAGCGGAGAGTTGTGTGTGGTACTGAGGATAGAGATCATTGGGAGATGACTGCTGCTGATTCAGTATCTTAAGTGTTTCTAAGGTGGGCCACCCAGCAGTAGCAACCACACCAAAACCACTGCATGTGGATGTGGTTTGGCCTTCAAATGTGTGTATTGAAAACCTCCATGACAAAACATGTCCCAGTTTATTTGTGTTGATATTATTGTGGTGGGTTAACTCTGTGGACTGATCTCATTCAGCAGACATTTTCCAAGATACTGATCTCTCTTTTCGCTTTGCTATTAAAATAATCAAATGGCAACTCACCAGAATAACATGGTTGCAATTATGGAGCTGTTTGAGATCAAATCCATCACCCTTGTGTAATTCTCAGTTAACACATTATCCACTGCACATTTTTTCTGGTAAATTGAAAATAAATTGGACAAAAAGTGGTTCTTGCGAAATTGAAACAAAAGCACAGACGCGGCACATTACCTCCTCAACATTTCCCCAACATTAAAGGCTGTGTAGGTTCTTGGTTTTGTAGTGGCCTCAGTCTTCTGAAACTAATTTTCTCAACCAATTATAATTTCTCTCTTATGCTTTTGCAGAAAATATCATAGATTTTATCATGGTTGCAAGCATCCACTGGTATTTAACCAGAGCTTTCTTTGGTCCTGTTATACACAGAGTGACCTCGTTCCAGCATGCCAACATTTAAACATTAGCAGAGCGAGCCAGCAGGGTCCATTTCACCGCTTGGAACAATAAAGTTTACAACATGCTTGGAGTTTACATCGATTGTAAAAAGGTTGGTCATTAAGCCATATTTCGTTCAATAAGAGCCCAACATATATTTCCAGTAAGGATATCTCCAGACCAACTTTTTTTATCACTGTCCCAGTACCGTGCCAAAAGCCAGTTCCAACAGTCCCTAAGTAAATGTCAAATGTTCCCATATTTATTTAAAATATAGGCTAATGTTTGTCCATGTGTAAGTTTATAAATAAACGTAAATAAAATCAAATTGTGTACATACAATTTAATTTGCTCATAAGGTTGGTACTTTAAATAAGTATGACATTAACAAAGTAACTTAAAATCCCCTATAAATCTTCCTCTGATGGATTTAGACCTGGTTAATTATATTGTGTTCAATAATTAGTTCTTATTCATTTTAGCTGAGACCTAAAACCACTTAAGATCAAACCCAGTAAGAAACACTGGTCTCATGTGTTTTCCTAAAAACAGTAGAACTTTATCAAAACAACTCTTATTTGTTTAACTGTTTCCTTTTCACCTGTTATTTATTAATAATAGCAAGAATGTATTAACAGTAAATGTAATAATGGACTTAAAATGACTGGTTGGGTTTTCTATAAATGACTGTGCTGTTGTTTTATGGTAAAGAGAAAATAAATGGCACTCAGATGTTTGCTTACTGGGGCTAAATCTAAGATCTTAGCTGGTCATACCTACAACACTCGGCCCTGGAATGATGATGTATCAAATATTTGCATGCATGCTTTGATTTGGCTCCCCGTAACAAGCTCCAGATGTTGTCGAGGCCCTGAGCCTGAATTTTAAGTGCCGTGAACCTGTAAGCAGCAAGAACCAAAACTTTGAGAGGCATGTGGGGCCAGCTCAGCATTTCAAGCACCCTGCCTGATGTCGTAGTAACTTGTTAACTTCCTCTCAGAGTGTTTACTTGTTAACATTCCTGTTGCTGGTTGTTAGTACAGGGGTAGCTCTAGGGCCCAGTGGGGGATACAGCGACCTCAGGACACCCTGTTCCCTTGATTCAGGAGACGACTGTCACATGATCAAAGTAACAAATGCCTATAGTTTTCTTTTGAAAGCTAACTTGCATTATCATAGCATGTCAACACAGTTACAGTATTTTATCGTACCATATGATGAAGAATGGTTGACTGTCCAATAGGGCTGCACAATATATTGAGAATTTACAATTTGTTATGATTATGTTGAATAATGCTTTAATGATACGTAGTTGAATGCTTCATTTGGTGAAGTAATGGTTCATTTAGTAACTTCCACTGGACAACTGGTGAACTCTTATTAGTTTGCACACATTAAAGTTTGATTTGATAAATAGACAGTCTACATCTGTTTACATTTTCTTTAAACGTTCTAAACAACATTATTAACCATTTTCTCTCTGTGTGCCTGCTGTTTATTGAACTTGCTGAATTTGTTAGTCCTGCCTCTTCAACATTTACGTCACTGCTCTTTTGCCTCATTTGTAAAAGACTTGTTTGAAATATCCACAATTTAGACTTCATCCAAAAGAAATGTCTAATGAATGGGAAAAGTGAAAGTATTTCTCCATTTTACCTCTAATATATCACTCTGGTTTTCTTTGGCAGCATTAGTCAGTGTCTTACAGAACAACCTCTTTACTGCACCATGATCTAATTATAATGGTGCAGTAATGATCTAATTATGCAGCTGTAGAAGAAAATAAGTTATTGGAATAATTTGATATAGAAACGGTTGAATGTTAGCATTGTATTGTTTGTGTTTTTTAGCTTTTCAGACAGACACCAGCCATAAAAGAAAAAAACAATGGTGTTTGCTCCCTGTGGAACTAAAACGCAGCAATTGGCAGTAGTGTGATCCTTCAGACTTCCTCCAGATGTGTGTACGAGCCCAAACTACCGACTTTGGGTTTTCATTTGACACTGCAAAGTGAAAGAATTCCTGTGGTAGCCACCCAGTTACTGTATATAATATAGTATTAACACTCGGCACAAAGGCGCTTCACACAAAAAGACTCCACTGTGTGAAGGCTTTCTTTGTGTTGCCATGGAATTTTCCACTGGGCCCGAGCAGCGAGGTCCTGTGGCAGGTACATGGAAGAAGGAGATCAGTGTTGGTTTTATTCAACTGAGTCTAAATGAAATACAGCTGCTTTTACCGAAAACACACTGCACGGACTCCATCTTTCTGTTTTTCTCAAACTAAAAATGAATGAAAATTTGTTTTTTCTGAAATGTTGTTTTTATTGTGACCCATTAAAAACAAACGTTAAAACAGGCCAAAACTAGAGGTACATACTTCAAAGTCTTTGCAATTCCCTGTCATACCGTTCAAGCATTACCTTCCCTAAGAGGTTTATCTGGCCCGAGTCCAACTTGTTGATTGGCTGGTCTTGGCTGTCGTCCAGCTTCTCAACAACTTCACATTGACCATCAGTGTTACACTATGTGGCGGTTGTGTTTTCACTCAGCTCTTGGCATAAATGTGTCCATGTGTTTATGTAACATGAGGACAACAGCAACCACTTCAGCATGAAACATGACAGACGTAGTCACTAATGAGCTACTAGATCCTATAATTGAATATCAACTTTTTATAGTAAAAGAGAGTTTTGTGATATTTCTATTGAACATTTTATGTTTATAAAGTTTTATATTTACTGGAAGAGGTATGTGTATGTGAGCTATTCTTTTTAATCCAAAGTTCTGCGGGGGAGCATAAACTCCTTCAGTGACAGCAGTAGGAAAATGTTGCAAAGCTGGAAAGTGTTAGTGTCTATCCAAGCCAGAATAAACTCTCACATCACTTCAGAAGAAGCAGTGCTGCAGAGAAATGATTTAGTTTGTGGCAAGTTTTCCAGCACACACTATTTGTGCTAAAGTCATGGCAGGTTCATCTTTGGTAAATTTGTTTTACTATTCCGAAGAAGACTTTTACCATTTACCGTTAAAATAATGTTTTTGTTCAGTTGATCGAGCTGAATGGTTAAATATCTAGAAAAGTTAATGTGTGAGTCAGAGGTTTTAATTGAGAATCAGCAGTTAAGTCTCACCGACCCTCTCCATCTCTGTCCATCTGGTCCTGTTTGTACATCTTTGCTCAGAAGAAGCACATCTGCTCTACTCTTGACCTAGAACCTTATGACGATCAGCTGCTTGTTTACACAGTGCAATGTTGTCCTTGAAGCAGCGGACACTTTGGTCCAATGGGGGCCTGTCGATGAGCTCTCTGTCAGGTCCTCACACCACCTGCGTGTCCACGTCTAGGACCGCGGCTGGACCCCTTTGAGGTGGTCAGATGCCATGTTTGGACAGATGTGTGGTTCCGAAGCTGAGTACCCCTCTGGTGGTCAACACCTGCCCCTGTCAGAGACAAGACTCTATGGGCGACAGATACTGACGAGTTACAACAGAGTATTCTCAGTTGTACAATGTTTATGAGCAGCAGTGTGGCAGAGTGGCATCTATCATTCAGTTCACAGGTAAACAACTGAATGTACACACGTGGACAAAATTGTTGGTACCCTTCGGTCAATGAAAGAAAAACTCACAATAGTCACAGAAAAAACTTTATTCTGACAAAAGTAATAATAAATAAAAATTCTATGAATGTTAACAAATGAAAGTCAGACATTGCTTTTTAACCATGCTTCAACAGAATTATTAAAAAAAATAAACTCATGGAACAGGCCTGGACAAAATTGATGGTACCCCTAACTTAATATTTTGTTGCACAACCTTTTGAGGCTATCACTGTAATCAGATGACTCCTGTAACTGTCAATGAGACTTGTGCACCTCTCAGCAGGTATTTTGGCCCACTCCTCATGAGCAAACTGCTCCAGTTGTTTCCGGTTTGAAGGGTGTCTTTTCCAGGCGGCATGTTTCAGCTCCTTCCAAAGATGCTCAATAGGATTGAGGTCAGGGCTCATAGAAGGCCAATGAATAGAATAGTCCAATGTTTTCCTCTTAACCATTCTTGGGTGTTTTTAGCTGTGTTTTGGGTCATTGTCCTGTTGCAAGACCCATGACCTGCGACTGAGACCAAGCTGTCGGACACTGGCCAGCACATTTCTCTCTAGAATCCCTTGATAATCTTCAGATTTCATTGTACCCTGCACAGATTCAAGACACCCTGTGCCAGATGCAGCAAAGCAGCCCCAGAACATAACAGAGCCTCCTCCATGTTTGACAGTAGGGACAGTGTTCTTTTCTTGATATGCTTCATTTTTCCGTCTGTGAACATAGAGCTGATGATGAGTTCCATTTTTGTCTCATCTGTCCATAGGACATTCTCCCAGAAGCTTTGTGGCTTGTCAACATGTAGTTTGGCATATTCCAGTCTAGCTTTTTTATGATTTGTTTTCAACAATGGTGTCCTCCTTGGTCGTCTAGGGGTTACAGGTGACTGGAGCCTATCCCAGCAACTTTGGGCCTTAGGCGGGCTACATCCTGGACAATGGCCAGTTAGTCGCAGGGCCTTACAGCACCACTGTTGATCCATCTGGTTTTTCAGCCAGGTGGAAAATGAATTGCTCAGTTCAATGGTCTGAACAGCAAAGATAGGAAAAAAACACATTTATAGCTTTTCCTGAAAAGTGAGGACTTTATGAAGCCATGCCAAAATAGTGATGATCAGAAAGTTCCAGCCCTTTTCAAACATTGTAATAACATTTCCCAGATTATTACATAATAAAAGCATTTAAATTTGCTCTTAAAAAGGAGTGACGCACTGAACATTTTATTAAAAGGGTTAGTAAGACATCACTATTCTCTAGTGTATTTTACTAAAAACGTTCATGTCTTTTCTCTTTGAGTGTTTGAGGTTTCCACCAAGTCGTTGTTCCTTCTCTAATCTGATTTGTGCCCTGTTCTGATAACACGTTTTATTGCGTGTGGTGAACATATCGCAGCTGCCCTGGTCACTTCCTAATGAAGTCAAGTAAACATCATGGCTCTGCAATGGCCTTGAGGAAGTAGAACTGAACTAGTTAAACATGACTGACCCAAAGATTTTCCCTGTGGTTTTGAGGTGGAATGGCAACAACTAAAGGAGAATGTAATGTTGTGATTCTTCGGTCGTATGGCTAACACATGTTTCCTAGTGAGTGAGTCTTATTGCCAGTTCACAAGGACAAATGTTTTCAATTGATACTTGGCTGCAGAAAGGCACAGTGTGTCCCGTTTTAGACACAGACTACAAAACTTAGTTATGCAATCCAAATCCCATGCTATTTTGTTTTTGAATAAAACCTTTGAGCTTAAACTCTCTGAGTAACTACTGTACGTTTACATTTGTTATGATGTTGCCTGTGTTTTCTGACAGCTGTGCTGTTGTATGTTGCAGGAATTCAAGAAGGAACAGAGTGCACCAAATGTAAAAATGACTGGGCCTTAAGAGCTGCCATTGGTCTGTTGTATGTGCTGTGCGCCCTGCTCACGATCGCTGTGGCCATCCTTGGATTCAAAGGTAGGTTAAAATAATTTTATAGAACTTATATTTAAACTCAAGTTTTGTGTCAAAATAATTGGCTGAAAAGAGTTTAAATCAAAATGTGGTCCAACCAAATGGAAAAGTTAGTGGTAACAGTGAAACTAGTGGATGTTAGTCCAGAGATTATCTAGTTATATTTGAAAACAATTTAACTTTTATTCTGGCATAATTATACCTAAATATATTTACATTTAGGACATACTCACACTTAAACAGACCCTGATCTAGTTTCTCTGTAAGTGCAGTTAACTTGAAGAAGGGAGAAGGGGCCAATGGAAAAAAATGGTCAAGGTCAATTGATATGTAAATGCAGACCAATGTCTAAATGGACTAAAAATGGGAATGGTTTTGATTGAATAAATAAACCAAACTACAAGCCTTAATGCAGACTCATTACCAATCAAGAAAACAGCAGTGATTAGTAATAAGTCTGCATACATACAATAGGCCAATACACTGGACCCCAGCAGAGTCGTATTTGTACTAAATACACTAAATACACTAAAATGACAGCACCATTTCAGAAGACATGTTCTTTCTTCTAAACTTGCCATCCTAAACGTCTCTAATTGTAAATAAAGATGGCAACCGATATCCATGGGTTGCTCAGAACAGGATCTGCGCCCTCTGCTGGCTTAAAGTTACACAGGGTGGCTTTAGGTCAATCAGCATATTTTTATTCTAAATAGTTTCACATTCATTAAATGCACAACATTTTGTGGTATCATTTTCATCCAAGGGAATAGACTGTTTTAGGAGGATCACACCAAAAGCCTTAACATCCGCAGCTATATTCCAGGTCCCTACAGTGGCTTCCTGACTGCTTCGATTTTTCCTCCATGTTCTGTCTCTTTCTTAGAGTTTTGCCAATTATTACAAGACTCACTTATCCATTGATGAATTAAAGATCAAGACCGTACTAATTTAGGCTGTTTCTCTCTGTATATTTTTCAACCCTACAGTGCTGCAAATGTTGGTGTTGGCTCCAGTCAATGTGAAAATCTCACAGTCTCTATAAAAACAACAACCTGCTCCACCTGAACCTCAGACGCAGGGTGAAAACTACAATAAGGGGTCTATATTTGTGTTTGTTTGCATGGTCTGTGCTGTTGGCGTGTTTTTCGGTGTAAGTGGGAATGTGTGTCAGTGTGAAGCCCATGTGATTTTGATTGTTTGGCTGCAATGTTTACCAGATGACCATGCAATGACTGCCTAGCTGAACCGCTCAGGGGAAGTTTTATTGCTTGGTAGTAATTTGTTAGGTTGACTCACAAACGGGAACAAGTGACTAAAATAGTTTGGTTTTGCTCTGTTGATTTTTTTTCTCTCTTTTTCTTTTGGCATTTATCTGCTTGAGTTGGATTAGTACCTAATAATGTTACACAATAGATTACAGTAAAGTTTTATTATCCTTTCTACAATAACCATTCTTTCATAACGTATAATTCTTTTGTTAACAGAGCTTAATTGATACTAGGAAGTATAAGTAAGAAATAAGTACCATAAATTTAAAGTGACACACTGCTTCTTTGTGTTGAAAGATGGAGAGTAATACCATCAGGAGTGAGTAGGTTCACGTTGCATAATACCCTTCCCAGCAGCAGACCAAAAGTTGAGCCCATGTGTTTTTGTTTGTCCCAAGAGCGTGTTATTGTTGCATGTTTTTGGCACTTCTGGAATGATAACGGTAAAAGTTCAGGACGCTCTCCAGTACACATAGTTTCAGACACCCACGCACAGACGTAAAACACATTAAGAAGAAGAAGAAAAGAACCAACATGTGGTCTTTGTTATGTTGGATGTTTACACATATCAAGTGCAGGCTGTGATTGTACACTGTGTGTGTGGCTGTATGTTGCCTAGATACAATAAATCAGAAAATCTTTACTTTGTTCAACTTTAACTTTGTGACTGAGCATCAGTTTTGTTTATTAAAGAAATCAAATGCAGTTGCTCCCTCTGGTGTCTGGGGAAGTTTACTGCAGGATTCATTTCCTTGTTGCCTGATTGTAAATAACAGTATGAAAAAGAAATACGTTTTTTTCATTTTTGCTTTATTCTGAGTTGAGTTTTTATAGACATTGTGTGTGTTTTTCAGTGGTCCAGAGAATGGACAATGTGACAGTGGGCCTGGAGAATTATGGAGGCAAGATCAATGCTGTGGAGACAGATCTAAAGAAGTTTGGTAAGTCTCACTATAATGACTTGTGCCCTAAATGTGGATCAAAATTCAGTTGTGTGTGTATAATGAAACATGCTCTCTGTACATTAATCTGGTATCTGTCACATTTTAGATAATCAGGCTGGACAAAAGTCAATAAATTCCACAAGTCAGATCAAGACATTTAAATCTGACCTAGAGGCTCTGAGGAGGCAGCTTAATGAGATAGCCCTGAGAGCCACTAGAAATAGGGATGTCCTGGATGAACTGCGCATCACAAGAGACGACATGCAGAACAGCCACGTCTCACTTCAGAGCGTTTTGGAAAGCAACGCTGCTTCTCTGCAAGGTGTCAACCAGACCATGGCTTCTTACAGTGACACAATCAACAACCTCCAGACAGACACGGCTAGGCTGCAGACAGAGATCCAGAACCAGGTCAAAGTTCAGAGTGAGAGCCAGGTCAGTATCGGTGCGCTAAACATTAGCCAGGCGCAGCAGCGCAGCCTCCTCAGCAACCTCCAAAAAACTGTGGAGGACGCAGGGCAGGCCGTGCAGAAACTTAAGAACGACTACCAGGGTCTACAGCAGACCGCCCGGCAGGCGCGCTCTGACACAGAGTGGCTCAAGGAGAAGGTACAGAACCTGCAGGTCCTAGCAGGCAACAACTCAGTCCTGGCCCGGTCCAATGGGGAGGCACTGGAGGATTTGGGAGCTCAGCTGAGCACATTAACCAGCCAAATCCAGAACGCCTCAGCCCTTACTGAGATTCACGACCAGAGTCTGCGGCAGCTCATGGACCACCAGAGGGACCATGACAACTCCACTTCAGCCAGGTTTGACGAGATGGAGGCTCGATTAGACCGCCATGAGAACGACATGAACAGAGTGACTGGAAATGTGAGCTTCTCCACGCAGCTCCTCGGGGCCATCACCTCAGACCTGAATGGGATGAGGTCCTGTGCAGAGAAGGTGATGAAACATTCAGACCTGTTAATGGGACTAAAGGACAGCGTGGCTGAGGTCAAAGCTGATGGTAAAGCGTTGCAGACCCAGCAGGACGAGCTAGTGGCCCGCTTGGATCGGGAGGTGACCAGCATGTCCACAGTGATGGAGGAGATGAAGCTGGTGGACAGCAGGCACTCACAGCTCATTACAAACTTTACCATCCTGCAAGGTAAGCACCCAACAGAACTAAAGACAGGCCCCAAATTCACTGACTCAATACTGTGTTCTCTCTGACAATCCTTGTAGGACCTCCAGGGCCAAGGGGCCCGAAAGGTGACAGGGGTGCGCAGGGCCCAGTCGGCCAGGCTGGTCTAAAGGGAGATAAAGGGGACAAAGGGGTGACCGGAGTGGTGGGACCAAAAGGAGAGAGGGGTGCTTCTGGTCCACCTGGTGCCCCTGGTCCAAAGGGTGCTCCTGGGGCTCGAGGCTTTCCTGGAGACAAAGGATCAAGAGGGTCTGGAGGTAGACCTGGCCCACCTGGGGAGAAAGGTGACCCTGGACCTTCCGGTCCACCTGGCCTGAATGGGGTTCCCGGACTTCAAGGACTACCAGGACCACAGGGGCCCAGAGGCCCAGAGGGACCTGCGGGGCTGGATGGGCTACGTGGCCCTGTTGGCCCAATCGGTCCTCCTGGTCCTCCAGGTTTACCAGGACTCCCAGCTTTTCCACCACAGAGACCACAGCCTCCTCCACCTCCACAGCCTCCTCGGCCCACTCAGCTTCCTAAACCTCCAAAACCAGAGAAACCTTTGACACCGATAGCGCCTTCTTCAGGCTCTGTGGCCCGGCATGTCCAGCCCGCTGCCCCTACAACCCTAGCTTATGGTCAGTTCCACATCAATAAATGTCTTATGCTTATGCCAATTGGGAACAAAGTATTCAATAATTACATCTAAAATAATTGATTTTAGGCTGCCCGTCTACATTTAAAAAGTTTGGAGGAAGATGCTATTATTTTTCTTCTGGTTCTCAAAGACTGAACTTTGATGAGACCAAACAGTTTTGTACCAACATTTCATCGCATATGCTCATAATCAATGACAATGAGGAACAGGTAATGTCCATTAAAAGCTGGTGCATTTTGGTATTCTGTACATGTATATATTTAGCATGTGTTTCCATAGTATGTCCATATAATTTTCTCTTCTCCATCTAGCAATACATAAGAAATGCTACTGCTGGAAAGGGATACTTCTGGCTGGGCCTCAGTGACTTCGAGGAAGAAAATGTCTGGAAGTGGGTGGATGGCACTTTGCCCGTGTTCACGTGAGTTAACCTCACAATTAAAGGTAACAACTTTTACAAGGCAAGATTTAACAATGGTTGTTTGTTGTAACAGAAATTGGAAGCCGGGTCAGCCTGACAACTGGACTCATGGACATGAAGAGGGTGAGGACTGTGCCGGCCTCATTCACCATGCCAACTGGAATGACTTCTACTGCACTGACCGCATCGGCTTCATCTGTGAACGCACCGCTGACTGTTAGTACCATAAGTGTAGCTATTTTTATGTGTCCTTATGGTTGATTACATATATGATTTTTTTTGTCTTTACAGTGGATGTTCCAGTTTCATAGCATTCATCTGTGGCAGTGTGAGCTGTCTCTGGGTCAAAAGGTGAAGAGTAAGACTGGCAGATATTATCAAAGACATAAGGAGGAGCTCTAGGTGACTAGAGGACTCAGATAAAGTCAGTCAGTCTCATCAATGAGACTAGCACTGGCATGTCTTCAAAGGGACTTTACACAACAGAATGGTGCAAAGTCCCTATTTCCAGGAAGAAGCATTTGTTTGGTGAAAATATAAATGAAGGCATCTAATTTAGCTATAAGTCCTCATTTGACACAGCCTCTGATGTACAGGTTTATCTGTAAATAAGAATAATTAATTTGCTTGGTGGTGAGGTAATTCTTTTTTTATTGTAGTCCTCCATAATTGTTACAATATTCTTGAACTCTACTTAAGAAAAGTTGCTTATTGAGAAAGTGACCTGTTTTGTGATCATCCACTGAAATAAGACTGTGACGGTAAGTAATTACCACGGAGCGCCAATTTACCATTAAAAGACTGAACATATTCATATACAACTGTAACTGCTCTAATTTTACTTTCTGCAAACTGATTTTAGAGAATAACTTCTTTTATAAAACACTCTATTTTTAGAATTAGAAATTGAATATGCAGTATATAAATCCTTTTTAAGATAGGCATTGTTAATTATGCCAAATAAGTGACTATGTTGTGACTCTTGTTATCATTTGTGTAATCAATACTGTTGTATGAGCGCCTGATTTAACCCATGCTTATGGACTGAGGAGGTTGTAAACTGCTTTAAGGCTCATAACTGCTTTTAAATTAACCAGGTTAAAGATTACCACCAGAACACATAAAACAATAAATTGGGTAAGAAACAATTTGTTGAGTGTTTTATTTAAACAATAAAAGCATGCTCTCCTAAACTATTAGTGTTACTATACTTTTTTCAAAAGGTTTAATTATAAAAACATAAATAAAAATAAATAAATATTCTAAAAATATTATCAGGCAATGAACTTACCAGGCACTTTTATGATTTAATTTTTAAATTATGTACATATTTGGTCTTTTCAAATTAAGGTTACTTTTGTTAAGTTAAAAAAAAAAATTAAATCAACGCTATGAGTTGTTTTTTTACCTAAAAAAAGATGGCCCTCAAATTCATTTTGATGGTTTTATCAAACAAGGAAACAAAGCATCATTAAAAGACAAACTTTGCTTGGTTCCACTTTGTAACACTAAATAGAGGGGAATGCCTGAGTCCAATGTTAGTTTGCTGCAGTATTTGTCTCATTTTGTGCTTTAGAAAAGCCTAGTGTTGCCTTACAATACTATTTGGTCCATTTGAAAACATGTCTATGATCACAAATGCCATAAACTACTAGTCCCATCATGCGTTGGCAACGCTGTGTCGTCACGATAATGTCACGTGATCACCATCACCTGACGATGACATGTTATTTTTAAGGCAATGGCAATTTGACGTCTTTATTTTATGATTCATATTTTAGGTAGCACAGAGAAGTAGCAGGCACGTTAATGACAGTGTGTCTGTGAGATTAAAACTAAAGTTGTTTGTGTATTTCACACTGGACTGCCTGCTGTAATTACCCAGAATGCCTAGCTTGTTGGTGTCTGGCGAGTGAAGCTAACACCGACTGGCATTTATGAAGTTACTATGATTTTTGTCGTATAAAATAAACTACAGCGGGAATTACATTAATAGTCGTCAAGACACCAGCAATGCCTCTCTTCACGACCAACCCATTTGACCAAGATGTTGGTGAGTAGTAAGTTTGCAGTGGGCACGGTTCACTGCCTCCTTCTTTTTAAGCCTAACTCAGTTATCATCACCATAAAGCTTTGTCTGTGTGTCCAGCTGTGCACAGACTCACAGTACACACAGTAGATATTTATGACAGGAGGAGAGACTGGGCAGATGCAGCGGCCTGTTTGTTCAGTTTAACAGTGTCTGATATCTAGTGTTTGTTGTGAATATAACACGGTTCGGTCCATAAACAGTGGGCTGTGTTTTGTGGTGGAGGTGGCTAGCAGCTGCCCATGCTAACAGCTAACCCTAACTGATTTTCCCCTGAAGCTTTGAAACGTTTAATTCTTTCGCCAACGTACAATACTGTCGCTGTTTTAAATGTTTTATTTTTGTGTAACGTCTTTGATAACTACACTCTTATTACAGCTGTGGTCGTAACACAGGGGTTTTGCCTTCAGCTAACTAATTGCAGTATTTTAAGCTAGCCTAACTGGCCCATTCCCTCTCATTGTTATTTCATGACAGATGTTCATCCTACAGTTATGAAAGGGGTGTGATTTTTGTGTAAAAAGCTAAAGCCACTTTCTTTTTTTTTATTTAGTAGCTTACTTTTTCATTAGCATTTACTATGGGTGAGTATAGTCCACAAACGCATCATTTAACATTATTGCATGTCACAATAATTTGACATATTGGGGTATTCTAAAAGTTGGAGACCATATTATTTAAAGAAACTGATTATGACATCAATAGTGGCCTAATCTAATTTTATTTTCATTCACTTCTCAAAAAAGTCTGTATCCATTTCTTTATTTCTTTTTTTTTATCACAGACAGCTATTTTCTCCTAAGATAACTTTTTTATTGAATTTGCAAAATACATCACTACAATACACTAATAAAGATATGAACATAAGAACCAATAGATATTATTATTAATTCACAACTAAACTATATAACTAGTGTCCCACATAGCTATTGTGTCTTTAAATGCTCCCTGTAACATCTGCTTTTCTACCCTTATCTGTTGTGCTTCTTTCCCGCAGAGAAAGCAACCAGTGAGATGAACACAGCTGAGGACTGGGGCCTCATTCTGGACATATGTGATAAGATAGGCCAGTCACGCACTGGGTTAGTTAACGTTTTTCAATGTAATCCCAGTGAATCAAGTGATATTCAGGGTTTTATTTGGTACTTGTATGCAGGGAGTATATTGTGTACAAGTAGAAAACTCACTATGCTCAAAGGCCACATACAAACCTATTTCTAAAACTCTAGAATATCATTTGTACCATCAACATCCACTTAAAGATTTAAATTATTTATTGGTGTTTGAAAATAACCTGAATAATTTTGTAGGCCAAAGGAATGCCTTCGCTCTATAATGAGACGAGTGAACCACAAAGATCCCCACGTGGCCATGCAGGCCCTGACTGTAAGCACTTAGACACTTATTTGTCTTCTTTATTGTAATTTTTGGGGAAAAGTGACTTGATTATTCTGTGCTCCTAGCTTCTTGGGGCTTGTGTCTCAAACTGTGGGAAGATCTTCCATCTGGAGGTGTGCTCCCGAGAGTTTGCCAGTGAAGTCAGTAGCGTCTTAAACAAGGTATTCACTGTGTTTATTGTTATCCAGTTAGATTAGATTAGATTCAACTTTATTGTCATTACACATGTAAAAGTACAATGCAACAAAATGCAATTAAGGTCTAACCAGAAGTGCCATAGCAGCAAGTGCAGGATATCCAGTATTTGCATAAATAAAGAAGTTAGTATTGTAGAAGTAATTTGCAGATGGATATGTACATAATATACATATGGCTTATTACTATAAACATAAATTAAAAAATGGGTATATACAATGATTGACAAGGCTATGTTGAGCTATAAACAGAAGTAAGAAATAGATTATATTATAGAAGTAATTTTTAGGTGGATATGTACAATGAACATAAAATACTTATGTTCTTATAAGTATGAGTTAAGCCTCATAAGTAAAATAAGACTCTGTAATGTATGTTATATTCTATGTTGTATCTTCAGGGCCATCCCAAAGTGTGTGAAAAGCTGAAGGCCCTGATGGTGGAGTGGGCAGAGGACTTCCGCAACGATCCTCAACTTAGTTTGATTTCAGCCATGATTAAGAATCTGCGTGAGCAAGGGGTTACTTTCCCTGCTGTGGGCTCCCAGGTAAGTGCAGAGAAGCAAACTGGTGGCACTTTTTAGGGTTCTTGACAAATTAAATATAAATATTGATATTCCTATAGGCTGCAGAGCAAGCCAAAGCAAGTCCTGCGTTAGTGGCAAAAGATCCCGCCACTGCAACAAACAAAAAAGAAGAGGAGGACTTGGCTAAAGGTAAGTTTTTGGATAGATATGACATTTTTATAATTTCTCTCCATTTTAATGCTACATTTGATGCCAAATGTGTCCTTAACCATAACAAAAATAAATCCATAACATAAGACTCGACTGCACGTTTATGAGCTTGAAAAACATATAGTTTTTATTTAATATTTTTTATATTTGAGTAATCAGGAGTACTCGTTTTTGTATTTGTTGTAGGGGTTGAATAATGGTGCCAATAGCTTTTATGTGGACAGGAATATATTAATTTAAACATGGAGGAAAAATATATCTGTGAAGCCTGGGCCACTGGTGCTTTGTTTTTTATAAATCAATCACCTGTAACATACCTTTTGAAGTCACACACACAAACCTGTGTGTCATGTTTGTGTGCAGCTATCGAGCTGTCTCTAAAGGAGCAGCGTCACCATTCGCCAGCCTCTCTGTCAGGGCTCTATCCCAGCACCTCCAGTCTGCTCTCCTCACACAAGTCTGACGGCAGAAAAGTCCGTGCCATCTATGACTTTGAGGCCGCCGAAGACAATGAGCTCACCTTCAAGTCTGGAGAAATCATAACCATTATGGATGATAGGTACATTTTAAGCCACACATGCAAACAAAAAATGAGGCAGTATTTACAAGGTTCAAAATATCATGCTTATTTTATATGTAAATGTTTTTCTTGTGTGTGCAGTGATCCTAACTGGTGGAAAGGAGAAACATACCAAGGAGTGGGGTTATTCCCCTCTAACTTTGTCACTGCTGATCTGACTGCAGAGCCTGAGATGAGTAAGTACAATGCATTATATCTATTTAAATCTTCTCAGCCTGCCGAGCCTTTTTAGTCCATTAGCTGTGCGACTTTGTTTTATTGATTCTACGGAGATTGTTTATGCATTCACAGCCTTTAAAACACTGTAAAGAACATGACGTAGTGCAAGGCATTTGACAATTCTTTAACAATAAATGCTTTTTTAACTAGTAGATAGTTGTAGAGCATACTTTTCTATCGTGTAACATTATATCCGTGACCAAATGTGCAGTTTTAATTCAATAATATAACAAGTTTTAGTTTGTACTGTAAATGTGTTCAACATATAAGGCCAGGAAATGTTCCTAATGCTTATCTATCTGGTTGAGTGATGTGACATTCAAACTATTTATGGAAACACATTATAGGTAACTGTCTTCCTATTGTATTGCTTCATGTTGGGAAATTTTGTGCTGATTTTTTGGTCTCTTATACTTCAATTCTAACTTAATTGTGCATTTAGCCCCACTGATGGCCTAGATTTACGTAAAGAAGACCAAAACTCCTCCAATTATCCAACCCTAACATCATCACTATTGCATTCTTTTGTTGTTTTTTTTATTTGTTCATGCTTGGACTCTTCAGTAAAGACAGAGAAAAAGACAGTGCAGTTCAGTGAAGAAATCCAGGTGGAGACTATAGAGCCAGAGCAGGAGCCTGTGTATATAGACGAGGTAAGTCCATCATATAGTATTATATTGGGACAAACAACTGACTTTTTCAGTTATATTTGTAAACTGTATTAAAACCTTCCAGGACAAAATGGACCAACTGCTGCAGATGATCCAGAGTGCAGATCCCACAGACAACCAGTCAGACAGCGTTGAGTTACTGCAGTTAGAAGGTAGAGTGTATTTGAGTCTGAAATAATGAGTACTAATGTATGTAATTATAGCATATTCTTGGGGTTAATGTTACCCTTTTTCTACAGGTGCTTGTAATCAGATGGGACCACTCATTGACCAGAAGTTAGAGGATATAGACAGGTAATCAGCATGTGATAATGATTTAGAGCCACATATGATGAGGTATGATAATCATAGTAAGAGGAATGTTCTGATGTATCTATTATTGTTATTCTTTTGCATCATCAGGAAGCACTCGGAGCTGTCAGACCTCAATGTGAGGTGATGGAGTCTTTGTCTTTGTATGCCAAGTTGATGAATGAAGATCCAGTATATGCTATGTACGCCAAGCTGCAAAGCCAACAGTACTACATGCAGCAACCTGGTAGTGCAGCCCAACAGGTGAGACTTTAAACTTTATACAACAATAATCGTGTATGTTTTATGAACGTACTAGTCACTCTTAATCTTAAATGTGCCGTCCACCTCAGGTCTATCCTGGTCAGACAGCCTCTGGTTCCTACGCCATGAGCAGCCCTGGGGTTCAGGGTTACACTGTTCCTATGGAGCAACTCCAAGCTGTGACACCCATTCCTGGTCAACATGCCCCTGGGTACGTTTCACGTAATATTGTCAGTGTTTTTTCGCAGTCTGGAAAATTGTAGCAGAGTCTTGTTGCCCTCAGGAAACATCCATGAATAAGTAAGAAAAAAAATCCTAGAAAATGATTTGGTCAGTTAAATTGTGAATGGTGGTTGAAAAGGCATTTTGATTTGACTATGCTTAAACAATCTACAGGTAATAATCATCCTTATTAAAGCTTCATCTTGTCAGAACATGCTGACATCATTGTTGTCTGATCCCTATTTGCCGGGGATACAAACCCCCAATCTCCCGCACTTAATCCGGGTGCACTAACCTTTTCACCGCAGAAGAGCCTGTCACACCACGACAAAAAAGTCCTGGATATATTCTAAAGAAAAGAGTGTAGATTTATTACTATGTATATCAAAAACAATAACTCCTCCAAAAGGTGTCCACCTGGTCATGCTCACTGCTGGAGTGAAAAACAATATTTTTAATTGGTCAATAGATGTTAATAGTTCTAGGTATCACTGTACCCTCATCTGTAATTGCATCTTTTATTGTCTCTCTTTCCTACAGTGATGTTCACATGTACATGGGCCAGCACCCGGTTTACTCCGCGGCTCCAGGCGGCATGGCCCCAGCTGATGTCCAGTCTTACCAGAACCCTGCCTTGCAGCAGTGCTCGAACCCCACAGGCCACCCAACACAGACACAGAACTACAGCGCCCCCTCTGGCCACAGCATAGCACCTTCCTCAGACGCCCAGCAGGCTCCGTACCTCGAGAAAGCGTTGCTATAGGACCCCATTGTAACACTCATCTATACACGGTGCTCTTCACACCTGATCAAATACTAGTTGTGTGTGACTATTGCATTTTTGTTATTGTTTTGTACATTTTGTTTCTTTTGTTTCTTTAGCAAAACATTTCACATAGATCAACTTTGACACTAAGCACTCTAGTTTTAAAAATGAGGTTAACATCATTTTAATGAATTAGGCCATTTTATTGTTGTACTTGCATTTATCATTTATTGTATGCAACCTTTATTTGATCAGGTTTGAGGTGTACACAGACGTTTCTTAAGGTCACACTGGAGCCGCACACATAATACACTACCAGACAAAGCAGTGGAGCTACACTACACAGGCCTCGCTGCACCCTCATTAGTATGTGATAATTTATCTTTACTTATACACTAACATGAAGAAAACAGTCAGAGACCGCCACCCACTTCTCACACTTCTCATCCTCTACAGAAAAACCAGGCGGCGACTTACTGACGTTTTTACGGGAAAAAGACTTTAAAAACATTAAAGATTACTACTATCTGTATATGTTGTCAACTTTTAGGAGTACTGAAAAGTGACGCCACTTCTTTTGGGGTTTTGGGGTGTTTTTTTGGGAGGGAAAAGTAACAAGAGGAAGCATGCACATCACTCTTGTATAATCTGTACTGACACCACCACAGGATGACCGCAGCGTGTTCATTTGTTAGCCTTAAGGTCACCTCTGCAGATATGAGGCAAGAACTGAATTCGAGGTGTATACACAAATGCTTACGTGCTTTATTCGGCAAGACTGACAATTCATACTGTGGAGTCTACTTTCCTATAATTACTCAGAGGCTGTTATTACACACAGACCTGGTGACGACTGAATCCCTCTTTAGTCCGTATTTCAAAATTATGTTTTCGTAGTGCATTTTAATTTATTTTTTGATTGTTATGCTATTTTTAAACAGAGAAAACCATGAAGGATGGATGTATGTATTTAGAGACAAGCGGGGTACGAGATATTTCGCTTCATTTAGTTGTATATTTAAGTCACACGGGACATTTCTGTGTTTTTTGATGCGTTGTACCGTAAGGGTCAAATGTGAAGGAAAATGAGCAAACCCTCACCACTTTATTTTAGAGAGCTTTGTTGGCACTGAAAAATCTCTGGCAGCACAGTCGGGATTTGTTGGCATATCTTGGCTCTGAGTTACAGTGTTGAAACTGAAGCTTTAAGATCAAATTTTTAGAAACCTATCCGTTTTGAACATGCTGCTTCTTAAGTAACGCTTGAAATCTGCAAGTATTGATTGATTTAAAAGATCTAAGTGAATAGTTATATGTTGTATATTGATGCACAGTGAAGGAATGGTAACTATGAAGACATTTAACTTGATTTTTCAGGCACATTGTTCTTTTATATCATTTCAGTTTTTGATACAGTTTTACCCTTCAACTCACTTAAGGCAACTTCTACTCAAACAATCTCAGACCGTTTTTCCTCAATGTAAGAGTGTTATAAAATAGAATAAGCTGTAGGATCAAAGAGGGCCTATGTTAGAAAGGAGCAGCTTTTCTGGGACCACCAGACATGGAGCCAGTCTATTGCACACAGTCAATGTTTTAACATGACGCACTGCAGCTGAGATGGAACTTTCTTGTACTGGAATAAGAGGCTGCCTGTTTATTGTTTGAACTCGACACCGCTATTATTGTAAAAGTACTGTCTAAAGGTGTACCCTGCTGTTTGTATGTATTCTTTTAACCATACTTATTAATTGGTATTCACAATAAAACAGGCCAAATGTACAGAAGGACAAGTGTGGTGGTGTTTGTGTGATGCTTCGAGTGAGGTCAAGTGAAGAAGGACTTTGAGTTAAATATATTGTAGCCCTTTAAGTGCACGTTGCCAGAAAATATTAAGTTTCAGAGATTATTCTTTTTAGACTGAAAGTTCAAAATTTATTATCAGAAAAGAAATTCTTTGGTGTTTGTCCTGGTTTAATCCTTCAACGCACAGAAGATCACTTTGACTAATTTCAGTGTTTTTGAATAAATCATTGACTCATTAGTAAGAGCCGCTTTCTATTTAGTTCAAGGTTTTAAAAATCTAATAAATCTCTACTTTTCAATGCAACAGAACATTAATGATGCCCAAGCTACTTCTAAATATGTTTCTGTTTGTTGCCACTAGAGGGAGACATGCGCATAGGATCGCATGTATTTCATTGCTAAAATTGGTTTAAAGAGAGACATAAAATGGACTGATAATATTAAAACTATAACATTGAAAAGTGCTATATGTATTTGTACAAACATATTTTTAAAATATACTAATTATATAAATAACTGGCACATTTTACTGTAGTGAGTCCTTTGCCTAATACTCTTAATATCATTGTGTACATTGCTGGTGTCTGGTACAATCTGAAAACTGAGGTTTGCCCATGGTGGCTCTCCTGGTAGAGTGCATACCATATACTTGGGAGACCTGGGTTTCATTCTGACTTGGGTCATTTGCCTTGTGTCAGAAAACTGAAACTAAATAACCTACAACATTACTATTTATTTGAGATGGTTAATGGTTTTAGAGTAGTGTTTTATCCAGAACAAATGGCTGGTCTAGGTTTGTACTGCTTTTATAATCTCCCATGTGTTTTCAGTTCTTTCACCATCAGTGTCTTTATTTCATTTGTTAGTTTGTTTGACTTATGTCATGACTACAATTTGATTAACATCTCAACGTTAGTTTTATTTGAAATGTTGAATAGTACTTATGTGATTTATATTTGTTTGACATTGCTGTTATTAAATGTTAAGTTAGAGCTACATATGGCCCAGACCTTCTTCTTACATAGTTCATAGTATCATCTCAGCCCACCCCCACTGCTAAGTATTAATGAAATTAACTTGTATAATTGTTGGACATCTGACAGCTTGTAGTCCAGAGTTAGAACACTGTTTCTACTGGACTTTTTGTGAGCCCATAAAGTTGAGCATGACCACGTTATTAACACAGCAGTAAAAGAATACAGCCTGCTGTGCACTGTAAGCACTCTGGCTGTACGGAGTCCAACGACTTGAGCTGCTCCTTCAGCGGGACATGACTGTCAGAGTGCTGAGGCTCAGAGCAGCAGCTGGGAAAATGCTGTCTAGAAAGACCCTCAAACTTATCCTGTTCGAGGTCCTGGAGTTCACAGCCCTTATCGTCCCAGTCTTTGTCGTCCTGGAGAGGTTCGCCAGCCTGGTGCGGGACCTGAAACAGCCTAAAGACCTGACAGCCTATTGGTTGGTGGTGTCCATCTCTATCGCCTATGTGACGTCTGTGACCCTTCTGGTGTGGGCTCCTCTGGAGTATGTGGTCCTGAAGAGGCACAGGATCTTGACTGAAATCACACAATGGTAAGAAGAGTCACCACAGAGAAGAAAGAAATTTAAATTTATTGAAAATTTATTCATTGAGTTTCGATTGACTTGCCATTTTTCTTGCTAAAATGAAAAAAGACACATCCATTGAATAATCACTAATATGTTTCCCACTCTTCTTCTATAACACCCCTTTCTTTCTTTTTTGTTCCTTTGTGTCGCAGGAGACCCACAGTCTTGGCCTACCTCTGCCTGTGCACAGCTCCTTGCTTTGCCATTATCATCGCCAGCTCCAAGGTACTGCCATTAAGAAGATAGATGCCGTCTCTGAGAGGCACCTGTTGATGTTTTGTCATGTCATGCTCCAACACAGTCCTTGAACAGATGTATTTGTTGTACACAGACTATTTGCAGCACAGGTTGTTGTTATGGTCCCCTTCTATTTTCCAGGGCTTAAAGTATCCACTGGGGGATGTTTGACAATATCAGTGTATTACAGAATAAGGAATAGATTGCCTGTCACAAAGAAATGGCTTGTAGCGTTATACTCAGGATTTGTTCTGAGAAGGACTTTGACAGAGACTTCCTGCTCTCATCATGAGACTGGGGTGATTCAGTAACCCACAGTAGGTTGGCCATTAACCCAAACGTTACTGTTCACCAGTCCATAGGAGAGAATATTACATCAGCCAAAGTATTTCTCTGAAAATGTTACAACAGGCTATAACTTTAGTATTTTCAAACTACTTTTTATGTACTTTTGTGGACAACCTCTGGCGGCCCCCCTGCAGCACCTTCATAGCCTGTTACATTATAATGTCAGGTCTTATTCAATTCTAATATCAAGAGAAAAAAAGCTAAATATACAAAAGTGTGCTGTTTTACGGTGATGACAAAGATTTGGTTCGTCTGGAGAGGTATAGTACAGGTCAGGTCAGTATAAGTTAGTTTCCATTGTCAAAAGGGTGAAACGTGTCCTAAATTATTGTAAAGTTTTCTCAAATGAAGTATGTCTTCTTGTGATCAACATTCATATTACAAAAAGCAAGAAAGGAGAGCTAGTGTTTATTAGCAGCTCTTTGTGATAGATGCATGTGTAGACGTCTTACATTTCTTTATTTCTTGCTTAATAACTGATGCAGCTTTTTGAATTTAAAGTTTGAAACGCTGGGAATAAACAGGAAGCAGTCTTCTTTAACTCTAAAGTCTTTTCACAGGTTACTTGTAAAAGACTGTGCTTTACTAAAGCAACCCCTATCATACTACTCAGTGAGAATTGTGACTAAAGTGCAACCACTGGTGACCCTCTGATACATTTGTACCACTAGATGGAGTCATGAGCAACTGTCAGGGTGAAACCAAATAACATAAAAATGTACTCATCATGATTCCGTTTTTGTACTAATATAAATCTACTCTATACTTTTATATTATCATAGCCTGATTGCACCGGTTGAAGTTGTCTTATTTTTTTTTTTGTAATGTCAGAGTTTAAGAAAAAAAAAGAAAGCGTCTGAAAATGGGTTTGATGGCGAAAATGTTTTGTCCCTCATCCATGGGACTTAAGTTCAACTAAAACCTTTTCTTGAGTATGTCCTGGATGACTGAGAACAAGCCTTTTTAGAATACTGTTATCCACCAATCTGCCACACATTTGAATTCATCTCATATTCCTCCCTTTAGTGTAAACAGCCGTCAGTGGAACCATGTGTGATAGTGATGAGTGGGTAATTATGTTTGGCAGACTCATTACATTTGGGGCGTAGGAAGTCTTCAAGGCTAAATACAGAGTCTCTTTTCTCACTGCTTTGTTCTTCTGGATTGTCCTTCTTGCAGCAGATCAATGCTGTTCTCCTTATCAACGTTCTCTTTTGTTATTATTTATCAGTTGCAGGTGGACACGGGCCGGCGTCTGGACCATTTTGTGGAGCTTCCCGTTTCCTTGGTGCTGTTTTCAATCATCTGTGTGGATATTGTCGAGAAACTACGGCCCTGCCGGCTCATGGGACCATGTAAGGCTTTCCTTTGTTATGCTATTATTGACAAAATATCATATTTGTTTTAGAAGAAACCAAGGGTGTGACGATGGTGCTGTTTAATAGGGGCAATAGAAACACATGACTCTGAGTTTCAATGACTCACTGAAATGACAATAGATTTGTTTAATTTTGTTTAAATTTGTTTACTTGCTGGTGTAGCCTAAATGCATTTATATAAGGAGCAGCTGAATTAATTTTCTTCTGCATATTCATGAGAGGACTGGAGCCTATCCCAGAAACTTTGGGTGGAGTACACCCTCGACAATAGCAAGTTGGTCACAAGGAGAGACAGACACTGACACTGGGGATACTTTAGTTGACTTATACATGCATGTTGAGAACCCACGGATAACACAGGGAGGACCTGCAGACTCCTCCCAGAAAGGCCTGAGTAGCCCATGCTGAGGATTTTTTAGTTGGCCGGCCAGGGTTTACAGCTGAATATCAACCTCTTATTAATATACACCTTACAAACGTAGTCAGCCGGTTTCCATCTGCCACAATCTTCTTGTTTAAACAGAAATTGCTATTTTTTAAAAGTAATGGTTTGATTTTTCAATTTAAAATATAGCTGCATAATTTTCTTAATTTATGTTGCCAAACGTCCACAGTTGCTCACAGTTAAAGTGTCTCTAGATCACAGAAGCATTGCATAGATAATAAATAAATGATGGTGATAACTGTCTGTTTAATGGATGACTCTCTACATGCATCATGACACTGTGTGTACTGATCTCTCTCCAGCAGACGATCTGGACACTGATGTGCTGCTGCCCAGTCCCCTCCTCACTCACCTGGAGCAGGTCAACACTGTATCGGGACAGCTGCACACTGAAGAGGTCCCGACCCACACAGAGCCCGAGGCCCGTAATGGCAGCCCCCCTGCAGTAACCTCCAGTTATCCCCCAGTTACCCCCAGTCGATCAGACTTCAGCTCCAGAGCGGCCTACCTGTACCCCTCACGGCCGCGCTCCTACTCGGGCCACCTGGCTGTCCTGTGGAAGAAGGACCCCAGAGCGGAGGTGTTTGTGGACAGCTTCATGTTCTGGTTGGACACGGTGGAGATGGTCCGAATAGGAGGGGACCCCGATGTCTTCTACTCAGGATGGGTGTTCCCGGTCTACATCCTGGGCTATGTGTCCTGCCTGCGCCTGGTCATCACCCCTGACAACCCCCTGCTGTCGTGGGCTGGGGTCGCTATGCAGGACTTTCCCTTCCTCGTTCTCCGCGTGGCTCTCCTGGCCAAGTTTGGATACAAGACCCCTCTGTTGTATCTGATGAAGAACGTGCTCGTCTGCCTCACATACGTCTACTTTACCTTTCTGACCAAGCTGAAGATTTTCAGTAGAAGGAGCATGTTCTGAGGAGGAGCGTGCTTTTTGACAAACAGTTGCTGTATTTTGTGGCGCCTCAAAGATATGCAGCTAACGAGTTATGTTATTTTATACCAAATCAAACAAATGAAAGAATAGTGTGAGAAAACTTTTATCTATCATGTACAGACTCCAAATTTTATTTATTTTCCTACATTTCAAGATGTTTTTGTATATATTTTTGTATATATAACTTCATTTGTGCCTAGCAGTTTAAACAGATCTTCTTCAATAAAGCAATATGTCCTAATGTGCCTTTCTCAAACATTAGGATTTATTCTGTGATGTTTTGTTTGAACCTTTCGGTGCAAACCAAAGTCCACAAAAATGACTAAAATTAATAAAACTCAAGCAAGCTTTTACGTTTTATTATATTTGTCCTATTTGTCTTAACACAACTGCTGCTGTTAAGATTTGATTGAAAATAGAAAATATATTTTCTAGATTTTTCATTGTATTGGCTCCATTACACAATCACTAAAATTCCGTATGTGTTGTTTTGTCCTTGGCTGTTTTACTCTTTAACCTCATCCAATGCTGTTGAAGTAGGTGGATTATAATCTTGGCTCGTTTGTGTGTAAGTGTATTGGCACAATGACACAGCTAAAGTCCAGTGCTGCATCGGGACACATCTGACAGAGCGGCCCCCCCACAGAGCACTTGGTCTTTTGTCTGTTTTTGTGATGGATGGACTGTGTCAGACGCTGTTTCAGACAAAAGTGGAGAAATGGGAATAAGTGAATGTGAAAATAAGCATCGAGGAGCACACAGACTCTCAGCCCAGTTGTAAATGTCACACACACAGACAGGACGAGACATCAGATATACGTGCAGTTACTTTAAGGACAGCAGACTGAGACGGACAGTAATTTACCGCTCACTGACGGAGACAACCTGCTTTCATTCAACTAACACTAAATATAACTTACTTTCATTTTGCCACAGCTACAAATGAGTCCCACTATAATCTGCAACAAAGCATTGCCCATTTTTACATGTCACACTTCACTGGCAGCAGCTGAATGTCTTTTTTTTTTTTTAGCAGAGTGTGAATCCTCATATGATCAAAGTGAAAAGAGAACGCAAATCTTCCCTTCATTTGAGTTTCTAAGATGAACATAGCAACTTTTCTGCTGTAGCTTTTATCCTCCATTTCTTGACACATTTACTTTCATGCTCAGGAAAGTCTGGATTATAAAAGTCAAATTCAGCAGGAAGGCCATTCTGAAGTAAGCTCATACTGTATGACGTGTGGATAGAAGTGGGATATTCTTTACAATTTGACTGAGGGTAGTTAGTTTTGGTCAGCACAACGCCCGGTGTGACTCATGTCTGAACTTCACTGAAGCTAAATGGATAATTGTTAGCTCAGTGGGTTAGGTTTGTAGTCAGTGGTTGATTTTATTGTGCAACTTGTTAAATGTAAAAAGCTAGTGCTTTACATTAGAGCTTTATTTCTCATCTAACCATATTTCTAATGTTATAGTCAAAACCACATTGTTCGAGACAAGACCGGAACCATTGCACAGTACACTGTAATAGACACAAGGGAACAGTTAAAAATCGAAACAGTCCAAGTCCAGTTTTTGAGTCAAAACTCTGGAGGTTAGTGTTTGGTGAAGAAGACAGAGTTAGTCCAGTCTTAGACCAGGTCCAGACTCATGGAGGTTAGTGTTAGGTGAAGAAGACAGAGTTAGTCCAGTCTTAGACCAGGTCCAGACTCATGGAGGTCAGTGTTTGGTGAAGAAGACAGAGTTAGTCCAGTCTTAGACTAGGTCCAGACTCATGGAGGTCAGTGTTTGGTGAAGAAGACAGAGTTTATTCAGTCTTAGATCAGCTCCAGACTCATGGAGGTCAGTGTTTGGTGAAGAAGACAGAGTTAGTCCAGTCTTAGACCAGGTCCAGACTCATGGAGGTCAGTGTTTGGTGAAGAAGACAGAGTTAGTCCAGTCTTAGACCAGGTCCAGACTCATGGAGGTCAGTGTTTGGTGAAGAAGACAGAGTTAGTCCAGTCTTAGACCAGGTCCAGACTCATGGAGGTCAGTGTTTGGTGAAGAAGACAGAGTTAGTCCAGTCTTAGATCAGATCCGGACTCATGGAGGTCAGTGTTTGGTGAAGAAGACAGAGTTAGTCCAGTATTAGATCAGGTCCAGACTCATGGAGGTCAGTGTTTGGTGAAGAAGACAGAGTTAGTCCAGTCTTAGACCAAGTCCAGACTCATGAAGGTTAGTGTTTGGTGAAGAAGACAGAGTTAGTCCAGTCTTAGATCAGGTCCAGACTCATGGAGGTCAGTGTTTGGTGAAAGAGTTAGAACAAGATTTTTAATTAAATAGAAAACGGTTGAGGTTTTCATCCAATCCCAAGAACAGATAAATATGTAATTTGTGGTTTTAGTTGGTCTTGACATCCGAGACCAAGTAATGAGTGACTGCATTGAGTGAAAAAGTCAATGGAGTTTGTTGCACTAGTTATTGGTCAAATGTGAACAATAGAGATTGAGAATGTTCTGAACTGGGACTGAGTAGATTAGACTTCTTTTCTGTTAATCTGTTCCACTCTGGCTGACTTTTTTTGTGCTTTGGGACTTTATTTCAAATGGGAAAGCTAAAGATAAAGGAAATAGCCCTCTTTTACGGTAAATCCAGGAATAATGATTAGTGCAGTGGCAGTAGGACTGGCATAATAGAAGACTGTAGCAGAGAAAGAAGCAGCCGCAGAGACAAGCAGGAAGATAAAAACACTGAGAAAGACAGGACAGAGAAGCGGGAGATGACGATGAATGGGAGAGATGGGGAGGGGGGGGTCCGTCAAAGGGGTGGAGGCTCGTTGAATGTGCGAGGCTCAAGGCACATTTGAATTCAGGCAGTGTGTCTCCTGCGCTAGCCGAACGTTACCTGCTCTAGCATGGCAACAGAGAGAAACAGTGTGCCCTGAGCCTCAGATGCAGCCTCTTTTACATCAGACTGGAAGGACCCCCCCATGAGAGGAGACCCCCGGGGAGCTGCACTGCTGGATTTGAAGAGGATACACACAAAAGCATAGAATGTGGACTCAGAAGATGGGAAGATAGGACAAGAGCAGTGATTTGAGAGACTGAAAATGATCTTGTTCCAAAGTGAGGAGTGGTAACTAAATGCGGGATGGCAGACGGACCCCCCCATCCTGAGATAAAGTGAGAGCACACCTTGCACATGATACATATTGGTTCTGACTCTGAAGACAGTCACTGATCACCTGCTGCTGCAAAACTTATGTAAACTAATCTATCCCTTGGGAATTGTTAATCTCGTTGTGGGACTACCAGCCAGTGAAATGAATACCTCGGTTTAAATCGACCCCCACCCAGGAGGCTCTCACCGGCTGGTCCCTGGATGTCTTGATGTATTGCTGTGGGCTGGGACACTGGCAGAGAGTGCAGTCCACCTATGTGAGTGCAAATGTACGCCTTCTATCTATTTGTGATGCCATAAAGACATGAACAGCGTGGTACTTTCTAGCAGGACACAGAGTTAACATGTGTTGTTGTTGGTCTCTACCTGTGCGTTGCTGCTGAGTTTCCGCCGTGCTGCAGTTTGTCAGGACAGACAGTAGCGGTGTAAAACATCCCGCCTGTATCGATCTGATTAGAGCACTTGAGCGATGAGGACATTACCTGATAAACCCAACCTGGAGACTTCACCTGTGGCTTAGATGTGGCAGCACTTGACACAGAAAGAAGAACAGCGTATGGTTAAAGCTGCAAGTTTTTTTCATTCTGTAAAACATCATCAGTGCATTGTAGTTTGAATTAGTTTTGGCAGCATTAACTCTAGTAACGCAATGTCTGTTTTGACTATTAAGTGAAAAGACATTGTTTCTGTGTGTATAGGATATGATTTTAAGAGGGATACACATGATTAGCTGTAACATTCTGAGCTCTTAAGGTAGATACTATGATGGAGACCAAGAGACAGACACATGTTACACACTGGACTTGGTCTGAGTCTATAGCAGCCAAGGTCATTCTTTGATGGAGCAAAACAGAGCATTATCGGTCAGTGCATAAAAAGCTGCCAGTATTATGCCCTGCTTTTGTTGGACTCTTGGCTTAAAGGTGATGGCTAAAGCTGGAGTATTTCATGTTACGTTACATTACTATGTACTATTGGCATAGACAATTCTGAACATGATATAGCGACTTGACATTTTGATAAACTATTTGCAGGTGAACACATGTAATCACCAAAGATACACAAGCAAACACTTTATAAAGGTAATAACATAAAGTACCGAACAAAAGTTTGACACAGAACTGCAAACAGCCAAAAACATTACAAACTATCTAAATAAAACATAAAGAAGAACAGGGA
Organism: Perccottus glenii; assembly: GCA_024416835.2. NCBI lineage: Eukaryota > Metazoa > Chordata > Actinopteri > Gobiiformes > Odontobutidae > Perccottus > Perccottus glenii. The sequence continues at coordinate 21,630,081 of CM044557.2, forward strand.
GTCCTGAAGTGATGGTGTGAGCCCACAGAGCCCGGATCTCAACATGGTCTGGGATTAACATCAAGGAAAGGATTTGAGGAGTCTACATTACTCATCCAAGATCTGTTGGTTGTTCCCCAAATGTTCAGAGAAACTTATCTGTCGAATTCCAACAGAAACTGTACTATTTAAACCGTTTATACAGTTGTGAATGCAAAGGGGTGGTCTCACAATTTGATTTAGATTTTTCTTGTCACATGATCACATAAATCATTACAATCTTTTAAAGCACCCTGAGAAGTTTGCACAGTAGTGGCATATCTTGATTCTCACAACAAGACACTTTTTCTTAAGATACATAAGCAAACAACTTATAAAGGTATTAAGAGGATACATGAAAATGATTTGACATTTTTTAGACAATGCTACTGTGTCTGGGGGGTTCTCTAAGCTGATTCATCAAGGTCTAAACTTCACTGAAGGTGTCTTGAACTTCACCCACTTGCACCACTTTTAAACTCTGCTGACTCAGAACAGCCCCCATGGATTACCGTTTACAGATACATGTGTCATGTCTGGTGGGAGGGAACGAGCAGAGGAGGACAGTTATCTGTAAAAGGCCAGGTTTTACTGTCTCCACAATGACACTTTCTCACTCTTTCATGCCTTAATCCTTCACTCTGTCCATTTCTCCCTGTTTCATCACTCTCTTCACAGTTTCTGTTTAAACCCAGCCTCTGTGCACTTGCAGTTGTTTGCGTTGAAAAGGCACAGTGCATTGTGTGACGTGGCTGACTGCAGAGGAACCCTTCTGTAGCCCCATTCCCACATGAAATAGGCTTACTGTCAGCCGCTATAACAGGCTGTCAGCACTGTCTCGCCGATTACCACGAACAACATACTGCTCCATGCACCAAGCTTCCCAACACTTACACAAGTGTAGAGCAAATAAACGCATGTAAATATGAGAGAAGATGTTGGGATCCAGTCAGGCTTAAACTTACTGTGATAAATTGTTGCTGTCATTTTGGCCAATGATGCCCAGAGGACATTAGTCTTTTGTTATTTTCACTCCATTTACTGGAAAACGTCTTCGGTGACAACACTCATTGTCGCCAGTGCAATTCAAAAGATGGATCAATAATGGTTTAGTTGTGGTTGTACACTGTTAACTCTATCAGTGGAGTATTGTGTAAATAAATTAGTGGGCATTCTTGTGGTGTCTCTGAAGAAGCTAATGCTGACACTCGGCTGGTGTCACTCTGTTCAAAGTAAGCCAAACTTGTTAAGCCTTAAGTCTCAGCGATAGAGTTAAGTTACTTGTCACTACTCAAGAATAGTCACTGAGTCATGAGTATGAGTTCATGCTTGTCATGGGTAAGAGTAACAACTTCATCTATATTTGTCATCTGATGCCCTCTAGGCTTTATAATCCAAGATTCTGACCAATCACATGCTCGCACACATACAAAGGGTCTGCTCTAAATTAAATGAAGGGTTGCTCCCATTGGCTGTTGGTCTACACGACGACACTTCAATCAATGCCTACTTTACTCCCGATTTTTAACACTCTGCCGTGGTCACTGCACAGTATTTCCGTCAGATTAAATGTATAGAGATCTATACAGTTTTATGGGCACCATTAAGCCAACACTGAATCCAAATCTTGTTGATTGTGTATAAACGAGCTGCGAATGGATGGCATTGACTTCCTTCTACCATCTTCACAAAACACACTGCTATTTCCTGCTTCACCCGAGGCGTTTGTAGATTACAGCGAGCTTTACAGCTGCTCAGCCTCAGATAATTACTCATTTGGAGACATTTTCCTTGAAATGCCATTTTAGTAAGTGAAAGTGCCCCCATTATAACTCCCAGACAGGAACTTCTTATGGTCTATTTTCATTTATGGTGTCTATGAAGAATTTAAACAACTTTTGTTTATATTTTAGTTAGTTTGTATGTTCTCCTCGTGCATGGTTGAGTTTTGTCCTGATACTTCAAGTTGGTCTCCACTGTGTCACCTTCACCTTCTCCAACTCTCTCTCCCACCCATCTGTTATATATTGTGTTGTATATTCATACATCTCTCTCCATTGTGAAAAGAGCAGGATTGGCCATTTGTGGTCCCGGCCCTTAGTAGGACAGAGGAGGGGCATCACCCAGATGTTAGATTACATTTTCATACAGGCTTCAAATGCATATTGAAAATGAGGAGAGGTGGGAGCATTTAGACAGAAGAGGAATATGAGGAAGAACTTGTCATGATCTATTTCTGCATCAGGTTGCCACTTTTGGAGCTTTCCTTTTCTTAGTTTCTACTTCACTCCCACTTCACCTCCTACAAGAGTTACCTTTGGAGGATGTTTTTGTGAGGAAGTTAATCTGGTAAAGTTTTCTAGCAAAGAGGAGATGGTGGAGGACATCTAATGAGAAGCCATTATTTGGGTTTAGTGTGAAGGCTTCAGTTTATATGAACAGAGGTTTGTGAGGACACGGGATCTAAGGGTCAGGGTCGCAGCAAACAGTGAAATACGGGCAGCAGGAAATTGGTTTACAACATTTATCTAGAGAGTCATAAGTGAAATAAAGTGCAGTGGCAGTAGGACTGACATAATAGAAGACTGTAGCAGAGAAAGAAGTAGCCGCAGAGACAAGCAGGAAGACAAACACTGAGAAAGATAGCACAGAGAAGCGGGAGATTTATATTGTGTATCAATTCATTTATTTTTAATGGAAAAGTTGAGAATATTTAAATAATATATATTTAAATAAGAGGAACAAAAATGATGAAGACTTTATGAAGTCTATGCACCTGAAATGCTAACCTGGAGCTGCAGCTAAATTTGTCCCAAGATTTCCATCTTGAACTGCTCCATGCAAAGTATTTGCGTCCGAACTGTGGCTCAACTTGACCGTTGTTCACTGCCAGCACAGGCCATGTTTCAGGTTTGAAGATGTAGCGACTGTTTTACAATTACAAATGTAAACATGGTGCTGCTCTGATTGGATAAAACTGCAGTGATAAATCCAATCACCAACCAGGTATTTATTTAAAGTACCTGCCCTTTTGCAAACACTTTCAAGGGGAGCCCTCCCAGATGTTACTGTGGAGCAGTTCAATCTGTCAGATTACCAAAAACTAAAGAAACAAAGTCTTTCCTAAATGTATATAAAGTGAATAGTACTCTTTTCAAATTATGCAAACTGCTATTTTTAAAGGCTCAGTTTGCATGATTTCCAGGTGAATATTTGTGAAACAAAGAAGTGAAATGGTAGAAAATTACATACAGTATCTATTCACATTTTTCTGGCAACATAATCAGGAATAAAATCAGGAAACAAATAAAAACAATCATTTTATTTGTCATGAATATCCTGCAAATCTTTTACTTTTAACAAGTGAGCTTTATCCACAGCAGCATCTTTGTTCTGTACCATTATTATTTGAGGTGAGAATTAGAAACAATTCACTGAGCACATTTTACAGTTGGCTGAAAATAATTGCATGTTTCAGTGGCGAAAGTGAGATGAATGTGGTTATTTGGGTGAAGGCAGATGTGTGGTCGGAGAGAGTGCCTGGACGTTGCAGAGGGTGGGTTGTGCGTGCCTCTCGTCTCTGCTCCAACGGCCCACAGCAGACACAGGGGTTGTAAGAGGCTTAGCGACAGATGTTTGTTTATGTTTGTGAGTGAGCACATGTGCATGAGTGAACACGTGAGGTGAGTAGGCACAGACAGTGGGAGGGGTCTCAGATAAACTGGTGTGAGTTTTGCAATGTCTGTGGGTACAAGCCAAAGTATGTTTCTCTATAAATCATTTCAACCATTGATCTGATTTAGTGGTGTCATATTTATAAAAACATGTAGTGCAGTGTAGTTTTGCTTTTTTTAGGGTTAAAGGTCATTCAAGGCCAGAAACTGATCATGAAAAAAAAGATCAGAACAGATGTTAGTTTAGATGTTAGTTTAGATGTTAGCAAGATAACTTGCTTGGACTGAGTTAGTCCTGTTATTTTGTTTCTTTGACTCAAAACTATAAACCAACAACTTTTCTATTTGTGAGCCTCATTATTATAATTTGACAGCCATCATCCACAATGTAGGCTACAATATGTTTGAATCATAACATATGCAGCCGATTTAATTGTTTAAATTAGCCTACTGCATTGTCTTCTTGTGACAAAAAGTAACTCGGTCAGCAGAACAGCTTCTCTGGCATTCACAGTATGGCCTGGATAAAACTCTTTTGCTTTTTGGATTGATTATGCCATGAGCTCTGAATTACTCCTGAAAAGTTTGGCTTATAGATAGGCTTGTTGTTAATTATTGAATATAAATCCATATTGGTGTGTCTGGCTTATAAATAGCAGTAGAAAAAAATGTAGCCTATGCTACGAAGCGATCTGACTTTTAGATTTTTAATTAATACCTTCATAAAAACTTTGAAGTCCTCGTGGACCAGGTCTCGTGGAGCGTGCGGACTCTCGGGAAACTTCTTCGGAGTGAGGTCACAGCGAGCGCGTGCGACGCAACAGATGCCGCTCCGAGAAATAAGCCGTTAATACCCGGGCTCGCGGAGGGTAACTACACTCTCTGCAGGAGACTCACTCAGTGACGTGTCTCACCGTTTCGGCCGTGGCTCCGTGGGACAACCTCAACATCACGGAAACTGCTTGTGTCCCGGTTTGCTTTTTTCATCCGAGCCCCTTGGGACGCGTGCGCCCGCCGCGGATGTGTTCCATGGCACAGCGGCCCGACCGGGACTTAGCGGAGTCAGGTCAATGAGGTTCCGCTCTTCACTGCTCTGCGACGGGACACGGCCAAAGGACCGTCCAAAGCACCATGCCACCCAAGAAAAGGGTAACTATTGCACCGCTAGCTTCATTGCAGAAGTAGAGGGGGTAGCCTATAGTTGGACGTGGGAGTGTGCGTGTGCGCGTACAGACAGAGAAGGAGAATACACCATCTGTTGCACTGAGCGTTAATCCTTCAGTGAGGCCTTTCCACATCACCGCGCCTCGGTACAACAGCTACTGGACGTGTTATGTAGCCACTGTCACCTGCACTATGCTACCAAGTAGGCTACTTCTATAAATTACACGGACAGTATAGAGCTTTGGTATTGTAGCTGAGTTTTGTGACCCACAGGCTGTTGTATGAATGATAAGGGCAAGACTATGGAGGACTCTTTGGGACATAAGTCAGAATATCTTCTCACATGCACTTCTGCAGGCTTACTACATTCAGTACACTTGTTTTTGAGAGAAGAGTGATGTATTTGAGTGTTTCAATTGAATTTTGTTGTTTGTGTATAAAAAGAAACATCAAGCTCCAGACATGACTCAATGTGTTCTATCCGCCCTATTGGCAGGAAAAAGCAGGTGAAAATGTGTAGCACTAGCATTGGTGTCATTAAGCACACGCTGACCTCAGTTATTGAGCTAAATGGCACTGTTTGTTGTTTGTTAGTCCCCTGCACTACAATGTATCAGGAGGCAAAGACATTATCCCTATAGTGTCTAACATATTCTTTGTACTGATTTATGCTAATTAGCCATGTTTTGGAGTCAATTTCAAAAAGCACTATTACATAGCATGTGTATTAGACAGAGACTGCACAGATGCTAACATGTTGGAATTGGTCTACATTTCCTCAATATGCCATATCATTCTGGGGAAAAAGTTTGAATGTTGTACCCAATTCCCAAAAGGTTGGGACACTGTACAAATTGTGAATAAAAACAGAATGCAATGATGTGGAAGTTTACAATTTCAATATTTTATTCAGAATACAACATAGATAACATATCAAATGTTGAAAGTGAGACATTTTGAAATGTTATGCCAAATATTGGCTCATTTTGGATTTCATGAGAGCTACACATTCGAAAAAAGTTGGGACATGTAGCAATAAGAGGCTGGAAAAGTTAAATGTACATGTAAGGAACAGCTGGAGGACCAATTTGTGATTTATTATGTCAATTGGCAACATGTTTGGGTGCAAAAAGAGCCTCTCAGAGTGGCAGTGTCTCCCAGACGCCCAATGCTGCAGCAAAAAATAGTGTAGCAATATCAGAAAGGAGTTTCTCAGAGAAAAATTGCAAAGAGTTTGAAGTTATCATCATCTACAGTGCATTATATCATCCAGCGATTCAGAAAACCTGGAACAATCTCTGTGCGTAAGGGTCAAGGCCGGAAAACCAGACTGGATGGGCCCTTAGACGGCACTGCATCACAAACAGGAATGCTACTGTAATGGAAGTCACAACATGGGCTCAGGAATACTTCCAGAAAACATTGTTGATGAACACAATCCACCGTGCCATTCGCGTTGCCAACTAAAACCCTATAGGTCAAAAAAGAAGCCATACTGTATCTAAACATGATCCAGAAGCGCAGGGGTTTTCTTTTTTGTGATTGTGGCAAAGTGGAAAACTGCTCTGTGGTCAGACAAATCAAAATTTGATGTTCTATTTTGAAAACTGTAACGCCATGTCAACCGGACTAAAGTGGACAAGGACAACCTAAGTTGTTATGCCTCTCTGATGGTAGTGGGTTGCATGAGTGCGTGTGGCATGGGCAGAAAGGCACTATTAATGCTGAAAGATATATCCAAGTTCTAGAACAACATATGCTCCCATCCAGACGTCGTCTCTTTCAGGGAAGACCTTGCCTTTTCCAACATGACAACGCCAGACCACATACTGCATCAATTACAACATTATGAAGAAGAATCTGGTACTGAAATGGCCAGATCTTTCACCAATAGAAAACAAGATGCGACAAAGAAGACCTAAGAGACCAATTAGAAGCCTTTAGACAAGAATAGGACAACATTCTTATTCCTAAACTTGAGCAACTTGTCTCCTCAGTCTCCAGACGTTTGCAGACTGTTATAAAAAGAAGAGGGGATGCCACACAGTGGTAAACATGGCCTTCTCCCAACTTTTTGAGATGTTTTGATGCCATAAAATTTAAAATCAACTTATTTTTCTCTTAAAATGATACATTTTTTTGATAACATATCTTCAAACATTTGATATGTTATCTATGTTGTATTCTGAATAAAATATTGAAATTGGGAACTTCCACATCATTGCATTCTGTTTTTAGTCACAATTTGTACAGTGTCCCAACTTTTTGGGAATCGGGTTTGTATTTAAAATGTAGCCAATCTATTCTATGAGCGACCCTTAAACCTCCTTGTGTCTAACCCATGTTTGTTGGATTACTATTTTCAGCCACATCTCTCTAATTTAAAAATACTTCTCCAAAAGCGCAGCAGTAGATCTTTATTTTAGCTTTAGAAGCGTAGGTCGCCTTGTGAGTAAGACTTGTGGGAGTGAGACAGCCATGCAGACCTGGTGGCCTACTGTCTTGCATTAGTGAGGACTGTTGAAAAAAGCTTCTTAGTAGTAGCTGTTAGTGGTGCATTAGATCCAGATACCTGTACTTCCTCCAGATAAGAAGTGGGGCAATTAGTAATCAGTGATCAGCGCTGTCTAGAAATGTCAACTGTGGATTGTTGTCTTTTATTCTTTTGAATAGACTGTATTATGACAGCTTAACTAATTTTGATGAAGGTAAAGGAATTCTTTTTGGGAGGTTTGGGAGGGTGATGGAAGAGTGAGGGTTTTTTAGAAACATGGTTGGTTGTTTTATAACCTTACACTGTCCTATCTGTGACTCCAACTATAACTTAGCTTTGAACAGCCTAGAGTCACCTGCCATGTCAGGTATCACTTGCAGGAGCAGAGCCGCCAGGAATTAAGGTGCACAGATACTTTTAATGCAGCTTGTGTGTCTCTATCTGATGCCTGTCAGGGAGCCGGAGCGCAGCAGCCGGAGCCGTGTTGGCCGTCAGTAGGAGGCTACATGTGTGTCTCTGGCTCTAAATCCTGGATTGACGCATGCTATCTTAATCTCCTTACTCAGAGACAATCATGACCCAGAGAGAGAGAGGAAGAGCCAAATACACATTGGCTTTTGCCGCTGATGATTTTCTTTTTCCAATTTTAGATTTGGTTGCTGTGATATTATCTTTATTTTTATGCTATCACACAGGCGACAGATGTGACGAGGGGCATAATGTTGCACTGCACATACTCACATTATCACTCCTGTAATATCCTCAGTCACCCAACACATTTTACTCAAACCCAGGAAATTATTTTCTTTTAATAGGTCAAAGGTCATTGCACTCTTAACCATAGTATCTCAGCTCCAAAACTTTGCAACTAAAAGTGATTCTGAATACGCTTTAAGATACAGAACAGAGAATAAGATGCAGAATAAAAAGTGCTCAGAGTGTTTTATTGGTGTGTGTCCATGAGCTGCTTGACATTCAACTGCTCAATATTAAACATTTAGGCTACACCAGCTAAAGGTTACAAGCTAAAAGTGAGTGGATATTTAGGACTGTGTTTTGTTGAACAGTAACTAACTACAACTACAGTATGGCAAGTAACACAACATAAAGGATATTGAGTTATATAGTGATTGTTTCTAGACTGCAAAACCCACATTAAGGTAAAGACCAGAGGTGACGCAATAGCAGGCTTACTTTTCGTTAACTCATTGGAAAATTCAGTATAAAATAAATAAGAAAAGCTCCAACAATTTGTCAGGAAAGAAAATCTTTATTTCAATGTAGACCTAACATATTGCATCTTAAGTAGCTTTTTAAAAATACAGCTTTTGGAGAAAGGTTTTCTTGAACTAATGTGGTACAGTCTCTTCAAAGGCTGCGGTCATAATGCGTATTGTGCACCTGTTTTGGCAGAGCAGTGTGTGATTCTTGTGTCATGGTGGCTTACGAGACACTGCCAAGCTCTAGAGGATTGTGCTTTTAAGTTGAATGTAATTCTGATAACAGCAAAACAGCAACTGAGAGCTAAAGGCATTGTAGCTTGCCTTATGCTGGACTCACAGAGTGGCAGTGCTGCTACGTTTAACCCTGGTTGGCGCCTCAGAACGCTGAAAGAGATGTAGATGGCGGCAGCAGCTGGGAGCCCGCCAACGCGGAGCCGGAAACTAAAGGAAGTGAAAGAGAACACACTGTCTCATATTGGATCTCACCATGCACACAATCCCAATAACTCTGCTCATCCAAGCAGACTGATACACCGCGCCCCCTGAAGTTAGCCACCCACACTGTACCAGATCAGACTGCACTGTGGACTTCACTGTGTAGACTCTGTTATAATGTTCAGCACTGATTCAGTAGCAGGACTTGATGAAAACCATGCATATACCACACAGGGTAAGAAACAATCTGTTCAGAATAAATACGTGTATGTTGTCCACGTGTTTTATAGCTTGTAATTGTCCTGTGACTGGTGTGTTAAGTGTCTTGAATGACAGTTGATTGTTTTTTGTTGCCGTCTTTAAATGTAAAAACATGACAGCGGGGGTGAGTGCTGCCAAGCTGACCTAATTACACTAACATCTCCTGTCCACTAACTTGTTTATGGATCTCGTATTGATTCAGATGTAGTGCTGGACGACTACCATCTCCTTGAATTAGTCCTGAGACCCAGAGACATTGCATCATCATTAAGTCATATTGACAAGTGGACGCTGTACAGTGATGTTTTAATGCCCCTGTTAATTTGTCTGAGCTGGGGGAGTAGCAGTTGATCAGTGGATGCTGTTTATGCTGACATGGCATATTTCTGTCAAAGGTTGTCATGGAAACGTCTCCCCTAAGTGATGATAGAGTGTGCAGCACAGATATTTTATTGATATTGTTACCTTTTATGTCTTTTTATTGAGAGGTAGCTTTAGTATTAAGACTGGTCTTTAAATGTATCAGTCATGACCACAATATGTGTCTTTGTCTATGCATCATTCTTGAGAATTCTTCAGATATTACATTTCTGTATTTTATATGATATCCCTAACTCTTCTTTCTTCACCAAACGTTAACTCCTTACTGAGTCTAGACTGGTATTAGTAGTGATTATTTTATATGTCATACAATGCATTCATGTAGTCCACAAAAATTTAGAAGAACATAATTTCTCATAAATGCCTGCTTTAAGTAAGAAAAGATCACAGAAACTGGGGTTAAAATTTGTCTCCAGAATTTCCAACTTGACTCATCGTCAAAATGGCAGCAACGTACTTAATTTAGGTTCCTGAATTAATAATTGAGTCATTCTTTAAATAATATTTTCTAAACTTCCCGAGTTAAAAACAACTTCCTATCTTGGATAGTTGGGTTATTTTAGGAGTAATCCAGCAAAACTCTGGTCTTGTACTGACTTGATCTTGCCTTTCGTCTTGGTCATGACTAGGTTTCCGATACACTCCATTCTGTCATGTCTTTGTTTATAGATACACTCAAAAAGACTCGATACTTAATAGAAGGACACAGACTCCATTGGGGCTAAACTTTCAGAATAAAGCAGACTAGAAATAAAAGCTGAGGATTCTCTTTAAGTCAAGTCAAGGTCCATTTAGTCTAATCACTTAAGTGCGAAATGGCTGTTCTTGGTTTGATGGGGCTCATTGGGCAAAGCTAAATCTCAAAATGGGAAAATTGTCATCTGTACAATGATGTATAAAATTAACAGTAAACAAGTTTAGTTTGTCTGTTGATTGACTTTGTCCTCTGTGTTAAGTTTCTTGATGCTGCCAACTGGCTTATTACTCCGGTTTAGGGATGGAGCCTGTCTCTGTTCTCTGTGTTCCCTCCGACGTGTGCTGGGTAGACGCTTTTGGGCAGCAAGAGTCACCTTAAGGAGACACACCAGATAAGCACTTCCTTATACCCTCCATCACGTAATCATGTTACTGGTTTGCTTTTCAATAAAGGCAGCTGAATCGGAGATAGAGATATAAAACTAGAATAAGGCTAGAGATTTTAGATTGGCAGATATAAAAGACTGGAAATTACAAATAAATGCATTTCATATTTTTTTTTTTTTGTTTTTTTCACATATATATTTACAACTATGTACCAGTGTTAATTTTGACAAGACATTTTAATTTAGTTTTAGTCTTAGTCTTTTGACTAAAATTATTTTTAGTTTTAGTCTTATTTTAGTCATCTTTATTTAGTTTTAGTCTTGTTTTAGTCGACTAAAATGTCATGCAATTTTAGTCGACTAAAATTAAAATAGATTTATTCGACTAAAATAAAAATAGATTTAGACTAAATCTCCCAATAATTCACGAGGTAATAATTTTGACCCTCTGTATCATACATAAAACAATACTTTCTTAGAAATAAGATTTAAATGTTCAAACATACAGTATTTCACACTGTTTATTTCAACACAACTGCCTTTATTGAAAGTGGTTTTAATCAATAAAAAAAAATCTTGCTGTCTATTTTAATAAAAACAAAAAGACATCATTGTGTATCAAAGAGATGAAAATTACACATTCACAGCTTATTTTAAATAAATTTAAATAAATGTGCAATTATCAAAAGGCCCAAGAAAGCTAAATAATAATGATAAATGTACCATCCAAACCATCTTTAAACTTAAAAGTGCATTGAACAGGAGGATATTTCTTATGCAACATAAACGCATAAACATCAAATGCAAACATTTATTTACTTTGATTTGTTTTCAGGAAAGCACTTTGTGATAATGAACGCTTTCCTCTAGTGAGGTCTAAATAGAGCGGGAATGTAATGGTAGAAAATCTGGGGTAATGCAGCTTTAATTATGTGTTTTACATCCGAGGGGGCCATCAGAGAAAAAAAAATTCTCAGAACTTTTATAACACACAACGGGCACTTTTAATAGTTCAAGTGGCTTAAACACTGGAAATTAAAAATCTCTCTCAATATGATAAAGTTGGTAGAAGTAAAGGGTCCACACAGCGTTCTAACCATTTAGAAGCCGGTGAAGTTTGGGAAGCAGGAAAATAAGACCCAATCTAAGGTGGACACAGGATGACTCATGTTAGTAACAGGTGTCAATACATGTCAAGCTGACCATATCTGTCGGATTGAAATGCAAGGTCTAAAGGGGGCCTACATAACGTTATATACACTTAAAGAAAATGACAAGACTGTACATTAAAATGCACTTCTTTGAATAATAATCACAGTCTTTCTTTATTATGAAAAACTATGTTGTTTTTGTTTTTTTCTAGCCAAGATTTACCTGATCATTTAAAGAACCAACCTGGAGGATAAAAAATAATCACATTGATACATATGTTTAAAGAAACCTAGACAGTATTTATCATTTAATGCATGCAAAATAAGAGGATATATGCACACTGCTTACTGGTATATCTCTAATAATTAACTCAAATCATTACCCACAGCTATCAATTGTTACTATTTTTATGTTTGAGTTAGTATCATACACTCCCAGGGGTACAATTCTGCCACTCATTTCTGGAGGTTTCTCTCAGCCTTGTTTAAGGATTCTGCGGAGGTGTTTTGTTTATTGGCTGGGTGACATTGGCGTGCAGGAAAGGCAGCCGCTGAGCCAACAGATGTCTGCACCAGTCACGGGTAAACAAAAAAGCCATGCCTGAGCATAATTCAGCCCCAGGGAGGTCCACTTCCTCCTCCTGTCTTCTCTTCACCATTTTAACACTATTTACTAATTATCAACAATTTACTTAATCTGTTTTGGGAAGGATGGACAATTACTGACTACATTACTTTCTGCTTAAAAAGGAAATGAAAGGCTTTCCACATATTTTCATCTTGTTATGTCTACTATTTATATAAAATAGCATAAGCAGACTACCACAAGTCTATCTCTTCATCTCAAACACATCCTCAATTTTTTTGCACTCCCCAATTCTAATCTCCCCATTTCTATCATCACTACCAGCCTATAGTAATGACACGCTGTATAATCCATCATCATCAGAGTCACTGTCGGACAGAGCGGTGTGCACTCACTTAGAATAATGTTGAACAAGAGACGACTAAAGGGCAGCTGAGGTGAGACGGGAACACTTTTTCTCCTGTGGCATTTTACATATTGCCCTGTCCTTGTGTCATGCAATAATATTTAAAATAAGTTGCACATAAGGCCCTGGAAAAATGATGTCTTTAGTGTAAACTGTAGTTTGTTTAATTGCAAAGTGAACGAAAGAAGAACAACAATTAGACTAGCAGATTTGCTTCCTTCAAATAACAAATCTTTTTTTTCATTGCAATTATTCTTTTCAAGTTTTGTCTGGTTTTGTAGGAGCTGCATTATACAGACAGACCAGGATCCATAGTTTTTATGTGTCCTGCATATTATTAATCTGACACTGCCAGATAGAACTGCCCACAGCACCATTTGGTAGGACTCCTGTTGATTGGTTTAGATTGGATTTATTATTTGCTGTTTTATCCAATCAGAGCAGCGCCATGTTGTCCACATTTGTAACGGTAAAACCGTTGCTACATCTTTAAACCTAAAGCGTGCCCAGACCTCTCAGAACTGTTATGTCATTAGTTACGTTTGGAGCAGTTCAAGATGGATTTTGTGAGTTTGTAAACTCATAAATCTTGCGAGAATCCAGGGTTAGCATATTATGTCTGAACCCAATGTGTCTGTTGCATTGTTGTAAAACTGTTATACTATTGGATAACTTACAGATCTGTTGTCAAAATGCTTGAGAGTGTGTGTTGCAGCTGATTTGTGGCTTTGGGATGCGAGCGTGTATCTCGAGTGCCAGACTCGCAGGAGGCCACAGCACCTCCTGGCTATGACATAGAGGGCATTAATTACCATGTCTTTGAGGGGACAGTCTAATCTCTGGAACACATGGCAAATAAATCTGAGAGTCTCAGGAGGAGTACACCATGCTTTTCCTCTCAATTAAACACAGTACAGTAATTAAACACTGTATAATAAAGCATTAGGACAGTGTTATTAAATTACAAGGAGTATGGGTGAGGTATGAGTATTAGTATTTTATCAATAAAGCATTCTGTACTCTTTCAAATATTTTAGTGCAAGACATTTAAAGGCTAGTTGCAGCAGTTGTTTTGGACAATTTCTGTAATGTTCTGGAGGCGTAAGAAATGCTAAAACAGCATCAGGAGGATGATCCCATAAAAACAATAACTGATAGCTAATAAATGACATCCAGCCTGGCAACCCTGTCTACTCCTCCTTAGCTCCTGGGTAATGTCATGTCTGACACTGCTTCCTTATTAGCTCTAGGCAAAAAGTGAAATACAAAAAATCTATTTATGGAAAAAACCCAAGATGGCATTTGAAAGAATTTGAAATGTATTTAAAAAAGAGAGGAGGCAAGAAAGTGTAATGATTGTAAAAGCAATGCAGCCTAGTGCAGTGGTAACAGGATGCTAACCTAATTTTACATAAACTTTTTTCAAACTCTACTTTTAGGTTTGCTCTATTAGCACTGGCTGATAGCGCATCAGTGTTTTATTTGCAGTTTGATGTATTTTCAAGAACAAAATGTTTCTCTGCACCTTTGACTGCTACTCAGCCGGCCTCCTCTGTCTCTCATCCCTCAGTTGGACTTTTTGACAAGTAGCCTGAAGGAAAAAAGAATGACATAATATACTAACCTTGTGACTGCTATGTTTTCTGATAGCTGTTATAATAGCTTGTTATAATTAGTTGTGGATTGTGTGATTGTGTGTGAGGCAAAATGACTAATTGAATACATGTAATAGATGTTTTAATTAATATTTATTATTGTACTAATTGTTATAATTGTCTTTAATGTCTTGTACTCAGGACTTTCTTGCAATCTCAATGGGACTTTATTTGAAATTATTTTAAAGTTTTTAAATTAAAACAATATATATAAAAATTTAAAATGAAGATTAAAGGCTGGGTGTGTGGTGCCTGGGCTTTTTCAGTGACATCTGGGAATGAAACACATTGCAATTCCTCACACTCCACCTGAGCATGTGAACAGCTATGGTTGCCCTGCAGGTACCTGCTGTTGTCTATGAGCAGAACTTGAAACAAAGTCAATAATGCAATTACTGTTTGTCTGCAACAGGGAGAGCATAAGGATGCGGACGCCGCTGAAGAAAGAAATGCTCAGGTGCAGCTGGAGAAGGCCAAGGTACTTCTCACTTCCTGATTCACTGTTGCATCATGGGATCACCCAGCCTGACCTCAGCAGACTCATTTTTCAGAGCGGCGGGCACAAGGACAGGATTATATCACAACAGGAAACACAGACTACAAAGCTTTGAATTAACGCCACAATGTTCTTCAGTTAAATGTGTTCAGTGCCTCAAGGAGCACCATATATACAGGATATTTTGCTATGTGGCATTAAAAAAGACAGGACACTTTACACTGTTATCCAAATATAGCAAATTAAATAGTCCATGCTTTTATATACTGTACATTGTTACTATATTAAAAGGCAGATGTCAGTTTACAGACTTAAACTAAGCCCTCCCTTCCTGAATGCTTTTCCAAATTTGTTATTTTACAGACTAAATAGTATAGATTTCTCCTTCTACTTTTAAAACTGCACCTGCATCACACATCCCTTTCAATATTAAATTAAACCCCCCAAACAGATTTAATGTGCTCCTAATTAGTGCTGTGTAATTAAGGCTGTTAACACAGCCGACCCCATAGTCCTCTAAAAGTGACTAATTAGCACATATAATTTTATTGGATGAAATTTTAAATGCAGTAGAAGATATTGATATTGTGAAGGCTAGTTCTATATGAATAAGTGGGATGAACATTTGTTTGTGTGTTTTCAGTATAAGCCTGTGGCATTTGCTGTACGTTGCAACTTCTCCTACACGCCTGCAGACGACGATAATGTCCCTGTCCCGGGTCAAGCTGTCACTTTTGAGGCCAGAGACTTTCTTCATGTCAAAGAGGTTCGACAAGACACTCTTACTGTGTTGGTCAGACCATTGAATAACATATAATTAGATGACTTCTTTTGAGTCAGAAGTTTAACAATGAGTGGTGGATCGGCCGGCCGGTGAAGGAGGATGGTGTGATGGGCTTTGTTCCCAGTCCGGTCAATCTGGAGACTATTCTCATCAGACGAGAGGTGCAGGCAAGGAAAGCTGCCAAGGCTTTAGCCAGGTACATACTGCACGCTTTGACTTTTCAGTAGTTTAGTACTTTTAGATCCAAAAAACAACAAAAATATAAAAAATATATACATATAATTAGTATTATAGAAGCAGAGAAAAACTAGTTAAAAGAAAGGGTGAGCTAAAATTAGTAAAATTGTTCTAATTTCAGCAAAGCTGCTTCTCAAGTAACTCAAGATATGAACTCAAAGAAATACACCCCTCCTTCACAAGGTTAGTACATATTCACCTTTTTCCTGCTTGGTTTTCTTTCATGGTTGGTGATAATCTGCCTTGTTTTTGTTTTTGAACAGCAAATCAGCAAGTGAAAAAGAAACCGGTAAGTCTACTGATGATTTAATATAATATCAATATTATCATCTTGACATGAAAAAATATGACTGTTGTGCTGTGATTTATTCAGGACTTTATATGTGTATATCTTTATCTTTCTGTGTGTACAGGGCGAGCATGTGTCCATGTATGATGTAGTGCCTACAATGCGTCCAGTTATTCTTATGGGGCCATCACTGAAGGGCTTAGAGGTGAGTCTGCAGCAAACACAGATTTCATGTCAAATCTACAAATCTAAAAAATATCTACGACTCTCTGCAGGTAACAGATATGATGCAAAAAGCACTGTTTGACTTTCTAAAGCATCGATTTGAAGGCAGGTACGTTCAGACTGAGTTCTTTATTGTCAACTATTTATGTTTTAAAATTGTGACTGTGTTTTAACACGCTGTGTGTTTGTTTGTTTGTTTTATTCAGAATAACTATCACCCGGATCACAGCAGACATCTCTTTGGCAAAACGATCCATCCTCAACAACCCTGGGAAAAAGGCCTTAATGGACCGGTCCAATACTCGCTCAAATTTAGGTACCTATCCTCAAAGTCTGGCAGTAATACCCAGAGGCCATTTGATTTTTAATGGAGATTATTGCAATGTATCATTTTGTTGTAATGTAAAGCCTTCCACCATAAGAAATACTTAGGATTATATAAATAGGTTTAACTTTTTTTTTTTCCCACCTTTGTCCTTGTTGCTCCTTTTTCCCAGATGCTGCCGGTATGTATCTCTGGTAGTTTATGTATGTTTCAGTTATAGATGTCTGTGGAGGTTTCTGAGTTATAGATCCATTTTTTCATAGCTAATGCAGCAGCTACTCATTTTATTTTATTTTTTACTTATTTTATTAATGCCATTTATAGATGAATAGTAATTGTACTATTACTACTAAATTGTTTTATTAATAAGCTGTAATAGTATCTCACCCGTTTTAACTGATAGAAGATAGAAACATTCCTCGTCCATTCCTTGTTCCCTGCCCTCCCTCTAGTGGACAGTGTTGTAATTACAGATCTCTCAAAGTTCACAAACAGCCTGGTTCATCTGAAATGGTTCACTTGCACAAAACCTAATTTGTTTCTCATTAGGTAGATTTTACAGCATTTAAACTGTTGGTTTATTTTGCATTTGTTGTGTGAATTAATAGTCTGTGTCATGTTTATCAGTGTCTTTGTATAAACTTTTGTGACTCTTCTGTTGGTGGCAAGTATGTAAAATATCTAGAATTATATCCAAACAGGCAAATGAATAGTTTAGATATATCTTCTTAATGCACCACATAATATTGAAATGTATTGACCTATATAATAACATTGGAATTATTAGATTTAATTACTGTATAAACCTATGTCCATTACAGCCCAAATCCAGGGGGAGGTGGAGCGTATCTTTGAGCTCGCTCGCAGCATGCAGCTGGTGGTTTTAGACGCAGACACAGTGAACCACCCTCTGCAGGTGGCAAAGACATCCCTTGCTCCGATCCTCGTCTATGTCAAGATCTCCTCACAGAAGGTACATTCAACTGAACTACACCATATGCACTATATGTTTGAACTCTACAGATGTCAGTAACAGGGTCTGTAGGATGGAAATAAGCTGTCTTTGTTGCAGGTGTTGACCCGGCTGATCAAGACCAGGGGGAAGTCTCAAACCAAACACCTCAATGTTCAATTAGTGGCAGCAGACAAGCTTGCCCAGTGTCCGTCTGTGAGTGCCATCTAGTGACCATGGTTCACGTCTGACTTTAAGTGTATATGAAAGTTGTAATAGTATGTCAGCTACAACATTGTCTTCAGCAGCTGGTGTACAGCAAAGAGCATGCAACAACTAAAACACAAACTATTTAAAATGACCACATACGGTCATACTTTGAAAGTCCCAACAATTTCATGTTTACACTCCTTTATTACCTCACCTTTTGGGTACCTTTTTATTATTATTTACTGATCCATTTTCCACATCCCCACAGGAAATGTTTGACGTCATTTTAGATGAGAACCAGCTGACAGACGCCTGTGAGCACATCGCTGATTACCTGGAGTCTTACTGGAGAGCAAGTCATCCGCCAGAGATGGAGACGACTAATGCCCTGGTGGCACAGCTGGCAGAAAACACAATGCCTATGAGCCCAACATTGGTGCCGGTACAAAAACACATATGAGCTTGTCACGCCACAGTCTCATTAAAATTCATCTTCACTAACTCATCCAGACAAAACTTTTGATCAGTTACTTGTTTTCATCTAACATTCATGTCATTTCTCCTCATCCCATACTCCACTGGAAATTTGAAGAAATAAGATAGGTCTGCCTCTGGTGAGTGGACCACTTCTCTGCTTTATCATTGTAGAGAAAGAAAAGAGCACATTATTTTCTAGGAACAAAGTAACAGATGGTCATTTAAGTAAAACATTCATTAAATTTGTCAAGCTAACATTACTATATAGCAAAACCTTCCTAAAGCAAAAATTAAAATAGAATTATTCATAGTAATTGGGTACAACAGCAATGTCAATTCTTTTACTGTCCTGAAATGCCATTCAGTCACATTTGATGTAAGTTTATTGTTTGTGTGTTTGTAAGTTTAATTGAACCAATGTAAAATATAGGATGAACGTTTTGTCTTTTGCAGGACGAGCAGAAGACCAAGAAGTCTGTAACCTCCAAGAGGAAAGGCTCTCGTGAGAACCACCATGACCAGGAGCATCCTTCAGCAGCTGCCCAAGAGCCAAGACCTGAGGATGTCGACAGGGCCGAGGAAGAGCACCTCCTGAAGTCCGAACCAAAGAGAGCCTCGCACACTCACCATCATCACCACCACCATCACCACAGACGGCCCGAGCCCCACCACCAACACACTCCCACCCCTGCTGCTGTGGACGTGGGCTCAGGCAGGGACCGTGCACATAGGCTTCCCCGGAGGCATCTGCCCGAGGAGAGAGATGAGCTGCCAGAGGAGGAGGAAGAGGACTTGCGCTTTAACCAACAAGGCCATAACCGGCATCACCACAACAACACCCACCACCATCACCACCAGCATCACCGTGGAAACAGCCAGCCACACGTGCACAGAGAGGAGTACGAGCACAATGAACGCAACAGGCGTCACAGGCACCACCAGCACGTTCCAACCCGGAAACAGCACACGGTCCACTACAGCACACATAATCACCACAACTTCCACCACAACCGAGACCGGGATCACGACCCAGACCGGAATCACGACCCAGACCGGGATCACGACCCAGACCGGGACGGAGAACAGGATCGGGATAGAGATCGGGATCAGGACCGGGACAGAGACCATGACAGATTTAAGGACAGAGAACGAGACAGGGCTCGAGTTCGAGACAGGGATCCACGACAATGGCACAGGGATTCTCACATTCACTAGTGACTCTTTCTTCTTTGAAAGTTCGTTATAAACAGAACACCAGACTTTTGTACTATGTACCTTGAAATGTTTCAACTGCTAACTTTACACAGTCCTTCTCAGAGTCATATCTTACTGTGATGTGTCAGACCTTTTTATGACAGCATTGTTTATTATTTATTGAACCTGTATTTCATAAGGCCAAAAGGTGTTCTAACGTATGGGTCAGTTTTAAAGTTGTTTGGTCATTTTTTTGTAATAGGTTTCATTTAAAAATTATATATTTTAGCCTATTTTCATCTATTTAAAGCTATTTCAATAACTTACAAAATGGTTTTGTGTCCTTTTTGATGATTATTAGCGTAAAGTTGCATTTTTTTATCAAATGTTTAGAACATTTTTGGTGACCCAAGTAAAATCTTTCGACCCACTTCAGTGTTTGAGAACCCCTGTTAGGACAGCATCCTAGGTGTGTGCGATCACGTACACCCCCTGGTCCCGGTCCACAAAAAGACTTTCTTGAGGAAGACTGCAGAATGTTCACAGTTGAAACATGTCAAGGTACGATACTTGAAAGTGATTTGTTTATGAGAAACTTTAAGAAGATTAACCTTTTTTTGGACTCTCTCCTGTGGGTTGGTACACGTCTTTGTGCTGCTCATGTTCTTATGCACTAATGAACCGCCAGACTTTTTTAGACTTTTATTTACATCTATTATTTGCCATTTTTATAATGCCCTCTGTGAGACACACTACATGATACTTTTTATTGATTTAACAATTAGACCACTATGCTCAGTTTTGTCTTGAACTAGTTTCTGCACAAACATCACCAGCTTAATTGGACAATAGTTGGCAGTATTTATTATTTATCCTGGCCAGCTTTTCTATTGCATGTTTCCCAATTATTCCTCCTCAAATGAGACAATTTTGTTGAGAAATGTAATTTATTTTACACATGGATAAAACTATTTTTATAGCATATATACGGAAGTTTTACAGTGCTTCCTATTTTTCTAAATGGTGTAAAAGCATATTCACAGACTTGCATTTCTTCTGCAGCATGACTACTTTTGGTGACATTTGCTCTAAGCTGGATTCTCTATGCATTTTCTTGTGGTTAAATACATTGCTTTAATACAATCTCTATGCATTTGTACATATTTCATAATTGCCTTGTTTAGTGAACCGTATGAAGAGAGCCTGCCGCACCTTTTTGATAGAACTTGACTTTCTTTGCGTGACTGCTTTGAGGACCTGGTTCATTTTAAGATGTTATTTTGGGTCATTTTTGTTTTGTACAGAAATGAAGAATAAAACTTTTGGCATAATGCATCAATCATTGTTGAAAATCTTAAATATCAAAAGGATTACAAATACATAAGCTTATATATTTATCTTAAAGCACAGCGTAGCCATACACCACAATAGCCAGTCTCAGGGCCAAAACAGTAGCCCAACTGTCTTATGTCTCAAGAAGCCTGTTACATTGGCCGAATAAAGAAGCACACAATGTAGAACAAGTCACAAGCACTTTATTTAAATGTATTTAATGCAATAAGAACATTTTACAACAACAGAACAAAGCAACATGTAGGCTACTGTGCATAGTCCACCATCTTAATCTCTTGTTTATACTCATGCTATAGGCATGTGCTTTCTAGTGACATAGATTACATTTATTAATTACAGGACAGAACAGTATAGGATATAGGAGGTTGCTTAAATGAATGTCAAATTTTATGTCAGAAAAAACACAAGAAATCATTAGAAATTGTTAGTTATGTGTTGGAAAAGTCCAGTTCAGAAAGTTTACCCCAAGATTTTGTCACACATTAGTATTATTTAAATGCCTTTCTGTCTGTATTGGGGCAAGATATAAAAATGAAACAAATAGAAAGATAATGCTCAGATCTTGTTCTATCATTTCGTTTGTCTCCCCATCTAGGCCTCATCCAGTGCTGAAGATATACTAGTAGTAGACCTTTTCATCACTGAGCAGACAATGTACAGACAGGTTAATGGCACTATATAGTAGACCACTAACAATTAAATTGCTCTTTAATTTTTAACGCCTTACTCAAGAAAACAAAATTAAGAACCTACACAGCAGGAGTGCACTTAAGTCGGCTGAGCCCATTATTACTGGTCAGGTGTGTGGGGGAGTACGTTTGAGCTGGTTTAATGCACTAGTTTGTGTAGCGAGCTAGGTTAGCTAACAACCAGAGAGGCTTGACTTCTGGCTATCTATATTCTGGCCAATCTAATTTATTTAGTCCTGAAGAACGGAGAGGACCAATGAAGATTGGACAGCCTGGCTTCAGATGAGTTATGTAAGTAACCACTATGTTGTTTCTGTAATGTTTGCATGCATTAGCTTTGAAGTTTTTGGCCCTCCCTTTTTTTCTGTTAGCAGGTTGACACACAGGTTTTGACACACAGTTGGCTAAGGCAACCTATTTTCTTACAATAACAAGGTAAAACTTGTGAACTAATGCACTATTTGTGTAGTTGGTCTGCTTTTCATTTCACAAAGTCAGACAAGTTTTGAACAATACATTTTCTCATGGATTTGTTAAGACTGTATCTCTGCTGCTGTTGGGGATGCATGCAATGGCAGGGTGTGGCTATTGTATTTTCTGTTGACTTTGTAGTTACAAAAATCACTACTTATAATGTTGTAGGAATGGACAAATACAGGATAGACACATAATTTGTGACTAAAGGGTTTCACATCTACCACTGACAAAACAAATTGCCGTTTGGCCTTTGGTAAAGTTATTTTCTTAGATAGCTTCTTTTGGGTTGTTTAGGAGTAGTAGTTACTAGTTAGAGTTATCTTCTTCACTGTTGTCTACCAGTGTAAAAGTGTCAACCACATTTGGCGGAGAGCTCTCATTGTCTATGAAAAGTGGGTTGTCAAATGTAGTGAATTTTTGAGGATTGGGTACGTGGTAACTGAACTTCTTGAAGATGAAAAAGGCAACCACTATGGCCAATGCTATTGCAATGGTAATCATTCCAGCTGCCAGTGCTGTGTAGCTATGAGGAGGGAGATGAGCTGGCTCTGCAAAGACAAAGTCAGCAGTGGTTTAAAGCTGTTCAAGAAATATAAGTGTAAGACTAGTCATAAAGATGGAGGCTTCACTTACCAGCTGATGGGGAGGGTATTACTGCCAATACTAGAAGGCAAAAGTTAGCAGTGTAAGGACTAGATTCATATGACCAGTAATTTATTCATGAAAAAAAACTAGTAAAAGGCTGATTAGAATTTTATCCCTATTCTCCAAACTAAACAAAACTTACCTTTGGGTGTTTTGCAGATGTAGGGATAATGCATTTGCTTTGTCTTCCATTTCCCATCTCTAGTGCTCATGCATCCAAAGTTGTACATCCCAGGCTGCTCCACATCCCAGTTGCTGTAGTCTATAACTGTTCTGTCCTGCCACAGCCACTCTCCTGGAGAATTGGGGTCAAATTTTTTTACAGCTAGTTTAAAATCATTTTAATACTGACAATACCTTTTGATGTTTTAAACAGGCCAATCCAGAAAAAGTTGTAGCGGTCTTTAAGTAATTCAATGTTGCGCAATATGAATTCTTGCTCTGACGGATCTTCAATGCTGGCCAGTGTGGCACCTTTTTAGAAGTTTAAAATTAAAAACGGATAAGTGAATTTATAATTAGTTATTATTAAGTTGAATTATTGGCACACTTGAAAATATGCTTACCTTGTGCTGCACAGCTCACAGATGCTCCTGACCAGCTACTTTCTTCAATGAAAAACCTGTAACAATGACCCTTAAATGGCAGCCACACACTCTTGTGTGTGGACTGTGAATGCACATCATTAGGACAGACACCTGAGAACTGGCTGGGCTCTGTTGGCGGCACATCTGAGAACAAGAGAGAAAAATAAATACCCGACACGTGCCTGACACTTTCCCTTTTTCAGACTGACTCAAAAAGTGTAATGGCACATACCTGTTGACTTCATACAAACACTATGCATGGTCTGGTTACAGTGGGTGGTTTTCCATTTTCCATCTACATCCACATACACACAAGGCCTGCCACTTTTTGGTTCTCCTTTGCCCCATTCAGAGATGCTTAAGTGCCAACCGTCAATAAATCTGAAGTAGCCACTGGTCTGAATTAGAAGTGAAGAATACCCACATTATATTAAAGATGTTTTTGAACATAACCTTTTTACGCAGGAAGTAAGATTTTAAGCTCTTAAAATTAACATTCACTATCTAAAACTCTAAATTATAAAGTTTAAGCTGTGTTTTGGTGCAACACTGTTTCTTAAAGATTATCTAAATATTAAAACTCATAAGTTGTAGTAGAGTCATAGACATATTGAATTAAATTAATGTTACCTCATCAGTGTTAAGTCCAATCCATACAGGAACCTGGAGATTCATAACCTGTAGTTCAACATAAGCTTGTGTCCATCCATTGTGCATGCTCGCTAGTTTGGCATCTTCTCCTTCACACTGCCTCTTAGCCGCATCCCAGGTCAGATTTTTTGTCACAACCTGTATAGAATCGTTAAGTATTTTGATAAACTCAGTGGGAGTTGGTTCAGATGATTCTGGAAGACTTGGGTCTGTTTATGGAAAGAAAAATAAATGTAAATTAATTTCTTTGTGCAAATAATACTGAATTTGACATATTGCTTCAGTGTAATGATTAAAATTGTGATATTAGTGACACTGCTGTTTGGTACATTGCATAAACACCTGTTATACTCCATTTATGTTACGTTATATTTCTGTCTGTGTCATCTCAGCTGTGTAGCATGTGTTTAATATGTCACTTTTTTCTTTTTCTTTTTTGTGTTGTTTTTGTGTGTCATCATGTATTTTATGTCACACTACATTCTATGGCATTATAATCAGAGATAGTTTTTGCTGTGTCTTGTTTAACCTGACTGACATCATTTAAGTGGTAGTGTAAGTGTGAATAGTGAGTGCTCTTTGGATACAAGTTTAAGTGAATGTGCATAAAAAAGAAATATGTTTAACACAAAAATGAATAGGGCTACTATAGTACATTATATTTTACACGCCAGAGCTTTATATTTTATATATATAAATTAGGGCTTCTCGATTATGAAAAAAAACATATTCACAATTATTTTTTTGTCATTACTGAAATCACAATTATTTTGCACAATTACTCTGACTCGTTGAAATATGTTGGATTTACTGAACAAAACAGTGAATTCTCCTTAAAATAAATATTATATTCAAATGTATGAGAAAATAACTTAACAAATAAACAGAAATAATAAATAAATTTAACAATGTGGTGCACTTCCGCAATCTCGTGGACAACAAGTGTTGCCATGCAGTGCAGACACTGTTGTGCTGCAAATCTTGCACATATTGTGTTTTATAATGTGTTCAGGCCAAAATAACGGACAAAACAGAATGTGAATATTTTTTTTTTTTTTTTTACAATTACATAGGTTTTGTGATCGTTGGGATTCAAAATTGAAATTGAAAATTGTATTAATTGCACAGCCCTAATATAGTGTATGTTTGATTCAAAATGTTCCATGTAAATTCTCACCAACAGTTTGTTGACAAATGTATCCATATGTGTCATTGCAGGATGCCTGCATCCATTTCCCAACACCGACTGAAGGGCTTGTATTGATCACAACACACTTGTTCTAGAGAGGAACCAATTCATAAATTTATTGAATGTCCACTATTCTTTGTGAAGGCAACAGTTAATTTTTTGAAGATCAAAATACTTCACTTTTATAGTACAAGTATAATATCTATGGTTAATTTGTTTACATTAGAAAATAAATTACTTATAATAAAGAACTCCTTACCTTCTTTAAAAAATCGAATCTAAAACTCCATCTCTACAAAATAAATTTTAACGTGATGAACAAAAAATGCATTTATATTGTACAAAAACTTGCACAGGAAACTTGCATCAGGAAGAAACCAACTTACTCCCCAAAAAAGATTAATATACGTTTTGGGTTTCCCATCACTCCAGAAATATTGGTAATGAAAACTGTGAAGGCCGAGCCAGAGGTCTGTAGTGGGTGTATCAGCCATCTGACTTAAGAGGAACACTTTAAAAAAGAACATTGTAAGCTTTATATTGGTGTTGTACAGAAGACATTTAAGAGAATGGCATCATACCTTCCTCATGCCTTGAGGGGATGGAGACCAACTTAGCATTTGCACTCAAGCATTGCTGCCTTGCGTCTTCCCAATTCAGCTTCTGATTTTTAACAATGCTGTAACACTACAAGTGAGAAATGGGGTTAAAGATATACTATTAAATACATATTTTCTATAGAACACATACTAATACTATATATTTTTTAAAGCTTCAGAATGGAATAAGTAAGTTATACATAAGTATCCCATAGACCCCCTTTACAAAATAAAACCATGTTAATTCAAAATGGATGCTAACCTTAGATTTAAATTGTTTCCATTGGGGCTTGCAGCCACCTTTAGGGGGAGCTGTTGGTGCAACAGTGGCATTGACCGGCTGTGAGCTACTTCTTTTACAAATGGATCTGAATTCTTTCCCACAATTGAAATTATGCCACAATCCTGTGAAACAATCCAAGCAATAAATATCCACCAGTGTATACATTTACATGTTTCTACTTTAGTTTACTCACCAGTGTAAAACATAGCAGCACAGTTTTCATCATAATACTTGAAATTAGGCTGACCTTTATCCCACCATTGAAACAGTACTTTTGATCCATCCATCCACCTTCAACCAATACAATAAAGTGGCATTAATCTCTATTAATAACAGTAATACTTAACCTATACCTTGTGCAATTCAGACCCTGTACTTTTAAGCTATTTGAACCTAACCTGAATATCTGCTTTTGCAAACAAACTTACAGACTGGTTCCATGAGTCCTGGGGTTTCTCTGTGGGATTGTGAGTGCTTTCATGTGAAACAGTTCAAAATCTTCTCTAGGTGATCAGATCAATGATTGTAGACATGCTAACTTGAAGAGAAACTAAACTACTACCACACTAAACTTTTCTGCAGCGCTATAGATATACTGAATGAATAGTACATAAATGGCAAGGGAAGACTGTAAAACCCTATATAAAGTTGAAGAACCTGTCATTGTACAACTAACAAAGTTGTCTCACCTTTGTCTTCTCTCCATCTCTGAGCAGAGAGTAGTGTACATCTGTTAGGTGCCGGTGCACCTTTCTTTATTTTATGTAGTAATTTAGTAAATTGTTTATCTCTTTTGTATATTTTGTATTTGGTGGTTTACATAATTTAGATTTTTTCTTTTGTACATATATTTAGTTTTCTTTTTGAGGCTCCTCAGAGCCTATATAAGTCACCTGAGAGGGCTTGCCCGCTCTTGCTCGTTTCCGCCTCAGCTTTTTGGTGACAGCGCTGGCTTGTTCCATGCCTCTTTAGTCCTTGGTTAGCCTAGCCTTGTTTTTGTTTGGCCTGGTGGGACCGGCTGTCTGATTTTTTGTTCTTTCTTTTGTTCAGGTTAGTAATGGGGGTTGTGTTGTGTAGGGTGGTAGAGGTGTTGGCACCGGCTTCTATGGCCCTGTACAGGGTTGGCCCGGTGTCACTCCTTCCTTTATGTTCTGTTTGGCCGGCTCACCAGGTCCACCTTTTCTTTAATACTTTCCAGTTTTTTGGGCACGGGAGGGTTTTGGAGTCTCTTTTTTAATAATAACTAAAAAGAGTAAAGCATCAAGATAAAACAAAAGCTTAACAGTCTAAAACTAAATGAATAAAAACAATTTTGAAATTAACTGTTTTGCCTCCTGTGTCCTCTGTTCGACTCTTGGGCCATAAAATATAGTATAACATATAACATTAGTTTAAACAGCTCAATATGAGGCTTTCTTAGGAAATGCAGTTTGAGTCAATTGCATTAGAATGCATTTAGAATTTATAGGTCAGTGTATTCAAAAAAGAGTTAACCATTTCTGGAGCAGGTCAGATGTTTTTGTTTTTGTGAATATCTACCTAAATGGAAGGTGTGCAGTACCGTCTCAACAAAACTTACTGAAACGTGCCATCAAAATCCACATTCGAGCCAAGCCAGTAGTAGTCATACTCTCTGATTATCTACAAAGAAGAAAAGAAGGCATTTAATTTTGGACTATATTTAGCCATTGGGTTGATACAAAATGGCTTTCATATCTCACATAGTTCCATAAAAAGATGTTTTCAGCTTCACTGTTGATCGATACCAAGTCACCATGCCTCTTTTGGCAGAACTGACGAGCTTCCTCGTTAGCCATTTGTATTGTATTAAAATAATATTGAGTCCCATTATGTTCTATCCATCCATCAGAAGTGGTGTTGAAAGCTGCAAATGTGTAATTTTGAATACACTTAAAATGTTGTATTGTAGAATATATTATAGAATAGACAAGGTAAAATGTTTGTATTTTGTGTTTGAAATAAAAGATACATGTCTTACCTGGAACGGGATCGGGTGGTGGCTTTGGAGTTACTCCTGCAAAGAGAACCCAGTATTCAATTGTCCTTTTTTTCAAAATTTTTTCAGGAACCAGAGAGAGTAAGAGAGGGGAAATGGTATGGACTGAATAGATCCGAGCTGGGTCTCCCAAACCAACATGTGAACCACTTATGGAACAACTTGTATGACCAAAGTGTACTGAGAACCAAAAAAGACACAATCTCCTGATGACACGTCTATCTCAAATGTGTGACATTGCAAATTTATATTTCCACACTACTATATTTATAGGATATTTATGTAAAATTTACAGTCCTATGTTAGTTTTGCCACATTTACCTTATTTAATCATGTACAACCTGAAAATATATTTGAAATGTTTTAGATACAAAACATTACCCACAGTTAATGAGCAAAATTACTACAGTCGCACTTATAAAACCATACCATACCTTTCTGTATCTGGCACAAAAACCCATACCATACCTTTCTGTATCTGGCACAAAAACCCATTCTTCTTTTTACAGTTCTCATCTTTCCATGTCCCTATGTGATAAGCAAACAGTCGAGCTTCAACACAAGATTCCATATTGTTTGTTCCATCTGGCTCTCCAGCTTCCCAGTGCTGGTAGTTTACCTACAAAAATAAAACAACCACACAATATTTATTTATCAAATACCTTTTGAGATTAAGGTATATAGACACACTTACTGGAGATCCATCACTCCAAACATAGCTGCCGGTTGAGTCTGGTGCACTAAGTCCAATCCAGGCCGTCTCGACTTTGTGTCTATTGAAACAATAATTTTTGTCTTGTTCATATTTTTTGATTTTAGGTCTATTGTATTGTAACATTATTTTGCAATATGTGATACTGGCATTGGTGTATATAGCATCAAGTATCTCTAGGGCTAGGCAATTAATGAAATTAATTTTGTTAAGTAAATTTTTTGGTTTAGTCAAAATAGCTTAATGTTATCTTAAACTTTAGATGTAATCATTGCCCTTTTTAAATATTTTATTTTTGTTAAATCTGGCTGTACTCATACATTATTATCTCCCATATGTTGTGGAGGCTTATCAGATCTCCTCCTATGGCCCTGCAGTAGTCTCTGGCTTCAAACCAGGTCTTTCTTTGGCTTGAACTGGAACCTGAAAAAAACTGTAGCACAACTCTAGGCAACATTTACATAACAGCACACATTTCTCCTTATTGTTTTAATAACCTCACCTTATAGCAAGTGTTTATCGATTTTTGAGTCCAGTCCTCTGGGCACGTGGGTGGTGCAACTGTTTTTGGTGCAGATGTAGCTACAGCTCCTTCTGCCATATGTTTGCAAATGTATTTCTCCTTATTTGTGCAGGGAAGCACGTCCCAAAGTCCTGCAAAAATCCCACTTCCCATGGCAACACAGCCCTGGTTGTGACCTAGTGTAGATTAGGAAGGTTGATATGACTTTTTTCTTTACACTCGCCATGTTTGGTGCAGTTGAAGACTCTGTGTTATTTGGTTGGGTGCTGTAAATGCCACGGAGAGTGTAAAGTGATCCACACTAAATGAAGCAGACTACAATTGGAAATGGCTTCTTTAAAAGCCTTGTTTGTTTAGAAAAGAGTAAAAATTCCAGTGGTCCGGGACTCCTTACCTGGCATATCAAGGTTCCAGTGGGAAAACTTTACGGTGTCTGTGTTTGTCCACACAAATGAGTCAATGTTTTTCTGGTTTGAAAGGCCAAGCCAGAAATATTTTTCTGGTCGCATCCCCACAATGGACACAAGGAATGCATTATCCACTCTGGAAACATTCACACAAAGTTCATAACCCAACAACCTGTATGTTCACACTGTATGTGCTCTATGATACAAAAGCCCAGACAGCTCAGACTCAGTGACCTCACCCATTTGAGACATCAGCCAAGTACGAGTCTGTACTCTTACAGTCTTCTTTGGCTTCATCAAATGTTTTGGTCTGAGTTCCTACAAAGTAGCAGTAAGAGCCATGTCTTTTCCAGCCCTGCATTTAACAAAATCACGCAAACATTTAAAATAAAAAGTTACCTGTTGGCAAATGTACATTAAGTGACAAAACATGTTTATTTCCAAGCTCAAACAATCACATTTACGCTACTCAATATTACAGTCACCACAAATATGTTGCCAAATATGTTGCTGGTACTATAAATAATATAATAAAATTGTGACTTTCAAGGTTAAAATGACTCACTGATTTGCAGCCTATGTTCTGCTCCACCTCGTCTCCAGGAGCTTCACTTGCACTTGGTTTCATACAAATGAAGCCATGCTTCTCCGTACATGCTCGATCAGCCCATTTTCCATTCTGCAAAACAGACCCCTTACAACTGAATAAAAGGCAAAAAAAAAAGTATGTATAGTATAGCAGTCCAATTTTAGCCTTAAC